>JADMNL010000025.1:202617500-204060000 GCA_016271365.2 Neoceratodus forsteri
CCAAATTCCAGAAGGAGGTAGCCCTGTAATTAAAAGTTACATTTTCCAAATCTAGTTTTTATTCTTGGGACTTTAAATCATCTCCCTACTGTAGCCCTAAGATTGTGCTGGTGTTATTTGTACAGTTGAGACAGTACCAAGCCATTAACACACTTGCATAAAAAGCCATAACAAGTTCTCTCCCTCTTCCCTTCCCCCCTTCATATTCAGAGATGCCCAGTTCAGTTCTAAAAGCACTTTACAATGACAAAAGTTTATAATGGTCCCGGAACCCACTACGGCAAATCTAGCTACATGGTTATGCATTATGTCTAGTTTTTGACAGCATTTTTCCTAGCCTATCTGTAAACAGTACTTCCATAATCCATCATTGGCTATACTGTAGCAGTGACAATTTCGGTTCTCGTTTCCCTTGATATAGAATTACAGAATGCTAATCAGCAGAAAAGTATCCCAGTGGCCCATCGAGTCTGCTGTGGGAGATCTTAAGACATGTCTTGTAAATATGTCAAATAGATTCCTCATCAATCCATAACCAGACATCTCAATTCCATCAGGCCCATCTTTGTAACCTGCCTTCTTAAAAGCCATTGTATTTCTGAGGTTACCAAGTTTACTTTGTACTAACCAGTTTTCCAGATTTTGAAAAATTTGATTGAAGTTTTTGGCTAACCGGGTCCAAATTTGTATCTGAACTCACTAAGACACCATCAACGGTAGCATTCATTTTTTACTAGAGCCTGCATTGTAATGTGTAGGACATCAACAAAAAGAACATACTATTGGTCCCAAGATTGAACCCTGAGACACCCCTCTTAATGGTCCTTGCTTTTCTGATAATTCCTCCTGAGTTGCAGTGTTCATTCCAGGCTGCAGGATTGCGTCAATGGTGCACTGTGCAGGAAACTTATTCCCACTGACTTGTGGACTGTTAGGACAAAAGACTCACTTTAAACTGCTTACCTGCAGCGGTCTCTATGTCGCGTACATGAACATGTGAGTGGAGCAGAAGCACATGTGCCTGACAGGATGTCAGCGCTGGTGCCAGGTGGTAGTACAATCTTGGAAAGGGACATGGTACAGATTTCAGGAGGGACTGCAGCGTTTGCATCATCTGTACACAGTTTCAGTTTTACACAGATTTTTGCAGCAGATTCAAGTTTAGTTCTAAGGTAAGGAAGAGGAACATTTTAAAGAAATAGGTTTAAAAAAAAAAAAAAACAATTAGGCAGAAAGTTACACTTGTGACCAAAAAGCAGAACAGCCACTGTAGTTTTTTTTTTTTTATCTCCTTTCAAAAGCTCCGATTTTTATGAGGCAGTGAGCACTCAGTAGGCAGGGGTATTATATAAGATTTCCTTTCTCCATGTTAGGGGGGAAGGGTTCTAACTTTTAGGCTGGGTGGGCTGTTCACTGATTAAGTCTCCAGTGTCTCTTCCCTAGAAGCAGCAACTACCCCAACAAAATTACGACACATATTAAGGCTCTTAAACTGGCCAAGTGCCCAGGTTCGGATGGTTTTTCGGCCGAATGGTAAAACAAAATTCTCAGGACGACTTCTCCCCTCCTTTCTGCTAGCCTATAGAGCTATAGCGGAGGGCGTGCCCACCCCCCGGAACTATGCAGTTTTGACTCCTATCCTAAACCTAACAGATACTCGTCCCATCACCAGATTTCCATTTTAAATGTCGATTATAAATGGCAATATGGCGTAAGATTAGAAACTATTCTTCCAAACCTTATCCATCCCGATCAATCGGTCTTTATTAAACGGAGTACCACAGATAATATCAGACGAACCATGCTGCTTCCGGAACAGGTGCATTCTAGACAAATCCCTATGGCCTTATTAAGCCTAGATGCTGAAAAGGCTTTTGATAGAGAGTCTCTAGAGATTTTCTTTGGGACATCATGAAGATATTTGCTTTTCCTGAATCCTTTCTTTCTTGGCTCCAGAATATATATATTCCCAACCCAGAGCTTGCATCCGAATCAACAGAGTTCTTTCTTCTCCATTTAAACTATACCAGGGTACCAGGCAGGGATGCCCCCTTTCTCCGTCCCTATCTGCACTATACATAGAACCTTTAGCAGCTGACCTGTGTCTGGACCCTCGTATCAAGGGAGTCCCCTGTGACAGAAAACTTACAGATTTCTTTTTTTGGGATGATGCTCTTTAACTCTTCTTTCCCTGAACTCTCCATACCAGTGGTCGAGAATTCTCCAGAAATATGAAAGTTTGGCCAACTTCAAATTAAATATTAATGAAATAGAAGTAGTAATGCTTTATTACCAACCGCAAATACTTTAAGAGACTCCCTTTCCTTGAAATGGCGATGCACTAAGATCAACTACCTTGGAATAAACATACCTACTAATCTTATACACCGAGGTTGGTGAATTATGAACCAATATTTATTAAAATTCAGGAGGACCCAATTAAGCAGGGCCAGTTAAAACTTTTTTTTTTTTCAGCATGTGAAACAATACGCAGAATATACTTCCTTGACATATTTCCAGAACGTCCCAGTATTCTCTGCTAACTACTATTTTAAGTCTTGGAACAAAGCCATTTCATCCTTTGTTTGGGAGGGTCAGAAACCAAGGGTGTGTTTTTCTCTGCTGTCTTTCTCTCAACCGGGCGGGGGGGATTAATTTCCTAACTTAAGATTTTATGCAACAGCCGCCTTCAAAAAATCCTTATAAATTTGGCTCGTCGACAAGACAATACGCCTGGAAGAGTCTTTTCTTAATGACTTATACGACATCGACAAAATAGTTTTTGTCTCACCAGAATGTACTCCTCCTATACGAGACTTCAACTTCACAGCTCAAATCTTGAAGGTCTGGCAAAGGATCAAGCAGCAAAAGCTCTAAAACAAATAATTTTCTCCTTTACACTCATCTCGGCAGATGAAAATGTTCTTCCTGCTAATCTTGATACCTCCTTTAACTTGTGGAGAAGATTGGGCCTTAAACACAGAAACCTAGACTGACGGCAGATAAGAACCGCTTGGCCCACCTAGTCTGCCCATTTCCCTACCTACAGGATAAGCTGCAGATCCAAGTTAACAGCCTGTTTTTCCTACCCCCAAACAAAATTGCCTCATGTCCGTCCCATGCATTCTTGAATTCTCCCACAGATTTAGACCCCACAACCTCCTCAGGAAGACTTCTTCCATCGTCCACCACCCTCTGTGGAAAAAATACTTCCTCACATTGCCCCTGACCTGCCCAGTCTTCAAACTGTGTCCCTTGTTCTTGCACATCTCTTTTCTGAAAGACGCTACCCTCTTGGACTTTGTTGATTCCACTGAGGTACTAAGTTTCTTTCATATCCACTCTCCCTCCTTTCCTCAAGGGTATACATATTAAGCTCCTTTAGTCTCTCCTCAGTGTGGCTTCTCTTGCAGACCCTGCACCATTTTAGTTGCGCTCCTCTGGACTGCCTCTATCCTGACTATGTCCTTGCAGAGATGGGGTCTCCAGAACTGGGCGCAGTACTCCAGATGGGGTCTCGCCAACTGTCTGTACAGAGGGATAACAACTTCCTATTTTCTGCTGGTGATGCCTGTCCCTATACATCCCAGTATAGAAACAGACTGATGGCAGATAAGGACCTCTTGGCCCACCCAGTCTGCCCATTTCCCTTCTTATTGGATAAGCTGCAGATTCTAGCTAACCAACAGCCTACTTCCTGCAACCCCCCACTACAATTGCCTTATGTCTGTCCAATGCATGTTTGAATTCCCCCACTGTTTTAGACCAAACAACTCCCCAAAAGGCGGTTCCATGCATCCACCACTCTTTCCGTGAAAAAAATTTCCTCACATTACCGCTGAGCCGTCCCCCCTCTATCTTTAAATTGTGCCCCTTGTTCTTACACATCTCTTTTCTGAAAGATGCTACCCTCCTGGACTTTGTTGATTCCCTTGAGGTACTTGAATGTTTCTATCATGTTCCCCACCCCCTGTCTCTCCTTTCATCAAGGGTATACATATTAAGCTCTTTCAGTCTCTCTTCATATGGTTTCTGATGCAGACCCTGCACCATTTTAGTTGCCTCCTCTGGACTGCTTCCATCCTGTCTATGTCCTTGTGTACATGGGGTCTCCAAAACTGCACACAGTACTCCAGATGGGGTCTCGCCAACTCTCTGTACAGAGGGATAACCACTTCCCTTTTTCTACTTGTGATGCCCCTTCCTATGCATCCCAGTATCCCCTGGCTCTCCTTACTGACTTCTTACATTGCCTACCCACCTTTAAGTCATTTGATATGACTACCCCCAAGTCCCTTTCCATTTTTGTTGTTAGTACCTCCCCTGCTATTGTGTACTCTTCTCCTGGGTTTTTGTTTCCCAGGTGCATTACTTTGCACTTTTTGCATTGAATCCAAGTTGCCATGTGTCTGACCATTCCTCCAACCTTGACAAGTCCTTTTCATCCTTTCTACCCCCTCTGTATCAACTCTGTTACAGATCTTTGTGTCAAATGCAAAGGGTATACCTTTCCCTCAGACCCTCTGCAATGTCACCCATAAAGATGTTAAAGAGGACTGGACCCAGCACGAGCCCTGAGGTACCCCCTTTCTTCAGAATGTGTTCCATTCACTATTACCTTCTGTGTCCTGTTGTGCAGCCAGTTAGCTACCCAGGCTACCACCCTGGAACCTACTCCCAGGCTGGCTAACTTGATTATTAGTCTTTGTGCGGAACTGTGTCAAATGCCTTGCTAAAGTCTAGGTAGGCCATATCCACAGCCCTCCCTGGTCTATTACTTTGGTCACCCAGTTGAAGAAATCTATTAGATTCATCTGACATGACCTTCCTGCTGTAAATCCATGCTGCTTTGGGCTTGTGCCCTGCTGGCCTCTAGGTACTCTATTTCTTTCTTTCAAGTGATTCCATCATTTTCCCCTACCACTGAGGTCAAACTTACAGGTCTGTAGTTTCCTGCTTCTGCCTTGCTCCACTTTTGTTAAAGGGAATCACATCTGCCCTCCTCCAGTCCTCAGGTATCACCCCATCTTCCCATGATTTGTTAAAAAGTGTGGTCAGTGGTGTCACTAGGTCCTCCTTAGTTCTTTTAGGATTCTGGGGTGAATCCTGTCAGGCCCCACTGCTTTGTCCCTTGAGGTTTTAGGAGTTCTTTCAGGACTTTCTTCTGTAAATTGACTGGTGTCAACCCCCTACCCAGAGTGCTTTTATTGTCTGGTTTGGTAACTCCTCCTCATCTTCTTTTGTGAATACCGAGCAAAAGTATTCATTCAGTATCTCTGCCTTTTCACCGTCTCCCTCTGCCCACCTCCCCTCGCCTTTATTAAATCTTCACTATTTCTCCTCAACCCATCCCCTCACCAATTTTTTATGTTCACATTTAGATAAGTGAGTTTCTTGAAGCAAAGCTACTGACACTTTCTTTTGTTTCAGAGCCACCAGTATTTTCGCTGTCTTAGCAGGGGACGTAAAACCCTTCACATTCCATGAGACTGTTTTGGTCCCATAGGTAGGACCCTGATTTACACTAGCCATCCTCCCATATGTCATATTCCTTAAATGTCCAGGTATCGGTTTGACTGCTCCTTACACTTGTAATATACAGAACACAGACCATTTTAAAACTAACATTTCTAATAACACCTATAAACATTAAACGTATACTACTAACTCTAACCCCCCCCAACTGTCTCTGCGAGTAAACACAGTCCCCCTCTTTCCCTTCCCCTCTCTAACCCCAACTGTTTTCCCTTTGAAACATACCATTATTTTAAGTATGATATCCAACCTCTCTGCGCTCTACTTCAGCTCCACTCTTATGATTCATTTTCTACTGCGTGCTTCCAATCTTTCAGTTCCTTTTTACTGCCTCTTAATTTCCTACAAGATTACACCTTACAGTGTATTAACTATATATCTTACCCTTACCCCATATTGATATTATTTACTCTCTTTTATTTCCTTGCTTACTTTATATCCTATAGCTACCCATCCTTCCTCCTATTTCTTACCCCGTTACATTTCATGCTTTCCTTTTCATGTAGAGTGCCTTCCTCCTTCTCCATTTCCCTCAGAACTCTTCTTTTCAAGACCCCTCCATAAATCATTAGATCCTTGAAACCCAGTTCTGCATAGCTCCTGTTTTCAACCCACAGGTCTCTAGCTGATTCCATCCTGAGATTTTCTCTACCTGTTCTGTCAACAATCCTTCTTGGCACAGTCAGTTTCCTCCATCCTGCATAATTCCCTCAGCCCCTGGTGCCATCTGCCCTTGTCAGGAAAACAGTTCTGTCTCTAGTCCACACTAGGGGTCGAGGGGGCAGTCTGTTGTTTACAAGCCATTTTGTCCCTCTCTTATACTTAAATACAGTGTTCTGAGCTCAGAAATCACCCTGCTCCAACCAGGCCTACAGTAAGATTCCCATCGAAATTCAGCCTCTGCAAGTCTCCGCATCAGTTCAACGTGGGGAAGAATGTAAGAGCAAAAGAAGAGAGTTTTCACAATCATACAAAACAGAACCCAAGCTTCATTTATATATTTTATTACTTCCTTATAGTCTGTTCTGCTGGTATTAGCTGACTACGGAATCACCAACCGTGTAACAGTGTTTCTCCCATCTCATGGTCAGTTGGCAGTTCCTCACGTTTTCTTATTTTTCCTATCCCAGTCATCCATGAAAGCTTGCAGCTTTTCCACCTCCCAGAAAGAGAAGGTGGCTCCTTCCACTTTAACCTTAACAGTCGCTGGGTATATCATATAGAATTCCAGCCCTCATTTTCTTAAGCCACCCGTGTGGACATTGAATTGATGTCTCTTCTTTTGCACTCTAAGGGACATATCCTGATGTAGTGTTAGCTTATGGCCATTGTACGTTAATTCTTTCTGATTTCTAAATGCCAGCATTAGGGCCTGTCTGTCTTGATAATTATGTAATTGAAAGATTACCTGTCGTGGTGGATGGTCGTTCCGAGGTCTTGGGGCTAAGGCCTAAGTGCCCTTTCAGTGTTAAGCTCGTCCCCGATCAAGATTTAGCAACTTTGGTAGTGTCTCTGAGCAGAATTTCTGCAAGTTGCCTCCTTCTGTGCTCTCAGGCAATCCTTTATTCGAGATTGCTCCTCCTACTATAGTTCTCCTGGTAATCTAAAGCCTCTCTTAATTCTTCTACCACCTCCTCTAAGCTCTGTATCTTATTTATTTATTTTTTTGCATAATATGTTTATTAAATTTTCCACCATAAAACAAAGGTACAGTCCCATATACCCCATACACATCAGTACCATATTAATTCAACATGTACCTATACCCCCAGTATCTCCTTCTTACATCAATTGATTAGTTTATTCATTCTCCCTCCAAAAAAGGAAAAAAAAAAAACCCACACACACCCAAGTTATTTTTAATACCATACACATCTCATATTCATTAACTCTATACCTTGCTAGTTTGTTCGTTCGTATTCATTGACTCTGTACATTGCTAGTTTGTTATAAACCCTTCATCTCTCATTTGTCTACCCTCTCCTATCAACCCAGAGCTTTCTCCCTGCTCTGGCTCATTTTTAACAGCTGTTCCCTCAACCTTTCTACACATTGAGCCACTGCCTCCTATTCTTGTAGCCTTTTACCTAACATTTCCCTCCTTCTGGGGATAATAAAAACATAAATGTTCCCCACACTTTCCAAAACTGATCCTCTCTATTTCTTGCTACATAATATAGCTTTTCCAGGCCAAGAGCCTGCAGGCACAGGGTAGAAGACTTGGTTTGCTGGCCAAGGCACCTAACTTCACCTGAGCTCTTTCCTTCTAAGACTGCTTGAAAGGCAGAGTAGAGAACCTTACCAGAGCAAGGGAAAAGGATTAAGACTTCTTTTGGCTAAGCAGATTTACTGTGTGGTGTTGTGTTTATTTTTACTCACAGGGATTGCTACTGTTTGTTGCTAACATTTCATTGCTTTATTTTTCTCTGTAGCAAAGTGTTTCTTACAGCGTATATCTTCTCTGAAATTATTACAGGTGGTGCTTGACAGGTTTTACAGTTTTGTCTAAAATTAGGATAAGCTTTCAGGGTTACTGCATTTGTTGTTGACTGTTTCTGCTCTTACCTCCTTGTTCTTTGGTCCGTGGTTCTTCTTTTTCGGCAGGGGAAGGGCCCAGCCACCCACCCCCATCCCCAACCACCCCACCCTACACTCCTTTTATAGGGTACCACAGTTGTGAGATTTCCTGTGGCAGAGCAGGAAGAGGCGGATCAGTGGGGCATCCACAAAGTGAGCTCATTTACAGGGGCACTAGTAATTTAACTTGTTATAGCAAGTTAAACAAAAACAAAACACAATCAAACCATTACTTGTATTTTCTTCCTTCTAATTACTCTGACCAGATTATAAACCCAGCAACTTATCTGGAATGGATATCATTAACTGCAGGTACTGTGGAACAATTTTCAGAAGGACAGTCTTACAGGATTTAGAACACTGTCCTACATGCTGGGCCATTGGAGATCTTAGGGCTTAGCTCCGCGCAGCATGGGCAGAGATTGCACGCCTCAAATTTCATATTCAAGAGGAAATACATTATAAGAACCACCCGCCATTTCCCCAGCATCCAACAGAAAAACCTCGACCGCAGAGGGTAGTTGGTCCAGGAGGTTGGCAGGTGGTTAGGAGAACAATCAGATTGCTCATCACTCTCTGCTCTCCAACATATTACCTCCAAAACCATATAAACACTACAAACAGGTATCTGCCTCTATCTCTGAAATCAAAGAGGCAGAAGACACTGCAGAGCAGGACACTGCGGCACAGGAACTAGCACAAAAAAACCCTCCCAAATCGGGAACCGAAACAAAAAAAGCAAAAATCCATGATTCGGGGAGTTGATACCCATCTCCAGCCAGGGTAATGGTCAGATGTCTCCCAGGTACATCAACATGGAGAGACACTGACCGCATTACTAAAATTGTTCACAAAGCAGGAGAGAAAACATTGATGTCCTAGTACACATAGGACTAATAGTCTCGCCAGCGGTCAGTTGTGGAGACCAAGGAACACCTGACCAGGCTGGGTGACAAACTATCATCCATTTCGTCCGGCATCTCCTTCTCTGAGATCCTGCCAGTCTGGAGAGGGGGGGGCAGATGGACGGAAGGTCAGAGAAGGGGACATAGGGAGCTAAATACGTGGCTCAAGGGCTGGTGCCAGGAAAAAGGACACAGATTTGTAGGGAACTGGCAACAGTTCTGGGAGCGAAAGTTCTTTAAATTTGATGGACTGCATCTGACTAAGGAGGGAGTCAGTGCATTGGGGCAGAAGTTTGACGTCTTTGCAGAATATTTAAACTAGCAAATGGGGAGAGGTGCAGCACCATCGTTGAATAGAACACACCCTCCCCTCAGCTAGTGGTCAACGGATTCAGCATGTTTGCAGTTCATTTGCATCTCCAGGTAAAAAAGGTTTGTCTCCCCATTGACGATACAGGGGTAATGCCAAACCTCACCCAACAACTAACACACGAAATCTGGCCAATGGAAAATCATGTACACAATGCTCACAGCCTGGGAAATAAGATCCCAGACCTGCAGGCAATAATGTCAGAGGCTAAACTGGACATAGTAGCAATTAGTGAGGCGTGGTTTACCAGTAACCATACTTAGGAGACTTCAGTACCTGGCTATGTATTGATCAGAAGAGACCGAGGGCAAAAAGGGGAGTGGCCTTGTATGTCAATGAAAATATCAAAGCTACAGAAATTCAGAATACACATAAGGAGCCAGAAGAACTGTGGGTCACCCTGGAAACAGGAAATGGGACAGCCATAAGAACAGGGGTTGTCTACAGGCCCCCAGACCAGGGGGAGGACATAGACACATTACTGTTAGAAGATATACAAAACATGACAGCTAAAGGGAGGTTCTGATAATGGGAGACTTCAACATGCGAATACAGATTGGTCAATACCAGCAGGAACATCTGCAGAACTAGACACATAGTGGATTCCCTGCAGGGGAGGGCCTCAAACAACTGGTACAACAACCCACAAGAGACAGGGCTATCCTAGATCTAGTACTGACTAACAGGAAGGGATCACAGATCTCCAGGTAGAAGGTCACCTGGGGCCAGTGACCATCACATGGTATGGTTCAATTTGGCTACTACATCTAAATCATCCCATTCCAAGGCAAAAATATGGGACTTCAGAGGAGCTGACTTTGATAAGATGGCCAACAGAGTTAAGCTAGCCCTGGCAAAAGAAACACAGGTGAGGGGTACAGGCAACGTGGGCAAGCATTAAGGATGCAATACTTGAAGCAACATCCCATTGTGTTAGACAGAAAAGGAAGTGCAAAGAAGAGGAAACCACTTTGGTTCTCAAATACAGTAGCAGAAAAGGTCAGAGCCAAAAGGCTGGCCTTCAGGAAATATAAGGGAACACAGCGGGATGAAGATAGGGAGGCAAACTGCCCTAAGGGAAGCAGGAAGGCAGTAAGACAGGCAAAGTCCTAAACTGAGGAAACACTAGCACGAACAGTAAAAAGGTGACAAGACTTTCTATAGATACACTAGTGAAAGGAGAAAGTCCAGAGGGTGTATTGCAAGCTTAATGGAGAAAGCGGAGCATGTGAGGAGGAGGACCCTGTAAAAGCATCTATCCTAAATAGATACTTTTGCTCAGTATTTACTGAAGAGAAGGTAGGACAGGGCCCACAGCTCAGCACCACGGACATGGGGAGGAGCACTACTCCCTTCACAAAAGAAAGGGGTCCTACAAGAGCTTGCTAAGCTCAGGGTTCATAAGGCAATGGGACCTGATGGCATACATCCCAGGGTACTTGAGGAGCTAAGAGTGGAACTAGCAGAGCCATTAGCAGAACTGTTTAGTGAGTCTCTGAGCACAGGAGAGGTCCCAGAAGACTGGAGAAGGGCTCATGTGATCCCGCTCCACAAGAGTGGTAGCAGGGAGGAGGCAGGGAACTACAGACCAGTCAGTCTTACCTCAGTAGTGGGCAAGATTATGGAGGCACTCCTTAAGGAAAGGATAGTGCAACACCTGGAATCCATAGGGGCACAGGACCCAAGACAGCATGGGTTTACAAAAGGAATGTCCTGTCAAACTAATGTCATAGATTTCTTTGACTGGGTAACCAGAGTGGTGGACCAAGGGAAGCAGTTGATGTCACCTACCTTGACTTCAGCAAAGCTTTTGACACTGTTCCACATAGAAGATTGATAAATAAGCTGGGTAGGCTCGGGGTGGGTCAGAAGTTGGTCAACTGGGTGGCAAACTGGTTGACGGGCAGAAAGCAGAGAGTGGTGGTAAATGGTATACAGTCAGAAGAGATGCAAGTCACAAGTGGGGTACCTCAGGGATCAGTCCTGGGGCCAGTCCTCTTCAACATCTTCATTAGTGACCTTGAAGATGGACTAGAGGGTAAGGCTTGTCTGTTTGCAGATGACACCAAGATCTGCAACAGAGTAGATGATCCAGATGGGGTGGGCAGAATGAGAAGAGATCTGGATAAACTAGCAAAATGGTCAGAAGAGTGGCAACTGGAATTTAATGCAAAGAAGTGCAAGATCATGCACATAGGGAAGAAAAACCTGAAGCCACCTATAGGCTGAGAGGGAGTTGCTAGCAGTCACAAAGGAAGAAAGAGCGGGCATCATCATCACTGATGACCTGAAATCATCAAGCAGACCTTTAAAGCAGTAGGTAAGGCTAGGGGTGTTAGGGTGTATTAGTAGGGGTATCACAAGTCGTAAGAGGAGGTAATAATCCTCTTTACAAGACACTAGTTGAGCCCCATCTGGAGTACTGTGTGCAGTATTGGAGGCCACACCTTCACAAGGACATTAACCAAATTGAGGCAGTCCAGAGAGGGCAACCAAAATGGTGCAGGGACTGCATCAGAAGACATATTAACAGAGCTCAATATGTATACCCTTGAGCAAAGGAGGGAGAGAGGTGATATGATTGAGGCATTCAAACACCTTAAGGGCATTAACAAGGTGAAAGAGTCTAACATGTTTAAATATAAGAAAAACAGCAGGACAAGAGGACACAGCATGAGATTAGAGGGGCGATTAAGGGGAATGTGAGGAAATTCTTTTTACAGAAAGGGTGGTGGATGCATGGAATGGCCTACCTCAGGAAGTGGTGGCTATGAATACAGTGCAAGGCTTCAAACAGGCATGGGATAGGCATAAGGGAGCAATACAAATGAGTATGAATAGATAGGCACTGACAGAGCAAAGGCCAATGGCACATTTATAAGGTAGAAAAAGAAATGGGCAGACTGGATGGGCCTTGCGGTCCTTATCTGCTGTCAACTTCTATGTTTCTATGTTTCTTAACCTTTCTATGCTCCCTAATGTACCTATAAAAGGTTTTATCCCCCTTCTTAACGGAGTTGGCTATTTTTTCCTCGGTTTGGGCCGTTGCTATTCTGACTGCCTTCCCCACTTCTTTCTGCTTTAATACAGTTCCTGTCGTGCTCCTTCTGTGATTCCTTATACTTTCTGAATGCAGCCTTTTTCTCCTTAACCTACCCTGCCACCTCTTGAGAACCATAGTGGTTTTTTACTCTGCTTTGTTTTCTTTATTTGTCCCACACAAAGGCTTGTTGCCTCTATGATAGCAGTTTTGATTTTTCTCCATTGTTCTTCCACCCCGCCTTTTTGGCCATTTGGTAATGCATTCCTCAGGTATTCACCCATTTTGCTAAAGTCCAGTATCTGTTTTTGTATGGCTTGCCTTCATGGTTGTGCTTATTGTGAAGCACACTGCAGTGGTCACTTGTTCCAAGATGTCTACCGACTTCTAGATCAGAGATCCTCTCACTGTCCCCATTTGAGAGTACGAGGTCTAAGGTTGCTCCCTCACGAGTGGGTTCTAAAACTAGCTGTCTGAGGCATGCCACCTGTAGGGCATCAAGAATGGCCCTGCTCTTTGATGTGGCTGCAGCAAATGTGCTCCAGTTAACATCTGGCATATTCAGGTCTCCCGTCAACAGCATCTCCCTTTCTCTGTCATCCCAAGAATGCCTTCCATCATATCCTTGTCCATTCCCTCCACCTGACATGGGGGTCTGTATATAACCCCTGTGCGGATTGTGCGGAGCCTTAGTTACTACTACCAGTTTCTCAGTAATTCGGGCATTATCTCACTCCCTGAACTTCAAAACACCTTCTTACTCTCACACTGGGACATGTTTCGCTATACCCAGGTCAGAAACTACAGTTTAATAATTTGAGTCATGCTCCCCCTCCCCTCTCCCAACCATCTGAATCCTGCTTAGGGATACACTGAAGGGCAATACTTGGGGAAAGCTAATTGGCCACATTTATGGGCTCTTAAGAGACACTTTGGGGAATACTTCATTAGCCATCTTGGAAGCCTGGAATAAGGACTTGGAATTACAGATCCCTTTTACACAGTGGAAAGATGCTACTCTGAAAGCTATTAAGATTACTTCCTCCAATACATGGAGGGAATTTGCATGGAAATTCCATTCCTAATACTTCCGAGCTCCAGCAATACTGGTGAAGCATCTCCCGGAAACGTCGGTTTTTTGTTGGTGGGGATGGAATTGTCACTTGGCTGATTTGAGCCACATTTTCCAGTTTTGCCCTAGGTTAACACCGTTCTGGTGTGTGCTATAGCCCGAGTTAGAACGCCTGGGTGAGGATGTTGATCTAACAGCAGAGATAGTGATCATGTCCGTTTACCCTCCCTATCAACCTCAATGGGATCATACTTTACTTCCCCTGTACATACTGGTAGCCAGGAAGGCTATCACCTGTAAGTGGATGTCTGATAAGAAACCTTCTATATTAGACTGGTGCCAAATAGTAAAGAAATACACTATTTATTTATTAAATTTTGGTGACTGGTAGGCCCACTGAGCCCCGAAGGTCCCTTTTTCAGGGGCAGGGGTTCTAATTACTTAATAACCTCCCCTCTGTTGAAATAAAATGGCGTAGATGGGTGTTCCATATTTTTTCAAAGGACCCAGAATTTGTCCCCTGATAAATAACCAATTTTCAGCATTTGCTTATTAGTTCTCTAGTCCCCCCTCCACCTTGTGGGAGGGGTGGGAATGGACAGAGAAAGGAGGCGGCGGAGGAGAGGGTGGATGGGGATCCTGTTACTAATCGGAGAGAGGCTGGCCGCCAGCCCTGCAAGAACGAGTTAAAGTAACTGAAGGAATGCTTACCTTCAAATGGTGTAGAATATTAAGTTGGTTAGATCATTCATCTAATTGTTTGAAGAATGTAGAGTAAATGTAACCCATTACTGTAGTAAGATGACGACAATTCATTACATAACCTGTCTCTTAATAAAAATGAAATTAAAAAAAATGTCTCCAGAGTGACTCAGGCAGACCAGGGGATGCAAATCCTAGGCAGGATTTAGCAGATCACTAATGCAGCTGGATTTTTTTTTGTTTTGTTAAGAGAGGCAAGAGATCAATGCCAGGCACAGAGAATTCACAGTGGGGAGCAAGTTGCCTTCTTCTCTACCCAAGGCCCCATTATCAGGCTGCGCCGTGATTTTTTTGTCTTCGCCTCCTCAGGCAGGCAAATCGTGGGGGGATAATTTTATTTTATTTTTGTGGCTGGACTGGGGAGGGACAAAGCAGTCACAGCCCCAAGAAAGAAGTCGTAGGAGGATGTAATTTAGTTGCCATCTTTTCATTATCAGGTATTCATCGATTTTTGACTGCTCAGGCAAGCAGGCAAACCTTATGCAGAAGACGGGTTCATTTTTTGCTACGATTTCCTTTTCTCATCCCCCCCTCAAAATTCTTTGAGTGGCTCACTTTTCTTTAAATAACTCACCTTTCTTAAACTCAGTGGGCTGTCTGAACCACTGAGTTTGATTTCTAGAATAAACACTGGAATTGCAACTTGTTACTCTCTATCCATAAATAGGACAAACCACAGCAGGGGTCGACTTTAGCAGTGGTCCGGCTGTCAGAGGCCAGCAAATCTGAAATGGGGTACAGAGGATAGCATGCTTTGCTGGCCCAACTGACCAGTAGCTTTTTGTACCACTGCACCTTTAAGAGTTACTGGTGCTGCTCACCTTGGAACTATACCACCTGGAAAGAATTTCAGCTTGGTTAAGGAAGTGCATCTCTGCCTTCAAGCAGAGGTGGTGAAGGTGGGTCATATATCAGTTGGATAAATTTCCCAGACTTTGTGCCTAAGTAAAATGTGTCGGGTGCACTGTAACAGAGCACTACGCACCAGAACATCTAATTTGGTGACAGGTCCAACTTCCTTATCTGTGGTACTTCTCCCCCATGCGTTTCCATTTACTTTTCTGGTCTATTTATACTATTACTAACTTTCCTGTTTCCTGTCCTGGAAACAGAATTGATGTTGTGAAAAGCCTGTAACTTTCAGATATGAAATATTAGTTAACTGTCCTGCTGTAACAAAACTTTCCTTCAAAAGTGCATCCCCAGAACGGAAGACTTGAGTCCTTGTGCATTTTATCAATGGGAAAAGTTTCTCAGTCAAACAAAGATGATGGACACTCCTTTTACACATTTCATAAAGATGCATCAGGCTACTCAGTGAATATAACCAAGTTTTACTTGCTTACTGATAAATTAAGTTGTACACTTTGAATGGAATTACTGCATCAGATTGACTATGTAACCCATTTTTTTTGTGCTAAAATGTAATAAAACTTGAAACTAAAAACATAAAGAGTTGCTGGTGCTGGAAATCCCCAGACTTCATGAATCTCCAAGCAGACTTTGGCTGTCAGCGCTCATTCATGACATCCATGACCCATCGAGCATGTGCGGAGAGACAACATGCAATGCAGTGTTCCACATTGCGTGAAAATATAGAGCGGTGGTAAGGGGAGGAGCCACAGGGGCGGGGTCACCAGGGGCGGAGCTACCGTGGGCAGAGTCAGTCGATGCAATAAATGTATAAGAAACAAGAAATAAGAGTAATACGATGATCTGGAGGCCTCTGTAGTATGCAGTAGCAAAAGAAAAGTGTGATAAAACATACTGGAGAACCTCTGCATTCTAGTTGCAGGCCAGGCAACAGTTTGAGAGAAGTCGTAACATTTTGGTGAGGCCATACTACAACTCTTTACTAGTGCCTGCAAGGCCAAGATCTAATATTCGGTTTCGTAGTCCTGCCCAATGAGCTGCAGCTTCCAAATAAGGAAACTGTCAACATCAGGGCCCTCAATTGAGATAAGCACAAGTGCATTTAGCACACTAGCACTTAATCTATTTCGTTCCTGCATTTTTATTCGCTTCAGTGCAGAAAACCCCCTCTCACAATCTGCAGTTGACATGGGTATTATCATTGCCAGCTCTGCCAAAGCAGATATGTTTGGATACAGGTCTACATACTTAGTAGTTAGAGCGTGCAGCACATCAGAAACCGTCTTAAAGGCCATCTTTTCTGTGAACATGAGACTACGCAGAGAAGCCTATTCAAGTGCAGAAGCATCTACATCCACAACAGTAGCATACTGACCAAGAATAATCTCAAGGCTATCACTACCATACCCTTCCAACTCTTCAATATCAATTTCCTGTATCATGCTGGGGTCGAAGATACTGAACGCATCCAAAAGTTCTGTGCTTGGAAACCTTTGCTCAATTTGAGCAATTAGGGCCCTAATAAACTTGTCATGCACAGAGGTTGTGAAATGATTTAACTGTGGTTCGCTAAATGGCAAGTTCAGGCCATCATTATTCAGGAGTACTAGTTCAGGCGAAACAGAGGAGAAGTACTGACCAAGTACCAGTAGGCGTGCCCTAAGAATCTCTAAAGTGGAATGTAAATGTCTCTTTATATCAGTAAAATTCAGAGCTGATGTTTGAAAGCATTTAGATAAGATACTAAGGTGTGGAAATATGTTACACATCATGCATAAAATAGAGAAAAACTCCCAGTTTTCCACCATTTTTACTAGGCCCACAGCTTGGGGATCATGCCTTTCAGAGGTCTCTCTATGCAAGGACATAACGACGGATGGGAAAATCTTCCTTAGTGTGTCACATGCTGCATCATGGGACAACCACCTAACTGCTTTTGCCTGTTTAGGCTTTAAACAGGGTTCTCCATTGCCTGCTGAATTTCTTTCAGGGCAGTCATGCGAACAGCAGAGTTTTCATAATATCTGTATAAGTGATCTAGTGTTTGATTAAACTTTTAATGGCGTTCACTTCATTTGCTGCTGCCTTTACAGCCAAGGCCTCCCGGTGAGCCATACAGTGATTTTCAACAAGAATTGGGCTGACTTCTTTCAGCTTTATAGCCACCCCATTTTGCCTGCCCAGCATAACGGCTGCTCCATCACTGCCTAACCCTGCAAGGTGATCAACCGAGATTTGATTGTTATCAGAGAACTCCATCATTTTTTTTTTTTTTTTTTTTACAACTGTGTCTGCCTTTCCATCAATTAGTTCCTCAAGTCCTAGGAAAGAAACTCTGAGTTTCCCTTCTTTGCAGTACATACCATTCAAAATGAGCTGCTTCATAACAGCAATATCAGTTGTTTCATCCACCAAATATGAAAAAAATTTGGCAGCCTTCAAATCTGTAAGAACTGATCTCCTGACCACCTCACCCAGACAGAGAACCATTTCTCTGACAGTTCGATCAGAACGATATTTAACAGCATCAGCAATATGTATATTGTCTAGGTATTTGCATCCCAATGATTTGGCGAGATCCAGCAGTGAGCCATATTTTTGTTGTGTGAGGCAGCTCATTTTTTTTTTTTTTTTTATTAGCCAATACATGCAATGAAGGGATGCCACAAAAGCTTCTTGTTCCAGGGTCAGGGCCTGCTGCATTGCCTGCTCTATTCCACCTTTTGAAGCTGAAATTCTGCAGTTAGCTTCCAGTTCAGAAGCAACAACGTGAACTGAACTGTTCTGATGCCTTTTATAGCATCTTCTCTGAATGTCTTACACCACTGAGTACCCAAACTGTTCCTGATTTGGGCATCTGTTTATGTTTTACGCAAAATGCACAAAACATGCCATTTTCTTTGTACTGTAACCAGCAGTATTTGTTAAGCCAACCAGTATAAAAGCCTGTTGCTCTATGCTTAGAGGTGTTTTTTTCTGTATTACAGGAGGAAGTGCAGGGAGTCTTTTGGACAATGACGTCGATATCAACTGGACCAACTGGCATTGTCCCAGTCATCGACTCAACTGTCATGCTGATCAGGATGTTTCCGGTTTTTAGTTAATTTGAAACCAAAGTTAGTTAGTTTCTGCATTGTGTACAATACAGCTTTTTTCCCCCCTAAGTGTTGTTGTGTGTTTATTGTCAATACAGAATGAGAGTTTGGTAATGCTGGTTGAGCCCCGAATTTTTTTCCTCACACAAATATTTTTTTTTCTTTACTACTGACTTAGAAACAAGTGACTGCTCACAGTGACGAAGCAAGTAATGCACAAGACTGGTAGGACAGGGACTGGCAGACCCACTGGTGGCACCGTTTGGAGCCCCGATTTTTTCCCCCCCTCACACAAATATTTTTTTTCTTTACTACTGACTGGTAGGACAGGGACAACTTTCTACTGTGCACTTTTTTCCCCAGCAAGAACTTTTTTTTCTTAATTCAGCAATTCAACAGAGAACAAAATCAGAGCTGCATGGTGGTCGTTTGTTGAACACAATCTCTCCTCCCTCACACACAGCACCCCTTCGTTATTGCAGCTGTTAAACAGAAAAGTCTGGAGTGACTCAGTTAAAACAACTAAGTCTGATAAAGTTTAAAGCTGGCTGCTTGACACAGTTATTTGAAGAACTGCAACGTCTCTAGTAAAATTATTTAAACGGAACAAACGCTCAATCCAAGTTACACTTGCAAGGTCCAGGACACAAATGCACTAACACTCTTCCGAAGTGGCAGCAGACTACCGAAATGGGACTTACCCCAGTGGTGTAGCTGCTTCACTGATAGGACATCTGGGACATCGCTCCTGGATCAGACTCCTCATTGGATCCTTCATTGGGCGCTCTTCCTCCATTCTTCCGAGTCATCTGACCCACAGAGCGATCCCCATGTGATCAAGAGCCCGACCGCCTCCACCATACACAACTCCACAGACTCCGCTTATTCTCCTCGTTCACGTCCTATTTGAATCACACAATGCTAACTGTGTTCACGAACATACGAATGTGCCAACAGAAACAGATCACCCAGTCTATCCAAGTCTGTTCGAGTGTGCAGCCAACACCCCTAGTTTGCAGCTGCTCCACCCACTCTCCTTTGTCATCACACTGCCACCCCCACCTCCCCAACCTCACCTCTCCCCTGTCCCATGCCCTTTGAAGCTGTTCAGATTTACATGATACCACCCATTCTGGTAGGGCGTTCTATTTTGCTACCACCCTCTCTGTGAAATAGTGTCTCCTCATTTCCTTCCTAAATCTTCCCCCTCTATTCTTAGCCCGTGCCCCTGGTGACCCTCCCTCCTTAACTTAAAGACCCCATATGCCCCATCCTTATTGATTCCCCTCAGATACCTGAATGTCTAGCATGTCCCCCCGTCCCTTCTATCCTCCAGGGTGTACATATTCAGGTCTCCCAGCCTGCTGTCATAGTCTCTCCCTTCCATTCCACATATCATCTTTGTTGCCCTCCTCTGCCCCTCCAGTAGCGGATATCACACTTTAGGTATGGCCTCCAAAGCTGCACACAATACTCCAAGTGCAGCCTTACCAACTAACCTGTAAAGGGCAAGATCACACCTCTCCGCCTGAAAGAAAACCCCTCGCTATGCACCCCACCATTTGTTGGCTTTGCAGCCACACTCCTGCACTGGGCAGTGTTGTTCCACAGTCCCTATTGTACCCCTAGGTCCTTCTCAGTGATCCCCAGCTTAACCCCCCACCCAGCCAGTATTCTCTCCTTGGGTTCTTCACCCCAAAGTGCATAACCTTACACTTCTTTGCATTGAAACCCAGCTGCCACCTCTCTGACCACTCCTCTAGCTTGCATAGGTCCCCCTGCAGCTGCTTCCATCCCTCCTCTCCATCCACCACTGCTCAGATTTTGATGTTGTCAGCGAACAGACTTACCTTGTTCACTACCCCATGTGCAATGTCTGATATGATGAGCCCAAACAATACTGGCCCCAACACAGAGCCCTGTGGCACCCCACTTGTCACCGGCCTTGGAGTTGAGAGCTCCCCTCTCACCACCATCCGTTGCAGCCTGCCTGAGGAGCACAGAGTCAGCTGGGCTGTCACAGTGAGCAGCATGATCAAGGCAGATCCAGTAGAGGCTAGAGGCACAGACTTAGATGTGACATCCAGTGGAGCCCCAGCTACATAGTGTATATACTGTTCCATCTTACTTCACTGCCAGGAAACAACTGATGCAGAGCTAAGTGGAGCTAACCTATCATGCTTGCATTGTCTGTTGTCGCAATTATGGTTTGCAGTTTCATGGCCAGAACAAAGTTTAATAAATACAGAGTCACAAGACCACAGATTAGAAAGTATTTGTGAAATCTTCTAAAAATCAGTCAGCAGCTGCACAGAATGCTATATTTAAATGTAGCTCATTGTCACCATTTAGAAGTCGAGAGGGCCTGGGGCCATAGTAGACTACTCACAGTTGCAACATACAATTGATTTCTTTTATTGACTCTCCCATCAAAAAAAAAAAAAAAAAAAAAAAAAGAATCCACATCCAGTCAGATTTTCCAGACATTTACAGTTTCCCACGGGCCATCAAAATTTGTTGGCCAGGAATTCTGTCCCATATACTGGCCCGTTGGCAACCAGTATTTTTCCTCTAAAGTCAACCCCTGCACAATGGCGCCTCCTGACCCACACCCTTGTCCAGGAGTGTGTAATTTAATTTTGTGATCCACCATATAAAACGCCTTTGTTAGATCCACGAACACTGTCCCCACAGGTTCCAGGGCATAAGCGACTGTCTGAAATCCAACAAGGCCATCTATGTGGAGTGCAGAGGCCTGAAGCCTGACTATTGTGGAGAGAGGAGCAAATTTTCTGTAAAAAACCCAAACAACCATTTTTGGATTTCCTTCTCTAACATTTTAGATATTAAGGGGAGAAGGACAACAGGACTGCAGTTATTAATGTGGAGTCTTCTTTAAATATACGGGCTATTTTTTTGGGTCTCCTCTAACTACAGGAGTTTTTAACCCTTTTCCAAACCCTTGGAAAGATTTCAACATAAACTCATGTTAAAGATCTTAGCCAAGGGTGTTCCTACACCGAACCCAATTTTTAAGCTGTATTTTCACAGTAGAAACACTTCTACGAAAAAATCTGTTGCAGCACTCTCTCCACCTCCCGAATTATTGGGCAGTCACGTTTACATAGTCCCTCTCTGTACCAATGCAAGCAGCGCTGTCGAGGGGCTGTGTGAATCGGTGGTGGGCAGTAACTGTACCCAGGAGCTCACCAACCAGCTGTATCACGTCAATTAATAAAAACTCAAACTACTGGCCTGATAGACGTATTGCAAGTGTCAAACCACGAAACGGTGGGAGTTATTTTAGGAAGTTTTCAAAAGTCACTGGCAATGATAATGCTATTTACAAAATAATCTAATATGGCATTAGTTGCAGAAAACATGTACATATGGCAGCTTAGTTTGAATTAAAAGTTTGACAGTTCTCAACAGTGAGCAGAGGGAAGATTCTGGGGAGTGAGCCCCTTGACAGCTGGAGCAAGCTGCTCAGCCTGTCCACACCAGGATTTGTGTGGATACCAAAGTGGAGTACTGACGAGTTACTGTGATCTGGTAACTTCTACACAGCTACATTTGTGCCACAGCAATACAAGTGCTCAAGCTACTCTGGTGGAAATGAGACCATGTAAGCATGACCTAGTCAAAGGGACAGAAATATATATTTTTTGGTAATCAAAGGTTTTTTGATTATTTTTAATTGAATTTCCATGCGACCGGCGGATAATGTTTCTCCGGTGACCCAACTTCAGGCGGGCAGTGTGGTCCTCGAGGACTGTCGGGTGAAACAACCAACAAGTGTCACAAGCCTGCAGATCATGGCCTAGACAGGAGATGCACGAGGCATGGGGGTTGGTAAGCAACATCTTCTGCCTGCATGGGCACTGGTGAAATCTGGGAGAGGATTTATCCTCCATCGCGGTTGCGATCGAAGATCGAGGTGAAGAAGAAACTCGAATGAGTTTTAGTTTAAGTTTCTGAAGTAAATCCGAAGACTTAAGCACCAGGGCCTACTGAACGTGCGAGCGGTAAGGTGGGAACCTGCTTCTTCCAGCGGAAAGGAAGATCTGGTGTCATGGGGCAGAGCCCAGGGAGTTACCACCAGAGTGGGTGGGAGGAGCCAGCTTGAAGATATTTCTGGCCAGTCTTAAGGTTAAAAGCAACTGCCAGAAAGTGTGGATAGATCATCATATCCACGTTCATAGAACAAACAATGTACAGTAGTTATATTCAAAACAAAATTTATCAAGTCGCTAGTTTCAAACATCTTAATGCCAGTAGACAGCAAAATCTCCCATATACATGCAGATAAACATTGAATCCATAGGTAAACAGAACTGTGTACTAGTTAGTGTATTCCAAACATAGTTCATACTGAGAATTTACTTGAGGATCAAGATTTAACTTTCATTACACCAACTACCTTTACCCCATGATGGTAAAGAGGATGGATTTCAATGACCAATACTGGAAAGAGGAAGAAAGATAGGAGATTATGTATCCTCTTTCCCCTAAAGCCAATCATTGGAAGAGTGTGAATTCTCATTGCAAGGAGTCAATTTAATTGCTAAGGTTGCTAGGTCCATGGTCTCATTATAAGCCTGTCCTTCTCCAGAGTTCACAGGTGATGGGGGGTAGTACTTCCTGGGATTTTCCAGTAATTTGATTGTACATAGCCCCACATTTTTGAGTATGTCTCTAGAGGTCCCCACACCTGGAAATGGACATTCTCAAAGCTGGCAGTTTTAACCAGTTCTGTTAACCACTCCCCTGTCGTTGGGGACCCTTGTTCCCTCCAGTGTCTGAGAATGATTCTTCTGGCAGACATAAGAGCGCCCAACCAACTCATTTGATGTTTGCCTGGTTTCCTATGAGGGTACCAGTAACGTCAGAGTCCATGCATAGCATTGCTAGCATACCGCTCAACTGCTATAAATTTTGCATACTGCTGTGATTAACACTCAAATTTACCCTTGCTCCGCATGGGTTTATTGATGTTCTTAATAATGGCAGAGCTATTTCTGGACATACAAACTATTAAATCATTGAATTAAGTTGATAGAAACATTCTTTATCACCAACTATATGGGTCCCACCATTTGTAGATCTATTCTTTGAAACAAGGAAGTGCTCCACATTCTGGCCATTTGCTATGATTTTTGAAAGCCAGTGCTATGATTTTTAATGCTGAGAGGTTAAGAGGTATGACTGCTAGTACTTGGGGGAAGAGTGAGGCCTAGGATGTAAGCTCCCTACAAATGGCCTGGACTGAATCACAGTGCTGCCCGAGTTTGAGAAAGGTCTACAGAATGAATAATGTGCCCAGCTTGCTCCCCACACCTGCAGCATTTGTCAGACTTGATCAGGCTCCACTTGCGTAACTGCACTGGGGTCCTGTACCATCTGTGGAGGATTTTGTTGTTGTTGTGCAAATCGGTTTTGGAACCTTTCACTCCAGTGGCAAGGGACTCAACACTGGGCCCACTCCTGCAAGGAGGCTGTACACCCCCAATTCCTTCTTCAATTGTTTCTGGGTTTTGACAGGAGGGCCTGCGCTGTAATTAAGTAGGCTTCTGCAGATAAAAAGCACATTTTTGGCGAGTACGCCCTATGTGCAGGAGGAGGTGGTCTAGAAGCAATGGTTCTTGGACTTTATATTTAAGGCCTAAGATGGGCTGCAGGGCATGCCTGATTTGAAGGTACCTCCAGTGGTGGTGCTGGGGCAGACTGAATTGTTTTTTTTAGCTGTTGGAAGGACATTATGGTCCCACTAGATTATGTGATTTAGGGAAGCTATACCTCTAACCTGCTAATCCTTACAGTGAACAGGCTTCCCCATAATCAGTATTCTGCCGTTTCCCCACAGCGGTAGGAGGGTGACTTCTCATGCCTCCATCCAGTAGAGCTTTGCTGCATGGCGCCACTCCAGATGGGAATATGCGATAGTGGGATGTGACTAGACATAGTTATTAATGGCGGGGCTGTCAATCTCTGTTTAATACCTTGAGGTACATTCAGGGACAGTAGCGAGCAGGGGTGGCAGCAGCATGGAGTTTCGCTGCCTTACAATGCATCACGGCATGGACTCTAAATCCTAATTATACACGCATGCCATTATTCCAAAAGAATTTCAAACAGCCCTGTATACAGAAAAACACTACCAGCACTGCATAAAGGATGGCCAAAATTAATGTACTTTTGGTTCTCATATTTCATAGTAAATTGACAAAAAAAATTTTCAAGTACATGTAGAACACATTTCCTAGCTATGAATTGTTCTTAAATTCTGCCACAATAGACCTAACTCTTGCATTCCATATGCAGTGAGTTCAATCAAGTCAGCGCCAATAGCTTCTGAAGAGTAGTCACATAACTGCAATAAGAGGAGGCACAGCTAGAAACCAAGCTTTGCTCCCAGTTACCCTGCTAACAGTTACAGAGTTCAGCTCTGCTGGTCACAGGGCCAGGCCTCTATGGTCCCACTACTGGAAGCAGTTTAATATGGATGACAGCAAACCAGTCCTCCGCAATCTCTGCCAGTGGAATTGCCACAGTGGACCACTTCTATGGAGAGTTCAGCAGTCTGTCACAAAACTGGTGCTCTATGGGACTCTTACAGCAGGCAGTTTAGATGTGCCAGCTGCAGTAATGTTGGTTCTCTGAGGGAATCCTACTGTGAGTAGAGCCAATGATTTTCTGTTTTCCAACAGAAAATACTGGAAAAAAGTTGTATTTGTCATTTTTAAACTAGCATTTGAGTGTAAAAATTCTCAAGTAAAAAATATTTATATTTATATTACCTTTCTTGCGAACTGCCCCATTCATTTTTTGTGTGCAAACCCCCATTTTGCACAGAATTCATTTTAAGTAGTATATGATATGTTGGGCTACCCTCAATTTGGGTAGGGAAAAAAGGTAAAAAAAAAAATGAACTTTAAGATTTTGTGGCAGTTTTTGAAAATGGAAGAATCAATGGCCCTATGTGGGCAGTTTTAACTCTGCTGCCCAGTCAGTTCTTTGTTGGTCTGCTGTTGAGGGTAGTTCAGCTGTACTGGCTGCACTGCTGCTGGTTTTCTGTGGCCTGCTACTGCAGGCAGCTCAGCCCTGCCAACTACAACCCATTTTAACTCTCCATGTTGCTACTGCAGGATGTTCTGCTGTGCCATTTATATAGACTCTTGTGTCTCTTTTAGACTAAGGAGACCCCATCCAGCCTTCTATGGAGCCTTTGTCACGACAGGTGGAAACTACTCTGCCATTGCCACAGTTTCCAAGTGGCAGCCAACAGGATATCCTTACTAAAAGGGGTCCTACACCCATCCACTTAGTATAAAATACTACACACACCACACACACTTTACATCACCAACCTTGCGGAAACCATGAATGAGCTAGCCAATCACTTCAAATATCCACGTTTGACTCAACCAGTATCTCACCTTCATTTAGGACACCAATGTCATTTGCTCCAAACTACTCCCCAGACTCTGTGCCTCAGCATAACCCATTTTCCCCTAACTGCTAACCATGACAGCATCTCAAAAAGGATTCTACCACACCCCGATTACAGTGGCAGTGTACAATGCTGCCCCTCCCCCAAACAATACTCTAACCTCTTCTGCCACTTTGTCAGCTGGTCTCACCGTACACTACTGCACCATGTATAACGCTCTAAGATACTGGTCATTGGAGGGACATCTGCAAATGTATGGGGCTATTCTTCAGTTTAAATTCTGGTCTGCTAATCTCTAGCCATCATTCCTTTGTCTCCTACATCCCATCTGTGTCATAACGTCAAACTTACCTACAGGACAACAGTTCTTGACTAGGTTTTATATTAATATTTTACTGTCTTACAAATAAATTATAACTGATAATGTAGATTTTGTACTGCTATTGCATATCTTGTTCTACTGACCAAGAACACAGTCAGGTTGCATAATAACTACCTCGAAGATCTTCTGTTATGGTATCTCTTGCAGCAGGTCATAACATGTGACTGCAGCTGCAGGCATCATTTCCTCAGAGGACTTCTCAGCAGTCAACCCTGGGACCTCCCTAACACTACCACGTGGTGTCTGCCTGGCAGGTATAAAAAGGGAGAGGTCCCAGCTACTCAGTTTTTTCCCCCCATCCTGGCAATCGAACATGAAAACATATCCTAGGCCTCCGATAGGAACAGAGAAGGGAAATCATGGCAGCAGCTTGTAAAGTCGTAACAGACAGGAGCAAGGAACCCTTCTGAAGTAACAGCAAGGGGGAAGGAGGGTGGGGCTGCATGACCTGCTGCAAGAGATACTCTCCAAGATCTACTGTTACAGTAAGTTCTTATGCAACCATACTGTCTTCTTTGAGGCAATCTCTTGCAGCAGGTCACAACACATGGGAAGATTCCTGAGCAGTTATTATACTCAGTGGGGGAGGAAGCGAATCATCAGGACTTAGGACAGGAGGTCTTGTAGGACGGCCTGTCCTTGCTGCTCCAGGAGGACAACCTTTTGCTCCATGAAGAATTCACTGAACTACTGAAGCCTTTGACATTTTGTGGCCTTGTTGAATCTGTGACAGAAGACACTACCGGGTGTCGTGTTCAGGACCAAGGCAATGAACACAGACTTCATGGAGGACTTCCTTAGCGATCCTGTGACCACAGGAACACCTTCGGAATAAGGAATCCGAAGACGGTATACAAACTTTTGGTCAGAACTCTTCATCGATGACAGGTAAGCAGAGCTCTGAAGGAGGACTTGCTGCATGCAGGTTGCAGTTAGAGAACTGAGGAGTGACCGGCCTGGTGATGCTGAGAGTTGAGACGCTGGATGCCACACCTTGCGCCACGCCGGCGACCTGCGTATGGGAGCTAGTGCGGGCCACCAGGGGTCAGCGGGGAGGAGATGGATAGAGCGTCCAATGGACAGCTCTCCATTTCCGGTGAGGGTCACCTTCAGTTGGTGCACACCTGACCCCTGGCGGTGGCCGGGGCTTGATGCTGCACTGCTGTACAACTTTATGGGACGAAAGCATGGCAGATGCTTGGTGAGCCCACTGCAGGTGTCACTGCATGCCCGGCTCTCTTGGGGGACACAAAAAGTGGAAAATGGACTCTTGTGACTGGTCACTGCGCCTTGATAGCCATTCCCGACACGCTCCGTCGGCAACACCCTGAGCTACATCCTTGTCGGGGGTGGGGGGGATGCTGCAGGGGCTTCAGTGTTGAGGGATGGGATGGAGGAGGTGGACGGCGGCTGGACCAGGGCCAGGGTGTGGGGAAAAATAGAAAGAAAAAAAAAAAGAAAGAAAAGAACTGAGGAGTAGCTGGGGTCTCCCCTTTTTTACCTGCCAGGCAGACACCATGTGGTATGTTAGGGGGTCCCAGGGTCGACTGCTGAGAAGTCATCCAGAGGAAGAGACACCTGCAGCTGCAATCCCATGTGTTATGACCTGCTGCAAGAGACTGCCTCAAAGATGATCTATGAAAATGGGCAGAAGAGCTCATGGGGTTTCAGCTTTTACTGAACTTGAATTTATAAGAGGCTAGCACCTCAGCTCCTTTGTCACCCTCAGGGCTCCAAGGCTAGTGGTTCAGCTGGCTTCACATAAAGACTCAGCAGGAGAATAGTTTCCGGGCACTGTGCAAAACAACATCCTGCAATGTCCTTAAAGCTCAACTTGTGGAACTTCAACCTAGCCGTTAGTACTACTACTACTAAGCCACTGTTTTGCTTCTCGTGCACTGCTAGATGTATTTTGCATACATTTTAGTTTACCTCTCTCTCTCTCTCTCTCTCTCCCCCTCTCTCTCTCTCTCTCTCTCCCCCCTCTCTCTCTCAGTTTCTCAGCAAGCCTTTAGTTTGTCACGTTTGAGCATCTGATTATTGCATTTGGAAACTTACTTGTATTATTTTCCAATTTTCTTCTGAAGTTTTTTAAGTTGGCCACGTTTCTGATATAATCTGGGTTCCTGTGTCCTTTATGCGCAGTCAGCAGTAAATGATGCAGGGTGCTTTCCTGCTATGTGTCCTGTGGATGTGCTCGGTTTCCTGCAAGTGTGGCAAACTTTGTCGTACTTTCAGTAACTTCCCATAAGTGCAGTAAATTCCATAACTGCAGTAAAAGAGCTGAATTGGGGCATTTCTTTCTACAGTTCAACACTTTTGTGCACTCCCAGAACCCCAAGTTTATTTTATTTTATTCCCCAGGAAATACCAGACCTGCAAATTGAAACTCCTACCATGAACCCTGCTGACTATGCCCACTGAATTGTTACTTTTGTTTTAAGTTAACTTGAACATTTCAGGCCAGCTCTGTGGCACCAAATGATGGGGTATCACTCCTTCACAACGAGACCCAGGTTTGTGTCCTGAACCCAGGACACCACAAGCAGAGGCAGGCAAGGAAGGATCACAGCACCCTCAAGACACTCCTCCTGGGGAGGGGTGGGCTGCAGTGTGGCCAACATCTACAGTGTCCCAGTGGAGCTGGTGGTGGAGCAGATAACTTCACACTGCCCAACACCACCACTTCCAAGACGGTAGTAAGCACACACAGATGTGTGGTGAAGAACATTAGGGGAGAAAACTCACTCGGGATGAGTGCAACATGAAGGGATATACAAGTGACACCCATGCACATAGGGACTCAATGCTCAACTCCTCACTAGATGCTGGAGCACTGGAATGACCTTCCTGCCTCAGAGACTAGGACACAATAGCGAAAACAAAGGAGCAGCCCATCAAAGAAGGATAAACAGAGGATGTCAGAGGCTCTAGGCCCATATGGAACAGATGTAGTTTGGAGTACCTAGGTGTTCAGAGGTGGATGCAGGCAGGACACAAAGACCCGAGGTCTGCACAGCCAGAGGTAAATGTAAATCTCCCCCCATACCAGTTGTAGGTTTGCCTTTAGCTCCTGCCTGGGAGCCCTGTCCAATGCAATCTCTCCCCAGAGCTCCATTTGTCTTCTTGGCAGGGAACTGCACTTCTGCTCTACTGGTCCCAGAGAACCTGCAAGCAGCACAATGAGAACTGCGGCATTTCCTCTTCTGCAGCTGGAAATGCCACATATCATCCACACTCACCCAGCAAGCCCCCAAACCAGCTTTGCAAATGGGGCTGGGGTACACCCTCAAGTAGTCCTCTTTCTTCAACAACGGTAAAACATTAGTCCCATGGCTGGGGCTGCATCATGAACTCATTCTCTCGGTTCCATAAACACAGGAACTGGGACTGAGGAATACTAGCACAGCCACAACCCCATTTTGGTCCAATCACACCAACATCTCTGTGACTGGAGTGCCAGTACAGGATTCTGCTCTCCTGAGCTCCCAGGGACCTTGCAGTGGGGACCCCAATGCAAACTGGCATAACTTTCACCTGGTGTGTTAACATGGAATCTTGCCACCAAACCACCTACACATTTTGCAATCAGGCTGGAGAAATAAGAAAGGAGAGGGAAGAAAAAAAAAAAACACACACACACACACACAAGCATTTAAATCACCCTCTCCTGAACCCCATGAACATGCCAGCAGGGTCGGGGAGCACAGGATGACCACCATATTGCCCTGGGGAAATCAAAGCCCTGGAGTTTTGCAACTAGAGAGCTGTGAGACAAAATGTACCTGCTGTCAATGGAAAGTCCACCTACAGGAGCTCCCAACGGTGGCTCTAACCATCTACAAACACCCAAATGAATACCAGCAAGGACCAGAGGGGTTCTATTCAGCAGCCAGAAGCTGTACAAGTGCAAAGAAATATGTTTGAAGGAAGGGAGAAGCAGAACTGTATTGGGGCAGCTATATTGGATGTGGTATGGCTCCAGACCAGCAGAAAGCTGATGGATCTGGGGACTATGTCCAGCCAATAGGGTGTCCTGTGTTACAGAAAGGGTTCTGAAAAAGCTTTTGTCAGTTATCCCTGTCAGAGATTTTGAACAGTTGAGAAGTGCTGTTCTGACACTTCTCGTTAATCTATAAAACAGACAGTGGAATTTCTGTTCAGTTGAAGTGCCGTTCTAAAGCTTCAGCACCAAATGAGCAAAAGTTCCTTTGAAAGCTGCTATGGAACTGGGAGGTGGCTAGCCACTGCTTTTTTTTTGTTTTTTGTTTGCGTCAGGATATCCTGACATGGGATCGAACCCTTCTGGGTCCTGGTGACCCTGACCTGTCAAGGTAAATGAAAATAAGACCCCTGTGGGGTAAAGAGGAACAGCATTATTATGATCATTTTATTTATTTACTTACATTTTGGTAACTGAGTAGGCCCACTGAGACTTTGACAGTCCCTTTTCCAGGGGCGACCCGGGATTAGTTACATGTACCTAGAGAGGAAAAGAAAACCAATGCTTTTGGCCAGCATCCTTTGCCAATGGAGTGCACTGGGTCCATTGCACCTATAAAGACTTGGTGATCGGCTTCCAGAAGAAACACCACCAGTCATCACAGCCCTCATCATAGACTTTGATGGCAGATAAGGACCGCTAGGCTCATCTAGTCTGCCCATTTCCCTACCTACAGGATAGGCCGCAGATCCTAGTTAACCAACAGCCTATTTCTTCCTACCCCCACAAGAATTGCCTTATGTCTGTCCCATGCATTCTTGAATTCTCCACAGTTTTAGACACCACAACCTCCTCAGGAAGGCTGTTCCATGCATCCACAACCCTCTGTGAAATAATACTTCCTCACATTGCCCCTGAACCGCCCTCCTAGCTTTAAATTGTGTCCCCTTGGTCTTGCAAGTCTCTTTTCTGAAAGATGCTACCCTCTTGGACTTTATTGATTCCAGTGAGGTACTTAAAAATTTCTATCATATCCCCCCTCTCCCTTCTTTCCTCAAGGGTATACATATTAAGCTCCTTTAGTCTCTCCTCATACGGCTTCTCTTGCAGACCCTGCACCATTTTAGTTGCCCTCCTCTGGACTGCCTCTATCCTATGTCCTTGCAGAGATGGGATCTCCAGAACTGGACAGTACTCCAGATGGGGTCTCACCAACTGTCTGTACAGAGGGATAACTTCCCGTTTTCTGCTGATGATGCCTCTCCCTATACATCCCAGTACTCCCTATTCATCCTTCACCAGTTGTGCATTCAGTCCACCGCACCTTTAATCAGTCTGCATCTGCATGAATGAGGGAAAACGTCCTAACAGTGTCAGCATCATCTGAAGGTCACGACTACTGGGTACCATCCAAAAATATACTTCAGAACGTGTTTAGCTATGATTGGCTATTTAAATCCTGGGCATCCTGTGTGACCCACAAAAACAGACTGTTAAGCCAGCCCGTGTGAGCTGCGGTGGTACTACCACTTGCGACAGCAGTGACTTGGGTTTGGGAATGAGCCACAGTTGCTGGGGCAGGGTGGGAGGAGAAGAAAGGATTGAGCATCCCAGAGAATACTCTTTCCCCAGGGAGGAGGGATCCAGTCTGCTGCTTCACCATGCCACCCAAATGCAGGGACAGTAGTGAGTGGCTAAACTAGGGATGGGAGGAGCCACCCTGACTGTGGACAGTGCTATGCTCTGCATGCATATGTCCTTGCATGCATGGTTCAAGATGGAGAGGAAGGAAATCAGAAAAGTCTAAGCTGTGCACCAGACCTCAGTTCCCCCTACCTTACCAGGGATACCTCCCGACGAAACCTGAAGTTCAGGATATCCCTACTTGTCCCTGCTGGGGGTGGGAGAAGAGAGCACTGCTTTATAGATGATAGCACCAGGGCTGCAGCTATGAATTTTGGGGCCCAGGACGGAGTCACTTGAAATGGGCCAGTTTCCCAATCCAGCTAATGCCAGGGGTAATGCCAACTCCTCAGGTGGGTCCCTCCTGAGCTCAGGGACCTGGACAACCTCCCCCCATTACTGCAGCCCTGGATAGCACGCTGATCAAGGCCAGGACAGGGCTAGCAGTCAGCCTAAGGAGTCCAGAGGAGCTTGGTATCACTTTCATATAGGGAATAAAATGGGGGCGCCTGTTACATTCCTTCATTTTGTATTAAAATGTCCTTCTGCATCTTCAGCCAATAAACTATCACTACCACACATGCTCGGACCTGCAACATAAACTACACTGTGTGCACACCTGAACTGTTTGGGCCCTCCCAAAGGGATTGTGAGGTTCACTGGTGCACCAGTGGGGAATGAAGGAGTGTGACGTTTTACTTTCCGAAGTGTGAATGTGTTGAGGAACTACATTTACTGTTATGATTTTTTTTTTGTTAAATCTTTGCTTTCCCTTTTCCACAACCCTGTTTCAATCTCACCACATGCTTCGAGTGATAAGTGGGGAGAGGACTGCGCTACTGGGGTCCCGTCATTGAGGGTGGGGGTTCTATTTAATTTCCGGGGTGAGGGGGAAGCACTCTGTCAAAAGGATCCCCAACAGGTGCAGGCACCACACCGCAGTCCAAACCCAAAAATATCCAAACGCAAGTGCCATAACCTTTGCCATTTCCTGAAATTCCAACCACGCTCTAATTAGCCCCAAAGTACTATAGGAACTGAGGCAGCAGCACTGCAAAAAGGACAACTTCATACAGGCAAAAGTGCGTGACCACTATTAAGTTGCAACTTTCTACTGTATTTTTTCAAACACGTACAACCTCCTCACCGCATTTGCTCTCGAACTATCTAAACAGAACTTTGACCACCTCCAATCTGCCCTATCAACGACGCGCACCAGTACTTCCTGGCTGTTCTCTGGACTAACGAACTCCGGCGCTTCCTTCCCCTTACCTTGTATTATGACATTATTTATCCCCCTCGACCTTTTCACGCGCTTTCCTCTACCGTATATGTCAACATCCTCCACCCGTTCGGCTACGTCTAACCGGGACGTAACACCGCAAATCTTTTATGCGTTTTTTCCACGACTCGTGGATTGGCACCACTTGCGACAAATCGCGGCTCTGTTTTCTAGGCGTCAAAATACCAAAATAGGAAACAACAGACCAATGAAAACCCTGCTGGGTAGGCCTTTAAAGTGGCAGGTCCTTAGCGAGAGGCGAGTCAGAACGTGACTGACGGCACGTGTAGCCAATGCAGCTGTGCAGTCACTGCTAGCCGCAGCATGGTTCATCCGCGTACTGTCAGTATCTGGGACAGAGGGCAGCATTTGACATGCCTCTCAGCCTACTTCCTCATAAATCAGGGCAAAGGACCAAAATCAGGGACACATCTTCAAAATTGGTGATATCCACTCAAGAAGCTGGTAAAATAAGGCTTAGTGTAAACGCATTCTAAGGAAGAACAAGTCTGTAACTTTAATGTTTGACATTATTTTGTGCTTACAGTCCCCACTGATTGCTCGTGGAAACACAATTTTAGGAGGGGAAGAGTAAAATTTTGAGGCAAAATCAGGGACAGTTTGACGTATGCTTGACATTATTTTGTGCTTACAGTCCCCACTGTTTAGCTTCAAAAACACAAATTTTAGTAGAGATAGAGTAAAATTTTGAGGCAAAATCAGGGATGTCCCTGAAAGGGACAGTTGAGAGGTATGGTTTGATAAGGGTTTTGCCACTAGGGCCACGGATAAACAATATGTCATTATATTTTCCAGACACACATCTGAAAATCGTATTTGTTGCATTGATTAAGGTTAGGTATCCGGCGAAAATCACGGTTCGGTACGAAATGTCCTGACTTAGGCTTCTTAAAAAGGTGATAACCCTAGAACGTTAGCATTTTTAATAGTCGGCGTGAATACTGGAAATCCATAATTTCCCTTGTATTTATGCGAATACTAGATGAGCGTATATGATGGTGCACAGTAAAAAAATCATGCCCCACCGACCAAATTCTGAGTGAATTACAAGGAATTGCAGGGACTACTGGAACTATTGTTCCGACTGGTTGGAGCTCCCATGTCCCGGGCCCCTGCCATACGTAGCATTATTTACTGCAGCAGTATCGGCAGCCTGAGTCTATTTTCCGAGGCTCTGCTCGGTTGGGATGCGCACGGCAGCCATGAAGGGGTTCAATTCTGACGTTCGGTGAGGGAGGGCCTCGTTCTTTGACGGAAGAGGAGGAGGGACCTAGCCGAGTCAAGCTTGCATGTACAGCGTTCTGCTGCAACAGCTGAGGCCAAGCGTGGTGCTTGTGTCATGCAACACGCCCTTAAATAGACTCCTCTGACTCGGAAAGACAGGGAGGGCCCGGCTCAGGGAGAAATGGCTGCCACTGAGTGCTGCCCTTCATAAGAGGGATAGACCTCAGTGGAAATGACTTCAAGGTGAGTGAATATAGTACCCATTACAATTCTTGCGCTGGAGCAGGCTAGGATGCCTGGGGATAATGTTCTGAGAGTATAGTGGAAGGTTCCGGGGAGCGGTCTGTGGTTGCTTTTAGGCCCTGACTTCCTTATCTGTACACTAAGTCTCATTTTGGAAGCGCTGTCATCCAGTTACTTTGAACTACAGGTCAAGTGAACTTCACTAAATATAGGCAGTGTCGATAAGAAAAGACCATCGGTCCATCCAGTCTGGCCTGTTATATCACTGACGTTTCTTCTTTATACTTGAAAGTGTTAAAATCACTTTTATTTACCGTGTCCCTGATTAAATGGGAAATGTTAAGATGCGGTTATACCTCTCAACTGTCCCCCATTTTACCCCCTAAAATTGCTTTGTCCCTTACTGAAAACGTGACAACCTAAAGAGAATGTGATGTAAATTCAGATTTGAAAGTGAAAAGTCACAATATTCTAATATGTAAAATCAAGGATAAACGTTGTACAGGTAAACACAGTGGTTTACACAGCGTTCTGAACTTGTATCCCCGTGTTTGAGGATGTGTCCCTTATTATGAGGGCCACTGTCTCTCATTTTGAATGTCCAGTGTCCCTCATTTCAGTGGCAAAAGGTTGAGAGGTATGGGTGTGGTAGCTCTCATTCTTTATTTTAGGTGAAGGAATAATCATTTCTAGGTGGCAGAAGTAACTGCCCTATAGTATTCAGTGGAGAAAGATGAGTGAAGTACAGGAACTTGTATACAATTAGTAAGAGGTGCTGGAACTGAGTTCCTGTGGGCTCCTGCCCAGTTTAACCCTTGCTGTATAGGTTGGGCTCCTTAGCTGCCCAGCCCAGATCAGCACAGCTGCCGCCCAGCTCCATGGTCTATCTGGACTCCTGAGAGCCCCCCTTATCTGCTTTATGGGGAACCCCTAATTTAGTAGGGCATTCAGGGAGTGTGCTCCTTGTCTTTTGTGAATTCTGTTTTGGGGAGAGGGCAGCATCTTCATGCTGGGAGGGTGATGTGGAGATTGTAGTGTGCCAGTGTCATCCTGCCATGGCCAGAAAGTTTCCTTGTTTTACCATCCTGAGATACTTGACTGTGTACAGGCAGCACAGTGCGCAATGGTTGTGTGTATCGGGAACCACAGTGCCTCCCTTCTACTGCTGTCCTTGACTGGCACACATGTCCCAGGCACCCCAAAGTGGTGCTGCAGCAGGGAGTGGGCATCTACCTACCTTGAGGAGGAGGAGGGAGAGTGTTCTCTGGGACAGTCTGCCATCCCACCTCACCCACACCCATTGGCTCTCCAGTGTCCCATCCTAGTTTCTGAATCTAGGTCGCTTATGTCACACATGGCACCACTGACACTGTGCCGGCCCCCAAAACACCCAGATTTTTAAGAGTTACAAGTATGTAGGCTCCCTCCCTGCTAGGGGTGCAGATAACTTTGGTTCCAGGGACTTTAGACTTTAGCAAGGCATTTGACTCAGTCCCACACAAAAGATTAATATGCAAGTTAGCCAGCCTGGGAGTGGGTCCCAAGATGATAGCCTGGGAAAAGAATTGGCTGGAGAATAGGACACAGAGGGTTATAGTAAATGGAGTCCACTCTGAAGAATGGGGGGTTACTAGTGGGCTACCGCAGGGTTCAGTATTGGGACCGGTCCTCTTCAATGTCTTTATGTTTACATTGCAGAGGGACTGGAAGGAAAGTATGTCTCTTTGCAGATGACACAAAGATCTGCAACAGAGTTGATGCACAAGGTGGGGTGGAAAGGATGAGAAAGGACTTGGCAAGGTTAGAGAAATGGTCAGATGATGGCAGCTTAGATTCAGTGCTAAGAAGTGCAAGGTAATGCACCTGGGAAACAAAACCCAGGGGAAGAGTCACAATGGGGCTAAATACTAACAACAACAAAATGGAAAGGGACCTGGGGTCAGGATGACTTAAAGGTGGGCAAGCAATGTGAGAGGGCAGTAAGGAGGGTTGGGGGATACTGGGATGCATGGGAGAGGCATCACCAGTAGAAAACAGGAAGTTGTTCTCCTCTGTACAGACAGCTGGTGAGACCCCATCTGGAGTACTGTGTGCAGTTCTGGAGACCCAATCTCCGCAAGGACATAGACAAGATGGAAGCTGTCCAGAAGAGGGAGAACTAAAATGGTGCAGGGTCTGCACCAGAAGACATATGGAGAGAGAGAAAGAGACTAAAGCAGCTTAATATGTAAGCCTCGAGGAAAGAGGGAGGGGGATATGATAGAAACTTTCAAGTACCTCAAGGGAATCAACAAAGTCCGAGAGGAGCATCTTTCAAAAAAGAGGTGTGCAAGAACAAGAGGGCACAATTTGAAGATGGGGAGGGGCGCCCAGAGGTAATGTAGTAAGTATTTTTCACAGAGAGGGTTGTGGATGCATGGAATGGCCTTCTGAGTCAAAAACAGTGGTTGAATTCAAGCATGCATGGGACAGTCATAAGGCAATTCTAGGGGTGGGGGTAGAAAGAAGTAGGCTGCTGGTTAACTAGGATCTGCAGCTTATCCATTAGGGAAATGGGCAGACTGGGTGGGCCAAGTGGTCCTTATCTGCCGCCAAATTCTGTGTTTCTATGTTTAGGAGGGTGCTACAACTATATTCACATTTTCTGTGGTGTACCAGCATATCAATCAATCTAAACTTTATTTAACTAGGCAGATTCACAATTGAGCAAGCTAATTTTCAAGATGGTCCTGGCAGAAGGGAACAGAGCAAGGAATAATACAATTGGACACTTGGTGCAGGCTGGTACATACAGTAAAAAAATAGCAACAGCAACATCGGATAATACAGAGTGTGCAGATTGTTAAATTAAATTAAGGGTACACCAATGTCTGGGGTGGATACTAAACAAAGCAATAGAAGTAACAGGGTGTGGTGAGAAGATTATATTAACAACAGAAGAAGAAGGCATGAACGGACAGACCAGGAGGGTCGACCTTTTGCGGGGAAGGATTGGGGAAGGGGGGTTTCAGGAGGAGGATGTCAACACTAGAGGGAGAGATGACACGAACATAGTAAGGCCAGGGGGTAAGAAGAGTATACAGAGGGAAATGTGCAGAGAAGTGCTGGAGTTGTAAGTAAGTGCTAAGTAAATGGAGAGCAGGGCAGGGAGGCCAGTAGGAGAATCACCTGTGGCAGGTACATATGACCTTCAGTATGCGTGTGATAGACAGCTTAGAGGTATGGGAACCCGGAAGGGATGAGAACCTTAGTGTCTTTTGCATGTTGTTCCAAAGGGAAGGGAAGGAGAAATTGATAGAGGCCTTACAATACTGGGACCTTATTCTTGGCACCTTGAAGGATACAAGGGATGTGCTTCTTAGGCCATATGCTCCTGTTACGCATACAAAGAGAGCAGAGATATAATCTGGTAGCTTATCGGTTAAGACCCTGTAGAACCACAGGAGGGCATTTTTTTGCCTCCTTAATGAAAGAGGTGGCCAGGCGAGCTTTTGGTAGAGCAAGCAGTGGTGGGTACGACTAGGCATATCCAGAATACACCGCAAGGCACGGTAATAGAGGGTGTGTAATTTACATAATGCCTGATTTGAACAGTGGCTGTAATGAATGTCTGCTTAGTCGAGCAGTGGAATAAAAGTTGTAAGGACCAGTGTCTTTCTGGCTTCTAATGTGAGGAGGTGTCTTATGCGATAAAAGATACCTAGACATTGTCTTAGCTTTTTTGATAGCTCATTGAGATGTACCGCAAAATTAAGCTGGTTATCCAACCAGACACCCAGGTACTAAACTTATTCACTATTTCCAGAGGTTCACCTAATAAGGTGTAAATCAGGCGGTTTGATGGTGGCCCTTGGGTATGAGCGGCAAGTGGAGATAAGATCATTGCCTTGTTGTGTGTTTTTTTTTTTAGCAGTAGCTTGTGCTTAATAAATTGTGTTGGAGGGTGACAGTCATGTTGTAGCTCTCTATTGTGAAGTTATGTCCAGGGATGAGTTAATAGTGTAGAGAACCGTATCATCAGTGAATAGATGTATGTAACCTGAGGGTACGTGAGAGTCGATATGGTTTATGTATCAAGCGAATAGGATGGGGCCCAGTATGGAGCCTTGTGGCACACCCCAAGGAAGGGTTTTGAGTGGAGACAGCTCCCCTTGAGCTTTAATCTGTTGCAGTCTGTTGGAGAGATAACATTCAAACCACTTTAGGGCAGTATTGTCTAGGCCAAAGCTGTTCAGGACGTTAAGCAGAAGGCTATGATTCACGCCACGGTATCAAAGGCCTTTAAGGTCCAGAAAGAGGGCATAGACGTGTTTTATATCCATATAGAATGACCTCACAATTACATCACAGCATCCCGATTTTTATGTATAGCGTATTTTACCAGGTAAGCAAACACAGTCCAGATGGGCTCATTTCCAGTTGCTAGCAGGGGGAGGGGCAGAAAAAAAAAATCAGGAAATATACGGTAATGCAGGCAATTCCAGTAATAGAGGTGTACAATGCAGTATATGTACAAAGTCACCAAAATTATAGTCGCCACATCCAACCGTCCACACACAGATTGCAGCGGGGTAATTCATATGTTTTTACTCCACAATATTGACACAGTTGAATACAAATACAGTCTCGGGGAGCTACTTCTTTAACAGTATTTACATAGCATGCTGATATATGTCTCTGATGTGGAACCATTAGTTCCTCCTATGGAACTGTCACAGGCACTTAGACATCTAGATACAGACTTCTGCTGAAAACTGAGCGGGTATCCGCCTCCTGGCAGTCGCTCCTGACATGAGGCTGGATGGTACAGGGCACAGGCACCCATGGCCTCTGAGGATATGTAATCTACCAAAGTCAGTTATGTGCAGCCATGTCTGGTGCCTGTGCAGTACCAAGAGCAGGCGCACCAGCATGGCGATTTCATTCAGCCGCAACTGAGCTGTCACCTCTCTTGTAACATGAAAGAAGTGACAACTGGTACCAGCAGGTACTTGCTGGTTTTGTTATCATACTGTGAAGCATTTCTCTCATTCCTTAGAGTCCCCATTGTGGGGCAGCTGCCCACTGGCTCCTCCTCTTCCCTGACTGAAATCCAGGCCCTGGACAGCCATAAGGGCATGATTCTTGAAGGGGCACCCCCCCCACCAGCCACTAACTGATATTCCCTCTTCCATCTCCTATCTCCAACTAATTGCCAGCTGCCAGGGACAAGCATAAGCTAGGCTTCTGCTGCAAGCCCCATCCCCTGGCAGTGGCACAATCCCCAACTCTGGAGTTAACCCTTCAGTTGCCAGCAGGCAGCCTACCTACACAGCTGTGGAGGCAGAGTGTGAGGCACCACACCCTTCACAATGCCCATCCCAGTGAGGTGGCAGGGTGTAACATGTAGTTGAGCGTTTTCTTTGCAGTTTAATTGGTATTGACAAATCATAACACAATGTAAAGAACTAGAATTAGGATGAAAGTGATTTTTGTATAGCAGTTTACTCAAAGACTTGAAGTCCTATAGTTGAACGTAGAATTTTAGTATTAACTGAAGGTTGTGTGGCTGTGGTTACATTATATTCTTTTTGAACTTCCATCATTAAATAGTACAGAGAGGTTTTGAGATCAAAAGCTAGTAGCAAGTGGACAGCTGCCAGTCTGCATTTGATGTCATCCGCACAGAATGTCCTGTGACAAAATACAGTTCTAACCAACAGTTCCTGATCTGATGTTTATTTCTAATTTATGAACTTGTTGATGACTGCCTATGATTTAAAATTATGGTTTCTTGTGGGGCAGTCTGTGGATTTATGCAAGTTGCCATATTCATATTTAAAGGTGAACAGTCCACACCAAAGGCCCCAGACTCATAGTGGGGCTGGTCCCAATGCGCACTCTGTGGGCAAAACATTTTGGTTTGCTGTAGTATAGTAGATTGTATCAGACTAATTTTGCCTACTTCAGCTGACATCTTCCGCTACCACTAATCCCAGAATCACTTGCATCTGCCATCAGAGCAGTAGGCAGCAGTGGGAGATTCAATAGCCTGCAGTGCATGTAAGCTCTGATCTTTTGTTTGCTGTCCTCCCTGGGCTAAGTACAGTCACAGAGGACTGTACTTGGCCCCTGGAGAAAGGGAGACCCGGAAAACATCAGGGGCCCAGTATTGAAAATGGCGCAAAGCAGAGCACAAAACTATGCACTGTGCCATGCGATTTACCCAGGAGCCCAGCCCGAGGATGCTATATTTAGTCAAATAGTGCACTGGCACTCTTCGAATGAAAATAGGGCCACGTTGGTGCAGTGCTAAGTCAAGTAACACTGCCCTGACATGGATCCCGGAGTACATTGCCTGAGTGGATAGTGCCGGAGTGCTGTCTGCAGTATTCAGAGGGCCCATGCAAATGAGCTCATTAGGCATGCAAGGCGCCACGGGCCACTTGCATGCCCATTATGGCTCATTTGCATGGGTATTGAGGGAAGGTAGCATGGCGCCACCACCCCCCCAAATTGCCCAGTCCCAGACATGTAGAAGTCCCTGGTGCCTAGTTGTCTTCTCCCATTGATTGCCAGCCCACAATACAATTTAAAACACTCCCACATTATCCAGTGCCCCCCCCAGCACTGATCCATAGTACTGCCGTCACAATTCCATACTCCCGTGGTATCTGGGCCCCTCACCGTGGCACCAGTACCCACCCCGATCATCTTACTGGTATCCCATGGTATGGGTGCATATGGTAACTGGTGCAGCCTTCTCACACACTGCCAGCTGCTACACGCCCAGGCAGGAGCATAGATCAATTTATCCTGTCTGGACTCTGCTGGCTGGGCCGAGGAGGTGTGGAGGAGTGGGCTGTGCCAGTTATTGCAGCGCACCTGCAGCACCGAGGTATACTGGTAGATGGAGGTGTCTGATGCTGTGTTGGGGTGCTCTTAGACGCCAGGGAGTATGGAATTGTGATGGGTGGTACTGCGACCGCCAGTGGGACCACTGTACAACAGGGAGGGTTTTAGATTTTACTACAGTCTGGCGATTGGAGGGTGGGATCCATTAGGCACCAGGAGGTTTTGATTTTTAATGTAGGCTGGCGACCGGGAGGGAGGGGGGACCATTAGCACCATAGAGGGTGTTAACTGTTATTATAGACTGGCGATTGGGGGGGAGGGCACAGACTACAGGGGGCGGGTGTGCTCCCCCCAGCCGCCAACTGGCTAGTTGGCTGCATTACCTCTGACATCCGCTAGGTTTGCCCAGAGTAAGTCGGGGTCTTGTTCAGCAGAATTTGCGCTGCACAAAAGGACCGCGCTAACCCTTTTGAGCAGCACAAAGTCACTGAACATGTGGTAGATGCCTCTCCCCTTACCCACCCACCTACATTATGTTTTGCACGGGCACTAATCCTCTTAGCCCATGTAAAAGCCCCTTTTGAATATAGGAATCCAGTGCAAACACCAGTTTATGCAGGGCAGAGACCTGTTAGTGCCCTTGCAAACTTTTAATATTGGGCCTCAGGGGCCCGATATTCAAAAATGGGCAAAATGGAGTGAAGTTTGGCGCTCGCGCTGCCCATTGCCCACGACTCCTGAGGATGCTATATTCAGTCAGATTGTGCACTGGTGCTATCCGACTGAATATAGAGGCATGTCGGTGCAACGGCAAGACGAGTAGCGCTGCCCCGACATGGATCCCATCAGTGCAGGGAACAGTGACACCAGCTCCAGTAGCGTTGGTAGCTCCCAGTGTGATATTCAGACAGTCCCGTGCAAATGATGCAGTAAGAGGCTATTTGCATGCCCATTGTGGGCACCTTTTGCATGGGAGGCAGTGGCAGGTCTGCACCCTGTGACTGGCTCCACCCTGCCCCAGTTGCCCGGCTCTTGTAGAGACATGACTGGTCCCCCCCCTGCCTCTGTTGCCAGCTCCAGGTAATGTGACAGTAATTCTGTGGTGCCTAGTAGTGTCTCTCCCTGCCATCTAATGGGCTCTCCCTTCTGCACCGCAGTGCACTGATGAACCCACCTTGCCAACCCCCCCTTTACTTTACGTGTCGGTGCTGCGCATCCCATATGATTACCGGCACAAACATCCTTGGCCAGTCACCATATGGAAAGAGACAGGGAGCATGCATCTAGAGTACTGTACAGGGCACGCGTCCTCTGTATTGTACAGGGAGTGCGGCCAGTCTAATACACAGGCTGTGCACTTACTGTACAGTACACGAGATATGCGCTCCCTGTACAGTACATTGGATGCGTGCTGCCTGTCTTTTTTCCTATATGGCAGCCAGCCAAGGAGGTGAGAGGAGGGCTGTACCGTTGCCGCATGGGATCTGTGGCACTGACTCAGGTGGGGGGTTGGCAGGTGGGTTTGTCAGTGCCTGAGGTGCAGAGGGGGAGACCAATGCCAGGGAGTGATTTTCCTATATGGGTCTGGATTGAGGGTTGGAGGAGCACTTGCACCAGGGAATGATTTCCAATATATGGGGCTGGCAATTGGGGGTACTAGTGCTAGGAATGATTTTTCATCTATGGGGCCAGTGATTGGTGGTTGGCGGGACCACTAGGCACCAAGGAATTCCTGTACACTACCTGGGCTGGTGATCGGAGGATGGGGGTAGGGACCACTTGGTACTGGGTAATTATTATACACTACTTGAACTGGTGATCGTAGAGTGGGGGGGACACTAGGCTCCAGGGGATGGGTGTGTTTCCCCAGATGCCAACTTGGTTGTTGGCTGCAGTGTCTCCAGTGGCCACTGGAGTTACCCAGAGCAAGTCAGGGTTTTGATCAGCTGGATTTGTGCAGTGCAAATGTGCTGAATATCTTACAGTGCAGGTATTTCCATTCCCACCTCTCCCTTTGCCCACTGCATAGTGTGTGTGTGTGTGTGTGTGTGACTAACCCTGTTAGTGTGCGCACAAGCCCCCTTTGAATATTTTGCATGGACGCGAAACCTGGGCAAACGGGGCGTAATCACTTTGCTCGCTGGGTAAAGTTTTGAATATCTGACCCCTGGTCTGAGATTGTAAAACTCTAATATGAACTGCAGGCTATTGAATCTCTCACTGCTCTGACATCATCTGTACTGGATTCTGGGATTTATAGTAATGGAATTATGTCAGTCTAGACCTGAACAAAATCAGTCGGACGCAATCTACTATACTACTGTAAAATGGTAAGTAAACCAAAATGTTTTTGCCTGCAAAGAGCACATTGTACCAGCTGTACACTTGAGTGTGGGGATCTCTTATGCTGACTGTTCTCATTAATTAATTATTAAACATTTTGTACACCAGGATCGCCTCATTTAGTTAAAACAACCTATTTTTCAAGAGGCTCCTAGGAAACGAACACAGCAGCAGAGTCAGCACTTTACAGTTACATTATTATGGAGACAAATAGCCGTCCCGGTTGCGCTGAGGGTTGAGGTGCTGGATGCCACACCTCGCACCATGCCGGCAACCTGGGTTCGGGAATGGACTCGGACCATTGGGGGTCGGCAGGGGAGGGAAGGGATCGAACGTCCGGAGGACTGCTCTTCCTTCCCAGGGAGGGTTCTGGGGTCTGTGCCGCTCCTGGGTGGCTTCTGACAGCAATTGGGGGTAGCGCATAGGAACATGCAGCGCTAGCGGACGTGAGGGTGGAGCTGCAGTGGACATCAGGCACGCTGTGCCAAGGGACGCCATTGCATGTTCGCGCCTGGGGATAGCAATAAGAGGAAAAATTCACCTGTCTCTGGATAGGCGAAGGCTCCTCCAGTGCCATGACCACACTCCCACAGTTGGGCCTTTTCAACCAGGAGCCTCCCTCCAACTCTGGCCCGTGCGTTAGATTGTAGTTAGAGTGCCAGGCGACGATGCCCCACCTCGGGGTTCAGAGTCGGGAGATTCACCAGGCTAGAGTGGACCTGTGAGGATTTCAGACGGGAGGTAAAGTCACTGGTGAGTGAGGTAGCTGGAGGGAGAGAGTTCCCCGAGACAGGAGCAGAAACAGAATTTGAAGGGGGGGGGGGGGAATAAAAAAAAAAAAAGAATTTATGGAGACCAAGACTTTCCAACATTGGCTAAAACATATTTACAAAGATTGGCATCCTATAACAACACTTTTTTTTTTTTTTTTTATTATATACAGATGTAGACAAGTTCTAGATAGGTGGAGGGCAGTAGAAGGTATAGGAAAGCAAAGAAGGGTCTAAACGTCACAAGGGCTTTGTAGATGACCAAACGTGGCCCCTTTCAAGAATCTAAGTTTTTGACTTGTATTTTTATATCCAGTAGCGAATTGCAGGTTGTTTGGCTGCCATGGTGGCAGACCTTTCATCAAAGGATTTGTAGGTCTTGATAGGTGCAAGAGATCTCTGTAAGTGTAGTTGATAATTTTGGTGTGGTTTGACTAGCAGTCTACCTACAAAGGCTGGAAAGAGGTCATGCACACTCCTGATTACTGTAGTTGCCCATTTCGGCTCCCTTCTGTTTCCAGGGGAAGGAAGTCCTAAGCAGCTGTACATGAGGCAGTGGTGTGTTCGTTTGTCACATCATAATACAAATCTACACGTGTTTTTTGTATGCAATGACGTGTATAGCTGTAGCATTAGCAGATCTGTAGATTCCTTCCCCTATTCCAGCAATGCTTTGGGAACAGTTTTCTGGTGCTGAAGTGAACTCGGCTTTTGTTACGATAGGGAAGCCATAATTTTTGGTGTGCATTTTTGACTGCTCTGTTAATTTGTACCATGTAAGTTTTAGTATCGAGCAAGATCATTTTCCAGTGGAGATCCTGTTTAAGGGTATGACTTGGTGTAATTTTTTCAACTGGCAGGTAGTTGACATTCATCCAGGTCTGTATTAGTTTTGATATGTATTACTATATCTGCCTGCTTAAAGGTGGATTTATGTTTTAGGTTAGTGCAGTTGGTTGATTTTTGTCATTTATGAAAAGTCCTGAAGAGAAGCAAACCTGAGATACACAACTGTGAGACACCAGGGTTGAATGCATTTGCAGGGGAAGTTGCACTGTCTACACTGATGACCCAGAATCAGTTAGAGAGGTTCTTGAGCCAGAACAGGGGCATGTGAGTTATACCCAGGTTTTATAGCTTTGCAAAAAGGTCCTGATTCACAGTGTCTAAGGCCATGAGATCAATGATGATGATGATGATGATGATGATGATGATGATGATGATGATACTTTATTTATAATGCGCCTTTCAAGTACCAAAGCGCAGTACAATTAAAACAAATGAAACAAAAAATCATCACATTCAGTAAATACAAACAATATCAGTCATCATCTTCACCGTAAACATTATTCCACAGAAAAGCTATTAAAGCTTGTTGGAATCCCCCCCACAGGCGTGCACACCTTAATCTGATGGGGTAGAGAATTCAGAGGGTCGGGGCCATTAACAGAATGCCCAGGGCCCCAGCAGATTTTAAAGTCGCCTCGGGAATTTCCCGCAACCCTCGTCAGCCGAGCGGAGTGGTTGCTCAGGGTGATAAGAAATCAAGAGCTCTTTTTCAGGTAGTCGGGGCCAAGTCTGTGTAGGGCTTTTACATGTCAGTAACCTGTCTTTGAAGGTGATCCGCAGCCAGTGCAGTTCCCGCAGCACCGTGTGATATGGCACGATCTAAAAATCCCCATCAACAACCGGGCTGCTGAATTCTGCACCAGCTGCAAGAGGCGGATATCAACCCGTAGCCCAAAGTAAAGCGAGTTGCAGTAATCTAAGCGTGAGGTCACAAAGGCATGGATCAGTGTAGGAAGGTCTCTGGACAGAAAAAGTGCTTGATCCTAGCGATGTTTCTTAGATGGTACAAAGATGACTTTCGACGGCTGACACTGCGCCTGAAGTGTCAGCCCTGCATCCAACAACACCCCTAGGTCTTGCACCTGTTCAGAGGCCTGAAGCTCAATGTTTCCAAGGAACAATCCTAAGGGGCAGCCTGCCCCCAGCCCCCTATCCGTGACCTGGATCCAAACCATCACCTCTGTCTTCCCAGGGTTCAACTTCAGCAAACTGGACTTCATCCAATTTTGGATTTCATCGAGGCAATTATTAAATACCGAGACTGTTCCTTCCTGGTCGGGCGCAAAAGACAGGTAGAGCTGGGTATCATCGGCATAGCAATGAAACCTCAGTCCATACTGTCTTCCGATGGAAGCATATACACCGCAAACATGGGGGACAATACTGAGTCCTGAGGAACCCCACATGACAGTGAGATTACGTCGGAGGAAAAAAAAAACACGATACAACCCTCTGATTTCTTCCAGTGAGGTAAGATGTAAACCATCTGTGGACCAAACCGAGAGCCCACAGATAAATCTCAGACGCTCAAGCAGAACCCCATGGTCAACAGTGTCGAAAGCTAATGATAGATCTAAAAGTACCAAAATGGACAGTTTTCTCAGGTCTCTCACCATCAGGAGATCATTGAGCACTCGAGCCAGCGAGTCTTGGTACTATACCGCTCAAAACCAGATTGAGGGGTTCTGGAGATGTTATGGATGGTCAAATGGTTCTCCAGTTGAGCAGCCACTACTTTCTCGATCACCTTCCCCACAAAGGGAGGTTTGAGAGAGGCCTGTAGTTTGCAAGAGAGTCTGGGTCCAAAGAAGCTTTCTTCAACAACAGTGTCACCACTGCTTCTTTTCAAGGAGCAGGGATATTCACCAGAGTCAAGGGAGCACCAGACTATCTGTGCCGGAACCGGGCCAATAAAATCACCACAACCCATAATCTGGGATGTAGGGCCCAGGTCTAAACTACAGCATGTAGGGCGCATCCCCTGGACAATCCGCATAACATCCACGACTTCTGGACGGTCCAAGGTACTCCAGGAGAACAGAGGGACGGTGACCAGGTCCTGATCCTCCACAACTCTCATAGAATGTGTCGAAGGATCTCCAACCTAATGTCTGCCACCTTATCAGCGAAGAACCGAGCAAGCTCATCACACTGCATTGTGAAAAGCTCTTCAGAGCTGCATACAGGTTGGGTTCACAGCCTGTCAACTGTTCTGAAGAGCTGAGCTGGTCGATTCTGAGCAGCAGAAATTTCCCAGACAGGAACTCTGCCTTTCACGGAAATATCTGACTGATAGTACTGATAGTGTTCTAGCAGTCTAAGGTGGTCAGCATACAAACCGGATTTTCGCCAACTATGTTCTAACCTGTGACCTAGTCGTCAAGAATCTCCCCTCGAGGCTCCATCAAACCACGGAGCCTGAGGGCAAAGGCAGAGAGGACTACACGACTGGTGCAGTAGTATCCAAGGCTAAGGTGATGGCATTATTATATGCCAAAACCAAAGTTTCGTGATCCTTGCAATCCACAGGAAGTTCAGATAGGTCAAGGACCGCTACTAGGCCATCGGATGTAATATTCGTAAAGGTCGGAACTTGATCATCTCCACAGGGATCGGCCTACAAGGGAAAGGTGCCAAAATTGAACCTCACTGTGTAGTGATCAGACCAACCAACTGGTTCCACCCCCACGTCCGAAGCCCCGATTTTCCCAGGAGGAAAACCAGGTCAAGGGAATGGTCATGTTTATGAGTCACAGTGGTAACCACCTGTGTCAGGCCCAGTGAATTCATCAACTGGAGGAAGTGTTGTCCAAATTGCAAGAGTTCGTTAGTCGATCCAGGATTGAAGTCACCCAGGACCATCAGCCTGGATGACTCAAATGCCATGTTGACGGATTAAGTCCGCCACTTCCTTAAGGAATTGCTTCCCATCTCTGGGTGGACATAAATGAGAGCTATTCTATAGCCTGCACTCTACTACAGCACATTCAAATGAGCTGGCCACCTCAACTGGAACACTGGTAAGATCCAATTTGGTCTTGAAACGGACCGCACCCCCCCCCCCATGCGGTCCAACCTCTGGCGTGTCCTTCATCCAGGGCAGTTGCAAGGTCATTCATTACTTTACTTTAAGCAGGGCAGTTTTGGCTGAGGGGTTGGTACGGCAAACCAGTAGTGCAGCAGTGAGGAGGCCATGATCAAGAATGAACCCCATTAGTTGCATATGTATCAGTCTCCCCACCGAGAATCTAGTTGAGCATGCAGCACTGAGATCAGGTGGTGATTGAAGGAGGCCCCGATTTGTGGAGCGGTTGACTATCGCTTTTTTAGATTTCTGGTATTATCCCAAGTATTGAGGCAGAGGTTGAAGAGCATCGTTATAGGTGCACACAAGTTTTCAGCAGCAGTTTTACAGACTGTAGGCTCAATTCCATCAGAATCTGCATCTTTTACAGGTGTCAAGCTCAGCAACAGCACTAGATAGGGCAAAAGGGGAAGATTTACAGCCTGCCCAGAAATGCCCCATTTTCCACGACAGTGGGTTCATAGCGTGCACCCGCTCTGTAACAATAGGTGAAAGCTGGAAAGGTGAACAGTAGCAATATATTTTACTTGACAATTTGTAACTTCTGTACTGGTGAAATTTGTACTTTCAATTAGGTTTTGGCCCATTTGTTTTCTCATTTTGAGTTTCGATCTGTCTGTCTTTCTGTCTTTCCAAATTTGACCCATGTTTTAAACCCCTAGCACTGTCCCTAGGCCAAGCTCTTTTAACTTCCTTGAGTTAGAAGGTGGGGTTTGATCTTTTGTCAGGGTGGAGGTAGGTGTCCTCCTGATGATGGAAGCATTCTGAATAGGATGATGCGGTGGCTTGGACAAAGGGAGACCAAGGTTGGTAAATTGCAGATTCAAATGATTAGCTATTTAGAGCTGACGGATACTGGCATCCCATTATGGAGTAGGTGCAGTTTGGGCTGTGACTGATCTTTGTCTAGGAAGATGATCATATTGATTTGGGGGGAACGTCCATGTTTCTCTCTGCCTTGCACAGTAAAGTAATCTATCTTGGTTTTCCTGGTTAGCATAGCAGCTGAGTTTCTGAGACTGCTGTATTTTTCCCAGCTTGAAGCTTTTAATATATAAATAAATAGAATGATCTACTTGTGTTGCCCTCAGTCTCACTCTGGCTAGTTTTGTTCTGAGCAGGAATCAATTTCACCAGAGAAGTAAATTCCAAGCCTTATCAGTGTCAAGGATGAGTGACAAATTTCACCAGTTGATAGCCTGGTTGAGTCCAGGTTTTTGTACTCTGGGATTCTGGTGAACCATGGAGGACGAAGTTTGTTGGATTTGTATTTCAAGTGCAATATATGGGACTGCGGTCCCTAGGGGAGTCTGAGCAGATCCGAACATTTGCTATTTTATCTGGTCTGTTTGGTAAAATCCAGTCGCTGCACACGTTTTCCTTGGATTTAGCATATTTTGTCGCTGTGTACATCATTGTAAGGGCATAAGGAACCAAGCCATATTATGGAACTGTATGTTAGTCAGTCTTGGGGTAGTCCATTATGAAGAAGACTACACCAGAGTGACAGTCTTCCTTCCCTTTACCAGCAGTGCTGTCTGTAAACATTGGGTGGGTCTCTGTAGGTCTTCTGGGAAGAAGGAGATGTAATAAGGATAACAAAATCAAAAGGGTGAGAAGTAAAACCTTTTTCTTCTTTCTTTAGGGTGGTTACTTTCCTGAACATGTGAAGTCTATGACCAGCTTGCGATGGCTGAAACTAGACAGAACAGGGCTATGCTACCTGCCAGAGGAGCTGGCTAATCTGCAGAAATTGGTAAGAAAAACTCTACACACAAAAATAAGTAGGATCTGTTCAGAGGACTCAGGAATGTACCCTTTCCTTTTTTTTTTTTCCAACTTAAAGGGGAAGCAAGTACGGCCGTCCTAGTGGCCGAGGCGCTGGACGCCTTATTTGGCGGGCACGCTTGGCGACCCGAGTTCGAGAACGAGCCCAGGTTATCGGAGGTCGGCAGCGGGGAGGGCAGAGCTGGATTGAGCTGCCGGCAGGCAGGCTCTCCTCTCTGGGGAGGGATGTGGCACCCTTGCCCGATGGTGACCCTAGTGGAAGCTAGGAGTGGCACGGGCTTAGAGTGTCAGGCATTAGGCTATGGGGTGGGGAAAGGAGTCGTAGCTGGGGCGTAGGGCACATGCGTGCCCTCCACACATGTGCTCCTACTCCTGGGGCTCCTGGGTGATAACGGAGGCAGAAACGCCATGCAGCAGGATGATGATCAACTCCCACAGGCTCCGCCTCCCAGCCGGGTATAAGGTAGGTGCTGGCTATTCCAGTGGATGAGGCTGGGGTTAGCCAGAATGGAAGTGGCCGAATCGAGGAGCAGAAATAGGAATATTATTATTATTATTATTATTATTATTATTAATACACAAAAAAAAAAAAAAAAAGGGGGAGTAAGCAATGTAAGGGTCTTTCAAATTGTGAAAGCACATAAAAAGATATTTCAAACAAGGTATGGAACTTCCTTGTAGGTGTCAAGAGTCCCAAGATATGAATATCTAAATACTCCGTAAATCGAAGCAAGGCAGCAGCCATTTCATGGGACCCTGAGACAGAAAGTGATGTCACTGAGGGGCAAGTTGTAATTGACAACATAGAGCTGGCCCCTCAGTGACATCTCTTCCTGTCTTAAGATTACATGAAATGGCTGCTGCGACTTCTGTAGATGTCATGCCTGAGGTAGCTGCATGATTTTTCAGCTCTGTCTCCGCCAAGGCTTGAAAATTCCCAAAATCACTAAAATCTGCAACAAATCATTTAAAACTGGGGCTAAGTACACCTAATGCTGACGAGGATGCCTAGGAGAAAAGTCCACCAAAAGCAGCAATAGACATTAATGAACCGGACGGCATGTGCTCGGACAGCGACTGTTCACAAGTCTCTAGCAAGGGCGAAGTTTTCAAAAGAGGACTGTTCCACAGCTCCAATATTGCTAGGCAAATGGATGTTGTATTACAGGAGCTGCATGATTTCAGGAGGAAACCGCTCTACATTTACTGCCTTACTGCACTGATCTTGGAGGGGGAAATGGAGAAAAGGCTCAATGAGATACAGGAGCAGGCCACGAGCACCGACTCTCGGGTGGACTGTGCAGAGCATGCCATAGTGCACTTACATCGCACACTGCAAGGCTTGCAGGACAGAGCTGGCGACTCGGAAGCTCAGAGCAGAAGATACAACCTGAGGGTCAATTGCTTCCCAGAAGGTTCAGAGGGTAACAACCCCATACATTTTATGCAACGATTTTTTAAAATTTAAATCTAAACTAGATCTAACAAATAGTTGTTCCTCGAAATGGATCGGGTCCACTGCACTTTGGCCCACAACTCAGTAACCGCCCTCAAGCTATTCTAATCCGCTTCCTCCGCTATCAAGAAAAGGAAATGGTACTACACAGATCTTGGCAACGGGGGGACCTGACATTTCAGGACCACAGAATCTATGTGGACAATGACTACCCAACAGCGATGGCTTTGAAACGAACAGCATATGCACCAATTCTTAAACTCAAAGAATCAAAGCTCAAGTTTAGAACCCCCTACCCAGCGAAGCTGGTGGTTCAACTGGTTGATGGTCCCAAGACTTTTGAATCGGCTGAAGAGGCAGCTTGGGAACTTGCCAAAATTGGAATTGACACCGCACTGACCCAGAGGCAATCCGGCACATCATTGGCATCTAAGCTGGCGCAGAAAGCGTGGACCAAGGTAACCCCAAAGGAGCAATGCAGACAAGAGGGAGCAGCAGCAATTAAGCAGATTGCTGAGGGATTGAGAAGACTGGCCATGACTACTCCTGAATCTCCCAAATGATCAAGAAGTAAAGTGAATGGACTAATGGGACCTTATTTGTCTATTTAACTCTGTCTCAGGTACGCCATTTTGCTACCCCTCTCGAAAACCCATTTCCCTGTGACTACCTGGACGCTCTGTCTCCCCTGGGTCTCCTCTGATGGGCCATAATTAACAGGTTGTGGCTGGTCTGGGGGTGTAGTCCTCCCTATTTTGGGGAGGGCACGTTTGGCCCTACGCTGCCTGGATCCAGATGAGGCATTGCCCACATGATCATATGGATTAGCCACCTAGGTGGCTGACCCGCTCAAAGCCTAGGGACTGGGGACATGGGTAGAAGGTAAGGGCGCGGTGGGTTACGGGCAATGGAGAGAAAGTCAACCAGGACATCAACGGATTGTGTCTTTAGCCCTTGCTATGGATTTTACCCAGAAATAAAGTCAGACATTAAAAACTATCTGATGCCCTTACGATAATGCTGGGGGTATCCGGCCCTAATGCACACCATCAGACCCTGGATTACACGCGGCCCTCTGAATGGCGCAGGCCTACTAGATTGAGGTGGCATTTATCACCTCGCCATTTATGTTATGCGGCCTGGTGCTCTGCCTTCTCGTTCTCTGCCTCACCATATACTGTACCGGTGGGGGTATGGGGGGGGCACCGGGCCCCTAGAGGTCTGGGGGCCAGGAAAATATAACATGCCTAGGTTTGAAACAATGACTAATACGTATGAAAGCACAAGAAGGAGCAGAATACCCATTCGATCAGACGGCATACCTGCATAAACCTTGGTGGAGAGCGAGGCATGGCCACCTTCCTTCTTACTCTTCCCCACGAAGAGACTTATAACATCTGGTCTAACCTCGTTAGACCCTGCCAAAAAACTTTCGTACACCTTGAGGCTGGTCTCCTATCCTTTCTCTTTGGGCTGACCAACCTCATGGAAGTCCACTGTTGTATTGCAGCTCCCGCCCAGTTGGCAGGTGCCTGCAGGTTACAGTTTACCCAGTTAGTTTTCTTAGGTTTAATATTTAGTTATCTACAGTTTGAGGAAGTTCTTCCTCACTTTCCCCTATATAGACAGTCACATCTTCTTTTAATTGAGATAAAATCTAACTGTGTCAATAAGTTGCTGCTTAGAGGAATACCCAGCAGAAAGTCTTGGATTTTAAACATTTGTAAATATGACTGAAATACCATAGCAGATTTTTTTTTTTTCTTTCTTTGAATGTTAATGCTTAGGTAGCCCTGTTAAGAGCAAGAATGATGTCCCTATATAAAAGACCCATACGGTATTTTATATGTGTGTGTGTGTGTGTGTGTGTGTGTGTATATGTATTATACAGGAGACTCGTATGAGGAAGAAGGAACATGAAAACTCGCTGGGGGTTCTCACAGGTTTTTCCTCCTCCTTCACTAATGGAAGGAGGAGGGCTTCATATTGATTTCTAGCCTCCCTCCGTTCAAAGCTACATATGAATGGGCAGACCCAGAGGAATTGGCAGGTGGTGGTGGTGGTGGTGGTGGTGGTGGTGGTGGTGGTGGTAAAGGGTAAACTGCAGGATAAGTGTTACCCTAGCCAATGCGCATTTCCTCCGGGATCCAACATGCAAACCCCTAGGTCCCTCCTGAACAAAGTGGTTCAACTGACCAAGGGCACCTTGATATTAGCAAGTGACATCAGTGTCCCAATCCCAATCTTGATAACACCGGACAGCTAAGGGCAGACAACCTGTTAAACACACACATTTTTAAAAAGATTTGTTCGGAGGTGGTTGGATTGACGGTGGCATGACCCTTAATCCTAGAGATAGGAAATATACTTTATATTTAGCGGTTCATGGTTCCTACTCTAGGACAGATCGTTGCATACACAGAAAGAATGTCTGGATGCCCTTAGAGAGGTAACTATAGGTGACATTGCTCATTCCGACCACGCCAGTAATCACAAAATGGGAAATGGGCCTTGAGAGAAGGAATATGATGTGGGGATTTAACCCAATCTACCTTAAAAGCACCCCATTTCAGGAATTCCTTGATGAGAAAATACAAGAAATACAGAGAGACAATTCTCATCCTGGAATTTCCTCTGCTATCAGGTGGGATACGCTGAAGGTGGTCCTTCGAGGTCGCCTTATACAATACTCGTCAGTCTTGACGAAATAACGGAAAGGGAGACAAGCCCACCTGGAGCAGACTATTCATTTCCTCCAAACTGCACACCAGTAGGGAGACAATTTGGTCTTGGCCCAACTTAAACAAGTTAAACAAGAGTTGGACTCTTTAGTCTGGCAGAATACAGAAATAGCCCTAGCCTTTCTTGGGCAAAGATACGGCGAAATAGGCCCGAGGGCCTCTTGCCTACTTGCCTTCAGGCTACGCTATCAGCTTGTCTGCCACCATAGCTGCTATCGGGGATCCCATGTTGGGCAACTTGTGCACTAGGGTAGGACATGTCTCCCAGATCTTTAGTGATCACTACAAAAAACTTTATACTCTGGACCACCCATCGGGACATGGGGACATTTTATTTTATTTTTATTTTATTTAGCTTTTATTTACCAGGTAGGCACACTAGACAGTCAAGTGTCTATTTTCAGGGCGACCGGGAGAATTACAAAGGCAAAACAACATGTCAGAGACAAAGTAACAATTAGTCAATACTGTACAGTCCAGTGCTGGCAGGAGTCCAGGCAAATAACACAGTGTGGAAAATGATAGCAACAGTTCAAGCGAGGACAGACGGGAATAGGCAGCAGACTGCAGTCAGGTGTAGGCAGACAGAAAATACATAGTAAGTGCAGCGAAAAGGGCATGGCAGCACAGGAGGTGGCCAGGGGCCAGGCAGACTTAGCAGAGCCTTACGAAGGGCAGTCTATACTGTTGCTCATGAGCTTTGAGGGACCTCAGGGCACAATGGAGGGAGGACAGCTAGGAACAGAGGCAGGCCGAGGCTTGTATTGGGTGGTCCCAGAGGGAGGTCCTGAAACTCCTGTGGGAGGGGCGGTCCTTACTTAAGCAGGGAGTTGATTCCAAGCTCTAGGGGCATGGGCTCCGAAGGCGCAGTCCCCTGTGATGGAGTGAGTTTTTGGGACCACGAGAGCCTGGGAGTTAGTAGACCTCAGTGTATAACCAGAAGGGACAGGTTTAAGCAGAGCGGCGAGTGCAGGAGAGGTGGATGAATGGAGGATGTTGTCAGTAAAATTGCCCAGGATAAAGGATCGATGGTTACTAGGGGAGAGCCACCCCAGCCTAGTGTAAAGTTGACAGTGATGGGTGGACGGGGTGCTGATAGAGCAAAGCGACAAACATTGTTGTACACTGTGTCCCATTTCGTGAGCCAGGTTTGGGGCGTTCACGAAAGAAGGTGAGACCCATAGCAGAGCATGGGAAGCACCCCTAGCAATGGCAAGCCGAGCCACAGGGTAAGGCAGCTCTTGCCCTATACGCCAGGCCCAGTTTGCAGTTTGTGGTCTTGCAGCAGTTTTGTATGTGCAGGGAGAAGTCCAGCTGAGGGTCAAGGGTGACCACCCAGGTACTTGAAGGAGTCTACCACCTTTACAGGGGCACCATCCCATCCAACAACTTTAAGAGGTTCCAGGTATGCTCTCACCTTGGCAAGGGACCCGAATAGCATGGCCTGTGTCTTCTCGAGGTTGACAACAAGTTTGTTGGTCATGAGCCAAGATTGAATTCGGCAAAATCAGAGCTAAGTCTGGTGTTTATATCTCTGGTATTATGGGAACTGGCCAGAAGCACCAGGTCGTCTGCATAAAGGGTAACATGCCCGAAGGCAGATACCGTGGGCAATTTGTTAACAAAGATAGAGAACAGTAGAGGGCCAAGGACAGACCCCTGAGGCACCCCACGAGTTGCCGGGACAAGCTCAGAGAGGGTTTGCTGGAACCTCGTCCACTGTTGCCTGCCCGAGAGGTAGTTTGCAAACCAGTCTAGGACTGGGGAGGAGAGACCGAGGTACCGGAGGGCAGCCTCCAGCAGAGAGTGATCCACCAAATCAAAGGCCTTAGTCAGGTCGATGAAAATGGCACCCATGAGTTTACCTTGGTCTGTCGCAGTTTTGATTGTAGAGGTGACCTGGGCGAGGGCAGTGGAGGTGCTGTGCCCTTTTCGGAACCCATGCTGCGCTGGGCAGAGGAGGTCATGGGTCTGGAGGAAGTGAGAGAGCTGGGAGGACACTACCTTTTCCAGGAGTTTGTTCACTGCAGATAGTATTGCTATTGGTAGATAGTTATCAAGGATTTTGGGATCACCATGCTTGAGGACAGGGGTTACCCGGGCCACCTTCCTTATAGCTGGGATAGACCCAGATATAAGGGAGGAGTTGAGGATGTGTGAGATGGGCTGTGCCAGGTGGGCCTTTCCAGACTTGATGAGGACCAACGGACCTCCCTGACCTCACCCATAATGTATTCTGAACTAAAAGCTGCTATTTCCCGAACTAAAATAATGAAGGCCCCAGGCCCAGACGGGTATGGCATGGAATTTTATAAACTCCTGGAGCCAACTCTTGCACCACTACTTTTACAGGTTTACAATGATGTGGTGCAGGATTTATCTGGCCCCCCAAGCTGGTCATACGCAGTGGTATCTCTTATTCCTAAACCTAGTAAGGACCCACAATGCTGGGCATCATATTGCTCAATTTCAGTCCTAAATGAGGATTATAATCTCCTGATGTTCATCCTGGGTAAACGCCTGGATACCGTTTTACCTTCAGTAATTAATTTAGATCAGGCTGGTTTTGTCAGTAACAGATCCACCACAGACAATACCAGAAGGGCTCTCCATCTGGTACAGGAAATGCAAGCCCAGGCAACCCCTTCTCAGCCTAGATGCCGAGAAGGCATTTGACAGGGTCTCATGGCCCTTTTTGTTTGCTGTTATGTCACAAATGGGCTTCCCCCTCTCATTTCCATGATTAAAACACTTTACTCCAGGCCCCAGGCAAGTGTGAAGGTTTCTGGACATTATTCTCTTTATTTTCCTTTACATAGGAGAACCCAACAGGGGTGTCCCTTATCCCCTGGTTTATTCGCCATTTTTATCGAACCACTGGCACAGGCCATTAGAGACTCTCTCTCTCCAGATAGAGGGAATACAGATGGAAGGATGGAACATAAATGTAGCCCTATCGCTGATGACATTCTGCTTTTCCTGGCTAACCCAGCCCAATCAGCCTAGCCGTTTTCAGCATACTAGACCAATTTGGTGGTTGCTTAGGGTATAAACTGAACACCACCAAAACAGAAGCCTTGACTTTTAATTTTATCCCCATTCTCCACCATAGCATTTAAACAAAGGTTCCCATTCCATTGGGATTTAGATAAAATTAAAGTACCTGGGCATTTATCTCTCCCATCAGGCGACTGATATGATGAAAAATAACTGAGACCTTTTTTACCCAGCTTCAGTCAGACCTTGCACGATGGAGTATTCTCCCATTGAATTTGCTCCAGAGAGTTAATATTATTAGGATGGTGGTCCTCCCCTGAGCCCTTTACTTATTTCAGAATGTCCCAATATATATCCCAAACAAAACATTCCGGATATGAAATAAATCCATTGGCAGATTCATATGGTTCGGAAAACATCCCAGAATTAAACTATCTATTCTTAACCTCCCAATAGGAGAAGGTGGGCTGGCTCTCTCCAGTCTCAAACTCTATAACTGGGCCTCACACCTGTCCTTTCTCATGTGCCACCCACAGAACCAGTCCCGCCCTGTGGAGGGAGATGAAAGAGGTCTCATACCTTTCAAGAGCTTGGTTAAAATATGATGTACCAAACTCTTCCCCCACCCTCACCCTCAGGAACAGATACCAGTGAACCCTTGGATTACACACAGATGAAAACTTGGAATGCAGTACGTAGACCTCTATCTCTCTCCCATTCCTCCCATTTATATGCCCCATAGCTCTCTTGGAGACTTTCACCCAGCCGCTTATGACAACACATTTTTCTCCTGGGAACGCCTAGTGCTCTCCAATCTTATTTGATTTCAAAACAGAGGATAATTTAAATCCTTCCAAGAGCTATGTCATTCTCATGGTTTAAGACACCAAGATTTCTATCAGTATTTACAGCTAAAACATGTATATTGCTCATTGCCAATCCAAACACGAAACCCTGAACCCCCCCCCACCATTGATCTCCTGTTTCCAACAACACACTCACTCCAGCAGTACACTACACATCATATCTGTTCTGTATAGGGCACTTGGGGATACCCTGGGAATGAACACTGAGAGTATATGTGCTAAGTGGATCATGGAATTCTGCTTTGACATTCCTACACAAAAATGGTACAAGGGATGTCTTTCAGTAGCTAAACTTGCATATTCCCACAGCTGGAGACTAATCTCCTGGCAAATACTATCTAGATATTTTCGCACTCCTGTCGCAACAGCACATTATTCAGCAACAAGGTTGGGGGCCTGCTGGCGTCAGTGTGGTGAACCTCTGGCACACCATACTCCTATATTCTGGATGTGCCTGCTGATAAAGCCCTTCCTAGACTCACTACAATCTGAACTGTGCGACCTTTTGGCTTCCCAATACCCCTTACTGCTGATGGATTTATTCTCCATATTTTTTCCTGAATGTAAAGATACACTACACATTACTTGCTGAGGATTTTCTTACGGCAGCTAAGAAGACCCTGACTCGCTGCTGGCTTACCCCTGGGTCCCTACAGTGTCAGAGTGGACAGAGATGGTGACCCGGATTTATAGGTCGGAGAAAATCTCCTTCCATCTAAATGACAAATCTGATTTATTTACCTTGAAATGGACCAGATGGGTAATGTATATTATGTTGAAGGACTCTACCTTTGTCCCCTGAGGTTGACAGGGTCAGATGAGGGGCTAACTTAGGGGGATGGGACCAACCACAACCGGCTTTTCTTGTTCCGGCTGGATGCTTTGGGGCTTATAGAAAGTCAGACATGGGTCCTTTATGACTTACAGTTCATAACTTATAATGTGCTTTCTATGGTTTGTAATTTAAAACCTGTACTTGTTGTTGTTATTATAGTTTATTATGTTTATGCCCATCTATTCCAGACACACTGTGAAGCTTAACTATATAGCTCTGATATATGGATTTATTTTCAATCTCAATCTCTGTATAAAGATGAATTTGTGACTGTTTTTCCTCCTCCCCAGTATTTGAAAAATTAAATAAAAATTATAATAACAAAAAAAAAAATGGCTGCTGCTTTGTTTTCATTTACTGATAACTGGATATTCATATCTCAGGACTCCTGAAACCTACAGCTAAGCATAGTACCTTGTTTGAATGGTCTTGTTCTCTCACAATTTGAGTGACCCCTGCAATGTTTACTTCCTCTTTAATATACTTCCAGGAGTGTAGGACATCTTGGTACTCCATAGCCGCTCCCACTAGCTGGTGAACAAGTGGGATCCTTCGGATATAGATACTTGGGCCCTCTGTGCCTGACTGAGTTACTGTGATAGATATTTATTTATTTTTATTTAGGTTTTGTTGGCTGGGAAAGGAGGACTAGATAATTCTGCCTATTTTCAGCCTTGTCCCGGGAGGAGATGGAGATGAATGCCAATTGACATTGAACCAGATTAAGCATGCTGGTGGTATTTTTAGTGAATGTGGGAATGGCCAGGACACGGGGAAATTTCCGTTGTCTCTTCGGGTAGTGCAGTGGGATCTTTAACATCCACCAGAACAATCAGATGGGACCTCAGTTTAATGTCTCATCCAAAGACTGCACCTCAGGAGGCAACACCCCTCATGCTGCACCACAGTGTCAGTATTGGGATTTAATCCAAGTGCCTGTTGTGGAGATAGAACCCACAGCCTTCTGATCTTCCGGCCTCAGAGGCGAAAGTGCAGCCTGCTGAGTCACTGCCACTGCTAGTCAGACTGAACTATGAAGACCGGCTACTGTAATTAAAAAGTGTATAGGTTTCTGCTTTTTTCCTTCCTGTGTACAGTCCATGCTGCCTGTCTACATGTGTCTTTTAGTGTTAAGATGTTAATGCTGGAGATACTGTGGCTGAATAGATAGATAGAGATATATACAAAACCAAGTCTCATTCAAAAAATGCAACGTGATGCAGTTTACACACAAATAATGTTTATTACATATCTTTTTTGTCTCTATCTTCCCCGTCTTTCTTTCTAAGGAAGGCTGTTTAACAATGGGATCTTGCCCTTCAGACTTTATGTATTCCTGCTGCCTGTCTACATGTGTCATAATCCTAAATTTATGAAACCCATTTGGTGGATCTGGAAATCATTAGAAACCTCGATTTGTCGGCAGATAAGGACTGCTTGGCCCACCCAGTCTGCCCCTTTTCCCTGCCTATACTTTCACCACAGACCCTACCTGATCTCCATGTACCTCTCCTTCCCCAGGAAGATTGTGACATCGAGGATAGACCAGCAGCAGAAGCAGATAAGTTCCCAAGGCCAAGGATCCTGTTTCAGTATAGATTCCCTTAGTGATATAGCATAAGGCAGGGATTTTACTAAAATAAAAAAAAAAAAAAAAAAAGGTATAGGAAAGACTTCTACAAGTACATATAATTTCCAAGGTTTCACCAGAGGCATCACAAGTTCATTAATATTGTGTACAACCTGTGACACAATGATAATTGTTGTTCTAAACAAAAGGTTGGTTATATAGTAGCATAGCAATTTAAGGAGGAGGGAACTCTACAGTAGGTCCAACATGGCCACCCCCCTGCTTCATAAGCATTTTGTGCACATTTACTTACTGATTTTATTTAACTGTTTATGCTCCTCTATGACATAGAAACATAGATTTTGACGGCAGATAAGGACCGCTTGGCCCACCCAGTCTGCCCATTTCCCTACCTATTGGATAAGCTGCAGATCCTAGTTAACCAGCAGCCTACTTCTTCCTACCCCCCCCCCAGAATTGCCTTATGACTGTCCCATGCATGCTTGATTTCCACCACTGTTTTGACTCCACAACCTCCTCCGGAAGGCCATTCCATGCATCCACGACCCTCTCTGTGAAAAAAATACTTCCTTAAATTACTTGAGTCACTTCCTTCTATCTTCAAATTGTGCCCCCTTGTTCTTGCACACCTTTTTTTTTGAAAGATGCTACCCTCTTGGACTTTGTTGATTCCTTGAGATACTTGAAAGTTTCTATCATGTCTCTTCCCCCCCTTTCCTCGAGGCTATACATATTCAGCTCCTTAACTGGCTCACATCTACAGTAGTCTGCCCCCCCTCCCCACCAGCCCAGTCACCTACCTTCTTCAGGTATTTATCCCAATCTCCATCCTTTGTGGCTTGCTCCCAGTGGCAGGGCTTTTGGGGCTGTGTCCCAAAATCTGTCCTGGAATTCCTCTGGGATCTGAATGTGGGTGCCATAGTGTGGGGGGGGGGGCAGACCATCTGGTTGCAGTTCGTTTCCCCCCCCCCACCCCAGTGGCACATGCAGCTTCAGTGGGTGTGCCTCATGCACACGCAATGTACTCCAATCAGATCCGCTGCAGTGCCAGAATGTGGACTCCCAACCCTCATCTGAGACATACTGCCATTGACAGCATATTCTCCAACCTGGTCGCGAGCACCAACTCCTGAGCGTGCTCGGAACTTCTGAATTGTTGGCATAGCCACAGTAAGTCTTCCACTTGGCCATTGGGTGGCCCTTTCTTTGCATTTTTAGTACAGTTTTTGCCCTTTGTCTGCCCTTACTGTCCCTTCTGACTTTTCTCTCTGGCCCCATCACCCAGCTTCTCCAGGACTTATATTCTCTCTGTTCTCTGCCACCGGAATGTGGGGGTCACCCAGTTGCTTGTTCAGTGCCTGTGAGGGATCAGTACTGCATCCTCTGGTTGGGGATGTTGTTCCATCTCATTTTCATCCTGGGACCATCTCGCGTGAAGTGAGCACAGTGTGTGAGCTGTGCCTTTGCAGAGGTGCCCCCAGCACCCTGTATGTGGGTCCCTTCCCTACTTGGTCTCGCTGCACTGCTGCCTACACATCTCCAGATGGCAGACGTAAAGCAGGACATGCTCAATCCTCCCTCCCCAGCTGGTCCTTGAGTGACCCATGTCTATTCCTCAACCTGAGTCACCAGCGTGACTGAGGTGAGGTGCCCAGTACCGCCGCTCCATGCCACTGGGCTCTGAATGTTTTTAACCTTTTCTGTTGTAGTCAGATATACATACATTTTTTTTTTTGACTTTTCATGCTCAGTCTGAGTAGTTTTGAAAAACTGGCAATATTGCTCAACTATACCTATGTACAAGAGATAAGTGGGAAATGTACCCAGAGAACAAAGAAACTAAATACAAATAAGCAAGGATAAAATAAGTATGCTGTGCAAACCATGTTGGCTTCATATCTACCGTCTCTGTTTGTAGGCTGATCCATAGGTTCACCACTCTCTGAGAGAAAAAGTGTCTCCTGTGTTACACTTGAATTTAGCTCATCTGAGCTTCAGGGTGCAGCTTTGCATTCTGCTGAAGGACATCAGATTAAACCGCCCAGACTGTTGACGCTTGTCGATACTCCTGGGATCATGTTACCTCTCAGCCTTCTTTTCTCCAAAGTGAAAATCGAAGGGCCTCCAGCCTCTCCTCAAAGTTTGTTTTCCATCCCCCAACCATTTTGGTGGCCCTGCATTGCACCCTCTTGACTGCTCCAGTGTGCTGTGGAGCCCAGAGCTGCACCCACTACTCCAGATGAGGCCTGACCAGGACCTTGTAAAGGGGCTTAATTACTTTTCCTGATTGGTTGAAGTTAATAATTTTACTGAAATGTTGTTGTTTTTTTTTTTTATTTAGTTGTTTAACCAGGTATAGCACACTAAGCTGAAAGCTTTTTTACAGGAGCGACCTGGGAGCACAAGGAGGTTAAGTGACTTGTTCAGGGTCACACAGTATGCAAGTGGAAGCTGTGGGATTCAAACCAGGTCTGGTCTGCTGGATGTCACCAGATTTTCAGCTCAGGGCCTTAGACCACTGCGCTATACTGCCTCATTAATGCTCCCACCTGTTGAGCCCACCCTAATCCCCCTCAACTGAGCATGGCTAAGGATCCAGCGCCCCGGGTCCACCATGGCATTATTACAGTAGGCTGAGTAGGGATTTTCCTGGTGGTGGTGTTGCTGTTGTTGTTGTTGTTTGGGGGCTCATACATAATTTTTTCCCCCAGATAACCTTTGTCTCTCCACCAACCCTCCTTACCTCTGCATAAGACTCTCTGTAGCGGCTCCTGGGGGCTCTCTCTCATACGGCATTACTACCCCTTGCTAACCACTGCCATGGTGGACCCTTGGGGCGAGCAGTCCTTGGCCATGCTCAGTTGAGGGGGATTAGTGGGCTCAACAGGTGGTAGCATTAATCCAAACACTGGAATGGATCCCACACCCTTAGACCCTATACTTCCTACCCACCATGGAGGCAGTGTCTAACAAAGTTGGAAGAGGCATCCTAAGCAGGGCTTCCATTGCATGACTCGCAGTGGAAGGTGTGCAGTGGCAAGTGGCTCACGGACTACTAGAGACTATGTATACTAGCTGGATTGTGCTCTAGTATTACCGCCAGGCTAACTGAATCCTGGAGTTGGGACACACAGACATGGGTCCCAGCATGAAAGGTGAATGCACAGTTCAGTAGGCTGTTAGACTGGTCAGAAATGTGCGTGGTTAGCGAAGTAGTGGACTGTTTGGGGGATCGCCAATTTTAAAGAGCTAGTGTAGTGCCTAAAAAAAAAGTATTAACTTTCAGAAGTAGTGAAGTGTTGCTTATCTGAAGTATTTCAGTATTGAAGGCAGGACATCAGGAAGTATTTTACAGACATTTGTTTGGTCTTGGGTGGGGCTTTGGGATTTGGGGATTATGGTCTGGTCTTGTCACTTTTTTTGTTTCGCCCCTGTTTACTGGGTATTTTTCTGTCACTGTTTATCATCGCTTTTCACCTGTATTTTGGAAAACAGTTGCAGTAAAGTTTGGTCAATTTGGGGGAGGATGGTGGAACCATGGAACAGTTTACCATCTGACCTGGTGGGTGTTAAAACAATTGATTTCAAGCATGGCTGGGGCAGAGTGAAGGTATAGTGGTTGCGCCATGACAGGAACTGGGAGGGGTATAGGGATGGATGGATGGAGAAGGTTAGGACCCTGAATGGACATTACCAGGGGTTAGTAGGGAACCAAAGGCAGACTGAAGGACCACTGGTCTTTTTCTACCATCATTGTCTGTGTTTCTGTTTGTCCCTTTGCTAATTAGAAGATTTTCTTCCTGTCAGTACTTGTGTGGAATAGTAGTCTACCTGGAGACTGACCTAACTAGTTTTATTTATTCTCAACGCTCTCAGTCCTTGCTGTCTGTGGCATCACAGCTGACCCAGAAGAGCCAAAAGCCTGCTGCAAGATCAGTTGTTTGTCACCATTAGTGAGGTCACAATGCTGATGAGGTACTAGGTGGAACAGAACTAAATATGTCAGGAAATGTACTGCTTTTACAACACACGTAATACTGTTGGGTAGAAAACATTGAATGAGCAAATGGAAAAGAAAATACTTCAGAAATAAAGTAATGACTGGAAAAAAAAATTTTCTGCCTGCAAATTGTTGCCACTACTAGCCCTTTTAGGGTAGCGACTGAACACAAGTATTTGCAGTTGTGTTTATCAGCCCTGCTATACATTTGTGACTTGATGATAACCAAGCAGTACTGTTGCTCTGTATTCAGACTACCTGAGAACATCATTTTCCAGACTTTGCATCTTGCTGTTGTCACTTCTAGGCCTGCCCTGCAGTTCTTTCAGTCACTGTTACACTCTAGGTTCCTACTTTAGAGTGAGCAGTTCTGACCCCACAGAACCGAATCCTTGTTTCAAAGGTCTTTTTAAATGGTTTCTTGTTTTAGGAAGGAAAAGAATTTGATTCTATGAAGCACCTTTCGTACAAACTGTATCCTAAAACATGTTACAGTCTAGGAGAGGAAGGAGAGATGTTGCCATTTCAGGGCTCGAATTTAACAGTATTCCAGTACATTTTGGGTACCAAATTTCATACTGGAATATCAAAATGCAAGTCCTGGTGCGCCATTGGAGACACCAGATATTTAGTTAGTTATTTATTTTTTCTGCATTCGACCCGACAATGGGGGTCCCAGTTCCCATATCTGTCCTTGCCCCCCCCACCGCTTCCCAGTACTTTGGGACACTGGGGATCTCCTCCCAGTGTCCCTCGCCTCCCCATCCCGACCCTCCCACTGAGCAACCCACCACCCCACATGCCCCCCCACCCTATATTTACCATCCAAGGCCAGCGCTGTCATCTTCGTGGACCGAACACATCTGCACTCTTCAAACGAACCGTGAACTGAAGATTTGAGCTACACGCCATATAATGTGCTTTCAACTTGTGTTGATATCTCGCCATTTTCAACATTTGTGCACCACATTTTCAACATGGGTTTTGGCACCCCACCTCATGAACACTGACACTCTCATTTCAAGCACGGTCTCAAAGGTGATTTCGCAGTCACCGCGCCGGAATTATCTTTCGGGACTTAGTAATGAAACGACAGTGCCAGTGTTCATGAGGTGGGGTCCCAAAAGCCCATGTTGAAAATTTGATGCACAAATATTGGAAAATGGCCGCTGACATGCACGGTCGCTGACATTTTTCACGCATGCTCGTGATTGCAATTTTAACATTATCACTCCAGATTCCCAACATGGCCATTTTTTTTTTTTTTTTTTGCACACACCCTCATAAACAGTACAGGTGTCATTCTTCATATTCTGTTCAAAATGTGTTTTCACCCTGTGGCACAGAATGGCGAGTCCAGGTAAAAATCACTTTTCGGGACTGATGAAAGAAATGACAGCGCACTCTTCACAAGGTTGGGTCCCAAAAAGGCCATGTTGAAAATTTGGTGAAAAAATTCTTAAAATGTCCGAGTTACATGCGGTGTTAACTTTCACGATACGCTGACATAAAACCCATCAATTTTGGTGGAATACTAGATTTGAGCTTAGATACCAAAATTCTGAATCTGGTATTCCGCCAAGAATAACCTCTTAAATTCTACCACTGCATTTTCAGTGCTTATGCAGAGAAGGGTTAGAGAATGGTTGAGCACAGCTAGGTGAAATTACTTGCTCAGGGTCACTTAGAGTGTAAAAGGTAGTTGTGCGGTTCAAATCCTGGTCTGCTGTTCTGAGCTGAAACTACTAGATCAAATTGCCTCCTAGCTGCCACTGTTGTCTTATTTACTACTTCTCCTAACATGTTGATGCTCTTAAACACTGGAAGAAATCAAAACCTCAACTAAAAGAAATTCTTAGTTGAGCTGGGACATTTGCTTTAGATGCAGTGTGCTCCAGGCCCCTGATTCGACTCTCAGTACTGCCACTTGTGAAATTGGCAGTAGCTGAGCAGGAGTTTCACCATGTTCTCCTATTGCTAGGACCAAGGTTTCATCTGTCTCTCTGGATTGTGTTCCTGTCATTATAATTTATCGTGAACAATAAAGTGCTATGTTGGCTATTTATAATCTGCCTAGCATAAAGGATGGCACTTTAGCTTGGTATGTGGTGATCTGGGAACAGAATCTAGCTTGGTTTAAGCAGATAGAAACCAGTGCATGTAGTTCAGAGAAGCTTTGCTTACAGATGGGCTACAACTCAATGTTTTTTGTACTGGCTATGAGATACTGACTAACTCCTGGTTACCCATTTTTAACTCTGTCTTAGATGGATTTACAGTATAATCCTTGTGGGTAGGCATGCACCCTCCAATTTTTTTATTTTGAAATAACGTTGTTGATTTTCAGATACACAGTAATACAGACAATACAGCTTACAAAACAACAAAATACATTCTAGGACATGAAGCTAACAATTAGACTAAGAGTGAAGACGTAGACAAGGACAGACAAAAGAAACTAAAACTCTGAACTGGAGCTGGCTCACTTCAATTAAACTGGTTCATCCGATCAGAAATCTACCTGGGGAGGTAGGGAATTTGGCACCACTAAATTTATAAACCACTAGGTAAGAGGTCAGTAAATCAATAAATCCTTGGTCATCGACTCAAAGTAGCAATTTATTTATATCCAATTTAGACCCTCAGACCCGACTAAATATTCCAGATCCTCTGCTGGGATGACCGATATCTGCTGGGAGAGGGGTGGGTTACCGGGGTACCGCCTTGGAGGTGTTTAGGGAAACAATTTGTTTCCCCTTAGGACAGACCTTACAGAGGGGTGTGGGCTGGGGAGAGAGGTTTTCCCACCTCCTTTTCTCTTCCCCCTTCCTTTTTTTTTTTTTTTCTCTCTTCTCTCTTTCCTCATAGAGGGAGAGAACATATAACTGCCCTAGAATAGATGAGGCTTCCTCCCCCTCTCTCATCAAGATCCCATATTGTAGCCTCCTCCCTTAAACCTAGAATAAAGCCAAACAATTCTGTTTGAGGCACTGAGCTAGCTAGTAGCTCTATCCGACACTTTCCTCACAGGTAGTTACTGAACCACCTCAGGAGTGGCCTAGATATTGCTCCCTTAGGGGCTCTGCTCCTGTTCCCGGAAATCATCCCTTCAAGTCCAGGTTAAGAACCCCTTCTCCACCAGGGTCTAGTAAGACTCCTCGGTCAGGAGATCTCTCGAGCAGCTCTAGATGAGCTCCTTCCACTTGGAAGTCACTTTGTACATAGGTTCATCCCCTGACGATACCTTATACAATTACTATCCTTTATTACACGAGAAAACCAAGGGGATAAGTTGTTGGGTTAGTTTAACTCTGTATATAGTTTTGTTAACTTGTTCATGTTGGCTCCTACAGAATAGCCGGGGTTAGGGTGATAAAACTACACAGTGGACTGGTTTCTTTCTTGTACACAAAGTTTATTGACAAAGAATGCAAGAATCTTCGACAGACTGGGTGAAACCGGGTCCAGCCCTCTTGGGGCAGCGTGGTCCGGTTTCCCTTCGCTTTCCCTGGAGAGAAAAGAGACAGATAGTTTTTAATTATCTCTTTTTTTTTTTTTTATAGAGATGCCTATGCTTAATCCGTAAAGGTTTTTTCCCAATGTAAACGGGTACACGACCCAATTAAGTGGCTAGACTTATGCAATGCTTATTCAAACAAACCTCAGATTTAATCTTCTTGCAAGAAACTCATCTTTCGGGGCGAACACCTTAAATTGAAATGGGGAGATGAGTTGTGGCCTCATCCTACCTTAGGGGCAGAAAAGAGGCATGGCAATCCTGATTCCTAGAAACACCCACTTGGAAATTCAGCATACACACATTGATCCCAGTGGACGTTATATAATTGTGCAGGCTTTACTATTCGGCAAACAGGTAACCCTAGCCAACATATAGTTTCCTCCTGCTATAACCCTTCCGGTATATAAACGCTTAATCTCTGTCCTTCTATCTAACTTGAAGGGTCAGCTGATCATGGCTGGCGACCTTAATTTGACCCTATCCCCCCAATCTGTATTGTTCAAAACCCCTTAACCACAGAAATAACAATACAGCAAGACATTTTAGGAAGTCTATCGAACACTTAGACCTGGTTGATGTATGGCGGATTTTTCCCTCTGACCCAGGATATACCTATTACTCCCCTAGATTCAATACCTACTCAAGGTTAGATTACTTCCTGACCACTTATGAACATTTATCTCTTGTTCAAGACATCAATATAGGCCCAAAATTCTTATCTGACCATCATCCATTAATTATCTCACTTGACCTGGGTAGTGAAGGGAAGAGATCGCTTTGGAGGCTTAACCCAATCCTTTTGTCAGACCAAGACCTTGTAGACTCCCTATCATCTAAAATTCCCAGAATTTTTACAGAAAACACTGACCCTCTATATCCCAAGGAATGCTGTGGGATACTATGAAGGCAACAATTGGGATTGATAGCATTCTCCTCTAGAAAAAACAAGGAAAGAGGCCTAGAATATCACAGACTAACTAATCAACTTTAAAACTTTCAGCTGCTCTACAGGGGTGTGATTCAGAGCTTCAGCTCTTAATTAGGAACATGAAAGCAGACCTCCAGAAAATAATAGATAACAAAGTTCGATAATCTTGTACTACTTACGCCAAACTATACTACTAAGGTGGTCCCAGAAGCGTTAAGAACTTAACTCAGAGGCTAAGAAATAACAAAGCATCCTCTACAATTCTTCGTCTAGAAATCCTCTGTCGGACAAACCCATTATTCCACCGCCCACATACAAAGGCCTTTATGGATTACTATGCCAACCTTTATTCCTCCTGAACCATTAAATTATTCATAAACCACGCAAATCTTGGCCCAAGCTAATCTCCCAGCCCTCACCTCGAAAATTAATTCCTGATTGTTCGATCACGGAATTAGAGATTGAAGAGGCAATTAAAATACTAAACGGGAAATGCCCGGTCTGGATGGATTTATCCCAGAATGGTATAAAAAGTTTAAAAAATTCTAACCCCCAAACTACATGCCTCTTTAATGACATATCCCAGGGAGGAACCCCCACCTTCTCGGGAATACACAATAGCCCCAATATTAAAACCTAACAAGGACCCTACAAATCTTATAGACCAATCTCCATCTTAAATGTTGATTACAAAATTTATACGGCCATATTATCCTCTAGATTAGAAAACATAATTCCCAAAATAATCCATGCCGATCAAACTGGATTTGTTTAAAATAGGAACACAATGGATAGTATACGAAGGGTCCTGCTGCTTCAAGAATTGCTCGACTAGGCAGATCCCAGCTGTCTTCATAAGTTTAGATGGAGAAGGCCTTTGACAGGGTCTCATGGCCTTTTTTATGGGAGCTGTGTAAAACATTTCATTTCCCACCGCAATTCATTGCATGCTTAGAAAAATTATATCTTTCCCCAAAAGCTTAGCTTAGAGTTGATGGCTCCCTTTCTCCCTCCAGTTAGCCCGCGGACTAGGCAAGGATGCCCTTTATCCCCCTACCTCTTTGCACTGTTTATTGAACCCTGGCTGCCTGCCTTCAAACACCCCTGCCGTGGAAGGTGTCCCAATTGCGCAAACAGAATACAAAGTGGGCTTATTCACCAATGATATTATGCTAACTTTATTATCCCTCGTGAATCGATTTGACCGCCTGGAAAATTTCACAGTTCGAGAAATTAGCAGAATTCAAGTTAAATATAAATAAGACCAGATACTATCCTTCAATTACTCTCCTCCCAGATTAAAAGACTTTTCCCTTTAAATGGAGCACAACTAAAATAAAATATCTGGGGATCCACCTTCCCTTGACCCAGGAGTCATCGAACTATCTAATTTTGAACCCCAAACAGTTCAGATACAATCGGATCTAAACAGATGGTCTGATGCTCTGCACCTCCCTACACCAAAAAATTTTAGCAATTGCACTAACATCCTCTCATGAATCTCTTATCTACTTCAGATTATCCTCTATTTTCCTCCAAATTTTACTTTACATCCTGGAACAAAATGATCCAAAACTTTATTTGGGGGGAAAAACCGACCCAGAACTAGACTAACCATTCTCAAACTATCCCTCAAACAAGGTAGCCTGAACCTCCCAAACTTCCTCTTATATGCAAAAGCGGCATTCCTCCGTACCCTAATATTATGGCTCACGGTCTCGTATAACTCCCTCTGGAAGACCATAGAATTTCAACTCAATGACTTACATGATATAAAGAAGATTCTGTTCTCCACAGATGGTAACTCCCTAAGCCCCTCTTCCTTTACTGGTATTACAGCACAAACCTATAAGCTTTGGAAACAACTAAGAAAAGCAGGCCCTATTCAACAATTATTTGAATTCTGTAAATTAATATCCCAAGATGAAAAATTAATCCCCAACTACATGGATCAAGCCTTTTCTAGATGGCGGAGCTAGGCCTAATATGTGTGTGTGTGTGATGTATATGTGTATATATATATATATATATATATATGTGTGTGTGTGTGTGTAGTATATGTATATGTATATATGTGTATATATATGTGTGTGTATGTGTATGTGTGTGTGTGTGTGTGTGTGTGTGTGTGTGTGTGTGTGTATATATATATATATATATATATATATATATATATATCAGTTTCTTTCCCAGGCATTAATCCCTTTGATAAGCTCCAATCTCAATTTTCCCTAAGGCCCTCTGATCTCTTTTGTCACTTTCAAACCGAAATCATCTCCTGCGAAATAATATAATACCCCGTAGAATCCCTTTCCCCAAGTCCCAAATTACTTAAACTATGCAAATGAAGGAAGACTAGGAACCCATCTAATTGGCCTAATATACTTCAGAATTACGATCCGGGCTACCCAACGCCACAATCCTAACACTATCAGCCTGGAACATAGACTTGCAATTACAAATCTCCTCAGACTCATGGTTAAAAACAACATTAGTCAAGGTAAAATCAAACTCATCCCCGTATTGGAGGGAATTTGCTTGGAAATGTCGCTCTAGATACTTCAGAGCCCCCTCAGTCCTAATGAAATACCTCCCGGACACATTTGAAGGTGTTGAGAGAGTGTGGTGTCCCCGGCCACCCTCTCTCACGTCTTCTGGACCTGCCCATATCTAATGCCGTTCTGGCTAACTTTTCAAAATGAACTAACCACTTTGTTCTCGGAACCAGTTGAACTAACAGCCGGAAAATTCCTTTTGGGGGTGTACCCGGACCATGCCCCGGGAGAAGACCATACTCCGATATGTTTCATGGCTGCAAAGAAAGCGATCAAGAGATGTTGATGAGAACACAGATTCCTCACTACAAAATTGGAGACAAATAATGTCAGAAATTTATAAAGCTGAGACTTTTAATCTAGAACTCGGGTGGCTTCATACTACAAGTGCAAAAGTGGAATCTATGGACCCAACATGTTACTTCTCAGAATTTAGATTTTGTTCTTTAAACTCATCAGCCCCAAAATCGGGTTAGACATTTGTGGAATATCCCCACTTTATAATACTCCTCTATCCGGCTCTGGACCCATGGCTACACCCACTAGATAATTGAATGCTTTTATAAAAACAAAAACCCCACTAAGAACAGAATGTGTCTCTCGCTATTTTTCCAGTTAAGTTATAACCACCTGTCTGTAATTGTATTACACATCATATGTATCTATCTGTAACTGCATTGTCCATTGTGTAGTAGAGAAAAACTTGAATAAAAATAAATTGTATAATAAAAAAAAAAGTAGCAATGTAGAGGGCGATAAGGGCCCTATATTGCTGTTATCCACTTGGGGATATTTCAGTAATCCGGAGTCACTTCCTGTGAGGGAACCCTTCAAAAGGGTACATATCTAATAAAAGCAACCTTATTCTCTGCTGGCAGAAAAATGTCAATCCTAGGCCAGTGACCACACTCTAACCACAAAGGAGAGAGACTCTATCCACCTGCAAATTCCTAACCGTATTAGGTGCATTGAGCCATTATGTCCAGCACGGTCTTATTTTCTTTTCTGCTTGATAATGGAAGAAAGGTAACCATCTCCCTATACATTTTTGTCCTTTGCAACCTTAATTGAGCAGTCACTTTCTCCATCTCTTGTAATTGAGTGCATATGGAATACCATATTTCATGGGTTTGGGGAGGGTTGCCCAACCATTATTTTGTGATACGTTTCTGAGCTGCAGCCAGCAAAATAAAACAAATATTTCTGGGCTTTTAGTGGGATTTGTAGGAGGAAGGCCCAACAACCAATACTTTTGGGAATTGCATCTGGAATAGTTTTTCCAACTCTCAACTATCTGATCCCAGAACCCTGTATCTTTTGACAATCCAAAAGATATGGGCATGTGCCTCTCCCCACAACCACTCCAACATAGATCCGAGGTAGATGAGCCAAAATGCTTAGTAATAGCCGGGTGGAAGAATCTCATTAACTTTCCATCTAAACTCTGCCACGAGGGAGATGCAGAGGTGGAATGTATACCAGCCCAGATCTGCTGCCAGTTTTCTTCTCCCAGGTGGCAACCCAGCTCCCTTGCCCAGTTGGCTTCTAGTCCACCCATGAGAACCGGTTCTCTCAAGGAGATAAACTAGACAACCCGGGAAATCATGCGCCTCATATCTCGTATCTCCTCCAGAGAGCTACGGGAGGAGGAACTCCAGCAAGGGATTAGGGACATACAGCTCTGTGGTATTCGGGTTCTTACCAGCCATAAAATGCCTGATTTGCAAAAATCTGAAATGATCAAGGTATAAGCCCAAACTTCCTAGGTAGCTGTTGAAAGTTTTGGGAATCATACAGCTGACTGATGCACCAGAGACCTGCCCTTTTCCACCTGCAGAAACCCAGGTCCAATTGAATAGGAGAAAATCCACGTAGGCTCTGATAGGAGTCTGGGAGATAACCTCAGGGAAAACCCCCAATTTTTTTTGGTAATCCAGGTCCACACCTGCTTCAGTACTATCGACCAGTTAGTCAATCAAAATTTCGAGCCCTCTTGGTCTACATAAATGGTATCAGCCAAATGGACCCTGGCACCTTTGGCTTCTCCATTTCCATCCAAAAGGTTGATCTGACTTTGAGGTGGAACTCTTGCAGCAGGTAATATCATTAGAACTAGGGCCACAGGCGTTGGGACCCCTCGGAAAATGTTCTAGCTAGCAGTCTGTATGGGGACCACCCGGCGTCCACGCCCGGCGTGGTATAAAGGGGCGGTCCCTGGCTCCATCTCAGTTACTTTCCTGCCGTCGACCCGCGTTGCTCCTGCTCTGATGCCTCGCTGCAGCAGTCAACCCCTGATAAGTAAATCACTAAGATGTACAGTTTTTTCCGATATTTTGGACAGTTTGATATAGGCTCACCTTCGTGCCTGTCTTCTCCTTCACCTCTTCGGCGAAGTCTAAGTGCCATTGTGGCAAACGGATCCCGGCTAGGGACAGCCACAAGACCTGCCTGATCTGTTTAGGCCCCACCACAGGCCGATGATGGCCAACGTTGTTAGAAGTTCAACAGCAAAACTAGAACTGTGAGGGCAAAGGCTTTAAAGGCATACCTCCTCGAGCAGAAAGTAGCCGCCATGCAAAAGTCCCCTGCTGGTCCTAGTTCATCTTCACCCTTTAGGAGTCTCCCCATAGAGATGACCTGGAAAACACTCCAAGGACAAGGACAGGCCCAGTCAGAGTCCCACCATGAGTCTCTCTCCAGTCGGCCGCCATCCTCCTCTCGCCCTCCCTCCTCGCCCTTCCTCCTCCTCCTCTTCTCGGGTCCATTTCCTCTTCACAGAGAACTAGCACCCCCAGATCGCCCCTCATCTAAACCCAGGGACCAGCCTTCGTCCTCCGGACACAGCCACACTCTGGTCCCCTGGCTCACCGCCCCATAAATCCAACAGGGCTTGGTCCAGGAAGGGCAGCTGTGTGGGCCCCAAAGAGAGCCGCAGCTCCACGGGATCCTCTGGCTGGACGCAAGAAGCCAGATGACTCCCACCGCTGACAGGAGGTCATTCGACAGCGGACACCTCCCACCAACTTCGCTACCAGGGCTCCTCTCAACAAGGACAGACGCCCCCGGCCATAACACCTGCACCAGACAGGCGCTCATCCCAGAAGGGGAGTCGCCTGACAGGCGCCCACAGAGAGCGACCATCCGTCCATCCCCAGGATGACCGGTCGCCGGAACAGGCGACGCGGATCGGATGACTGCTCTCCCAGGGAGCAAACCCCCAGCCTGATGCAGCAGGGGCAGCCTCCCAACGGAGATCCCAGTATAGGACATACCCCCGACGCCCGGCCTCGGCCCTGATGCCGCCTCCACAAGTCGCTCTCTGGCGGATGTCTGAGCTGTTTAATTCATGGTGGAACACCATCAAAGGTGACCTTCTCTATAGGCCTCCAGAACTGTTCCTACACTCTCCCCTCCCTCCACAGGATGAGGGTGCAGGAGAGGGATCACTAGCCCCCAAGGGCAAAAGGAAGGGAAATATTTCCTGACCCCTGACTCTAGCATCTGCTCCACTCCCACTTCTGGAGATGATGCAGGAGAGTCCTCTCCAGATTCCTCAGATGAATAGGACATAAGGCTACCCTGCCGGATACAGATACCCCCAGGTCTCCACCGGCGACCCTACATTCCTAGATATCATGTGGCACATGCAGAACTTGTACGAATGGGACATTGAAGAACTCGACCCAGAAAGGAAATGTCTGGCGAAGTTCTTGGGGGGAGAAGGAACCAAAATCCCTCGTCACCCCCACACACTTGTGGAGCCCTTCCAGGAAGTGGCCAAACTAGTCTGGAAGAGACCCTTGTCCACACCAATGGTTCCACGCAAGGCTGACCACCTATACAAACTGCCAAAAGAACCTTTTCTGGCAGAACAACCAAAAGGCGGACTCGAAGGTCTTGACTGCGGCACACAGCAGACAGTCCCAACCGAAACACTTAGGACACAGCCCCCAGATCCAGAGTCGAAAAAAGTAGACCACTGGGGATGGAAGGCTCATTCGTCGCCACTGGGGCCATTAGATCATTAAACTTCTTGGTCCATATGGTCACATATGGGAAAAGACCATGGAGCTTCTCATGTCCCAGCCAGACTCTGACACAAAAAATGAACTGCTAGCTAATGTTCAATCTGGTCTGGATGTTGACAAGCATGTCTTGAGATGCTTGTATGACTCTGCTGATATGGCAGCTAGGGCAGCGGCATCGGGTGTCTGTCTCCATAGGCACGCCTGGCTTCGGGCAACATCCTTTAAGCAAGACCTCCAGGATGCTATTCTGGATGCCCCCTTCCAGGGTCCAGTCCTCTTCGGTCAGGAGGTGGAAGGGATCATAAAGGGACTCCAGGATTCGGGTAAGGCGATTGCAGATGTGCATAAATTGTACAAGTCTGAACCTCAACATGCCCACAAGTGTACTTTCCATAAGCAGAGTCAACACGGAGGCCGCTCTTACCAAGGCAAAGGCTTCAAACGCCGTAACCAACCCGTGCAACCCGGAGGCCAAGGCACCAAACAGCAGAAAGCCCCCAGACATCCATCCACCACCCCATAAGGAACTGCATGACTCCCAGTGTCCTCTCCCCAAGTCATCGATCTTGGAGGGGAGAACAGGTGGGGGGGGGAATTCTCCCTCTACCTGCAAGAATGGTCCACTATAACATCTGACCAGTGGGTGCTACAGATTATCCAGAGAGGTTACACCATCGAGTTCCTCCGCGTACCCCCAGACAATCCACCTGTGGCATCCCACTGTTCAGCAGCACATGCCCTTCTCCTGGAACAAGAGATTATTTCTCTCCTCCAGAAGAAGGCAATTCAGTCAGTCCCAAAGTCCAAGCAAGGCAAAGGCTTTTACTCCTGTCTTTTCTTGGTGCCCAAGAAAACTGGAGACCTTCACCCTATTCTAGACCTCAGCCATCTGAACAAGTTAGTTCTATATAAAAGATTTCGGATGCTCACCCTGACAAGTCTGTTTCCCCTCCTTCACCAAGGGGACTGGCTATGTTCCCTTGACATGCAGGACACCTATATGCACATAAAGATCCTGCCTTCGCACAGGAAGTTTCTGTGCTTCCGGGATGAGCATTACCAGTTCAGGGTCTTGCCCTTCGGCCTTTCATTGGCCCCAAGGGTCTTTACCAAGTGTCTCAGAAGTGCGGGCAACGTTGAGGAGAAGTGGTCACTTATCTAACCCTACCTCAACGATTTGCTAATCTCCACACCCACAGAACACCAGCTGAGCACTCTTGAGAGAGACGGAAAACAGCTTTTCCAGTCTCTGAGTCACCCTGAACTGGCTGGAAATCCCAACCCTGGCCCCTCCCAACGGCTTCACATTGGCATGGTACTTACACTCTACAAGGCAGGGCTTTTCTTCCAGCTGACAGAGTACTTGTCTTTGGCACTACCGCAGAATCCAGTCAGCGGATCAAGTGCCAGTCAGAGTAGTCTTGCAGCTGTTGGGTCACATGGCAGCAGCCATAGCCACGGTCCCCTTCTCATGTCTCAATATGAAAATTCTTCAGTGGCACCTCAGGGTCCAATGGGATCAGGGTTTGGACGAGTTGGACCGACCTATCCGAATCTCAGAAGCGGTCCGGCACTCCTCCAATGGTGGCAAGATCCAGCTCACCTAGAACATGGTGTCCCTTTCCAGAGGCAAAGTCCAATGCAGACTGTCACAACGGATGCCTTGGGACTAGGCTGGGGTGCTCACTTTCGTGAGCATCGGACAAGAGGATTGTGGTCTACCACAGAAAGGTCTCTCCACATCATTGTATTGGAGATGAGGGCAGTTTTTTTTACGCCCTTCAGGCCTTCCAGGATCAGCTGTCCCGGGGCCCTCTGGTAATCCAGTCAGGCAATACCCCGGTAGTCTTTTACCTGAACAAGCAAGGGGGAATGGGATCGTACCCTCTTTGCAGAGAGGCCATGAGAATCTGGGACTGGGCGGTAGAACGCGATCTGTTCCTAGTCACGGTCTACGTGCCTGGCATTTGGAATGTTCTGGCCGACAGTCTAAGCCATTCTCAGACACTGAACCACGAGTGAGAGTTGCTGCAGGACGTAGCAGATGACCTATTCATAAGATGGGGTTGTCCCGAGCCGGACCTCTTTGCGTCCCGGCACAATGCCAAACTACCAAATGACTGCTTGTTAGATACAGAGCCTGGTGTTTTCTGGCAAGATGCATTATCTCTCTCTTGGGCAGGGAGGTTCCTCTAGGTCTTCCCTCCCTTCCCTCTGGTTCAGAGTACTGCTCAAACTGCAGTTGGAAGGGGCCAGGATAATCTTAGTAGCCCCTTTCTGGCCTCATCGGTCTGGTTGCCACTTCTGCAGCAGCTGGCCACGGAACCTCCCATGTCACTGCCTCTCCATCCACTTGCTTGAAACTGAAAGTTGTCAGCCATGACTCTGAACCAGGACATTCAACTTCGGTCTATTATTCAGAGTTCTCCAACAGGCCTTGTTACATACTCTGGATGTTCACAGAATTCTCCATTATTACTTGGACTGGACTCATTCTGTCCAGAACACGGACCAGTTGTTCGTGGCATTTCCAAAACACAAGACTGGGGACCCTGTCACTAAGCAAACACTAACCAAGTGGTTAGTAAATTGCATTTCCTTCTGTTATCAGCATCATGGCAAGCCCTTACTGGGCCTGGTTAAGGGTCATTCCACCAGGGCTATCGCCACCTCTTTTGCCTCTCCAAGGAACATGTCAGCGGGGGACCTATGTGCCGCAGCCAACTGGAGCACTCTCCATGCCTTCATTCGGCATTACAGTCCGGACGTGGCCTCTAGGAGGAGAGCAGGCTTTGGTCTGGCTGTTCTTCAGGGACTGCTCTCATGAGAGAGTGATATTGTTCGTCCCCTCACAGTCATTCCTCCTCCCCCCTTCTGATCTGGGCCTTTTTTTTGGGTACTGCTTGGGACTCAGTCCTGATGGTATTACCTGCTGCAAGAGCTCCACCTCGAAGTCAGATAGTACAGTTATGTAAGAACTTACCGTAACAGTAGATCTTTGAGAGGAGCTCTTGCAGCAGGTGGCTTTCCCACCCTCCATCCCCAGGTCAGTTTGTACCTCTAATTTTCTCTCTATAGTGAGAGTTTCTTCTCGGTTCTCCATTATTTACCAACCGGGTCTCCGGTGGGGAACTGAGATGGCGCAAGGGGACCGTCTCCTTTATACCACATCTGACATTGGGGGTGGTCCCCCACTACAGACTGTTAGCTAGAACATTTTTCTGAAGGGTCCTAACTCCTGCGACCTTAATCCTAATGGTATTTCCTGCTGCAAGAGCTCCCCTTGAAGATCTACTGTTACGGTAAGTTCTTACGGAGCTGTACTTTCCTCTCTGGGCCACAACGGGCCCAGCACCTGGAGCTGGGCTGCCCAGTAATAAGTAGTAAAGTTGGGGAGATCTAAACCCCCAGCCCTCTTAGCCCTCTGTAAAATATGCCATTTGACCCTAGTTGGCTTATGGTTCCAGATAAATTTAGACGTGGCTGATTTCAAACTTTTCCAAAACCCAACGGAGTTTCCATGGTAAGACTGAAAATAAAGAATAGTCGAGGCAGTATGTTAATCTGTACCATTTCTATTCGCCCTGACAATGACAGAGGGAGTTTATTCCATCTGTTATAATCCCTGTGGATGTTCTGAAGTAGCTTAAGATAATTGGAACTATATAATTTTATCTAGTTTATCCGGTATCCTGACTCCTAGATAGTGGAATCCTTCACTAGTCCATTTGAAAGGACCCACCCGCTGGAGATCACTTTGCCCAGGCCTGGTGACAGGGAGCATTTCAGTCTTAGACTCGTTAACCCGGAACCCCGAAATGGACCCAAATTCCTGTATGAGAGAGAACACCTGTGGAACTGAATGTACTGGGTCATCCAAATACAGTAATGTATCATCAGCGTAAAGGGAGATCCGAACCTCCGTCCCCTCCACCCGAATTCCCTTATAAGTTTCGGATTGCCTTATCTTGGCCACAAAGGGTTCCATGCTTAGCACAAACAACAAGGGGGGAGTGGGCATCCGTGTCTGGTTCCTCTTTCTATCCTAAACCCATCCAACATCACCCCATCCACTCTAACCCTAGCCCCGGGGCTGCTATACAAATCGGAAATCCAGTCTCGGAATTTGTTCCCAAATCCAAATGTAGCCAAGGTCTTGTTTAGAAACAGCCAATCCAGGCAATCGAATGCCTTTTCGGCATCTAGTGAAATTACTGCCTTAAGACTTGGGGAGGGGATATGGGAGCCAGCTGACGTTACATTTAGTAATAGCCGAATATTATCTTATATATGCCGTCCGGGAACAATCCGGTTTGGTCTGTGTGCACTAAATCTGGAATAATCCCTTTTAATCTTTCTCCAATTAACTTTGCAAAAATTTTTGCAGCCACATTTAGCAAATAAATTGGTTGGCAACTCTCACTCTCTCTAAAGGGTCCTTCCCTGGTTTTGGCAATGCCGAAATGGTGGCTTCCCCCCAGGTATCAGGAATGGCCCCCTCACATGTGCCCCATTGCAGACTGTTAACAAGACTGGGATCAGATCTTTCCTAAACATTTTATAAAATTCGACAGTGAAGCCAACAGGTCTGGGTGCCTTCCCGGGGCTCGGGGGTGTAATCACGAGTCTAATTCTCTCTCAATAAATGGTCGTTCAAGGTAGGTGACTTGCGCCTTGGACAGGGTTGGGAGCTCTACTGTTTCCAAGAAGATATTTATGTTTTGATCATGATCGGGTTGCCTCTCTTCCATATAGGTGGGAATAGAAGTCCACAAATGCCCCTGCAATGTCTGAGGGTTTAACTAACATCTCCCCAGAACTGTCTGTGCTCCTGATTTTGAAAATAAACCTATCCAATTCCTGCTTTCTAAGGTGCAAGACCAATAATTTACCTGCCCTTTCCCTTCCCTAATGGTATCTTTGATTAGTAAAACGTAAGGAATTGAGAGTACAGTGTACCATCAATTGATTGTATAGCTCCCTGGCTGCTTGCAATTTTTGGTATGTGGCTGGGTCTCTGGTAAGTTTATGTTCCATCTCCAAGGAGGCAGTGGAGTCCAGGGCCTGGGAAAGTTTGGCCTTGTGGGTCTTATTCCAGTGCGCAGCATGACTAATAAATTTGCCCCGTAACACTGCCTTGAGGCCATCCCAAATAAATTTCACCGGGGTATCGGATACTTTATTCTCTTCGAGATACCACTTGATATTCTCCTTGACTGCTGTGACTAAGGCCTTATTTGCTAAGATACCAGCTTCCAAACGCCAGGTTCCCCTCTGCGTTCTCTGTTCCCAAGCCGCCACCACTTGGACCAGTGCATGGCCTGAGAAAGAGACCAGGTGTATCCGAACCTCTCCAAAGACATGTGCCTCTGATTGCCAAAAGTATATCCTATCCAGTTTGGAGTAGGCATTGGTCGCCGGAGCATAAAAGGTATAGTTTTTAGCCGTGGGGTTCTGCCACCTCCACAGGTCCACCAGCCTGATTCCGCGAATACAGTACGTAGGAGTCCAGAGCATCCCCTGCCTATTGGGTGGGTTCCTGTCCAAGTTGCAGTTTTCCACACAATTCCAGTCACCGGCCACGATGAGGTGTCCGGGCACCAGACTCCCTATGGTTGAGAAGAAGTCTCTAAAAAAGGTTCCAGAGGGAGGAGTGGAAGCATAGACTGACAGGACATGTGTGGATTGGCCCCTAAGCTCTCCAGAAAGTATCACTCATCTACTGTTACCCTCCCTCAAAACTGATCGAGCTTGGAATGGCAGTCCTGTCCTCAATAATATAACCATACCTGCCTTAGACGTGGGATGTGAATCAGAAAACGTCATGCCAACCCACGATCTTCTCAACTTACTATACTCTTGTTTTAGAGAGCTTAGTTTCTTGTAAGCAGGCAATATCGCAGTGTAAATCTTTCAATTCTTTTAAAATTCTGGCCCTTTTGGTTACATTGTTAATACCCTTTATACTCACTGTACATATATTAAGTGACCCGATACCCGGGATTAAAAGTTAGATTATCTGTCCCCCCCACACACACACACAGACAATTGCCCAGTCTCGGAGCCAATACATAAATGATAAATAAAGGAAAAAGACATCATGCACAGGAAATAATTTTCCTATAGAAGTTTACTGGTAGTTTAAGTCTCAACTGGAGACTCTGAATAAAGAGAACAGTAATGTACAAAAGTCCCAATGGACTTGGTGCATAGTCTTGGGCAGAGGCGATGAAGTGGCCGCCCTTGGGTATACAGCTAAAGCTCTACCTGTGTGACCCCCTGCAACCGCAGGTCAGTCACTGAAGACACACCAAGTCTTCAAAAAGTATCAGAAGAGTACAGCATGCACTGTGCAAAGGTAACTCCGCCCACCGCCGCTGGCAGAGGTACACCTTCCCTTCTAGTGGGACTTCCGGTAAGACAAGGCCCAAGGCTCTCGGCCGTTAGCCCCAGAAGAGGGCTTGTGTATTATGTCCCCCCCACCCCAAAAAATAAAGAAAACATGTAAATTTGAAACCTTGAATTCGGGCAACCTTTGCCTGCCCGACACAAACTGAGAGGTCCAATTAGATTGAAAGACAATCGAACCCTATAAAACACATCTCTAAGAATATAACACCATTTAACCCAGGATGACAAAAACAACTTTCTTTCACTGGCCGTCCCGTGGCTTTAGCCTGGTTGCCCAGCCTGGCTGAGAGTTTAACCTCGGTTCATTTCTATACAAATTAATTTAATTTAATTTGGGTGAGATTTTTTGGGGTGGTTCAAACCTAAAGAAAGAAGGGTTGCCTTATACCCACATATTTTAATGACTGCCCCATGTACCCAGGAATTGGGGCCAGTGGGTAACAACTTCAGTATTTACCCTATATCTTTACTCTCTCCTGGGCACTGAGAGAGTATATTTACAGCTCTCAAATCCTCTCACCATTGCCCTAATTTAACATCTGCCAAACGGAAAAATAGGCAGTAAAAGTATGAGGCTTACAGTGTCCATTGGAACTCTCAACAAATCACCGTTTATGTGTGTCCTGAATAGACAGCAGCAGTCTGTACAACAGTTGCCTCGCCAGCTGCTCGATTGTGGTGGATTCTTGTGGCAGAGGGGGAAGCATTTGGAGAGCACACTCAGGAGATGGTCCTGTTGTAAAACTGTCCTCGTGGAACCAGCTCCCGATCCCAACAGTTCCACCCTTAACCTACGACTAACTTACCCCAACAGAAATTTTAGGCATAATGGGGCTGGATGAGAGGGTCCAAAAAAACAAAACTAGATCCCCGAAACTTGGAAAGTCTTTGAAGTGATGCATCAGGAAACCACTTCCTGCCAACTTGTGGATTCATGGAGGGCTTGTCTAGGAAGGACCCATCTGGCCATGTCTGCGTGTAGAGGTAGGAGAAACTCATGTCTTCTTTGAGGTCGACGACCACCGGGAGCAATACCCCAGAGCAGGTTTTCAATCTTGTATTCCGTTCGTTCCTCACTGGTATCCAGAGCTTGAACACAACCTCTCCAGCACCGAGGTTGCTTCCAGCAGGTTATCAAAGAGCTGCACCCCTTCTCCATCCTTCAGCCAAAGCCGCGCTGGGTATCGGAGAATAGTCTTCAGTCCCTTCTCCCGCAGGGCCTTCACCACTTGGAACACCTTTTTTCGTTTTGCCATCATGCCTGGGGGAAAATCTTGGTCAAAATAGACTTTTTGGCCATCAAGATTTAGGTCGCTCTCTCTTCCCCCAGGCTAAACGCAGGATTTTCTCTTTTGTTGGGAATTTAAGAAATGTTACCACGGTGGGTCTAGGGGGAGCCCCTGGTTTCAGTTTTGGGGCCACTGCCCGGTGGGTGCTCTCTATGGCAAATTCAAAATCTTCAGGTAGTCTGAGTTCTTGCTGAAGCCACGATTCTAGATATGCCACCATGTCGTCCTGCTCACTACTCTCAGGAATTCTGAATATTTGGACATTATTCCTTCTGTCTCTGGCTTCTGCATGCTCTGCCCGGAAGGTTAATTCCCGTTCCAGCCGATGTAGAAAAGCCAGGGACTTGCCAAAGACCATGTGCTTGTTCTGTAGGGTATCGAGATGCGTCTCCACAGCTACTATCCTGGATTAAAGCTTTTTAAAATCAGTTTGCAGGCAAGACATTTTTGAATCTGTCCAATGCAAAATACTTAGCATGTGCTGGCCATCAGCCTTCGTAAAGGTGGATGTACAGTAGACTCTGATTCTGAGTCTTCTGCTCCAGAGGCTATTAAGGCTGAGGACTGTGACGGCGTATGGCTGACGGGCCGATCCTCTGTGTGTGGCACAGAGCATTTAGGCATCGCAGAAAAATCTTTCTTTTTTGTTTTCCCCATCTTGCCCGATATACTAGAGCGTGAGGAGGATCTTATCTCTGTCCAAGTGCGGTTAGATGGCTTACAATTAGCAAGTGAAACGACCCGGGGTTCGGAGTGGTAGAGCTAAGCTGCCATCAGGTACATTGCGTCACCCATTCACCCTTCAGTTTTTAGAATACTGCACATCTGGTTATGACTAATCATTACTGTTGAGAACAGAAAAGTCTTATGGTCAAGGTTACTGGTCACAGTATTTGCTAGTAAAACTGATGGAATTTTGGAGGAAAATTTGGTCAAATCTCTGGAATCCTAGAAACTCACGTAGTTCATTATAGTTAGAAATACAGACAGTACTAAATTTTTGTGTGTGTGTATGTGTATATGTGTAATAAAATATATATATTAATTTCTCATTTATAAATCCAGGTTTTAAACATGTAGTTTGACTCCTTCAATTACTGTAAATCAGGATCATTGCTTGTAATAGAAACATAGAAACCTAGAAAGTGACGACAGATGAGGACCAAAGATCCGTCTAGTCTGCCCTGAGTGCTACCCCCACCCCTTTAGAACTTCTTAGAGACAATCCCCTTATGCCTATCCCAAGCAGATCTGAATTGCCGTACTGTTTTGGAGTCAATGACTTTTGCAGGTAGGCTAATTCATGGAGCCACCACCCTTTCCGTAAAGCAGAACTTAGACGTTGCCCCAGAACCTCCCTCACCTTAATGTCATTTCATGACCCCTTGTCCTTGTGGAGCTATTGATCAGAAAGAGTTCCTGGGTAGGGACTCTCTTTATGCCCTTCAGGAACTTGAATGTCTCTATCACGTCACCCCTATCTCTGCGCTGCTCCATTGAGTACATGTTGAGTTGCCGTGATCTGCTTTTGTATGGCAGTTCATGGAGCCCTTGTACCATTTTTTTGCCCTCCTCTGTACTGTCTCTAGTCTATCCACGTCCTTTCTGAGATAAAGCCTCCAGAACTGTATGCAGTACTCAAGGTGGGGCCTTACCAGGGACTTGTATAGTGGCATGATCACTTCTCTCTTTCTACTTGTGATGCCCCTTCCTATGCATCCCAGCATTTTGCTGGATTTTTGTGGTGCTTTTTCACATTGTCTGCCCACTTTTAAGTCATCAGAGATGATAACCCCAAGATCCTGCTCCTGTTTGGTGGCTGTTAGCTGCTTCCCTCCCAGATAGTAGACTGTCCCTGGGTTGCTCCTGTCCAGATGCATTACTTTGCATTGTTTTGCATTACATTTTAGCTGCCACATGTTGACCATTTTTCTAGCTTGAGCAGGCCACTTTTCATTTGTTCCACTCCCTGAGCAGTGTCCACTCTGTTGTAGATATTTGTCTTGTCTGCAAACGGATTCCCCTTCCCACCCAGACCCTCTGTGATGTCACTTATGAAAATATTGAAGAGTGAAGCAGAATGAGAAGGTACTTCTTCTGATGCAAAAGGTAGCTTGTTCCTCTCCTAATCTAAAAAGAAAATGCTGTGGTTTGCAGGTCAGTGTAGGGCACATGTGATTTTTAAAAAAGTATAATTTATGCATTTTTGTAATGTTGTTCATTTTGCACCCATATTCAACAGGAACATCTCTCTGTGAGTCATAACAGCCTAACCACATTGCATGGGGAGCTGTCCAGCCTGCCCTGCTTGAGGGTAAGTCCCTGGAAAAAAATATTTTCTTATTTTAAAATCCAGAATAATGCTTTAAGAAATGTATAGGGGCTTTCATGCTCGTCCTGGGGGATGATGTAAAAGTTGTTGTTAAAAGTCCAGCAGACTGGTACCATGTGTGTTGCTGTGTGATTTTTATTTCCAACCTGTGGATATGGCCATTCCCCTGACTACTCCTTACTAACAACATCTCGGAGTGCCTTTAGTACTTTTAAAATGGGTTTCTAAAAACCTTTTCAGACATTAATTACAGAATGTTAAAAAACAAATAAAATGTTTTAAGATTGCTCAACAGGGAACAAAACAAAACAAACAAACAAAAAAAATGAAATAGTTCCTCTCCATGGCAGAGTGCCACCTAGGGGTGTTAACATGGCCTGCCTGTGTACAGCCTGATTTCGATGGAATTTATTGGCTAATGTGGAGCCCTCTTAAGTGCACACCCTTGGGATAAAAGTTTTTGGTGTGCACTTAAGCGGGCTGTGCATTTAACCAGAAAATCACTTCCAGGCACATTTCACTATTTCTCTAATTTGCTTTATTAAATATCAGGCTCTCAAGTTAAAATGATATTACTGCACAGTCCTACAGCATAGTACTAATTTAAAAAATAAAATAAAAATCCGTAATCTTCTGTTTTGTATGTTTTCAGTGTGAGATTCAAAATTAAACAGAAGGCTAAAGCCAGCCTTTTCTTTTGACTAAATGAATTTTCTTACTGTGGCAATGCTAGGCAGCACCACGGCTGCAGTTAAGATGTTAAGGTGGACTATTTAAGGTGGAACTGTACAAAATATGCACTTAAAAGCTGGACTGGACTGAAAATCAATAGGAAAAGTAAACAAAAAATGTGCATTTAGCTGAAATGTGCACTTACATGTAGTGCACTTAAGAGGTACATTTAACATTGGATGAATAGGAAAAGAATTGGGATGTGGAAAATGTGCATTTATGTGGGATGTGCACTTATCTGTTGTGCACTTAAGTGGGCTTGTGGTTGTTTGTTTTTTTTTTTTGTTTTTTGTTTGTTTGGTTTTTATGTCCCACCCAGTGTTTTTTTTTTTTTTTGTTATGTTGCTTGTAACTGATGTCCTGCTGCAGCATGAGTGATTACAGCCTGGTGAAGCAGTTCTCTCTCCCCCACCCTCGGCTCTGCGAGGCAGCATATAAAGTGGCAACAGTGTATTCATGGTGTTTGACCTGTTTCTGTGAACAACAAGAAATGTTTTTGGTTTCTTTAAAATTCTACATTTTAACATGTTGTTTTTTGTGGCAGTTTGTAGGAGCGGGCACATGAGTATGGTAGGGATTGGTCAGACATTGTTAGAGCAAGGATGTTGCAAGAATATTGGGTGAAAGTAAGCGGGCTGGTTACAACTGTGGCAAAACTGAAGTTTTAGCGTTCAGTGGTTGCAGCTTATTTTTAAACCTGAAGAAATGAGGATCTTACTTTGAGGGGGTTCTTTCAGTAGGTCATTACATATAGGACTGGCGCCACCTGGCGTCAGACCGCATGGCAGACTTTTCTAGCAATCCCTGATGGGGGAATGCCCACCCGACGTTACGTGACCGATGTCAGTGGGGCTGTATATAGTGGGCAGTCCCCACACCCGCTCTCCAGTTCTTTCCTGCCGTCGCCTCATGTCAGTCGCATAGCAGACTTCCAGTAGCAATCGTTGTGTTAGTTCTTGCGTCGGATTTTTTCCTGCGCCATTCCTTTCAAAAATGTTTTGCTTATGTCTTTTCCCAAGAAGAGGTGCTGGTCCTGCGGCACACATATGTCTCATAAGGACAGTCATCTGAAGTGCGTGATCTGTCTGGGCCCAGACCACCCTGTCTCATCCTGTTCGGAGTGCCAAACTTTCAATCAGGCCACCAAAATGCAGAGACGGCAGGCTTTCGAGGCTCACCTTTTAAAAGTCCATCTTGCTTCTCTTGAAAAGCAAATGGACCGGATCCACGAGTCCTCTTGAGAAAAATCTTCTCCCTCCAAGAAACACAAGAAGAAATCTCGGGAGCAGGAGCACTCCATGGAGGCCCAACCTGAGGCCTTGAGGCCCTCAACGAGCAAGGCTGCCTTACAGCTACCTAAAAAGACTTCAGATGGTAAGTCCGATAAAACTTCCATGTGCCAGTCGTCCATCAGCTCCTCCAATGGCTGCACCGCCACGGCCACTAAGTTGGCCCCTGGCTCCTCTGGGGACCGCCTGGCTGCTGGCAAGTCGGCTCCCCAGGCCTCTGGATCCCACCCGGCTTCAGCCGATAAGTCGGCCGGGGGCTCCTCCCCCACCTGCCAGTGTCTGACGGCCACTCGGGTGTGGTTCTTCCGTCGGGGCCTATTGGCGCTACCCCTGACACCCAGCAGAAGCAGGGGGATACTGCCCTTACCCCTTCTCCCCTGCCAGTACCCTCCCCTTCTCAGGTGGGTACCTCAGGCGAAGACAGTGCAGGACCCCTCGAGATCGAACACCATTCCTCAGTCAGTCCCGCGCTCCCCCGACGGGGTCATGGGGAAGGAGGCTCCTCCTCCTCAGCCCTCTGGCCTTACGGTGGAGCCCCTCCTCCCCCATCAGGTGGGATTCCTTCAGATCCAGCGACTATCCCGGTCCCGATTCCCACCATCAGATCCAGCGACTCACAACTCAACGCTGGAAGCTCTGACTATTCCCCAGCCTGGGCCCAGTGGTCTGCCCCAGCCTTTGACTCCAGCGCCAGACATGGTCCCCTTCATCTGGCCCCGACGCAGGCTCCCCTTCCGGCGCCGGATCCCCTTCTGGCAGCAGATCAGATGGTGCCAGTCCCGACATCGGTACCCCTGACGGTTATCCCGACGCTAGATCCGCCACTGATTTTATATAATGGCGGTCTGACATGGTTCCCCCCTCTGTCAGACACCCTGACAACGTGGATTTTTTTTTCTAGACCCCGAACTGTTCCTCATTACCCACTGGGGTATCCTGGGACCCACTACCCGGTTGGTCCTCCCCTTGATTAGAGTTCCTTGGGACAGTATTACCCTGGGTACAAACCCTACCAGGGTTACCACTTCCAGGGTTATCAGGGCTATCGTTAACCCCCCCCCCACCGGACTTCCACCCCCCAGCCTCAAACTCCTCCACCTCCCCCTCCACCACATCTGGCTACGCCGGACTTCAAGACATTAATCCAGTCTTGGTGGGAGGGGGCACGCTCGGAGTTGGTCTCAGATCTGGAGAGTAGGCTCCCACTCCCACACTGTCCCTGATCTCCGTCCCCGAGGAGCTCCTCTCCTTCCATGGTTCATGTCTCTGGGACGACACGTCAAACCATCGTTCTTCCGGACATTCGTGGTCTGCCTGGATGAGGGGGCGGATGATGATGGTGATGGCGATGAGGATGCCGACGAGTCGGCAGAGGATGTTTTGAGGAACCTGAGGTCTGGCGGCACCGCCCCCCCGGAGGACCCTGCCTTTTCGGATCTGTTGAGGTTCATGAAAGATTTTTTTCGACTGGGAGTCAGAGGATCAGGACCCCATGAGACAAAGACTAGCCAAACACCTGGACTTAGAGTCTCTGTCCCTGGTCCTGGTTCCTCCTTGGATCGGACCTCACCTCAGCGGTTTGGCAGATGCTTCATTCTCACCTGGCTGTCCCTAAGAGGCAGACGGAGTATACTGGGCGCCGAAGGAAGCTTCTTTTCTCAAGACTCATCCCAAGGTGGGCTCTGTCGTTATTTCAGCTGCTTATAATCACTCATCTGCACCCAAGCACATGAGCACCTCTCCTCCAGACAGAGTCGTGGCAGATGGACCAGTTCGGCAGGAAGTTTTATGCTTCATTTTATGCTTCATCCACATGTGCGCTCCGGTCCCTTATCTATGTGGCCCACATGGTGTTGCACCAAAAAAACTACCTTGGCCAAGTAAGAGGCCCGAGTCCAAGTGATGGACCCCTCAAGCCTCAAGGAGGAACTTGCCAAGGATCTTTGCCTCTCTCGCTTCTACTGTAGGCATGCTTTGCAGGCTACATACGACTCTGTTGATTCTGTAGCTCGCGCCTCGGCGACTGCTGTTGCCTTAAGACGGCATTCCTGGCTTCGCCAATGAGGTACAGTCTGTGATTCAGGATGCCCCCTTCTGGAGCTCTGTGCCTTTTGGTGGGGACACCAAACACATTACTGATCTCCAGGACAGAGTCCTTGCCCTCAGATCAGTGAGGTCCATGTACCGATCGGACACTCAGCAGCAGCAGCAGCAGCCCTTTCGGAAAAGGACCTGGAGGCAGAAGAAGCAGGTCCCGGCTCGACGCCAGGGCAAACGCAAGGCCACGAGTTCCGCCACTCCTCCTACCTCCAAAAACCAGAGACGTTCAGAAGGCCTTCCCCTGAACGTCCTGCCACTTCCTGACTCCCTATTTGCCCGCCATGCATAGGAATGGTAAGCACTAACCTCAGACACATGGGTCGTGCAACTGGTGTCTGTCAGACACACTATAGAGTTTCTGGAAATTCACCCAGAATCTCCGCCAAAAAGGTCTTCCTACTCCAGGGATCAGGCTCTTCTCATTCGGGAAGAAATTCAAAGCCTTTTGCTCAAGGAAGCAATAGAGCTCGTTTCCCTCTGGCAAAGGGGCAGGGGGTTTTACTCCCATTTTTTCCTGGTTCCAAAAAAGATGGAAGAGTTGAGACCCATTCTCGACTTAAGCAGTCGTCTCAATCTGTTCAAGTACAAAAAGTTCTGGATGCTAATGCTTTAGAGCCTTCTTCCACTCCGTTTGGAGAATCATTGGTTGTGTGTTCTGGACATGCAGGATGCTTATCTGCACATCTTCCCCAGCCACCACCGATTCCTGTGGTTCCTTTTCCAAGGGGAGCACTTCCAATTTCGGGCCCTCCCCTTTGGTCTATCCTTGTCACCTCTGGTGTTTACCAAGTGCCTGGTGGTGGTGGCGACCTTTTTGCGCCACCAGGGTATTGCGGTTTTCCCTTACCCGGACAATTGGCTGGCTGATCTCAGCCCTTTCCAGGGACTCCTTACTGGAGGCTCTGTCCTTTACTCTGGACCTCTTTGGCAAACTGGGAATTACTATCAATATTCCCAAGTCATCCATGACCCCGTCCCAGAGACTACAATTCATCGGGATGGTTTTGGATATGGTCCAGTGCACAGCCTTCCTTCCTCCAGACAGGATGGAGACCAGTGGTCCATCAGGTTTCTTTGGTGGCTTCATCCAGGATCATCCCTGCCCGGGAGATCCTCCGCCTACTTGGCCTGATGGCAGCCTCCATCACTACCATTCCATTGGCGAGGCTGCACATGAGTCATTCAGTGGTCCTTGTAGGTGCAGTGGGACCAACTCCTGGATGATCTAGACCATCCGGTCCTAATCTCCTCAGCAGTTCAGAAACAATTGCTGTGGTGGAGGGACTCCTGCAACCTTTCCTTGAGTCTTCCTTTCAGCAGCCCGGCTCCCTTGGCATCCCTAACTACAGATGCATCGAACATGGGATGGGAAGCGCATCTAGGGGAGCACCAAGCTCAAGAACTGTGGTCCAGCTTGGAAGCATCATTACACATCAACGTTCTGGAGATGAGGGTGGTCTTGTATGCCTTACAAGCCCTCCTTCCCAAGGGATCACTACTGGTCCAAACGGACAATATGTCGGTAGTTTGGTACCTCAACAAACAAGGAGAAACTCGCTCATATCCCCTGTGCAGGGAGGCAATGCGGGTGTAGAACTGGGTGGTCCAGCACGATCTGGCCCTAGTGGCCATGCATGTTCCAGGCGTTCAGAATGCCCTGGCGGACAGTCTCAGCAGGTCTCTGACCCTAATTCACAAATTGGAATTAATTCAGGAAGTGGTAGAATCTCTCTTCCTAAGATGAGGGCATCCGGAAATCGACCTTTTTGCCTCCCAATACAACACAAAACTTATTGTTTTTTGCTCACTCGTTCCAGGGCATGGTGCTTTCTGGCACAACACACTGTCTCTCCTGGACAGGGACATTTTTGTATGCCTTCCCTCCGTTTCCCATTCTCCAAAGGGTCCTTCTCAAGCTTCAGGCAGAGAAGGCGAGGACGATCCTCATCGCCCCTCTCTGGCAGAGACAAATTGGGTTCCCACTGCTACAACAGCTAACGAGGGAAGCACCAGTTCCACTTACAGTGACTCATGACCTCTTGACTCAGGATCAAGGTCGCCTTGTCCATCCGGGACTAAGGACTCTGCGTCTTCATGTGTGGCTCCTGCAGACATAGCGATTTCTCGCTTTGGGGTCTCCTCTCGAGTAGCTCAGGTTCTTTTAGAGGCTAGAAAACCCTCTACTCGTTCCACTTATGCCATGAAGTGGAAATGTTTTTCCATCTGGGTGACTCCTTAGAATTGGAAACCCTTTTCTCGTACTGCCCCACAAGTCATGGAATTCCTCCTTTATCTGTCACTCAGGTCTGTCATATTCTTCCTTGAAGGTTCACCTTTCAGCAATTTCGGCGTACCACGAGCTGGTGGATGGTAAACCCGTGGCTCAACTGGAGGTCTCAAAAACCTTTCTGAAAGGGATCCTCCATCTGAAACCCCCCATCCCCAGTCCAACCCCACCTTGGGACTTGAACTTTGTGTTGGAGAAACTCCCCCATTTGAACCAGCGATGAGTTGCGATTTACGCTTCCTTTCCTGGAAGACGTTATTTTCAGTTGCCATTACATCAGCTCGAAGAATTTCAGAGCTTCACGCTCTGGTTTGTAAAGAGCCTTATCTTATTTTTCACAAGGGCGGGGCGGTCCTCAGGAGAAACCCTAAGTTTTTACTCAGGGTGGTGTCAGGAGCCACACTGAACCAATCAGTAGAGCTTCCAGTTTACTTTTCGTCCCCTACAAATGGAGGTGAGGCACTCCTGCACACCATGGACGTCCATCTGATCCTTTAGTACTACACACACCGAACAAAGGATTTCCGTAGCTGCGATCAGCTATTTGTTTCCTTTGCCCCCAGGTCGAAGGGCAAAGCGGTTTGGAAACAGTGCCTTTCCAACTGGTCAGGCAACTGTATTCGGTATTATCAAAAGTATGAAAAACCTCTGCCGGGTTCCATCAGAGGTCATTAGTATAGGGGCATGGCCGCTTCCGCTGCTTTTTTACAGAATGTTTCTGTGGCTGCTATCTGCGTCGCAGCCACTTGGAGTTCTGTCCGCATCTTTACTAAACACCACAGTGTGGACATTGCTTCTAGGCGGAGGGCAGGCTTTGGCCTAGCTGTCTTACAGGGCCTTCTGTCCTCGGCTGGGTCCATCCTTGTTCCCAGTTCTGTTGGAGCTATTTTCTCCTCCTCCTCCTCCTCCCTTGTTTCTCTCGGTCTCTCTTTGGAGGGACAGCTTGGGACTCAGTCCTATATGTAATGATCTACTGAAGGAACCCTCTCGAAGTAAGATAGTACAGTTGCGTATGAACTTTACTACAACACTAGATCTTTGAGAGATCTAGATTTCTATCTCACAGCTTCAGTAGAGATAGCTCTACAGGTCTTAAATGACATTATCACAAGTGCCCTCAACATACATGCACCTCTCTCCAGTGTCAGAACCAAGCTCAAATCTTGTCGCTGGTTCTCTGCTGACCTTAAATCCGCATTGCTTGCTAGAGACAAGCTCTGGAAAAGGGCAAGAAAGACCAAGGACTCAAAATGATTGGCTTCAATTCAGAAAAGCCAGAAACTCCTGCACAAAAAGTGAGAAATGCCAAGGCTGCCTTCTATACAGCTGAACTGGATGCCTCCTACCATAACCCTGCCAGATTCTGGGGGACCATAAAGGGGATCTTAGGACAAGATTCTACCCCTGTCTTACCACCCAAAGTGCACCTAAACAATGTGGATATCACTGACAAGCAAGAAATCTTGAATGCCTTCAACAATCATTTCACTACAGCCGGCCTAGCATGCAACTCCTCTCCAGCAAATCTAATGCGGTCACAATTAAACTTCCAGTCTATTGAGGGACAAAAGGCTGCTTCCACATTTTCCTTCAAGCCAATACTATTAAAACAAGTAGAAGACCTACTACTCCATTTGGATACAACTAAAAGCGCAGGTGCAGACTCTCTGGACCCCTATTTTCTAAAAGTTGCACTGCACGCCTTAGCAGCCCCCCTAACTCACCTTTTCAATTTGTCCCTAGCCACTGGATCTATTCCTACAATATGGAAAACAGCTCAAGTGTTTCCCCTACTCAAGGCAGGTGACCCCATGGACCTCAATAACTATAGGCCCATATCCATCTTACCAGTATTGTCCAAAATGCTTGAAAAATTAGTGAACAGCCAATTAAGTGCCTACCTTGACACCAATAATCTCCTTAACCCAGCTCAATCTGGATTTAGACCCATGCACAGCACCATCTCTGCCCTAGCAAAGTTACTAATGATTGGCAGACTGATTTTAGACAAAAGAATAATATCTGTGCTGTATTTCTGGATTTAAGCAAAGCCTTTGATACTGTGGACCATGAACTACTAATCTCCTCTCTACATTCCATAGGCCTCGACTCAGTCTCTCTTCAATGGTTCAGATGCTACCTCTCCGGTAGACTACAGCATGTAAAAAATGAAGGTGACCTATCTACCTCAAAACCACTCCTAAGAGGTGTACCACAAGGCTCCATCTTGGGCCCTATCCTCTTTGCCATTTATATCAATAATATTGACTCCAATCTCACCAAATCTAATATTCACCTTTTTGCAGATGGTACTGTCCTATATGTCAGTAATCCTACACTATCAAAAGCCTGTGAACTTTTACAATCTGAGTTCTCTCTGCTGCAGCACAAATTACTAGAAAAGAAACTCCTACTGAATGCCAAGAAAACGAAAGCCATGTTCTTCTCCTCCAAGAGCTTCTCTTCCACTCTTACACCAAACACCCTTCCCCAGTTATCTACCATCCTTGGTGAAAGTCTGGACTATGTGGATAAATTCAAATATCTTGGGGTTTGGATTGACAGTAGACTTGACTACACTAGCCACATTGAAGATCTCCTGAAGAAGCTCAGACAGAGACTTGGCCTATTTTACAGAATAAAACATTACCTAACCAGAGATTCTAAACAAAGATTAATCCTGGCATCATTCCTATCCCTCATTGATTATGCTGATTTCCTATATAGTCACTGCTCCTTTTCCCACTTAAACAAACTGGATACCTTGTATCATAGAGCTCTTAGATTCATTACAGACCTTCCTTTCAGCACCCACCATTGCTCTCTCTATACTGCAGTCGGCTGGACATCCCTACATCATAGAAGAAACAAAAATGCTGCTCTATGGATCTACAAAGCTCTAACAAGCAAATTACCATCCTACATTTCAGATTTTTACCCAGGTCATATCCAGACCATATGCCCTAAGGAATAATAAACTCATCATGCTGAAGATACCTATTACCTGTACCAGGCATGGGAGGGCTGCAATCAGCTACTCTCTAGCACTTATTTGGAACTCTCTTCAAAAGATCCTGAAGTTGAATACCCTCATTCCAATAGCATCCTTCAAAAACTATACACTAGTCTCTTTCCAGAGCCATGTAACTGTTTCCACAAGGCCTAGTCCTATCACAACCCCCCTTCTCCCACACCCCTTTTTTTTTTTTGCACTTCCACCCTTAATTTGTTTTGTAGCTTTCACCCACTTAACTCATACCTGACCTTATTCCCAAAATCCCATCACCCTTGCTTTAATCTTTCATTACTGTCTTATTTTGTCCTTTTATTATAACCCAGTTTCTTTGGCTCATTGCTTTGTATATATGTGAATATCCTTGCATCTGTTCATTTATAGTGTCTTTGTTTTTTGTATTCAATCTGTATCTTGTATTTGTGTAAAAATTGTACCTTTATATTGTTATGACCAATCAGGTCCATCTTGTAAATGAGCTATGCTCAATGATGCTCACCTGAATAAATAAAGATTTTGATTGATTGAGAGGTTCCTTCTGTAGGTCAAAATTTTCCCTCCCTCCCCATTTTATTTCTTACACAAGGACTCCAAATCCTGTTTACTCCTGCTGCCCGGTCTCTTCCTGGCTCTGGCGAGAGAACTGGAGGGCGGGCATGGGGACTGCCCACTATGTACGGCCGCTCTGATGTCTGGTCACGTAACGTCAGGTGGGCGGTCCCCCATCGGGGATTGCTAGAAAAGTCTGCTGTGCAGCCCGACACCACGTGGTGCCAGTTCTATATGTAATGACCTACTGAAGGAACCTCTCTTGAAGATCTACTGTTTCGGTAAGCTCCTACGTAACTGTACTTTTACTATTTGTAGCTCTGTAACTCAGCAGTGGACTTTGCAATTTGTAAGAAGGGTGTAAGTTAAGATACTCTGTTTGCAAGCAAGGGAGTAGGTGGTCTGATCAAGAGAGTGGGAATCGAGCAAGAAGACTGCTTGATACGCTAATGTGAGGGGGTTAAAAAAAAAAAAATGCAAGACCCCCAAAAAAAATTCCCCCGTGTGCAGTACAGGTGAGAATGAATAAATTAGGTCATTGACAAAGTAAAGGCCTATGGCACACACATTCATGAGGTAGAAAAAAATGGGCAGACTGGATGGGCCTTGCAGTCCTCATGTGCCGTCCACTTCTATGTTCTGTTTGGACTATAAGGGTAGGTGGCTCTCGGGGGGGGCAGTGGCTGACCGTTTAGAATGTGAAAAATTTCTGAGGTTAGAACAAGGATACCATAAGTGCTGTGACCTGGTTGGCAGGACTTGTGTTTACACGAAGATAATGGTCTCTTCATGCATGGCTCTTGGCCAATTAAGAAGTATGGCATGACAGGGGGAGCACTGTGGTGGGATAATGGCCCACCTTAGTCGGGTTGAAGCCCAAGACGAAGATAGGTACTTCTGGCAGTGGGGCTAAGGTGATTGCCAGCCACTGCTAGTGGGCAGACTGAAGTACACCCTGCCGCAGTGTCCAGCACACCTGCCAGTGAGAGGAGATGCTGATGGGGGTTGCCTAGCGCAGGGGTAGCCCTAGGTTTCCATCAGGGAAACTTGCCTGGTATGGAGCAGTGGCCTTCGGGACAGGGGTGTTAAAATCAAAACTTTAAGGACTTGCCCAGCCATGACTGTAGCTGAATTTCCACTTGCCCCTATTAATTACAGTGAAATTAGCCCTCTTTTTGTACTTGCCATTCAAGGAAATTTACTTGCCTCGCACAGGGGGCAATGGAATTTGCACACCTCTGCTTCAGGACCAGGGAACCCCTGGATGCCTATCGGCAAACTAAAATCAGAAAGAGTGAGAAATCTCTAGAGTGGTGTTGCCTTCTGTATCACCTGCTAGCCAAATGCTGCTGTTTCACTAATGTGTGTAAAAGTGTAAACACAAAGCTTATAGCCTAGTGGGTGGAACTGGTCAAGTTATGCAAAGTAGAACTAGCTCTGAGCTGAGGTACAATCTCACCCGTTGGTGTGTGTGTGGGGGGGGGAGGACTAGGCGGGGTCGTGCCTCTCCTGGTGAGAGGAGAGTACAGCCTTTACAAAGGGACCCGAAGGTCTTCTTGACTCCTGTCTGGTGTCAGGACTGAACCTGTCTGTACAGTGAAACCTTTTTGGGACTTGGTTTCAGTTGTGTGCAACTATACATCTTTGCAATGTGAACTGTTCTGTTAGAACAGAGGTCTGAGCTAAACTCGCCCCACGGTTGGGGGAAAATGTGTGCCTTTTAAGTGCAGGGGAATCCTGTGGCAAATGAGAACAGCAAGTAACGGCACCGCAAGGTTCAGTGCAGTAACCTTTATTTCAGCGCAAAATACATAACCGCCAGGCAGCTCGGGGGGGGTGGTTCTCAACCGGTTTCGCACGGCTGGTGCATCGTCAGGAGGTTACTGCCCCTAGCGTCTACTGCTATAAAGTGCAGTCAGTGAAGCAACATAGAAGAATAAATGAGTTGCAATATTGAGTGCAGTATTATTTAAGTGTAACCCCCTACAAATAGGGGTTCCTATAATGTCTTCCTGGGCTTGCCTAATGGCCATTGTTAGGATGGCGTTCTGTGTCCAGCCCTTTGAAATTACCTGCATGAGAGCACTGTAGTAAGCCTCCGTGCCTGTCTCTTTAAGAGAACCCTTATGCTGTGCTAGAAATTAGTCTGGGCTGGGTCTGAGTGGTCTAATGCTCATGACCAGCCAGACAAGTTGCATTTCTGCTCCATTCTGCAGTCTCTGTTGGCGCAGAGGGAGCTCTGCTAGGAAAAGTAATTATTCACCGTTTATCTGTAGTAGTTGTTGTAATATAGGAGTTTGTCTAACCTGCTTCCATTTGCAGCACAAACATTTTGGATTAGAGCCACCATTTTGGTTCTGGGGAAGCCAGTGTTGGACCAATCGAAACCTCATCGGACCTAAAATGGAGACTGTCCCCAGAGGCCTTGTGGGAGTGAATTTCTGCAGGAATTGTAGTTTTTTAAGGTTTGGCGCCTAAATGGACCTGGAGGGGGCGTCCTTGTGGTGACGGACAGTTCCCTCAGCCAACCGAACCTTTTTTATCACTGGGAAAGCCCAGAGCTGCCTGCAGCAGTGTGTCAGTTGTGAGTTGGAGATGGAAAGTGAACAGCTTGAGTCATCGAGCAGCTGCTCCTGCGTAGGAGCACAGGAGAATCGGCAGGAAGGTCCTGCTGGTCTGCCTGCTACCTCTTCTAGTGTGAAGAACTGTTGTGAGTGTGCAAGTCGGACTTTATCCGATTTCCCAATTGAGACCTGAAACCTGATGAGAAATGTGTGTTATTGCTGCCTGCAAATGGACCAAAGATTTGTTCCAGAAGCGATCGCCTGCCAGGTACCAAAGTGTGCCCCAGATTGAGAGAGTTGCATAGAAACACTGCGATTAGCAAATGGACTGTATCCGAACTGTGGCAAGTTACTTTAAAGTGTCATAGATGTGCTGAATGTGTCATGTGGTTCGCGATTTGGGTCCCCACACAGAGTTCTGCTATGCCAGCTAGAGGCTGTTGTAGCACTTTCCACGGACTGCATCTGAATTGCTCGCTCTGCCTAGGCTCTGCCACCTTAGCCTAGGTTTGCCTCTCCTGAATCGGAGACATTTCTGGCTAAAGACCCACTTGGGGATTCAGCCCCCGGCTCAACATCACCAAACAAGTAGTGACTACCACGGTGAGTCGTGTAGGCCCTGCTTTCCCTGATAATCTAATACAACGTCCAGAGGTCTTCATTTCATCTGTCCTGCATCCTGGTATGGGCAGTGTGAGTACAAAACAGGGCAGCTCACTACAACAAAGCTGTAGTGATTTGTGTGTTCCTTTAATTTTTTTGTTCTGGGTTTATTTGCAACAGACTGAGCCATCTGGCTCCGGATTACAAGTATTTTGGTTGACTGCACGTTAACTGTGTTTTTCCTTCCTAAGGGCCCCAACAACAGCTGCAATGCCAGCCTACTCCAGGCCGCGCTTTAGGCTAGCCTGTTCTCCAACTGGGTACCCAGGGTTGTGGGACTTGGTCAGAGGGACTTGCATTGCATGCTTTACCAACCTGAATATAATCAGATTTGCCAATCACTGCTAGATTTATGCCCCACCCATGTTCACATCCCCCCGAATAAATCAGATTGTGAATTTTTTTTTTTTTTTTTTTTTTTATGTTTAACCTGGCTAGTGTGTACCTTCTTTGTGGGGATATTGTACTGCCTTTGAATTGTTGCATCACTGGTCTTGTTTTCCAGGAGGTCTCCAGGGCAGTTGCAGCTGATCCAACCCTGGTGGTAAGTGCAAGGAGCGTGAGCATATTTTACTGTCACATGGTACATGAGATGGCTTTATTGCTGAACTGTTTAGGCCACTAGAAGGGTTGGTGGGTGGTTATAGCATCCCGGAGGGCTATACCAACAGCAGTTATGCTACCCCAAAACCATTCCTCTAGGTGGAGGCGCCCATTCACGGAGCTCAAGCCCCTTAACCTGTGCATAGTCACACAGGCAGGGGTAGTTGCCCATAGGATAGCACCACCTAGGTAGGGGTTACATAAAGCAGAGCTCCCAAAAGTCCATTTAGCAAGACTTCTTCACGCCTTCATGTCCTAAAAAGGAATGAGTGGAAGACAAAAAATTCATAAGCTATCATAAAATTACCAAAGATGTAACAGTTTTCAGTACATTATTTTTTCTACCAAGACTGTCTGAAGTATATTTTTTATTGCCCAATACTTAGATACCCACTCAGGAATTAATCCATTTTATTTTTTCTTCCTAATGAGGGGCATAAGGTCTCTCTTGTCATTAAGGCCAGATTGTCTCCGTTCCCCCAAGGTATAAATCCAAAAAGCCTGTCTCTGCATGAGTTTATCTTTGATATCGCCCCCTGTCGGACCCAGTTTCACCAAGTCAACCTCACAAAATTTAAAAATGTGATTGGTGTTGTAGCCCTTATGCTTCAAGCAGTGGACAGCCTATAAATTAAACATATCTCCTCCTAGTTGTACTCCTAAGGTGCTCCCCTATGCATTATTTGAAAGGGTGCAGATTTTCCCTATGTAAAAGGAGCCACACCCACAGATGGCAAAATATAACAAACGGTCTGTTACACAGCTTAAAAAATGAAAGTGTGTTATAGTTCTTTGGGGCATTAACCGTAGTAAGTGTTGTGCTTTTTAAGTATATTCCCACAGAACTTAGTTTCCACATGGGTATGTACCCATCAGCCTAGAGGGTTGCCAGCTCTCAGTGCTTGGTGTCTGAATAGTCTGTTTTTGAAAACTGTGCACCACTTTGTCACGCACATTCACCCCTCTTTTTCTGTAAGTCATACATGGGGGGGAGGGGGGTGGTAAGCTGATCGTCTCTTAATAGAGGGTCAGAATGTAAGGTACCCCCAATGTTTTCTGATTATGCCCTACTCAGTCTTGTTCGATTGTCTTATTCTGTATGCTAACAAACTTAAGTCTGGTGGGTTCCTCCTGCCTCGGTCAGAGTCAAAATTTCTTCCCTTGTCCTACCCATTACTTGTATCATGGCATCCCCAATATTTTGTTGAGAATAACCCCTCTGGGTGAATCTATTGCATGTATCTCCACTCTGTACCTTGAAATCCTTTGTCATTGCTGCAATTTCTTCTGACTCTATGGAGTTGGGTCTTGGATATGTTACTGACTATATGTCTAGGGTAGCAGCTCAATACATGCAAAGGGAGTTCCGATCAGTTTCTTTTCTAAATAAGGAGGTTTGTAGGCAATTCTCTTAATCACATCTTATTTCCAAATCCAAAAAGGTGACCCTGTCGGGATCACACTGAATGGAGAATTTCAAATTTGAGTTGCTCTCTTCCAGATACTGTACAAACTCCCCTAGTTCACCATAAGTGCCCTTCCAGATCATAAATCTATCGTCTATATAACAGCACACGTCTATTCTATAGTAAAAAGGATTGACCTGCTCATCGGCTGATTTTCTTCCAAAGTCCCAAAAAGAGGTTGGCATAGTTTGGTGCAAAGGTTGTACCCATCGCCATCCCTTTAATCTGCAGAAAGAAATCCCCCTGAAATAAAAAAAAAAAAAAAAAATAAAATTAATTGGCACCATTTCAGAACATTCAAAGAGAAATAGCGTCTTGTGGCAATCCAATGTTTTATCTTGGTCCAACCAATAAGATAAGGCATGTAGGCCCTCCTCATGAGGAATATTGGTGTAGAGTGAGGTAATATCCAAAGACACCAACAGCCATTTGGCTTCCAACTGTAGCTCTCTTAAAATGCCCAATATGTTAGTAGTGTCACTGACATATTAGCGTAACTGTGGAACGTATCCCTTTTATGTGTGCATCCACAAAATGGGACAACTGTTCAGTAACCGACACGATTGCCCGCAACAGTTGGTCGTTCAGGTAGGTCTTCCAGACTCTTATGGATTTTGGGAGGATATATATGCTAGCTCGAACTGGGTGTGGTGCTGTGAGGTAGGGGAGTTCTTTCGGACTAATGGTGCCCTCCAGTAGGGCTTCATCCAGGAAGGTGTCTTATTTGTGCCTTAAAGGCTTTCATTGGTTCCCCTCTCAGTTTTTGGTAAAACTGAGAATCACTCGGTTGTCTTTCAACTTTCTAGATATATTTCGCCGTGGACATAATTACCTCGGCTCCCCCCTTGTGTGCTGGTTTAATGACAATCCTTGGATCACTCTGTAACTCTTTGAGGGCTATTGCCTCATCCTTTTATAATGTTCACATATTTTGGTCTACTTCTGTGGGTGGACAAATTTTCAAATTCCAACTCACATGCCCGTTCGAACATCTGCACGATGTCCACATATGGAGGATTGAAAGTGGAGGGTGGCTGTAGTTCATTCTGATGATTGCCTGCTAATACTGTTTGTGAGTCTGTAGATAGGTTGTATTCATTGTTTAATATTGGTGGTGTTCGTACCCCTGCCCATATAGATTTTAGCAAAGAAGGCTTTCAAATTAAAATTCCTTGTCAGACGATGTAGATCTATGTATAAGTCAAAGGGATTAGGATCCTCCCACCTCCGCAAGGACATAGACAGGATAGAGGCAGTCCAGAGAAGGGCAGCTAAAATGGTGCAGGGTCTGCAAGAGAAGCCATATGAGGAGAGACTAAAGGAGCTTAATATGTATACCCTTGAGGAAAGGAGGGAGAGGGGGGACATGATAGAAACTTAAGTACCTCAGTGGAATCAACAAAGTCCAAGAGGGTAGCATCTTTCAGAAAAAGATGTGCAAGAACAAGGAGACACAGTTTAAAGATGGGGGGGCAGTTCAGGGGCAATGTGAGGAAGTATTTTTTCACAGAGAGGGTAGTAGATGCATGGAACAGCCTTCCTGAGGAGGTTGTGTCGTCTAAAACTGTGGGAGAATTCAAGAATGCGTGGGACAGACCTAAGGCAATTCTTGTGGGGGGTAGGAAGAAATAGGCTGTTGATTAACTAGGATCTGTGGCTTATCCTGTAGGTAGAGAAATGGGCAGACTAGGTGGGCCTGCGGTCCTTATCTGCCGTCAAAGTCTATGTAAATGTAAGTCCTTTTTGGAGTACCTGCATCTGAATGTTACTAAGTGGGGTGTCTGTCAGGTTCACCACAACGCACTCTGGTGTTGGGCTGACCTCCTGCTGCGGGCTCCTCTTCTTGAATTTATGCTTCTTGCCCCCCCCACCCACCTGGTGTGGGTACATTTTATGGATTCTGTTGTTGGAGGCCATATCTCTGTCTCCTTTCGTTCCTGAATTGGTCTGATTGCTCTGATTGGTCTGATGGGCTCATGCCGCACAACGCACCCAGGTGTTAAGCCCTAATAACCGCATACCCTGTTGTGGGTTATTGCTTACGTACATATGGTGAGTCTTGACCAGTGCATTGTTGGAGAGAGGAAAGAAAATATTATTACAACTAAACATTACACAGTATTTGCTATCTTTAAGAATAAAGAATTCTTTAAATATTACACGCAAAAGTAAATTTACTGCTGTCAGCCTTATTTTAGGTGATCTATAATATATCTTCAGAGAAAGATACTTTAATTCTACAAAACCTTAAAGTACATGTTTCTCTTTTGAGAAACACCTCTCCCAACTGCTGAAAATGTAGTATTATTCCTTCCTAATCAGTTGTAAAGTTGCATAGTACACCAGTTCACATAGTCATCCTCTCCTTTTCAGATTGTGTAGGGAATCTTACAGTTTTTACCTTCTTGTCCAATATCACGATCATATTGTGTCCTTCATAAATTCTGAGAGATGATCTACCTCAAAGAAAATGTGTTGTACACCTTTGAGCAAAGGCACAGAAGGAGCTGCAGATAGCTGAAGGAGTTAAGAAGGGGAGAAGGCTTTCTTTTGCTGTATAAGTGAGAAAAGGGACAAGAGGGATTGTTAGGCTTAAGAAAGGGGTGGAGTGGGTAGAGGATAATGGGGGGTAGAAGAGATACTAAATGAATACTTGTGTTCTGTCTTCACCAGGGAGATGGATGGATCCGTGCCTTTAGAACAGAAAAGAGGAGCAGGGAGGAAGGGAGGGGAAAACAGATGTAATGATAGAGAAAGATAGAGTGAGGGAGGGGCTGCTGGCATTGAAGGTGGACAAATCACCAGGCTTAGACAGAGTACATCCAAGGGTACTAAAGGAACTGACTGAGGAGCTGGCAGGGCCACTGGCAGACCTATTTAATAGTTCGCTAGAGTCCGGCGTGGTACCGCAGGACTGGAGAACAGTTCGTGTAGTGCCCCTCCACAAAAGCAATCCTAAGGATGACCCAGGGAATTAGACCAGTCAGTCTGACCTCCATTGTGGGCAAGCTGATGGAGACCATACTAAAGGAAAGGTTGGTGGAATATCTAGAGGAGCATGGTCTCCAGGATGTGAGGCAGCATGGGTTCATGGTGGGTAGACCGTGTCAAACGAATCTGAATGACTTCTTTGACTGTATCACTAAGACAGTAGACAAGGGCCAAGTGGTAGACATTCTGTCTCTATCTTGATTTCAGCAAGGCCTTTGACTCTGTGCCCCACAAAAGTTGATCAGGAAGTTGGTGGATCTTGGGGTTGGGGAAAAGATGGCCAGATGGGTGGAAAACTGACTGAGGGACAGAACCCAGAGGGTTGTTGTGGGGGAAGAGTTATCTGGTATCGGAGAGGTGTCCAGTGGGGTCCAACAGGGCTCTGTGCTGGGGCCGGTGTTGTTCAGTGTCTTTATCAGTGACATTGGGATGGCATTAAGGGCAAAATGGTCCTATTCATGGATGACACTGAGCTCTTCGGGCGAGTGGACACAGCTGAAGGGATACAGGACATACAGGAAGATCTGGAAAAGCTGGGGAGGTGGTCCGTGATCTGGCAGCTTGGCTTCAATGCCAAGAAATGCAAAGTTATGCATACTGGAGCCAAGAATCCCAGGATGGAGTACAAGTATCTGTAACAGAGGAGAAGGAGGACCTGGGAGTGATGATCACTAGTGACCTGAAGCACTCCACTCAATGCAAGAAAGCCGCAGCAAAGGCAAACAAGATGCTGGGATGCATATTTAGGGGGATCAGTAGTAGGAGAGAGGAGGTTATACTGCTCTTGTACGGGTCACTGGTAAGGCCGCATCTAGAGTATGGAGTTCAGCACTGGTGCCCACACCTCAAAAAGGACATTAACCTGCTGGAGAAGGTCCAGAGGAGAGCTACAAAGATGATAGTGGGTCAGCAGGGTAAGGCATACGAGGAGAGGTCGAGGGCACTGAACATATACTCCCTAGAAGACAGGGGAGAGGGGGGGAAGAGAGAGAGAGAGAGAGAGAACACATGATTGGGACCTTCAAGTACTTGAAAGGGATAAATAAGGTTGATAAGGAGAGTCTCTTTAAGCTGAGTGGCAACCATAACACTAGGGGGGGCACAATCTTAAGCTGGAGATTTAGGAGGGAGGTCAGGAAGCACTTCTTCACAGAGAGGGTGGTGGACACTTGGAATGCACTGCCAGAAGAGGTCGTCTCGTTGAAGACAGTGGACAGCTTTGAGAGGCTGGGATAGCCATGGGGGAAAGTGAGGAGGATGGGAGGAGTGGGGAGGGAGGGCAGGGAACATTAGCTCAAGCTGTGGACCCTGCAGTACTAGCAGACTTGATAGACCAAATTGCCTTCTTCTGCTGGCTTCTTTGTGTGTTCGTATCTTAAGTCTGGCTGGAGCCAACAATTGGAAATCTGCTCCCATTTCAAGTAGTTCTTATTAGAACGCAAGGAACCAGTGTTGGGGTTGCTGTGTTTGAAATGAGTAGTCCGGATATGCTCTGAATTTATGTGACTTGTAAACCAGAGGTGCTTTCAAACAGAATAAACGGGTGATTAAATCTCTTATCGGTATCACATGTAAAGGACACTAGTATTGTATATTTCTTTTGTAGCATCACATCTTTCTCAGGAAATTCATGTTGGGCAGATTGAATAGGCTGCACAAGATTTTTTTTCTGCTGAGGATTTATTAGCACATTTAGGAAAAAAATTCTATAGGCACGTGTAATAAATGGCAGATTGTCCTCCAATAGCTCAAAGATGTTGATCAAAATATCCTTAATCAAATCTCTTATTGATTGGAATTTGTTGTTGGGTACCAAAGGTAGACCCAGTATTCTCAAATGTCTATATCTTTGCTGGTTTTACAGCAGTTCTCTTTTCCTAGACACTGCAAAGTTAGTCCTGATGAAGTTTGAAGTGGTAGCTTCTGTGGTCACTGCATTATTAACCAATTTTTTCTTTTTTTTTTTTTTTTTGTCTCAACTTCTTTAGCAACTCTTCAATTTTGTCATAATTTTGCGTAATGTCATGCTGCAAATTGTCAACTTTCTGCAGCAGCGCTTGGAACTTTTAAGTCTGAAGACTACTCGGGACAATAGTTTTTCAGGTGCTTGCCTGGAAAAGTTGATAGTGACGACATCCAGTGGCCATCTCTGGTCTTGACAATGGTCATTATTGAATTAGCCCTGAAGTGTAGTTATAGTAGTTACAGTATCTTTATCTTTGTCCATGTTCAGTATAGGAGCTACAGGATTTACAACAAAGACTTGCTCAGTCACAAAAGTGTTATTGGCTGCCTCTGTCCCTATCAAACCTGAATAAACACTGAATTCTGTGGACGGACTTACTGCTGTAATCTCGTCGGCCAAGGAAGCCAAATTAACAGGTGGTGGGAGTTTTTTCCTTTAAAGTTAGCTCCCTATCTCGTTTGTTAGATTTTAATGATTTAGCAACGTTTGCCTTATTTTCAGTACCTGGTGGAGTTCCTGAAAGTCCAAGAGCTTACTCTGAGAGAGGAATGTCCTCATGCTGTAGTGGAATGGCTTTTGGCATACCTACACCAGAGCTGAAGCTTCCTTCTCCAGCTTTCCCGACTCCCTCCAAGCCAGCTTCCAGTCTAAAATATTTCTTGAGTGGTCTGGTGCATGGGGACATGTATTTTTCAGACAAAATAGAGGATTTAGCTTTCTTCTTGTCTACTGTCTATTTCCAACTGGTGAATATGCCATTCAGACTAAGAAAATCAGCAATTCATCAGACCTCCATGCAGAGCTTGCTCGTAGAGCAGCTTCCTGTGGCCATGGTGGATCTCCTCCCCTTTTCAAAAAAAAAAGTTGTTTTTAATAACTATATTTGATTCGGATATTGTCGTGCAGCTTAGGGACACCTTTTCACAGCAGACTATTCCTTCTTTTTCTGTTTTACTTGTGTATTGTACCATTTTATTGCGATTACCCCTCCACGATGTATCTTTAAGAGATATGATGTTTCATTATTGGTAGTATTAAGAGGAGTGGCACCCTCAAATTTTTGTACTGTCTCAATATGCTCCATGTCTGGTATTTTACTGAATAAATATATATATGTGTGTGTGTATGTAATAGATATACCACTCTGAGGTGTGCGGTTGCGCTCTGATATACGCACGGTCATGTGATGGTGTTTGTCCAATGCTATGGAGCACATTGATTCCTTTTTCTTACCCATTTTATAAATATATATTGAAGTTTTGATAAACATATATATATATATAGATATATAGATATATAGATATATCTATATCTATATATATATATCTATATATCTATATACTATATATCTATATATCTATATATATATATATATATAGAGATATATATATATCTATATATGTTTCGATAAACATAATGTTAAAAAAAATAACTATATTTGTGACCTCGTTCTTCAAACTGCTGTTTTTACCTGGCTTTGCTCACCAGAAGAAAAAAGAATTTCCACCTGTTTATTTTCACTTTCATTTTTACCTTGCCCACTAGGCTGGCTGTTTGTGTTGGAGTAGGTTGACTGGTCAGTCAGGTCAGGGCCTGAGTGTGTTCCATCATCCTGCTTGTAGTTGGAGTCTTTTCCTGTGTTCATTCCCCTGACCCCTGAGAATGCTGGTGTACTGTGGATTCCAAGTTCATGCGCACGCAGAGTGTAGCAGCACAGATTTTTATTTTTTCAATGAGGGGCTGACTATCAGAGGGAGGTGTGGACCATTACCACCAGGGATTTTTTTTCTTTTTCCATTAGGGGCTGATGATCAGGAGGGAACACTAGCATCAAGGATTATTTCTTTCATTGAGGGCCTGGCGATCGGGGAGACAACTAACACCAGGGATTATTTCTTTCAGTGAGGGGCTAGCTTATGGAGGTAGGGGTGAACCACTAGCACTAGGGAGTTTACATTCAGTATGGGCTAGCGATTGGGGGGGCCACTGACCCCAGGGGTGGGTATGCTCCCCCAATGACCAACCGGCTGGTTGGCTACATTACCTCTGGCAGCCACTAGGGTTGCATGGAGTAAAAGGAGGTTTTCTTTAGTGGTATTTGTGTGGCATAGAAGGACTGCACAAAACCATTTCGCGCTACACAAATCTGCTGAACATCAGCTTATGCTGATATTCCTGCCCTGCCCCACCATTTGCATGCCCCTCTTTTCTTTTTTTTTTTTTTCCCTGTATGCGTCCCAGACCTGGGACCCAGCAGACACGTATGCCAGGCATGAGGCGCGCATCACTGGTACCGTGTTGGCCCTTCCGCACCACTGGCATTTGCTGCCGCCCTCCTCGCCTCTGCTTCCCACTGGACATCCACCCAGTGGGAGCGGAACTATGGGGAGAGTGCATAACCACCTCCCAGGAAGGGAAAACTGCCTATGGCAGCTCAATCCCACTCCGACACCCCCCCATCCTCCATGCTGGCTCCCCAGTGACCCGAGGTTGTTCCCAAACCCAGGTTGCCGGCATAGCACAAAGTAAGGCATCTAGCACCTCAGCGCCGCATGACTCTCTTTTTGGTTTGCGCAGGTGCTGCCCCTGTTTGCTGGTACAACTGAGCATTTTCAGTATTGGGCTCCAGCGCAAGACCCAGTTTGTGCAGGCAAACACTGGTTACCACCTGCACAAACTTTTGAATATTGGGCCTGTTCTCTGTTGCTGTTTATCCTGGCTAGCTCTGCTGAGCTGCAGCATCACATTTCCAGTAGGATCCTGTTTATTCCCATTGTTGCGGTTGGGTGGACTGGGGCACTGAGAGGTTTGGTGACTTTCTCATAATTACAGAATGAGTATTTGGCTCTAGCAGGGTTTAAAGTTATGATCTCCAGTTCCTGTGCCTGTGCTGTAACCACCAGAGCAAACTGCATCTTTTACCAACATATGCTGAAAGTAAAAATCTTTCGTGCAGTTGCAGTTGAGAGCCTTCCAAAGGAACAGAACAGAAAAGAGGCTGAAGAGTGCTGATCAGTAAGAGGTGCAGTGCTGGTAGTGCATTCCTGTAGAAGGCTTCTTTTATATTGTGACAAACTGTGACACCCCCAGGTTATATTCGGTTGTTGATTAGACCAGGTAACTCCTTAGGCACACACTGCACACACCTGAGGATTCTGTCTGAAACTCTGCTTGTAACACACAATGGGTAAATACAGTCAGTGCACAGTACTTGGAATGCAGGCGTGGCTAGAACAATTTAAAGAATGTAGTATTTGTCCAGGCTGAGTGGCTAAAGAAAATCTACTTGCCCCACTATGAGACATGGCAGTCTTGCACTGCACAGCTGAGTGTTTGTTTTTCATGTAGCTTTCTTTTTATTGCATGTTGATAAAGCATCGAAAGAATGCATTCACATATGGAAGTAAAATCCAGTAGGGTTCACAAGAAATTAAGATACAGTTCAGAGTCCAATAGCTCCTCTTCTCCTTTGGCACAACACTAGAGGTGCATTCCAGAAACCTGGTGATTGCATAAGGCGTGGGTCCCTCAGTAGTCCAGAAAGTACTAAAATTAGAAGTTACTGCCATGATACAGGCTTGGTGCCCACAGGGTGGATTAATGATTAACACAGAATGCATGAAAACAGGAACTAACTATGAATATTTTCATTATGAACCTACATAAACCGTCTAAGTCAGTGGCACTAGATAAGTAGAACAATATTATACATTCGGTAGTAAATCCATTATATCCCTGTCTTTATGGAAATGTTTTAACCACATATATGTTTAAAATAATCATGGATAAATAATGGCACAGGCATGCAACATTAAGGAAATGGAAAAGTCATTCTTCCCAGGGCTGAGGCTATGTTTAGCTGAGGATGAAGCAAGACTGTATTTTAACTGCACATTGCCGTCTGTGGCAGGATGCCAGGAAAGTGACTGCTGCTGGTGGGGGTGGGGGGGCTTATGAGGCAAGAGTCGGGAGATGCATTTACTGCCATCTTGACCATGTGGTCAGAACAGATATGTAAAAAGAAACAAGAGGGCGCACACACACACACACACAGTCTATAATATAGTAGCCACTACTTTATTACAAAATTCATCAGGACGCCAGACACACATGTAAGGATATTTAACCCCAGAAACAAGAGGAAAGACAGACACACACACACCCACACACCATATGTAAGGATATTTAACCCCAGAAAGGCAATGTATGCTAGCCCCAACTAAGTCTGAGCCCTGTTGTCTTGGGCCCACACTCTACTCACCAATAAATGATGCATCTGTTACTCTCACAGATATTTACTAAGAAAGCATGCAAAATATGACAGAGATACAAAACGATAGCTAGTAAGTCTGAAACAGCATAGCATACATATTATGCGTCAGTCCGAATCGGCATCCAATTCACCTTCCTCCACCCTAGTTGAGAATTTGTTTCTGATCTTTTCTTGGCTAATTTACCAGCATCAGTGGGATTGGAGAATACGAAAGTTTTCTCATCGTGATGGATTTTCAGCCTCTCCGGCAATAGGAGATAATTGTTGACTCCTAGTTCCAGTAGTAAGGCACGAACTCCATCGAAGCCCTTTCTTCTATTTCTGCTGCTGTAATTCAGATCGGGAAGTAACTTTTTGGTAGTGTTTCCCCCCCGCCCCCACTTTAGTTCCCCCACAGGATTTGACAGTCAGTAGCAGCTCATTTCTCTCCTCAGGACTACTAGTAACCATCAAGACCATTCGAATTTTGCCGGCCCATTTGGGCAGCGGTAAGGTTACCACGCACAACACTGGTGACCTGGATTCATAAATTATCCTGAGTCATTGGGGGCCGGCTGGGGGAAGGAGGATTGAGTGTCCTTTAGGATGTTCTCCTCTTCATCCTCCTCCAGTGAGGAAGGGAAGCCATCCTCGCTGCAGTGCTGCCATCTGGGTGACCACAGGTGGTAGTGCAGTTGAGGGTACTGTGGGTGGGTCATAGGCAGGCCGGCGACTGATGCAACAGCATACCTTGTGTGCCAACATGTCTAGGTCTCCCTTGCAAGCATGCATCTGGTGGGATGGGAGTAACAAGGCAAATGGTTCTACTGCTGAGGACGGCGGTCCTCCGTGCTTCTGCAATGCTCAAGCCATCCCAGTATCTCATGATGAGAAGCTGACCAACTCATTTGTGGGGTATATACCCTCCATATAGAGTTGTTACGGTATCACAGTTTTACGGTATACTGTGGTATCAGAAGTCATGGTATTGATACCGTGGGCAATTTGCAATAAAGCGATAACTCTTATTTACGGTATACCACGGTATTGAGACCTTTCAACTAGTGGTTGTTTGTTTGTTGGGTTTTTTCCTGCATTTTCAGGGACAACTGTCCCTTCCATGCCAACTCTCCCTAATGCAAGAGTTTGAGGTGGCTTCTTACATGTGACCGTTATCATACCATCAGAATTTCATACCGTGACAAGCCTACCTCCATACACCCAGCTGTAGGAAGAAACTAAGGGAGCATGGAATATGACACTGCGGAACAGGTAAGGTGCCCAGGGGACACCATGGAATACCACAGGGAGATCAGCAGCAGAGAACCGGGGATGGGGGTGGGGAGGGCATAAATAATCTTAACAGATGGAAAAAATAAAACCACTAGACAGTGTGAACAGTGTTCTCATCAGTAGGTTGTCTCCTGAGGTTAATCAAATACTTTGTTAGTGTTCAGTGCAGTTTCCAATGAAAGTGCCCCAGGTATCCAATCTAATGAAAAAAGCTTTTAAGTTGCTTGCTCTTTGGATTCAGGAAGGCTTAAGATACAAACTTTGGCTGCCCTGGTGACATTTTTGAGCTGTTCATGGCATGGTCAACATGTGGAGTTCTCCATAACTAGTCATAAGTGCTTTTTCTGCCATATCTCCAACTTTAGTGACATCTGCCTGTACTGAATCTGCCCCCAAAGAGGACAGGCTGCTATTGAATTCGTCCATCTTGTGATTGAGTCCCTGTATTACAGCTAAAAGTGATGCCAAAAATGCTCCCCACTCCCGGGTGGTAGGCATCTCAGTCCCACTGTCGCTTGCATGTTCTAGGCTTTTCTTGAGGTGGTAGACAACTCCAGTCTTGTTGTTCCTTGCATGTGCTGGGCCTTCGTTTTAGCTGCTATGCCTGTAATTGATTTTTTAGGTTTCCCCATTATCTGTTGGTCCGAAAAACTCACTGGTGCCACACTCTACTGCCCATGGTGAGGATCGGAATTTAAATTTATAAAATAGCATATATTTAGTTCAGTAGTGGAGCTCTGTCTTTGTGCATCTGATCATGCTGGCAGTCTAACCACACCTTTTTTATTTATTTATTATAATTTATTTTTTTTTTTTTTTATATTTTATCATTTATGCCCTCTCTTTTCTTCTTCACAGCACATCCAGCAGCTGCCACCCAACCATGTCTGGAACTTACACCTCCCTCAAGGTGGGGGCTTACCTGGCTGGACTCGCCAGGCAAGGTGTTGAGGTGGCTGGTCGGTTAAGGACAAGTGTGTCATCATCCTGCTGTGTGCTGGGGTCCTTACTGTGTTTGTTTCTCCCAACCCCTGCAGACACCGATACGCTAGGGCTTCCATGTGCATGCTCATCCAGCATCCTTCCTTTCCTCAGCAGTACCTCCGCTGCACTACCAGCTGTGTTCACCCAGGTGGCAGTATTGCAACAGAGACAGCAGCCTTCCCTTCCCCGTCAAGGAGCGTGTTCTCTAGAATGCTCCATCATTCCTGACCCTGGATGCCCAGCGTTGCGTCGCAGATGGTAACCCTTTTGCTGCGCCAGCAATTTTGGGATTTTTTGTGCATCATCTGTGGTGTTTATTTTAACCTTCTTCCAGTAGCCCCTGAGTGCTTTTTTTTTTCTTCAGGCCCACCAAGTCCCGCACTTCTTGGCCACTGTTACTACAGAGCGTAGAGTCATGTATCTGAGACCTTATGCTCCAGGGTTGTCCCTTCCTAGGTCCCTCTCCTTCTGTTGTCTCCAGAGGGGAAGGAAATTGCATTTTGAGGGGTGAATTTTGCTGGGGGAGCGTGTGCAATACCACAGAGGGTCATGTGGTTGAGTGGGGCTAGCATGTGAAGGCCATCTTCCAGAGCAGCTTAGTCAGGCTGTGTTTTATCAGGAAGTAATTTCTAGACTTTTTTTTTTTTTTTTTTGTAACTTATTATTTTGCAAGTAAACCGGTACACACCTTGATAATGCATGGAAGCATACCATATTGCTTATTCCTTTAAACAGAACTTAAAAAGAATATGTATGACATATTCCCCTTAAGTACACACAGGGGGAATTATAAGCTATGGAATAACTTTGTATCAAAGATTGTAGTACACTTCCAAGGAACTTTATAGGGAAAAGCTAAAGGAGATTAATTCAAATTCCTGTTTATCATTTTGGAGCTTAACACCCCTAATTTCCCTTATACATTTCTTTTAACACAGTTGTGGTATCAAGTTAATAAATTTCTGTTTTGTGAGGGAGCGCTGTGGAGCCCAAGCAAAATGGCCACTTGGGATTAACACTCTGCAAATAGCAGTACAACTGTTTAATTTAAAACTGTTCAATAGCAGTTTCACATAAAAATAAATAAATAAATAACTGAACGGCACTGATATTGGGTGCCTGATCTATCAAAATGGTAACCCAAAGAAGGACAAACACCTACAGGAAGGAGCAAAAAGCAAATCTGTTCCTGGCTCTCTGATCACAGGGTCTGTTCCAGCCAATATACAACAGCTGAAGAAGAGACGGACTAGAGCCTTGGGGTTTAGGGAAAGGGGACATTGTTTAACAAGGAAAGGTACACTGAGCTGAAGCTCATTTCCAGGTACGACCTGGGAGCACAAGAAAGTTAAGTGACTTGTTCAGGGTCACGCAGTGCGCAAGTGGGGAATGTGGGAGTCAAACCCAGGTGTCCATATTTGCAACTCAGTGCCCTAAACCACCGCGCCATACTGCCTCCTTAGTTAAGATCATGAGGCTTATCTTTATAAAGCGCTGTAACTGCCTCTGCCAATCAAATCGCAGAACTACTATACTTCTTATCAGTTATACAGTAGTTGCCACGCGCTGCTCTCCACCGCCAATTCCCACCACAGTGACAGTGGTTCCTCACACTGATACTGTCAGAATCACCACATCGGCATCAGCTGAGAGACGGTACTCAATGTTTCAGATTTTTAAGACTGGGTTTCTCTGCTTTAAATGAAAATATAAAAGAATTACTTTTTTCTCATTAGGTACAAGGTAGCAGCATAACTACGTCCTATCTGCTTTGGAATATACCACTCTGCTCTCTGATTGGTGGGGGGGGGGGGAATGCAACAGGAAAAAATAAATGGAATGACTTTCAAGCATGATTGTCTTTTCTGACTTTTTATGGGGGAGGCAGTTATAGTGCTTCATAATGTATTAATATGTATAGTGAGGGGTGTCTCTTACTGGACAAGAATGTTTATCTCATGCTGTTTTGGGCTGACAGGACCACTCAGCTTTGCTTCGTGGTCCTCTCGCCCAAAACTGTACATGATAACATTCTTGTCCGGTAAGAGACATCCCTTACTATACATATTGATATATAACAGTGTTCAATCTTGAGTGACACTCTCACAAATGGGGTAACTACCTTGGAAACTAACCTGGACGCTGTTTAAACAGAGCTGGTGAACGTAAAGGAATGCTCTGAAGTGGCATTGGGGGCTATAGCCAACTTGATTAAAGAAAACAGCACCTCCGATCCTGGTTAGCATCCCTGGAGAACCAAATAAGTCCACTTTAGTCTGATTGGCATGTCGGAGAGCAGTGAGGGAGATCACTTGCTGATGTTTTTGAAGGAATGGCTGGAGCAGCAGTTTGGTGACCTGCTTGTTGAGATACCGGTTTCTATCCAAAAAACTTAGTGGCAAACTGAAGTAAGCAGGAAAATCCAAAGGTACCAAGAGCTATAGTTGTGTTCTTAAATGGTGTGGGGTTGAGCAGCTTTCTCTTGGCATGCACTAGATGGAAGAAAATGCTCCTTAACAGCGGTCTGCAAATCGGACTGTACCTCCGTCTTTCTTAGCTATGCAACTAGGCAGCAGAAAAAACACTTTGGGGTGCAGTCACTTTTGAGGGAGACTGACATTTTCCCCGGAATGTTGTTCCCATCTTGTCTACGTATTGCACATAATGGGAAGATTATCTTTTCGGATCCCATTGAATCACCTAAGTGGCGCCCAGCAGCATATCTCATCAAGACCCTGGAGAAGACGCACCAGGAATCTGAAGAGGAGGACAGTGGTGAAACCTGAAGGAGACAATGCAGTTCTGGTTTGCCTTGCTACATTTAAGCCATGTAGCCTGGCAGCTCCTTTAGGATTGAGTTGCTATATACACTTTAATTTTTCAGTTTGCCTTCATTGGTATGGTATAGACAATTTACAGTTATTTGGTGCTCTTACTTATTCTGGGACCACTCTGATTTTGCCACATGGTTGAGCTGTACCTTACTGAATATCTCAACGTTGTCAGACCTTCTCGTTTTTATGAGCGCTATTGTGCATTCTTCTTATCAAAATAATTGTCCCTTGATGGGACTTTGCTCGAGAACACTTCATTTTGCTATCTAGGGGTCTGGCTTGACCAGAACCTCCAATTCTCTGGATACATCGATGCCCTCTACAAAAAGTTGCATACCAAACTAGGTTCCCTATATAGAAACCATGGTTTCATCCTGCTGCCGGCTCGCCATGCTCTGATCCAGAAAATGATACTCCCCATTTTTGGCTATGGTGATGTAGTCTACTCTGCCACTCCCAAATCTTCCTTAGCCAGGCTGGACACTGTATTTCACTCCTTCTGCTGTTTTGCTCTTGTTTGTGCTCCATGCACCCATCATTGTAACCTTTACCAATCTCTCTCTCCCTCCCCTCCCTAGCTGTGCCTCCTTCCTTGCTAAATTCTGGTTTCATTCTCTCCCCTCTTACCTCTCATCCTCTATCTCTCCCAAACCTCCTTCCTACCACTCCCTTAGAAACCAAAGACCCATGGACCCTAAATCTTCCTCACAGATCTTCATCTGCAGGCCAGTCAGCTTTCTCCTACCACTTTCCTAAAATATGGAACTCCCTCCCCCAGCCTGTCCGACACTCTGCCTCACCTAAAATTCTCTCCTCCCTCTTAAGGAACCTTTCCCCCCTGTCTGTACTTACGCCTAATCTAAACATACTAAATAATTATTCCATCACCTTATTTTTGACCCCTTGGGTTGCACATAAACTGTTAGCACTTATAAATGTAAATAGTTGAATCACTCTGTCCCGTTATCTGTCGGAGTGATTATGTATGTTTTGTTGCTTTGTTCTCTACATTTTGCACTGTTCATAACTTTGCCTGTAGCTGATTCAGCATCTCCTTGTCTTCTGATGTACGCTGTATATCAAACTTTACACTCTCTGTATTATTTTAATTGCTACACGTGTAAGTTTATACCGCATATGATGTTTCTATCTGTTTGTACCTTTCCCTTTATCTCCCCACCAGGATGCATCTGAAATGAGCTTTTACTCAGTGTGCATTTCCTGGTAAAACATTTTAAATAAAATGAATAAAATACTGGTCTAGTAGTGGTACTGCTAAAATGTGTTTCGGTAGAGCACAGTTAATTGATTCCAGAGTGGTAATCCCTGTATGTTATGCAGCATTTAGTTTTGGCATCAGCTTCGATTGATGCATGACCTTCTTATTTTCCTTTTACGAATTGGAGACGTTGACTGACAGTTCTTTATATCTGATCTGTTGCCATGCACCTCATGGACTAGTTTTACGCAGCGTTTACTGTATGCATTATACTTTGAGTGAAGTTACTATTATCCCCCCTGAAGACTCATCTTATTGATATTGTGTGTTCTTAATCTGCATGAATTAAGAGGATTTGCACTCTGTCTGTAACTCTCATTCCCGTGGACTGTATCAGGTGTATTATTGTATGCCAGTTGTATAAACCATAAACAAATAGTAAAAAAAAAAAAAAAAAAAGTGCATGGTGAACATTATTTTTTTTAGTTCATCCTCTGTGTGGACCTGTATCTGTATTCTGGTCTAGCCTTACTACCATTAAAACTGCCAGAACTGATTATCCATGTTGTAGGCAGGTATTGCAGTTAGTTAAAGTCTGTACAGTTCATTTCTGGTTGATTGTCATGTTCCACTGTTACAGTTGGTTCAAGTCTGTGCAGCTGATCCCTGGATGATTTGTCGATTTTGCTGTTACAGTTGATTCAAGCCTATTCAGTTAGTCCCTGGTTGATTGGCCAAGTTTCGGTTACAGTTGGTTTAGGTCTGTGCATTTGATTCCTATTGGATTGGCCATGCTGCAATTACAATTGGTTGAAGTCTGTGCAGTTGATCCCTGGATGATTGTCCACATAGCCATTATAGTTGGTTCAAGTGTGTGCCGTCACCGCCTGGCTGACTTTCCAATGCCGCAGTTACAGTTGGTTGAAGTCTGTGCTGTCAACCCCTGGATGATTGTTCATGTCGTCGATATAGTTGGTTCAGGTCTGTGCAGCTGTCCCTGGTAGATTGTCCTTGCTGTTGTTACAGTTGCTTCACGTCTGTGCAGTTGACCTCTGGTGGATATGAGGCACCAAGCTCATTCAGTTTTAGTTGCAGTACAGTTTTGTTTAGAAGACCGGGTCCAGCTCAAGGCAAACCTCTTGTTTTCAGTTGGATCCTGCTTCTGCCAAATTTCACAGCTGGGATAGGCTGAGACATGGAGGCCACGACTTGGTCAAGGTTGTAGAGTGAGTTGGTGGCTGTGGCAGGATTTGAACCTAGGATCTCCTGTTTCACAATTTAGTGCCCTCAATCACAAGACCACCCTGCCTCCCCTAGCACCAGCTATCTCTTATTTACAGTGGAGTCTGCAAAGATGCAGCACAGTGTCTCCATTGCTGTGTGACAAATAGAGTAACTGCTATTAGAAGTTGTCTTGTTTCCTGTGGTAATGCTGCTGCAGTATGCTGTAGTATTACGCTGTATCCTGGCAGGCTTCACTATATTTCAGGTGTAAATTATGCCATGGACGGGGGGTGTATGGTTTTTGTTAAGGTTGTGATACTAACTACAGAACCTCTCTCACTTTCTCTTTGCAGGCGATTGTGGCTCGGGCTAACAACCTTAAGAATTCTGGCGTTCCTGATGATATCTTTCAGCTGGATGACCTCTCTGTCTTGGTATGTATTGATAAAAACTCGGCCACTGCATGATTTAGCCCACGTAGCTCTGGAACCTTATTTTGTTTTCAGCTGGCATTTTCTTCTCCGGTTTTACGGCCAGCCCCCATCAGATCAGCATCCCCAACCCTGTCACCCTCCCTTCACAGGTACTTACCCAACCTCCAGTGTGCCTTCGTGGCCTATCCCCAAAGCAGGGTCCCTAAGAAGCATAAGTAAACCAAAAAGCTGCCCCAACAGCCAGGTGTGCTATAGGAAACAAAGCAGCACCACCCACTACACACAAAGCTAAATGAAGCTCACAACATATACAATTAAGTAAAATGAATATATTTATTAAATACAAAAAGCCAGAGAATAAAATAGACCCCCAAAATTAAAAGGGGCACACAGCAAGACCCACCAGCCTCCTACTGGTTTCACCTCAAAGTGTCATCAGGGAGTGTTCACACAGGTGAATCGCACAGTTTTTAAATCTCCTTCTTAAAGTGACAGTGTGCAAATAATTGCAAGAACATGATGTGTAATTCACCAATGTTAAAAACAAGCTAGTAAAGTGAACAAACAGCTGTAATGCTGGACTGACACGAAGATGACATATTTAATTGTCTCATAATAATAATAATAATAATGCAAATGGAAATTCACAAAGAGGGTAAGAAATTCTTAAGCTATATTGTTAATATGTTGAAATTTCTATATATACAAAGAAATTTAGAGATGTAGCTGAAAAATAAAGACTGTGTAAATAAAATAAATCGCATAAGTAGTCTTAAGGAAATAAACATATGCCTATTATCTACAGTGCATATACAAATATAAATGTATATGCACATACACACCCAAGGGGTGTGTACATCAAAAAACCAAATGTATATTATAATATCACTAACAGATTATTTAAACAATATTGAATATGCATAGATCATTCCCAAACGTAATTCAACATCTCTTATTCTTTAAGTAAGGTGTAAGTTCAAAGAATTCATTCAAACCCGGTGGGTGTAATGCACTGGATTTATAAATCCAGTACTGTTCCCTCTGTGATAGTAGCAACTCCTGGTCCCCACCTCTGGGACCCAATCTAACCCTCTCAATTCCACAAAAGGAGAAGCAATGTGGTGTAACCAAATCAACATTTTTTAAATGACAGTACAAAGCGTTCCTGTCATCCCTTGTTCTAATATCACTGAGATGTTTCCCCACCCTTAGTTTAAAGGTCCGTACAGTCTTTCTTGTATAAAATAGCTAATAGCTTGGCAGAAGACACGAGGAGAAGGACTGCTGTGTGACTGAACTTCTCTGCTGGGACTATATTGCCCTCCTTCCCTCTCCCTCCACCCCGCCACCCAAAGCTAGTTCTATTTTTATAGGCACAGGATTTGACTGACAACAGGAACTTCCTGTTAGGGGCAGGAAGTGAGTGATCACAGAACCACCAAGGACCCACCATCCTAGAAGGGCAAGAGTAGCTCTCCGGCCCCCTCTAGCTGCTGGAGGTCTGCCTCTGAACAAGTAAGTGGTCTACTGAGAAATATAGAATATTCTTGTCTCAGAACAGGAATCAGGAGCTTAAAGGCACACAGGCAGAAAGTAAGGAGAGGGGAGAAAAAAAACAGAGGAAAGAGTAAGGATTGGAAACAGTTAAGGGCCAGAAATAAGACATGATTGGAGTGGTGCAGTGCAGTGGCTGTGGAGCAGCAGTCTTCAGGGAGATGTTCTGGAGGATGCGGTGTTGTCCCATCTGCAGGCACCTCTCTGGGCTGAGGGAGGAGGTTGCTCATCTCCAGGCTGAGTTGGCCAGGATTTGTGGGACCTCCTCTTCCATCCAGGGACCACCAGTGCCACTGCCGTTACCTCAGAGGTTGCCAAGAAAGAGGAGCGGTTGGACCACAGTGGGCTCAGGGAGGGTGAGGGTGGTGGAACAGAGGCGCATCCCTCCAGTTGTACCTCTCCACAATTCCTATGCCATTCTGGCAAAGTGTGGTTCCTCTATGGAGGCACCCACAGTGGAGACCAAGGAGGATGCTGGGAACCTCCACAAAGGAGACCCACAGGAGGGTGGCAGGGGAAGGAAACAACTCCTGGTGGGGGACTCCATTGTTAGGAAGGTAGAACTGGGCAAGGAAGGGGAGAGGGAGGTAAGGTGCCTGCCTGGCGCCATGGCTTGGAGGGACAGGGAGCGAATCCTCAGGATTGCCGGAGCAGCTGCACAGGGGAGGGAGCTGGATGTCATTGTCCACCTAGGGACAAATGACCTGGCTAAGAAAGGGATTAGAGAAGTGCAGGAAGAGTTTGTGGAATTGGGGAGGGGCCTTAGTCAAGTAGCACGCACAGTAACCTTCTCGGAGGTGCTACCCATCTATGGCATAGGAGAGGCTAGGGTGTTCCGTACCATGGGATTCAATCAGTGGTTGAAAAACTGGTGTGGAGCTCAGGGATTTGGCTTCATTGGGGACTGGGGGTCCACCTGGAGTGATGCAAGCCTATACTGGCATGATGGGCTGCATCTGTCCGGGAGGGGAACCAGGATCCTAGGTGATAGGTTTAAATGCTTCATTGGCAAGCTTTTAAACTAGCCAAGGGGAGGCACTGGAAAGGAGCAGGAAAATCCTAGCCCCCAAACAATCACAGTAGTAAGTGTGGCAAACACCAACATGGAGGTGTCGATAGGAGAAGGGCTGGGGTAAATGGAAAAGTGACAAAGGCAAGAAGGTCAGGGATGGGGCAAAGGTGGTAAGGCCATCAGGAAATGGAGGTAATGAGTACCAATGCCCGTGGTCTGGGCAACAAGCTCCCTGAGCTGGTGGCCTTAATGGAAGAGGATGCCTGGATATCGTAGCAGTCACAGAAACATGGTACACAGAAAACCATGACTGGGATGTACATACCAGGGTACATAACCTACAGGGAAGAGGGGAGGAGTAGCTCTCTATGTAAAGGAAGGATAAGCAACTGAACAAAAGAGTAAACAGGGAGGAGAGGAGGCACTGTGGGTCACCTTGGAGACTGGAAAGGGCACCACAATCCGCACAGGGGTTGTGTACAGACCCCCATGTCAGGGGGAAGGAATGGACAAGGATATGATGGAAGGCATTCTTAGAATGGCAGAGAAAGGGGAGATACTGTTGATGGGAGACCTGAATATGCCAGATGTTAACTGGAGCACATTTGCTGCAGCCACATCCAAGAGCAGGGCCATTCTTGATGCCCTACAGGTGGCAGGCATTAGACAGCTAGTTTAGGAACCCACTCGTGAGGGAGCAATCTTAGACCTCATACTCTCAAACGGGGGCAGTGAGAGGATCTCAGATCTAGAAGTGGGTTGCCATCTGGGGACAAGTGACCATCAAACAGTGTGGTTCACGTTAAACTCAGCTACAGAGTCAAGCCATACAAAGTGAGGTACTGGACTTTAGGAGGGCTGACTTTGGCAAGATGGCAGAGTGCCTCAGAAAAGCACTAGCAAACAGGCTAGAAGGAGGTGTGGAGCAACAATGGGGAATTATCAAAACTGCCATCACAGAGGCAACAAGCCTTTATGTGAAGCAAATAAACAAATCAAAGCGAAGAAAAAGCCACTATGGTTCTCAGAGGTGGCTGTGAAAGTCAGGAAGAAAAAGATAGCATTCCGGAGTATAAGGAAACACAGAAGGAGCAGGACAGAGGCTGTACCAGTTAAGGCAGAAAGAAGCAGGGAGGAAGTCAGAATAGCAAAGGCCCAAACTGAGGAAAGATAGCCAACTCAGTTAAGAAGGGATAAAACCTTTTATAGGTACATCAGCGGCGTAGAAAGACAAAGGGAGGATAGTGAGGCTGAATAGAATGAGCGGTGGGTGGGCAGAGGGACAGTGAAAAAGCAGGAATACTGAGCGAATATTTCTGCTCAGTATTCACAAAGAGGAGAAGTGCCTAATCCAATTAACAGAAGCACTCTTGATAGAAGGTCGATCAGTCCTTTCACAGAAGAAGGGTTCTGCAAGAACTCCTAAAACTGAAGGTGGACAAAGCAATGGGTCCTGATGGAATTCACCCCAGAATTCTAAAAATTAAGGAAGGAACTAGTGAAACCACTGGCTACTCTTTTAATAAATCATGGGAGGATGGTGTGGTACCCGAGGACTGGAGGAAGGCGGATGTGATTCCCTTCACAAAAGTGGGACCAAGACAGAGGCAGGAAACTACAGACCTGTCAGTCTGACCTCTGTGGTAGGAAAATGATGGAGTCACTTCTGAAGGAAAGAATAGTTGAGTACCTAGAGGTCAGTGGAGCACAGGATCCAAGGCAGCATGGGTTCTGGCGGGAAGGTCATGTCAGGCAGATCTAATAGATTTCTTTGACTGGGTGACCAAAGTAGTAGACCAGGGAGGGGCTGTGGACATGGCCTACCTAGACTTTAGCAAGGCATTTGACACAGTCCCACACAAAAGATTATTAGTCAAATTAACCAGCCTGGGAGTGGGTCCCAGGGTGGTAGCCTGGGTAAAACATTGGCTGGACAACAGGACACAGAAGGTAATTGTAAATGGAGTCCACTCTGAAGAAAGGGCGGTTACTAGTGGGGTACCACAGGGTTCAGTATTGGGTCCAGTCCTTTTTAATGTCTTCATCAGTGACATTGCAGAGGGACTGGAAGGAAAAGTATGCCTTTTTGCAGATGACACAAAGATCTGCAACAGGGTTGATACACGAGGTGTGGAAAGGATGAAAAGGGACTTGGCAAGGTTGGAGGAATGGTCAGACGTATGGCAGCTAGGATTCAATGCAAAAAAGTGCAAAATAATGCACCTGGGAAACAAGAACCCAGGGGAAGAATACACAATGGGTGGGGAGGTAGTAACAACAACAAAACAGGAAAGGGACCTGGGGGTAATCATATCAGATGACCTTAAGGTTAGCAAGCAATGTGAGAAGGCAGTAGGGAGGGCTGGGGGTATACTGGGATGTATAGGGAGGCATCAGCAGCAGAAAACAGGAAGTTGTTATCCCTCTGTACAGACAGTTGGTGAGACCCCATCTGGAATACTGTGTTCAGTTCTGGAGACCCCATCTCGCAAGGACATAGACAGGATAGAGGCAGTCAGAGGAGGGCAACTAAAATGGTGCAGGGTCTGCAAGAGCCGTATGAGGAGAGACTAAAGGAGCTTAATATGTATCGCTTGAGGAAAGAAGGGAGAGGGGACATGATAGAAACTTTCAAGTACCTCAAGGGAATCAACAAAGTCAAGAGGTAGCATCTTTCAGAAAAGACTTGCAAGAACAAGGGGACACAATTTAAAGATAGGAGGCGGTTCAGGGGCAATGTGAGGAAGTATTATTTCACAGAGAGGGTAGTGGATGCATGGAACAGCCTTCCTGAGGAAGTTATGGTCTAAAACTGTGGGAGAATTCAAGAATGCATGGGACAGACATAAGGCAATTCTTGTGGGGGGCAGGAAGATATAGGCTGTTGGTTAACTAGGATCTGCAGCCTATCCTGTAGTTAGGGAAATGGGCAGACTAGATGGGCCTAGCGGTCCTTATCTGCCGTCAAAGTCTATGTTTCTATGTTAAATGCCCCGCATGTGCAGCTTGCCAAATAAATCTCACATGGAGTACTACAATTAATAAACCCTCTCTAATGTCAAAACTATTTCCACAGTTAACAGTAGTAAAACTTTTTGTTTGTTGGATTCTGTGACAATAGGTGCATTAACCACACCGAAAGCAACCCATTGGTGCTGCTGCTAACTATGTACGGTTTTGTTGGAATGGAAGAAAACTGTGTACCAATAGATCAGAAAGATTCCTAGATTTCCTATATATATCTTTGGGTTTTTGTGTAGTCACCATATTTAATGCTGGCTCAGTGGTCAAAATATGTCAAAACTTATCTAATGTTTCCTTAATTATAGTACTTGTAGCACAATTCCTGGTTACAAAATGTACATCTTGTTTAGGGTCCTCTGATGTGTGTTGTTTATAGGTTAACAGATTCTCCCTAGTAATATGTCGGACCTCCATTTCTTTCTCGCCTACTAGTGTGGGTTTATATCCTCTTGTAAAGAAACACTGTTTAAGTTCCCGACTTCGTAGTTCATATGTTCCATCATCAGAGCAAACCCTCTTAATTCTCATAAACTCTGATTTTTTGGGATGTTGTTAATGGTGTGGCAGGGGTGGCAGCTACTGGCAAATAGGAGGCTATTTCTGTCTGTAGATTTTCTGAACAAATCTGTTTCAATAAGACCAGCCTCTGTCTTATGAGTACTGATATCCAAAAAGTTCACTCGTTCTATACTATGATGAACCGTAAATTTTAGATTAGAATCTGATCTCTCCAAGAATTGGAAAAAATATGCCAGCTCAGTAGTGCCCCCCCCTGCCACGCCATCAATGCATCCTCAATATATCTGCGCCACAAATCAGTCATGTCAAAAAAATGGATTCAAATCCAAATCATAAATCTGCCCAAATACGAATTTGTGTATGTGAGGGCAGAAGTAGCCCACATCGCTGTACCCTTGATTTGCAAAAACTATTATCCCTGGGGAAAAAAATGACATTTTTTAGTTGACCCAAATTGGACCAACTGACATAGAAAACCTATAAAATCCAAAATGTATGCAGAAAATCCCTCCAACCAAAAATGAAGTGCAGCAAGACTGCCCATGTGTGGAACATTAGAATACAGGGCCTCCACATCTAACGTCACTAAGGCCCAATCCTGTTCTGATTGTAGATCTCCCAGGGTGTCCAAAATCTGTGTAGAGTCTCTTTTATGTAAGATCTTAACATAGGCACCAAAAAACTAATATGTTGGTCTACAAACTTTGATAGAGACTCTGTTAAAGAACCAATACCCGACACGATTGGATGCCCTGGGGGATCAACAATACTGTTATTATCTTGGGTAACACATATATAGTTTGTCTGACAGAGTGGGATTATTGTACATACTTAAAAGTATGCACATCAATAAGGCCCCTATCATGTGCTTGTGAGAGGAAGGTATCAATTTCTTGCTTGAAGTTCATTGTGGGGTCAAACTTTAAACCAGCATAAAAGTCGGTATTAGATAACTGTCGGAAAATCTCTGACACATATTTGTCCCAATCCACAAGCACCAAAGACCTGCCCTTATCTGCTGGTTTTATCACCAAGTCCAGATTTGCCTATAATTCCTTTATCGCAGACCTTTCAGCGCTGCTGACATTCACATAGTCTAAAGTTGTAAATTCCTCTCTGCGTTTCTCAAATTCCTGCAGAACTGCCCTCTCAAAAGTAATAACTGCAGTGGAATATGCAGGCATAAACGTTGAAGGGCATTTCAAAGGTGCTCCCGATCTGTTCTGTGAAGTTTGCTTGATGCCCGAGACACCTCGCATCTGGGATGTCCCAACAATTTAATTACATTTCCCCACAATTGCAGTCTTGGAGAAAAGGACCTTTTAAATTCAGTTTTCTTGTAAATTTTTTAACATCAACAAATAATTAAAAATCATCAATAATGCTGGTCGGTATAAATTGAAGACCTTTAGAAAGTTCCTGTATCTGTGGTGCAGTCAGTGTCAATGAAGAAAGGTTAACCACATTTATCTTCTCCGATTCTTGTATGATCTGGCTCCCCTGGCTTGCATCGTCATCCCACTTCATTGTATTTGTGTTCTCTGTAGGGGTATAGACTGCTGTTTCTGGGTATTCATCTTGTGCCCTGAGTCGTTGCTGGTTCCTTCGGCCTCCTCGTCGCGTCTGCTTCCGTGGGTTTGGAAATATACCACTCTGTGACTGCATCTGGTGGTGCTGCGAATTCGTACAGCTGTTGTAATCTCCCCCTCCTTTCCCATTTCTACTTGGTCTGTAATTTCATCTACTAAATCTGTACCTGACTCAGAAATTGATGTAAAATAATCTGGAGATTGAACTGGGATATTAAGAATAGATTTCAAAGATGATGTACCTGTTTGTTGTGGTGCACTGTTATTCACTCTCCCCTTATACTTGCTCCGTTTCTTACCATTTGCGGCATATTGTTGTCCCTTCCAGGTAAAAACTCGATCATTTAGATAATCCTGCCGATCCTGTTGGAATTTGGGCATCTTTTTAGCTTTCAGTTTTCGGTCATGTTCTTCAATGGTAAGTTTGAGTTCAGCCTCAAAGTCTGTAAAATCAGGATGGTTTTAAAACGTGAATATTACTTCCTCTGTAATCCGTAGCTCCTCCTCCAGTATGCTCCGTTGAACTGTATAGTCCCGAACCAAACAATGTATGAATAACATTGATGCAGACTGCATCTGTTGTTTCCAATCTTGAAAAAACACATTTCTATCCCTGCCGTACCCGGGCCATTTTATGACCCTCAATCCACGAGGTGCTCAGTTAACTTTTGCGTAAGCCTCCATTATGCAAAGGTGCCAGAAGTTGTTCCTCACTTTAATAGCAGCCCTTTCTAGCTGTTGAAAGGCCACTGAAATGTTGGATTGTTGTTGCTCTGGAACTGTATTCATCTGCAACACATTCAATTCTGGCATAAGTTCCTCTTCCCCAAAGGGATTTAAATCTTCATCTACTCCGTCCAGCAGTACAGCTGTTAGAGTCCTTCTGGTACCCCCCCAACTGGAAATCCCGAAACATTTTGGGATCCCCAACAATAGCAGCACAAATTCAGATATGCTGTTGCTGGGGTCTGTATATTCCCTGGCAAAAAAGTGCCTCAGAAGGCACAAAGGTGCTCGCTTATGTCTGTAGTAGCTGTAGGCAGGCTAAACAAATTACTAAAGTAAAACAAAAAGTCACCCCAGCAGCCGGGTGTGCTATAGGAGACAAAGCAGCAGTACAGAAAAACTCCAGCACCAACCACTACACACAAAACTAAATGAAGCTCACAACATATAAAATTCAGTAAAATGAATATTATTAAATACAAAAAGCCAGAGAATAAAGTAGACCCCAAAAAAATCAAAAGGGGCACACAGCAACACCCACTAACCTCCTACTGGTTTCGCCTCAAAGCGTCATCAGGGAGTGTTCAAACAGGTGAATCGTATAGTTTTTAAATCCCCTTCTTAAAGTGACACGAGGGCAGTCTTGCTGCACTTCATTTTTGGTTGGAGGGATTCTTTTTTTTTTTTTTTTTTTGAGGTCCTCCGTCATCCTTCAACTAGTCACGGCCCAGACTCCTACCACCTGCCCATTTGCCCGCCCCTCGGCTTTCCCCGGGGCGGGGCCGTCACTGGTACCCCTAGCTCCAGTGCCACGGAACCAGTAACTAGTTGGGAGTGCGGCGGCAGGGTGAGTTAAGCCCGGGAGGCTTCACCTAGCAGGAGGACCTCCCCTCCTTCTTTTCCTCCTTAGTTTCTCCCTCCGGAGGCGGGATGCAATGCGCCTCGCGTCTGCCCGCCTTCTCCCCTGGTGTAAGCTGCAGCGCGAGAGCCCCAGCCTCTGCCAGGGGTCCCCAATGCCCGGATGCTGCCCCGACCCTCCCCGGAGAAGGAGAGCATCCACAGGACGCTCAATCCCTCTTCCCCATCCAGCCCTCCAACGACCGGGTCCGCTCCGAACCTGTCGCCGGGCGCCGCAAGCGAAACCACTGCTGGGCCGGCGGTTGGAGGGATTCTCTGCATACACTTTGGATTTTAAAGATTTTCTGTGTCAGTTGGCCCAATTTGTGTTAACTAAAATGTCATTTTTTTTCCCAGGGACAATACTTTTTGCAAATCAAGGGTACAGCAATGGGGGCTACTTTTGCCCCCACATACGCACATTTGTATTTGGGCAGATGGGAAATGATGCATATTAATGATTTTGATTTGAATCCATTTTTTTACATGATTGATTTGTGGCGCAGATGTATTGAGGATGTGTTGATGGTGTGGCGAGGGGGCACTACTGAGCTGGCATATTTTGTCCAATACTTGGAAAGATCAGATTCTAATCTTAAATTTGCAGTTCATCATAGTATTGAACGAGTGAACTTTTTGGATATCAGTATTCATAAGACAGAGGATGGTCTTGTTGAAACAGGTTTGTTCAGAAAATCTACGGACAGAAATAGCCTCCTATTTGCCAGTAGCTGCCATCCCTGCCACACCATAAACGACATCCCAAAATCAGTTTATGAGAACTAAGAGGGTTTGCTCTGATGATGGAACATATGAACTACGAAGTCTGGGAATCTAAACAGTGTTTCTTTACAAGAGGATATAACCCCACACTAGTAGGCCAGAAAGAAATGGAGGTCCAACATATTCCTAGGGAGAATCTGTTAACATATAAACGGCAAACATGAGAGGACCCTGAACAAGGTGTACATTTTGTATCCAGGTATTGTGCTACAAGTACTATAATTAAGGAAACATTAGATAAGTTTTGGCATATTTTGACCACTGAGCCAGCATTAGATATGGTGACTACACAAAAACCCAAAGTTGCATATAGGAAATCTAGGACTCTTTCTGATCTTTTGGTACGCAGTTTTCTTCCATTCCAACAAAACTGTACATGGTTAGCAGCAGCACCAATGGGTTGCTTTCGGTGTGGTAAATTCACCTACTGTCACAGAATCCAACAAACAAAATGCTTCACTACTGTTAATTGTGGAAATAGTTTGACATTAGAGGGTTTATTAATTGTAGTACTCCACGTGCAATTTATTTGGTAAGCTGCATGCGGGGCATTTTATATAAGAAAGACTGTACGGACCTTTAAACTAAGGGTGGGGGAACATCTCGGTGATATTAGAACAAGGGATGATAGGAACGCTTTGTACTGTCATTTAAAAAATGTTGATTTGGTTACACCACATTGCTTCTCCTTTTGTGGAATTGAGAGGGTTAGATTGGGTCCCAGAGGTGGGGACCAGCAGTTGTTACTATCACAGAGGGAACAGTACTAGATTTATAAATCGGGTGCATTGCACCCACCGGGTTCAAATTAATTCTTTGAGCTTACACCTTACTTAAAGAATAAGAGATGTTGAATTATGATTGGGAATGATATAGACATATAGAAACATAGACTTTGACGGCAGATAAGGACCACTTGGCCCACCCAGTCTGCCCATTTCCCTACCTACTGGATAAGCTGCAGCTTTTAGTTAACCAACAGCCTACTTCCTGCCACCCCCCACTATAATTGCCTTATGTCTGTCCCATGCATGTTTGTGACCCCACAGCCTCTCCAGGAAGGCGGTTCCATGCATCCATCACTCTCTCCATGAAAAAAAATGTCCTCACATTACCCCTGAACCATCCCCCCTCTATCTTTAAATTGTGTCCCCTTGTTCTTACACATCTCTTTTTCTGAAAGATGCCACCCTCCTGGACTTTGTTGATTCCCTTGAGGTACTTGAATGTTTCTATCATGTCCCCCCCGTCCTCCTTTCATCAAGGGTATACATATTAAGCTCTCTCAGTCTCTCTTCATATGGTTTCTGATGCAGACCCTGCACCATTTTAGTTGCCCTCCTCTGGACTGCTTCCATCCTGTCTATGTCCTTGCATAGATGAGGGTCTCCAAAACTGCACATAGTACTCCAGATGGGTCTCACCAACTGGCTGTACAGAGGATAACCCTTCCTTTTTCTACTTGTGATGCCCTTCCTATGCATCCCAGTATCCCCCTGGCTCTCCTTACTGACTTCTCACATTGCTTACCCACCTTTAGATCATCTGATGTGACTACCCCCAGGTCCCTTTCCATTTTTGTTGTTGTTAGTACCTCCCCTGCTATTGTGTACTCTTCTCCTGGGTTTTTGTTTCCCAGGTGCATTACTTTGCACTTCTTTACGTTGAATCTAAGTTGCCATATGTCTGACCATTGCTCCAACCTTGCCAAGTCCCTTCTTATCCTTTCTACCCCCCACTTGTGTATCAACTCTGTTACAGATCTTTGTGTCATCTGCAAAGAGGCATACCTTTCCCTCCAGACCTCTCTGCAATGTCACCTATAAAGATGTTAAGGAGGACTGGACCTAGTACTGAGCCCTGAGGTACTCCACTAGTGACCCCCCTTTTCTTTGGAATGTGTTCCATTCACTATTACCTTCTGTGTCCTGTTGTACAGCCAGTTTGCTACACAGGCTATCATCCTGGGACCCACTCCTAGGCTGGCTAACTTGATTATCAATCTTTTGTGTGGGACTGTGTCAAATGTCTTGCTAAAGTCTAGGTAGGCCATATCCACAGCCCCTCCCTGGTCTATTACTTTGGTCACCCAGTCAAAGAAATCTATTAGATTCGTCTGACATGACCTTCCTGCTGTAAATCCATGCTGCTTTTGGTCCTATGCCCTGCTAGCCTCTAGGTACTCAACAGTTTGTTCTTTCTTTCAGAAGTGATTCCATCATTTTCCCTACCATTGAGGTCAAACTTACAGGTCTGTAGTTTCCTGCTTCTGCCTTGCTCCCACTTTTGTGAAGGGGAATCACATCTGCCCTCCTCCAGTCCTCGGATACCACCCCATCCTCCCAAGATTTGTTAAAAAGTGTGGTCAGTGGTGTCACTAGGTCCTCCCTTAGTTCTTTTAGGATTCTGTGGTGAATCCTGTCAGGCCCCATTGCTTTGTCCACCTTGAGTTTTAGGAGTTCTTTCAGGACTCTTTCTTCTTTAAATGGACTGGTGTCAACCCCACTACCCAGAGTGCTTCTATTGTCTGGTTTAGGTAACTCCTCCTCATCTTCTTTCGTGAATACTGAGCAAAAGTATTCATTCAGTAACTCTGCCTTTTCACTGTCTCCCTCTGCCCACCTCCCCTCTCCCTTATTAATCTACACTATTCCTCCCTTAACCTTTCTATGCTTCCTAATGTACCTATAAAACGTTTTATCCTCCTTCTTAACTGAATTGGCTATTTTTTTTCCTCGGTTTGGGCTTTTGCTATTCTGACTGCCTTCCCCACTTCTTTCTACTTTAATTGATACAGTTCCCTGTCGTGCTGCTTCTGTGATGCCTTATATTTTTTGAATGCTGCCTTTTTCTCCTTAACCTTCCCTGCCACCTCTTTTGAGAACCATAGTGGTTTTTTACTCTGCTTTGTTTTCTTTATCTGTTTCACACAAAGGCTTGTTGCCTGTATCATGGCGGTTTTGATTTTTCTCCATTGTTCTTCCACCCCTCCATTTTGGCCATTTGCTAGTGTATTCCTCAGGTATTCATCCATTTTGCCAAAGTCGGCCCTTCTAAAGTCCAGTATGCTTGTTTTTTGTATGTCTCTTCTCAATGGTTGTGCTTATTGTGAAGCACACTGTGCAGTGGTCGCTTATTCCCAGATGTCTACTGACTTCTAAATTTGTGATCCTCTCTCCATTTGAGAATACCAGGTCTAGTATTGCTCCCTCCCGAGTGGGTTTCAACACTAACTGTCTAAGGCCTGCCCCCTGCAGGGCATCGAGAATGACCCTGCTCTTGGTTGTGGCTGCAGTACGTCATCCAGTTAACATCTGGCGTATTCGGGTCCCCCCATCAACAGGATCTCCCCTGTATTTTCTTGAAACTTGGCTTCCCAGCCAAATGCCCTTTGGGGTAACCCGTGCCTCAGTGTTTGCACACAGAGGTTCTTTGTCTTTTATATGTGTGTGTGTATGTGTATGTGTATGTGTATGTGTATGTGTATATATGAAAGACAAAGAACCTCTGTGCGCAAACACTAAGGCAAGGATTACCCCAAAGGGCATTTGGCTGGGAAGCCAAGTTTCAAGAAAATACAAAATCACACATGCCCTCACAATGCAAAGCATCATGGGCTACATATGCAAATCACCACTGAATGTTATGCTGGTCCAACTTTAAGCAGAATTGCATGGTGCCGAAAGGCCCCTCACACAGTTTGCAAAGGGTGCTGTTGGACCAGCATAACATTCAGTGGTGATTTGCATATGCCCATGGTGCTTGCATTATGGATGGTGTGATTTTGTATTTATATATGTGTGTGTGTGTGTGTGTGTGTGTGTATGTGTGTATGTATGTATATATATATATATATATATATATATATATTTCAACATATTAACATTATAGCCTAAGAATTTCTTACCCTCTTTGTGAATTTCCATTTGCAGTATTATTATTATTATTAATGAGACAATGAAATACTTAATCTTCGTGTCAGTCCAGCATTACAGCTGTTTGTTCACTTTACTAGCTTGTTTTTAACATTGGTGAATTACACATCATGTTCTTGCAATTATTTGCACACTGTCATTTTAAGAAGGGGATTTAAAAACTGTGTGATTCACCTGTTTGAACACTCCCTGATGACGCTTTGAGGCAAAACCGGTAGGAGGCTGGTGGGTCTTGCTGTGTGCCCCTTTTAATTTTGGGGGTCTATTTTATTCTCTGGCTTTTTGTATTTAATAAATATATTCATTTTACTTAATTGTATATGTTGTGAACTTCACTTAACTTTTGTGTAGCGGGTGGTGCTGGAGTTTCTTTCTGTACTATCCCTAAGTAGCATCCATTTTCCCCAGGAATGCAGGATAAGGTCCAAGAGTTGTGTGCTTGGTTGGTGGCACGGGGCCTGCAAGGGGCCAGTCGCCATCCTGCCGTTTTTAGGTGGGTTTTTTTGTTTTGTTTTTCACCATTTTCTTCGCATATCATTTATTATTTTATATTCATATTAAGTAAGCAATAATACATGACAGGGTGTGCGCTAATGTTTATTTACTGCATGCCCCAGGTCAGTTGTGAGGGGCGGGGCGCAGCCGAGTACTTTCATCCACCTGGGAAATGTGGTTATTTATGGCATTACTGTGCACTCTGGAGTGTGTTATTGTGCTTATAAAATGGTTTTAAGAGTTAAATAAGGAGAACAAAAAGTAAAACTTGAGCTGTGTGGCAGTTGAAACTACCACATGGTCATGTGACCAGTCAGATTGCTTTTTTGATTCAGGTCCTTTTATAATTGCCTGTTGGTGCACACCAGTTGTATACGTGACTGTTCCCATAAACACATGTGTAATGGGAACATTCATCGATATACTTGGTGTGCACTAACAGGCAATTGCCTCCTTTTGCCTGTACTTTTTACGTTCTTATTATTTACAAACCGAAGTAAAAGGCTATTAACCAAACCTGTCAGTTAAGTTGCCCTTATGACCTGCTCATTGCTCTATAGGAAGTGACTCATTCCCTCTTGAGGACCAAAATAGTTACTGTACTTCAGATGTTGTAGTACACTAGACTTGGGGCAGTACAAGTCACTTTATCAAGTGTGTTACCCTTAAATGCTATTTTTATTGTGGCATTTCATGGAGCGTGAGTGTGTGCACCGCTCTGTTTTTTTGTTGTTGCTTTTTCCTTCCTAGTTGGCTCCCCAATCACGACGACCTGTCACTGTGGCTTCCTCTGGGACTTAGCTGGCCTTCACTTCTGTGGCTTACCCTGGCAGCAGGGTGGCGGGGGAGAACTCTTGACCCACCATCTCAAGGATTCAGTGGTCGTGCCAAGTCACTGGCTATGGGGCCTGCAAGGGATGGCGGTCATCCGTGTCAGCCAGTGGTGTTTCTCCCCTTTTCTATGCCTCCATCTTCCCATTTGTGACCAGGGGGAATTGCTTGCAGTGACATCATTGGCAATGCTGCGCACACTCCTATGTGTGAAGCACTGGACATCTGCCACACCACTCCCTCCTTGCAGGAGGAGAGCAGTTTGTTGTGTGCTCACACCTCCTCCCCCCGCTGACCCCCCCAACAACTCAGACTCATTCCTGAACTTGAGTAGTCAGCGCTGCAAGCAGTAGTGCTACCACTTTGCTAGTGGGCAGGCCTGTGCACCTCTCTTTTTAAATACTTCACTATTACTGTTTGAAAAACAGCATTTTTTAATTTAAACAGCCGCACTTTGGTGAAGACTTGATGTGCTTACGTGTTGCATTTTTAGACTGCCCGTTAATGGGAACATTGGAATGGGAGCTGGTGACCTTGGCCGGAGTTTCTGATTGGTTTGGCTACCCCTGTTGGAATGGGGGGATGGCCGCCAATAACGCTGAATGAGATTGAGTAGATGAATGACATATACCAACCAAAACTACCTTGCTGCGCATGTCATGACGATTTTTGGTTGTAACTACTGAATTATGGGAATAAAATACATGACTGTGGCCATTTTGCTCCAAGGCTCGTTGTCTGTCCAGGTGGCACTAAGTGATTTGCCCTATAGGACAGATCAGGGTTTGCATCCATAGACTGCCTGAGAAGTCAGTATTTCTCTGGTGCACTGTAATGACTGTCTTTTGTTCTCTCCCCTCAGGATCTCAGCTATAATCAGCTCACTGAGTGCCCTAGAGAGCTGGAAAATGCCAGGAACATGCTAGTTCTCAACCTCAGCCACAATAGGTGAGTGATAGACCCAGCATGTCCAAATCTGTTAGGGTGTTTGTTTGTTTTTTTTTTTGTTTTTTTTGGGGGGGGGTCTGTGGGAGTCTGGGCTGTGGACGTGCTGGTCATCAGTCTGTGTGTGTGTGTGTGTGTGTGTGTGTGTGTGTGTGTCTCTTCTCTGTCTCTTCTCCCCCCCCACTCTCTCACTCGAGAATGCTAATGAGATTCACCCCACATGCTCTTTAGAGGGATATTGGTTAATTCAGAACTTGCCTTGCCCAAATGGATTTCAGCAAAACTGGAGCACGTTATACAGCAAATGCTATTCATGGCTTGTCTCTCCGGTCTAAAGAAACCTGTGCAGGGCTGGAAAAATGTTGTGCCTGATGATTGAGATGCACATTAATTGGAAAAAAGCTATGTTAATGTATGATTAGGTGAAATATAAGAGGGAAAGTGGATGATAGAATAATCTTATGATCTAAAGCTCTTTGCAAAGATATAAAAGCTAGGTGTGGGATAACATCTGGAACTTTTCCTGTAGAGCATTCTCTTCATTAATCATAAACTAATCCAATTTAAGGGCCTTCATAATCTCTATTTTACTCCCATTCAAATGCACAAAATGTATATAAACTAGGACGGTAATTGTCCTAAATGTGGGGATTGTAATGGTGATCTTACATGTTATGGAGGTACAGCTATACTGAGAAATTTTTGATCTAGCTGTAAACTGGTCTTTTTAGAGATCCCCTTTTGTGTACAACAGCTTAAATATTGAAACCTGTATAGTTGTACATAATTGAGAAATTAAAACTCTGACCCAGAAAACAAAAAACAAAAGAAACAAATCAAGTACACCCTAGCAGTTATCAGTAGCTGCTAACAAACTGATTCTAAAGATCTGGATTGTCAGGAAGGCACCAACACCAAATGAATGGATTGAGATAGTAGTCTCTTACACTAGAGAGAGTATCACGTGGTGTGTCTAGTATTGGCATTGGTATTGTTTTGGGTTGTTGTGTTTTTGGTTTTTTTTTGTACAATTTATAACTTTGCATGTTATACAGTATACACCATATTACATAAAGAGTACAGATAAGCACTTCTCAGCATTGCATGTACAAGGGTATACAATATTCATTAGTGAAAAGGAGCTGTTTCCATGCATTAACAGAGAGAACCTATACGAATATAAAGGAGACCTGTCCAGCCTAGTAATATTGTAGGATAGAACGCTCTCACTTATAGGTTTCAGAATACAGTGGACACCAATATTCCAGACCCCTTGTAGGAATTAGAGTTATGAAGAGGGCTGCGCTCCTGAATGAGGGAATACATACTTGAAGGTTGTCTGGGCTCAGTTAAGCTGATAAACATTCCTACACTTTGTGGTAGATTTACCTACTACCACATAGGGAAACAAAATGCTTTAGAAGGGAATTGCTGACAGTTAGCAAATCGAGTGGTGTGAACGATCACACCATAAGAAATCTGTTTCACACCACTAGGATTTGAGGATATTTACATTTTAATTTTTTTTGGTAGACTATTTTTATCCTCCTTGTGGCAGGTCGACCTTAGTGTCCACTGAGCCTACTGAGCTCGGGGTCTTTTAGGGGCTTCTAGCGCCATGCATGCCCCGGCAGATCCCCAGAGTTCAGGGGCATCATCCACGTCAGCCCCCACAGTTTTCTCTGTTTTCTCCCTTGTGCTACCCCGGGACCCCCGGAAGCGGTGGCACATGTGCGTGGAGGCGCACATGCACACCGCAGCTCTAGACCAGGTCCCCTCAGCCCTCCTCATTGACCTATTTTGGAGCTCCTCATGAGTGGCACCGTCCCTCCGGCCTCAACCAGGGGGCAGCAAAGTTCCAAGAGAGCTGGGTTCCTCCTCCCGAGGTGGAGCGCAGCCAGCGTCTTGCATCTTCTCCCCCCATACCCCAGTGGCCTCGACCCTGGGCTCGTACTCGAGACCGGGTCGCCAGTGTGGTGCCCAGCGCCTCAACCCTCAGTGCCACCGGGCAGGCTGGATATTTACATATTAAAATGAACGTGATCAGCCTAACATGGCAACTTTAAGAAAACGCAATTACTGGAAATAAGAAAAGAAATGAAGCTGAGTCCAAATTTGGTTATGCACCTAGCCATCACAGGGACAAAACCTTAGTCAGTATTTATAAGTTAAAATGGAACCTGGGGAACAAGAACATTATGCAGCAACAGCATTTATTCAGCACGCTGAACAGTCCACCTTGTAAAATGACTTGACAGACTGCGCTGCCGCAGCCTTAGGCAGGATCAAAACTGAAATTACAGATGTCAATTGCTGAAGTATGTTCGCCCGTCACCATCTTCAGGAGTAGGCACAAGAGTAATGTTATTGATCAGTTTTTCAGCAAAAGCCGATGCTACTTCAGGATCAGTAAGTATGAGTTTTGGCCTAATATTTTATTGGCAATTGCGGTGGAAGCAACAGCTGCGCATGTACTCCACGTTCCAGGAGGGATTTTTTTTTTTTTTTTTATACAATTTGCAATTATTCTTTTTTTCTGGTCTGGGTTAGCGCAGATAGATCAGAAAAGAATGAAAGTCTGTGGTTCTCCCAAATAATATCACCACAGCTCTGAGCAGCTTGAAGAAGTCCAATTCATGCCTCAGCCTATGACAGCGTGGCGATTACTATGAGAGGTTTGGCTGCATCTGTCCCACGTTGGCGAGTCTGCTGTGGAATTGTAAAGGCTTGCAATATTTGGATCCCTGAATCAGGAAGTAACAGTTGTAAGTTAGTAAATATTGTTTTTTTTTTTTTTTGTGGACTTTATTTCTGCACCGGTCATGAGGAACTCTCTCCAGCTACCCAACTTGTCTGCGGTTCTACCTCCCGTCTGAAACATGCTACTACCGGGGCCGACCCAGCCCGGTGAACTCCCCGAGGTGGGGCCGCCTTACGCCCCGGTGCTCTATCTAGAATCTTCTGCGCCGTGACACTGGAGGCACCTTTGCCTATCCCAAGGCCGGGGGTTTTCCTTCTGTGCGGTTCCCCTAGGGAGCATGGAGCGGCAATGACGCCAATAGATGAGACGTAGTGCATCCACAGCCTCCCTATATGCTGCACCAGGTACCATAGTACCTCCGGTCTCCACTGGAGGTGTCTGTTGCTCCAGAGAACCCTGGATCCCTCCCCAGGGAGAGGAGAAGAGTCCATCGGACACTTGATCCTCTCCCTCCCCTGCCTACCCCTGGTGTCCAGGCTCACTCCCGAACACTGGTCATTTTAAGTGGAAGTTTATCTACAGCTGATTGATGACTCCTCAAGGAAAATTTCCAGCTGGTGCTCAGCAAGTGTGTCAGGATCTCCTTAGCCACTAGTTTTCTCTATTTTATTCAACTGGACTGTCTGCTCTCCGATGTGTTAATTCTTTCTGTGTCTCTCTCCAATTTTTCATCTTATTCTCTCACTCTTTGCTCTTTCTTCTCTCGGTCTCGTTCAGATGTGCCTCAATGAGATAGTTTTTGTTTTGCTTGTTTCACTTTTAAAAAAAAAATATGTATAACTTGGCAGGATTAGGAGGACTACTCTCAAGGTAATTAATTTGTATGGGGAACTTCAAACTGTACAACCACTGCTCGATATGCTTATCTTACAGGAGCATGTCTCATAACTTGTTTTTGTTAAGCTGTACTTTTGTAATATTCTTGAAATTTAATAAAATTTGAATGACAAATTCATTGTTGGGGTTCCAAGGCCACAAAAGAAGGGGCATGTGACGCCAAGCTACACGTCAAGGGCCATGCTCAGTGGGTCTGCTCCTTCAAGCTGCAGATCCAGAGCTGTGACCCACAAGTCTGCTGCTTAACTTGAAGCTTGTAGGATCAGTCATAACTTTCTTCAGCCTTACACAAAGCACAACATCAAGCCTGACTTTCTTGGCACAGGGCTGCAGACCTGTAGTGTGAAGCAGCAGACCCATGGGGCACAGCACTTGGTCTTGGGTCTCAAGGTTAGGTGCTGGTGGAGGTTAACGGGCTTAGGGATGAAAAAACCTTAATGCCACATTTCCCTCCTTTTATGTCGTTGGAATCCTAATGACACATTAATGTGTTTTTTGCAATTGTAAGTCCCTTTCCTAGGGTGGTAAAGACCCCTCTTTCTTCACCTTGACAACACAGATGGCATTTGGGCACCAGACGATCCACATACTACTTTGTCTAGGGTATTTTCCTGACTCTAATCTGAGGGGAACACTTTACCGGGAACCAGGGTGGGCCATGGCACTGGGAGGCACCATCAAATCGCACAGTCCACTCGCAGAAGAGGTCCCCAAGCAAAAATAGAGCCATCAGTTGTCTGCATAGCTGAACAGATACCAACTGCAATGTAAGCAGCAGCATGGGTTTCGCAAACAACATAGCACAATGACCGCACTCTTGGAATTCACCGGGTACATTACAGTGCTCTCGATCGGGGGCTCTTGGTGGGGGCTACCTACATTGAGCTCACCAAGGCCTTTGACATAGTCAGCCATGAGCTGCTTCTACGTTAACTATCCAACCTTGGCCTCTCCCCTGAATCCACTGCATGGTTCAGGAGTTACCTCCAAGGGAGAGTGCAAAAAGTAAAAATCAATGAAGTTTACTGTAGCCCCTGGAGCATTGCCACGGGGGTACCACAAGGCTCAATACTGGGACCACTACTTTTTAGCCTGTTCCTAAACTCACTCCCCCTGTCGGTAACCAACCGTTTTACTCTTTGCGGATGACTCAGTTCTCTACTCGTCCCACTCTGACCCTGCAGAGCTTGAACGTCGTATGCAACCCAATTTCACCTCGTGGAAAAATTGTTTGCATGAATCTAAGCTACCCCTAAACTATAAAAAAAAAAAAAAGACCACGGTCTTTACATCAACCCACAGCAGGCAAAAGAACTGCTAACTTCAAACTGTCAATAATCAAAACTCACCCCTTGAACCTGTTACACATTTCAAATACCTTGGAGTAACATTAGATTCAACATTATCATATACGCGACATATAGATCTGGTTGCAAGGTATGCTAAACTAGGCCTAATTTACAGGAATAAGCGCTGCTTCACACCTGATGCCCTAAAATTGGCTGTGACCAGCTCTGTACTTACTACCCTCGACTATGGCCTAGCAATTTTATGGTGCAGCAATTCCCACAGTCCTCAAGAGTTAAAACTACCCAAAATAAAGCTTGCAGGATCACCTAGGGGTTCATCGCCTAACCCACACTTGCGAGCTCTATGCCCAAAGCGGTTGGCTCAACCTAGAAGGGTGCATCCGTCATCAGACATACCTGCTTGCTCAAAAAGCCATCCTTGGCCTTGCACCCCGTGGGGTTCAGAACCTCCTCAAATGCCCTGACTCAACTAGACGCACAAGAGGCCTAAATGACTGCACCTTGAATGTCCCATTCCGGAGAACCTCTCAAGGGCAACGTTCCTTTGAATATCGTGCCCCTCTCTGGTTTAACTCCCTCAGTGTAGATCTGCAAAATACAACAAAGCTGGGCGCATTTAAATACCAACTCGGAGTATCTGTTGCCTTGGACAGTGTATGTGACTGCACGACCTAGTACTCCTATCCCTTTTCGTCTCTTCCCTCCTGCCTAGCTCTCTCCTAACCCTCTCATCACCCGTTGACCCCCACACATATCACCCTGCCCCTCAAACCCCCCCCACTCCAATCTCTTACCTTTACCATATATATTCCCTCTTCTGCCTGCTTCCCTACCCGCCCCCTTCATGCTCACCCTAACATTTTCTCCCTCTGATCTCGTGAACCTGGTAGTTTGCCCTTCCCTCCTCTCCCTTTTTCCCTTCCCATTTTACCCCTCTCTCTCTCTCTCCCCTTTCCTACCCTACTCTGCACTCCTCTACTCTCTCAGTCCATGTCTTTTCTTCCCCCCTCTCTCTCTCCTTCTTTTTGCCTCACTTTCCCTACCTCCCCAGTCCTTTTGCACCTCTCCCCTCCTCTCCCGACCCTCTCCATTTTGTCCTCCCTGCCTTTCTACCCTCTATTTTCCTCCTGTGCTCTGCTGTCTCCTGCCACCTGTACCCTCTTCTTATGGCACTTTGGTCTCTCCTTCTCCTTCTTACCTTGATAACAGAACTGTTTTTTGTTAACAATCAATTCTGGCTGCCTAGTATTTCTATTTTGCATCAATGTTTAAACTCTGGTTGTTGACCTTGCACGGTCACCTGCTTGCCCACTGCTGTACTCCCTCACTTTCCTGTACATACTTTCCATGTGTTTTCATGGTAACTCCCCCGTTCGTTTCAGTACAATGGTGAATTTATAATTGAAAATCTTGCAAAGTCACCCACTTATCCAATGTATTAGCCTTCAGATTTTTTGTACATATTCTCTGTGTGATTTCATGTTAATTGTGTCTTTGGTTTCAGTACCCTGTCTGTTCAACATGGAACCTTTGTAAAGGAGTCCTTGACTCAAAGGTACATTCAAGATTGTAATAAATAAAATAAGTTGTAAGTTTTATTCTGACTCGCTGGACTGACAAAACACATTTGCCCACTGGGGCTGCAGGTGCAGTACAAGTACAACAAAATCCACAAATCCACAGTAGTGTTTTGCTACCAGATCATGTTTTTGAGTTCCCCTTGCCTTAGAGAGTACAATTAGCAACATTCCCATCCATCCCTCTTCCGGGCTATGGACACATCAGGCTTACACATGTCTGGAGGGTCGACACAGTTACCCCAATTCACAAAGGTGGTGACAGAACTCTTCCAGGTAACTACCGGCCTATCTCAATCCTACCCCCAAGGCCTTGGAGAAAATTGTGGCCACTCAAATCTCTGGCTACCTCTCTAAGTACAATGTTCTCTGCCCGGAACAACATGGGTTCCGAGCTGGCCATAGTACCAATACAGCTCTCCTGGAGTTCGCCAACTTCCTCCACACAGCATTGGACGCTGGCTCCATGGCTGGTGCAGTCTTCATTGACCTGTCTAAAGCCTTTGATACCGTATCACATCCTCTCCTGTTAACCACCCTTGACCACCTAGGCTTTGCAACTGGTCCAGTCGCCTGGTGCACCAGTTATCTCTCAGCTCGCTCTCAATGTGTGAAAGTTAGAGACTCTCTCTAACACCTGCCCGATCCGCTCTGGAGTCCCCAGGGCTCTATCCCTGGACCCTTCTCTTCTCCCTCTTCCTCAACTTGCTACCCAGCAGATGCAGAGGTAAAATCCTGCTCTATGCTGGCGATGCAGTTCTCATGCCTCTGATAGTAACCCCTTGTCACTTCAGAATTCTCTCCAGCTTGCCTACGATTCTGCTGAAACCTGGTTCACTGAGCACCGACTCATAATCAACCTAAAGAAAACCAAATCCATGCTCTTCTGCCACCCCCAAAACAAATCCAGCAATTTTCCCTGCTATTCACTCCTCCCTCAATATCCCCATCGAACGTGTACAGTCCTATAAATATCTTGGCTTAATCTTTGACCCAGCCCTCTCCTTCCATGGCCACATCTCCGTCCTGAACACCACCACCAACACACGGCTGGGCATTCTCTACCGGCACAAAATGTTCTCCCTGACGCTCCATTGTTGTCACTCCTCTGTCATATCTCTTATCGAATATGGCCTTCCGTCTATGGGGCTGCCGATCTGACGGCCCTGTGCAAGGTTCGCTTATACTTAACAAAGCCTGCAGACTTATAACTGGTGCCCTAGACTTACCCACACCTGTCAGCTGTACTCCATGGCTACCCTACTCAGCCTGGATGAGCGGCTCATGTACCAAACCTGCCAACTCACCTATAAAACCCTCCATGGCCCTATCCCCCGGCTTATCTGACTCAATCGCGGGCCAGTCCCACTGTAAACTCCGCAGCTCATCCAAATCGACACTGATCATTCCAGAGCCAGGACCTCATGAGGCAAAGGGCATTCCCTTACAGAAGCGCCCTCCTGGTTTAACTCACTCCCTGCCGTTATCGCCGCATCTCCGTCGTTTTGCGCTTAAGCATGAGCTTGAGACCACCTGCTAGCCTCACATGGATGCCGTTGCCACTAACAATCTCCCCGCCCGACAGCCGCCGTAGCTCGCACTTCCACCACTCCTCCACCCTGGCACCCCTCTCCTTACTCCCTAGTCCCCTACCCCTCTACCCCTTTCTCCTTTACATCTCTCCCCACTAACCCTCATCCTGTCTATTTACTCTACACTTGCATTGGAACCAACTGTGCCTTACTATGTTACTTATGTTACTTGCTTGAATTTGTATTATCTGTTGTCTTCTGTGTCACTGTCTGTCCTTCATGTGACGAGGTACCTTTGTAAATGAGCCGCTGGCTCAAAGGTTGTTAAACTGATGTTCAAATAAATAAAATAAATAAACACATCCCAGGGGTGAGCAAAACTGGGCTTCCCCCTCATTACCAGAATCCTAAACTCCAGAGTCTTTTACTGGGCAGTGCATGTCCTCCAGCTGTGTTGAACAGTTCCACAGAAATCCATCCCAAACAGGAAAATGCTTTCTCCTCAAAATCCAGTTAAAAGCGAGTTAAGTTTCAAACTCTGGATAGAGGGGGGCATCTCTTTTCTTTATTCCAAAAGACAGGAATTCTCTGCAAGAGATGGGGCAAAGCCTAGCCTTAGCCAGACACTGGGCAGCATTTTCCCATTCAAAATGTTACTCAGAAGGAGGCGATGACCCAACATTACTCATGGTTGCAGGAACCACATCCGTTCAGGATTCTTTGCCCCTTCAGGGGCACTGCATTAGAGAAGGCCACTGCCACGTCTCAACACAGTCTGTCTTCAAACCAACTGGGGGCTGAAAGGGTCAGGAGAGAGGTGTCATGTCTCCTGAGGTTCTCCCTCAGTTAGCACCCAAGGCTGACTGATCTGCTTTGAAGCAGAAAACTGACTGCACAGCAATATTCTAACATGGCTTGTGCTGCTGCCAAGGGAGCCCCACACAGTTAAAACTTTTATGCCCAGCATAAATACCTAACCAATCCACTAACTACTAGGGCCCTAGTAACCCTTGAGGGAAACCCAGGGGTTGCACTCACATCACCATGAAACCTTGCTGTCTGCAGTAAGGGCTCTGGATTGCAACAGGGCTTCCCTTCCCCTAGGCACCCTATGGGGAGGGTCGTGTGCCCCTCCCCTACCTACAACCAGCTTAGGCAGGTCACCACTGAGGATATGGGAGCCATGCAACAGCTACCTACAGCCACTAACTACGGGGTTCCTCCTTCGTAGCACATCTGGCCATCAGAAGCACCTTCCTGATGGAACAGAACTGACCATCCACCACCACTGGTGAGGCCATCAGTCCACCTCTCACCAGGCACTCACCCGGCTCCACCACTAGGCACTTACTAGGGTACTCTCTATCTAGGCACTACTCACTGCTACACTACAGGGGCACCCAAACCATATGCTTTCCCAGTCCTGGACAGTATAAAGACGTCAGCATTTGTTAAGCATATGCACAGTGGATTGCTGTGCATTTCCTAACACTCACAACTACTAACTTTATACCTGTAAAAACAGTTTAACACAGGACATGTTAAAGCATTAAAAGCCATTGGTAGGGCTGGCCTGTTGGCACAATGGTGGAGTCACTGCTTGCAGTGCCAGCAACCTGGGTTTGGGAGCGAGCCGGGGAGGCTGGAGGGTCGGCCAAGGGGGAGATGGATTGAGCAGCAATTGCACACTTTCATCTCTGGGGGAGAGGGGCGGGCCTTCCGGTGTAGCACCCTTGGGTGACCTTGGGGGTGACTTACCCGGAGAGCTGAGGTTGAGGCTGGGAGGCGTGTGGTTGCTAGGCAGGGCTTCATCATTGCATACCACACCTCTCGATCCCAGAAACTGGAAAATTAAGCATAGCCCAGCCAGTCTCCTTGCTGTTGCCTAAAGGCCTGCCCAATGCCTGGAAGTGTTGGGCATAGCCGGCTGCCCCTTGCCCCTGCCCAGAGGGTAAACCCTGGCTTTGTGGGGTGGGGCTTGCAGCGATGGGCTGGGAGGGCTACCGAGACTGGGGTACAAAAAAACATGAATTTAAAAAAAAAAAAAAAAAAGTCATTGGTAGAACAATTCTAAAACAGTCCCTGAAACACTGTGTTTTGGTAGTCCTCAGGTTCCTTTTCTTCTTCTTCTTCAGCTGCACCTGCAAAAGAGCATGTAAAAGCACACAACTACATCCTGCTTGGCTCTAAAATTTATGTAAAAAGGTTTTTCTGTGATATTATGTATTTTTTTTTTTTTTTTATGCAAAAACAGTAAAAACATTAAAATGTGGGGGAAAAGGAACCTTATTAGTTCATCTAAGGATAACTGTCCTTGGGGCTGGGACTTCCCAGACAAAAGTGTCTCTGGAGAATAGGTGGAAAAGTTCCAAAGTTCTCAGGGCACGCAGCCCACTGGAAGTGCCCAGACTATGTCCAGTTGGACCAGGGTGGAAATGGTGTCCACAGTACCCCTCTGGTGTCTTACCGGGGTAGGTGCAACAAGCATAAACAATAAAATAACAAAAACTTGGCCCTACCAGTTCTGATATGAAGGAAGATCTAGGACTTATGGCTGCTGCTGGAACTGTTGTCTGTAGTCCTGGTGACTTGGCTCCCTCTTGACCTCTGGAACTGGACCCAAGAGAAGACTCCTCCCTCTTCTTCTTCGAGTGATGAGGATGCAGTGGTAAGTCATCCTCCTCTTTGGCTGATGTCTTGCAGAAAGTGTGGCCTGCCAACCATGGCTCACAATCTTCATTCATATGCCAGTATGGCGACTTTGTACAGCAGGCTCTGTTGAGGTGCCAATCTGGACTGTCCAGTAAGTCCCTTAAAGAGTACCAATCTGGATGAGGCCGGTACACAGTGGTGCCATCTGGGTGGCGCATAGGCATTAAGTGCACTGTCTGCCTCCCCTCTTTGTCCATGCAAATCACTGCATCCGTGCATAGGGTGTGTCCGATCCTCCACATGCTAATGCATTTTTCACACCTCCTCTGTAATTCAGCTGCACTTGTGGGGGTCCACAGGTATCTTCCGCCCACAGCCATTCTCATTTCCATCAGCCATGCCTCACGGCAGGCCTCTATTTCATACGAGGCCCACCGTGGCAGATCCGGGTACTTTTCTCCGAAGATTTGTTCCACTTCTTCGAATTACTCTTTCCTCTTTACTGCTGTTTGTCAGATGATGCTGACTGGACCAGCTAGGTGGTGGCCAAATCTGGTTATCCCAGGCATCACTATCCCAGATGGGCATGACCCTGCTATCTTCTTCCTCTTCTTTTTTGGCTGTCAAGGACTCTTCCAGGAAGGCAGTGGCAGTAATGGCATTGGTGGCATCAGTAGGCAGGGCAGCATCTTGGGTTTGGTCTCCCAATTGAGAATCTTCCGCAGGCTCTTCCAGCTACTAATGGATGCTGGGCTCTGCCTCAAGCCCCACTGCTTGTTCTGTGGCTCAGAATGGACCAGTCGGAGGGCCAGGGCCACACCCCTCACCCACATCCAGCCTTCGGGGTGAGATGATAGGCAGTGCCTAACCATGACACTGTCTGGCCAATTCCCCTGGATTGTCCACTGACTGGTCCCTCCCAGGCTCCTACTGGCCTGGTGGGCTGGCTTCTGAACCAGAAATGGTGGCTGTACAGGGCAGCTGCCATAGCCACTCCTCACAAAACTCCTCTAAGTGCTCGTCTTCTTCCTCAGACGACATGGTGTTAGCATCCCATTTAGCTACCAATTGAGCACAGCTGACTTGTGTCCAGGCAGGCCCTGATGGTTGGTTCAGTCCATAAATTTCTTGGCTGGCCTGACAGTGAGATATTGGCAAAATGTCCCTCCAATGATGATAGCACACTACTCACACGTTCACTGGTCACCCAAGTAGCGCCATGCTGTCTGGAGCCCCAGTAAATCCAATTTTCCCCCTCAAACTTCTTGAGTTCCTCTTCCTTCTGGCTAACCCAGGAGTGCATGTGTGGAAGGTAGCGCACCTCTTTGCTGCCTTCCATTTCTTTCCCTGGATGAGGCCGTCTATTCTTTCCAAAGTTCTCCTGTTCTTTTCTGGCCGAACAGACCACGATCACTCAATGCCAAACACTCTTCAGTTCTCAGATGGTCCTGACTCCGGCGACTCAGCTCTGGAATTTGTTACATCCGCAAATAACAGACTGATGACTTTGCACAGATTGGGGTTTTACCTGTCAGCCACTCCAGGTGAACTTTACATGGCCCAAAAATTTCAAAAAAATTTTTACAAGACCTGAAGTCCATGCTGCTACTGCATGAGCTCCGATTTCCAATAACACTCTGCCCGTCCCCTCACACACAGCATACAGTTCAAAGGGTGGGCCTTGCCAACTCGGGCAAATAACTGGATGCCATGCAAATTAGAGCAGAGGCACACACTCAGATCTACCTATCTATCTCTGCTTTTGAATGTGTTTCAAAGGCTCTCTGGGAAGGATTTTAAACCACAGTTGAACACGTGTGTGTGTGTGTGTGTGTGTGTTTGTTTTTTGCTGCTCGGACTGCAGCTGGAAACCACTTGCCTTTCCAGTTAGTACTTTTTCTTGCTGGTGCACTGCCACCAAATTCACTACTTCAGGTCATTTCTTGAGGCAAACTAACCCCTGACATCCCGGATGAGACCCCATTTTTGTGTATTCCTAGGGTGGTAAAGACCCCTCTTTCTTCGCCTGGACAACACAGCTGGCAACACAGATGACATTTGGGCACCAGACAGTCCACACATTTCTTTGTCTACGGTATTTTCCTGGCTCTAGTCTCTGGAGAAAAGGGGTACACAAAAAACATTTATATTTTTACTGGGAGCCATGATGGGCCATGGCACTGGAAGGCACCATTAAATCGCACAGTCCACTCACAGAAAAAGTCCACAAGCAGAAATAGAGCCAAGTAAGTCAGCCCGGTGGCACTGAGGGTTGAAGCACTGGACACCACACCTCTCGCTACGCTGGCGACGCAGGTCCGGGAAGCAAGCCTGGTCCGCCGGGGGGGGGGAGCTTGGATGAGCAGCCTCTAGGCAGCTCTCCTCTCCTCTCCTCCCCTGGGAAGGGAGACAACTTCTCCTTGGCTCTTGGCTGCCGCTGAGTAGAGGCTTGGAGGCAGTGCCAGGCCAATAAAAGTGGCTTAAGGCCGGGTGATGGTGAAAGGGCCATCACTGGGTGTCTCGGCATGCATGACTCCTCCACCTCCTGCGTGTACACAGTTGGCCTGGGGTCCAGGGACTAGGAAGGGAGAAATGGAGGAAACTACCTCTGACTTCAGGTGACAACCAACCCTCCACAGGCCCCACATCCAGTCGCCAGGCAACACAGTAGCTCTGTGGCAGAGCACAGGTGGAAGATGAGACCCGGGGAAGCCAGAGTGACTGGGCTGGAGTGGGTTGGTCAGAAGGGGAGCAGCCAGGGGCAGCAGGAGGTTTAAAAAAAAAAAAAAAAAAAAACAAAACAAAGGGAGCCAAGTAGTAGGTTTTATTCTGACTCTCTGGACTGAGAGAACACATTTGCTCACTGGGGCTGCAGGTGCAGTACAGGTACAGCAAAGTCCACTAATCCACAGTAGTGCTTTACTACCAGTTCACATGTTCGAAACCCCTTCCCCCCGCCTTTGAGGGTACAATAAGCAACATTTCCATCCATCCCCTTTCTGGGCTATAGACACATGGGGCTTATACATCCCAGAGGTGAGCAAAACAAGGCTTCCCCACCATTACCAAAATCCTAAACCCCACAGAGTCTTTTACAAGACAGTGCATGTCCTCCAAACTGTGCTAAACAGTTCCACAGAAATCCATCCCAAACAAGAAAAAGCTTTCTTCTCATAATCCAGTTTTAAGCGAGTTAGTTTCATACTCTGGATAGAGGGGCATATCTCTCTTCCAAGACAAATTCATGACCATGAAGGTACCATTTGAGCATTTTAAACAGTCCTCCAACAGTCCATAAAGTAAACTTTATCCTAGAAGGCAGGCATTACCTGAGAGAGATAGGGCAACCCTGGCCTTAACCAGACACTGGGCAGCATTTTCCCAGTGTTCCTCAGAAGTGGGGGATGACACCAATATTACTCACAGTTAATGATATAAGTATTTTAAATCTTCTACTCACGGTTGTAGGAACCACATCCGTTCAGGAGTCTTTGCCCCTTCTGGGGCACTGCAATAGAGAAGGCCACCTACATGACTCGATGCAGTCTCTCTTTAATCTGACTGGGGACTGAAGGGGTCAGGAGAGAGGTGTCTCCTCTCCTGAGGCCCTCCCTCAGTCAGCACCCCAAGATGACTGACTTGTTCTGAGGCAGAGAAATGACTGCAAAGCAGCATTCTAATTTGGCTCATGCTGCTGTGAGAGCCACTCCCACTTTGTACCTCTGCCAGAGTGATTGGCAGAAGCTGCCAAGGGAGCCCCACAAAGTTAAAACTTTGCTGCCCAGCATAAATACCTAACCAACCTACTTAACTGCCAATGGCCCTAGTAACCCTAGGGGGGACACAGGGGTGGTTGGGGGTGGTTACACTATGAATTTCCTTACTTTTTGAGAAAGTATACGTGTAACTGACAGTACAGCCTAGACGTTGGAGTAACGAGCTATAAATTAGCTTGGTACATCCAGCTGTTATGCAAGGTCTCTACAACCTAATTGGCATCCCACTGTACACCTTAGACAAACCTTTGTTACACATAATCTGCATATGCTATACTAACATATAGGGCACAGACACCTACCGTACAAGAGTGTCAGGATATATAATGATTGTAATTTACTTTACTTTCTCTATGCATGGAAATTGCACATAGTAAGCAAAGACATAAATGTCTTTGTCATCTTCTGATATTACGTAGTCTGCACTGCCATCTTTTGGATTTATGTATAAGCGCACCACATCTTGTGTTTTCCATGTACCATGCACACTCTTATTGTTGTAATATATAGCTGACTTGGCAAATATTGTATAGGACTAGATAACGCTGTGGAGCTACCTAACGTTTGGCCAATAGGGCCCACCACATGTATCTAATAATGTTTCTTACTAAGGGTAACCATAGTGATCATCATAGTATAAAATGTAATGTATTACGCATTCCCCTCGGAGACCTTCTTTACTCCTTGGGGTATTGGGGAATGCTAGGCTTGGCTCCCAGCATCTTATGTTAAGAACTGCTTAGGGCAACTGTGGTTTCCTTTTGGAGTAATAAACAAGCTTATTACTGATATGTAACTTGTCTGTGACTCATTTACATCTCTAATTATTGCCAAAAACCTGATGAGGGCTAGACACCCTAACAAATTATTGACCATGTGCAGGCGATTTAGATGGTGCAAAGTTTCACTCGTTGCTTAATTATTGCCTGATCAGGGCTAGACACCCTAACCCAGCAGACCTTGTGACAGGGTTGAATAAGGCCCTGCCCCATTTGTTATGCAGAAAGAGTTTAAATGCAAGTCTGTTCTATCATCTCCTTTTCTGTCTCTTCTCTGTCTGGTTGTGTAACCAAATTTTCTTGAGACCTAGGAACTGATCACTCCGGTTTCGCAATTCTCTGCCTCTCGCTATCTTTCTGCCTTCCTATGCTGTTCTGTCTTTTCTTTCCCCTTGCATATCTGCAGTTATAAAAAAAATATATGTGAATCTCTGTGTAAATCTGTATGTGAAACTAGTTTCCCTTTGTTTAAAACTGTATATAGTTATACTGTTGAAATGATTTCAAAAAGCTATTTGGAACTCAAGGGGATAAGCTGAGATGCAGTTTTAAGCATTTTGCTTAGCTGTAAACAGTAGGTCAGTTCTGGATCAGAAAATGTCAGAGCTGCCTGCAGGGGCGCAGTTCAGCATGACACCATGTAAGTCAAGCAAAGAAAGTCACGGAATTCACCCAGCACAGAACAAATAAAACTGCTGTCCACACTATGAATAAGGTGCAAAAATAAATAAGCAGTTTATTCAGTACAAGAAAGCTGAGTTTCAAGACGAGATCATCTAACAAACTGGACGTTTTCACTTCCAATAGGGCTTTGTCAAAAGATGCTTTGACAAAGCCCTGTCTGATAAAAAACGTCAGTCTGTTTGGGTGTCCTCGTGCCGAGGAGCTCAGCTTTCTTGCACTGAGTAAATTGCTTATATTTTTGCACCTTACTCGTAGTGTGGACAGCAGTTTTATTTGTTCTATGCTGGGTGAGTTCTGTAACTTTTTTTTTGGTTTTCAGTTTTGGGTCACTATGATCTATTTGCTGCACCCGCATCGAAACTTACAAGAACATTCAGTGAGAAGCAGGCTGTCTTAACGAGTTCCCAGACCAAGATTTATTAAGAGCAGAAATGCTTTTGCTAGAGAGACGAGGAGAGTGAGAGACTGAAACTTGAAATTAAGAGAGAACCCTCAGAAGGACTTTGTTTTCTCTATTTGCACTGCCTTTTGTAAATAGTTATACTGAATAATTTTTATTTTTTATTTTGCTGTTCCTGAGAAAAATAAAACGCTATTTGCGAATTTTGAAACTGCTCCTGGTTTTCCTATGCTTTCTGACCTGTGCCTCAACAACAGACCTGGGTTTGATTCCCACAACCTGACCTTGCATATTGTATGACCCTGAGCAAATCACTTAACCTCCCTAGTGCTCCCACGTTGCCCCTGAAAACAGACCTTCGGCCTAGTGGGTCTTACCCAGTTACCAAAAGAATAAAAATAAAAACTCTCTTCATGCATGGTTATTTACACCTGGCAAAGCAAGAAGCAAGTCTTCACTTAATGCAGGATGGTTTGGGCCCTGCACGAAGCAGGACATGCGCCCTAACTCATTTGTGTAGGGTTAGAGCAGGACGCAACCCTGTGTAAAGCAAGATGCGAGTCTTAACTCGCTTTGCGCAGAACCATTTGGCTCCAGCTGAAAGACTTCCATCCATGCTAGAGCCATACTGCGATCTAACTAATTATGCACCGCATCCCCTACCACCTCTATACATTTTCTGGCTGGCTACAGTCCTGTTTGGGGAGGCGGGTGGGAATAGAGTTAAAAGTACATTGACAGGATTGGGAAAACCTGCCCTGAGCTGGCTGAAGGCCTTGCTTGAACAGGTCACTGCTATATGTAAATGGTCACAGTGAGAATAATACAGTGACAACAATGGGTGTATCTCGTGAACAATGAAAAGCTAGCTAAAAGTAATAGATTTCAGAAGGAGGACAAAAAACAGTGCAAAAAGTATACAAAGTACTTATGTTGGGGGGAAAAGTATGACAACTTGGGGGATGCAGTCTACATGATGCCGTAACAGAATCATGGTAGTGTAAAAATTAAATAATACACTGAGATTTTATTAAATTGTACCATAGGGTAAGTGACAAAATGGGTAACTTGGATGTGCAGTTTCCATGTCGTATTCCTGTTTCAACACATAACTGGTAAAAGATAATTGTTTCATCAGTCTAATGTACTTATGACTGAAACCATGGTGCAGAATCAGATTACTGAATACAGCTTGGCTGAGTTCTCTGTCGTGCTTCACATTTTTTTTTTTCCAATCTTAATTTATTTAGCTTTTGTTGACCAGGTAAGTACACTAGACAAGTCATTTACCTATTTTTCAAGTACGACCCAGGAGAGTACAATGAAATATAAATTCATACAGAGGACAACATGATACAAGTTGGGCATAACACAGAATTAGGTAGAACCAGATGAACATAACCGGAGCAGTCAGTAAACGTAGTTAGAATAGGAACAAAATATATACATAGTCACTAAGGCTATGAACAGTGCATTATACAATTCTGTACAGCTCAGAGCCCCAAAAGCAGAACCGCAGTCAAAGCATTGCCTGAAATAGAGAGTAAATACATTATATATAGAGCAGAACCCAAGCAGACAGGATGCATCAGCAGGATCTGCACGAGGGTACCAAAAGGACATGTGCAGGGGACCAAGCTTCGTTATGGTGGTTTAGGACAACCACACGCAGAGGAGAGCTTCAGGTAATTCCACATGGAGCTCCGAAGGCATGAGTTGAAGGGGGAGGAGTGGACCTGGGTGGGGAAGGAGTGCCATACTCTGGGGGAACATGAAGCAAATCCCTGTCCCCCATTTGCGTTTGAGTGGCAGGAACTTTGAGAACAGCAGGGCCCAATGACCTAAGGGAGTAAGAAGAAGAGGCAGTTGGTTTGAGGATCTCGGCCAGTCCCGGGGGTGCCAGTTCTGAGAACCTTGCCCATGAAGCTGCCCAAGACAAAATTCATGTAGTATGGTGGGCAGAGGCAGTCAAGTTTGTTATACAGGTCGCAGTGGTGGGTGAGGCGAGGGGCAGCAAGTGCAAAGCGGCAAATGTTATAGGCTGTGTTCCACCTAGAGAGGTGAACTTTGGAGGTGTGTGCAAACAGGATGCGTCCAAAGCAGAGAGAAGGAAGAAACACACCTCTGGCCAGTGCAAGGCGAGCAGCAGAAGTAAGATTGGTCTTCGCTCTGTAGGCCAGACCCAGTTTGCAGTTGACAGCTCTGCATACATTTTGGATATGTGTCACTCCAAGGTATTTGATGATGTCAGTGATTAGGACAGGAGTACTCTCAATACCAGTAATACTCAGTGGGGCAGGGGAGGCTTTTATCTTGGCCAGGGACCCAAAAAGCATGGCCTGAGTCTTTTTTTTTTTTTTTTTCTTTTAAGGTTGAGAACCAGCTTGTGTGTCATTATCCAGGATTGGATATTCCTGAAATCCTCACTCATTTGGTGGTTGATGACCCCAATGTCACGGGAATGAGTGAGGATAACTAGGTCATCCGCATATAGGATAGAGCTACAGTTTGAAGAAGTAGAGGGGAGATTATTGACAAACCTAGAGAAGAGAAGGGGTCCTAGGACTGAACCCTGGGGGACACCAGAGGTCACAGGAGTGGTGGCCGAGAGGACCTTACTGAATTTAATAAGTTGCTGTCTGCCCTGGAGGTAATTAGTGAACCATCTTGGGACAAGTGGGGACAGACCAAGGGACTGAAGTTGAGAGCAAAGTAAGACATGGTCAACTAGGTCAAAGGCCTTAGATAGGTCAATGAAGATGGTGCCTGAGAGCTTACCCTGGTCCATAGCTGTCCTGATCCCAGAGGAAACAGTGACAAGGGTGGAGGATGTACTGTGCCCTTAGCGAAAGACATGCTGTGTGAGAGACAGTAGCTCATGAGTCTAAATATACTCAGTGAGTTGCCCAGCCATAACTTTCTCCAGAAGTTTACTGATGGCTGACAAGATGGCTGTCAGTCGGTAGTTGTCGGGGATCTTTGGGTTACCCTGTTTGAGAACAGGGACCATCCTCGCCACCTTCCAGAGGTCGGGGATAACTCCAGAGGCTAGGGACATGTTGAAGATATGGGCCACTGGGGAGGCAATATAAGAGACACCAAGATGGGAGGAGCTTAGGTCCCATGCTATTGTGGCCAGCACTAGAGTGAGGGGGGAGAGACCAGAGAGAGGTCTCTGCGTCTCCTGTGCCATTACAGCCCTGAAGCAGAGTAATGGACGGGAGACAGGGGCCGACTGTGGGGCAGAGGCCGGGACAGGACTGTCACTCCCACCAGTGGAGAATAGGGAGGTGGAGGCAGACAGATCTGAGAAGTGGGAGTTGAATGCATTGATGATGGTTAGTGGATTGTTACAATTAGATCCATCTATGAGCATGTCTGAGACCCCACAGTTGGAGGAACCACTTACTATATTTTTAATGTTCCTCCAGAAATTCCTAAGGGTCCTTAGCGGAATTTAGTAAGGCAGTTTTGCAGTATTTACTTTTGGCAGCCCTGATTGCTTTTTTGCATTCATTCCTGAGCCTCCTATATTGCTGAAATATGGCCTGGTCCATTGTGACCTTGAAGTTGGCCCAGCACTTGTCTCTAGTCCTCATGAGGGCTAAGAGGCTCCCATGCAGCCACTTAGTGGCAGACCCCCTTACCTGTCGCCTGATAAGAGGGGCATGCTTGTCCTGCAGTGCCCCAAAGGTGCTGAGAAAATGACCAACAGCAGTGGAAGAGTCCTGAGCATTTAACACCGCAGACCGGTCCGTAAGCCTCAGATCCTCATGGAAGGACCCCAGGTCAAACCTGGAGAAATCCCCTTGATTTTGTGAGGAATTTTCTAGGAGGAGATCTTCCATATGCAGTACACAGGGGTGTGGTCGGAGGTAGAGTCAGGAAGGGTACCAGAGGAGCTGATCCTCTCGGGTCTATTGGACAGGACCCAGTCCAGGAGGGAGCTAGTACCACCAGTGGTAGACCACCTAGTGGGCTTCTGAATAAGTTGAGACAAGGAGAGGCCAGCAAGCAGAGGTTCATACAGATTGGTGTTTCCTCCAAGCCAGTTTCAATTAAGATCTCCCAAGATCATTAGCTCATTATGCCCAGTCTTGGCACCAGCAGTATCAAGGAGGTAGGATAACCCTGACAGACCACCCTGGGGGGGGGGGGATTGTATGTACAGATGATGTGCAGCTTCTTAGTGTTCCTGAGTAATAGGACTGCATGAAGCAGCTCACAAGAAGACAGTAAGGGCTGTTGGTGGGATACGACAGACAGGTTTAGGTGACTCTTGTAGTAGACCAAGATACCACCCCCATGCTTTTTCCCAGGCCGATCTTATTTATTTATTGAATTTTGTTGACCGGGTGAGCCCGCTAGGCCCCGGAGGTCCCTTTTTCAGGGGCGACCCAGAGGAAAGTTACATACAAGTCAATGGAACAGTACAAGTTATAAAGTGACAAGATTTAGACAAATAAATATCCATAGGGTTACAATCGGGTAGGAGGTAAGGGAACATAAAGAACGTAGGAACATGTGGAATTAGATATTTACCAACATTGTACATGCATCAATCTTGTGGACCCTGGAAGAGCTCGAGGTACTGGCTAGTTTGCCTAGAGTTAGGGTGCTATCCCGAGGAATCAAAGTAGATGGGGTTAAGGGTGACCATAAGGCATGCCTTCAAAGTTAGGGGAGGCAGTGACGAATGGTCAGGTCCTAAGGCATTGGCAGGTACTCCTATTGAGCAAGTGTGCTTTAAGTTTAGAGCGGAAGCTAAGGCCTGTTCCTACCTCTCGTACCCCTAGTGGGAGGTTGTTCCAGGTGGAAGGGGCTGTAAACGCAAAGGACCGGAACCCGGCTTTGGTCCTAGTTTTGGGAACCTCAAGGAGAGTTTGTCCTGAGGTGCAGAGACACCTCAGACTGGTTTTAGCCCTGACTAGCCCTTTGAGGCTCGGGGAAGGGGAGGGGCCCAGTAGCTTAAATGTCAGGCAGAGAGTCGGGTAGATGAGGCAGGCTTCCAGTGACGGCCACCTGAGCCTTACTAGGGCCTCACAGTGGTGGGTTCTAGGGTGGGACATGGTAGCAAACCGGGCAGTCTTGTTGTATAAGGTCTTTAGCCTGTCAAGTTCTGTAGCGGCCACACCTTGGAGAACCGGGGCTGCGTAGGTGAGCTTAGGGAGTAGGACGCTAGTGGCGATGGCTACCCTGGCTTCATGGATAATCTGGTCCTTTATTCTATAGAGGATGCCGAGTTTCACATGAATGGCTTTGGTTAGTTGGTCGACATGATTTTTTAGAGTAAAGCTTTGGTCTAGTGTTAGACCAAGGTACTTAGTTGAGGTAACCACTTTGAGTCTGACTCCCCCCCTCTGGACTGCAGTTGAAGGAGCGTCGACCTCTCAGATCCCAGGGATCTTGGCCCAAACAGCATCGCCTTGGTTTTGCTGGTGTTTAGTACCATTTTGTTCAAAGTGAGCCAATCCTCCATCTGGAGTATGTCATCTTGAAGGGCTCTCTCCAGTTCTTTTACATTAGGGGAGGCCCGGTAGATGACCGCATCATCATCATATTGGATGACTCTGCTGCTCCCACAGTGTAAGTGCAGGTCATTTATGAACAGAGTGAAGAGAAGGGGGCCAAGTATAGACCCCTGTGGTACCCCTTCTTTAAGCGGTGCGGTCTGGGAGACATTGTCCAACCGCCTGACCCTCTGGGTACGGCCAGAGAGGTAACTCGCAAACCAACCTAGTGCGTGGGTGTCCAGGCCAAGAGAGCACATTTTGTGCAAAAGGAGGCTGTGGTTGACCAAGTCAAACGCTTTAGAGAGGTCGATGAAGACCGCACCTGTGCTGACACCCCGAGTCATTGTTGTACAGGACATCTGCCGAGAATTTGGTTAGTGCCGTATCTGTCCCATGGTTGGCTCTGAAGCCATGCTGGGACGAGGAGATTACCTGGTGAGTTTCCAGGTATTCGCAAAGTTGGGAGTAGACTAGCTTCTCTTGTATTTTCGCTATTGAGCACAGCAGGGAGATAGGCCTGTAGTTCACTATTTGTTCAGTGGTGCCTCCCTTGTGAATGGGAATCACTAGGGCCTCCTTCCATGGCTCAGGGACCATCCCCTCCAACAAGGACCGGTTAATCAGCCAGGCTATTGGCTTAGCTAGAGCAGGGGTGCCCTCTTTGAGAATTCTTGGCTGGATCCCGTCTGGGCCACCGGGTACCTCTCAGCTGCAGGGATTTAAGGATGAGCAGAACTTCCTTTACCTTTACCAGCCGCAGATGAAATTGAGGGCGGTCAACTTCGTGGGGCTGATGCTCGTGGGCCATTTTTCCGTCATCAGTGTGTCCCACCTTGTACGCATCCAGGTTTGTGAAGTAGCTGTTTAGGGCCTCGGCGATGCAAGGCCCCTCATCCAGTACATGCCCGTTCACCTGGATAGGGCCGGTAGTGGATTTTTTATGCCCTTCTAGGAGTTCGTTAATATGTGACCAGAAGAGCCTGGGGTTACCCAGGTTAGTTTTTTGGAGATTGGAGATGTACTCTTTCTTGGCTTTCTTTATGTTTTGTTTGCAGAGGTTTCTGAGGGCCCTGTAGCTGGCTAAGTCCACCGGGAGTTTGTTTTTTGTGAACTTTTTCCATGCCTTATCCCGGGTGGACATCTGGGCTTTTAGGTGGGGTGAGATCCACTTATAGCAGTTCCCCTTTACCCTGTGGGTTTTCATAGGGGCAACCAGGTTAGTGATACAAGATAGGGTGGTTTGGAAGAATTTTACAGCCTCCTCCAGGTTAGGTAGATGTCTTATGGGGTTCCAGCCAGTGCCATGTAGGTAGCCTATGAACTGGTCAGGATGGAAGTTGAAGTCCCTAGAACTGATCGTTCGGGGTGGGACATTTATCCTGTTATTCTTCCATATGGCAAATATCTGCGAGTGGTCGCTTAGAGCATCTGCCAGGGTCCCAGCCAACTTTACATTAATTGGGGATGAGGTCAGGACCCAGTCTATAGTAGAGTGTCTGCCTGATTTGTGGTTCATTCTGGTCAGTAGGGAGATTAATTGAGCAAGGTGGGAGTCCTGTAGCACTCCAGATATTGCCGACTTCAACTCTTGTGCCCAGTTTAGGTTGAAGTCACCCAATAGGACAATCTCAGCAGCTGAGTCCACCACGGAGCTCTTCAGGACCATTTCCAGAGAGCCGAGGGCATTAGTTGGGGGCTGTATACACAGCCAGTTGTGGAGCTAAACACCTCACCTAATGTGAGCTTTAGGAAGACTGCTTCTGAGTCCAGGGCTGAGTCCAGGGGCAGCCTGACTATGGAGGACATAATGTTGTCTTTAACATAAATTAGCACTCCGCCCCCTCTTTTCGAGGGTCTGTCCTTTCTGAAAAAGGCATAGCCGGAGATAGCAACCTCATGGTCCAGAATGTGGGGTTTTAGCCAGGTCTCAGAGACCCCTAGTATGTCGGGTTTGTAGACAGCCAGCCAAGCTTGTACCTCCTGGCTCTTAGGTCTCAGGCTGCAGATGTTCATGTGAACCAGCCTCAGGCCCTTGGCTCCATCCCAGGCCTTATCCGTAGGGGAGGAGATAGACATTATTAGTCCCTGGGCCAGGGTTAGGTTGAATGTCCCCCACCAGTAGGAGTAGGGCAGCGAGTGAGCTCAGGAGAGAGAGGGTTAGAGGAGGTAGTGCCAGCTGGACCTGACATTGTGTCGGGCTCGTGGTGCAGAGAAGGACTTTGTAGAGGACCCGCTTCCTAGAGAATTCATGGGCCACGAGGAGAAGGGTGTTAATCCGTGGCGAAGGGCATAAGAAGTGCTTTGCTTAGATGCTCTCCCAACCCCGCTGAGGTATAGTGGGAACGGTAGGCATTGCTGACTAAGATATCAGTCACAAGTTGGGCCAGAATGTAAATTATAGCCAGGAAAATACCGTTGTTCCAGATACCGGGGTGCATGATAGCTCCCTGCCTGTAACTGGCCAGGAGGCGTAGGTATCAGCAAGGTAGCCGGAGATCCTACAGCTACGGCTAGCTTAGGGCCAGTGAGACAAAAAGGCCAATTGTTGTGTATCCGGCAGTAACGTGGGGTAACAGTTAATGCTCGAGATAACAGAATCCTAAGTTCTATGCAGCAGTAGTCAAACGTTACAAATCAGAGTCTCTTACAAACGTTAAGAGTCAGAGTCACTCGTTTTTAAGTCCTTAGGCTGGAGGCTTTAAAGACCTAAGGCACAAGATACATTAGATTGCGCTGAGACAGGGCAAACAAAAGGCTAGCACATAGGTTAGGATAAAACACAGGATTAAATATGATGCACTGAAGCTAAACAAGCAGATGGCTAGCAAAGGAAATTGCACCTAATTGGCTGCGGCAAATAGGAGAACAGATAAGGTCAGAGTTAGTGCCGCCATACAGCGTGCCATGCAGGTTACAGGATTTATGGAGCAGAGACAGGCAAAAGTGTCCTGAGATAAGGCAAGGCATTTCACCGGGATGAATGGAATCGGACCATCAGGAAGAAGATAAGGACTCCCACCTACAACCTAGGCAGCATCAGGGTAGGAGAGCTGTCATCGTGGCCATAGAGCTCCTCCTAGCGAAGGGAGATCAGGATCTGATGGGGTAGAGTCACAGCCTGGGCTGGGTTACGTCCGACTACAGCCTATTTAACATCCAACTGACACAGCGAGGGTGGGCGGGAATTTCAAAAATCAGCAGAGGGGCAAAACCTACCCTCCGCTAGCAGTCTTAGGGCTCTGATTCCGGCAGAAGGTCCAGGGGAGGTCCGCCCAGCTTTGTTCAGCTGCCAGCGCCTCTACCCCGGGAAGTCCAGCTCCTTTCTTTCGGCGGGGGGGATCCGAGGAGGCAGTCGCCCTCCCACCCCAGTCCGAATTTCGAGTTGTGCAGAGGGAGAGGAGAGTGCAGCCTTTTAACCCCTCCAAGTCATCGCCGCCGCCGATCTAGTAGCCAATAGTAGAGTGTCCTCAGCTGCGCACCAAAATGAACAAAGGGAAATCAGCAAAGGGGCAAAACCTACCCTCTGCTAGCAGTCTTAGGGCTCTGATTCCGGCAGAAGGTCCAGGGGAGGTCCGCCCGGCTTTGTTCAGCTGCCGGTGCCTCTACACCGAAGTCCAGCTCCTTTAGGGGGACACAGAGAGCCAGTAGCCTCCGCCCCAGTCCAATTCCCGAGTTGTGCAGAGGAGAGAGAGTGCAGCCTTAACCCTCCAAGTCTCCGCCGCCGATCTAGTAGCCAATAGTAGAGTGTCCTCAGCTGCGCGCCAAAACGAACAAAAGGAAATCAGCAGAGGGGCAGAACCTACCCTCTGCTAGCAGTCTTAGGGCTCTGATTCCGGCAGAAGGTCCAGGGGAGGTCCGCCCGGCTTTGTTCAGCTGCCGGCGCCTCTACCATGGGAAGTCCAGCTCCTTTCTTTCGCGGGGGGGGGCCCCCAGCAAGCCAGTTGCCCTCCCACCCCAGTCCGAATTTTGAGTTGTGTCTTGCCTAATGAAGCATAGAAACATAGACTTTGACGGCAGATAAGGACCACTTGGCCCACCTAGTCTGCCCATTTCCCTACCTAGAGGATAAGCTGCAGATCCTATTTAACCAACAGCCTGAGATTAATGAGATCAAAGCCAGGAAGCTCGCAAGCAGAGTCTGGGGTGGAAAGTTTCAGCCAAGTCTCGGTAATACCAAGGATGTTAGGCTTGTAGTGAGTGACCCAGGCAGAGAGTTCAGCCAGATTGGGCAGGAGGCTGCGGATGTTGTGAGCTATTTTCATACCCTTGCCTGACAACCAGCCCACAGGCAATGAGGAGGCTTGATAAGTAGGACCAGGGTTAAGCTCAGTGTCCCCAGCCAGGGCTAGTGTCACCAGGAGGAGCCAGAGGAGATGCTTTATTGGGGGAGAACCACCTCCGGCCAAAGGCTTGGGAGCAGGATGCCTGACCACTATGGTAGGATACAGAAAGCAACTGAGGTCAAGACAGCAGATAGGCCAGAGGTGCTGTCTGCCACAGGCTATTAGATTGGAGAAGGTGAAGTCATGCTCCTCATGCTGTTCAAGTGTAACCAAGGGGCCCCCTGAGGGAGGGGAGCAATCAGCAATAAGTAGAGGGAGGTATAAGGCAGTGAGAAGGCCAATGATGAGGGCACTGATAAATGGGGAGGGCTTAGCACCCTCCCTGATGAGCTTAGGAACCCCCACGTCAAAAAGGACCTGTCCCTGGGACTAACCAGGGCACTGAAGGGAGAAGATATTGTGGACCAGTCAACTAGACTGGTCAAGGCTACCAGAAGCCAGAGGGGCTATTTTGTCAAACACTAGGAAGGCCCTGAGGAGAGAATCAAGCAGTGCTTGCCCACAAGACCCTCCTAAGCTGTCCAAGTGGGCCCCAGAGGAGCACCCAATTTGTGGAGGTCTATCCTATAGACGCCCCCACAACAAGGATCAGTAGACAGTCCCCTTTTATGTAGGAGCACACCACCAGCTACTGGAAGAATTACCCCCTTCCGTGGTAGTAAGCCTCACTGGAGGCGAGGCTAGTAGAGATGGCTAGTGAGCACAATACATTAACAAGCTAATAGAGACATTTCCTGACTAAAGTTGCTGAGACGTGATAAGATAGGCAGAAATTATTCAGTAGGTTGCAGTCGATTCTCACCACGCTTAATTGCAGTTAACTGGTCATTAGTGGTTGTAAAAAAAAAATAAATAAATAAAATAAATTTTTATATATATATATATATATATATATATATATATATATATATATATATATATATATATATATATACACACACACACACACACACACACACACACACACACACACACACACACTCAGCCAGGCCCTCGGGGTAGAATAAGCTAGGCTCAAGCCTGTAACCAACTCAGGATAAAGATTACACAGTACTGAATACACCAACAAGAATATTAGCTGCAGTAAACATCTATCAGACTGTGAATATGGTCAAATAGCAGAAATATATCTACAGGGGCAGAGGTGTGACTCCTAGCTATACATGTCCAGCAGGTTAATTAGGCACACGACTGATCACCCAGGAGTCACAAGGATGATGTCAGCAGTACTGAGCTGTATTAAAGCAGCAGTGCATGATAGCAGTGAAACATTTTCAGACCTATACTTTTATCGCATTTTTATTATTATTTTTTTTTTTTACATAATGTTTATTAGGTGTATAACAAACATACATTTGGAAATCCAAGCATGGTAAATACATGAGTTACCATTACCATGAGGGTGCCACGCCTCTTAATAATTTTGAGTCATCTGACTCGTGCTATAATGATATGACATGGGGAACTATAGAGAGAATATTAAAATTCATTGAAAGCAATATGCAAAGAAAGCTGCGTACCTGAGTCCAAGAGCAGCATGGTAACATTTCCGTAGTGCGTAAATCCATCATTTGTAGAATCTTTCTGCCCTGCCTAAAAGGAAGCGACAGAAAATCCACCATGCTATAAAAATATGTAGTGCACTTGTGGTACACTGTTGTATCAGAATATGTAGGGCTACAGTAATGCTAACTGCATTTAAGGCACTAATACTTTTAAAAATAAAGAGGAGGGAAAATCCCCACAATAGGTACAAAGCCATAACTTTTTTCTGAAAACAAATATTCTGCAAACTGCCCCTTAACAAAGAATGGGGTGACCAACATAAGCCCATAGGGAACAACAAGCATGGAAAGGTGGCAGATGGAGGGTGGATTCGGGATTTGCATCATGACTCCAGCAGCCAATTAACAAAGAAACAAATGGCTCACACGAAACCCTACCACATACCCACCGCACAGTCCAAACTACAAGTTAATGAAAGTACTGAAGGAACGCCAGCTGCCTTCTTGGGAGCCCTCTGCAGAGGGGTCATCGAAATCCTGTCTGCCACGGTTGGAGGGTGCATACTTCTGTGTCCACTTCAAAGCATCAGCCAAATCGAAAAACAGATAGAGCTTGCCTTGGTAGACAGTTCACAAACAAGCTGGAAATACCATTCCATGATGGATACTGGCTTCTCAAAGCAAGGTCTGTACTCCATCAGGTTTCTTTTCTTTTTTTTTTTTTTTTTTCAAGTGGCATAGCTTAGACCAGGATACAGACTGATGGCTTGGCCTCCCTGGAGCAAAGGACTTTTATGCCTCACCAAAGGCAAAAGAAAATCACTGGTACCCATGCCATCAGTTACCATTACGATGGCTCGAGGGACATCTGGGTTGTCGGGCCTACCACGAGGAGTGACCCAGTAGGCTTTTTGAATGGTATAAGAGCGAGCAGAAAGATTGTCCTCAAACTGCTGTGCCAGCTAGTTGTGTAGAAAAAGGGGCAGTGAATCCCCCTCACTGCCCTCTGGCATGCCTAGGATCCTCACATTGGCAGCTCATGCTTGATTTTCAAGGGTCTCTAGATGAGACCGCAATTGCACATTTTCCTTTGTGAGGGATGCCACTGTTCCCAAGGCCACATACGCCCTCTTAGATGCTTCCAGTGTGGCTGTTACAGTCATTTCAAGAGTCACCACTCTGTTAGTGAGGGTATCGAATTTATCTGACAAAACTGTGCCTGTCTGAATGAGCCTAGTCATTTTAAGGCCAAGTGTCTCTAGCGTTTCTTCAGGAGCAGAACTATCAAAAGCCTCTGATGTTCCGCTCTGCATCGACCTTGTGGTGGGAGCTCCCAATGGAGTTTTACTTTTGGCTCCCTTGGGTCTTTTCTTTACAAGGATTCCCCATAGTACCCAGATGATCTTCAGCAACAAGTTCAGTAAGGTTGTCTTAAAAAGTAGTTTTAAAAGCAAGTAGCACCACAGTGTTGAAGAGTTGAGACTCAGCGCTGTAAGCCCCAGCTTCCATCTTGTTCGGGCTATACCTTGTTATCCTATTTTACATTACGCCTTTCCTCCTAACTTGTATGATAACCTTCCTCCCCAATTTGAATCTACTTTAGCACTTTTTTCTCATTTCAAATAATAAAAGGAGCACTCATTTTAATATGACTTGGACCAGGTTTTCATCAGTATTCTCAGCTGTTTTTGTACAGCTCTTGTCCCATAACGTCAGAGAGCAGTGTCTGCTGCATGCTGGTTCACGATAGTCGCAAGTAAAGTGATCTTAAACAATGGGTGTTTTTAAAAAAAAAAAAGGATACGAAAGGAAACCTGGTCAGAGACATACTAAAATGAGTGCTCCTTTTATGAGTTCACCTGTATTTAAAAAAAAAAAAAAAAACAGTGGTAAACCAGACTCAAAATACGGGCAAAAGGGTATCGTACAAATCGGGAGGTAGGTGGCAATCCAAAATGAAATAAAAAAGTAATAGGTTCAACTTTTCACCACTGTAATGCACTGCTGTTTTAAATCTAGAAATAGTGTGTGGTAGAACGCTGTTCTGTATGGAAATCCATGCTTAGAACAGCGTTATACTGCTTCAGTCAGTGCGTCACAATCTTGTGCTGCACTATGTCACTAGTAAAGCACAACAACACAGAACAGAGTCGCGCATGCGCGATGAAGCGCGTTGTGGCAGTAACTGGCCAGGAAGTGAACAGTGCTTGAGGAACCGCGCACGCCCTTGTAAGCTATTTTTAATCTTATTGATGGGACAGAGAAGTAAAAGTATGATTGCCTATACATTGCAAAAGACTGTGCATGAGCAATCGTACACAAACAAAGCAGTTGTATGATCTCAAGGTTTCTGTGGTAACGGACCTCTCAAGCTGTGCTCTCGAGGTCTCCAGTTACCACGGAAATCTCTTGATTGTACAACTGCCTTGTTGTGTATGATTACTCATACACCATCCTTTATTTATTTCTTGTTGGGATGGGGGATCATGGGATGGCTCTGCAGGGTTAGGGTCAGTTTTTGTCGTTCACTTTGGCTTGTTCCTGTCCCACAGCGACCAGTGTTGACAGTAGCCTTTTTTTTTTTTTTTTTCCTCTGCAGCATTGATAACATCCCAAACCAGCTGTTCATTAACCTCACTGACCTGCTCTACCTGGATCTGAGCGAGAACAAGCTGGAGAGCCTACCTCCTCAGATGAGACGACTGCTGCACTTACAGACCCTCATCCTCAACAACAATCCCCTCATGCACGCCCAGCTTAGGTAAGGAGAGCAGCGGTCACCATGTCCCCACTGTCTGGGGCCTGAAGTCCATACTTCAGACCGTGATGCCCGTCTTCTTGGCATTGTGTGATGTCTTCAGAACTACAACTGTGCTTTTGTATTTATTTATTTATTTTTTTTTTTGTGGGGCGGGAGAGTGAAAGGAATAAATTATAATGGGTCACATGACTCCTGCACTAATATCTGGTATGTCAACAGTGTTTTGCTTTTCTGATGGTGTTTAAACACTAAGGCACGGCCAGAGGTTAGATTAACAGTCTGTTAATCGTCCCCTAGGGGTGTAATGTGACAGGAGGCATAGCTGAGTGACACAAGCCCTTGGGGTGATCATCTGACTGGTAATCGAACTCATGGTCATGCCTTATTACAATTATTTAAAAAAAAAAATCATTTGCTTTTTGTTTTCCATTGTGTGGCTGTAGATTTATATTAAAGTTTAATGTAAGGGTGCTAGAATCTTTAGCTAGTCAGAATTCTTGATTTCCAACCATTGTATTTGATTTCTTTTAAGTGAGGTTGTGAGACTGTGCTTTGGGCTTCATAGCCCATTATCTACCTGCGGCAATAGTTCCTCTTTTTGCAAAATTATATATTTTACTGCTGTCCCGTAAGGGAGGGAAGGGATCATAACTCTAGCTAGCCGATCCCTTTCACTTCCCAGTCTGCTGACCATGCCCCTGCGCGCACACGTTTTGTGATGTCCTACCAGGGATAGTGTGGGGGCGCACACCATTGAATTTTACAGGGGGAGATTTTCAAAACCTAACAATGCATCTTTAAGCTACCTTTGATACAATTGAAAGCCACTGCTCAAATAGTTGAGCGGTAGCTTCCATTTGTATGGAAGGTAGCTTAAAGATGCACAGTAAGGTTTTCACAATCTCTCCCCATGGGATTCAGTGGGGTGTGCCACCGCGCACTCCCTGGTAGGACGTCCTAAAACATTCGAGCTTGGGCCATGGTCCGTGGACATGGAAGTGGAAAGGATCAGCTGGCCGGCAGGTCAGCTGGAGGTACGATCCCTTCCCTCCCTTACAGGACAGCAGCAAAATTTATAATTTTGCAAAAGATAGACTATCGCCACAGCTGGATAATGGGCTATGAATTCCAAAACTGAATTAAAAAGGGCTACACCATCACTTTAATCTAAATTTCAAAAATAATCTGAGTTGCCATATCATAGTATCCTAGTTCTTCATTTCATATTGTATTGCACTACATACTAAGCACTTTTCATACCCTGCTGCACCAAAGGACCCCCAGGAAAATGAGATATTGTAGCTCATGGGACCATACTGCCATCAGCTTCATGCAAATTGAAAATATGTAAATAGCAGTCAGTCAGATCTGGGAGTGGATTACCAGTCAAGAACCCCATCCCACCAGGAAGCTGTACTTGCATGTATCCCATATGGTTTATCGGAGTGGGGTTATCTCATGTTGTAACACATTTTTTCCCAACCATGGATTATTCTTACAGAATCCACCCCTCTCCCTGTTCTACCTTGGCTCCTAATTATACCTACTGAGATGCAATATCCTGACCACTGTATCACTGTTACCTTAGGAAAATGGTCACTAGACCAGCATCTTCCAGAAAAGGGTGCTTTACTAGCTCTCTAATGCTTTTTTTTTTATATAATTATTTATTTAAGATCAAATGCGATGGTGTTTTTAGGTGTTTAAAAAAACAAACAAAAAAAAACCGTTTTGCTAGGTAGTATAAGGACAATTGAGCCTTATGTATTACAAATAAACCGTAGGAATTGCAATATTTTGTGTATACATGCTATTTTATTGCCTCGCTTATTTGATGCATTACAGAAAGGCTCTCAGACATTTTCAGACCAGCTTGTAGAATCTTGGGTGGGTGGGTGGTGATGCCATTAAGTAAGAATGACATTTTCATCATGGTCCTGGCAGCTTAATATACACACAGTGGTACATCCGATTATGAAATGGCAAAAATCAGTTGTCACTTCAAGCAGTATTAAATATACTATAAGATATTAAATATCTAGTAACTTTCACAGGCTAACCAGTAAAAATTTGGGGACCGTATTAAACAAGAGAAGGGGTGCACAAACATCCTCAGGTCATGTATTTTTATTCCCATTTTCCTTACTAATCCAAATGTAGTTGTATTTTGCATCATCACATTTGCTGAGGTTCTACAACACTCTCAATATAATTTATGGGAGCCACTTATTATAGCTGGAATTCAAGCATTTCATATGGTGGTTGTGCCATCATTGTGATGTTAAGAGGTTGTTATACCCTCTTGAGTACGTCACAGCGATGGTACAACACGATCTTACCGTCTGCACATGCGCGTACTGGAACTCCTGCTCCACAAGAAATGGCCACGGTGGTGAGAGTTGGTCGAGAGGCGACAGAAAAACTGAGCGGTAAGAAAAATAAACTGGTGCCTCACTGAACAGATCGGGCTACCAGACTCCCGTTTTCACTCAAGTTTTTAAACGGAAGCAGTCTGTCTGAGCGGGGCTGATGCAGGGCTTGATGGGGGGGGGGATGTTTGAAATAGCTGCACTGCTGAGAGGAAGAGTGTGACAACCTGTGACTTGAGGGGAAACCACACAGACAAAAGAAGTAAACCTGCACAAAGTGAATTCACATTGCACTGAGCCCATACACTATACAAGACAATGGATGGGCATCAGTTAACAACAGTGCTGAATTCACTTCACTTCGCAAGGTTGCGATGACGACAGTAAACCTCTCAAGCTTTGCTCTTGGTGTTTACTAGGTTGTCATGGCAGCCTCTCGAAGTGAATACAGCGTTGTTGTTAACTGATGCCCCATCCATTATCCTCTATATTACGCATTTTCCCTGTAATGGGTTCACTTCCTCCCAGAATTTGTACCACTGCCCTTGTAACTCTTCTAAAATATTTACTTGTGCCCTGCACCTCTTCATAATTTGTAACTACCCTGTCCTCTGCTGATGTAAGACTTTTATTCATCTTTCTCAAAATGTGCACCTCTTGTACTATACCCTCACAATATTTTTGCATTTACCCCTCCCCTCTCAAAATTTGCACTTTTTACTCCTGCATCCATCCAAATATGAACTCCATCATCTACCCCCTCTCAAAATCTGTACTTTATCCCACACTGCCATGTGTCCATCTACTCCTGCACTCCCCCAGATGTACACCACTTGCATCCCTTTCCAAATTTGTAATTACGCCATTCCCAAAATTTGCACTTGCACCCCTTTTGAAATTTCAACTTGTACACCCAGGGTTTGCACTCGTACCCCTACACCCATCCTGAAATTTGTACATATACTACTGACTTGGTCCTTCAAATTGTACTTGCCCTTGGCATCCGTCCCAAAATTAGTACCTGAACCTCTCCCAAAATTTGTACCTGCATCCCTCCCAAATGCACTCATCCCAAAATGTGTACTTATTCCCCTGCACCCCTCCCAAAATTTGTACTTGCTCCCTTTATCCCTCCCAAAACGTGTACTTGCGCTCCTGCTGAAAAATACATCCCTCCCAAACTTTGCCCTCTTGCACCTCTTAAAACTGTACACAGGGCTGAGGTGCACACTTTGGGAGTAATGTGTGAAAGGTACAGTACATGCCTTTGAAGTAGTGTGAAGCAAAGGGTACTAATATGTGGAGGTGTGTAAAGGTAGGCATGTAAATTGTGTGAGGGTTGCAAAAGAAGGGATGTGTTTTTTTGCAGTCTTGCAAATTTTGCCATTTGTGCAGGGAATGGGGTAAAACATTTGGGTGAGAGCGTGGATTATAAAATGAATTTTGGGAGGGGTACAGGAGAAGGGGTAGAAATCATGGGGAGAATGGACGTAGAGGTAAATAGTTTTCAGAGTGTGGGGAAGGGGTAAAACTTCATAGATTCCAGGTGCAGGGATGGACATTTTTGGGAAGGGAGTGAGGAGAAAGTATAGATTTAGTGTTTCTTTGGTGGGGGGGGGGGATTGCAGGTTTGGGGGTACTGCAGGGGGTACATACTTCAGGAGTTATGGGGTAGGGGTACAAATGGTTGTAAGAGAATGTTAACTGTAACATGTGGGATGGGCACACATCTTGGGTGAGTGGGAATGGAATACAGATGTTGTTGGGGTAGGGTGGGAGTACAACTGGGAGGGGTATGGGGGTGAATGGGTGCAAGGTAGGAGTAGAGATGTCAAGGGTAAAGGAGCAGATTTAAGGATGCATGCAACATTTTTATTGAGAGGTGCAGAGGTACACATTTTCGGAGGGGTGCAGTGGTAAGTATACATTTCGTGAGGTGGGTGGGGAAAAGGGTATAGGTCACGAGTGGTGCAAGGTGGAGTTAGAAACGGTGTGGGCATGTTTTGGAATAATTACAAGAGAGGGGCTGGATAGAGTTGTACGTTTCTGTGGGATTTTACATATGGGAGAGGTACTGGTGTAGCAGTACCTTTTTGTGAGTGCTTTGGAACCTCAACAAAGGGAGTGAATCTGAAAAGAATAAACAAGGAGGGAGTTGTGGTGGTTGCATTCAGAGCTGGAATGGAAACACAGGAAAACGGTTACATTTTAAAAGGTTTTTTTTTTTGGGTGGGGGCATAAGGTGCTCAAATAGCTGGTGATTAACCTAGGGAACTTGCCAGATATTTACTGTTTTGTTTTACTGGCACAAGTCCATTAATTAAAAAAGCCTCATCAGAAAACTGGTAGCAAAGACTGATTTTTGACAATTTGATATACTGTGTGTACTAAGCTGACGGGACCTGCTGGAAGATGATGTCATTGTTACTTGAATAACATCAACATCAGCCTGAACCCAAGATTCAGTTGGTTGGTTTGAAAACGTTTGAGGGATTTTTTCGTAAAACCAGCAAATAAGAGAGGCAACAAAATCGCAATCATACATGACTAATTCCAGTTTCTGGACTTTATTTGTAACAAACAAGGCCTGGTTGTCCTCGTGAGGGGAAGGGGAGTAAAACAGTATATTTCTAAAGCTTTGCATTTGATCTTTAAATTAAGATTTTTATTGAAACGAAGTACAGACAAAACTAACATGCTGTCACAGTTCTGTTACAGAGCGTAATCAAGGATTCTACTGACCTTTGGAGGAAGGCTGGGAAAAAACAATTAGTTTCAAACAGTGGTCAATATAACAGCATAAACTGCATATGAGCAGTAACAATACAATACTGTTGGTGTGTCGACCATAAGTTCCAGCGTACGTTTGCCTCCAAACTAGGGATGTCATGATATACTGGTTTTATGGTATACCGCGGTAACGGAAGTCATGGTATTGATACCGTAGGTAATTTCCAATACCGCGATAACCATGATTCATGGTATATCGCAGTATTAAGACCTTTCAACCAACTTTTTTTTTTGTATTTTCAGGGACAACTGTCCTTCCACACCTACTGTCCCTGATACTTTGTACAAAAATTACTTCTGTTATATCTCAATATAACGGTTATCGCGATTATTTTATTACGGTTATTGTATCATGGAAATTTTATATCATGACACCCCTACTCCAGACTAGTCCAGAACTAATAAATGGAGAATAATGCCTGTGCAGATGTGTGTGTTTTTTTTTGAGGATTTTTCGCACATAATCCTGGAGAGTGAAGCTCGAGAGGTTTATGAGATTATCACACACCAAGAGTGGGTGAAAAATCCTCATGACACAAACCTTGCACAGGCAATATTTTTTATAATAACTGGTACAAGGGTTTCAATAGAGAAAAAATCGTAAGCTTTCTCTGTCAGGAGTGAGCCTGTCTCTCAGCAGCCACCCTATATAGTGTGCGACTTCTGCTGCACATTTTTCTTTTTATTAAGAAATCTGTTTTGGGTCGCTGCTGCTGTGATGAAGAGAGACACTTGCACTGATGGGAGAAAGGTCAGTGTATGAGTAGCAATTTGTTATGGGCAGAGTAAGTGGAAAGCCCGTCTCGAGCCAGTTTATTTTCACGATTTCATTGCATTGACAGTGCGAGGCTGAAAATGATGTAATAACATGGTATTGTCTCATAACTGCATTTAATAGGTTATTACAGATTTTTAAAAGCGGTCTGCAGCCAGTTATTATAGGGGGTCACTAGTTATCTAATAAAGCACAATGTCTGTCCTAGCAATCTGTGGCACCAGGAATGGATCACTGGACATAGCATAAAAGAGACAGATCTGCCATAGATCATAAAATTGTGGCAATCTGTTACAGTGGGAAGCCGTCAGCTGTTCCATTTGATAGATGACTGGCCGGCCATAGTCCAGGAACTCTATCATTGGGGCCTGATTTACATCCATAGATGGGTTATTGCCTTCTTGGCTGCTAAAATGCCATTGAATGCTTTCAAGTCCACTGCCGTGGCATAATGAACTGCTTGTATTTCTGGGGCTATCTTATCTTTCAGCTGAACCACACTGGGAATATACCAGATAACCTCCCCCACTGCACTATCCTGTCCAGTGTGATTGCCTAATGCTCATAGATCCCAAACTCCAAGGCATCAGACATTTAGAACACTTGGTATGGCTGGCCTGCCGGCGCAGTAGTAGTACTGCCACTTACGATGCAGATGAGGGTTCGGGAACGAATCCGAGTTTGTCAGTGGGCTGGCCGGAGGAGGTGTGCTGGGCATCTCAGAGGACTCGCCCTACCTCGGGGGTTAGTCTCTCCTGTACTACCACCACCTGGATGACCACGGGCGGAAATGCAAGTGGAGCCAAGGAACAGGGAGGGAGGACGCCGATGTGATCTGATGTACAACACATGAGTATGCCTGCATGTGCATTGGAAGCTTTCTTTGGCATCCCACGGGGCTGGGGAAGAAAACAGCAAACTGCTGCAGAAACTCCTTCCAAGTCCCCTTCGGAAAGCACCAACTGAGTGTTTGTCAGGGGTAGTGGCCCCAACAGCCCCATCTTGCCGCGGTATGTAAAGAGGAGAGGTAAATCCCAGGGAAGTAGGATGATGGGACTTGGTGAGTGGGTAGGACCGATTTATTTAATTTATTTTTTTGGGGCTACTAAATTTAACAAAAAAAAAAAAATAGACAGAGTTAGAATTTAGAATAGGCAGAAGAGTACAGTGGCATCTGTAAAAGGATGCTAGAAGAGGAGAGATATCCTAATTGTTAAGCTCTTGTGCATCTCTCCGACCCACACATGTATTCTGACACCTCAGTCCCAGGTTAATGCATCACGGGCATGCATGTCAGGCTGACAGGTTAATGCATCACGGGCATGCATGTCAGGCTGACAGGTTCATGCATCACGGGCATGCATGTCAGGCTGACAGGTTCATGCATCACGGGCATGCATGTCAGGCTGACAGGTTCATGCATGTCAGGCTGACAGGTTCATGCATCACGGGCATGCATGTCAGGCTGACAAGGCATCGCCAGAAAAAATGGTACTTCCTCAAATGTCCTCCAAAATGAATGAGAGCATAAATGCATTTGTTTAATTAATTATTTTTTTTTGTTCGTTTACAAACTGAGACATTACAGGAAGTAATATCTGTTGTGGCGATGCCTTGTCAGCCAGAGACATCAGAAGTAATTCTAATGAGGAAATATTTTTAATTTTAAACACACCATTGCACCATCCTGGAGATTGCCTTGCAAAAGCAACAGCCACCCAGTGGTGGCCAAAGTTTTATTCAACCCTTAACAAAAATGGAGAATCCTGATCTGCTTCCAGATCCTTCCTGTGGCCCAATAGTCAGTTGCAGTGCTTCTCCAGTTTCCCTGTCTTGAGACAGATTGGTAGATTATTATTTGCTGGGAGGCTGTGCAGAATCGGCGAAGAGCAATAATTATGATACAAAATCCAACATTCTTACAGGAACTGCAAAAAACAAAACAAAAAATCGGTCAAAGCATCTTGCTGCATAAACATATCCCCGCAATTTATTTTTAGTGGTCTAGGCCAGAAACTATATGGTCTTGCATAGTGGGCCAGTGGGATTTTCAATCGCTCAACACCTGTGTCTGATCATTGACATGAATCTAGTTTTCTGGGTGCACGATACTGGAACAGAAATATATGCAGCTATGTACATGTTATCCTCGTCATAGCCTGATGTTCAAAACTCAGGAAGTTGCTGTTTACTTTTGCTTTCTGTAGTATATTCTTTCCTTTTTATGTTCTAATGCTCTGAAACCTCTTCCACAGGCAGCTTCCTGCAATGACTGCTCTACAGACACTGCACCTCAGGAACACACAACGCACTCAGAGCAATCTTCCCACAAGCTTGGAAGGCCTAACTAATTTAGCAGGTAGGAAGCAAATGTTTTTTCTCCCAAATACCTGCCAGGCACCAGGACTTCTTCAGCCATTACCTACCTGGAGCTTCCGCCACTGGAGAACTTAGCTCTGTCCAGAGCACCAATTTGCCCCACACCCCCTAGAGTCCTCAGAAGCTTGCCGCCTCCCAACAGGCCCAGCCCAGGAGGGGTGCTGTGAGCCAGGAATAAACAGTGGGTGAGAACTAAATAAAGAGCCGCTATTAAGTGATGATCTGACTATCCTACACAGAGAGGGCCCCCAACATGGGAGACTGGGAGAGGCATACCGAGATGAGGCTTGTTTCTGTGTGTGACCAGGGGAAGGTGATATACAAAGTGTAGTAGTGAAAAAAACACTCAGATATACAGTGCTGCAGAAATAAGTACAGCATGCAGAATGAGAGATACTGTAGTAAGTTAGTCAGGTGGCAAAGCAACTAGGTGTAGACAGTGGCAGAAAGAACTAGCAGGACAGAAGAGGGCAGGGTGATCCCAGTGCTTTAAAGAGAGACATAATTGGAGAGGCAAAGAAGGGTTAAACATAGAAACGTAGAATTTGACGGCAGATAAGGACTACTTGGCACACCCAGTCTGCTCATTTTTTTTCCCTACCTACAGTATCACCGCAGACCCTACTTTATCTCCAGCTCTTCCTCCCTCCCCCTCCCCCTCCTTCCTTTCCACTAAGATTCCCATCTGTCTATCACATGCATTCTTGAACCCTACAATTGTTTTCACCCTACCACCTCTGCTAGAATTGCTGTTCCAGGAATCCACCACTCTTTCTGTGAAGAAGTATTGTACTTTTTCGGATATCTCCTGAATCTACCTCCTCTCCAGCTTCCTGGCATGTCCCCTTGTTCTTGAGCACCTTTTTTTCTGAAAAATACTTTCCTCCTGTACCTTATTTACTCTCATGAGATATTTAAAGATCTCTGTTATATCCACACTCTCCCTCCTCCTCTCTTCTAGGGTATAACTATTGGGGTCCTTTTAGTCTCTCTCTTCATGGGGCTTTTGATGCAGACTCTGCACCATTTTAGTTGTCCTTCTCTGAACCGCCTCCACTCTGTCTATATCCTTCCAGAGATGTGGTCTTCCGAGCTGGACAGAGTACTCTAGGTGGGGTCTTTTAGTGATCTATACAGAAGCAACATCACCTCCCTCTTTTTGCTTGTGATACCCCTCCCCTGTGCACCCCAGCATCCCACTAGCCATCTTGACTGCCTCGTTGTATTGCCTGGCCACTTTTAGGTTACCAGATATGATTACCACCAAGGTCTTTTTTCTATTTGGTGGGTGTCAATACCACTCCCAACCATTTTGTACTCCGCCTCTGGGTTTCTGTACCCCGACTGCATTATTTTTCTCTGGTTTGCATCGAAACCCAAGTGCCATACTCTTGGCGACTCCTCAAGTTTTCTCAGGTCTTTGCTTGTCCTTTACGCACCCCCCCCCCCCCGGAGTGTCCACCCTATGGCAGATTTTGGTGTCCTCAACAAAAAGGCAGACCTTCCCTTCCAGCTCCCATACAATGTCACTTATAAACACGTTAAAGAGGACCAGTCCCAGCACTGATCCCTAACACATCCTGCTGGCCACCTTCACTTCTCAGAGTGAACTCCATACCACCACTCTGTCGCTGGTCCCTTAACCAGTTTCTTACCAGTTTTCCACCTTTGGACCAACTTCTAAGCTACCCAGCTTGCTTACTAGTCTCGTATGTGAAATGGTGTTGAAAGCCTTACTGAAATCTGGTTACTGAGATCTGGGTTGGAAGGTTATTCCACAGTGAGGGGGAGAAGGACAGAAAGCAGTTTGACCAGTGGAAGTTTTGCAGTGAAGGATAAGAAAGGTGTGAAAATTGGTGGAGTGGAGCAAGTGGGATGAATGGACAATGGGCATTGAGGGGGTAAGAGGAGAACCAGCAGTTAGAGAGAAACGAGGAGCAGTGAGTGAGACATTGAAACTGCAGGTAAGAGGAGCAGTGAGTGAGACATCGAGACTGCAGGGAAGGAAAGGATTAGATATAGAGAGCAATAATGGGCAAGAAAGTGTTTGAAGCTAAGTGACAGAAAGAATGAAATGGATGATCCAGTCTGGCTAAGGTGGACATAGAGGTGGTGCCATAAACCACATCGGCACAATCAAGTACTAACAGGATCCTTTTGAGAAGGTTCCCGTGGCAGACTAGGAGGGGAAGGTGAGATTTGTTGTGATAAAAGGTGCTGTGTTTGGGGCAAAGCTTGCTGTAATTGGCATTGTTTTGCGAGGAGAAATCCAAGTTTCTATCCAGCAATGCACAGAGATGCTTAAAGTTGGAGACCTCTTCGGAAGGGGGGAGGGGGTGTACCATTCAGGGTTTAGAAAACTGGGTGAAGTGGAACCTAGGAAGCATTTGTCTACTACCATCTTTTGGAGTTCTGCCCAAACTGATTGGAGCAAAACCAGTGTAGGATGTTGCCAGTCACACTGTAGACACGATTCCAACACTACAGTCTAGTAGCTTAGTGAACTGTGTTGTTGGGGTGTGTATGTTCGTTGGTACATAGGCTGAGGGAAGGTCATTTAGTAAACTAGAGAAAGAGGATATAATCCAGGATAAAACACTGGGAGACTGTAGAGTTTAATGGTGGGGGGAGTGTCACCAATATCAACCGATTTTTATTTATTTTACTAGGTAAGCAAGCAGAGCCTAAAGACTCCTTTCCAGTTGTGACCTGGGGTAGGAAGGTTATAGGTACAGGTAACAAATTACAAAAGATACAGGAATACATTCTTCCATAATTCTTCTAAACAGCAACAGTACACAATATAAGGATACAATGCAGATACGTACAAGGTGAAATATTTAGGCAGGTGCAATTGGAGTTTTACAAACTGAGGCTCACAGTATCTACGGAGCATGTTACAAATGTATCATACAACAGACTGTGTGTCATTTAGGCTTGGGTCACAGGGGAGGATAGGTTGTGTCCCAGCATATGCTCTGTGAGGTATTAGGCCAATGACTATTGCACCCAGAGGAGACAGAACTGGGGCAGTTGGGGGCATGCAGTGAAGGAGGCATAAAGAGCCTTCATTTGTTGCCTACATGACTAAAGGCGTTGGCAGAGGTGATGTTGGCAGGCGAGCTATGCTGAACAGAGGGAAGTTTGCAGCTGATTGAGGCTTGCCCTAAGTTTCTTGTGCAGCTAGGGATCTGAAAATTATACCTGTCCTCAGACCTGAGAGAGTAAGTGCAGTTTGAGGCTGGTGTAAAAAGATTCAGGAGGTATCAAGGGAGTTTTCCTGTCCAGTACCTACCCCCTCTAGCATGGTGTGTAGACTGTGCCTCTGTGGGGAAGGTAGCCATCGGAGTTCCTTGTACAGTATATTATACAGTGGTGGGTTACTGGGGGGACAGGTCAGCTCAAATCTGCATAGTGCATTGAAGAGTTGGTTCCTGCATAGACGGTGTCCCTGTAGTTCACCGGGCGAAGATGGAGCGTTCAACTACCAGTTTTTTGATGTGTAGCTGTAGGCAGCTTTTCAGGATTTAAAGGGCACCTAGCTTGGCATAATATTTGGCTGTAACTTGAGATATGTGGCCGGAGTAATGGAGATGGTGGTCTAGGTGCATGCCTAGATATTTTATGAAGATACCGAGTTGAGGCGTTCCTCTTGGATGGAGCATAGGCATAGCGAGTTGTAACCAGTGGCTGCATCTAAACAGCATAGATACTGTTCTCTTTTGATTCATTACAAGTCTGTTATCTTGAAACAATTTTTGGGCGGTGGATAAGTCCTTTTACAGGGGCTCTTTGATGGCGGGGGCAGAAGGGCTGGATGCATAGATAACTGTCATCAGCATACATGTGTATGTCACAGGTGGAAAGAGCTTGTGGAAGATCATTTATGGTGAACAACAGAGGGCCCAGGACCAAGTCTTGGGGGACCTCCAGGGTGACAGTAAAGGGGGGGGGAGACGTGGTTCCAGGTAGCTTGACTGATTGTGCTTGGTTGATTTAGGTAGGAGCAGAACCGTGCTGGAGAAGGGGGGGAGGGGGGAGAGACGCCTGAGGCTGCTACCTTTTCCAGGAGTAGATTGTGGTCCAGTGTTGAAGGCTTTGGCAAGGTTGATTTTTTTTTTTTTTTTTTTTAAAGGTGGCACCAGTACCAATGCGCTTGCCCATGTTGGAATGAATATGGTGGGTGACCTGGAGGAGGAGGTGGAGTGGTTAGGGCAGAAACTGGCCTAATACGGGGCCAGAAGGCCCAAGCTGGAGAAGAAGTTTACAAGTTGCCTGCTCATCTAGCCTCTTGAAGAGCTTGGAAAAGATTGGTAGGAGGGAAATTGAATGGAAGTTAGAGGGAGCATCTGCAGGACCCCCATTGTCGATGGGTACAACTAACGCATGCTTCCAGTTGCAGGGGAAAGAATCTGCTGTGAGGGACTGATTTAAAACTGTTGGTGATATGAGCTGCTATGATATGGGCACCTATGCTCAGGAACTTGGGGGAGATGCCATCATCCCCACAGCTTGATGAGTGTTCAGCATGGAGAGCTCTTTGGGTACCTCATCCACTGAGATTGCCTGGAGGCAGAAGGTGCCAGATTGATGGAACTGGTGATTCTGGGTGGAGTAGGGTTTGGGGATAAGAGCCCTCAGACCCTCAGTAATGTACTTGTTTAAATCTTCGTCTGTCAGTGTGGAGCTTGGGGTTGCCTGGTCCCTGGCAGACTGTGTGGGAGAGTTGAGAAGGCCATAGATTTATAAAATACAGACTGGTCTGAACCTTCACGCTCAAGCTTATTTTGGAAATGGGTGGCTTTGGCCTTCCTTGTGATCTTGGCACAGAGGTTATGAAGGGATGTGAAGGCATGCCTGTATGATGGGCGCCCTAAAGATTTGTGCCTGGCCCAGGCCTCGACTTTGTGTCTGTAGCTTTCAGTTATTTCCAGGGTAATCCATGGTAAATGTTGGCCTTGAACTCTGGATCTCTTAGCTGGCGCGTGCTTATTACATATTGCAGAGAAAGTGGCGGTAAACAGGGCTGATGCTTCATCTTGGTTAACTGCTGTTAGAATAGGGGCCCAGTCGGTTGATAGTAGGTCCTGCATGAATGCATCTGCCTTGAACTTTTTGAAGTTTCTGGCTTGGGTAATCCTGGGAGTAGCTTTGACAGTTTTGATCTTCTGCACACAGTAGGTCATACAGTGGTCACTAAATATGTCTGGGAGTGTGTCTGCATCTAGTATTCTGTGGTTCTAGGGACATGGATATGTTGTTCATCCACACTGTCTGGCAGGTTCCTTGCCGCTTTAAATCTTGCCGGAAGGTCTTCAAGCTGGCTCCTCCCACCCACCCGGGTGGTAAAACTCTCGGCTCCGCCGCATGACGCCAGATCTTCCTTACCGCTTGGAAGCTCAGGTTCCTTCCTTAACGCTCTGCGTATAAGACTGGTTCTTAATTCTTCGAAATTTCGAAATTGAAAGTTTTTTGCTAAAAAGACTTCGGTCTTCTCTCCCTCGCGGCTGCGATGGACAAATCGACTCCCGGTTTCCGGAGATGCCGTTGCGGGCAGAAGATGTCTCGGACGGATCCGCACTCCACGTGCGTCTACTGCTTAGGCCTTGAGCACGACCCGCAGGCTTGCGACCTGTGCTCTCCTTTTTCGGCCTACGCCCCTCAAGACCGTGCTGCCCGCTTACAGCTGGGGCGCCCCGAGAAAAGATTTCCTCGGTTAAGTCAAAGAGGCCGGTCGGCCGGTGTCCGGCGGTGAGCTCGGTGGATCAGCTCGAGCAGCTGATAGCCCTCGAGGGCGGCGGGCAGCTTCTACCTCGGCTGCGGCATTTGTCCCGCTTTCTCTCGGTGCCTCGTGTTCGGCTTCCTTTAAGGAGCTTTGTCTGACCCTCTTGACGAAAGGTGAGGGTCCAACTTCCTGGACCTTTTTCTCGGTCCAAAAAGAGAGACAAGAGCAAGTCTCACCGTCGACGCTCTTGGGAGCGGGAAAGATCCCCTTCCCCTAGTTGTCGACAGTCGACTTCGGTCGACCCCTCAGCTTCGGCCACTGGCTTCACGGTCGTCCCCATCAGGCCAGTTGACAGAGACTCCTGTCGACGCGGTCGAGATTTTTCTCGACCCGTCGGACGGGTTGTCGGCTGGAGAAGCTGAGAATCCCCTCTCCCCGGTTCCCCCGGTGGGAGTTGAGGATCCCGTCGGCTCGTCTGTGCCTCCGGTTCTGGAGCCTTCGGTGGAATCGTCCGAGCCGAGGGGAGTGCCGATTCCCTCGACACCTCCCGCTACCGTCCTCGGCCTGGCTGAGGTTCTCGGTCTCGGACGTCTTCGCAGTCCAGCCGATCCCGCCGTCATAGGCGGTCTCGGTCTCTGCACCGTGGCAAGCGGCACCGCCGCTCATCCTCTTCCTATTCCTCGGACGAGGGGAGGCTTCGGCGCAAGTTGCGTCAGAGGTATGAGGAACTCATGTGGCAACAGCTCCTTCTGACTGGGACTAAGCCGACGCCATCGTCTTCCTCGGCCATTAAGTGGCTGTCACCGGAGCAGCCGAAACAACCCCTCGTTTTAGCCGAGGAGCCTGTTCCCAGGCCGGTTGTTCGGCCAATTCCAGCTGTCCCACCGATTCCGGTGGAACCTCCGCCTCCACAGCCGTTAGTTGGGGCTCCGACCAAAAATTCTCGGTCGGCTCGGGGACTGCCCCATAGGCTGTCTGTCACCCTCACTCCTGATAGACCTCGGCAGGTGGAGGGTGGCTCAGGCCCGAGACAGCTCTTTGAGGACTCTTCGAGTCCGAGGATGATTCTCCCTTTTCTCCAAGCGAATGGACTTGGAGTCCTCAGGAGGACAGTCGGTGGACGATAGCCCTTCGTCCTTCCTAGGATTGCTTCGGCTCATCTCGGAATCCACCGGGATGAAGCTCGAACCCGTTTCTAAACGGGCCAGGTATCCCCTCACGGAGATTCTGGACCAAGGGGATTCCCCTACGGAGGCCTTTCCGGTGGCCGAGGCCATAGTGGGTCCGGCCTTGGAGCTCTGGCAACGCCCTGCTTCCTGCCCTGCACCTTCGGCCAGGATGGCCAGGAAGTATGCGGTCCCTACCGGTTCCCTGTCCGTTTTTTCGGAACACCCCTCTGCTGAGGGGTGAGCTACCGACAGCTTCCGGCGTGCGAGAACGCTAGGATGTGACAAACCTCCCGACAAGGAATCCAAGAAATTGGATTATGCCGGGCGGAAGTCTATGCTGCGTCCTCTCTCGGCCTTCGTCAGGCCAGTTCGGCCGTCCTCATGGCACATTTTTCTCATGCCCTGTTGGGCCCCCTGGAAGAGGTCATCCCTCATCTTCCCGCGGATCTGCAGACTACGGTCAGGCAGGTGCGGGATCAGGGCAGGGCAGTGGCCAAACAGCAGCTCCAGACTGCTTTAGACATTGGGGACTCATGTGCCAGGTCTGTGGCGGCCGCAGTGGCCATGCCTCGTCGGGCTTGGCTGAGGATATCCACCTTTACTTCGGATACCCAGCATAAGTTGGCGGATGTTCCTTTTAGGGACTGACCTCTTGACCCTGGGGTGGAAGGTCACCTGCAGAGGATCGAGAAGTCCAATGCTACCTTGGACTCGGTTCTTCCGCTCAGAAGGACAAAGGCGCAAACCACAGCCTAAGCCTTTTCGTCCTTCTAAGCCCTCAGCCTTGACCCAACAGCGTCAGGGCCAGCAGGCTCGAGCTTGGCATCCCAAGCCAAGCCAGACACCCTCAACAGGAAGCAGGAGGTAAGGCCCAGGAGGTCCTCGGCCGGTCCTCCTCCAAGCCTGCCCAGTGACGGGCTGAGGGTGTCGCCCCAACCCCGTCACCTCACCCCAGGTTCCCCATGGGAAACGGCTCGGCATTCTTCCTTTCCGCCTGGTCCGTTATTACCACGGACAGGGTGGGTACTGGAGGTGGTGGGAAAAGGCCTGCCTCTAGAATTAGAGAGCAGGCCCGCCCTTCAAACCGTCTCACCTCGGGGTGCCCTCGGGGTCCGCCCAGCCTTACTGTCGGCTCGTCGAGGCCGACGCCGCTCTCCTCCTCAAGGAGGTGATCAGGGAGGTAGCGGACCCTCCTCAGACCCGGGTTTGTGTCCAGGTACTTCCTGGTTCCGAAACGGACGGGGGGCTGGCGCCCCATTCTTGACCTACACGACCTGAACAAGTTCCTAAGGTCTCGAACCTTCAGGATGGTCACTCTGGCTCAGATAATACCATCTCTGGAACATGGCGTGTGGTTCTGCTCTCTGGACCTGCAGGACGCGTTCTTTCACGTCCCTATCCGTCCGTCACATCGGAGATTCCTTCGCTTTCGAGCGGAGGGATCCCTCTTCGAGTTCGAGCCATGCCCTTGACCTGTCTCCAGCTCCCAGGGTCTTCACCAAATGCATTGCAGTGGTGACAGCCTTCCCTCTTGGCGCCGAGGGTCAGGTGTACCTTACCTGGACGATTGGCTGATAGCAGCCCCCTCCAGACGGGAGGTGGAGCGGTCCAGAGATCTGGCCCTCCAGGTTTGCTCTCAAGTCGGCCTTCTTATCAACGAGGCCAAGTCGGAACTCGAGCCGAAGCAGGTGATTCTGTTTATCGGGGCAGAGCTCAACTCTCTTCGAGCCAGAGCACGGCTCCCGGCGGACAGGGCCGAGGTTCTTACCTCCTTTGCCCAATCATTTCTAGTTGGGCAATCACGCCCTGCCCGGGACTTCCTGCGCCTCCTGGGTCTCATGGCGGCCTGTACCAGCGTGGTCTGTTGGGCACGCTGGCATCGCCCCTTCCAGTGGGGACTGGCCAGCCAGTGGTCACAACGCTGCGATCCATTGGACCAGCTAGTGATGGTGACCAGGAGATGTGGAACGCTCTCCGGTGGTGGACCGTTCCATCTCATCTGCAGGAGGACATCCCGTTTGTCCGCCCCGAGCCGACGGTCTCTCTATCGACCGATGCCTCTCTGATGGGTTGGGGTGCCCATCTGGGGGAACACCGAGTGCACGGCCTCTGGTCCCCGCGGGAGTCCCGATGCCCATCAACCTGCTGAGCTCCGGCGGTTCGCCTAGCTCTCACCGCCTTTGCTCCGTTTCTCCGGGGTCAGGTGGTCCGGTCAGACGGACAATACCACGGCGATGTACTACCTAAACCGCCAGGGCGGGACGCGTCATGCTTCTATGCAAGGAAGCTCTCCGATTTGGTCACTGTGCGCAGCCTGGAGGCGGATCTCCTAGCCATTCATGTGGCAGGAGCCTCCAACACCCTGGTTGATGCCCTGAGCCGGATAGGGGCTGCATGTCACGAGTGGTCTGTCCTGCCGGAGGTAGTACAAGATCTGTTCTCCTGCTGGGACACACCTCAGGTGGACCTGTTTGCCTCCAGGGAGAAGCGAAGCTGAGGCTGTTTCATGCCCGCCCCCCCTCAGCAGGGCTTGCTGCAGGGGGATGCCTTCTCGAGGCTGTGGACCCCGGTCTCTTTTACGCCTTTCCCCCATTTCCCTTGATTCACAAGGTGCTTCTCAAGGCAAGGAGGGACAAGGCGCAGGTGATTCTGATAGCCCCAGACTGACCCCGCCAGTTCTGGTACCCAGATCTCCTCAGCCTCAGCTCCAGGCTCCCGAGGCAGCTTCCAGCTCGCCCGGACCTGCTCTCAGTCAATCAGGGGAAGGTGTTCCATCCGGACCTTCAATCCCTGCACCTGCCGGCCTGGTTCCTGAGTGGCTAGAGTTCCAGGCCTTGGGTCTTTCCGACGAGGTCCTCAATGTTGTTGAGGCGTCTCGTAAGGAGTCTACCAGGAAATGCTATGCCTTCAAATGGAAGAGATTTTCCATTTGGTGTCAGGGCAAGGGCTTGGACCCTTCCTCCTGTCCTTTGGCAAGCATCTTGGACTATTTATGGTCCCTTTCTAGTCAAGGGCTTAGGTCGACGACCCTAAGGGTGCACCTGGCAGCCATCTCTGCTTACCGGGCGCGGGCCGGGGAGCAGTCGGTGGCGCAGGAGAAGGTGGTCTGGCGCTTTTTCAAAGGCCTTGATCACATTTCCCCTCCGGTGCGAGAACCTCCACCTCCGTGGGATTTACTGCTGGTACTGGCAAAGCTCATGGGCAAGCCATTCGAACCAATGCACAGGTGTGAACTCTCTCACCTGTCGTGGAAGACCACCTTCTTGGTGGCTATCACGTCAGCCAGAAGGATGGGAGAACTCCAGGCGCTCTGCATCGAGTCTCCTTACCTGGTCTTCCACAGGGACAAGGTTGTCCTGCTTCCACCGAAATTCCTTCCGAAGGTGGTGTCGGAGTTTCACCTAACCAGGTGTTGACTCCCAGTGTTCTACCCCAATCACACTGAGGCTCTAATACAGGCTCCATACTTTGACCCTAGAAGGGCGCCGCTATTATAAGGAGTGCACGCTGAAATTCGGGAGAGGTTCGCCAGCTGTTTGTGACCTACGCTGAAGCCGCACCTGGCAGACCTGCAGCCAAGCGGGATCGTAGGCAGGGACACCTGCATAGATCTCGTTATGTTGGCGGGCATGGAGCCTCCCAGAGGGATAAGAGCTCATTCTATTCAGCTACTGCTGCATCGGTGGCTGCTTCCAGGACGCCCCTATCCAGGAAATCTGCAGGCTGCTACCTGAAGTCAGCACACACCTTATTACCCATTACCACATCGACCTTGAGTCACACCGGATGCTGGTTTGGGGCCTCGGTTCTCCAGTCTTTATTCCCTAAATAGGGTGTGCGCTTGCCTCCCTCCTCCCGAGAACTGCTAGAGTCTGCCAGACAGTGTGGATGAACAACATATCCATGTCCCTAGAAATACAGGTTACTCACCTGTAACAGGAGTTCTAGGAATGGTATATGTTGTTCATCCACACGACCCACCCGACCTCCCCGGCTTCGACACGCAACCTGAGCTTCCAGCGGGCCAGATCTGGCGTCATGGGGCGGAGCCGAGAGTTTTACCACCCGGGTGGGTGGGAGGAGCCAGCTTGAAGACCTTCCGGCAAGATTTAAAGCGGCAAGGAACCTGCCAGACAGTGTGGATGAACAACATATACCATTCCTAGAACTCCTGTTACAGGAGAGTAACCTGTATTTGTTGGACCTGGCAAACTAACACAAGAAACGGCTATACGAGGATGGAAGTACTCAATTAGATAAGTAACCACAGCACAAAATGAAATTGCCACTCACCCCTCCATAGTCTGATATCCGTGGTTGCCTTGCTGCTACTTGCCCTTCACTTGGTCTTCCACCATCCACCAACTACAACAACAGTAGTACGAAAGTACTCCCAGGTTGGCTGCTGCTTCTTCTAAAAACTGCAGCATTTATTCCAGAAATACACAGTGCATACATACAAATACAAGGCCGTGCTGGTGGGTCTCGTCCGGTCAAACAACCTGTTTTGCATAGTGACTCTACACTTTTTGTTAAGGTGCTGCCCCCTCGATCTACTTGTTTTATTATAGTCTTACTCTGCAGGTGCTAGATATTACTGCAAATTACAAGGCACGGGGCGCACTCACATACTTAAAATTAGAGTGCTAATAATGCATTAAAGTGCAATAACAGACGAATGACTTACTTAGTACATATAGTATAGTGCATAATTTAAAACCACATATTAAAAGTCTAACTCATCCAGATTCAAACACTGGAGAATAATTCAATTCAAGATCAGTTTTGTTGAACAATTCATCTCGTGGGAAATCTGTAAAAGGAGCAGAATATTGATTTTGGCTGTCATATATTATTGTGTAGACAGAACATATGCTTTAAACTTTTTTTCCTATACTTACTAACCACATTCCCTATTAAGATACCCCACACATAATACCCCTACCAAAGAAATAGGAAAGAAAAAAAAAAAGGAGGAAATAGAGTTTGATTTAACTTCATTCCTGAAGGAGTACTAGGTTTAAAACTGTATGAATTATTATTATTTCTACCCTCCATCTTCCTTTATTCTTTTCACTGTGAATTGGGTGCATGGCTAGTATAATGTGTGTTTTAATGTTGTCCTCGTTGTCTTTGCTGTTTTTCACTTTAAATCCCCCCCCCAGTTACCTTTTATTTATTAAAAAATGTTTTTCCCTGTGGTTTTTTCTTTTTTTTTTCTCTTTCTTTTTCTTTCTTTTCTTTAGTTTTTTTGGTTAGAGGTATTATGTCCATGGTGTCTATAGGGAATGTGGTTAGGAAGTAAAGGAAAAAAGGTATGTCTATAAAATAATGTATGACAGATGAAATCACTGTTCTGCTGCTTTTACAGATTTCCCATGGGATGAATTATTCAACAGAACTGATTTGAATTGAATTATTTTCTAGTGTTTGAATCTAGTTGAGCTAGACTTTTAATGTGTGGTTCTAAATTGTGCCCTATACTATATGTAATAAATGCAGGAGCCAATCAGGGAAGGGGAAATCCTGGATCTGGTGCCGACCAATGGGGACAGAATAGAGGATCTCCAAGTGGAGGAGCACCTGGGGACCAGTGACCACCACATGGTACAGTTCAAATTCAACACATGGATACAGTCTAGCCATACAAAGGCAAAGATCTTAGATTTCAGGGGAGCTGACTTTTGCAAGATGGGGGAAAAGTGTTAAACCCTGGAACACAGAAAGACGGGGATGGGGTGGAGGAGCAATGGGCATAAATTAAAGAAACCATTATTGGGATCGCAGAACAATGTATTAAGATGAGGAGCAAAAAAGAGGAGGAAACCACTTTGGTTCTCCAATGGTATGGCAGAAAAGATAAGGGCCAAGAAGGGAGCCTTAACTGGCTGAGGGACAGGAGGCAACGGGTAGTAGTAAATGGAGTCCAGTCAGAGGACATGGAGGTGACCAGTGGGGTACCTCAGGGATCAATTCTGGGGCCAGTCCTCTTCAGAGTCTTCATCAGTGACATTGCAAAAGGGCTGGTGGGGAAGATTTGCCTGTTTTGTAGATGACACCAAGATCTGCAACAGAGTAAATACTCCAGAGGGAGTGATAAGGATGAGAACAGACATAGGAAGGTTGAGAAGATGGTTGGAGACATGGCAGCTGAGATGTAACGCAAAGAAGTACAAAATCATGCACATGGGGAGCAGGAACCCGAGTAAGAGCTACGGAATGGGGGTTGGGGGGCTGCTGGCAGTCACCAAGGAGGAAAGAGAGCTGGGGGTCATTATCACAGGTGATCTAAAGGCCACCAAGCAGGCAGCAAAGGCAGAGGGAAAGGCCAGTGGGGTGTTGGGTTGTTTAGGAAGGGGTATCACAAGCCAAAGAATGGATATACTGGTCCCACTGTACAAAACACTGGTGAGGCCTCATCTGGAGTATGTCATACAGGTATGGAGGCTGCACCTTCATGAGGACATAGACAGAGTGGAGACGGTGCAGAGGAGAGCAACTAAGATGGTGCAGGGTTTACAGCATAAGTCGTATGAGAAAAGGTTGAAGGACCTCCGTATGTATACACTGGAGAAGAGGAGGGAACAGGGGGAATATGATTGAGACAAACCGTTTAAGTACCTCAGGGGCATAAATAAGGTGAGAGGGGAAAGCATCTTCCAGTACAAAAAGAGTATTAGAACAAGGGGACATGACATAAGATGGGGGGGAGGGCATATAAGGGGAAATGGGAGAAAGTTTTATTTCACTTGAGAGGGTGGTGGACGCATGGAATGGACTGGCCCAGCAAGTGGTGGGAGCATGCACTGTGGCAGGATTCAGACATGCATGGGATATGAATAAGGGAACCATAGTGATGGGAAGGAATAGCTAAGTCAATGACCAACCAGGGTAATAGTCCGCTAGTACAGCTGGGGCAAACGGACAGACTGAATGGGCCTAGTGGTCCTTTTCTGCCGACAACTTCAATGTTTCTGACCGGCCCGGTGGCACTTAGGGTTGAGGCGCTGGATGCCACACCAGTGACCCAGTTTCGGAAACGAGCCTAGGCCTGTCGGGGGTCGGCAGGGGAAGGAAACGATCGAGCTTCCAAAGAACTGCTCTCTTTTCCTGGGGTGGATTCTGGGGATTTCCCCGCTCAGGTGGAGGCTCCTGGCGGAGGCTGGGGGCGATGCACCTGGGGTGGGAGACAAGTAGATGGGGTCTGGTGTCAGTGGGCGTCTGCGGGAGTGGTTGGGCTCGCTCACTCAGTGCGCCGATGCCATTGCACGGCTGCACCACGAGTGGAATAAAGGAAAATGCCCCGCCTCCTGGTGGGCGAAGAGTACAGGGGCGTAACCAACCACGCCCAGTGCCGGGTCCTTCCATTTGTGCCTCTGGCTCTCCTCCCTGCCTGGTCATTCTGCTAGATTGTAGATAAGAGTGCCAGGAGGAATAGGCGGTCCTACCTCGGGGGACTGTGAGCTGGGGGGTTGAGTGGCCAGGTGGTGGATGGGGAAGTTGCCGACGGAGGAGGTACAGAGGACTTCAGGCAGGCAGGATCATGGCTGAGTTGAGCTACCCCCTGGAGAGAGTCTGGGTAAGGCAGTGAGAGGAGTTTAAACAGAACTGACCAAAAAAAAAAACTTCTATGCTTCCATTTGTCTGTTATTGCACTTTAATACATTATTACCACATTAATGTTGGGTATGTGGGTGCCTCATGCCTTGTAATTTGCAGTAATATCTAGCACCTGCAGAGTAAACTATAATGAGTGGGCTGATCAAGGGGGCAGCACCTTTTGAGAAAGCATAGGGTCACTATGTGAAATGTTAGGCTGTTGGATCTGACATAACCCACCAGCATGTCTTTTTATTTGTATGTATGCACTGTGTATTTGTGGAATAAATGCTGAAGTTTTGGAATAAGAAGCCAGCCTGGGAGTACTTCCATTTTACTATCATTGTAGTTGGTGGACGGTGGATGGTGGAAGACTGAGTGAAGAGTGAGTAGCAGCAAAGTTACCACAGATATCAGACTACGGAGGGGTGAGTGCCAGTTTCATTTTGTGCTGCTGTTGGCCCTGGCATTGAATCAGGTAGGAGAAGAGATCAGCTAAGTGAGGTTTAGGGCTTTTATTTATTTATTTTTTTATTATTATTATTATTTACATTTTTGCATTTTCTCTCCAATCCTTGGAACCCAGCAGACACAGCAGTGCATGCGCGTGGAGGCGCACATGTACACTGGGTACCGGCTGGGCCCCTTCTGCCCAACCCCATTGCTGTCGCCGGGCTCTCCGTTGCCTGAACTGCCACCTGTCCTCCACCAGGTGGCAGCCAAGAGCTGGGGTAGCCCCTCATCCCTCCGTGGGAGAGGAGAGCTGCCTCGCGGTAGCTCAGTCCCACTCCTCCCCCCCTCCACTGACCCTTGACAACCTAGGCTCATTCCTGAACCCGGGTCGCCGGCATAGCGTGAGGTGTGGTGTCCAGCACTCAACCCTCTGCGCCACCAGGCTGGCTCGGGCTTTGATTTTTTGAGTGAAGATTCAAGGGAGGTGAGGGGCTAGACCCAGAGTTGTGTTGGTCAGTGAGGTAGGAGCAGAACCAGTTGACTGACAGGTTGGTTAGTCTGTGCCCCCTCCTGCTATACAGGTGGAGGGGTTGGGACACCATATCAAAGGCCTTGGTGTGGTTAACAAAGATGGCAGTGGTTTAGTGCCCCTGGTCCATCCCCTTTAGGATGGAATCTGTGATCCATAGGAGGTAAGAGAATGTGGAATGGGTTTTATGAAAACTGTACTGGAAGGGCAATAGGAAATCAAAAAGAGGAGAGCTGGGAACGGACCAGTTTCTCTTGGAGTTAAGCCAGCATAGGAAGGAGAGAAAGAGTGGTAGGTCCCAGCGGAACACAAGCCACCTTCTTTGTGGAGATGAAGATCCTTGGCCTGCTTCCACACAGAGACCTGAGGTGAAAGAAGAGATTGAGGAGGGTGGTAAGGGGGAGGCAATAACGAGAGCAGACGTATGAGTTTGGAGTCCAGACCATAGGGACTGTGACCCTTAGTGGGACTTAGTGAAAGGAGGGTGGAAGAGAGAGCATTGGGGGAGGGGTGGGAGGAGGGGGGCAGGATAGAGGAAAGGCTAAGGGAGCAGAAGAAGGCACAAGCTGTAAAGAAGTGACTAAAAGCAGCGACAGCCTCAGCAGGGTTGGAGGTATAGGAGTGTCCATTCTTCAGAATAGGGTTGTTGACTGATTGGGGTGGTGGCAAATCTGGAGTGAAAAACCTGTCCGAATTTATCAGGGAAGTTATATAGCGATTTTACAACAGATAAAGTCCTCCAGACCCATCGAGTGCCAGATTCTATCTAATTCTCTGACTTGTACCTTATTGGACATTCACTCTTTTCTTATGTTTAAACTCCACTTATTTTCACAGTACCCATATGGCTATCCCATTTATGCTTAAGTTCATTTACAGTATTAGAACACACTACTTCCTTCGGATGCCTGTTCCAGTTTCCCGTCACCCTCTCAGTGAAACAATACTTCTAGGGACATGGATATGTTGTTCATCCACACTGTCTGGCAGGTTCCTTGCCGCTTTAAATCTTGCCGGAAGGTCTTCAAGCTGGCTCCTCCCACCCACCCGGGTGGTAGAACTCTCGACTCCACCCCATGACACCAGATCTTCCTTACCGCTTGGAAGCTCAGGTTCCCTCCTTAACGCTCTGCGTATAGACTGAATCTAACTCTTTGGTTCACCCAATAATTTTAAAGTTTTCCAGACTTGGTCTACTTCTTCCTTGGCGGTTGCGATGGACAAATCGACTCCGGTTTGTCGGTGCCCATGCAGGCAGAAGATATCAGGACCGATCCACACCCACGCAAGCGCTCACTGCCTCGGCTTGACCACGACCCACAGGCCTGCGAGTTGTGCAGGTCTTTTTCGGCTAACGTCCTTTAAGACTGTGCTGCCCGGCTCCAACTTGGGCGCCCCGAGAAACGTTATCTGCTGGTGAAGTCCAAGGAGGCCTGTTAGACGGTGTCTGCGGCGACTAGCTTGGCTGAGCAACTTGAGCAGATGATCGCCCTCGAGGAGGAGGTGGCCCAGGCCGCATCTTGATCTTCCTCGGTCGCGGCATTTATCCCGCTCTCTTTGGGATCCTTCTACACAGCTTCTTTTAAGGAGCTTTGCCAGTCCCTCTCCACGAAGGGTGAGGGGCCATCGGGACACTCTTCTCGGTCAGAAAAGAAGGACTCGAAGGGGTAAGTCCCACCGTCGGCGTTCGTGGGAGGCGGATGGGTCCCCTCCCGAACAGTTGACACTCTACTCGGCCGAGGCTGCGGCTAAGGCTGCTAGCTTCACGATGTCCCCGTCAGGTCAGCCGGCCGAGACACCCGTCGACACGGTCGAGATTTTTCTCGACCCGTCGGATGGGCTGTCGACTAGTGAAGCAGACAACCCTTCATCACCGGCTCCCCCAGTGGAAACCGAGGACTTGCCTGCGCCTCCCGTGCCGGAGTCCCCGGTCAAGGCTCCCGAGCCGAGGGAGGAGTGGGTTTCCCGCACTCCCTCCGAGATCCACCCTCGGAAACACCGAGGGTCTCGGACCTCGTCTCGGTCCAGCTGATCCCGCCGACACCGGCGGTCTCGGCACCGAGGAAAGCGGCGCCTCTTGTCCTCGTCTTCCTCCTCGGAAGAGGAGAGGCTTCGGCGCAAATTGCGTCGACGCTACGAGGACATAATATGGCAGCAGCTCCTTCTGTCCGGGAACAAGCAGACGCTGTCGCCTTCCCTGGCCATTAAGTGGCTGTCACCCGAAAGGCCGAAACAACCCCTCGCGGTGGTCGAGGTGCCCAAGCCTGGGCCAGTTGTTTGGCTGAAACCAGCTGCCCCACCGATTGTGGTGGAACTTCCGCCTCCACAAGTGAAATCGGGGCTCCGACCAAGGATTCTCGGTCGGGTCAGGGTCTGCCCCACCGGTTGTCGATCACCCTCACTCCCAACCGTCCTCGGCAGGTGGAGGGTGGCTCAGGTCCCAGGCAGCTCTTCTCAGACTCCTCTGAGTCTGACGACGACTCCTCCCTGTTTTCCAGGCCCCTTGACCTGGAGTCCTCCGGGGGGCAGTCGATGGATGAGAGCCCATCATTGTTCATGGGTCTGCTTCGGCTCATCTCGGAGTCCACCGGGATGCAGCTCGAGCCCGTATTCAAGCAGGCCAAGTATCCCCTCACGGAGATACTGGACTGAGGGGATTCTCCCACGGAGGCCTTTCCGGTGGCTGAAGCCATTGTTGGCCCAGCCTTGGAGCTATGGCAGCGACCGGCTTCCTGTCTTGCGCCTTGGGCCAGGATGGCCAGGAAGTATGCGGTCTCTACTGGCTTTGTCCGGTTTTTCGGAACACCCCTCTGCGGAGGGTTGGTCACAGATAGCGTTTTCCGGTGTTCCGGGAACGCTAGGGATGTGAATAAGCCCCCTGACAAGGAGTCCAAAAAAAGCGGGACAATGCCGGGCGCAAGATATACACTGCGTCCTCCCTCTGCCTCCGTCAGGCCAGTTCGGCCATACTGATGGCGCACTTCTCCCACGCCCTCATGGGCTCCCTGGATGAGGTGATCCCTCAACTCCCGGCTGATCTGCATACTACGGTCAAGCAGGTGCGGGATCAGGGAAGGGCAGTGGCGAAACAGCAGCTCCAAATGGCTCTTGATATCGGAGACTCCTATGCCCGGTCAGTAGCAGCCGCAGTGGCCGTGCGCTGCAGAGCCTGGCTGAGGATATCCACATTTACAGTGGATACCCAGCACAAGTTGGCAGACGTCCCCTTCTTGGGGACCGACCTGTTCGGCCCCGGAGTGGAAGGCCACCTCCAGAGGATCGAAAAGTCCAACGCCACCTTGGACTCGGTTACGTCTACTCAGAAGGACAAAGGCCGTCGACAGCAACACAAGTCCTTTCAACCTTCTGCCCCTGCGGCACGTCCGGCCCAGCAATACCAGCATCAGGACCAGCAGGCTCGCACTTGGCACCCCAAAGCCAAGCCTGCAGCTTCCTCCAACAGGAAGTAGGGAGGAAAAGGCCCAGGAGGTCCCGCGGCCGGTCCTTCCTCCAAGCCTGCCCAGTGACTGGTTGAGGGGTGTCACCCCCAGCCACGTCGCTTCCCCCTGGGTTCCCCCCGTGTGAGGACGGCTCCGCCACTTCCTTTCCGCCTGGTCCGCTATCACCACGGACCGTTGGGTGTTGGAGGTGGTAGGAAAGGGTCTGCCTCCGGAGTTCGAGCAGGCCCCGCCCTTCCAAGCCGTCGCCCCACGGGTGGGCTACGGGGTCCGCAGCCTCTCTGTCGGCTCGTTGAGCCGACATTGCCCTGCTCCTCGAAAAGGAGGTGATCAGGAAGGTGGTGGAGCCTCCACCAGACCCAGGGTTTATGTCCAGGTACTTCCTGGTCCCGAAACGGATGGTGGGCTAGTGCCCCATTCTAGACCTGCACGACCTGAACAGGTTCCTAAAGGTCTCGAACCTTCAGGATGGTAACTCTGGCTCAGATCATTCCATCCTTGGAACGAAGTGTGTGGTTCTGTTCTCTGGACCTCCAGGATGCGTTCTTTCATGTCCTAATCCGTCCGTCCCATCAGAGATTCCTCCGCTTCAGAGCAGAGGGATCCCTCTACGAGTTCTGGGCCATGCCCTTCGGCCTTTCTCTAGCTCCCAGGGTCTTCACCAAATGAATGGCAGTGGTGACAGCATTCCTGCGGTGCCGAAGGGTCCGGGTGTACCCCTACCTGGACGACTGGCTGATTGCAGCCTCCTCCAGAATGAGTTGGAGAGGTCCAGGGATCTGGCCCTCCAGGTTTGCTCTCAAGTTGGCCTCCTTATCAGTGAGGCCAAGTCGGAACTCGTGCCAAAGCAGGTGATAAAATTTATCGGGGCAGAGCTCGACTCTCTGCAAGCCAGAGCACGGCTCCACGTGGACAGGGACGAGGTTCTTTCCTCCTTTGCCCAATCATTTCAGGTTGGGCAATTGCGCCCTGCCCTGGACTTTCTGCGCCTCCTGGGCCTCATGGCGGCCTGCACTAGTGTGGTCCATTGGGCTCGTTAGCACATGCGTCCCCTACAATGGGGACTGGCCAGCCAATGGTCACAGCGCTCGGGTCCTTTGGATCAGCCAGTGATAGTGACCCAGGAGATGTGGAACGCTCTCCAGTGGTGGATCGTTCCAGCTCATCTGCAGGAGGGCATCCCGATTGTCCGCCCCGAGCCGACGGTCTATCGACCGATGCCTCTCTGATGGGTTGGGGTGCCCATCTGGGGGAGCACAGAGCGCACGGCCTCTGGTCCCCTCGGGAGTCGTGATGCCACATCAACCTGCTGTAGCCTCGAGCGGTTCATCTAGCCCTCACCACCTTCGCTCCGTTTGTACGGGGTCAAGTGGTCCAGGTCCAGACAGACAGTACCACGACCATGTACTACCTAAACCGCCAGGGCGGGACTCGCTCCATGCCTCTCTGCAGGGAAGCTCTCTGCATTTGGTCCCTCGTGCCTGGAGCCTGGGGGCGCATCTCCTTGCCATCCATGTGGCAGGAGCCTCCAACATTCTGGCTGATGCCCTAAGCCAGATAGGAGCTGCGTCCCATGAGTGGTCTCTCCTGCCGGACGTAGTACAAGATATGTTCTCCCACTGTGGCATGCCTCAGGTGGACCTGTTTGTCTCCAGGGAGAATGCGAAGCTGAGACTTTCATGCCCGCCCCCCTCAGGAGGGCTCGCTGCAGGGGGATGCCTTCTCGAGGCCGTGGACCCTGGGCCTCTTCTACGCCTTTCCCCCATTTCTCTTGATCCACAAGGTGCTTCTCAAGGTGAGGAGGGACAAGGCGCAGGTGATTCTGGTAGCCCCAGACTGGCCCCGCCAGTTCTGGTATCCAGATCTCCTCAGTCTCAGCTCCAGGCTCCCGAAGCGGCTTCCAGCCCGCCCGGACCTGATCTCAGTCAATCAGGAGAAAGTATTCCATCTGGACCTTCAATCCCTGCACCTGACGGCCTGGTTCCTGAGCGGCTAGAGTTCCAGGCCTTGGGTCTTTCTGACAAGGTCCTCAACGTTGTTGAGGCTTCCCGTAAGGAGTCGACCAGAAAATGCTACACCTTTAAATGGAAGAGATTTTCCATTTGGTGTCAGGGCAAGGGCCTGGACCCTTCCTCCTCCTCCTTGGCAAGCATTCTGGACTACCTGTGGTCCCTTTCTCAGCTTGGGCTTCGGCCAATGACCCTTAAAGTGCACCTGGCAGCCATCTCTGCTTACCGGGCACGGGCCAGGAAGCAGTCGGTGGTGCAGGAGAAGGTGGTCGGGCACTTTTCAAAGGCCTTGATCATATCCCTCCAGTGCGAGAACTCCACCTGTGGATCTAGTGCTGGTATGGCTAAGCTCATGGGTGCTTCATTCGAACCGATGCACAGGTGTAACATCTCTCACCTGTCGTGGAAGACCACCTTCTTGTGGCTGTCACGTCAGCCAGAAGGATGGGAGAGCTCCAGGCGCTTTCCATCGAGTCTCCTTATCTGGTCTTCCACAGGGACAAGGTTGTCCTGCTCCCCCACCTGAAATTCCTTCTGAAGGTGGTGTCAGAGTTTCACCTTAATCAGGTGTTGACTCTGCCGGTGTTCTACCCCAATCACACCTCGGAGACCGAGTATAGGCTCCATACTTTGGACCCTAGAAGAGCGCTCGCTTATTATAAGGAGCGGACTGCTGAAGATCGGGGAGAGGTTTGCCAGCTGTTTGTCACCTACACTGAAGCTGCACCTGGCAGACCTACAGCCAAGCGGACGATAGGCAGGTGGGTCACCTCCTGCATAGATCTCTGCTATAGGTTGGCAGGCATGGAGCCTCCCAGAGGGACAAGAGCTAATTCTACCTGCCATACCGCTGTATCGGTGGCTGCTTCCAGGGACGTCCCTATCCAGGAAATCTGCAGGCTGCTACCTGGAAGTCAGCACACACCTTCATTACCCATTACCACATCGACCTTGAGTCACGCCGGGATGCTTGTTTTGGGGCCTCGTTTCTCCAGTCATTATTCCCTAAGTAGGGGGTGTGCGCCTTGCCTCCCTCTTCCCGGAGAACTGCTAGGAGTCTGCCAGACAGTGTGGATTAACAGCATATCCATATCCCTAGAAATACAAGTTACTCACCTGTAACAGGAGTTCTAGGAATGGTATATGTTGTTCATCCACATGACCCACCTGGCCTCCCCGGCTTCAACGCACAACCTGGCTTCCAGCGGGCTAGATCTAGCGTCATGGGGCGGAGCCGAGAGTTCTACCACCCGGGTGGGTGGGAGGAGCCAGCTTGAAGACCTTCCGGCAAGATTTAAAGCGGCAAGGAACCTGCCAGACAGTGTGGATGAACAACATATACCATTCCTAGAACTCCTGTTACAGGTTACTAACCTGTATTTCCTGACCTCTTTCTTGAACATTCCTTCCACCAGCTTCATAATTTCATAAGTTTCTGCTTGTGCTAATGTCTGCTTTAAATTTAAATCCTTGCATTCCACTTTGTTTATTCCCTTTTAAAAACGTAACTATCTCTATCATGTCACCTCTCTCTCCCTGCTGTCACCCAATCTGTACAAATTCGGGTCTAATAATCTTTCCTTATATGACTTGTCTGTTGCGCTTGCATCATTTTTATAGCTCTCCTCTGCACTGCCTCAACCCTATCCCTCCTTTTTTTTTTTCCCCAAGTGTGGATTCCAGAATTGCACACCGTACTCCATGTATGGCCTCTTGAGGGATTTGTATGAGGGTAATATTACCTCCTTTCTTCTACTACTGTTTTGCTCTAGCTATACAACCTTTTATTTTGCCTCCCCCTATTGCCTAATTAGGAGGCAGTATAGTTTGATGGTTAAGGACACTGAGCTGCAAACCTGGAGACATGGGTTTGAATCCCAGCAGCTCCAACTTGCATACTGTGTGACCCTGAGCAAGTCACTTAACTTCCTTGTGCTTCCAGGTTGCACCTGGAAACAAACTCCAGCTTAGTGTGCCTTTCCTGGTTAAACAATTTCCCCTTTCCCTTATTACATGCTCTCATTTATTATCACTCCTAAGTCTATTTCCTGACCCATTTCATCTGTTTTTTACACCATCCATCAGGTAGGTTACTTTTGAATTTTATTTTTGTTCCAGTATGCATAGCTGACATTTTTTTTGTATTGAATTTCAGTTGCCAAACCCTAGACCATTTTGCAAGTTGTTCTAGATCTTCCCTAAGTAATCTTGTATCCTCATCATTATCTACTCTGCCACAGATCTTGGTATTCTCTGCAGAGACTCATCTTTGAATTTTATTCCCTGACCTAGATCACGTATGAAAAATATTAAGTTAGCACTCTTCAGGAGGTTGAATGCAAAGTAGTTGGCTGTGGCATTCCTGTTAGACTTGGTGCCGATATTGCAGAATAGTTTGTACCTGCATAAGTCCTCTGGAGAGCCAGAGGGTTCATGGAGGCTCCAGGTAGTTGCGTTTCCTAAGGAGGGTGAAGTGCTCTGCTGAGACCTAGGGAGGGTGGGACCCACAGACCTGTTACTTCCTAAGGGGGGGGGGTCACTTTTGGTAGCAGAGAATTTAGAGTGTAAGAGGAACAGCATATTGTCTATCAATGTATATAGCTAAAGACCAATCAACATTCTGAAATTCTTTGAGGTGTGGCAGGTTAAGGGACTAGAATTTCCTAACCTAGATGTACGTCTGGGGACCATGGGGCCTTGAATTGAACAGATGCAGTAGCTAATATGGTCTCACTGAGAAAGTCTGTTAAGGTGCCAGCTGAGATGATGATGATGTGAAGGGTGAGAAGAGAGGACCCAATTGATGAGTGTGCAGTTGTCAGAATGGGGGTTCAGACAAATGAGCTCTGAGATGAGCTGAGAAGGTTTGAGGGAGTTAATTTTCTGGGTGAGAGGTTTGTAGGAGTGGAAAACCAACTCACATTAAGGTCACCCAGAATGAGGAGCTCCCTGAGAAGGAGGAGGGATAAGGAGGGAAGAGCGAATATCTAGATACTCTGGTCTGGCTTGGGGGTGAAGGTACATTGCACTGACAAATATGGGGACAGAGGAAGGGAAAGAGAGCTCCCACAGGAGCAGCTTGTGGGAAGAAGGGATGGTTGACTGACACACTACATCACAGTGAGGTTAAGGTGAATATGAATAGCCACACAACCTTGTCTCTTCCCACTCTTTACCCAAGGATACTGATGACATCACTGACATGGGCTGAAAGCCAGGATTTAGTGATGATGTGGACATCAGGCTGGTATTGCAGTACCACTCGCAGTCTAAACTCTCTTCCAGCTTTAAGCAGTCAGCTCTGGACATTTAGATTAAAAAAATAAATAAATACCAAACCCCTGTGGGAATGGAGGAGAGAAGGGTGTTGGCCAGGGTGCATACATGCACGCCTGCTTCACTGCATTTCTGCTGTGGTTGTATTCCCTTAATAATTTGGTACCAGCCATATTGGAGCTCTTTGGACTTATGTGCCTATATGATAGCATGGCTGAGTTGCACTGGTTTTCCTTTTTCATGTGTTCAGCTCAATATTACCTGACAGCAAAAGCAGAAGGTTGATTATAAGCTTAAGGGCATATGATTTCTGAGGCAGCAATGAGCCCAAACCAGCTGGAGCCACTATCAGCACTGAAGCAACCCTCGGTGATGCCTTCAAAGATTGTATAGATTTTTTTCTGCATCCAGAAGTCATTCTTTTTGGGCGAGTGCGCCAAGGAAAGTTTACCTTATACTGCAGTTATAGAAACATAGGACGTGACGGCAGATAAGAAGCCAGTATAGCGCAGTGGTTTAAGGCTCTGAGCTGCAAATCTGGAGACCTGGGTTTGAACCCCACAGCCCCCACTTGCATACTGTGTGACCCTGAGCAAGTCACTTAACTGCCCTGTGCTCCTAGGTTGCACCTGTAAACAAGCTTTCAGCTTAGTGTGTCTCTCCTGGTAAAACAATTGGGCGTCGGGGGGGGGATAAGGGCTGCTGGGTCCATCCAGTCTGCCCACCTGTTTTCCTTCTTGTTATTTACTCGTATCAGGTTAAAAGTCTTTATCATGTCTCCTCCTTCCCAGCCCTCCAGAAATTACATTTTTTTTTATATATATATATTTTATTTTTATTCGGTTTTCCATTGTGTACAACACATAAGAAAATCACATTGAGTGATGGTAATCTCAGATAAATTCAATTTAGTAATGTAAATATAAGGTTTGTGCACTGTCACTGTAGTTGCCTCATAATGAGGGGGTCTCAATTCACTTACTTTAAAGTAAATATCCAGTAAAATCCAAGAAGAGACCAATTGCAGCATGCTCATGGACTAAAATCGCTAATATTACCCCAATAATCACCTAGGTGCGAACCACCCACCAACACAGCTAGTGTTTTATGAGTCCATGAAAATTCAAAAAGTTGATATAACATTAAATTATTTGACTACACTATTACAGAGCACCCTCCTATTTTTATATTATTCAAGTTTACTTTCAAAAGGTACTGTGTGGTCCTAATATTTAACCTCAAGCTGCTACATTACTGCAAACAGATGAGATAAGCATGTGGACTTTAAGCATTTTAAAAATGGTATACCTCCCCATCTCCATTATGCCCATATAAGCCCCCTTTGTTCTAATTTTAAACAAGATATGCAACTTGGTAAGTTTTTAAATCAAACCATCAGGTCATCCCAATGAAATGCTGGTGTATTTTAACATTTGCTAGACCTTTAAACCCTAGGAGTATCACCTCTCCTATTATTGATATAAAAAAAAAAAAAAAACTTTTTCTTTTAAACCAATAAAAGGTCCAGCTATAAATCACAGGAGCAAGTTGGACAATATTATAATTGTAAGACGTAGAGTCACAATGCCCCTTCAGTCTCCATCTTCATCCTCATCGGAAGACCTAGGGCAGTGAACAAAGTCTTGTTTAATAATTTCCAGTCTCTTGCCTGCTTCTACCAGGTCTGAAAATATATGTCTTACCAGCTTAATACAGTCTCAGTCTTGCTGGTAATTGCAACGCATGATTAATCTCAAGTGTACGGAGACCCGCACACACTGCATCGAAACTTTTCCGGCGTTGCCTCGTTGAGTAGCTCAGATCCGGAAAAAAAAATAGATACATTCTCCTGATTCCAACTTCAGTGGGCCCAAAGCTTTGGCTACATCCATTAGTGTCCCGAATATGTACCCCAGCAGTTATAATCATAATAGTACGAGGAGTTTCAGCAGTTGGTTTCCTACGTGGGTTCAGACGATAGGTTTTGATGAGTTGCCCTTGTAAGTCCAAGTTAAACAGCTTTAGCAATAAATTCTGGACAAAATCTTGTAATGCTTTACCCTCTGCAGCTTCCGGGACCCCCAAAAGCCAAAGATTATTAGCCCACATGTTGTTCTCCAGGATTTCAAGCCTGAGTCGCGTGGACTTATTTTTGACTAGTATCCCGGCTACAGCAGCTGCCGGTGTATTGGCAGAGTCCATCGCTATTTTAGCATCCGTGGCCACGGTATCCAAGTGGGATTCCAGTATGGTAAAACTGGTGCCCAAACTGTCAACTTTTCTGTCCAGCTCTCTTATGGCTTGAAGAGCCACATTATTGGAGGGTTCAGAGGCCTTGCTCCCCTCCGCTGGTAGGCCGCTGCCGCATGGCATTTCTGTTTGTAGTCTCACCTTGTTAGGATCAGCGTATGTCGTCTGGCGAGTTTTTCCCATTTTAGATAACAAAATTATGTACCAACTCACTGCACCAGCACCAGCGTTCCTTTTAGTAGCAAAAATAAAGTAAATTTCTTAAACTCGCTTTTTGAGGTATATTCTAGAGGAGCTCCTGTAAAGTGCGTCCATCCTGTCTGGCTGCAGGCCACGCCCCCCCCCCCCAGAAATTACATTTAATGGTTCATAGTAGTACCTGCTAGTAACAGTGGGTTTGCTTTGGTTGCAAACTTCTTCAGAGTTTCCAGACTCTGGCTGTGTCTTCTGAATTGCCCAACTGTGTTTATACACTTTTCCCTTCTGAAGGAACGGGGTGTTTTCTGCTCTGCTACTGATTGTGCTTTTCTTGTTTGGTTTCTTTCCTCCAGATGTAGACCTGTCATGCAATGATCTGAGCCGCGTCCCCGAGTGCCTCTACACCCTCTCTAACCTGAAACGGCTCAATCTTGGCTCTAACCAAATCACGGAACTGTCTCTATGTATTGATCAGTGGATACAGCTTGAAACCCTCAACCTGTCCAGGAACCAGCTTACCTCACTTCCGGTACATTGCTGCCATTTCATATGTATCTGTATATCTATCTGTATGTGCCTCTCAGAGTTCAGAAGCTACATTCTGTCAGTATTCATCCAGCTTCAAGATTGATATATGGGAAATAATACAAGACGGGGTCTGTATTCATTGGGAGTGCGTCACGCAACGTGGGAGTGCCTGTATCTCCCAAAAAATGCAGCACCCTAAAGTGTGCTATTGCACTTATCAAATGGCCTGGTAGTAAACATTTTGACATAGAAATGCAGTACTCTGCAATCATGAATACATACAGGTAGATGACCAGGTTTGTCCAACCAAAGAGCAGTATTTGCAGCAGCCATCTTTACTGATTTTATCAATAGCCATCTCCTATACATCGTTCTCTGTCTAATCTGCTATTAAATCATGTCAGCCTTGAAGCTGGAATGAGAGACTTGGGCCTGTTATCTAAAGTTGTTGGCCATTGGAACAGAATATAGGAAACCCATTTGAAAACAGGCTCCCCGAAGTTTAAAGGCTACATTCTGTCTGTAGATTCGCACATCCCAACCTTGCTAACAGGCTATGATGGACAACCAGTGTTTTATCAGTTGAATTTCAGCAGAGTTTTCATTCACTGTGCTGTGTAATCACAACAATTGGGTCTTTATCGACCACTGCCTCTGGGGCCGGGGCTGTTATTTACCCGGCCTAGCCAAGCTGAGATGTAACATCTCATTTCCAGTGGGATCCATCTACCCAAATTTACAGCTAGAAGGAACAGAAGCACGGGAGGCCAAGTGACTTGCTCAAGGTTACACAGTGAATGAGTGTCTGTGCTAGGATTTGATACCATGATTCTGTACTCGTATCACAGGCTCGCTCAGCCAGCTGTGTACATTCAGTTTGAGTCACAGTAGCAGTTTTGCTTCTTCCATCCCTTAAGTTCCACCATTTGACCCTGTTTCATAATGCACTCGGTTCTGATCCACCAGAAGTGTCTGAAATGCTGGTGCTGGTATTTTCTGTGGGGGGTAATTTGAAGATCAGTAAGTAAACGTTCTACCCACTGATAACATAATCTTTTGTGCTGGGGGTTTGCCTTTCGAATCCATTCAGTGGTGTTTGGGTAGTCATTAACTTTCCCTGTACCTTTGTTCCCCCTTTTTTGCAGTCTGCCATCTGCAAGCTAACCAAGTTGAAGAAGCTGTATGTCAACTCAAACAAGCTGGACTTCGATGGCATCCCATCAGGCATTGGGAAGCTGGTAAACTTGGAAGAGTTTATGGCTGCCAATAATAACTTGGAGCTCATACCGGAGAGCCTCTGCAGGTAAAAGAAATGGTTCTGCAACACTACTGGAGGAAAAGAACTCTCATCTAGTTTGAATGCACAGCTTCTGTGTGTTTGCTACACCACAGCTGCACAGTATATGGGATCCCGGAGTTCAAAAAAGTAAAGTGAAGCACAAAACTTCACTTTCCCTCCCTGCTTCCTGTATAATAGCTATAATATGATACTTTCCTGAGTACAGGTGGAGTGATTCAGTGTGCATGGAGTGAGGTTTTCTGCTGTATTTGAGTGTCTTCATCTGTAGCTTTGGTGTCTGTGTCTGAGAGTTGCTTCCTACATTCACAAGTCCGCTAATATGTTAATGTTAACTAAATAGATCTCATCTGCCCAGTTTACTGCACTTTCAGGTGTATCATCAGACACAGCAGGTTATCAAACAGATCAGAGAGAGAGAGAGATATGAGAAAGACACAGCGAGAGAGAGAATGAAATCTGAGAATAAAAATCTGTGGAGGCTAATAGCTCCCTGCCCATATTATTTTTTTTAACTATGCTTTATCTCCCACACTTGGCTCCCATCAGCCACTGTTTCCTGCAGCCCCATCACCCACTATCCCTGGGACTTGCCTCCAATACGACAGCACCCCATGGTTTGCTTCCCCCCCCCAATGACAGAGTCTTCTGAGTTCCCCAGGACTGGGAGCAATTTAGCTTGGTTGTTGGTCAGCAGCCCAGTGAGCAGGGCAGGACCTACAAGGAGAGAGGCAGTGTCATCTTGTGGCCGAGGGATCCATTTTCCCTGTATTCTTCCCTCCTGTGCACCTTATGGATGAGGACTGAAGTAGATCTTGTACACAAGCATGCAGACATCCTCCATCAGGAGGTGCCCGCCCACCCATCGTGTCTGTGCTTGCACTGCCACCTGGGGTCACCCAGGTAGCAGTGTTGCTGCGGAGCGCACAGCCCCCCTCCTTCCCGGAGAGCATCCTGAGACACTTGAACCTTCTCCCCTGTCCGGCCCCCAGTAACTCTGGCTCATATCCAAATCTACAGTAGGTCACTGGCGTTCGAGCGGTAGCACTACTGCTGTGCCAACACCCCCCCCCATTTAATGTACTGATGTTGGAGAGTAACACCTGGCCAAGTAGTTGGTTCAAACTGAGTGAGAGAGGCTGGTGAGGGTGCTTGTGAGTGAATGAGGACTTGACGACAATAAAAAGTTCAATTCAGACGCCTGTTCTGCTATCCTTAATTTGGCAATACTGCAACAAAACAAGAAATACCAAGATTTGGCTGGTGCCAACAAGGCTGGTCTTGTTTTTGGTTTTTTTATCTCATCCTTATTTTTGTAGCAGCTCATACTATCTCACCAGTCTCTCTGTTACAGTTGTAGTTATCTGAGGGCCACATTCAGTGTCAATTTTACAGATTTTTATATATACATATATATGGACTGATTTGATACTGGAGAGATCAAAAGTGACATTCAAGTCCAAAATTTTTTTTTTGTTAATTGTCATAACTATATCATGCTTACATAGGGTACATGTTGTAGTATTGTGATATCAAATATAAAGATAGGTAATAGTTCTGAGGTTCTAAAAAATGGGAATAAAAATTCCTAGAAGTCCAGCGTACGTGGGTAACGTGGTGTCCTTGACATTAAATTTGCCATTTTATCAAACATACATTTTTTTTATATTACTATGTCTGTGGTATCTATTTAGGTAGTATATTACTTAACTTTTAATTATTTTATCACAATAATTACTTGTTGGTAATTATGTCACATATAGAATAGTGTATGGGTGACCATACACAACAAGGCTGTGTTTCTATCGAGGGGATGTGATGATGTCATATAGACCGCTTGAAAGGTCTGAATGACATCATCACATCCCCTTGATAGAAACACAGCCTTAGTTGTGTATGGTCACCCATACACTATTTTGTATAGTATATGGTTAAAAATGGAAGTGGGTGCATTTGTTTTCTGTGAGAGAGGAGACTGTGTCCTTTGGTTCTTACTGCCACTAGTTACTGCTGTACGTTTTTCTGCTCCCCGCTTCGCTTTCTCCTCAGTGTGTGAAACTGGAGCTCCAAGTTCCTCCACTTTTTTTTTTTCTTCAAAGTAAAGGGTGTTTAAATAGCGGAGCGAATTGAGCATAACTATCCCCATGTCACAGACAACTGATCGCTAAACCGCAATACCATTTTATGTGCCCCCCAAGAGCCGCTCATTTGACCAGTCGGATGGCGCGTCAAGACTGAAAAGTTGTAGTATCGTTATGACGTCGGAACGAAACTACAGCAGTTTTTTTGACCTTTGAACTGTCCTACAGCAACTTTTGGAAAGCCACTGATTTTGGTGCACAATAAGCCCTAACCATATACTATATTTTCTCATACCATCACGCCCAAATTAAAACATGTCCAAGTTTAGCAGCTGCATTCATTTCATTGATTTTTCTAGCACATTTTTATTACACAACTATGTTACCTTCATGGGATAAGATAGAAATCACAGAAGTTTCTGAAAGTTATTTATACTTTATTTACGAACATTTTTTTCATAAGACGTCACGTGGGTAACATGGACACCACAACAACAACATCAGTATCATACCAAATATCTTATCAAGCCATACCATAAGTTATTGCTGATGTACAACAAAAAAATACATAGTAAATTCACACTATAGGTATTTGTTAGAACAGTTTTGAACATTTTTTATGTGAAATAACATTATATTATAATATTCACAAATGTTTTATGCTACATGGTATAGTATAATACAGTATAGTATAGTATAATACAGTACAGTACAGCAATAGTATGGATTGAATCTCACCTGGTCTGTCGGACATACCAGCTGGTTCCTAGCCCAGAATAAGAGAGGGAATCCAACTTGTATGTCTATGTGTAAGTGAGGTGAATGTGAATGTTTGGCAATGATGCATGCCCTTGGTGCTTATGATATTCAAGGCTGCGGGCTGAGTACCCTCCTATAACACAGGAAGAGTATTCGTGAATACAGCTGTTCCCTAGGGTGAGTTGTTTCATTGTTAAAATGTTTTTTTTTTTGTTTGTTTTTTAAAGAAATAAATTGAAGAAAAAAAACTCACTCCAGGGGCTAGATATTCAAAAGTTTGCCTGTGTGCGAAGCCTAGTTTGTGCATGCAAACCTGGATTTGTGCAGATGTCCCATATTTAAAAGCCTTGTTAGGGTGAGCAATCGAGGTATGCACCTGGGTGATATTCAGAGGGGGGTGCAATGCAAATGAATGGTCAGAGACCTGAATACTGGTAAATTCCAATAATTGCTCACAGTATTCATGCTGCATATGGCCGTTTTATGTGGTCCCCTTGTGTAGTGCAGATATCGATGACTAAAATCACGACTTACTCCCATGCTGACCTCGTGGTTGGTGGAGGAAGTGCATTGCCCCCAACACAGTAGTCCCTGTTGTCTAGTGGTCGCACCCCCTCAACCCAATCACCTGTATCATACAGAATAATCATTCCCTGGTGTCCAGCGGTCCTCCATCCTGATCTCCCTCAGTAGTACAGTAGAGCCATTCTGTGGTGTACAGTGCCCCCCCCACCATCCTGATCCCCTGTATCATACAGAAAAAATATTCCCTGGTGTCTAGCAGATCCCCTGACTTATCTCCGATCGCCTGTATAATAATGTAAATTCCTTGCTGTCTAGCAGACCCCCTCCTTATCCATGATCCCCTGTACAATGAAGTAAAGCTGTTCACTGGTGTCCAGGGGATGCCAAACACCCCCACCTTGGGAGGCATTGCCCCACCCTCCACTCCCCCATTCACGACCCCAAGCTGGTGACCAGCACAGCCCTCCATACTCCACTGTTGCCAACCGCTAACTGAGCTGTCATTATTATTAATAATAATGATATCTTTATTTATTGAGCGCCTTTCAAATTATCAAGGCGCTTCACAAAATCTTCAAAAACAATTAATTAAAACACAGCATCAAAATCATAACAAATCAGGAAAAGCCTTGTTCCTCAAAAATGTTTTTAGTGCCTACTTAAAGCTCCCCACAGTCTTGCACTCCCAAAGCTGATGGGGCAGAGAATCCCAGAGGGTTGGGGCCACAAACATAAAAGCGCGGTCCCCGGAAGAATTCAGAGTAACCCTCAGGATCTCCAGCAACCCCCTCATCAGCTAAGCGAAGCTGTCGCACAGGGATGTAAGGAATCAGAAGCTCTTTCAAGTAGTCAGGACCAAGTCTGTGTAGAGCTTTGTAGGTTAACCGACCTACCTTAAAGGAGATCCGCCACTGAATCGGCAGCCAGTGCAGATCGTGCAGCACTTGGGGTAAAATGAGATCTCCTAGATACCCCAGTCAATAAACTAGCAGCAGCGTTCTGCACTAGCTGCAAGCAACAGATATCAACCCCAGAAAGCCCTAAGTAAAGGGAGTTGCAATAGTCAAGGCGTGTGGACCAAAACAGGCAGATTACTGAATGGAACAAGGTGTTTGATCCTGGCAATGTTTCTAAGATGATAAAAGGCTAACTTTACGATTGCCGACACCTGATAACGAAAGGTCAGCCCATCGTCAAGTACCACTCCCAGGTCATGCACCCGTTCAGAGGTAAGGATCTGAGCGCGCCCCCCCCCCCAAGAATAAACCAGAGGGTAAATCAGTCCTCAGCCCCTCTATCCTATGTCCCTGGTCCGCCACCATAACCTCAGTCATCTTACTTCGAGTGGGAGCTCTTGCAGCGGGTTATTACCATCAGGACTATGCCGCAGGCACTAGGACCCTTCGGTGAAAACTTCTGCCAGCAATATACAGCATGGACTGCCCCCGACGTCGGTCAGGGTACAAGAGGGGCGGACCCAGCTCCACCTCAGTTCTTTCCCGCAGCGTACCCGCATGTGAAGCCGAAAGAGATTGCTTCTGTCTGCGATTCCAGTGAAAAGAATATCTTCTATCAAGACTTTCATGATTTTCCTGCCTTTTTCGACGGTTTTTACCGTTTCAGGTACCAACGTCAGTCCGCTGCTGTCTCTCGCTTCCCTTTTTCCGCTTTAGAGCGTTGTTTTCCTCACTCTTGCCGCCTTCCATTACTGACGTCGGCTGTTATCTTACCCAGACGGGTTCGATGTCTTCTCGGGCGTCGGCATCACCAGAACACTTAAACAGGTGTGACTGCAGGAGGCAGATCCCTGCTAAGGACGGCCATCAGCGGTGTGTTTTCTGCCGGGGTCCCGACCATGACACCGCCAACTGCACAGATTGCCAGGCCTTTACCAGCCAGACCCGCATCCGCCGCCTGAAGGCCCTTAAGGCCTACGTGCTGGAGCAGAAGATGGATGTGCACTCCCTGGAGGGGAAGAGGAAGGAGAAGAAGCGCCACAGCAAGGGCCGTAGTCAGTCCCGTCACTGGTCCTGGTCTCGGTCGCACTGGCATTCGTGGCCTTCTCCCAAAAAGGCCCATCCCTCGGGTTCTGGAGAACCTCCGAAGACTCCTCAGGCTAAGGCTGGCCTGTCAGGGGAGAAGCCGGCCAAGCCGAAGGTGACTCCGCTAAGGGTCATCGCTAAGTTCTTAGAGGTGCCTGCTTCGGCCCCACCTGCTAAGGCACCGCCGCCGCCTCCTAAAGGCGCACCTCCGGAGACCAAGGACTCTCCGGCGCCCCCCTGGCATCACTCTGTCGTCTGTTCCCACACCGACGCCGGTCGAAGGGGTGAAGGACGCGGGGTCGGTCGTGGAGATACTGACGTCCCCGTTGCCCAAGTCCTCCTCCCCTCTGGGCCCTCAGGAGAGCTCTCCTTCGTGCTCTGCGCTCCGAGACTTCCTTCCCAAACGAGCAGCTGAAATTTTCACCAAGGATGAGCTCAAGGATCTTTCTCCTCTTGGTGGGGCAGGTCCACAAGCGGTCCTCCCCATTGCCGGCCCAGACACCGGTACTGGACCTTGCGGGAGAGCCACAGCCGGGGGGTGAGTCTTCCACGCGGAAGTCACCGGAGCGCCATTCTTCACCCTCCTCCAGGGCTCGTTCCCGCTCCAGGTCCGAGGACCACCGACGTCGCTCCAGGGACTCTGGTGACCGATGTTGGTCTAGATCGCGCTCCAGGAGTCCTTCTCGCTCCAGGTGAGAACGCTTCCGATGTTGGTCCTCTGACCGACGTCGGTCATTGCTCCGTCGCCAGTCCAGGGACCGGAGTCGGTCTTCAAACCGACGTCGGTCCCCCAGTTACCAACGCCAGCGAAGGCATGGTCGTAGGACGGGGTCCGACTATTCCAAGTCGGATAGTTGATCCTCCTCTTCATCGTCGACCTCTTTGTCCTCTCTCAGCCTCAAGCGCTCCCTGGGAGAGAAGGACCAGCCTCGCTCACCTCTGGACGATCCTGCTTTTATGGACGTCATGAGGCACATCCAGGCTTCCAACGAGTGAGACGCGGAGGACCTGGATCCGGAACGCCGGAGGTTGGCCAAGTACCTGAGGCAGAAGGAGCCAAAGCCTCTGGTTATCCCTCCTTTAGTGGATACATTCCAGGATCTTACTAGAACCACCTGGATGCATCCGGCCTCGATCCCGGTGGTTCCCAAAAAGTCGGACAGGCTGTATAAGGCCCCAAGGGCGGAACCCTTTTTAGCAGAACACCCTCAAGCTCGTCTGTGATCACGGCTGCCCATGACAAGTCTCGGCAACCAGAGCACCTCAGCTCCCAGCCTCCCGACCCAGAGTCCCGCTACCTGGACCAGGTGGGCAAGAAAGTATATGCAGCCTCCACCTGTTCCATCCGCGCCCTCAATTTCCTGACGCATATGGTACAGTACCAGAATGCACTGTGGGAAAGGGGACTGGAGCTGGCACAGGCTATGCCAGACTCTGACAAAAGGACAGAGCTCCTGGCCCTTCTTCAGTCGGGCTCAGACGTGGGCTCCCATGTACTGAGGGCCTCGTATGACACTGCAGACACGGCAGCCAGGGCAGCCGCCTCCGGAGTGTGCCTCCGGCGCCATCCCTGGTTGAGAGTCTCCGGCTTTCACCAGGATCTGCAGGCCGTTATCCGGGATCTACCCTTCCAGGGTACCGTATTGTTTGGGCAGGAGACGGAGGGTTTGATCTCCCGCCTCCAAGAGTCGGGCAAGTCGATCTGGTCGGTCCGCCAGATGTATCGTGGCGACCAGCGATGTCAGCACTATAGACGGCCCTTTCGTAAGTCCTCAGGCAGTCAAGGTTCAGCCCATGGCAACCAACAGGGGCAGAGAGGAGGCTTCCGCAGGAGATCCGGGAACCAGCATTCTGGTGGACCTCCCGCCTGTGGGCCCAAGTCCTCCCAGACCTCTCTTCCCACTCCCGCTCTGCCTAATGACCTCCGCCCCCCTTCCACCAGAAGACCCAGGGGAGCTGGTTGGGGGCTGCTTCTCCCTTCATTTAGAAGGGTGGAAGTCTATTACCGCAGACCAGTGGGTCTTGGGTATTGTACGGAGAGGACACATGCTAGAGTTCAGAGTTTCCTCCGCACACTCTGCCAAAGCCCTCCTGCTATCCTCCTTCTCACATCCCACTGATAGAAGGAGAGATACAGGCCCTCCTGCAGAAGAGAGCAATAGAGAGGGTCCCCTTGCAGCAGCAAGGTCAGGGGTTCTATTCCCACTTCTTTCTGGTCCCAAAAAAGACTGGGGACCTTCGTTCCATTCTGGATCTCAGCCCTCTAAACCTCTTTATTGAGTACAAAAGGTTCAGGATGGTGACTCTTCAAGGACTCCTTCCCTTGCTGCACCAAGGGGACTGGCTATGTTCTCTCGACATGCAGGATGCATATATGCATATCGGGGTCTATCCTCCCCACAGGACGTTTCTGAGGTTCCACTTCCAAGGGGAGCATTTTCAGTTTTGAGTGCTTCCGTTCGGCTTTTCTTCCGCTCTGCGAGTTTTCACCAAATGCCCAGCAGTGGTGGCTGCAGCTCTAAGGCGAATGGGACACTATGTGTTTCCCTACCTCGACGATTGACTACTTACAGCCCTGTGAAGAGGCAGCCTCTTACGAGCTCTTGAAGACATTTATACTCTGTCCCGCGAGCTGGGGATCACCCTGAACTTACAAAAATCATCCCCGGAGCCCAGCCAAAAGCTCGCCTTCATAGGAGCGATCCTGGACTCTGTCCAGGGCATGGCTTTCCTCCCGCAGGACATGGGTGTTCGCTTTCGAGAGATGGCAGAACTGATTTCTATGGCGTCTCGAGTTCCGGCTCGGAACTTCCTCAGTTTACTGGGCCATTCCTGTCACTCCCTTGGCTCGCCTCCACTTGAGAGTCCCGCAGTGGATGTTCAGGGTGCAGTGGGACCAAAGCTACGACGAACTAGACTCCCCGGTCAAGATCTCGGAGCCAGTCAGGAGAACTCTGCTTTGGTGGATGGACCCCAACAATCTGGAGAAAGGGGTCAGCTTTCATCCGGAGCCACCAGGTCAGACTCTGACAACAGATGCATCGGACCTGGGGTGGGGGGCGCACCTGGGTGTACATCGAATGCGGGGGGTTTGGTCACCCGAGGAGCAGTCCCTCCACATCAATGTACTGGAAATGCGAGCCATCCTCTACGCCCTCCAGGCTTTTCGAGAGGATCTGGTGCCAGGCTCTCTTTTAGTTCTCATAGACAACATGGCGGTCATCTTTTACATCAACAAACAAGGAGGCACTCATTCGTATCCTCTTTGCAGGGAGGTGATGAGAGTCTGGTACTGGGCGCTGGAGCGGGGCATTCTGCTGTCCGCGATGCATGTTCCAGGCGTCCTAAATGATCTGGCTAACAGCCTCAGCAGGTCGCATGCCAGAGTGCATGAAAGGGAGCTACTACAATCCATAGCGGACCAGCTCTTCGACAGGTGGGGTCTTCTGGAGCTGGACCTCTTTGCGTCGCCACACAACGCCAAACTGCCAATGTTCTGCTCGCGAGAGCACGTGCTTGGAGTTTTTTGGCCAGATGCGTTATCCCTTTGCTGGGCGGGGAGGTTTCTCTATGCCTTTCCGCCCTTCCCTCTCATTCAGAGAGTACTGCTCAAGTTACAGTCAGAAGGGGCACGGATGATCCTAGTGGTCCCCAAATGGCCTTGGCAGATTTGGTTCCCACTCCTGCAGCGGTTATCCACGGAACCTCCAGTTTCGCTGCCCATATGCTCACAGTTACTGTGTCCCAGGACCAAGGGTCGCTGGTCCATCCGGATCTTCGATCCTTACACCTACATGCGTGGCTCCTTCAGACTTAGCTCAACATAGATACGCGGTTTCCCCTGAAAATGGCGGCGGTCTTAGTGTCAGCAAGAAAGCCCTCTACTTGCTCCACCTATGCTATGAAGTAGAAGCGTTTCTGTCTTTGGGCATTGCCGCAACATTTGGATCCCGTCACCTGCCCTGTGAACTCAGCTTTACAGTATCTCCTCTCCTTGTACGATAAGGGCCTGAGTTACTCTTCTATCAAGGTGCACGTGTGGGCAATCTCCGCCTATCATGCTCTCGTGGGAGAGAGAGCATTAGCACAATTGGATGTGGCCCGCACCTTTCTTAGGGGAATTCTACATATGAGACCTCCCATTCGGGACCCTATCCCACCCTGGGACCTCCTTTTTGTGTTGGAGAAACTCACCCTCCTTCCTTTTGAGCCAGCAGCGGATTGTGAGCTCGTTAGCCTTTTCTGGAAGGTTTGCTTTTGGTTGCTGTTATCAGCTCAAAGGGTTTCCAGGCTTCAGGCTCTGATGTGAAAGAACCCTATTTGGTTTTCCACAGGGAAAGGGTTTCCCCTCAGAACAAATCCTAAGTTTCTACCGAAAGTGGTCTCAGAATTGACCCTCAACCAGTCAGTTGATCTTCCTGTTTATTTTCCTTCCCCTTCCAACAGAGGGGAGGCTCTCCTCCACACATTGGATGTCCACAGGACTCTGAGGTATTACCTCAAAAGGACGGTTCAGCACCGTAAATTGGAGCAGCTATTTGTGGCCTTTGCACCACATTGCTTGGGTCAACGGTGTCCAAGCAAACCATCTCTAAATGGATAGTTCGCTGTGTCTCGTTTTGCTACGAGTATCACAATAAACCCTACCGGGCCGGTTGGGGTCACTCCACCAGAGGTGTCAGCTTCTTTCGCCCGCCCTGCAAATGTCGCTATACAGGACATTTGTGCAGCTGCAACCTGAACTCTGTGTATACTTTTATCAAGCATTACAGCTTGGATATCGCTCTAGACGCCGTGTTGGCTTCGCCTAGCTGTTTTACAAGGGCTTTTGTCCTAAGGCCTCTGAGTCAGCATATTCCACCTCCCGGTCAGCTACCTCCTTGCTGTGGGACTGCTTGGGACTCAGTCCTGATGATATGTGCTGCAAGAGCTCCCACTCGAAGTAAGATAGTACAGTTACGTAAGAACTTACTGTAACAGTAGATCTTCGAGAGGACCTCTTGCAGCAGGCGCTACTTCCCATCCGCCTTCCCCCTCGAGGTGTGCAGATCCATTTTCTTTCTTCTCCTCCAACTCTCTTCATGGTAGGCTTCATCTCCTTCTCTTGTCAGGCCTTCTTCTGGGTCTTGGCGGGAGAACTGAGGTGGAGCTGGGTCTGCCTCTTGTACCTTGACCGACGCCGGGCGGGCTGGCCGGGGTGGTCTCTCGTATTGCTGGCAGAAGTTTTCACCGGAGGGTCCTAGTGCCTGCAGCATAGTCCTGATGGTAATAGCCTGCTGCAAGAGCTACTCTCGAAGATCTACTGTTACGGTAAGTTCTTGCGTAACTGTACTTTACCTGCGTTCAGCTTTAACCCATTCGAATTCATCCAGTCTTGGATTTCGGCGAGGCAGCTGTTAAATGCTGAGAGGGCAATGACTTGGTCGGGGGCAAAAGATGGGTAGAGCTGGGTATCATCAGCATAGCAGTGAAACCTCGGCCCATACCGTCTTACATTGTCTCCGAGGGGTAGCATATACACTGCAAACAACATGGGGGGACAGCATTGAGCCCTGAGGAACCCCACAAGGCAGAGAGAAAGACTTGGAAGAAAAAATCCCCACGACAACTCTCTGAGTTCTACCAGTGAGGAAAGATGAAAACCAACTGAGCACTGTACCAGTCAGTCCACAGGTGGACCTCAGGCACTCGAGCAGTACCCTATGGTCTTCAGTGTCAAAAGCTGAAGAGAGATCAAGGAGTACCAAGATGGAACAGTTTTTCTGATCTCTCGCCATCAGGAGATCATTGAGCACCTGAATCAGAGCAGTCTCAGTACTATGCCTCTTACGAAAACCAGACTGGAGAGGCATGTATATACTATGGATGGTCAAATGGTTCTCCAGTTGAGTTGCACTACTTTCTTGATTACCTTTCCCACAAAAGGAAGGTTCGAGATAGGTCTGTAGTTGGCTAGAGTCTCCGGGTCCAATGAAGCTTTCTTCAGAAGGGGTATCACCACTACCTCCTTCAGGGAGCATGGAAACCCGCCCATTTCCAAGGAGCACCAGATAATCTGAGACAAGACTGGGCCAATGATATCACCACAGCTCAAAATCAGGGAGGTAGGGCCCGGATCTAAACCACGGCACATAAGGTGCATCCCCTGGACAATCCTCATAATATAGATGAACTTCGGCAGGTCAAAGGTACTCCAGGAGACAAGAGGCGTAGTGACCAAGCACTGACCAACAGCATCCCCCATAGAGTGGGTCCGATGGATCTCCGACCTGATGTCGGCCACCTTATTCGCAAAGAAGGGGTTGAGGAACAGTGGGCAGTATTTAAAATGGGGATTACAAGAACAACAGAATTATGTATTAAGCAGGTTAGCAAGATGGAAAGGAAGAGCAGACCATTATGGTTTTCCAAAGAGGTAGCAAAGAAAGTTAAAGCCAAAAAGATTGCACTCAGGCAATACAAAAAGACACAGGCAGAAGGGGATAGGGAGAAGTACCAGGAGAAGCAAAGGGAGGCAGGAGGTCAGTATGGGAAGCCAAAGCTCAGACAGAAGAACACATTGCAAAATCAGTGGGTAGAGGGACAAAACCTTTACAGGTACATAAGGAAAAAGAAAGACAAAGGGAGGGATAGTGAGACTGAAGGGGGAGGATGGGGGCTGTGTGGAAGATGACAACAGTAAAGCTGACATACTGAACAGGTATTTCTGCTCAGTCTTTACTGAGGAAGAGGAGGGTAATGGGTCTGAAGGGAGTACAAGGGTGAGAATGGTGCAGAAATGGACACAAGTCCCTTTACCGAGAAAGGGTCCTGAAGGAACTAGAAGTAATAAGAGTTGATAAAGCTAATGGGGCAGATGGGGTGCACCCTAGGTCCTTAAAGAACTAAGAGGTGGTGGCTGAAACTCTGGCTATCCTGTTTAGCCAATCACTGGAAACAGGGAGGTACCTCAAAGACTGGAGGACAGCAGATGTAGTCCCCTTATACAAAAGTGGGAACAAAGAGGAAGCAGGGAACTACAGACCAGTCCAGCCTCACTCGGTAGTGGGAAGATCATGGAAGCACTACTGAAGGAGAGATTGGTGGAACATCTGGTTGTCAATGGACTACAGGACCCAAGGCAGCATGGTTTCACCAGGGGAGGTCATGTCAGACCAACCTCATTGAATTTTTGACTGGGTGACTAGGGAGGTGGATCAGGGGAGGGCAGTGGACATGGCCATCTGGACTTCAGCAAGGCCTTTGACACTGTGCCACATAGAAGACTATTACACAAACTGGGGAATATGGGTGTGGACAGGACAGTAGTGTGGTGGGTAGGTAACGGCTGGGTGGCAGGACACAGAGGGTGGTGGTAATTGTCACTCCACAGAGGGAAGAGTGACCAGTGGGGTATCACAGGGATCAGTGCTGGGACCGGTCCTATTCAACATCTTCATCAGTGACATGGCGAGGACCTAGAAGGCAGAATTTCACTGTTCGCTGATGACACAAAGCTCTGTAATAGAGTAGACACACCAGAGGGTGTAGACAGAATGAGAAGCGACCTGCAGAAACTTGAAGAATGGTCAGGGTTTGGCAGTTGAAATTCAATGCAAAGAAGTGCAAGATAATGCATATGGGGCACAAAACCCTGGCACAATATATCAGTTGGGGGTGAGGATATAGCATGCACCAAGCAGGAAAGGGATCTTGGGGTTATCATCTCTGATGACCTCCAAGGTAGGGAAACAGTGTGACAAGGCAGCAGGTAAAGCAAATAGGATGCTGGGATGTATAGGCAGGGGCATTACCAGCAGGAAAAGGAGGTCATAATTCCGCTATACAAGACACTAGTGAGGCCCCACCTGGAGTACAGTGTACAGTTCTGGAGACCATACCTACGTAAGGACATAGACAGGGTAGAAGGTTCAGAGGAGGGCAACAAAGATGGTGCATGCATTGCATCACAAGTCCTATGAAGAGAGGTTGAAGGAACTGAACATGTACTCCTGGAGGAGAGGAGGGAGAGGATATGATGAGAGACATACAAGTATCTTACAGGGAGGAACAGGGTGCAGGAAAACACTATTTTTAAGCGAAAAAGATGCTCCAGGACTAGAGGGCATGGGATGAAGTTGGAGGGAGGACGATTCAGAGGAAACATGAGAAAGAATTTCTTCACAGAACGGGTGGTGGACAAGTGGAACACCCTGCCAGAGGAAGTGGTTGGGGCTGAAACAATCACAGGATTTAAGAATGCATGGGATAGACATAAAGGAATTCTGAAGGTAGGGGTAAGGTGCAACAGACTTCTAGGAAAACAAACTGAACTTACAAGCTCAAATGGGCAGACAGGGTGGGCCATAGGCCCTTATCTGCCGACACTGTCTATGTATAATCTCTTCACACTTAGTTTGTGAAAAAGCTCGATGGAGCTGCAGACAGGTTGGGTTGCCCAACCTGTCCACAGTTCGTAAGAGTTGAGCCGGTCGATTCCGAGTGACAGTGATCTTCCTGGACAGGAATTCTGCCTTCTTACAGGAGATCACTGATTGGTAGAGCTGATAGTGCTCCAACGAAATAAGACTGTCAGCCTCCAGGGTGGATTTCCGCCAACGACATTCTAACTTATGTCCCAACCTCCAACTCCCTCAAAGACCCATCAAACCAAGGGGCCCGAGGGCAAAGTGGAAGGGGACAAACGCAGACTGGAGCAATCTGGTCAAGAGCCAAGGAAATGGCTTTATTATAGGCCCGAACCAACGACTGTGGACCTGAGCTGGCATCAACGAACTCCGAGAGGTCAATCGCCGCAGCCAGGTCTTCAGGGCCAACATCCTGTAAAGGGCAGAAACTGACCATCTCCACAGGAGCAGATCTACTAAGGGGGGCATAGAAATTGAACCTCACGGTATAGTGATCAGACCAACCGACAGGTTCCACCCCCAAATCAGAGGTCTCAATCCCCAGGAGGAAGACCAGATCCGAAGAATGACCACCATTATGGGTAGCTGAGGAAACAACCTGTGTGAAGCCCAGTGATGTCATCAACTGGAGGAAGTGTTGTCCAAAAAGTGAGAATTTGTCATCGACCCAGGCATTGAAGTAGCCCAGAACCATCAGTCTGGGGACTCCAACGCCATATCGGCGGCGAAGTCCGCTACTTCCTGCAGGAATAGCTTTTCATCCCCGGGTGGACGGTAGAAGAGAGCTATCCTGCAGCCTACACCAGCTACCACAGTATACTCAAAGGATTCGGCCTCCTCTACTGGTACACCCGTGAGGCCCAATTCAGTCTTGAAACAGAGCACACCCCCGATCAATGAAAGCACTGGTGGAATAGCTGCCTCCAAAATGGGAGCAGCATTTATCCAACTAGGTCTCGTGATGCAAACCAGATCAGTTGTTCCAACAAAATCTGCAGTAAGTGCAGTTTTGTTATTAATAGATCTGGCAGTGCATAACTGTGCCCGAGTTGGGCGGTGTTCATGAGCCGTCCTGGCTACTTGCCCATCCAAAGAGGTGGTGCCCTTGGGTATGGGGACTAGACATGGACCACCACGTTCCAGGCACCATTTCACCCCAGGGCGTCTTCTGGTCTTAACTACCCCAATGTGAGAGATCTGCTCATTCGAGCTCCAATGTCCGCGCCCTCCATCACGCCCACCCCCACACCCCCTGCGAGCAATCCCCAGCACACAACAGTGCTGGTAAATGGCAGCAGGCAGGGGAAGGGGGGAGAACGGGTGGAGGGCACAGAGAGAGGAGGATGAATAGCACAAGACCAGGGGAACAAATGGGCACATTCCACAAATAAGTAACCACCAAACTATGGCTAAGAATCTACACCAGGTAATCCTAATTTTCTTATGAAATAAAAAAAAAAAAATTGTTGCAGTTAAAACTAAGATCTTAAAACCCAAAAGTAAACTAAAACAAACCTCCATGCCCCAAAATTCTCACACAATCTTAGCAGGAAAACTAAACCAAACAAAAATAAAACCGCAATAAATATAAAAATAAAATAAACCTCAAAAATTTATAATACTAAGCAAATAAAATAACACAATCCCTATACACCAGAATGATATCTGAGAGTCCCCGGGCATCTGGCTCTCTCACTGCCAGTGCCCAGAGGACTATTCTGGCACTCTCACAGCCAAAGTAATTTGATAGTTAAGCAAAAAAAAAAAAATCCAAAGTTTTTTTACAGCAGACCTTATATGAATAGTGATACAAGTGATGATATCTGAAAATCCCAGGGCAATTGGTACTCTCACTACCAATGCCCGGAGAAACTATAATGGTACTCTCGCTACCACAGGCAGTTCAGTAATCAGAAAATAAAAGACCAAAACATCCAGAATTTTCAGCACAGAGTTTACATGGAAAATGTCACCAGTAAAGGTCTGAAGGTCCCCCGGCCTCTGGCACTCTCACTACCATAAAACGATTTGATAGTCAAAGCAAAACAAAATATCCATAGTTTCCACAGCAAAACTTGTAAAAATAATGTCTCAAACCTTCTTACTGCTCAATAAAGAAAGAGTATGTAGACCTGACCAGAACCAAATCCAGGAAGGAAGTCCAAGGAATCCTCTTCAGGACTAGTTAGCTCTGCAGCCGGGAGGCCCAAAAATCCACTCCAGGGTCCACCACCAGGCCGCACCAGCAACCAAAGAACCCAACTGAATAGGTCCCCCAGGGATCCCTAGGGGAAGCGCATACTGTACAATCAACTGTTACAGTGTGAGCTCATTGACAGCTCTTTCAGTGGCTGGCCATGGTGGAGTGTGGAGGGCTGTGCCAGTCGCCAGCTCAGGGTTGGGATGGGGAGGAGCAGGATGATGGGGAACAACCTGCCGGGGTGCGGTGTGGGGGATCTGCTAGATATGAGGGAATGGTTTTACTTTATTGTACAAGGGATTGTGGATGGGGGCATGAGCACGCAGCCAAGGCCATCATTCAGAATCTGGCTCACCATTACATCGTATAGAAAACATGACCACTGCTCACGGATCTGAACCTAAGGAAGTTTAGTTTAAGAAGGCACAGGTACCTATGAGGTATGGTGGAAACCTTGGCCCACACTTGGTGGAAAACCAATCAAAAATCAACAATGAAGTGTTAAGGCAACTCACAAATATGTTCATTACAAAGACACCAAGCATGTTCAAACAGCAGCTGCTGTCAAGACAATGAGTTTGTTCTCCTCAGAAAGGGGCAGAAAAAAATTAGATGTCTCAATAAAAGTGTGGGTTTTTAAGAAACCAGGGAATGCCTATCACAGTTTTTTGGTTTTTTGTTTTTTTGTGTGTTTAGCACTCAGGAACACACATTCACGGTTTGGGTTCAGAACTGGCAAATTCGATCTTTACAGGTGGACACCATTTCAGGAGCACAACAATCGTCCTGAAAACCGCAAATTGAAGACAAAAATAAAAAGCAACTAAACATACTTTTAGGGGGCAGCTGATTTTGTACACAGAAGCTGTAACTGGCATACTGTAACAATACACAGGAGTACTGAGAGGATGCACAAAGTTTCAGGAGATGGACACCATGTGTAATGAACTTTTTTTTTTTTTTTTGTATTGTCTATTTTCCTCCTTCCCCATATCTCCCAAGTCGGCCTCTCCTTCAGGCCATCAATGGTCCTGTTTTCCTCCCACTGCTCACTTGTACCCCTGCCTATTGGCACCATCCATCCCTACCTCAGATGGCAGCCACCCTCGGGGTAACCCGGTGTAACCGTTCACCGGATTGGTTCTCCCCCTCCGAGGAGAAAGGTGCTGGTAGGGGCTGGCCAGCACAACTACTTGGCCCCTCGGATGCTGCTGAGGTGGTCTTTCTGGGGGCCCGACCCGGGCACTCGTGTTGGCAGAGGGCCCAGATGTCCATCATCCGGTCGAGTGAGGGAGAAATTTTCCTGTTTTCTCCCTGGGAGCGCAGCATGCTATGATGTCTAGACATACGCCAACGTCCGCTACACCCCCCAGTTAATTGTCGGCACACTGCGATACCTCCGGTCTTCACCGGGGTCAGCAGACGCCAGACCACATCCCCACCTTCCCTCACTGGAGAAGGCGAGCAGTCGTTGGACGCTCAAACCTTCTTCCCTGGCCGGCCCTCCAGGGATCGCAGTCCGTTCCTGAGCCCAGGTCACCGACGTCACAAGTGGAAATCTAATTGCTGCACCGATGGGCTGGCCCAAAATGAACGTTTGATACAGAACAGGGACACACAAAAAAAAAAATGCACACTTCTTTATTAATAACTAAAGGTGTACCATAAGTGTTGAACAAAGCTAGACCATGTCCCTAAAATCATCAGAATCAAAGAACAGACTGTTCCTCCTGTCTTTAAATGACTTTAGCAATGCCCTTCTTGCCCTTTAGATTCAGTTAGGCATATACATTAGGGCCCCATGAAAATCTCACTCATGTTAGTGGTCAAAATCAGGAGGTCTTCCTCATTTGAAGAGTGCTGACTTGGAAACATCAGGCAATTAATTTCATCCCCAAAGCACTAAACTTGCAACTAGCTTATAGACCCCCACCCCCAATCTCTTTTTTTTATTTATTTGTTTAGTTTCTGATTAATACCTTTGAGTCAAGGACTCGTTTTCAAAGGTTCCATGTCATACAGCAAACAGACAAAATTGCATACAGAACACATACAGTACATTGTTGCACAGTAACTAGGGTACAAGTAAGCATTAATCCACGACGAAGGTGGCATCTAATGGGGAGTTGATGCATGGTTGAGGCCATGCGACCTCGTCCCTACAACTACCAACCATGCATTAACTCCCCATTAGATGCCACCTTCAGAGTGGATTAATGCGCTTGTAACATGGTTTCTATCACACTGTGTGTAGTGTTTTTTCTTATTTTGATACTATCAATAAGAGAACACAGACACATTTTGCACCATTAACTTTTCTATGTTGCGCTTTGTGAACACTGAAGACTCACGTATTTCTATACTGATGTGAAAACTTCAGCAAACATAAGTATCAGGAAACTCTGTCAACATATCTTTCACCATATTTCTCACATCTGAGCGGCTTTTATTTTCATTGCAACGCTAGGAGGTCTATTATACCTTGATTTCTCTGTCTCGCTATGTCCCCATCAGTCTGCTTAGCATACCATCTAACCTGCTGTGTGTCTCTCTCCCTGTGGCTCTGATCTCGCAACATTTGCACTTTTCTGTCTGCCACTTTCTGCCTTTTTTGCCACTTTCCTCACTGCCTTGCACATCTTTACACTGCCCTACATGCATTTCCCACACTACCCATTTCAGTTCCATCTCACCTGCACTATCCACGACGGGACATCTACAGTTCTCTGTCTTTCCCTTCTGGTGCCTCTCACGGTGCATTGCGCTCCAGATATTCCTCCCCATTGCTCCACTCACCTCGTTCCCGTCAGTGCTGCCTCCTGCTCTACCTTCCCACATATTGCAACTCCCTCTTCGGGACACTCTGTATTTTAGCACACTGCTGCTGTCTTCTCCATGGTTGTAGCGGGTACTTCAGTAGCAACACGGCATTATCGTGCCATAATGCCGTGTTGCTCCTGTACCACCTGACGCCGTTAGTCTTATCCGCTTTCTGGATTCCACTACTACTATTTTTGCCATGTTACAACATTGCATATTGACTAGGGTACGTGAAAGTTACATAAAGGTTGCACTTTAATACTCACTAATACAGAGGAGTCTAGCATAGCAACTATCATCACATACTGCGAATAGTATAGAGCTACAAATAAGTGAAGAGGAGAAGGTTTGGGACAGTATCCCTGGGGTGTTCAAGCTGAGAGGACAGGGGAATGCCTGGGTCGTTGGGGGCTTAGGAGGGGGGGCACAAAGCCGGGCCGGTGGCGCTGAGTGGTGAGGTGCTGGATGCTGCACCTCGCACCACGCTGGCGACCAGAGTTCGAGACGCTGAGGGACGGCAGGGGCAGGTGAGGATTGAGCGCCTGCTGGGCTGCTCTCCTTCCCAAGGGGGGGGAGGTGAGGGATTGCCCGGCGTGCCAGTGGCTCCAGGTGGAGACTGGGGGCACTGCAGCATGCTGGGCTGCACGTAATCAGCATGGCCTGACGCAGCAGGGGTCGCTGAGCGCCAAGCGTCTGGGCATGCACACGCACTGGAGGGGGGAGCAATCACCAGAACAAGGAAAAGCAAGGTCTGCGGGGTAGGCGATGGCACCTACACCCATGCCCACAGCCGGCTCCATCCTGCCTGGCCTTCCAGGTTCCTCCACCCGGGTCCTCTCCTACATTGGAGTCTGACTATAAAAGCACCCAACAAGGAGGGGTGGCCCCACCCCAGAGGGGTTAAGCTGGGGGTGCCGATCATGGACAGAGGAGGAGGGAAAGTGGAGGCACAGGTATGAGGACTTCAGACAGGGCAGAAGCAGACAGGATGCCTGAGAGAGGCACCGCAGACCGTGACTGCAGGGAAAAAGATAAGTGTAAAAAAAAAAAAAAAGGGAGGGGCACAGCCATAGGTAGGCATTGTCGAGGTTTGCGATTGAAGTAGATGGATGGGAGAGGGGAGGGAGGAGGAGGAAGAGGCCAGTGTATTGTGGAGATAGGGAGGGGAGTGAAATCTGTGCCAGCAGGTGTTTAAGGGATTGGAGGATTCATTGGGGAAGGGGGGAGACCGGGGGGGGTGGTAGGTGCCCTTTGCAGGGGTTACATGTGGCAACCACAGACTTGTTTGAGGTCCAGCATGAAAGAAAGCCCGGTTTTAAATTATCTGAGCTTGGGACAATCCAAGAGTACAGTGGACAACTCATTGAACCACTTTGGGCCCTGGAAGGAAAGGGATCTCTGTGCCAGCTTAGTGAACTTGAAAGGCACCTGGAGTCCCCCTTTTGCAGCACCCCTTGTCTTGATGGATAACGCCTTTGTGAAATATCTGTTTATGGACTCTGGTATAAGCCCTAGCGTGGCTTTTTTAATTAGCACGCAGGTTTGGAATTGAACTCGTAGGTGGCATGGGCGCCACCCTGTCTCACTATAGAGGGCACAGGTGTGGGTATAGAGATCATCCCCTAGGGTTAGGCAGCAGGCCTTGTTTAATAGATTAACTCTTTTGAGGGCGGTGTCAGAGCCAGCTCCATAGATTGATAGCCCATAGTCTATGGAGGCTAATACCGAGCTGCTTATGGCAAGTTTCAGAGCTGCAGGTGGTAGGGAGTGCTTGTGGCGGTAAAGGACACCCAATTTCATGTTAGAGGTCTTGATGACATGATCAATATGGCTGGAGAAACTGAGTGTGTTATCAGGATTTAGGTACTAATTCCCGCCGACTATTATCCCGACGTTTGAAATCCCGCCCTCTAATTCCCGAAAACAGCATTGCCCGAACACCGATATTCCCGTTAGTGAAATTTCCGACACGATTCAGAATGCAGGTAATGCACTGCACTTGGTCACAAACCAAATATTTTAGAGCAGATGGCTGAAAATTAAAATGATAGAACATTTCCTTAGAAAACGCATCAGAATAGCTCCTAGGAGGTAAGAGTTGTCCTTCTTTCTACAGTACTTTTCTTTAGTGAGAAACCTAAAAAGTGCCACTATGGCCCACACAAGCCTGATACTGTGGCTATAAGGAAACAAAGTGCATTTTCATTATTAAAATCTGAATTCAAATGAATGGAAACCAACAATTTCTGAGTTTGTCAAAATATTTTTAAATACATAATGGCCATAGTTTACTTTAGATTGTACTGTAGCTGTATTTGTCTCCTAGGGAAACATCACATACAGAGATTAAAAGATAAACATTCTGGACCGTACTTCATGTGACTATCGGGCCACCACAGTAGTATACAGTAAGATAACGTTGCAAAGCAGAAATGTGTTACATGGATATGCTGTGTATATAGCCCTTACAATAGCTGATTAACCTAAGTTGAATAGTTTAAAGCCAATGTCCGCTATAAGGTGTGCTTTCCTTACTAATTCACATATCTGGAAAACACATTGGAGTTTCAAATTGTCTAAGGGAGTCATTTAGTTTAGGTCTGTTTTTACAGGCTTGTTTCCAAGGAGTTACATACTTAAAATGGGTATCCGTACTAAATCCCGTCGCTCTTGACACCGACATAGTAGCGCTAAGCCATTGTGGAAGTAGTGGTAGACAGGTGGGAACAGAATGCCGTAACGGGAGGCGGGAAATTATGATTCGGGATTTTGAATCAATCGGGATTTTGCAATTCCGGCATTTTGGTCTCGGGATTTTGGTCGGCGGGAAATCGATCGACGGGATTTAGTACAGATACCGTTGTCAGAGTATATACAGGGGTATTTAAATATGAAGACTTGTTCTAGGGGGTCTCCCTTAAGGTTCAGAATTTGCATGGGGCTGAAATTCTTTTTATTTTGGGGGACTGTGAACAGCATGCACTTTTTTTTTTTTTTATGGTTGACCAGGAGTTTGTTCTGACAGAACCAGGATTCGAGTTTATGGAAGCTGTGCTGCAACTCAGAAGTGATGTAGTATTGGTCTCTGTCAGGGACGGATATGACAGCATTGTCTGCATAGAGTACGATGTGTGCAGGACAGACAGAAGGAATGGTGTTTATAAAAAGACTAAAGAGGAGTCTGCCAAGGATGGATCCCTGAGGGACTCCTAGGCTCACTTCCTTTGGCTCGGAGTATATGTTGCCTATTCTGTGGGAGAGGTAGCTCCCAAACCAGGACACTGCATCAGAGGACAGGCCGTTGATAACAGGTTGCAGAGGAGAAGGTACTGGTTAAACGAATCGAAGGCCTTAATGAGGTCAATAAATATTGACCCCACTGCCTTCCCCTTATCCAGCGCTTCATATGGCTGGGAGGTGTATTTGACAAGTGCAGTAATTGCAGTGTGTTTTTTATGGGAGGTGAGGCTATACTTTTCCAGGTAGTCGGTGAGCTGGTCAGAGACCACCCTTTCTAGAGCTTTCGGGTTGGGGGGATTGAGATAGGCCTGTAGTTAGATGTGTTGGTTCTATCTCCAGTTTTGTAGACAGGTGTGACATGAGCCTGCTTCCGGGCATCTGGGAACACGCTCGATCTAAGGGAGGAGTTAAATACCTTTGCGAGAGGGTCGACCAATTCATCCAGGGTTAAGGCAACCAGCTTTAGGTCGACTTGGTCACTCCTTATCCTGGTCTTGCCTAGGATGCACTTGAAGTACTTGATTCTCAGTTCTTGAAATCTGTTTGAAATAGAAAGGTGGTGATCCATTTCCTGTGGCTGAGGGTGTACACAGGCCAGAGGGCTGTTCTGTTGGTGGTGCAAGGTATTCTCCTGGCAGTATCCCTTTACGATCCATAAATGCCAGATTGAAGGCATTTGCAATATCAAGGGGTTCCTGGAGTGCAACAGTAGCTGAGGAAAGCATGTCTGGTGGTGCAGTTGTTTCTGGCCGTTCTATAGGCAGATAAGTCAGCCTGTTTGCCAGATGCCTTGGCCTTATGCCAAAGATTCTCTCTGACGCATGAGCGCAGTTAGGGGGCCAGTGAGCCAGGGGTTTGTAGTTCCTTTAATCTTCTTGACCCTGTGGGGTGCGAAGATGTCACATGCCTCGGTAAAGGTCCTGAGGAAGTAGTCCAGGACCTGGTTACCATCCCTGGCTCTGTCAGTCGGGGACCAGACAATCTGTTTCAGGTAGAACTCGAATGCATCCCGAAGTCCAGCTCTCAGGGAGCGGTTTCTGGAAACTTTAGGCGGGCGCTCTGTGAACTTGTTTGACCACATGCACATGACTGGGGAATGGTCACTGAGGCTGTCCAGTAAGACAGAAACCTCGGAGATGTGTTCTGGGTGGGATGATAGAAGCCAATCTATGAGTGCCAGTTCCAGTTCGGCAGTTAAGGTGGGTGGCTAGTGTGACCATCTGGGTTAGGTAGAGCCCAGAAATCTGGTCTTTTGCTGATGTTTCACCCTGGGAGAGCCAGTTAATGTTAAAGTCACCGACTATGACCTGCTACCAGTTTTTGCCCACAAGCTGCTGATTACTTATGCAATGTTTGAAGCCAGCAGCTTGCTGACCAGGGGGTATGTAAACTGTAGTAAACAGTAGGACTTTGTTCTGTTGTCCTCTGGAGAGTTTTTGGTTTAGGATTTGAGCCTCTTTAGAGAGCATACTGTGGTGCATGGGCTGTGCTTTGATATCACTTTTTTTTTTTTTGTAGACTATTTATTTATGCTCCCCCTAGGCCGGGCATCCTTCTGGGGTGCACTCTCGGCTAGGACCACTACTCCCCACCTGAACCCTGCAGCCTGACAGGACTCCCCCGACAACCTGGCAGCCCTAGCACACCGGATCACCCCCCGGGCCGGGCCCGCTCATCTTCAGCTGCCTATCTGATGTTAGGGCTTACCACAGTTGCCAGGTCGGCCAGGAGTCCTCCCGAGATCGGGCCGGCGATGGGATGTGCGGGATGTGCGTCCTGCCCCTGGTGCCCCCATCATTTCTGCGATCCTAGACAGGAAGTTTTTCCTTGGTTGTTGCCCCCTCGGGAGTGTGGCATACAGTGACATCTGCGCATGGCTTCCCTACTGATGTCTGCCGCACTCCCGCCCCCTCTCACTCTGGCTGGCGTACCTGTGGTGCCCCTGATCTCCATCAGGGGTCGCTAGGACACCGAGCAGCCCCGGTACCCTCCCCAGAGAGGAGAGCAGTCATCCGGACAATCAATCCTCTCTCTCCCCTGCCGACCCTCGACAGCCCGGGCTCGTTCCTGAACCCGGGTTGCTGGTGTGGCGCGAGGTGTGGTGTCTGGCGCCTCAATCCTTGGCACCACCGGGCCGGCACTTGACGTTACTTTTGACGTAGATTAAGCATCCGCCCTCTCGTTTGGACAGCCTGTCCTGCCGGTAGGAGGTGTACCTGTCCAGGGAAATAACAGCGTTGGAAATTTTTGGGGAGAGCCAAGTCTGTGAGAGCTATGATGTCAGGATTAATGAGCACAACCCATGCCTGAGATTCCGTGACCTTAGAAAGGAGGCTGCTAATATTAAGGGATATGATCCTGAGGAGCCCTGTTCTGATGGTGGTGCTAGAGTAGGGCGGGCCAGGGTTTGGGTGCACATTACCAGATAGTAATAGTAGGATAAGCTTACGAGCAAAGCAGGACCAGTGTGCCCAACTGGGTTTGGTCTTTTCCCCGTATGCTTAAGGTAGTGGATGTTGGCTGTCAGTGAGCGGCTGTGCAATAGGGCTGATAGAGAGATGATAGGGGGGGTCTGCTGCTCTGTAAATTTGTGGGGGGACAAGGAGGACTTGAGGACTGATGTTGTCGACACTCGTGCCCCTTAATAATAATAAACTTTATTTATATCGTGCCTTTCCAAAACCAAGGTGCATTCCAAAAAGATTAAATACAAACAGAACAAATGGACAGTAATATAAAAAATGTTAAAAACAAGTATGAAACATTAATCAAGGCCATATGCCTTATTCCATAAGAAGGATTTAAGAGCCTGTTTAAAGCTCCCCACGGTCGAACACTCCCTTATCCGACATGGTAGAGAATTCCAAAGGGTTGGTGCCGCAAACATAAAAGCCCGGGCACCAGCTGATTTCAGTGTGACCCTAGGAATCTCTAGCAACCTCTCGTTGGCTGAGTGGAGTGACCTCACCAGGAGGTAAGGAATCAAGAGATCTTTCAGGTAGTCGGGGCCCAGATCATGTAGGGCTTTAAAAGTCAGTAATCCAACTTTGAAGGTGATCTGCCACTGGACTGGTAGCCAGTGCAGATCCCGCAGCACTGGAATAATATGTGATGTTCTAGGAGTACCTGTAAGTACTCGAGCTGCGGAATTCTGCACCAGCTGAAGGTGGCGGATATCAACCCCCGGAAGCCCAAGGTAGAGCGAATTGCAATAGTCCAGGCGTGAGGCCACAAAGGCATGGATCAAAGTTGGCAGATCGCCAGACGGAACGAGGTGCTTGATTCTGGTGATGTTTCTCAGATGATAAAACAAGGATTTTACCACTGCTGACACTTGAGATCTTAAGGTCAGCCCAACATCTAAGATCACTCTCAGATCTCGCACCCGTTCAGAGACCAGTAACTCGACATCCCCACAAAACACCCCAGAGGGGGAGCCGGCCACAGGTCCCCCCTATCTGGTGATCCGGATCCAAAACCAACACCTCGGTCTTCCCAGAATTCAACTTCAACCAACTCGATCTCATCCAATCCTGGATTTCCTCCAGACAGTTATTAAATACCAGGACGGCTCCTTCCTGGTCGGGTGCAAAGGACAGGTACAGTTGGGTATCATCTGCATAACAGTGAAAACCCAACCCGTACTGTCTCACAATGTCTCCGAGGGGGAGCATGTACACTGCAAACAACATGGGGGACAATATAGAGCCCTGAGGGACCCCACAAAAAAGCGAGAAGGGATAAGCTGTGCATCTCCCGCCAATAAAGTAGCTGGGTAGGGGAGGAAGACAAAGGTAGTGTCAACCCGCTGCCTCCGTGTGTCTACTGTGAGGTAGGCTATCAAAACCATTACGAGAGTCAGCTGAAGGCACTTCGGCATTATGAGGGGTTTCACGGTGGGGGGAGCTTGGCTGCAGAGATCAGCAGGGCAGGAAAGAGTTTAGTCATTCTCCATGTTAGGTTCCTAAAGGATATGGGCACAAGCTATTATTTGCATCATCCAATAGCAAGGGTGGGGAGGGAGGAGCTAGCATGCATTTAATAGAGGCGGGGTCGGGGAGGGCGGGCAGGACGAAAAATCAAGTTAAAAGTTCCTGGCCCAAAACAGCGTATTCCAGCTCTGCTGTAGAGTTTCAGGTCAGAGGGCTATTTCAGAAAAGGCGCCGAGCACCAGGACTGGTGGGACCCGTGTTTCAACCAATGGAGAGCCTAGAGTGGGCGTTTGGTGGCAGTCGGCTTTGTGGCGGCTAGACCAGGCTTCCCTATGCAAGGAGGCGGCATACCTGGTGATTGCTGTGGGCAGAGGGTTCCATTCAGCCAACCTGGCCTGGAGCCGGGTCTGCAGGAGCTGTGTGCCCGATTTTTGTGTTTGTTTTTTAAATCACTGATGGTCCAGGTTGGACACTAGACTCTTTAGGTAGTTTGGGGAGGGACTTTTTTTTTTTTTTTTTTCTTGCTATATTTCTTTATGCTGCCCATGCCCCCAACCAGCCACTCCTTCAGGCCTTGCCTAGGGACCCCGTTCGGCCACCAAGCCATCCCTCTCGGCCTTCCATACCGTCCCCCGGTTACCCGACAAATCCCTTTGCTTGGGGGCACCCCCTCCTGGAGTCCATGGGAGGGGAGATTTCAAGAGTCCACTACATTGGGCACATGGCAGGGGATCAGTGTCAGAGGTGCTCGCCCAGGCTGTGTAACATGAGGGGACCCCGCAACTGTCATCCAGTTGGCCGTGTGGGCGATTTTATTTATTTTTTTCCCGGTTTTCTTCCTCAACATGCCCACTTCCCATATTGTAGCTGCATGCAGGCAGTGGCCTGGGGAGTGATGCACTTGCAGTACATGGTCACCCACGCTGCAAAGTGTGCTCCCACTTCGGGCCACCAGGAACTGCTCTTAAAGCGGTGCAGGCTCGCTCCCCAGTAGGAGAGCATCTGGGGATGCTCCTAACCCTCACCACGGTCTCCGCTCCTGTAGTCCTGGGTGTGGACAAGAACCAGTTCGCCAGCATGCGAGATCCCCATTGCTCGGCGCTGCAGAGCCGGCTTTTTTTTTTTTTTTTTTAAATATTCTTGTGTATACTCCCCTCTCTGACTAGGCTCCCTTTGTGGTACTGGCTTTCCACAGCCCCATCACACGGCTTCTCATGGACTTACCTTACAGCTCCGTCCTCCATTTGTGACACACACACCCTTCACTGCGGGGGGCAGCGGACTGAGCCATCACACCGCTCAGACCAGGCCCAAACAGAGGAGAGCCACATCACCGGTGCGGGGCCTGCAGGAAGCCAGGTAATCATCCAATCTTCTTCCGGGATAAAATTGATGTTCATGTTGGTCTCCTCCCTCAGGATGCAGGCATCACAAGTGTGCATACATGCTAACATGCATTGCGTGGCACCAGCCTGAGTCCCCCCCCCCCTTGCTTGGACTGCACTACCACCTGTGGTCACCCAGGTGGCTATATAGCATCAAAGCAGGTGGGCCTCCCTCCCTGGAGGAGGACAGTATCATGAGGGACACTCAGTCCTCCTCGTCAGCCCCCAACGACCCAGGCATTCCTGAACTCAGGTTGCCAGCGTCATGAGGGTTAGCATTACCGCTACACCCATGGGCTGGTCCTGGGACAGAATTTTTTAATTTCCTGATGGGTCAGGTTGGGCACCAGACAGATAAGATAGGTGAGGGGGTGGGCACAGTTTTTTTTGTTTTTATCCCTGGGGGGTGTGTGGGGGGATTTCCTGAGTCACCGGGTTGGGCACTGAACCTGTCTGACAGTTTGGGAAGGGGCAGATCTTTTTTTTTTTAAATTCCTAACAGGTTGTGTTCCATACCAGACTCATCGGGTAGGTTGGGAGAGAGGACATGGTGTGTGTTTCCCTTCTCTTCCCCTTAATACTCTGATAGGCTGTGTTGGATATAGGACGAGACAGGTAGCTGGAGGGAGACAGTGCAGATTTTATTTTTTTATTCCCTGATGGATTGGGTTGGGCATTGGACCCGTCAGGTAGTTGGGGAACGAGCCATATCATTTTTTGTTATTCCCTCATGGGCTGAACTTGTCAGTGGACAGTTATGTAGCTGGGAGAGAGGGCCAAGGTTGGGCACCAGAAATTATTTTCTATTCCGCATTCCCTGTGCTACCAGTATGGAAATCTTGTGCCTTTGGGATACAGTATGTATGAAAGTCATTATTTGAACTCCTAACTCCTGTGCTTTGTAAAGCACCAGACCTGTTTTAGTTGGAGGCAGTTTCCCCACTGACTGGCTGGGTTGGGCATTGAATCTGTCAGGTGTGTGTGTGTGTGTGTGTGTGTGGGGGGAGATTAGATGTAGACACACACACATACATCTTCTTTGACATGCCAGCCTGGTCACTGGATACTTCAAGTAGTTTGGGGGAGAGGACCAGATTTTAATTTATTTTTTTATTCCGTGTCCCAAGTGGGGCATCAGAAATGTTGTTCTATTCTACGGTCCCTGCGCCACCAGTATGGAACTCCTGTGCCTTGTAAAACACATTGAGATACAGCGTGTATGAAAATCATTACAGAAATCCCTAATTTTGTTGTATTCTACAGTCCCAATGCTACGAGAACTCCTGTGCCTTGTAAAGCACCAGACCTGTCAGTTGGGAGGAGAAGGACAGATTTATTTTCCCTGCATCCATCGGGTTGCTAGGAGGATGGGGGCAGTCGATTTATTTATTTATTTTTATTCCCTAGGAGGGAAGTATGGTAAATTGATGATGCACACATCTGCCATTTTTTCCAAAAGACTGCTTCTGATGGGCGCTTTCAGCCAGTGGTGGTGGCCCAGGAGAAGGGGCTCCACTGCTCAGCATGCTGCGTAGGAGCCTGCATGGCAGTGTGCTCCCTGTGTATGTGTCCGGGAGAGTGCAGAGCTGAGATTCAGTACCAGAGAAGGAAAACGCCACGAGAGAAGGAGAGTCAGGTGACGGAGCCGGGAATACATGCACTCGGGATTACAGTCTCGGAAATGCATACTGTCAGTCTCCCGCACTAGTGTGCTGCAGGCTGGAAGTGACTGAGATGCCCAAACTCACTGGTAGTGGCGGAAGCAGTGTGGCAGCAGAGGAGTATATTATGTTGTTGTTGTTGTTGTTGTTGTTGTTGTGTTTTTTTTTTGTTAATATTCCCTGACAGGTTGGGCTGTGTACTACACCCGTCGAGTAGTTTGAGGAAGAAGGATAGACTTACTTTATTTTTTTCTGTACTCCCTGTTGGGCTGGGTTGGTCCCTGGACTCGCTGGGTTGTTGGGGGGGGGAGATAGGGGGACAGATTTGTGTGATTTTTTTTTTCTTTCTTTTTATTGATTTAATAAAAAGACATTACAGCTTTTTCCTCATGCAAGAAGATTCATTCAGTTACAGTAGCAAATTATGGAATATCACTTTGTTCTAGCTCTTACATGGTATGCAGCAGGAGTGGGGGATAAAATAAAATAATCGGCAAATTTCACCAACTGTCACATAAGAAAGTCTAAGTTGCCAGCCGCTTCATGGCTAAGGTGATAGTCCGTTTATTAGGTAGAATATCCCAAAATTTGAACTGCACTAACCAGTGGTGCTGTGACCTTTCAAAGAGAAAATGTATTAAAGGTAAACATGGTTCCCATGCACTCCGCTGTCTCCTGCTCCTACCACCCTCCATACAAACCACTGGCTTAGAACAGATCTCAGTATACAATATGAGCAATTGAAATAAGATGAACACAATTTTAAACTGGGTCAGTATAACTATGAGAAAGGATTAAACAACACTACCCCCTCTCCCAAAATCACTTCACCCTCAGTATCCCAGTCTCTAACTTTTAACTATTGGGCAAAGTAAAATTAATGACTAAAGAAAAAGTCAGAGTTAGTACTCAGCCTTCCTCCAAATCGGAGCTGACCACAATTTCCAGTCCTGGTTTACTGTTAAATTCAGTAGTCGCTTTTTAGGCCCAGCAACCCGCATCCTTCGGGTCTGTAAATTGCCAACTCCAACTCCCATATATGACTCTTAGATGGGCTGGTAGCAAAAAGGAGTGTGCTATCCCCAACAAACGAAGCTTCTGGCAAACTGCGTTAAATCGTTTCCTCCTCAAGCACGTCTGGTAGGAGAGATCAGGAAATAGCTTGATTTCGTGGTTCTGGATCTCCAAGGGAGAAGCTGCACGAGTTGCCCTATTAGGATGTCTCGGACCTTCGGACCTATCGTCTTCAGGATCACCGTCCTCGGTTGTCACACGTCTGCAGGCTGTACCCTTGGTTTTGCTCGGTACACCTACCGCAGAGCTGTCCATTCGAAATCCTCCGGGATCAATAGGGTCTCAGCCAGCCACTGCCGCATAAAGGACAAGAGGCTCACCCCTTCCACACCTTCAGGTAGGCCAACTACTCTGACGTTCCCCACCCGAATCATATTCTCCACTCCCTCCAGGTGATATCTTAATTGCTGGTTTTCTTTCACCAGGGTAGTTGCTGTAGTCTGAGCTGCTAGAGATCGCTTGTCTGCATCAGCAACAGTTGAGCTCAGTGCTGTTATCACTGCATCATGGGTCTCCAATTTAGAAAGTGTTTTTTTTCGAGTTTTGAGTCCATCGCTCTGACAGATTCTACGAGTGCTTGCCATGGAGGGTCCTTAGAAGTAGCAGGCCCCATCGCGTGGTCTTGATCAGAGCTAGGAGGCTGAGGTTGAGATGCAGTAGAAGGCCTCAAATTTGCAGCCAAATAAGGCTGATTTTGCTTAGTACGCCCCATCAAAAGTCTGGTATCGTTAGAGAGTTGAGAATCTGCAGAATTCACTGAGTTCAGTTAAAATAAAAGGTTCAGCTAAAATTATATGTTTTAATCGGTAAATTAGGAGCAAGAAATGCAGAGCTGCAGAAAACACTTCCTGCCTGGAAGCTGGCTCTCGGGCGCCCCCAGATTTGTGTTTTAAACTCGCAGATAGTTGGGGTTGGGCAACTAACCCATCAGATACTGATGGAGGGGAACGAAATTTGTTTTATTCCCTGTTGTGCCGCGTTGTGCATCGGAAATTCTGTTCTGCTTTACATTTCCTGTGCTGCCAGTATGGAACTTCTGTGCCTGTAAAACACTTTAGGACACATTAAGTATGAAAGGCAAAGTCCTGATTTCAAACTAAACTCTGCATTCTACTGCACGTGTACTACTAGAATCTAAATCCTGTGCTTTGTAAAGCTCCAGACCTGTCAGGTAGTTGGAGGGAGAAAGCCAGATGATATTTATTCCCCGATTGGCTGGATTGGGCACTGGTTCATCTTGCACTGGTAGATTTCAGCGTAGTAGTAATGAGAACATGAATGGAATTTGATAGGTTGGAACTAATATCTCTTTGTAAGTATGGTGAAAAGATTAAAACAGTTTTCATGCTGGCTAAGTGCTGTTTTGCAGATTGCCTTTTCCTTTCACCCTCTTACTCCAGTATCTGACCCCCAAATCCCTTGCCAGGCAAATTAAATTGACTGGAAACTCTGCTGTTTTTTTTTTTTTCATTATAGTGAGCGGCTGGGAGATGTAGTTCCTAGTTCCTGCAAGCATCAAATGGTGCCATAGCTCTATTCTTTTTCCTTTTGCATTACATTTAAGTACCACGAAAACTCTCAGATTTATACAGGCGATTTCATTTTTTTCTTCAGAAAATAAAGGTTACTTTTCCATTCACAAAGCTGTGCCAGCTAAGCGTGTATTCGTACTTTCTCTCTGAACTCATTCTTTGTCATCACATTGGGGGGGGGGGGGTGTTAGGCTAAACAACCCGAGGACTTCTTCAGTATATCACTTAGGTCAGCTGCACATGCATGAGACATTCCCTACTTGCTCTACAGTTTCTCATGCACACTGCTCATTGCAGCCAACAGAAAGTTGACAAAGCGTTGCAGACAGCTGCAAAGAGCAATAGCGGGGTCCACCATACACTTTTATTGACAGCCGTGAAAGATCATGCCTTAGCCCCACCCCAATGCATTTCAGTGGGACCGCTGCAAAAGACTTCCTGTCTTTGGTCATGATAGGAACTGGTCTGCTATGCAGACCAGCAATAATAATAATATTACTTCTTTATTTCTGTCTTTCTTTTCTTTCTCTCTCTCTCTCTCCCTCTCTCTACCTGATTATCCAATTGATATGCCTCCCTGGATTCTTGGAGGATTGTCTTCACTCACCACTGGCCCTTTAAATCATTGGCAGTAGCTTTTTTTTGCATACATACATACATACATACATACACACACACACAGTAATATAGTATAATGTTTTATTTGAGGAAATGGGGATGAGTATAATTAAGTACCAAGCAGTAGTTAAGAAAGGAGTCCTACTCCCAAAATAGTACATCGTAAAATAGATTCATTGCATTTATATTAAAAATAAAATATTAAGCTGGCCCGGGAGGGCTGAGGCGCTGGACGCCTTACCTCACGTTATGCCGACGACCCTTGTTCAGGAATGAGTACGGGCCGCAAGGGATTGGCAGGGTTGGAGTAGGTTTGAGCGTCCGGAGGACTGCTCTCCTCCTCTGGGAAGGGGGGGGGACATCAGCAGTCGGCATGTGGCTGGCCCCTGGTGAAGACTGAGGTGCAGCACCGCCAAAGCTGCAGAAGCAGGGGCAGGAGGGGGCAGACACCAGGAAGAGCGCCTGCGGAAGCGTGCACACTGCTTTCATTGGCGGCACTGCATGCCCCTTCCCATGGGGGAACCACACAGGAAAAAAACTCTCGGCAGCATGAAGGCTGCTCGCCAGCACTGCCACGGCCGAGCACAAGTTAGCTTCCTCCTGGGTCCACCTGCCTGGTCTCTGAAGTGGTGGGGTAAGTACCCGCTGTGAAGCGACTGGGTGGTAGTGACTGGGAGGTCAGAGCTCTGTCCACAACCAGGGCAGCAGCCGGGCTGCTTGGCTAGATGGGAGGAACCAAAGGCACAACCTCCCCCCAGTCGAGGACAGTAAATAAATCAAAAACAACAACAACAACAAAAAAAATATGTAGGATTAATATCTCCTTTTTTTTATTTTTTAAACTCTATTTTGTTGCACCGGCACCCAGGGAACTCTCTCTGGCATCCACTAATCCCTGCAGTTCTACCTCCGGACCTGAAACCCCTCCATGCCCTGGCACCAGCCCGGCGATCCCCCTTGGCTCTAAGTCTCCCAAGGGTAGGGCCACCCTATCTGCCAGGGTGCTCTATCTGACAATTCAGGCCAGGCTGGGCTCGGCCCAGGAGAAGAGTGGGCCTAGTTGGTGGAGAGTGGCTGAGGGAGGTGGTGCTGTCGCCTATCCCCGGGAACGGGGATATCTACTTTAGCCCCCCCCAATTGGCTCGGACGTGCAGTGCGTCCTCACACGGGCACACACTCCGGTGTATACCTACAGGGTCGCTGCCTCAGTCAGTCCCCTTGCACTTCCTGGTCTCGGGCTGCTGTGCTCCCAGCCAATGCTAGGAGTCCCCAGCTCCCCAGGATGAGTCCCTTCCCCCTTTCTGGGACAGGAGAGCAGTCCTCCGGACGCTCGATCCTGTCCTCCCTGCCAGCCCGGCAGCCCGGCTCTGCTCCTGAACTCTGGGCCGCCAAGCGTGGGCGGAGGTGTGGCGTCCAGCTTCAACCCTCAGTGCCACCGGGCCAGCCCTAATCCTGCATATCTCAAGGATTAAATCACAGGGCTGTCCTGAGGCTAGCAGCAATCATAAACATACAACTTAGATTTTATTTTCCTCAATTAATTTAAATAAAGATTCCCAAATGTAATGTAGTAATTTAAGGTTGGAAGCTACTCTAGATCCATCATATTGGCCCCTGCACCTGCTTCATAACGGGTATGAATAAACATGCTGTGCAAACACTCACCAATTTATAGAGATTCCTTTCCAGTTCTGTTACCCAGGGTACCCGGTCATTCCTTTGGTAAGCAGAAATGTGTCCATGCTTTCGTAGATGGCTTGTACTGTCTTCACATCCAGTGTCTCCACTGGTAAGCTGTTCATATGTTCATCACCCTCTGAGAGAAGTGTGCCTCCTGACATTACCTCTGTGCTTTCAGGGAGTGTCCTTGTGTCCTGCTGCGGCACATGAGATCAAACTCTCTGTCCATCTGCTCTTGTCAGTACCCTTGTATATGTGGAAGACGGTGATCATGTCCCTTCTGTGTCTACTTTTTGCCATGGGGAACATGTTATGGATGTCCTGTCTCTCCTCACTGTGTTTGTCCCCTTACCACTAATTATTGTGATGGCCTTGTGTTGTATCCTCTCAGCTGCCACATTGTCCTTTTTCACTGTTGGGGAGCCCATAACTGCCCATAGAGGCAGTATAGCTCAGTGGTCTAAGCCTCTGAGTTGCAAATTTGGTGACATCCAGCAGACCAGACCTGAGTTTGGATCCCTCAGCTTCCACTTGCATACTGTGTGACCCTGAGCAAGTCACTTAACCTCCTTGTGCTCCCAGGTCGCTCCTGTAAAAAAAGCTTTCAGCTTAGTGTGCTATACCTGGTTAAAACAACCAAATAAAAAAAAAAATAAAAACAACCAAATAAAACAAATAACTGCATACAGTAGTCCAGGTAGGGCCTGACCGGGTCTTGTAAAGTGTCAGGATTACTTCTCCTGCTCTGCTGGTCAGCCCCCACTCCCCTGACTTTTGATGCACCCAAGCATTCTTCCAGCCTTAGAAACAGTGACAGCAGAAAAAGACCATTGATCCATTCAGTCTGCCCATGAAACCTAACAAACCTGGGACCTGTTGTCCATACAGGCCTTGACAGCAGCTGTGCCCTGCTTGCCATGCCTTTCCCCCTTGTGTATTAATATTGTTGTTCTTATTTATATGATCTGAGGTGTGTCTTGCTAAACATAGTATTGTAATGATGAAAGGGACTCTGGGTCCATATTGTCTGCCTCTCCTGCTATGACTATAAGCACATAGCCAATCTCAAAGGATCCCTAAGCAAGCAGTTTTAAAATAAAAATAAAAAAAAAAAAAAAAACAGTGTACCTGAGAGCACAGCAGGTTATACAGACTGTAGGCATTACTTAGTTTGTGAAATTGTTTCATCAGATTTAAAACAAAATGTAAACAAACGTTTTATTTTTAATCTTGCACTCCTAGATGGTCCTAAAACGCCCATTGATGGCAGTGGAGCGAGAGCACTCTATATTGTACAGTGACGTATCTAGTGTATCAGAAGCAGCATATACTGGGAGGGCGGAGCCAGCAGCCCAGCCAGCAGCAGCAGTTTTCTGGAGCTCCCTAGACTGAACCTAAATTCTTTGATTAAAAGCATCATTTGGCTATTGGAAATATAATTTACTAGAGATTGATAATAGAAGCGATAGTGCATCTGAGGAATCCTATTAATAGCTGAAAATGGGTCTTACGAAGACCCCAAAGCAGGATTTCTTCCTCACGCTTTCTGCCACCGCTAAACCACCTGAGGAACCACCAGGGTCAGGCCTACTCCACCCACGAGCTCAGACTCCATAGAAGCTACTCTTTCAACGCTGCAAATAGCGGAAAATGCCCTGACAAAAATGGTCCAGCAAATGAACCTAAAGCTGGACGGGTTCTCCAAGAAATTTCTCTCGATGGAGAATAGGCTTGATGCGATGGGGGAACTCCTAAAGTTCACGGAGGCCACCGCAGGAAAGGCCCTGGCCACTACAGCCACATCCTTGAAAGAGCAGGACGCTCAGAGAAGCCGCTTGGAACAGCTAGAAAACTCTGTCCGAGCTGCTAATGTGCAGATCCTTAGTCTCTCCGAGGAATCGGAAGGTGCCTCGCTGATTACCTGCAATCTGGCTGGAGGGTTTAACTGACTGCCTGGACTTTAAAATAATGAAAGCTTACCAGATCTCTCTTAGTTGACCCTCTGGTGGATTTACTAACCCACGTACAGTCTTGCTTACCTTGAGATCTTCCGGAGAACGGGACATGTTACTGGGAGCATTGAGGAACAGGGGTCCGGTGCACCTGGTGGAGAATCGCATCTTGTTTTTCCCAGACGTCTCATATGCCACCCGCATGAGAAGAAAGGCGTTTGATGGAGTAAAAAAATCATCTCCGTAAGCTGGACATTTTTTTCTTTAGCTTTTCCTGCCCGTCTTTGTTTTACTGTGGACCAGCGTCAGTACCGCTTTACTGACCTGAAAGAAGCGGGTGCCTGCATTGAACTTATAGCGGCTAAGCGGCAGCGAGAGGAACGCTCCTCGGGGGAAGAGGAGTCTGATGGGGACTGAAAGTGTCTGGGACTGATAAGACTGGTAATAAATCTAGTTTTGCATTCTGCAGTCTTGTGAGTTTCTTCTCATTATGGTTGCACCACAGTTTCTTCTCTTAAAAGTTCTTTAAGAGAGGCTGTTTTGACCTCTTGGGCTGAAGGAACTTTACAGAGACTGTATAGTGTTTATGGCTTGAGTTATAACAGATGGACAGATTCCTCTGAGTCTCATTTGCTGTATGTTTACCTTGTATAGAATACTCAAATGGTACAGTGTATGCTTTGTAGTCATCTCTACCTGAATAAGAAGTGCTGATAATCTTCCGTTTTTGCAAATCTGATGGTTATTTTAACATGTTTAAACCGCAGTGCACTGTTTATTGGAGAGAAGAACATGGTAGGGGGAGAGGTGCATTTTGCCTTAGTTCTTAAATGCAGTTATCCAGGAGAGCCCTGATAGACGGGATTTATTCCTGTCTGGTGCCTTTCTTATACCTAGCAGGGGCAGAAGCTGATCTTGGTGCGGGAATGTATTTCTTCTTGAAGCACCAGACATATTTCTTGTTTTTGTATGTTGCTTCTTTAGAGGGCAAATTTCTCCAGAACACTGCAGACAGCACCATTTATCACCAGTACGTTTATATGGGAGCTCTGGCATGGAGATCTCTTTAATCTACCACAATTATTGATTACAATAGACCTTCTTGGTCAGTTTGTAAATGCTGTTTTCTATGATTATTTCAGCATATAATTAAGGCATTGGCTGCATAATAGCTCCTGACTTGAAAATACAGATTATCATTTGAAAGTTGCTGAAATTACCATCAATGTTGTACCAACCGAATGCATAGTCATAATCCTATGTAATGTATTTCTGAGGTTGTACGGTGTACACACGTTCAGAATGTATATATTCGGTATGTATCTGTACTAAATGCTACAAATAAAAAGTGAAAAAAAAAGGCAGCATATACTGTAAATATAAAGTACTGTCCTCTCCTGCTGTACCATAGGTGCCCCAAAATGGGCACATTTCAGTGTTGGCAGGTGTCTTTCTTTATGTAACTGCTCAATAGAGCATCTGAAGAACTAGAAGAACAGTGAACAGCAGTACTGAGGTGTGGGGGGAGCAAGGGGGAAGGGTGGAGTCACTGTTAAGTCCTCTCATTCTTTGCCGCCCCCCCCCCCACAATGTTGACAGATCCGTTGAGTCCTTTCCTTCATGCACAATATCTGTTGAGAAGCCATGGGACTTCCAGTGACGTCACCGACCGATATGACGCCTTGATCGAAGCTCCTCGACCCCACAAACAGTAATCCATCTTAATCGCTCACAAACGATGACATCTCCAGCTAAACAGAAGTGGAACAAACCGGGGAAGCCCCCAGCCATCCTTATACAAAAATTGTGGGAAATGCTGCAAGTGGATATAGAAGCATACCCAGAGCCTCAAGGGCCGCAGCTGGATACACAGCAGGCCTCGCCGCAACGCGATCAACCACCAGAAGACATCCTAGAGATGATGAAACAAACAGCGAGAACGGTGGCAAAAATAGACCAGACCCTCACCGACCTCCGCTCGGACTTCAATCAAATAGATCATAAAACTGAGCAGTTGGAGCTGGGCCTCACACAGACGATGGAACAAACTGACAGACAAGATCGCCTTATTCTTTACTTACTGGCCAGGGACCGTGAGCTGAGTAGGCGGCTAGACGATCTTGAAGGACGCAGCAGACGGCAGAACATCTGCATCTATGGGGTCCCGGAGGGCTTAGAGGAAAAAGAAACCGACACCGTCTCATTCATACAAACCATCCTCCGGGAATCACTTAACCTCCCAAAAGAGCTGGATCTCAAAATTGACCGAGCACACCGGTCCCTGGTCCCGCGCCCTAGAAATCCAGATGCGAGACCCAGATCATTTATTGTACGCCTAACATCCTACAGGAGGAAGGAAGATATACTAAAAAAGGCCTGGCAGAAAAACACCCTCTCTTTTAGGGGTCACCAAATAGCACTAGACAACGGTCATACCTCAGAAGTACAGGAGGCGAGGAAGACCATATCGCCCATGGTGAAACAGTTGAGGGCTAAGAGCATTAAGGCGCAGGTCCTGCATCCAGCTAAACTTAAGATCATAGCCCAGCAAGGCAATAAGGTCTTTAAGGACCTCTTAGCAGCAGCCCATTACCTGGAAGGCCTAGGCATCTCCACGCCACCAATGGCAAAGGAGAAGCTGGAGAAGGATCTTCTTTCTTTTCGCGCAGAAGGGAATAACAAAAAAAGGCTCCATGCAGAGAAACCCACAAACAACTCTCCGTGCTGATATTGCATCGATGATTTGGAGATATGGTGACTCGCCATGGTAAATAAAGGAGCGAGACATCTCCAATCGACCAGAGCGATCAGAAGAGGAAGAGGACCCCCCCCCCAACTGAGGAAATGCAAGCAGAGGAGCAACAGAGCCCCAGATGACTCGCACACAATCAGAAACCTTATGGATCCCTCTACTGTACCTGTAATCCACACGAATAGGCCCATACGAGACTCCTTGGCTCCCGATACTGACTTTTTGGGCACTCTCTCTTGATCCTGTGGTGAGGCTAATGATCCCTGGGTCCTGAATGCTTCTGTTTGACTCTGCGATGAGTAAGTACACTCGAGAACTAAAATGCCTGGGGTTGGGGGGGTCCCTGTCGGGCGGTCCAGACTCTATCATCACCATACATAGTAAAAGTACCTCAAAAAAGCCCAGATGGCGGGATGGAGTGGGGGGACGGGGCACTGAAATAAATAAAAAGTGAAAAGGAAGCCCGGATTCAGCCTGTTGTCGGGACTGCTCCTGGAGGGATACTCCTCACAATGGATCCTATCATCTGCGACAAAAGAGAACTGGAAAAAAAAGACCAATAAAGTTTTCAATGTTTAGGTTCTCTGCTGTAAAACAAATTTAAAGGAGTTGGTTATATAAATAATGATGGTCTCAGTCGCTAAAGTTATTAGAAGTGTGGGGAGGCAGACATGCTGAAACTGCTGAGCGGGGGGCGGGCTACCAACCTGTAGAGCGGAGAGTGGTGCAGGGTGGATTCGGACCATGCGCCTTCACTGGATGTGGTTCCGCTCGCCTGGGCCCTTGCTGTGGGGTGGGAATGGGGGGATGTTCGGATGGAGCTGGGGGCAGGTCCTGGCTTGGGAGGTTGAGCCTGGGATCCCAGCGGCTCGAGGGCTGGATAGGGGGTCGCTTGACTGGGTCCTTGAACCGCCGGGCCCGGTGTGGTGTTCCCACGGCGGTGTGGAGCCGAGGGGCCTGCGTGCAGAAAGCAAAGGAAGGCCTAGTTGGGTGGGTGAGGCCTTGAGCCTCCGAAAAAACAGACTCGAAAATGTGAATACCCCGGGTGGATCCCAAGACTGCAGGCTTTCTGGTGGTGTTCCCTCGGGCTTGGGGATCCGGGGTGACCGGAGTAGCTGGCCTATGGAGGAGTTAACAGATCACAACCCTTCCTTGACAAAAATAACTGAAAAATAAAACAAGTGAAAGTTATAGCTGAGGATTATGGGGGAAGCGGATGCTGAGTAGAGTGGGGATGAATGCAGTGACGGAGGGACATGCACAAGTTTCTGCCTGGGGGGGGGGAGAAAAGCCCTAAAATGAAACATGGATGGCTCGTCGATACGGCCCCCTGGGTTCTCCTCGGATGCCCCCGAACACAAGAGAGGATGGTACGGATTGGCTTAGCTGGGCATCGAGATGGGGACGACCTAATTTTGGGTGCTCCCGGAGGTCTCCTGTCCTTAAAGGGGGGCAGGAGGGGTGGGTTCTCAGGGTTGGAAAGGGGTATTTCCTGGCTAAGAAATGTTGATGGTGGGTGTGGACTGGGGTGTTCGGCAGAACCTCATGGTAAGTGAGACAGAAGCCGAGAGAGGTCGAATACGGACCTCAGATGCTAGATAAATCCAGGGATTCAGGGAAAGCGGAACATGAAAGAAAAGGGAATGCTTTTCGCCCCTACTACAGACCTGAAAACAAAAACAAAAAAAACCTGTTGTATTATGATGAAGCGGGAGGGCGGGACCTAGGTTGACCACTGGCAGACAGTCCACTGATATGAGAAGCAGGGAGACTTCGAAGGACGTTCGGGCCCGCTCTTATAGATGCAGGTCTGAGAGTCCTGCTCAAGAGGGGGATGACCAAGGGGATAAGGGGACATGTGGGAATGTGGAATTATATGTGTAGAGGGCAAACTAACGAGACTCTGTAGGAGTTGGAGATGCTATAACAGGTCCTAATGGACTCTTAAGTACTTTCTTAGCAACTCGAGAGCGATGCGTAGCTCACTTTCCTCCTTTCTACTTCTCTCATCCTATTGGGCCGAGGGGGGAGGTGGGGGGAATGAATAAACTTGGGGGAAGGGAGGCAGTAACTGGGATGGTGTCACGCTACAAAGGTGATATGAAGGAGGATGGCCACACCAGAAACTTTCTGATAAGGCCAAAGGGAGGTCTCATTGCACTACTGAGCTCCCTCATGAGTCCAGTAAGGACATCTCCTCCACCACTGAGGACCACCACTCAACTACGCCTAGGAAGTCCTTTAAAAGGAAACAAGGTATCATGGCACCGAGTTTTCCTGGCCATGAACATTAATTCACAAAATTTGCTTGAGGCTCGATGTTGGATGAGGCCGAAGCAATTGTTTACCTGTTTAATACAATTATTGTTAAACTTAGCAGAAAAGTTGTTATACTATGTGGTTACATGGTTTATGTTTTTGCAAGGTACTCAAAATGTTCAATTTGTTATCTCAAAAGAGTAGTACGTCAGAGGATAGCAGCTGAGACAAAAATATGCACAAATGATTAATCACTATTCAAAGGTAGTCTCCTTTTAATATAAATGGGTGTACGAGCCCTGTTAAGAGGAAAAGGCTCCAAAGATATTTGAGCTTCCAGAAATGTGAGGTAGTATTCCTACAAGAAACACATCTCACTCCTGTGGAGGTTCAGAAACTGAAATGTAAGGTACTGCCCCAGTTTTTTCATTCCTCCCTAGCGGGGGGGTAGGAAGAGAGGGGTGGCCATTCTGCTTTCCGCCACGCTACCTTTCCAGGTACAGGAGGTGATTGAGGATCCTGTCGCAAGGTACCTTATTGTAATAGGATCAGTTCAAGATCAGCTGTTTACCCTGATCAATGTGTGTGTGTGTGTGTGTGTGTGTGTATGCATGTGTATATATGCATATGTGTGTGTGTGTATGTGTATGTGTATGTATGTGTGTGTGTGTGTGTGTATATATATGTGTATTATGTGTGTATATATATATATATATATATATATATATATATATATATATATATATATATATATATAGATATATAGATATATAGATATAGATATATATATATATATATATATATATATATATATATATATATATATATATATATATATATATATATACATACATCACATACATACATACACACACCTCCAGGGTCCCCAACCCTTTACTCATCTCTGCTACAACTGGTCACTGAGAAACCAAAGGGTATAATGGTAATGGGTGGAGATTGGAACATAATCCTTACTAGAGAGATGGATACCACATCTCGAATACCCAGGCCAGAGCTTAACAGGGCCAAAGCTTTTAAACTGCTAATACAGCAACTGGGCATGTCTGACATATGAAGGGAAAGGTATCCCACCAGCAGGGAATACACATGCCACTCCCCGAGGTTTCATATATACTCAAGGCTTGACATGTTTTTTACTTTCACAAGGGACCTCCCCTCCATCTCCTCAATGTGGGTGGGAACCACTGTTTTGTTGGATCACAGTCTGCTCTTCTTAGAAATAGACCTGGGGTTGCCCCCAAAAAAAAAAACTTTGGAGACTGAGCACCTCTCTTCTTCAGGACAAGGAGATTGTCAAAGAAATCAAACAGTTTGTCAAAAGAGCAATCGAAGAAAATAACACACCGGGGATATAATCCCAGATTTTATGGGATTCCCTTAAGGCGATTACCAGAGACAAATTGATTCAAATAGCCACCCATAAAACAAAACGTCAATAGCCCAGAAGCAACAAGAGTTAATTTCCCAAATTAGAGACAGGGAAAAGGAACAGAAAAAAAATGGGATCCAGAAAGGGAGAAGAAATTAACTGAAGACAGGAATCAACTACAAAAAATATAAAAACTAGAAGTAGAGAAAGCCTTATTTTATTTGAAGCAAAAATACTATGAAGGGGGTCCTAGAGGAACCAAAGTACTAGCCTATAGACTCAGACAAAACATAGCAAGGGCCACAATCACCAAAATAACTTCCCCTGACACTAACCAGAAAATAACCCAGGCCTCACAAATAGCAAAGGCCTTTGTGGCCTACTATACCAAACTATATTCACCCAAAGAGGAAACCTCCCCCAAGAGAAAAAGAACTACCTAGACTCCCTCCCCTATCCCAGGCCAAGCAAAAACCCTTACTAGGCCCATTACCCAGCAAGAGATTAAACACACAATAAAAAACTTAAAAACAGCAAAATGCTCGGGACCAGACAGATTCGGCGCAGAATTCTATAAAACTTTTGAATCGGAGATTTCCCCTGTCCTCTTAGAGGTGTTCTTGACGGTGTGGTCTGGGACCGAACCAATACCCCCCCTCTTGGCAATATGCCACCATTTTGGTCATCCATAAGGAAGGGGAAAGACGCAACACTTTGTGAATCTTATCGCCCCATATCTCTATTAAACGCAGACTATAAAATCTTTACAGCCATAATAGCTTCCAGGTTAAATCCTATACTACCCAGGTTAGTACATATGGATCAAACGGGTTTTATCACAGCTCGTCAGACCCCTGACAGTGTCAGATTAGTGATTAAATCTAATAGATGCCGTCCAGAGATCTGGCGCACCGCATGCTTAATGAGCCTAGATGCTGAAAAGGCTTTTGATAAAGTCTCCTGGGGCTTCTTATTTGCCGTACTAGAACATAGAGGCTTTCCCCAACCATTTATAGATGTTATCCAGACGTTGTATTCTAGACCACAGGCCTACGTACGAGTGAACGGTGGAATATCAGAAAGGTGTCGCCTAGGCAGAGGCACGCGTCAGGGGTGCCCCCTGTCCCCACTGCTGTTTGCTCTGTATATCGAACTGTTGGCGGAAGCCGTGCGCAGAGCAGAGGGGGTAAGAGGAGTGACAGTGGGAGACTGGCATAAAAAAAATATCGCTCTATGCAGATGACGTTCTTCCAAGTCTCACACAACCCCAACAATCCATAAAACAAGTATGGGCAATCCTGACAGAATTTGGTAGACACTCAGGATACTCCCTTAATAAAAATAAGACAGAGGTGCTCACCCTTTTCTATAAACCAACTATAGAGCTATGTAACCTCTTCCCATTAAACTGGAAGGCGAGTAAAATTAAATACTTGGGGACATACATCACAAAACAATACTCCCAATTATTTGCTGCGAACTACTCCTCCCTAGTAAATAGCTTGCAAAAAGACTTTGAATCTTCCAACATACTCAAAGATACATACCCTACAAATGAATGTGCTCCCTAGGTTTTTATATTTGTTCCAATGTATCCCATTTTATATACATAAATCGACCTTTTAAACATGGAACAAAATGCTCACCAAATTCATCTGGAATTCCAAGAGGCCCAGAGTAAATCTTAAGAATCCTCCAAGCGCATCGGGAAAAAGGTGGACAATCCCTCCCGGATCTTGAAGATTACTTTCTGGCAGCTCAATTAAAAAATTCCGTAATGTGGTCTAACCCCAACATCTCTGCGGGATGGCAAATCATGGAAAAAGCAGATGAGAGAGGGGCTGAGTCACAACCCCAGGAAACCAGACTGCTGGTCTCCAACATAAATAGATGTCCACATCCGAGTCTAACTTCGATTAGGGACACAATAAGATCGGTCCACAGAATATGGCAGAAATATAAGCTTAAAAATTCCACTTGGCCCTTAAAAAGACTGGCATGGGACCCAGATTTCCGACCTGGATGTCTGGATAAGGGATTTCACACATGGGAGGGGAAGGGTTTGAGATGTTTGTCATAGTTCTGGCAGGGAGAGATTTCTCTAGACTTCGAATCCCTTAAAAATAAGTATGGCCTGTAAAACACAGACCACTTTAGGTATTTACAGGCTAGAAACTATATCTCCACACTAAAGAAGAAAGATACGGACTCAGTTAGGGCCCAACAGATCCTAAGGGCCATCCAAGAAAGTAGTGGAGCTAATAAGCAAAGAGGGATGATCTCTTTTCTTTATAAAGCTCTATCAACATTGAAAGGGGACCCACTCAATAAAATAAAATAATAAAATGGAGGGAAGAAGCTCCCCAGGATTTAGGAGAGCCTAACTGGGATCGAATATTTTTCCTAACTAAAAAAAACGACTCAATCATCGTATTGGCAGGAATTTTCGTGGCAAATTAAAGTCCGCTATTTCTTGACGCCTTACATAATAAGTAAGAGAGACCCAAATGCCACGGCCCAATGTTGGAGGGGATGCAGGTCACTAGAGGCGAGCCATTTACACATCTTCTGGTCCTGTGGGGCTCTTAGGACCTTTTGGGGTGAAATTTCTGGGGCACTTAAAGAAATATTTCCAATGCAGCCTCCACTAGAGTGGCACATGATGATATTAGGGCACCCTTCCGAGGAGATACGGGATATGGGACTCAATGTACCTCTGGTCCATATTAACAACAGCAGCACACAAAGCCATCATGAAAAGGTGGATGGCCCCTGCCCCTCCCACTATACAGGAGTGGATAAGGATAATAAGCACGATCTCAGAACTGGAAGAACTCACCTATAAAATTAATAACCGGACTCCCACCTACTTGAATAGGTGGACTAGATGGGAGATATGGCGTTCCTCCAATGATACAATACCTGAATGACCAATAGTTAACCTTAAGGTAGAAAAGAGGGGATCCGCTGCTGGCATGGGAGGGGTAAGAGGAGCGAAGAGATTAAAATTGAAGCTGGAGTGTCTGGCTGTGATCCGACCTGGGTTAAAGGGAGAAGGAGATTAATTTTCTGGAGAATTAAAAAAAAATGTATATATAGATATAGGCGGCCTTGCTGCCATAGATAACAACAATAATACAACAATTAATGAAGTATTGAGATAACAGAGACAAACTAAACAGAACATTCTAAGAATTAAATTATAACCTGAGATATGTATGGATACTAATAGAATGTATAAAAATGATGTACCTGCTTGATGTCAATAAACTTGAATTAAAAAAAAAAAAAGAAGCCCTGGGAGATGGGAGATCATTTTTAATAAGACCATCCAGGGGCCATCTGGTACTGGTACAAGATAAATATAATAGGTGTGTAATGGACATAAGTTGCATGTCACAGAGGCGTGCTGTTTTTAGTCCGTTTCATACGCTGCTGCAAGTTGAAAAGTGTGAATTTGTGGCTAGATGTCATGGTGATCTTAATAGCTGTGATGTAAATGTCAAGGTGATCTTAACAGCTGTGATTTTTTTTTTTTATTTGTCTCGATATTGATGTATATTGCTAATTAATCACATTAACCTTTCAGATGTGGTAAACTAAAGAAATTGGTTCTTAATAAGAATCGTCTCGCTACTGTTCCAGAAGCGGTTCACTTCCTCACAGAGCTTGAGGTGAGAAGGTTTTGTCCAAAATGTATGTTTGTTCTTGTTTTGCAAGTAGCTCTGCAGTGTGTAAAGAGGAGGCATGCTGCTGTGAACTTTTATCTGGAGACACTGGCCCCATTCTGCCTGTAAACTAATCCAAAGTGAGTTACTGTATGTTCTGTATCAGCTGCTTGTTCAGTGACGCGTTACCTTCAAAGTGTCAGTTCTGATCTGTTACACTCTCCATAAACTGAGCTCCCTACTGCCTCCTTGATCTTATTATTCTGTACGCACCTGAACACCATTTACGCTCCATAGAAGCAGGCCTCTTAAGCCCTGTTTACACTGCCAACTTTAAAGTGCATCAACCCATGTGCATGGGTTGATGCAGTTCAAAGTCAGCAGTGTGGACACTTTAGGGAGCATCCTAAGAGCTCTCTGCATCAAGTTTGTGATGCGACTCTGGAGAAGGGACATGTATCGAAGCAATCTATTTTGCAGCGCCTTGCCTGCTGTCTAGACACTCTGCAATGGTCACTCCCATCTAAATGTTTCCTCTCCCAGCATCCTCTTGGCCCATGAATCACTGTAGTAGCAGTTAGGAAGAAAGTCTTAGCACACCCGAGTTCAGCAAAAGGTATTTTTCAACAGTAAAAACAAAGCTGAACTCGGGGAAAGTGCATAGAAATGTAAAATAAGGGCTACAAGTAGTCCAAATTAAGGTCCTAAACTGGGACCGTGATACTGGGCATGCACTAATACATATGCATATCCTCCGGCTCCCCAGGGATATGCATGTGCATTCGCACATGCCCAGTATCTCATGTATTAGAGGGTGGTGGTGAACTGCACTCACTCAAATGATGGGAGAGTGACCAGCAAAGTGCTGCAGGGCTTAGTACTGATGCCGCTCTTCTTCAGTGTCTTCATAAGTGACATTGCAGATGAACTGGAAGGGAAAGTATGCCTTTTTACAGATGATCACCAAAATGTGTAGTAGAGTGGACAGTAAGGAGGGGGTGGAAAGAAAGCATATGGATCTTGGGGAAACTCAAGGAGTGGTCAAGAGCATGGCAGTCGGGGTTCAATGCAAAAAATGCAAAATCATGTACCTAGGGCATAGGAACCCAAGAACTGAGTATTGGATAGGGGGAGGGTACTGCCAGTTGCTAAGCAGGAAAGGGACTTTATGGTTATCGTATCTGGTGACCTCATAGTAGTAGGGCAGTGGGTAGAGCCAGTGGGATGCATAAGGAGGGATATCTCCAGCAGGAGGAGGGAGGTGGTGGTGGGATTGTCATTGTATCCCTCGTTAGTGAGACTCACCTGAAGTATTGTGTCCAGTTCTGGAGCAGCACCTCAGAAAGGATATAGACAGGATGGAGGCAGTCCAGAGGATGGTGACTAAAATGATGCTGGGTTGCACCAAAAGCCCTGCACCATTTTAGTTGCCCTCCTCTGGACTGAAATGGTGCAGCAGTTGCGCCAAAAGCCCTATGAGGCCCGTCGGCATAGCGGTTGGATTTCCGCTTACAATGCCAGAAACCCAGGTGCTGGAGGGCCTGCCAGAGAGGGCTCAAGCGTCAGATGACTGCTCGCCTTCTCTCTGGAGGGAAGGGGGCAGGGAAGCGACCTGGCACTTGCTGACCCCTGGCGGAATCTGGGGGCATGGCGATGCACAGGGTCCCACTAACTAATGGGGCATGGTGAACATCAGCGTATGCCTGATGTTAGTGGCATGCCACGCCCCTGGGGAGCAAACAGGAAATGAGCCCTGTGGCCGACCAGATGACAGTCGCCAGCTCCCGCTGCCACGAGACCTCAAGCAGTGCACGGACCATCCCAGCAGCACCCGGGCCAGGAATTGTGCTGGCCGCCCCACCAGTGCCTTCCCCCTCTGAGGAGAGGGACCCACCCGGTGAAGGGTTACATCCAGGTTACCTGGGGGGGGGCGCTGCAGTATGGGGTGATGGGTGGCTGCATCGAGGCAGTGTGGCAACAAGGGGCGTAGGAAGGCCTGAAGGAGAGGCCAGCCTGGAGCTGGGGGGAGCAAAAAAAGAAAAAAAAAAGTCCTACGAGGGAGACTTCGGGATCTCCGCATGTACACACTGGAAGATAAGACAGCTAGAGGGGACATGATAGAGACCTACAAGTACTTCACGGGGTGAAAAAAAGTACAGGAAGGTAAACTCTTTCAGATGTGCCCCAAATTAGGTGTCCTTTACAGGAAACAAAGCTGCCTACCTCTACAGGCCAGGTGGGAGATTGTCCAGAAAATGACACTACCCATCTTTGACTAATGTGACATAGTCTACAGTGCCACATTGAAGTCATCCTTAACCAGATTGGACACCCTTTTCATTGCTTTCTGTCGTTTCATTCTGGATGCCCCTTCCTTTGCCCATCACTGTGATCTATATCGCTTTCTAGCTTTTCCTTCCCTGGAAACCACCGTCTAGCCCACTGCATAAAATTTGTCTCTAAATTATGGTTTGATATGCTTCCCCCTTACCTTGCCTCCTCACTGTCCTCCCGCCCCACTGCCGCTGTCTCCATCAGATCCAGCGACTCCACACCCTAGCTATACCATGGCACACCACCTCTATAGGCCAATCGTCATTCCCCTGTAGGATCCCTAAGCTCTCTAACTCAATGCCTCATCAAACCAGGCACTCCTTCTCCTCCCCATGGTCCATCTAAACCTCCCTCTTCAACTTCCTCTCTCCATCCTGCAGCTGCTCCTAATTTCCTCTCTGGCTTCTCACTCCTAATTTCCCCTCTGGCTTCTCCATACCCTTACCCAGCCTAGCACTTAACGTGAAGATAAACCAATGTACTTTATTGCACTTCCTTGTCTGCATTGTATATGTTAGTCTGCAGTGCTGCTAACTTGCTCCTCTCACATCAAATCCCAGTGTTTATCTAATGCTACTAACCGATGTATTGTTTTTTACTCTGTTGCATCTCTTACCTTTGGAAATGTGTTGCTGATTATTGTGTATATACTGCATGGAAATGTGCTTTTGATTACTGTACTTCCATATTCCCCTTCCTCCAGGATGCTCCGTGAGACAAGCAATTTTACATTGTTCAGTGTGCCTTTCCTGCTGAAATGGTTCAATAAATAAATAAAAATAAAAAGATGAGGAAGAGCACCAGAACCAGAGGGCATGTGAAGAAGCTGGAGGGGGAGAAGTTTAGTAGGGATATGAGGAAGTACTGCTTCACTGAAAGAGTGGTGGATGCCTGCAGTAGACTGCCAGCAGAAGTGGTGGAAGTGAAAACAGAGAGCTTCAAGCATGCATGGGATAGACATAGGGGAATATCAGGAAATGGACAGGGAGGAGAGAGGGCACTGGAGAGCAGTTGGGATCTGCGGAGACAGACTAGGTTGGGAACCATCTGGACAGACTGGGTGGGCTAAGTGGTCCTTTTCTGCCTACAAATTCTATGTTTCCAACAGTGCACATTTCCTGATTTAATTTACAGAATGACTCGAGCAGTAAACAAACAAAAAAATACATACATTTGATCATACCAAACAAAACAAACTACTTTCTTTGTTGATGTGTGAGTATGGGGTTCATTATTGAGGTGTGGCCCTTCATATGACCTGCTGTGTGTTGGTTGTATATTCTGTAAAATGTCACGTCCTTATTTTTTGGACTTTGCATAAGTAATAATGTATTGGCGACCTTAAACAATGAGCCTGTGTTGAGATGACAGCGTATGGACTTTGAGAGCAAAGCTGGAGAAGTCCATGCTGTTATCTCAACCGAGATGGAAACACGGGAGTTTTGTATGGTTGGCCACATTTTATTATACTGTATGGTTTCTGCTTGTTTTGTCTGTTTGTTTTTTTGATGAGTTGAACGTTACCCTTGTGTGAGTGAACAGAGTGCTGCTGAGAAAGTGAAAGTGGTGGGAGTGAGCGGGGAGACAACCTTGTGTGAGTGAGTGGAGCTGTGCAGAGAAACTGAAAGTAGCGGGTGTGAGCAGGAGAGGGAAACGTAGTTGAGTTAGTGATAGAACGTGTACAACAACTTCAAACACACACAGCAATGTTTTTGAAGGGGCTGCTTTCCATACACAGTAAGCCCTTACCATATACTGTAAAACATTCGTAAAATATTTCTGTTGAAAACCACTGTCGGAAATATGTCAACTACTGTAAGGTTGAAGGTCCTGACACATTAGTTTATTTCCACGTTCATTGAGCAGTAACATGGAGGGATAGTACAAGATGTTATTACACCCAGGTACATTATGAGAGCATTCCTGCAAAAATCCTAGGTGTAATGCTATCTTGAATTTATTTATTTATAATTTTTATTTTTATTTTTTTTTTAACCAAAAAGGGCACACCAAACTGTGACTGCTTCTTTCCAAGTGTGTCTTGGGGAGTGGGTTACATGGACCTGCTTAATTGATGTTGTGCCTCCTTCCTCCTCCCTCACTGGCATCTTAAAGGAAAACTGTCATAAACCCCTTTGCCAGTTACTAGGGCTGCAGAAACGCCCGGTTAGCACAACCTTTATGTTTATTTCAAGTTTTCAGCTACCGTTGCTATTTAATTTGATCCATTTCTTGCATTGATAGCGGTTCAGTGTGCTGTCCTGAAATCGACATTTGGAAAGTGCCTCTGCCACGGAAGACTGAGCTTGACATTATGAGCCTGCTATTCTTTCTGCTGTGTGCCGGAAGGCTTGTTCATGATAAGCGGGGCACATTTTCACGAAGTAAAAAGAAACGGTGTGCCTTGTAGCAGTCTTTTAACTGTGTCTTTAGAAGCAAACCCTGTTGAAAACGGAGCAGTCTGACCTATTTAATTTTTTTATGGAAAGTTGCAACTCTGAGTTCGGGCATGCGCATTAGCAGAAATGAAACTCTCTCACTGCAAGTTGGCAGGTGAGTAGAGGCTGGGAGGAAAATGGGGGTTATGACAGTTTTCCTAGAACCTTTTTCAGTGCTGCAAAGTAAAGGACGCTTCCGAATCTCCACGTGGGCTTCTCTGTGCTACTTTTAGAATTTTGCACCATACCCTCCAAGGAAGGGAAGTGATCATGATTTGTCCCCGAAGGGCTAGTCACACAACCCTTTTCCACTTTTTGGGCCCCCCGCTCTGTTTTGTGATGCAACTATAGGGAGAGTGCATGGTACGCTCCATGCAAGTGCATGAAGCGTGGTTTTCAAAAGCTGCTTTCAGACGTTAAGCTAATTTGGTTAAATCAGAGCCAGGGTTCAACTAATGATTCCTGTTGAACCTTGGCTCTGATTTAACCAAATGTAGTTAGACATCCAAAAATAGCTTGTGAAAAATCACACCTGGCTACTTGGATGGAGCACACTGCACTGTCCCTATGGCTGCATCACAAAACTTAAGAGCATGGGGAGAGCCAGCAATAAGGAAGTGGAAAGGGTTGCTGGTCTCTCTGGGACAAATTAAGATCCCTGCCTTCCTGGGGGTAGTCAGATTCAGTGGCATTGAGGAGCTCCCATGGAGGTAAGGGAGTGTCCTGTTTCTGTTTTGTATTTTTATGTTTTAGTGACAGGAAAGGTTTCTTTAATGTCATTACTAAACTGGCCGCTTTGTTAAATGTGAAAGCATAAACAATCAGGAGGGTTCACCTACATTATGGGTGTGTGGGTGGGTGGGTGGGCGTGCATGTGTTTTACATTGTTGAGCTAAGAAAAGCTGCATGGAACCTGTTCAGTCAGTCGGTGAGGAACAAGAAATACATTTTTTTTTTTTTTAAGTGTTAAATCAGCATTGTGACCCCAATGCCTTACTTTAGGCTTCCCATGGCTCCTATGAGTTAGTCCTGTCCACCACTTCCCCTGCTCTTGGTCAACAGGGATCCACATGGGGTGGTACTTGAGAGTACTGGCATAGTGTCATACATGGCAGCCTGTGCACTTAGGTTTTTTCTGGTTTTCTACCCTGAACCTGTCCAAAAACCCCACTGCACTAGACAGCGTTCCAACAGGCCATGCCAGCACGTAGCACATCCCTGTGGAGGATGGAACCTTCTCCTCCTAGCTGGGACGCTGTCATACAGCAGCGCCTCCCCAGCCGGTTCCAGAGTCCGCTTCTGAACTCTGGTTGCTAGCATGGGAGCTCAATGCACTACTCACTGGGCCAGCTGGCTGCCCAGTATTTTTTCTAGATCTCTCTAAAACCCTGCCAGAAGATCAAGCACTAGTCTTAATTAAAGGCATCCAGCAGACCAGACCTGGGTTTGAATCCCACAGCTTCCACTTGCATACTGTGTGACCCTGAGCAAGTCACTTAACCTCCCTGTGCTCCCAGGTCACTCCTTTAAAAAAGCTTTCAGCTTAGTGTGCTATACCTGGTTAAACAACTAACTAAATAAATAAATAATTAAATAATTAAAGCAAGATTATAAAGAAGATGACGGTTTGTTTTTTTGGATGAACAGTTTGTAAACTGTTCACCAGCTCAGCAGCAGCCCAAGCATGAACCATCGGAGGGACAGCAGGAGAGGAGTACTGAATCTTCCAGAGAACACTCACTTCCTCTTGGAAGGGAGGGCTGTGACTCTGTTGAAATACAGTGCTTCCACTTAGGTGACCTCATGGCTGTGCAGCTGGAAGAGCTGTGTGGGAGAGAGGACCTTGACAGGCCCCATTTTGCATGCGCACCTTGGTAACCTCAACATTGGTATCCTGTGGGTCAGACTCTGCACTCTAGCCTGCAAAGTTAGACCAACAGCTGTATGGAGGGGGGATACTGACCCAAAGGCTGCACCAGGGTGGGTGGGTGTGTGTATGTGCGTGAGTAAAAGGAACTTGAAGTAGGCAGTGTTCGGGCTGGGGTGGCAACAGTTGTCTGGTTATTTTTTTCAGGGGGAGGGAGGGCTAGAAGGAAGAGGCATTTAAAAAAAAAAAAAAAAAGATTGATTCAAATAAAAAAAGTTTGTTTTACAGACTTCCGGTACTGTTGGATATTAAATTTATTAATAAAGCTAAACTAGAAATTGAAGGCCAGCACCAGAAGATTTTTTTTGCAAACTCACCATTTTGTGTGTGTATTTTTGAAGGTTCTAGATGTCCGGGAGAACCCAAGCCTGGTGATGCCCCCTAAACCAGTGGACAGAACATCTGAATTTTACAATATTGATTTCTCACTGCAAAATCAGCTACGACTGGCTGGAGCATCTCCTGCCACTGTGGCAGCAGCTGGAGGAGGTAACATGCCAAACAAATATAGAAATGTATAATCTGCTGGCCCATTGGTGGAGAGGCATGGCTGCCGTCTGTGACGCTGGCGATCCGGGAGTCTGAGGGCAGGCCGGGGGCGAGTAGGCTAGAGCGTCCGCTGGACTGCTCTCCTACTCTGGGGAGAGGTGGGGTTGAGTGTCTGACTTAATGCAGACCCCTAGCAGAAGTCAGGGGTACTGCAGCAGTCTGCACCAATATATACGGGGAGGGGGAGGAGGCAGACGCAGGCCATCATTGCATATCCCCGCCCCCGAGGGAATCACAGCACCAAAAAATGCTGGCCCCAGCTAATGAGCCGGCTCTGGCACCGTCCCCTCCCCTAAATCCGCTGCTGGTGGCCCCACTTTGGGGCAAGCCCCAGCATGTGGGGGCAGGTTGCCGGAGCCTGGCGAATCCATTTACGGGGCTGTGGGATGCCTGACAGCAAAAAAAAAAAAATACACTGACCTGGTAGCACTGAGGGCTGAGACGCTTGGATGCCTTACCTCGTGCTACACCAGTGACCTGTGTTCGGGAACGAGCAGGGGCCGCCAGGGGTCGGCGGGGGGGAGGAGAAGGATCAAACGTCCAATGGACTGCTCTCCTTCTCCAGGAAGGGGGTTCATCAGCGATCGGTGTTCTACTGGCCCCCAAATGTGGCTGGGGTGATGCGCCGGCGCTACAGAAAGGGGAGGAGATGGGGCAGGCGCTGGAGAGAAAAGTGGCGCAGTGCTTCCACGGGCGCCATTGCACGCCCACCCTCAGGGGAAGAAAAACAGAAAAGGTCCTGGCCATGCAGCGTGACACTGTACCCCGCAGGCGCCGCCCCTGAGAAGGCACCTCCCTGGTTGGATCTGTTTCGGGTGGGTTGAGATGCTCCCCACCACCCTGCCACAAAGAGTAAGTCTTGGGAGCATAAGGGAGGGGGCCTGATCCTTGGGAGATGGCACCAGGGGGAACATCCGATGGTACTAGGAGTGCCGGCCAGGACAGGAGAGAAATACCATATTAAAAAAAAAAAAAAAAAAAATGTATAACCTGGTGGCAGAAAAAGACCGCTAGGTCTGCCCAAAGGTTACCAGCCTGTTCTGTCCTCACAGACCCTATTTGGTCTTCGTCGAACCGCCCTGCTTTTGTTCTAATATACTCCTATGTTTATCCCATACATGCTTGAAGTCATCCACCATTCTAGCCTCCACCACTTCGTTGGCAGTTGGTTCCATGTGTCTACCGCCCTTTCAGTGAAGAAATATTTCCTCACATCCCTCCTGTACTCCACCCCCAGCTTCACTGTATGTCCTTAGTCCTGGAGCTCATCTTCACGTGGAATTGGAAAAGGCTGCCCACCTACACCCTGTTCACGCCTGTCAGGTATTTGTAGGTCTCGATCATGTCACCTTTTACTCTCCTCCCAGGTGTACATATTGAATTCCCCAAGTCTTTCCTCGTAGGGTTTCCTTTGCAAGCCATGTAATATTTTGATTGCCCTCTTCTGGACCACATCCTGCCTATGTTCTTTCTGATGTGTGGTCTCCAGAACTGAACGCAACTCCAGGTGGGGGGGGGGTGTACAGTACTCCAGGTTGGGGCATACCAGAGAGTGACACAGCAGCAGTATCCCCTCACTCTTCCTCCTGGCTGTGCCTCTCCCTGTGCACCCCAGCATCCCACTACCCCTACCTAGAGCATTTTTGCACTACGCTGCCACCTTGAGGTCCTCTGATATTATAACCTCAATGTGTCTTGCCTGTCTAGTAACTGCCAGTAACCCCCCCCCACACACACACACACACCCTATACTCGATACTGGGGTTCCTGTATCTTACGTGCATGATTTTGCACTTTTTGGCATTGCACCCTAAATGCCATGTCTTTGAGAGATCTTCACGCTCCCTAGATCCCTGCATATTTTCTCAACTCCTTTTGGAGTGTCCACCCTCGTGCAGATTTTGTGTCCTCTGCAAATAGACATACCTTTTCCTTCAGTTCCTCTCCCTCTCAGTCCCATCTCTATGTCCCGCTTGATCCAGCTTCCATGCCACCCACCTCCTTCTGGGGATGGATGTGCAACCGCCTGGCTCCTACGCCCCCAAACACCTCTCTATCGCACAGTCATCCTTTTGCATATTAAGCACAGTCTAAAAATTGCACATTTGAACGCGAGAATCCTTCTTCCTAAAATAGCTGAGCTAGAGGCCTGGGTCTCTCTGTACAATCCTGGCATACAGGGCATCTTGGAGACCTGTCTAAAAAGCTCCACCCATGATCAAAACTGCTCCCTACCCGGTTACACTTTCCTCCACCATGATCACTGTACCTCACGCCATGGTGGTGGTGTACTTCTGTACTACCATAACTGCTACACTGCCACACTCCTTGGCCAGTCCTCCAGTGACCTCCCTTCTGAGTGGCTTGCAGCTGAACTTACAGTTGCTACCAATAAGAAGTTGCTTGTTGGGTGCTGCTATAACCCACCGAGAGCTGGTGTCCTTGGGCTTGCAGCCCTCCTGAACCTCGTTGCACCTCTTTTCCCCACAAGAGACTCCATTCTTGTAGGGGATTTCAACATTGACTGGAACACAAACCCCCTCTGTGACTGCAACTCCTTCATACAACAACATAATCTCACCCAACTAATTACCTCCCATACACGCCTCAGCAATCGGTCCAACAAACACACTACCCTGGACTGGATCCTGACGACTTGAGCAGACAAAGTTGCCCATGCCGGCACACTGTCTGACACCATTAGTGACCACTCCCCCATCTACTGTGTCTGGCATACCAACCCCCACCCCCACTTACCTGACTTTCTGCAATTTCTCTAATTTTGCCCTACTCAGACTTCAGGATGACCTCAGAGCCCTTGACTGGACTTCTTCTGCAGTGCCACTAATGCTGACCTTGCACTAAACATCTTTGTCTCAGCCCTGTCTCACATCCAAGACAAGCATTTCCCCACTCACGTCTCACCTCCTCAAGCTTATGAAGAAGCGTGACTCAAAGTGGGCAAACTATAAAGCTGCCCCATCCCCTACCCTTTGGAATGGCTACCGTTGACTGCGAAATCTCTGCAAGCAGCATATACACTGTAGGAAGTCGGCCTACTTCCAATCACTTCAGTCCAGTTACCTAGGCAACCCCAGGCATTTCTGGTCCTCCATTAATGCCTTGCTGTCCCCCACCACCACCACCACCCAGCAGTCATTTTCGCCCCTATACACACAACAAGGCTCCCTTACTGAACCTACTGACATCGCAATTGCACTTTTTTTTTTTTTTGTAGACTTTGTTTCTTCAACTACCTTCAGCAGGCTCTCTCCGATGGGGATTCTCTTGCTGGTGCTCTGCTGCCCACCTGAAGCCCTGACACTGCAGACTCTCTGGTTCGGGCCTCACCTCCCCCAGCCTCATTCGCCACACAACCCCCCCGGCTCTGAGTCACCCGGGGTGGGGCCACCAACACCTCCAGTGCTCTATCTGTAATCCAGTGGAGCGAATGGAGAGGAGGGTGACCGGGAGCACAGTTCAGTAAAGCTCGACACCACGCAACTGATCCTCACCATTGCCTACTGCCGAGGTAGGGGTTTTTGTTGCAGTTTTCTCCCCTCGGGACTCTGCGTGCTATGGCATCCTGCACGGCTAATGCCACTGGAGCCTGACGACGTCCCGTCCCCTTCTACATCCTGACGTCTGTGCCTGCCCCAACTGCACCGTGAGCTGCCAACAACCCACCCTGGGAGAGGAGAGGAGAGCAGTCCTCTGGATGCTAGATCCTCTCCTTCCCCTGCTGACCCCCGACGGCCCAGGTCCGTTCCCGAACCCAGATTGATGGCGTGGCGCGAGGTGTGGCATTCAGCACCTCAACCCTCGGCACCACTGGGCCGGCTATTGCAAATGCACTTAATGCACATTTCTCAAACCTTAGCAGCTACCTGGCTAAGCTCCCCCCCCCCCAGCCTCTTGCCCCCTCCTCCACCTTCCCTCCTACTAGCCCCCCTTTTTTATTTTAAGACCATTTCTCCTTCTGGGACAATCAAGCTTCTCCTCCTCAGCCTGCCATCTCGAGGGAGTGCTGGCAGTGATGGTCTGTCCTCCCGCTTCTTAAAACTAATGGCCCGAGACATTGCCTATCCACTCACCTTCATTATTTATTTATTTTTTTTGTATTATCTGTCACCCCTGTGTCCAACTGACCTCTCCTTCAGGTCCTGCCAAGGAACCCCCTTCCTCCCCTCTGAACCCACCCCGCCACCTGCTTCCCCGGCCTCACATTGCAGCCAGTCCCAGGGTAACCTGATGTAGCCCTTTCAGCGGGTTCCCCTCCTTCCGGGGGGAAAGTGCTTCAGCTTACCTTTCTTGATCCTGGGTGCTGCTGGGGTTGGTCCTGGCTGTCCGGGGCTCCGTGGAGGCAGGGGTGCAGCGCTCATCATCAGTCGATCAGGGCGTCGTTTTTTTTTTTTTCCCTGGCTCCCCAGGCGCCCGCACCTACATGTAGTGCTCCTAGTTTCCACCAGGGCCACTAAAGAGTGAGGCAATCTCCTAACTTCACCCGAGGAGAGGTGAGCAGTCCTCCAGATGCTCAATCCTCCCCTCCCCCCTGCCGACCCCCGGCACCCCGAGTCTGTTCCTGATCCCAGGTCACCGGCGTGGTACAAGGTAAGACACCAGTGCCTCAGCCCTCTGTGCCACCGGGCTGGCTAAACCTTTATTTTTGACCTCTCCCTTACTACAGCCTCTGTCCCCTCTCTCTGTAAGCAGGCCAAAATTGTCCCCATTCATAAATTGGGTGACCATAGTCTTATGGACAACTACCGTCCCATCTCCATTCTGCCCTATCTTGGTAAGCTCCTAGAGAAAGCAGTACACTACCAAATTACAGCGCATATCTCCAAATATAATCTCCTTTGCCCTCAGCAACTTGGTTTCTGAATGGGGTACAGCACTACCACAGCCCTTGCCCTCTTCACTGACCATGTGCTGAGGAATATGGATGAAGGGAAGCTAACTGGTGCAGAGTTTGTAGATCTGTTCAAGGCATTTGACCTTGTAAATCACAATATCCTGATAGCAAAACTCGATGCCCTTGGTTTCTCCCCTACCTCCACCACCTGGCTCACTAACTACCTCTCTGGTAGAATGCAGATGATCTGCCTTGGAGGTGCCACCTGCCCCCTCTTGCTTATCTCTATGGGTGTCTCCCGGGGATCTGTCTTTGGCCCCCTCTTCATTAATGGTCTCTCGATGGAGGGCCTATCCTGCAAATGACTTCTCTATGCCGATAACTTAATACTATACCAAAGTGACTGCTCCCCCTCCTCACTGTCTGCCACTCTTACCAAAGATTTTTGCAAGGCACATTGTTGGTTCTCCACCAACAAACTGTTGGTCAGTGCTGCCAAAACAAAGGCCATGCTTTTCGGTTCCAAACCGAAACTCTCCATGCTTGCCCACAACTACGGCCTTCTCACTGTCAAATCCGCAGATGGATCTCCCTTGACACTGTTCCCGCCTTCAAGTATCTGGGGTAATCCTGGACCCATCCTTAGCCTACACTGACCACACTGCCTCACTGATCAGGCGCATCAACCAGAAGATAGGGCTCTGCAATCGCCTGATCGACCACCTCTCGCCGGAGGTCCACCTTGCTGTTGCCCATGGCAACCTCTTCCCTCACCTCCATTACCAACCTGAACTGCCTGGATGCTACCTACAGTCGTATATGCCGCCTTGCCCTCCACGCCCCTCTCCTCACTCACCACTGCTCTGTTTACCAGTCCTTAACTGGTTCCCTCCACAGGCAGCTGCCTTACTTGTTGGCCTGGACCATTGCTGATACTTTGCACAATCCCACGTACTCTCCACTATCCCTTCTTATCTGACCCAGAACTTACTGCCACAGTCTACGTCAGTCTTCCCACCTCCATTTAGAATGCCCTAACATAACTACAAGGATGGGCCTAAGAACCTTCTCTGCAGCCCGACCCTCACTATGGAATGACTTCCCCTCCTCCCTACAGTCCCCTGACCCCTCTCTAAATTTAAATTCCCTATTAAGAATGCACTTTCTGTCCTCCACGACCTGCATCTGCCCATAGGACACTAGCGCAGCTGCACCTCCCTTGCAGCCCATCCTTACCCCCTCCCCCCTCTAGTCCTCCGCTCTTCTTTCCCACCCTGAATGCTATTGTTATTCCTATTGCTGAATAATGGAGCAACCTTACCCTGTTTGCCTGTTTATTTAGTTTATGTTGACCGGGTAAGTGCACTAGACAAATTCTGCCTATTTTCAGGCACGACCCTTGGGGGAGGGAGATGCAGATGAATGCCAATTGACCTTGAACCAGATTAAACTGTTGGTGGTATTTTTCGTGAATGGAGGAAATTTGGCCATTGCACTGGGGAAATTCCCCTGCTCTTTTCGAGAAGTGCCATGGGATCTTTAACATCCACCTGAACTACCACCAGAAAAGGCAGATGTTGTATACCTTGGTATGCTCAATTGCTGATGTATCTGGTACTGTTCTCCTTGTATTTTCTCTCTTAGCTTGACCTAGACTGGATTCCCTGTTATGTTCCCTGTATGATCCATGCTGTTCTCTCACTGTATTTTATGCTGTTTGTACCAATTTCTGGCCCGGGCCGTGCCTGAAAAAGGTCTTCGGATCAGTGCACCAACCCAGTTACCGAATGAATGAATAAATGTCACAGTGAAGATGCTGAGAGACTGGTCCTAGTACGAACCTTGTGGTACCTTGCTGGCTACTTCTCTCTGCTAGAGAACCATCTTTTTCCTTCTATCTGTTACCTGATTTTGAACCCAGTCTACCAGTTTGGATCAATCTCTTAATCAGTTCATCTTCCTAATCAGCCTTTTGTGTGGCACAGTGTCAAAGGCCTTGCTGAAGTTAAGATAGGCTATGTCCACTGCCCTCTTCTGGTCACCCCTTCTAAAAAATCTATCAGATTCGTTTGCCATAACTTTCCCCTTGTGAATCCATGCTGCCTGTGGTCCTGGAGCATATTTGATTCCAAATGCACAGTCCGCCACTTTCAGTAGAGATAGAAGGTACTAATGATATAGGCATAGAAAGGATATGGAGATATTCCATCTGTGTCTTCTTTGCCTCATCTGCAGTCACTGTCTTGAAGTTCAAAGCCTTGCGCAGGTTCTTCAGCAGTGACTGAAGAGAGCGATCCTCCAACTGGCTGAACCAGCACAGTCTCCCCTGGGTTCAGGGTGTACTCCTCATAATTCTATGATCTGGACTTCTTTGTTGCTCGTATTCCAACAAGGGAACCTGTGGATTTGAGGGGTAAACCCTGCCTGGCACCAAAGTTGGTCCTGGCAGCAGCATCCCATGAGGAGGTTGAACTGGCACTGACGAAGGCCCTGGTGCCAAGGAAGTAGGCACCAACAGTGGCACTGGCACAATGGCAATGGTGACACCCCTGATGGTAGCACCAATGGCAGTACTGACAGTGGAGTAGGCAATAACTGCAACCCAGGCACAGATAATGGCATCAACACTGGTATGTCCGCAATGCCGCACACGACAACACAGGTGACACCAAAAGGGATCCACTGCTCTAGGAGAGCTGTCCATCCTCCAGATTGCTTATCCCATACACTTCAAGCAAGCAGAGGATGTATTGGCGATACCAGTGTCATACATGGATATACTTCCTAAAGTTAATTAAACTTTATCTACTTTTGATATAAAGTGTGATAGACTAAATTGGTAGCCTCTCCAAGTCCAGGATGAATCTGCTTTTATGGTAAGCAGATTTCACCACACTTACACTCCGGACAAATAGAATCCATTTTTTCTCCTCCTGCTGTCTGAAACTCACTGCAATTCCTTCAATCTCTTGCTAGCCTAGTCGCAAGACACGCCTACCCCTAGAGGATCCATTGCTCAAGTTCTGTCACAGTCACACAGGCGTTCAGCCTCTGTTTTTCTGGACACCTTAGAGCTTTCCCTCTGCAAGCATAGCCCTGCTACACACATACATCCACACACTCTTTCTGATGGCTAAAAAAAAAAATCGGTTATTTTGGCAAGAGCAGGGGAAATAAACTAGATGATCAGACATGAAGGCAGTCTTGGGGGGGTGGCTAGGTGTGGGTACATCATCTTCAGAAGGTCTGCCCATTTAAAAACAGATGTTGATGTCAGAAAAAGGGCCAGTGGCCCATTATGTCTGCCCGGTATCTGCCTGCATCTCAACCCAGACTAATGCTGGACCAGAGCTAGTCTACCGATGGCCCTAATTTCTTTCAACATTCCCTTCTTCAGTTCACTTATCCCCGTCACACAGTTGCCTACCCTTCCTTCCTCCTCTGGTTTGGAACATTCCTTGTGCCTGTTGTTTGAAGCCAGCATCGGATTCTGCGCCAGCCACTTCTGATAATCTATGTATTCCACTTCTGCACCACCCTTTCTGTAAAGAAACACTTCTTGACATCCTTCCTAAAACTTTCCCTACCAGTTTCCATTTATGACCTCCTGTTACCTTGCCCTCCATCCTTTCTGCCAGCAACTCCCTCCCCATGTACCACGGTATCTCATTTGCTTTCTGTGTAGCCTTCTGGCATTGAGAATGGAACTTTAAACTGTCACGAGAATGATCCCCAGGTCTCTTTCCTCCATTGTCTGCTCCACACAATTTAGGAGCAAGGCTTCCATAAACAGCAAAATGCCTATTTAACTTTGCGGCTACTCCTCACAGCATGCCCTGGTGGTTCGACTTCCATCAAGTCTTCATCAGGGATGAGGCAAGGTAAAATGGACATTTTACCATTAGTACTGTCTTACATGAAGTAATTTAGAATGTAACAGATTTGGAAATCAAAAGTGCTGGAACTAATAAAATTGCCACAATCTGTAACATAAACTATTACAGGCTGGACAGTCTTTTTTTATTCCTTCCAAGAGTGCTCAGAAAGTGTGGTGTTTGCTGTATAGTTGGTCATCACTTATATACAAATGTTCTTATTTTTTTGTTTCTTTTATATGCCTCTATTAATGCTTCCTGCAAAAATCCTTTAATTTTAATATTTTTGTTCAGAATTATATTAATGTATGTGTGATATATAGATGTAGGTCTTGATTAACTGTTTTTTATAAAAGCATTCCACAGTAACAAAGATGAAAGAAAATTGAAACACGTGAAAAGTTTAAAAAAAAAAAAAAAAAAAATCCTCGCTGAATTATTTCACAAACTGGTGATTTTCTGAAATTTATGATGTTGAATGTCTTTAAAGCCCTTGTATTGAGAAATGTTATTAAATGTTGTGTGTGATTGTCTCTCTCCCTTTTGTATATTCTTCAGGAAGTGGCGGTAAGGACCCCACAGCCAGGAAGATGCGTTTGCGCAGGAGAAAAGAATCAACACAGGATGACCAAGCAAAACAAGTGTTGAAAGGAATGAGTGACGTGGCACAGGAAAAGGTCAAGACCCGAGGTAATTTGGCCAAAGCAAAGAAATAACTGGTAGCAGTACTCTACAGCAGAACTACCAGGACCCTCCTGGGCTTTTCAGTTGCACTAGACTGGGGGTTCTTGTCTTCAGCAAAGCGTGGGATGAGTGCTGAAGAAAACAACATGGTCTCTGCATTATGTTGTGGCTGCCAAGGATGCGATTTGCAAATTCTGGTGATCAGTGGTCCAGAAGCTGTTTGTTCTGTTAGAGAAAAGTAAAAGTAAATGAATCCTAGACCAACAGTCACACATTCCAGGCAACCTTCATCCAGAGGGAGTGGGTTCTTGATTACACTAGTGCTTTACTTCATTTTTTTTTATTTTATTTTCTTTTTTTTATCCTATTTCTGTTTGATTCCCAAATCCCGCCATAGTTGAGATCAGCTGTTCTGGGCAAGCGGGGAGCTCAGTACTTGTATCTGCATTCCTGCATCCTCCAACCAGTTGGCCTTTGTATCTCCTGGTGCTGGAAGATGCCAGCAGAACCAAGATGCTTTTTGCAAAACATCACCCCACCAACCCCCTGGACAGCCAGGGGGAAACTTTTCACAGAGGAGCGCGGGAGTCTACCCCTGAAAGTGAGTGTGTCCTTAGGACTGCCTGTCTTCCTCCTGCCGCACCTTGCTGGGATTGCAGGGAGAGAACTCAAACCCACAGTCTCCTAGGCTGCCAGAGCCACTCTGCTGTACTTTATTGATGCTGTGAACACTTATAATCCCCAGAGTATGTAAGAGATATTGCATGACAGGATATGCAGCTATAAAGGAATAATGCATGTCTTGGGTGGTTCTTAAACACAAGGCATAGCTGAGTGTGGAAATCACCCAAGAAGTGTATTATTCTCTTATGAACGCACACCCTGGAGCATGTTATCCCACCTATATAATGTGCTTCTATTTGTTAACACAATATGTAGTTCTGGAGAGATGTGAGTTTGTCATAAAATAATCAACTATCATGTGGTTTGTTTTGACCAATAAGGTTACAGGATTTTCATGGCCCATTTATAACTTCTGATATATGCCGCCCCTAGGAAAGGGGGGAAAAGAATGACATTGCAGGCCCTGGGGAGAGGTATGCATCTCTTTGTTGAGCAGCCCATGCACTTTTGGGAAGTGATGTACTATGATTCCGTTTTATGAGCCTTAGAAGCTATTGGGGCTGTGTCTTAACAGAGCTCCTTATGCAGTTCAGGATCATCATCCATGAATTGCCAGGGCTTAGTTCAGAACTGGAGGGCAAGCATATGTGCTCCCTCTCCCCAAATCCAAACACTGATTTTGTGTTTAAGAAATTAGCTCAGTATAGGCCCCTGGAGCAGTGATTGTGAACCTTCGACTGCCAAGGTGTGGGTTATGACTAAATGCTTCAGTCCCTCCTTACCCATTGTTCCAATGCTTTTGGTTTGGGGAGGGTAAGGAAAATACCAGAGACATGTTGCTGCCAGCACCCTTCCTAGTACTGGTAGGGCGTTTCACTAAGAAGCATACAGGAGGGTTGCAGCTGCAACACTACCTGTTGGTGTTACTGCGAGTTCTACTATAAAGCGTCAGCACTGAGATTGTATTGCACATTTGTGGAGTGGAGCCATCCATTTTTAAAAATGAGGCATATAAAAAAAAAAAAAATGTTGCAAAATTGTTTTTATGTTTTGTTTTTTATGTATTGTACATAATAAAACCAGTGTTTAATAACATTTATAAGGACACATAGCGTGTATCTACAGGTATAAGATTACTTCTTGTGTCCTTAGGCTTTCAGAGCCTCTCACCTTCAGATTGTAGTTCTGGCACCCAAAGAACACATGAGAAGGCAGTGTCATAACGAGTGATACACACCTTAATTGTCCCAATAAATATATAGCACTCTATTAATACTTCCAGCAAAAATTCTTACATTTTTTTTTTTGTACTTTATTTATGCTCTCTACTGACCTGAACTCCTTTGGGAGTGGTCACTCGGTGGACGCCTTGATCCCTCCTGCCTGAAGCTCCTTCCCACTCCTCTGTGACAGGGTATCTCCATACCCTTCGGCCACCCAGCCCCCCAGCTCTGAGTCCCCCAAGGCAGGACCACCAGACTTGCGCCTCCTGGCACTGTATCTATAATCCAGTCGAGCGGCCTCTGGGACAGAGTACAGAGTAAGTGAGAGGAGGAGCCCAGCATTGGGAGTGGTAAGCTGCACCCTGGACCCTCCATCATCTATTGGATGACAGAGGATTTTCTTGATTTCTACGCCTTCCCGAGGCTCGGACGTGCAGTGGCGTCAGGTGCCTGCCCTTGTCTCATCCCGCTATGATGCCCCTAGCATCGCATTACCACCGGTCTCCACGGGGCCATTGCAATGCGGGCATGCCTGAATCCCACCCCAGAGAGAGAGAGCTGTCCTCCAGATGCTCGATCCTCTCTCTCCCCTGACCTGGCTTGTTCCCAAAGCCGGGCTGCTGACGCATGCTGCTGGTGGTGTGGCGCGAACGCTTCAAACCGTAAAGCACCAATCGGCCAGAATCTTTAATTTTAATGTACAAAAGAGGTGGTTTATACAACATCATGGGAAAACTGTGGTGGTGGGGGTTACATGAATGTTATGGAGGCCCCCCCGCCGATAACCCAGCAGCAGCATTTTGTGCTACTGTACGGATGAGCTGGGTTCAGGAATGAACTTGTGTACCTTGTTGGGGTCAGGCCTGGCAGAGTCTACTGCCGCATCATACAATCATACAAGAACAGCAGTGCACTGCGGTTGGGGAGGGCTAGCAGCGGAGCGGGATCTGCCACCACAGTGACCCCTGTGGCTAAGCCACAGAGTTTGCTCCTTCCACAGTGGGACACTGTACATGTGAGGCCAGCATAGACAGTGGCCCACACTTTTGGGGGGGGGGATAAAAGAAGGAGAAAATCATGACTGCTGTATATGAGAGCTGGGATATTTGCTTGACCAGGGTACATCAATGTAAGATGGAAAGATGGCCGGGGAGTGAAATACATATTGGGGGGGGGGGTGTTTCCAGTCAGTCTCATACACTCTGTGTTTACTGCAGCAAGAGAGTGGCGACATGAAGTACTCGGACCTGAAAACCCGACGTTGGGACCAGGGTCTGGAGAAACCTCAGCTGGATTACTCTGAATTTTTCACAGAGGATGTTGGACAGATCCCTGGTGTTACAGTCTGGCAAATTGAAAACTTTATCCCGGTTCTTGTGGACGAGGCTTTTCATGGGAAGTTCTATGAAGCGGACTGTTACATTGTGCTTAAGGTAAAGAGGGTATTTTAAAATGCATGTGGTAGCCAAGAGGAGGTGTGACTTTGTGGTTAGAGCCTCTGACTGTAAACCTGGAGACCCATGTTTGAATCCCACCACTTATACTCCCTGTACTTTATTTCCTTTTTGTCTCCCTTTGTGTGACCATTAGATGTTTTTTTGGTGTAGTATTCGCCTCTAAGTAATTTAAATCACAAATTGTAGTGAGAAAGAAATAATGTGACCTTCTGGAAATTGAACCCAGGCCCCAGAATACCATCTCAGCGCTCTAACCACTGAGTTACAGGCTCACGTGGTTGGACCTGGGGTTCCCGGACACACTTCCTTTCTCTGGTGCATATCCTCCAACTAGGAATAATCAAGATGACAGTTATTTTTTGGATTAGTATTAGTCACTGCTAAGCAATTTAAATCACAAATTGTCATGAGAAAGAAATAACGTGACCTACTGGGAATTAAGCCCAGGCCCTTGTAATATCGTCACTGTGCTCTAACCACTGAGTTACAGTCTCCCATTGTGTGTAACCTGCTTGTGCTTTTCTTAATCTTTCCTTCTTCTGCATGCCTAGTGGTTGTGGCAAACAATCATAGCTTTAATGTGCTTTAGGATACAGTGTATATGCAGGGTGCTGCATAAAACCAAAATTCATTTTCGTTTTCGTTTCTATTTCATACGGGTATCCTTTTCCCTGGGTCGTCCCTGAAAAATGGACTGCTAGTTTCAGCAGGCCTAAATATAAATGTAAAAAAAAATTGGACAGGGATAACCCAGACCTAATGGAGTAACCTAGTTACGGAAAACAAGATGAGCTCCTTTCTATCAATAAATTGAATATGGCTGACTGTTGACTGCATCTTGGTGTATTACCTTTGAGACTGATGACTCCAAAATGGAATTAAATGTAGAAAGATGAAACTGTGATATATGAGGATGGAAGCCTTCTATCTTAAAGAAAAGAATGTCTAAGTCCATGAGAAGTAGTTATTTGTATGTATGCCTAAATCTTCAATAAAGATCATTTAAAAAAAAAATGGAAAAAATGTGCAAAGAAAGGGATTGCCTCTTTTTTTTTTTTTTTTTGTTTATGCAGTGACCTAATTTAAATAAAGGTCAGAACAAAGGACTGCTGTTACAGTTTCAACCACTAAGGTTCCCAAAAGATTGTTTGGATCACTAAACCACCAGTGTGCTGCAGAGTGTCTCACCATCAGAAAAGTAAGAAAATAATCCACAATTCAGCGTGCAGCAGTCTTTCAATAACCAGATGACCTGGGTGGGTTGTGAGTGCCGAAGGCCTTCAACCACCCAGGAAGTGAGGATATTACAGCATTACCGCACACCCAGAGTGGATTATTCCATTTATAACATTTGTAAAATGGTAAAAATAATGTTATAACACAAATTAATCACAGTCATTAAATGACATGGTTCTGGCTGCACTGTTGGCCTAGTGGCAAGGTCTCTGCCTGCTGTACAGGGACCCAGGTTTGAGCCCTAGGGATTGCACATAAAGCATGAGGATCGTCCCCGGTGGATACACGAACCCATCGGGAAAGAAGGGCTGTATTTATTTCAGCATGACTGCTCCTGATTCACCCATTTGGGAATAAATAGTGGGAGGCAGTCAGCAGCAAAATCCTTCGTCTGCTGTTGATCCCTGATGTTGGGCATGGGCAGGCAGCGTCTGGGTTAATCTGTCTGTCAGATGCAGCAGGCAGTGCCCGGGGGGGGGTGAGACAGCCTGGAGGTATTGACTGGTATGCACTCTGGGGGAGGGGAGTTGGAGGGAATTGCCTCCATGCAGGCTGGTAATAGTGACTCACCTCTGTGTGGAGCTTTTGGCATTCGCATATATGGGAGGTGGCTGGGTTAAGGTAGGCAGCAGCTGGTAGTTGGGGTGGAGAAGCAGCAGTGAAAGGATAAAAGTTGAGAGAACCACCACTGCCTGGCTTGGTCTCACGCAGGATAGACCCAAAGATCACATTAGGCACAAATAGGGAAGACCCATTGCTTCCGCTCACACCTTCGAGCCATGGGTTCTTCCTAAAATGTTGGCACAGGGAAGCACAAGCAGCCATGTCTTAGAATGGAGTGCTGCAAACAGGGTGTGGAATAATTTTTTTCAAAACTGACCTGCCAGCTGCTACTTAACAAAGGTGGACTTCACCGTCTGCTAATCTGTGCCCCTCAGATGCATTGCAGTTGCTTTCGTGCTTATTAACTGGCTCTTGCAGCTTGGTAATAATTGAGAAGCGTGAGCGCTGGTAGCAGTGGTGCAAGTGGTAGACAAGAAGTGCAGGAACTCGCACACTGGCAATTATGAAATAAATCCAGGAGCCAGGTGCATTTATCTATGTGTCTAGGTCTGAAAGGTTTGACGACCGTTTCTTATGTAAGAAAGTGTGTAGAATTCAGATTTACAACTCTTATTCGTCCATAGTTTTCTTGGAAAATGCACTTTCTTAAGAGTAACTAAAAGTTTTACATTTATGTAATAGACTCGGTTTACTTAGTTATTAATGTAATTTATTTAATGTTTCAGATATGGCTAGCAAGACTTCTCACAAATTGCAGAGGTAATGCATCCTATACACTGATCCAGGAATTAGCACAGACCATGGAGACCCACTACCTTTTAATGATGCTCATTGGGAGAAAGTAGTTGATGCAAAGGAAAAGCATTCTAGTCAAACACTGTCAAAGCACAACATGGTGTGTCTTGAATTGCCCGAACATTACTCCAGCAACCATGGGTATCATATATCTGCTACAAGAACTTCACTGCATATAAGAGTTCCGGTAAACTTGCAGCTGCTGAAACTTTGAAAAAAGACATCAGTAACAGTTATCCAGCAAAATTGCTTGGCTCTCAAGTTCGTAGTGCGCAATCTGAATCTGCAGTATCTACATCAGGCATATTCCCAAATTAGTATATATTTTGCAAATCATACAAGAAAAGGAATCCTAAGGGATTTAATACCCATGCTCAACAAGAGGCGTTTTTGTGGTTTGATTATTCTCCTTGACACTGCAAACACTACGTAATCTGCAATAGCTTGAACTCCCCTCTCCTTTCATTCACTGCCCACTTCTGATGAACCCATGAGTACAGTACGTAAGAATATCTGAAGAACGGGGGGCAGTTTTACATTTTATTCTACTGAGTCTTCAACTTTAACTTTGGTTTTATTATGAGGCTGTACCTTTAGGAGTTCCAACAACTGTTCTCTTATGTGTTGAGCTGCTTGTGCTTCCTTCCAGTCAGCCTGTTTCTTAGCAGACCTGATGATTGTACCCACTTTTCTACTTCTGCTATCAAATATGATAGGCAGCCTGGTGACTGTCCCTCAGCCGACTGCGTTCACATTTTGTACCTGTGCCCTTTATTCGTTCTGCCTTTTTTACATACTTGTTCTTACAGCTGTTATGGTACTTCACTTTGTTGGCTATGAGATCAGTACTGCCTACCATCATATCCATTTGTTGATCGTCCATTTCTTTTGCTGCTTTTTCTTATGCTGTCTGCTGCCCCATAAGTTACACATGTTGTAGAATATTCAAAAGTCTCCTTTGACTCCTTAGGATTCCTTTTCTTGTATGATTTGCAAACTATGCATTCATTTGGGAATATGCCTGCTATAGATGCTGCAGATTCAGATAGAGCATTATGAACTTGGGAGCGAAGCAATTTTGGTGGATAACTTTTTACAATGTCTTTTTTTTTTTTTTTTAAGTTTCATCAGCTGAAAGTTTAGTGGAACTCTTTTATATATGGTGAAGTTTTTGTAGCAGATATGATACCCATGGCTGCTGGAGTAATGTTCAGGAAATTCAAGATACACCATGTTGTACTTTGACAGTGTTTGACTAGAACGCCTTTCCTTTGCATCAACTACTTTCTCCCAGTGAGCATCATCAAAAGGTAGAGGGTCTCCATGGTCTCTGCTAACTCCTAGATCAGTGACTTACATTAATAACCAAGTAAACCAAGTCTATTACATAAATGTACAACTTTTAGTTACTCTTAAAGTGCATTTTCCAAGAAAACGTACAACTATGGACGAATAAGAGTTGTAAATCTGAATTCTACACACTTTTCTACATGGGAAACGGTCATCAAACCTTTTGGACCCAGACACATAGATACATGCACCTGGCTCCTGCTCTAAATGCAGAATGAAGATCCTCAGTCTGAAGGATAGCAGTGTCAAGACACAACTCTCTCTAATTTGACACTAGTAGCTTCAGTTAAAGATATTGAAGTATTTCTAGGAAAATAGCATTGTTGTACAAATCAGATGTTGTTATGGAAACTCTGATTGCAGATCACAGGTCAAGAAACTCACTATGTTGCTGGTTTAAGAATTTTAGTTTCATTGTCAGTGGGAAGAAGTACACAAACTTGGTTCTTGCTGCAAAAAAAGGTACAGGAACTGAGTTCCTGTGCATTCCTGTTCACTTTCATCACTGGCTGGGAAGGAATTTTTTGAAATGTCATGCTACTGAGACAAATTGGACTGCCAGTAGCTGACGGTAGGCTGCTGTTTTGTGTGCTGAAATCTCATTTGTTGCTTCTATATCCCTCGCTGCCAATCTGCACTTGGTCAGTGTGACTTCTCCATCTGCATTCCAACCCTGTGGAATGACCGCCCCCACCTCGTATGACTCTAAACCTCGCTCCACTCTCTTAAATCATTCTTGCTTGCACATTACTCAAACCCATGCACCTGCAGCTAACCTCATCCCCCACCCCTCTGGATTTTAACCACCTCCTCATTTACTTACCTGTATCCACACAGGCTCCAGTATCATGCGCCTGACTGCTACCACTCTGTACTGACTTATCTTGTATTACCTTTTGTACATTTGTAATGTTGTATAAAATAGTATATTGTTCTAGTAACATTTAGCATTTCTTTTTACTGTATTTCTCTCTTGTACCCCTCCCCAGAGTGCGACTGGGAAAAGCTTTGGTTCTGTGTGCTGTTCCCGGTCAACAAATCTAAATAAATAGATTTTATTTGTTAAAAAAAAAGAAAAAGTGGAGGCGTAGTAATCTTTGTTTGCCATCTTGCTGTTCTGCAAAATAAAAAAAAATAATAACTCTGTTAATGTATCAGTTAGGGTTGCAGTGATAAAAATAGGGAACCCCACCCCCACACACCAGCAGGCATCAGGGGTGTCCCTTGGGGTCGTCAGCCCTAACACTCATCCCATTCCTTAAGTAAATAAGCTGAGATAATTTTAATTATAGGGTATGGGGCGTCGCGTTGGTTAACCTCTCCCCACCCATGCCTGTTGGTGTGAGTAGGGTGGGGTGGAGCTGGGGTTGGAGTATTAAGGTTGGAAACCCTAACACTATATTTCCATACTTTTGTCGCTGCAACCCTAATTGATGCATTAACAGAGTTCTTTGCAACTAATTTCCTTACTTTTTAAGATGGTATAATCGTATCCTTATTTTCCTCTGGAAGTGCACGGCCCTCCCAGCCCTGCACTCCAATCCCTCCATATATGTATATATGTATCTATCTATCTATGGAGGGCCCTGTGCTTTCATTTATAGAACAATAGTGACCAAATTGTCAGCATAGCCACCTCATGTACCTGGTACAAAAAATGTTCGAATCCCCACCAAAACATAATTCTTAATTCTGCACAAGTGCACCACCATTCTACGCCACAGGTGCATGAACGTATTTTGGCCAGGATTTGAAAAATGACAGCTGTGACATACATAAGGTTTGGTAATAAGAAGGCTATGTTGAAAATCTGGGGTGAAAATATATAAAAAATTTCCAAAGTTACAAGCATGTATATCGAAATTGTAACACATGGTCTTAACCTTGCCATTTTTACCCCAAATTTTCAACATAGCCTTCTTATGACCCAACCTCATGAACAAGGGAAGAAAAAATGTTCAAATCCCACCCAAAAGGTGAATTCACCAAGCAATCACAAAATCACCTTTCAAGCAGGAGTTACATAAAGACAGTCCTATTGTTCATGAGGTGGAGTCTCCAAAAGGCCATATTAAAAAATTTGGGGTCAAAATATTAAGAAATGGCTGAGTTATGAACCAAAGTTGAAAACCCCATTGAAATACATTAAATGGGCTGGCTCCGGAGCGCTGGGCAATAAGGGTTCACCTGGCACACTAGTGGCCCAGGTTCACAGCCGAGCCCGGGATGACAGGAGCGGAGACCGGCAAGGAGGGTTAGGAGTGTCCACAGGACGCTCTCCTCCGGGGGGGAGAGGGATGCGGCCATCACCACTCTCTAGTGGCCAGCCTATGGTGACACATGCTGTGGCGTGGGTGACCACACACCTCATGTGCATTCGGCCAGGGCGCTGCGGGCATGAGGCTCGTTGGGGCAGGGAATGGGCAGGAAGAAAACAGAAAATGGCTGCCCGACCAACTGGATGACAGTCGCTGAGTCCCCCTCCGCCACAAAGCCCCAGTGGAATTCCCTTTCAAGGCTGTGCCTGTAGCCCTGTGCCCCAGATCCAGAAGGGAGTCCCAGTCTCCCCTCCCTCTCCTCCTGGGGGAGAGGGCCCCCCCCCCGTGAAGGGATATGACCAGGCTGTCTGGGGCATGAAATCAGGTTCGTAGCAGATGGTATGAGGGAGACTGAGCTGGCCCATAAGTGGGGCCCTTGGCAGCCCGAAGGAGTTGTCGGTCAGATGGCGAGGGAAGGAGCAAAATAAAAAAAATAAAAAATACACTGAATGACAATACAAAATAGGATCCTGTTTCCCAAAAGGATCCTTTATCATGCTTTCTCATAGCCTACAATAGGATTAGCACTATGTAGAATCCTGTTTCACTAAAAAGGATCCTTTGCCTTGCTTTCCCATTGTAAAGTCAATGGGAAAGCATGATAATAGCTCCTTTTGCACAACAGGATCCTAAATTGGGCTAGTCTAGTGGTCCCTCCCCCCTCCCCTCTGGTGTCCGATTGTCGCCCCCCACTGTGTGCTGTCCCACCCCACCCTCCGTTCCCCGTCCCAGTACACAGATTAAACCAAAACCTCTCCTGCTCCCTCCCTCTGTGTGCTGTCCCACCCCTACCCTCTGTTCTCTGTCCCAGTACACAGGTTTAAAACAAAACCCCTTCTGCTCCCTCCGTCTATGTGCTGTCCCACCCCCACCATCTGTTCCGAGTCGCCAGCTGTTTAAAAACAAACTCACAAGCATTGTTAGCAGAGGGTGGGACAGCACATGGAGGGAGCGGGAGGGGTTTTGTTTTAATGTATATACCAGGACAGGGAACAGAGGGTGGGGATGAGACAGTATACAGAGGGAGGGAGGGGTTTTGTTTTACTGTGTACCGGCACAGGGAATGGAGGATGGGGTGGGACAGCACACAGTAGGAGGGAGCGGAAGGGGCTTTGCTTTACTCTGTGTACCAGGACGGAACGGAGCATGGGGCTAGCCAGGGCGACTCAGTTCACACTGCAGCAGGCAGCACAAGTTCAGCTGTGGCTGCAGAAGTCAAATTCCTGCTGTTCTCCTACAGAGAAGGAGGAGGAAGTGCTCCTCTTGCTAAGCTGGGCACCATGGATTTCAGGTGCACACAAAAGGTATTTATTCCCATGATTTCAAAAAACAAACATCAGAATGTAGCTAATTGGATCTAGTTTAGCCATATTCTGATGTTTGTTTCTTCAGATTCATTCAGTTTTATTCAGCTTTATGCATTTTCTTTCTCTCGTTAACTGTCAAACAAAATTACGGCAGCTTGAAAAGGGATTTCCCACCTGCGACACAGGATGACCGTCTGTGAAAAGGGATTACATGCCTGCAACAAAGAATCCATTTTCGTGCTGAATATCTATAATTTCCTATTGAAAATAATGAAAACTTCAACATTTAATAACTTTGGAATGGATTAATATTATTTTTACCAAACCTTCAAAAGGCACCTCTGTAAGGCAAAGGCTTTCTACCCAGAACATTTCAGACCACAATTTAAGACAGTTTCTGAGATACAGGTGGACAAAAACAGCAAAAAACACGTACATTTAACAATTTTTCAGACTCTGTGTCCAGAAACCACACAAGCGATTCAAATGAAATGTGCCACACCAACAGACCTACCCCCACGAGATTATGCATGCAAATTTTATTGCAAATCCGTTGAACTGTTACAAAGTTATTAAAGTATAAAAATAGGCTTTCACATAGAAGCGATCCCTCAACCCTAACTGTGGTGGCTCGGTAGCACCACTATAATATATCGAGAGAGAGAGAGAGAGAGATAGTAATAGATGGATGGATAGCTAATGTATACCATATACAAACACAAGTTACTTTCACACAACAATTACAAATGACAGTAGCTACAAAACTATTCACTGGAAATGGCTATTCATATTTACACTCGTGTTTCTGTAGCTGATTTTGACCTTTTTATTCACTAAAGTTAGGCTTCACAGTTAACGATCATTAATTCTTTGGATAAGAGCAGATTTCTATGCAGATAATGCTATGTTTTTTGCAATTACTCCCATTCCATTTTGCAATAGTTGGCATGGGCCGCTGTCTTCTGACAATATTATAGGCAATAGACACTTGGTTAGCAACTGCCTTATGCAGCACTACCTTAGTTTAACGAGGGACGAAACCAGATCAGATGCAAACTGTGTCCTTTTAAGGTGCTGGATTTAAATTAGAGAAAATGTGGAAAAAAAGACAGATTTGTGCACAGGATTCTTGGGTGTTATTTATTTATTTATTTTCATCCAAGTTCTGTTCCTCCTTGTTTAGACGTTCCTGGATGACAACGGTGCCCTGGGATGGCATATCTACTACTGGATTGGCCAGGAAACCACCCTAGATAAGAAGGCTTGCTCCGCTATCCATGCTGTGAACCTCCGGAACTACCTTGGAGCAGAGGGCAGGACCATCCGGGAAGAGATGGGAGATGAAAGTGAGGAATTCACCGCGGTTAGTAATTCTACTCACTGTCATCTCAAAAGATAAAAAGGTCACCAGTTTCCTCTTCGGTACTATATTTGTGAAATCCACCAACACAATGGTAGTGCTACTTTTTTCACATGTTGCAACATGCAGTTGTTTACTGCTCCCGCTGCTGCTCTCTGCCTTGCCCCTAGGACCCTCTTGCATAGCTTTTTTTTGTTGACTGTTTATTGGTCTTCTGTACGGTGGGGGCTTACTTGACCTCAGTCCACCATATATGCGGGAGCTCAGCTACCCCCTACAGGCCAGCTTCTGCCATGGAAGCACAGTGGGAAGGACCGTGACTTACCCCCCCCCCATGGAGGCCCTCCTCCCCTGGCAGCCCTAATCCAGAGAGGGGCCGCATCACCCTTTGAGTCCCAGTCTGATTTACTCCGGGCTTCGTTTGGCCTGTGAGGGTGGTCCCCCATCGTGGGCATCACTGCGCTCATTCAGGAGGTTTTTTTCCTTGGTTACCCCTCAGGATGCAGTGTGCAGTGTCTCCTGCGCAGCTCCATGTTCCTGCCGCTGGAGACTGCCGTCGTTCCTCCCTCTTCTGCATCCCATGCACTTTGCGTTGCCACTGGTTTCCACCAGAGGCTGCTGCAGCACCGGGAGCTCCCTGGATCCCACCCCTGGGAGAGGAGAGCAGTCCTCCAGATGCTCCATCCCTTCCCGCTCTACCAACCCCCGACAGGCCAGGCTTATTCCTGAACCCAGGTTGCCGGTGTGGCACGAGGTGTGGTGTCCAACACCTCAACCCTCCGCACCACTGGGCTGGCTCCTGTTGCATAGCTTATTGCTATACCTAAGGGAAGCTACAGTATCATGGAGCAGAAACTAATATTAGATAAAATCTTTTTCCTGTGTCCTGCCATCCCCTTTCCCCTTCTGAGAGGCTACTGCGGCCATATCTTTCCTCCTGGAAGGGTGGGTGAGTAGTGTCCTTCACAACCAACATTAGTGCAGCACTTTAGCTGAATGGCAGGGGGTACAGGGGATCCAGCTGCCTCCCTGGAACAGAGTGCCTTATTCCCTTGATGGTCCCACAGTCAGAAAACTCAAGTCTGGGTGAGAACACTGGTGCTATATCTTATGAGGCAGAAGTTATAAAAACACATAATCCAGACCTGGCAAGATTGGGTGTAGAGCTTACTTATTACTACTGGACACCAAAACCATGAAAGTGTTAATCTCTTTCTTTTTATAGGACGGGGCCCTTTTAGTTTGAGAGGAAAAGGTTGCCTTTTTAAGATTATTGAAACCACTTAATTTTTCCAGATCCATATTGCTTGGTCTGTCACCCTGTAAATATGTGACCCATTGAAGGCAGCAGTTTCACTTGGTGGTGAATTGCTTTTGTTTATATGTTACTGTTTTCAGATGCCATTATAGCACTTTTTTTTATTTAGTCTTTCTTGTCTTACCCCTCTAGGCAATCCCACAGGTCAGCGACCTCCTAGGGGCAGTACCTTCACCACCACCACCTTCTGTGGGTTCCCCCATTCCCCCATGGAGGGGAGCGTCAGGATGGGGAATCCCCAAGGACTTGCATGTAGTCTGGATGGTGGCTATGTTGCATGCAGCTTGAATAAATTCCCAGTTGCCATCCAGACAGTGATGGAAAGTCCCCCCTCCCAAATATAGTTCCATCCAGGTGGATGCAACTTGCTCGTGAGTGGGATGATTCTTGCTGTCCTACCTCCCCGCTATGCAATGCATAGACCCACTGAAGGCCTTGTACACATACAGCATGTCTCTCATGAGGGAGCAGGTTCCTTGGCCTGCTGCAAGGAGGGGCTGTTGTTGTGGAGGGCTGTGGCCATCCCTCCCATGCTGAGATGTACTGCCAAGGTCTTTCTCCCCAGCCCTGACCATCAAGCCACAGGCTTTTGGGTCGACTCCCCCACCTGGGTCTCCCCCATGGCAGTGAGACGTGCTGTTTCTGGGCCACTGACGGCCCATTGTAACACACTTTGATGGAAAATGTATTGTTGACAGATGTACACTGGGTAAAGTGACAGTGCTGTTGCCCTAGCCCTAATCAAACTATGACTTGAAGGTACAATGTCCTCATGATTCTGTGACAGTAGTTTGGTAAAAGTCTGTAAAACCAAATTGGATGGCTGTTTTTTGAATTTTGTTTGTGTGAGGTGTGCAGGGATCACACTAAAGTGCAGTTTCTTGAAGAGGGCTTTAGACAAACATTGATCAGGCCAAGCATGAAACCTGCCTGGGTAGAAAAGTTTCTGTCCTTCTTACCTCAGCGCCATTAGACTGAACCCTGTAAGATCACAGTGTTGGAGTGGTCAACCTTCACAATTTGTTTTTTTTACAGGTGTTTGATGGTGAGATTTCTTACATTGAAGGCGGGACAGTCAGTGGCTTCTACACAGTGGAGGATAGCCAGTATGTCACCAGGTAAGGCATTGCAAAGCCCTTTGGCTGAAATCTATACCACAGGAGAAATAAGCATTCAGTCAGACTGATGAGATGAAGCAGACAGAGTTTAACTGTTCCAGATTTAAGGCACCATTTGAGCTGATAACAGACTGTAGTGTGCTCCCCTTCCCCCCAAGAAAACAACTTACTGCAGGATGTTATAAAGGTCCTTACAAAATGAGTAGGGAATTTGCTGTGTCCTAATTGGTTGAGAGGGTTCAGACCCCAGTGCCTTACGTGATGACAACCACCAGATTGGGAACCCTTCTGGCAACCAGAATGTAGCACACCTAAATATCCATGCCTCCCCGAATTTATTTTGAAAAAAAGATTTCTGGCAGCCATGTTTGTAACATTAAAATCCTTAACCCCATGAATTGTCATAACTTCAAAATTGCATATTAACATGTTTTAAGAACTGCCCCTCCCCCTGTATTAACCTAAAACACACCTAACATTTTAAATTAGAACATTTCAACCCATCTACTTGTCTTTTTCACCTGTTCTGTCACTTTTGGCATTCTAGGCTTCTAACCCTTGATGTTGATGTCGAGTTCCTTAAATCGTCTTGCCTTACACTACAGCAAAGTGTCAGTTCCTCCCCCACCCCATCCAGCACTCATCCTTAACTGGCCGCCTGCACACACCCTTGATTGCCTACCCGCTGACTTAATGACATGCACACTGGCCAGTCATCTCCATCATAAGAAACGACTTCTTAATTTTAAAGGCCGCCAAAGTTTAAAACCTACTGGTGCCACTACTGATGGCTGATATTCAGGCCGACACTCCTTTTGCTGTAAGTATCAAGTAACCATGGCAGCATGCACGATGTCTTCTCCCCCTCCCCCCCCCCTTCACTCAGACAGATCCTTTCCAGTATCCCTGGACCCCCTCTCTCTCGCTCTCCTTGCTTGGTCTGTATCCTGACTCTCTTAAACAGCTGGCAAACAAGTTGAATCTTATATATATATTTTTAATTATTTTATTTTTGCCTTCCAGAGCCTGGTGGGCAGCTAGCGCCTCCCTCAGAGAAACTCATCCTCTGTCCCTGCTCATGCCGACCCCCAGAAGTTCCTGTGACTCCCAAATGGCGGGGCCAGGGAGGAGAGCGCCGGCCATCTCTTCCCTCTCCAGATCACAGTCCAGAATCTGGGGGCAGCTCATGGAGCCCACCAGCTCCCTTTTTCCACCTTTGCTCCCGTCCCCCCTCCCCACCAGTGAGATGCTGGCATGTGCCACCTGACCCATACTGCCCTCCTGTTGACACCAGAGGGCAGTCGACAAGGCACGAGGTGAAGCAACCACCTCAACCTCCAGCGTCACCATCCCAGCAATCTTATTTGTTATGGTCGCTCTTTCTTTCTGTCTTTCACTCCTTCACCACTCAGTCTGCCTGGTTCCCCACTCATTATCTCACTCTCCTGCCCAATTGCTCATTCTCCAGTCTGCTTCTTCAACAGATTATTACATGTTCTTTATTTTACCTTTTATGTATTTTTTTAACCCTGCTTTTGTTTGGGTAACTGTATCAATCGTCAAGGCTCTTTTGCACTAGCTGTAGCTAACCATGGCAGTAGGCGCACCACACTATCTCACTCTTTCCTGCTCGCTCACATTGTAAAATGCTTGCTCTTGCCTGCAACTCGTCTAGCTCTCACTCTCTGGCTTTTCTCAGACTCTCTCCCCTGGTCTTTTCTGGCTCTCCATCACTGTGGTCAACTGTGTAATTGCACATAAAAATGAAAAATGCTCAGAACTCCCTAAATGTAGCTAAGCATAGCAGCCCACCAGTATTATCATGTCTTTCTTCACGTCTTTCACTTGGCCACATCCTCTTACTTGCAGTGAATAGCTGCAGAAGTCTGTCCCCAGCGACCCTTGGAAAAGCTCCATCTGGCAAAAATCTATTTATTTAGGCTGGAAACAACATTAACATCTATAACTAGACCTAGGCTTGCTCACAGTCTGTCATAACAGTGGCAGAAACCTACAGACTCTTTAATATTTTAATTTTTTTCATTTGTACTGTACAGTGGTAATTTCTGTATCATTTTTTTCCCCTTTTATTTTTTTCCTCTTATTATTTTTGCGTGGGGACCCATTTTGTAAGTGCAGTAAGACACTCTGAGGTGATTGTAGTTGTCATGGGTTAATGCATTTCAAGGTGTTGAAGGCACATGAGCACATGCCTCTTGCTTTACTACGCACTTGGGTGTATGTGCATTAACCCATGACAACCACCACCCCATCATGTCTTACTGCTTACTTACATAAATATTTTGTTTTTGTTTACCAGCTAAGTGCACTAGACGTACCATGCCTGATTTCAGGCATGACCCTGGAGGATACAAACAAGAAAACTGGTTACATTAGAAAAAAAAAGCACAGCAACGATAGATAAACACATTACAGCATGACGAGTAATTGATTGGTGACTGAATTACAGCAAGTACAAGGGTAAAGTAACACGTGCATAAATATATGTAGTCTAATGGAAACAAAGTAAATGAGGAATTGAGTACAGATGTAGGTGTCTGATGCAGTCATAAATTAACTCATGCTTAAAATGCAAGTTGAAAAGGTAAAAATAATTCTAGATATGGAGAAACAGTGTTGGGAAAGGATTTGATTTGCTCTTGTGTGCCAAACCCATGCGTTGGCACTGTTTTTGGTTTTTGTTTTGTTTTGTTAACTGTACTTTCTCTCCCACACTTGACCAGCCCCATGAGCCACTCTCCCCAGCCCCATCACCCACTGTCCCTTGGACTTACCTTACAGTGCCTCACAATTTGTCATTTGTGGCTGAGGAGCTTCCTGGAGTTCCCAGGCCCAGGAGGAAGTTTAGCTTCGGTTGTTTGGTCCAGCAGCCCGAGTGGCAGTGCGGCACCTGTGAGGAGAGAGAGAGAGAGAGAGAGAGAAAGCGGTGTCATCTTGTGGTTGAGGGATCCATTTTTCTGCCCCCCCCAGGCACCTCTTGGGTGAGGACTACAATGGACATCACATGCAAGCATGCTGGTGTCTTCAGTCAGGGGGCACCTGCCGACCCATCGCGGTTTTGCTTCTACTGCCACCTGTGGTCATCTAGTGGGCAGTGTTGTAGCAAAGCTAACAGATCACCTCCCCTCCCTGGAAGAGGAGAGCGTTTTCTGGGATGCTTGATCCTCGTCCTCCTCCCAGCTGGCCCCCAACACTTCGGGCTCGCTTCTGAACCCGGGTCGCCAGTGCCGTGAGTGGTAGCAGTATTGCTGTGCCCACAGGCCAACTTTTGGCACCTTTTCTTTGCATCACACAGCAGAATACCATGGAGCTAGTGTAAATTATAGTGAAAATCTACAGACATTGGTACATTACAATGCAGTAACTACTCTTGGGCTTTTGCAACTACTATCCGCTCCAACAAGAGAAAGTAATAGTTTAGATTTAGTCAGTAAATCTAGATGACTGTATTAATCCTATAAATACCAATCCCCCCCTTGGGAGAAAGTGACCACAATACTCTACACTTTAACATAACTAAATGCAAGGTTAATACACAGGGAACAAAATATATTAAAAACTATGAAATAAGAACTATCGACTGGATACAAATAATCTCCACCCTATCTGTCGAGGACACATGGAAACTAATTAAAAATACCATTACGGTGTGTGAAAATATATACATACCAAATAAAAAGAAATATAACAAGGGCCAAATACCCATCTGACTAACTAATGCTATTAAAAAACAGATAAGGAAAAAAGAAAGAGCATTCAAGAATCTTAAAAATAATAAGACTTCTAATATCAACAAATACAGGTTTCAACAAAGAAAACGAAAATACATGATTGAACAGGAAAAAAGTAAAATTGAATTTAAACTTGCACATACTAAAAGGAACAAGTTATTTTTCTCTTATGTAAATACATTTAAAAATGACAAAAACCATATTGGACTAATCACCAATAACGGCATTCTCATTGAAGATATATGATAGCAGATTGCTTAAATAACTTTTTATTGCTCAGTATTCAATAAAAAAAAGATATAGTACTGACATTACTACCTGCACAGATAATATTATTCAATTTACAAGGGAAGAAATTGAGGGAGCCATTATAAAACTAAAGTCCAATTCCTCACCAGTGTACATAAAGAAACTATACCATACTGATGACAGTAAGGTAGTAAAAGCACAAGGTGTGTGGTTAGTGGTCCCTGGTAATCTAGTAAAGCCACCTGACACCAGATGTTGTTTTAATACAGTTGCAATTTATTAATACTCAAATAAGCCCTAACAAATTTACCTCTAACATGATCAATTCTAAACAGCTGATGGCTTGTTACCACCAGGGCTACAGGTGCAGAAAAAATGAAGCAAATTTGCTCCCTTTTTCTGGGTGTCCAGTATCTATAGCAGCCCGTGTGGCTATTCCTCTGGAACACACTGGACATGACACCTAGGTCCTGTATTTATACTCAACTTGTTTGCTTCAAAAATGCATAGTGGAAATTTCCGAACTACTACAGCAAATTTTAGCCTAGACACCACGTCATTCAATAACATCATGAGACAAGGTTTAAAAGTACAATGGCCATGAGATCTCTCTGTCATAAGATACATTTGACACTTTGCCGAGACAGGGGAGTTTCGTTTATCATCATCCTTGGATGGAAAAACAAATGGTCAGGGGATTTTATATTTATCAAAAATAACTTGCTTAGGAGACAGAAAACAAATGAGGGGAATTCACTTCCTTTTAAATAACTTGCTGTCAACTGCAAAAGTAGCCTTGTACTAGACAGTGGCCAAAACAAGGATATCATTATTCCCTATCAACTCTCTGTTGTACATTTTTTTAATTTTTTTTTTTTTTAAACACAAGAAATCATAAAATGAGGAACTGTGTTAACCAAGCTAAACTGCAGTCAGTTGAAGCAACTGGACCTTATCTTGGCTACGACCTTGGGTTAAAAGACAGATTTTGTACAAAATATCTCTGTTTGAGCAGAGCAAACTAATTTTGCCTTTAAAACATCTGTTCCTAAACACTACTTATGCTCTTCACCTACTTTTTTTACAATTATTTAAAGGGCCTCAACACCTTTTGAGCCCAGGCACCCATGTACATGTGGTGGTATTATGTAGTTATCTGCTAGCCACTTTGCAGCCCTTTACTAGCCATACATATCAATTGACATGTTGGCATCATTTAGTACTCATTAACCATTTGCACTCTCTGCAAGTCTTGTACACTTTTGGTATCTTTTGAACCTTTTTTACAGCCAACTAACTTGTATAGAACCTTGGCCATTATCATTTTCAACACCAGGATCTGATATCAGTGCAAGGGTTTTAAAAGAAACCGCTACCTACCTATCACTCCCATTAGCCATATTTTTCAACAAATCTATTACCAGTGGTGTAGTTCCAATGGAATGGAAAACCACTATAGTAATCCTAATATATAAAAAGGGAAATAAGGGGGACTTCCGGTGGAGCCGAGAACCAAGATGGCGGTCTAGTCGTGAGCTCCGCGATTCCCCCCTCACTAAATCCCTAGCAATCATCAAGTTTTACTGCCTTTGGGATCCAGAAAGAAGTATAATTGCAGGGACTACGGCTAAAACGATACAAAATCTGTTTGCTTGTACACGAAAGAAAGTGGGAAAGAATAGATCCAGCAGCCGCAATGTCAGCCTGGGAGGCCTCTGACTCCGAGCTCTCTGTGGCCCCATCTGAAATCACTGAACAGACTACTGCAGCCCGTGGCAAAATAAAGAACAAACGAGTGAAGCTTGATGCAACATACAAAGAATTGCTGGCATTTCGAGCAGAAATAAAAGATATGTATGGGTAGCTGCGAAGAGATGTGGCGAATTTAGAGCAACGAACAGATTCCACTGAGAGGCAGATCACTGTAGTAGAAAATAGGGTGGATGACATCGAGGAGTCTTTACACGAACTGCAAGATCAATATGCGCTCCTCCATTCCAGACAAGAAGATGCAGAGAATAGGGCTAGACGTAAGAACATTTGAATTTATTGCATCCCGGAGGGCTCAGAGGGTCAGGATCTCTCTGATTTCATCACAACTGTTCTGAAAACAGCCTTAGAATTGCCCTCAGATATGCTGCTGGAATTAGAGCGAACCCACAGGACATTGGGCCCACGACCTAACGATCCAAATGCTAGACCGCGGTCTAATACTCCGCCTCCTCAGTTATGCAGTAAAAGAAAAGATATTGTCAGCAGCATGGCGTAAAGGGAAGATTTTCTATGGAGAGACTCGAATCTATTTAGATAATGATTATGCCTCCCAAACCATGAGGAATCGGAGGGTATATGCAGACATTCTCCCAGTATTAAAAGAGGCAATTATTAAATTTTCCACCCCTTACCCTGCTCGTCTTGTTGTGCAGCACCCGACTGGCAGGAAGGAGTTTCACTCTGCAGAGGAGGCCAGGGAAGAGCTCCTCAAAGTGGGGATCCAGATTAAGAAGAGGGCTGAGTTAAGACCTACGGTCTCGCCGAGGGTACCTAGATGGCAGACGGTGACTCCACGTGAGGAACGTCGACAAGTGGGAGAGCAGAGACTGGACAGTCTGAAGAGCCAACTCGCTACATTTCACAGATCCACTCGTGGTAGAACCTGACTTAAACTCAGAAAAACACGGAGAAGTGTTCAGTGAATCTAGTCTACAGATAGACTTTTGGAGATTTTAACTGCAGAGACTAACGTAACTGGGGCCAAGGCCCGAATCCAGGATGTTGGGCAGAGACAATCTCAGGCCGGTATAAATAGGCCTACAACAGATCTTTATTTCAGTTTCAAGCAAATATATATGGCTTTATAACTATAAGGAGAAGTAAATGAAGGTGAAAGGCGGTGGGTTTAGTGTACAGATAATAGGAGATATGTATGACAGCCTAATGTTTACAAAAGAAAATTACAATCTGAAGCTGAGGGAGGAGCCTGCGATTACCGCCAGGCTATTAGGCTTATGTTTAAGTTAGAAGGGCAGCAAAACATTACATTTTGTTTTATTTTTGGAATTCATTTTAACATTCTGCCCATTTTTTGTTTTAACCTTAGAGGGAATTTACACCCTCTGGAGGCCCGAGAGCAGCACGCACCCGGACTACCTCCAGTTCCTTTTGTTGGTCTGGAGGAGCATTTAGGGAGAAGGCAGAGAATCTCCCCTACCTTGGAAGTCGCAGTAGATGTACATAGTTCAAGTGTTGAGGTGGGGTTTCTCCTAGACTTTTGGCCCACACAGTTGGCTGTACAGTTTGTACAGACTAACACATTTAAAATATGTAAAAAAAAAAATTAATTAATAATTAAAAAAAATAGTTGCTTCATTTTTTCAATTGCATTTACAGCTACAGCAGGGTTGACAGTAATGTTCAAATTAAGGAAACACATGGGTGGAATTGTTTTTGGGGAAGGGGGGTGTGGCGAGGGGTTAAGGGCTATGAACCAAGCTTAAGGAAAAATATTATAATGTTCCTTCACAGTAGATCCAAATTATATCCTCTTATTTTACAGGTGGAATGGAAGGAGAGGAGGTATAGGGGGAAGGTCCAAATGCAATATAATTTTTATAATGGCGACTCAATTTATTAGCCTGTTGTCCCTTAATATAAACGGGTTGAACACCCCGATTAAAAGAGCAAGACTCTTACAGTACCTAAGGAAACATTTATCTGATGTCATATATTTACAGGAGACCCATCTGACAGACGTCGAACATTCCAAATTATCGGGAGGGGGGAGGTATCAGGTATATGCTTCGTCTTTCCCTAGCGGAAAACGACGTGGGGTAGCAATTATGATTCCTCGGACCTCCCCTTTTTACCTATCCTCACAGCTCACTGATCCTCAGGGAAGGTATGTGATTCTTAAGGGGACATTGTTTGGGAAACAGGTAACACTGGTGAACGTATACTTTCCTCCAATGATGCCAGTAGCAGTATTGAAATGATTCTTTGGCAAATTAATAGACAATCTTCAGGGATGTTTGATTATGGGTGGGGATCTTAATCTTACCTTGAACCCCCACTTAGATTCATTCTCCCCACATAAACATAGATCTTCCCCGGCCCTGAAACATTTCAGGGCTAATATGGAAGCAGTTGCTATGACCGATGTCTGGAGTTTTTTTTTATCCATCATCAACAAGGGGTTATACTTTTTACTCTCCTCGTCATGACTCCCATTCCAGATTGGATTATTTTTTTATTACTCGGGGAACATACAAATTACTTACAAGACCTGACAATTGGTCCCAGATTCCTTTGTGATCATTCACCTCTATTTTTGAAACTAGATTTTAAAATTCCTAAGAAAACCACTGGGTGGCGTCCGAATACTTTGTTGTTAAAGGATAAACCCTTTAGAGATAGCTTCAAAGCTAAAATTTCCCAGGTAATTGAAGAAAACTCAGAAGGAGAGGTCTCCACATCTATATTGTGGGATACAATTAACGTGGTGATTCAGGGGGAGATCATAGCTTATGCAGTGGCTAGGAAAAAAAACTGGGAAAAGCAATATATTAAGCTTCATGGTGAATTGAGAGACCTACAGGCCCATGTCCCTATAACCAAAGAGATTAGGACACAAATGAAACAAACAAAAGCTACTTTACAAAAGCGTTTAGATGAGAAAACACAACAGGCTTTATTTTTTTTTTTAAATCTTATAGGTTTGAGGGAGGACCAAAAGGGGCTCAGAACCTGGCTAGAAGATTAAGAGGGTAGAGGACAGCTACATACATTTCACACTTAACTGATTCTACATTTAATACCCGAGTAACTCACATAGAACAAATAAAAGTTAGCTTTAAGAATTTTTATTCCCAGCTATATGCCGCCTCTGTACTAGCTGATTCGAGTAAGTTGGAGAACTTTTTTCACTCCCTCACTCTTCCCTGTTTGCCAGAAGACATGGCAGAGAGACTGAAGGCCCCGATTAGGATGGAAGAACTTAAGAGTGGTAACAGATAGTAAAACCTTAAAAACCCCAGGCCCGGATGGAATGCTAGCAGAATGGTATAAAACTTTTTACAAACAAATTGCTCCTGTATTAGTTAAGTCATTTCAGGAGATTCAGGAGGGAGGTTCCCCCCCGCTTCTTGGGATTATACTAATATCTCTCCGGTGTTGAAACAAGGTAAAACCCCAGATTTAGTTACCTCATATAGACCTATATGCATACTCAATATGGATTATAAGTTGTTTATGTCTATATGGACTCATAGAATAGAAGAATTGATTCCCGAGCTACTGAATCCAGATCAATCAGGGTTTGTCCAGAATCGACAAACTTTGGACAATATCCGAAGAACAATACATCTCCTTGATTATGTGAATAAGAGAAAAATCCCGGCAACCTTTGTCAGCCTGGATGCCGACAAGGCTTTCGACTGGGTCAGCTGGATTTTCCTCTGGAGGACCCTCTCTGAGTTTGGGTTTCCAGGGGAATTTATTTCCCTGCTAAGAAGGGTATATGCCTCTCCAAAGGCATATATCAAGGTGAATGGTCAGCTATCAGATAGGATACATCTGGGCAGAGGGACTAGGCAGGGTTGCCCACTTTCCCCACTTTTGTTTGCTTTATATATTGAACCACTGGCAGAGGCCGTTAGGCGAAATCCTGACATTCATGGGATACCTCTGGGGGGGTGAGAATTTACTCTCTCATTATATGCGGACGATATATTGCTGACCCTATTAGACCCTGAAGGCTCGGTGCCGGCCATTCTAGAGGTGATAGAGAGGTTCTCTGAGGTTGCTGGATATAAGATTAATATTCAAAAGACGGAGATTCTTCCTCTCAGCTTTGTTCCAGCCCAGGGTCTGAGTGCTCTGTTACCAGCCAGATGGCGAAATAACAGGATCCGATATCTGGGAGTCGTAGTTCCCAGAGACCTGGACCTTTTAGAACTCTTGAACCTGGAGCCTGTGACTTTAGCTATAGAACAACTAATGGGAAGGTGGGCACATTTGCACTTATCATTCAGTCAGCGTATCCAGACTATCCGAATGACGGTCTTTCCGAAGATCTTATATTTTTTTCAAACTTTACCTTTAATTCCATCCAGATTTTATTTTATTTTTCCTGGGATAGAATATTCCCTAGGTTTGTCTGGGCCGGGAAACACCTTAGGATAAAATGGTCATCTATACAATTACCTGTCGCCAAAGGAGGTTTAAATCTCCCTAATCTAAAAGAATATCATAGAGCCACGACATCTAAAGTCATTCTTATTTGGCTTAATAAACATACTATGCCCCCATGGAAATTAATTGAATTTACTCTGAATGACCTTCACGATATATTCCCTGTTTTGTTTTCTCCATTAGACTCCATTCCATCTTTAAGGGACTTCATGTGGGGGACCTGTAACATCTTAAAAATATGGTATGAAATTAGGTCAGCTCAGGAACTTGGAGAGCTTTTTTTTTTTCATTTTCAACTGGTGACTAGGGAATAGCAGCTCATAGCAGCCAGCCAAGACCATACATATGAGGAGTGGCATAAATTAGGCCTTTCGATGTTTTACCAATTTCTAGATATACATGGGGTGATGCCCTTTGCCTCCCTACAGTCTAAATTTGGACTGCCTTTCACACATCACTTTAGATTTTTGCAGATACATTCATATCTAATGAATTTGGGCTCTACTCGATTGGCCCTTCCCTCCCCGAAGCCTAACTTGATGAATCTGATAATTGAGGGGGAAACTCCCAAAGCAATTAATTGGTCAGCTTTATAGAGCCTTGAGGGAATATTGGAAGCAGACCACAGAGAATGTTCTGACTAAATGGAATAAAGAATTAAATACTCAGATTACATATGATAAATGGCTAGAGCCAATTATTCCGTCCATGAAGGCTTCTTCAGTTCCCTATTGGCTCGAATATATTTGGAAATGCCGCATGCATTTCTTTATGTCTCCAGATAAACTAGTTAAATTCCTACCTGGAAATTCAGGAAAGTGTTGGAGAGAATGTGGGCAGGTGGAGGCTAATACTTCCCATATTTTTTGTTTATGCCCGAAAATTTCCCAGTACTGGAAAGATATTGCCAGGAGTCTTCAAGTATTAATTGATACAGATTTGGTTTTAACAAATCAAATGTTTCTGTTATACATAGGGGAAGAAGGTTTAGTACCTCCAAAAAAAAAAAAGCAAACTTTATTTATATTTGGTTGCAGCTAAGAAGGTAATCACCCGCCTATGGCGGAAGTCCACAGTCCCAACTTTAACTCACTGGCACTCTATAGTGTCAGAGATCTATTACCTGGAACGACTTTGCTAAAAGATATGACCGTATTCCCCAGTTTGAAATTTATTGGCGGTCTTGGGTCCTCTATATTTCCCCATTAGAAGATTCATTTATCCCCTGATGTGATAAGCCGCTTGGTACCTACATCTCTCTTCCCACATGTAGTCCATTATCAATTGTATGATGCCAATAGACGTTATATGTCCAAAGTGATTTGTACAAATGGTTTAAACTGGATAGAACGTCCTGTAACATATGAATGTCTACTGTATGTGTATCTCATGAACAATGAAATTGCTGTGCATATGTATTCCTGCTGTAATACTGACCTGAAAAATAAAGAATATTAAAAAAAAAGGGGGATAAGGGATCAGTAAATAATTACAGACCAATAAGTCTGACTTCATTATGTTGCAAGGTCATAGAGAGGGATAAGGATAGAATCGAAGCCGAAATACAATTCAGAAATCTCAAAGACCACAAACAACATGGATTTACACCAGGGTTTTCCCGTATCACTGACCTGATTTCTTTTTACAACAGAGTTAGTGCGAGCTTAGATAATAATATCTCTGTGGACGTCCTTATGCTAGATTTATAAAAAACTTTTGATAAAGTACCCCATAACGAGCTGATATCCAAACTATGTAACATAGGAATTAGTCATCCAATTATAAAGTAGTTAAATAACTGGTTGTCATGTCCCAGTCTGTCTGTATAAATGGAATGTTGTCTAATCCAGGTATGGTTACCAGTGGAGCCCCCCCCCCCCCCAGGGATCAGTCCTCCGACCAACCCTTTTCAACTTGTTTATATCAGGCATAAATCTAAACATAAGCAACATCCTAACTGAGTTCGCCAACGACACAAAACTAGGTTGGGAAGTTAACACCCCCGGTATGTATGTTTCAATGGTAGAGGATCTAAGGCGTATTGAATCTTGGGCAGTAGCTAATAAGATGTCATTTAGTACTGAGAAATGTGTAGTTTTACATTTTGGGAAGAACAACCTGCTATACCAGTATAAAATGTACAATAAAATACTAATCCACGTTGAAAAGAAGGACCTAGGAATAATCATAGTCAACTCTCTGCTTCAGAACAATGTAAAAAAAAAAAAAAAGTAGTCCTCTCAGCCAGTAGAATACTGAATTGTGTCAAGAGATCCTTCACTAACAGGAATGAACAAACCATTCTGCCCTTGTTCAGATCATATATATACGTCCACATTTGACACATGCTCCCCTTTTTGGAGTTCATATTTAAAGCAGAATGTGAATTTATTGGAAAGGGTTTAAAGAAGGGCCACTAAGATAATTCCAAGGCTAAAACATCTCTCATATAAGGATAGGCTAGCAAGAACAGGGCTTGTAAGCCTTAAAGATAGACGTAAAAGGGGAGATTTGCTACGATTGTACAAACTGATACATTATCTAGAATTAAAAATATCTTGTGGCATTCAAAGTAATATTCTATCATTAAATTTGTGTTGTCTCAATCTTCAACTAATCATACCAAAGGCCAGTACCACTAAAAGGGATAACTTGTTTACACTAAGGGTAGTAAAGGCTTGAAATAATCTGCCACAATATGTGGTTGATGCTTCAACATTCGAAACATTTAAAGGGAGACAACTCATTTTTAGGATGGAATACTAATGGTCAGTTAATCAAATAAACCCACGATGTCGTGGGAAGCATTTGCGATGGGCATAAGCCTTCTTATGTCTTAACAAACTGAGTAAACTGAGTATTACAATTCTAGTTGCCGGCCCATAGACACCATGGCAGCATTGCCCTTCGCTATGCTGGTGCTCCGGGTTTCCACCCTGAACCTGGGTTGTCAGGGGGCCAGCAGTGGGAACAGGACTGAACTTCCCAGAGGACACTCTTCTCTTCCAGGGGGAGGGTAGTGCAACCCACTGGTCTACCACCAACTTTGGGGTGGCCATATGTGATGGTACTCAAACCAGGAACGAGATCTGGGAATCATAATCTCAGATGACTTGAAGGTTAGTAAGCAGAGTGAGAAGGCAACATTGAAGGCCAACAGAATGCTGGGCTGCATTGGGAGGGGAATCACAAGCAGGAGGAAAGAGATGGTACTACCACTGTATAGATCGCTGGTCAGGCCTCACCTGGAATACGGAGTCCAATTCTGGAGGCCTCACCTCGGGAAGGACATTGACTGGGTGGAAACAGTACAGAGAAAGGCGACAAAAATGATTCCGGGTCTGCAGTACATGTCCTACGAGGAAAGACTTGGGGAACTGAATATGTACTCCCTGGAGCAGAGAAGAGAGAGAGAGGGGACATGATTGAAATATTCACGTGCATAAAAGGCATTAACAAGGTACAGGCACAGGAACTTTTTCACTTCTAGAAGGGCTCCAGCACCAGGGAACATAACCTCAGGCTGCAAGGAGGGAGGTTCTCTACCAACACCAGGAAGTTTTTCTTCACAGAAAGAGTGGTGGACACCTGGAATAGCTTGCCCCAAGAGGTTGTTGGGGTCAGCACTGTGGGGGGATTCAAGAATGCATGGGAAAGACACAAGGGAGCCCTGACTACAAAGGGCAATTAGAATGTCAAAATAGGTCTAAAAGAAATGGGCAGACTAGATGGATGTAGCTGTCTCCTTCTGCCGTCAACTTCTGTGTTTCTGTATTACAGTCTAGAGCTGCTGTGCACACTGCAGACAGGAGAGCACATGCATTGGTGTGTCTGTCAAGCCAGCACCCTGTGATGTCTGTTCATTCTTGGGGTGCGCAGAATGGGGGAAATGGCCACCAACTGGTAGCTGATGCCTCACCCCTTCATCCAACTTTGGCTCCCTTCTCCCTATCCCAAGGACCACTCCGAGAGGACCTCTGCCATAAGTGGTTGAATAATGAGGGGATGCTGCAAAAAGTAGCGGACGGCAGGACCCTGCCTCAGAGGAAAGACTGAGGGGAAAGAGCACCAATAAGTGATGGGTGCCTTAGGGTCCCCCGGGGGCATTGGTCAGGAGGAGATCCAACTACTGGCAGGTGGCACTGGCAGTAGCTGAATGAGATCCTGACTGGTAGGCCCAGGAAGTAAAAAGAATTCACAAAAAATATTTTCAATTACAGTGTCCACCGTAGTAGCAGTCCTGAAAATTGTACCCATTATATCCTGGGTGTCCATTTTGTATCAGGATAATTAATGCATGGTTTGGACTTCATATGGAGCTATTGGGTATAATGATTAATACTCTGAATTTGAAAAGGAAAAGTATTTCTAGGGACATGGACATGTTGTTCATCCACACTGTCTGGCAGGTATCCTTGCCGCTTTAATTCTTGCCGGAAGGTCTTCAAGCTGGCTCCTCCCACCCACCCGGGTGGTAAAACTCTCAGCTCCGTCCCATGACGCCAGATCTTCCTTACGGCTTGAAGCTCAGGTTCCCTCCTTAGCTCGCGTTTGAGACTGGATCCTAATTCTTGATTCGTCCGAAATTGATTCAAGTTTTCAAACTTGGTCTTCTTTCCCTCACGGCTGCGATGGACCAAATCTGTTCCGGCTTTTGGTGGTGCCCTAGATATCAAGAAAATGTCCAGGACAGAGCTGCACTCCACGTCGTCTACTGCTTGAGCCTAGATCACGACCACGTTTGCGAGTTGTGCGTTCCTTACCCAAATAAATGTTCTGGATGATCCGCTGCCGGTTAAAGCTCGGGGGCGCCGAAGCGTTTTCCACGGTGAAATCAAAGAGGCTCGTTGGGTGGTGTCCGCGGCTGGCTCAGCTGAGCAGCTCGAGCAGATGATCACCCTCGAGGAGGAAGCGCCCAGGCCGCATCTTCTTCTTCCTCGGCCACGGCATTTATTCCGCTCTCTCTGAGTTCCTCTTATACAGCCTCGTTCAAGGAGCTTTGTCAGTCCCTTTCCATGAAGGGAGAGGGGCCTTCGGGACATTCTTCTTGGCCCAAGAAAAGAGAGTCGAAAGGTAAGTCTCACCGTCGGCAGTCCTGGGAGTGGGAAAGGTCCCCTCCCGGGTAGCCGACCGTCGACTTCGGTCGAGGTTGCGGCTGAGGCTGCTGGCTTCACGGTGCCCCCGTCAGGCCAGCCTGCCGAGACTCCCGTCGATGAAGTCGAGATTTTTCTCGATCCGTTAGACGGACTGTCGACTGGAGAAGCCGACAACCCTACTTCATCGGTTCCCCCGGTGGATACCGAGGATCTGCCTGCTCCTTCGGGACCGCAGTCCGGTTAAAGTTCGAGCGAGGAAGGCGGGTATCCCCCGCCCCTTCCCAGACCCACCCTCGGTCCCCGAAGTCTCGGTCTCGATCGTGGACCTTTCTCGATCCAGCCATTTCCAGCCGACATCGGCGGTCTCGGTCTCATTACTGAAGTAAGTGGCGGCGCTGCTCTTCTCGTCCTCCTCCTCGGGAGGAGGCTCGGCATGGAGATTGGCCCGCGCTATGAGAGTTTGATGTGGCAGTAGTTGCTGCTATCTGGGCCTAAGCCGACCCCAGCTAAGACCCCGGCCATCAAGTGGCTGTCGCCGGAACGGCCGAAGCAACCACCGTTCCAGTCGAGTTGCCCACCCCAGGGCCGGTTGCTAAGCCGAAACCAGCTGGTCCACCGATTGTGGTGGAACCTCCGCCTCCACAACCGAAGTCGGGGGCACCGACCAAGAATTCTCGGTTGGGTCATGGCCTGCCCCACAGGTTGTCTGTCACCCTCACTCCCGACCGTCCTCGGCAGGTGGAGGTGGCTCAGGAGCGAGCAGCTCTTACGCAGACTCTTGAATCCGGCCAGCGATTCCCCTTGTTCTCCAGGCAGTCGATCTGGAGTCCTCCGGGGGCCAGTCAGTGGGCCGATAGCCCATCGTCCTTCTTGGTCTGCCCGGCTCATCTCGAGTCCACTGGGATGCAGCTCGAGCCCGTGTCCAAACGGGCCAAGTATCCCCTGATGGAGATTCTGGACCGAGGGGATTCTCCTACGGAGGCCTTTCCGGTGGCTGAGGCCATTGTCAGCCCAGCCTTGGAGCTTTGGCAGCGGCCTGCTTCCTGTCCAGCGCCTTCGGCCAGGATGGCCAGGAAGTATGCGGTCCCTACCGGCTCTTTGCCCGGTTTCTCGGAACACCCCTCTGCGGAGGGGTTAGTCACCGACAGCGTTTTCCGGCGTTCCAATAACGCTCAGGACGTGGACAAGCCCCCCGACAAGAAATACAAAAAGCTGGACTTTGCCGGGTGCAAGGTGTACGCTGCGTCCTCCCTCGGCCTCCGACAGGCCAGCTCGGCCGTGCTGATGGCACACTTCTCCCACGTCCTCTTGGGCTCCCTGGATGAGGTTGTTCCTCATCTCCCGCCTGACCTGTAGACCACGGTCCGCCAGGTGCGGGACCAGGGCAGGGCGGTGGCAAAGCAGCAGCTACAGACTGCTCTGGACATAGGTGATTCCTGTGCCAGGTCAGTAGCGGCCGCAGTGGCCATGCGACGCAGGGCATGGCTGAGGATATCCACTTTCACGGCGGATACCCAGCACAAGTTGGCGGACGTCCCCTTCTTGGGGACTGACCTCTTCGGCCCTGGAGTGGAGGGACACCTCCAGCAGATCGAAAAGTCCAATGCCACTCTGGACTCGGTCACCTCCGCCCAGAGGGACAAAGGCCGCCGTCAGCAGCAGAAGTCCTTTCGTCTTTCAGTCCCTGCTCCTCGACCGGCCCAGCAGCACCAGCAACAGGGCCAGCAGGCTCGCGCTTGGCATCCCAAACCCAAGCCGACAGCTTCATCCAACAGGAAGCAAGGAGGTAAAGGCCCGGGAGGTCCCTCGGCCGGTCCTTCCTCCAAGCCTGCCCAGTGACGGGTTGAGGGGTGCTGCCCCCAACCTCGTCACTCCCCCCTAGGTTCCCCCTGTGGGGGGACGGCTCTGCCACTTCCTTTCCGCCTGGTCCACTATCACCATGGACCGCTGGGTGTTGGAGGTGGTAGGAAAGAGCCTGCCTCTGGAGTTCGAGCAGGTTCCGCCTTTGGAGCCGTGGCCCCTCAGGGGCCCATAGTCCGCAACCCTCGCTGTTGGCCGCTGGGCCGACATTGCCCTGCTCCTCGAAAAAGAGGTGATCAGGAAGGTGGCGGATCCTCCTTCAGACCCGGGGTTTGTGTCCAGGTACTTCCTTGTCCCAAAACGGACGGGGGGCTGGTGCCCCATTCTCGACCTGCATGACCTGAACAAGTTCCTAAGGTCTTGAACCTTCAGGATGGTCACTCTGGCTCAGATTATCCCATCCTTGGAACGAGGCGTGTGGTTCTGCTCCCTGGACCTCCAGGACGCGTTCTTTCACGTCCCAATCTGTCCGTCCCATCAAAGATTCCTCCACTTCAGAGCAGAGGGATCCCTTTACGAGTTCCGAGCCATGCCCTTCGGCCTCTCCCTAACTCCCAGGGTCTTCACCAAATGCATGGCAGTGGTGACAGCATTCCTGTGGTGCCAAGGGGTCCGGATGTACCCTTACCTGGACGATTGGCTGATAGCAGCTCCCTCCAGACAGGAGGTGGAGCGGTCCAGAGATCTGGCCCTCCACGTTTGCTCTCAGATTGGCCTCCTCATCAACGAGGCCAAGTCGGAACTTGTGCCAAAGCAGGTGATTCTGTTCATCGGGGCAGAGCTTGACTCTCTGCGAGCCAGAGCACAGCTCCCGGTGGACAGGGCCGAGGTTCTTTCCTCCTTTGCCCAATCATTTCTGGTTGGGCAATTGCGCCCTGCCCGGGACTTCCTGCGCCTCCTGGGCCTCATGGCGGCCTGCACCAGCGTGGTCTGTTGGGCCCATTGGTACATGCGTCCCTTTCAATGGGGACTGGCCAGCCAGTGGTCTCAACGCCGCGATCCGTTGGACCGGCCCGTGACAGTGACCCAGGAGATGTGGAACGCTCTCCAGTGGTGGATCGTTCCAGCTCATCTGCAGGAGGGTATCCCGTTCGTCCGCCCTGAGCCGACAGCTCTCTCGACCGACGCATCTCTGATGGGTTGGGGTGCCCATCTGGGGGAACACCGAGCGCATGGCCTCTGGTCCCCTCGGGAGTCCCGATGCCACATCAACCTGCTGGAGCTCCGAGCAGTCCATCTAGCTCTCACCGCCTTCGCTCCGTTTCTACAGGGTCAAGTGGTTCAGGTCCAGACGGACAACACCACGACCATGTACTATCTGAACCGCCAGGGCAGGACGCGCTCCCTGCTGTTATGCAAGGAAGCTCTCCACATTTGGTCACTAGTGCGCAGCCTGGAGGTGGATCTCCTAGCCATTCACGTGGCAGGAGCCTCCAACACCCTGGCCGATGCCCAAAGCCGGATAGGGGCTGTGTCTCACGAGTGGTCTCTCCTGCTGGAGGTAGTACAAGATCTCTTCTCCCACTGGGGCACGCCTCAGGTGGACCTGTTTGCCTCCAGGGAGAATGCGAAGCTGAGTCTGTTCCATGCCCGCCCCCCTCAGCAGGGCTCGCTGCAGGGGGATGCCTTCTCGAGGCCGTGGACCCCGGGCCTCTTCTACACCTTTCTCCCATTTCTCTTGATCCACAAGGTGCTTCTCAAGGCGAGGAGGGACAAGGCGCAGGTGATTCTGGTAGCCCCAGACTGGCCCCGCCAGATCTGGTATCCAGATCTCCTCAGCCTCAGCTCCAGGCTCCCGAGGCGGCTTCCAGCCCGCTCGGACCTGATCTCAGTCAACCAGGGGAAGGTATTCCATCCGGACCTTCAATCCCTGCACCTGACGGCCTGGTTCCTGAGCGGCTAGAGTTCCAGGCCTTGGGTCTTTCGCGAGGTCCTCAAGCGTCGTTGAGGCGTCCCGTAAGTCGACCAGAAAATGCTATATGCCTTCAAATGGAAGAGGTTTTCCATTTGGTGTCAGAGGAAGGCTTAGACCCTTCCGACTGCCTGCTAGCATTCTGGACTACCTGGTCTACTTTCTCCAGCAGGAGGCTTGGTGTGACCCTGAAGGTGCACCTGGCAGCCATCTCTGCTTACGAGGCGCGGGCCGGCAAGCAGTCGATAGCTGGGAGAAGATGGTCGAGGCGCTTTTCCAAAGCCTTGACTTCATTTCCCCTCGATTGAGAACCTCACCTCGTGGGATCTACTGCTGGTGTTGGCCAAGCTCATGGGCAAGCCATTCGAATCAGTGCACAGGTGTGATCTTTCACACCTGTCGTGGAAGACCGCCTTCTTGGTGGCTATCACTTCAGCCAGAAGGATGGGAGAGCTCCAGGCGCTTTCCATCGAGCCTCCCTACCTGGTCTTCCACAGGGACAAGGTTGTCCTGCGCCCCCACCCGAAGTTCCTCCCGAAGGTGGTGTCGAAGTTCACCTTAACCAGGTGTTAACTCTGCCGGTGTTCTACCCCAGTCACACCTCGGAGGCAGAGTATAGGCTCCATACTTTGGACCCTAGACGAGCGCTCGCTTATTATAAGGAGCGGACGGCTGAGGTTTGGGGAGAGGTTTGCCAGCTGTTTGTCACCTACGCTGAAGCCGCACCTGGCAGACCTGCAGCAAAGCGGACGATAGGCAGGTGGATCACCTACATAGAGCTCTGCTACAGGTTGGCGGGCATGGAGCCTCCCAGAAGGATAAGAGCTCATTCTACCCGCCATACCGCTGCATCGGTAGCTGCTTCCAGGGACATCCCTATCCAGGATATCTGCAGGGCTGCTACCTGGAAGTCGGCACATACCTTCATTACCCACTACCACATCGACCTCGAGTCACGCCAGGATGCTGGTTTTGGGGCCTCAGTTCTCCAATCTCTCTTTCTCAAGTAAGTATCGGGGGTGTGCGCCTTGCCTCCCTCCTCCCGGAGAACTGCTAGGAGTCTGCCAGACAGTGTGGATGAACAACATATCCATGTCCCTAGAACAATAGTTCTCAGACTTTGTCACAGTGAGCCTCCCCAAATCCATGGAAAAGATTTTGAGCCTCCCCAAAGAAGAATAATGTGCTGTACTTAACGCAGTACACCATGAATACATTGAAACCCCTTTGAGTACCTGGCTCAAATTCAGTTCTTTGTCTTATACTGAGTTGGAACTTTTGAAAAAGAGCTCCTGTGCTAAATAAACAAACATTATTATTCAGCCTATTGTAACCCCCAAACAGGCCAACCTACTTGTTCTGCTATTTTCATTCTTGAACCATTGTTACCCTTGTTGCAGTACCTTCATGGGTCCAACTACTTCCTCCATTTCTTCTCTATATGAAATAACCTTCCTACATACTTTGCAACTCCCCCTCCTTCTCTGTTCCTAACAACTTCTCTGGGATTACTTTGCTCCTTCCTGCTATTGCTCTTAGCACTTCTATGCTCAACCCTTGTATTTGGGCTGTTCTGCCATCAGTTTACAAATTGATCAATTACCACCCTTCGTTATTAATGTATTGTTCATATATATTTATTTGCACTATTGCTCATTGTATATTTCTTGATCGTTTTGCAGTTACCTTTGAAATTTTTCACTCCTAACCTTCCCGTGTACACCTGAAATGAGCCTTGGCTCATTCACCTTCCTCGTCATCTATTAGTAAATAAATACATAAAATTCACCTACTATTATTATCCTCTTTCAGTTTGCTTAATCTCTTCACACAAATATATAAAACCCAAAATTTAAATACAGTACTTTCAAACTTGGCAGGCCTCCTGGAACAGTTTGGGGCCTCCCCAGGGGCTGGCCTCCTCATTGAGAACCGCTGCCCTGAAATACAGGTTACTCACCTGTAACAGGAGTTCTGGAATGGTATATTTGTTCATCTACGACCCACCGACCTCCCGACTTGGCCGCACAACCTGAGCTTCCAGCGGGCAGATCTGGCGTCATGGGCGAGCCGAGGTTTACCACCCGGGTGGGTGGGGAGAGCCAGCTTGAAAACCTTCTAGCAAGAATTAAAGCGGCAAGGATACCTGCCAGACAGTGTGGATGAACAACATATACCATTCCTAGAACTCCTGTTACAGGTGAGTAACCTGTATTTCTGTATATTGGCAAGCCTTTTTTGTAATCACTGAGGGTGTATAATAAACTAGTGTATCATCTTACAGCGGGGCTTACATTGTACAGATTGGAGTCCCACTCTGCTGTATCCAGTAGCAGAACTTTTCTGTTCAATAACCTGTTCTTATCTCTTTGCATGTAGGCTTTATCGTTCGTATGGTAAGAAGAACATCAGAATGGAGCCGGTACCATTGAAAGGGTCTTCACTTGATCCACGGTGAGTGTTGGCAAAATCTTTTTCTAGAACTTGGTTCTGTTTCAATGTAGCCACACTGACCATAGCTCAGGAGGCATTGTCAAGATACAGGTTTCTATGGGATCTTTGGGCGTATAGATTTCCTTGTCTGTTTAAGGTGGCAGTCATTTTATGAATGTATATATGTATTTAATTATTGAATTTTGTTGACCAGATAGGCTCACTGGGACTAATATTTTTTTTCAGGGGCAACCTGGAATTAATTACATTGAGAGATAAGGAAACAGACTTTTTACAGTCATACATATGGCAAAAGTTTTATGATCATACATAGAAAACATTGGGTTGTTAAATTATTAACACTTGTTACATTTTAAGTTTCATGTAATGGGTATAATATCTAATTCACAACAAGAGCCTAATGTTATAGGACATAGCCTGATGGGGGTAGTTTGCTAGGAAGGCTAGGTGTAAGTGGTCTTGGTATTAAATGCAGAATTGTGTAAGGGGAAGATAAGCTCGGCGTAGATGGGTACACTGGTTACACTCCAGTTGAAAGATCTTTAGCCCTTTCTTGAAGCCCCCAAGGGAAGAGCATTCTTGTAGGGCAGGAGGGAGTTTATTCCACAGTTGAGGGGTGATAGTTGTAAGAGATATTTGCCCTATGGTAGTTCTTGTCCTGGGAACTTCTAGTAGTAAATTGTCAGAGCTGTGGTGAGCCCTTCTCTGAGGTGTGATGAGCAATACATCTCTTAGCCCGGGCAGCAGCCCCACATGCTACTTTGAGTGCCAGCCTAGCAGTGGATAGTCTAATATGTCCTCTAGTGAGGGCCAGTTAGGTAATTCTAGAATAGTACTGTGGTGCCCTCTGGGTGGAGATCCCATTGCAAATCAACCAGTTTTATGATACAGTGCTTTGCATTTTGAAGTTTGGAATTCCTGATTGTTCTAAGGATCAGGGTGCCATATACCAGTGTAGGAGGAGGGTGCCGGGTGCCATATACCAGTGTAGGAGAAGGGTGTGGGGTGCCATATACCATTGTAGGAGAAGGGTGCAGGGTACCATATACCGGTGTAGGAGAAGGGTGCAGGGTACCATATACCGGTGTAAGAGAAGGGTGCGGTTAGCAATCACTAGTTTAGATTCCCTGGTGAGGAAGTTGTTGAGGTGGTACAGCAAGCCACTTTTGTGGAGCAGAGAGTTTGCTACTTGTTTCACATGAGGCTTTAGTGTAAGTTCTTGATCAAGATATATGCCCAGGTACTGTATTTGATTGACTCAACTGCTTTGATTGAGGACCCTTAAAGTATAATGATAGCAAGCAGGTTTTGACTGGCTGTACCTATGTGCCTAGGGCCAAACAAAATAGCCTTGTTTTTTTACACGTCTAGGACTAGGTTGTTAACTATAAATCATGCTTCCAGTTCTTTGAAGTCCTGTGAGAGCTGACAGTTTAGCTTGGTTATGTCCTTGGAGCTTCTGTGGAGTATAGCATTGTCAGCATATAGCAGGAGGTTTGCCCCTCCACAGTTTATCGGCATGTCATTGATGAAAAGGGAGAATAGCAGTGGTCTGAATATGGATCCTAGTGGGACACCATCTGTAATTAGATGCATTCCTGATTGGGTGCCCTTCCATTTAATGGACTGCATCCTGTTTGTGAGGTAGTCAGGTAGCCACTGGTGGATTAGTGTGTCAAGGCCCAGTTACTCCAGCTTAGTCAGGAGGAGGCTGTGATCGACCAGGTGAAGTGCTTTAGTGACGTCTATGAAGAAGACCGTGCCAGTTTTGTTCCCCTGATCCATGGCACTGCAGATGTCCATAGTCAGCCTTACCAAAGCTGTTTTGGTGCCATGGTGTTTCCTGAAGCCATGCTGCCTATCTGTGAGTAGGCCTCACTGTTCGACATAGTCCTATAGGTGGTTATAAATTAATCTGTCCTACTCTTTGGCCAGTGAGCTAAGGATAGAGAGAGAGGTTGGTAGCTTTCCACTGGTTCTTTAGGGCCCCCTTTTTGGATTGGTCTGACTAGGGCCTGCTTCCATTTTGAGGGGATCTTCCCTTCTAGAAAGGATCTGTTGAAAAGCTTTGTGAGTGGGGTCGCAGTAACTGGTGTGGCCAGTCTTAGGAGTTTGAGGTCTAGCTTGCCACAATCTGAGCCATCGGGTTTGATTTGCTTTAGGAGAGTGAGTACTTCTTTGCCGGTTGCTAGTCTGAAATGGAATTCTGTAACAGTGCATGAGGTAGCTAGTGGTGGCCTGTGTAGCTGTTGGGAACTTGGCGTAAGGTTTTTATATCTGTCTAGATCAGTAAACAAGGCGTTAAGGGTAGATGCGGAGGCAATGGAGTCGCTAAAACACTGACCTGTTGGCCATACTGTCACCCCCTGTTGGGGTAGAGCTACCCTTTAAAGAGGGCATTAATCTATGTCCAGAATTTTTTAGGGTTGATTAGGTTCTTATCCTGCATTGATCTGAGGTATTTCCTTTTGCATTTTAAGGTGTTTTTTTACAGCTGTTTCTTGTTCCCTGTATCGGTGCCAGTCAGCCTGAGTCCTATAGTCTTAGTGTCCCCATGCCCGGTCTCTGTTTTCATGTGCTTCTTCACTTCATCGTTCAGCCATTTGGAGAGTTGCCCTTTAACTCTGAGTTGCCTGAGAGGGGCGTGTTTATTGACTGAGAGGAAACTGTATGAAGAAGTAAGTGGCATCTTCTGTAACGGGTAGTTGTTTGATTGTTGACCATTGCACGTCAGTTAAGGGGGGAAGGAGTCCAGAGTAAACCTGGACAAGTCGCAGGCCCAAAATACTCTGGGTGGGGGTTTGGGATAATTATTTTTCCAGATGATGAAAATCTGGGCATGATCACTGAGGGAGTCAGCAAAGACCCCTGCGGCTTTGATTCTCTCTGGGTTTGAAACCAGGACCTACTCTATAAGGGTATGTTTACCTGTTTTCTGGTCATGTCGAGTGGGTTCTGTGATTATTTGGGTACGTTGGACATCGGCTAAGGCTGTTTTTGTGTCCAGGCCTATGTTATGAGACCTGCTGTTGTTGAAGACCCTGAGAATTAACAGTTCTGCCATGTGTAGGTCAGAGTCGCTTGGTAAGGGTTTTAGTTACCAGTGCTGCAGCTTTGGGGGGGTGTTGTAGATATATCCAACATGGTGACTATTGCAGTTTTGACGTAAATGAGTATGCCCCCTATTTTGTCCCGGGCCTGTCCTGCCAAAAGGGGGTGACGCCAGGGAATTCGGTCTCGAGGGGAGCACTTGCGGCTTGAGTCAGGTCTCAGATAGTGCAATCGCATCAGGGGTGCATGTTTGCTCACCCTTCCAGTTCATGTAGTTTAGGCTTAAGGTTGCTGATGTTCAGGTGAACTATTTTTTTTGCCCTGTAGTTTTCTCCCAACAGGGATCCATATGGGAACTAACTCTAACGTTTGCGATGGGTGGCCCAGGATTTAGCTCTAAGTCACCTGATAGGAGCAGTAGTAAGGTTCGGAGTACCATGAAGACATACCAAGGATATGTCAGATGGGGGTATGCAGTTCGTTTCTTCAGATAGTATAGCAAACAAGGGTAATTGGTTTGTTTTTTCTGGTAGATGCAATACTTGCAGCAGTCTGCTTGGTTATGTGACCCAAGGTGGGTGTGTAGGTTGGAATCATGCTGGCAGTTCTCATGGTGTGGTAGTTGAGATGGGGGATAAGAATCCAATAACGCTTCTTCTGTGTACTTGGGTCTTGGCAGAGCTAAGTTAGAGCCTAGGACAACTGGTGCATATATAAGAACCACTGCATTACTGTTCAGGCCCATCATCCCTTACTTTTGCTCCCACATTTTTTTGTTGGGGGGGAGTTTTTCCTTCTAAGGGATGGGATGAATACTCTCGTACTGTGGACAGGGGCCTAAGGTTTTGAGTAATCGTACTTCGTAATCGGTCTAAATCGGTAATTTAACCAATAGTACATTTAGATGAACTCTCAAGGCAGCATAAGAATTTGACTACAGTCTGTATAATAAACACATTAGTGCCTGTTGAGGAGCACCTTGGCCAGCTTTTACTTCACTTGTAAGACTTCGATAACACGCAGTACAATGGTCTATGATTAGATCAGGTGCATACAGTGCGCAGCATACGTGATATCCACGCAGTAAATGGTCTATGGGATCATCAGCATCACTCAGTGCAACGATATGTGATCAGGTCAAAGCACCGAGATATCACCCTAAATCAGTCATTCAAACAATAGTATATTTAGATGAACCCCTTAGACAGCACTCAAGGCACTATAAGAATTCAGTTATCATTCTGACAAGCATGTAAGTACCTTAAAGCAACAGTATTTAATTGGCAAAAAATGTTATCATATAGAGGTCTTTTTTTTTTTTTTTTTAAGCAAAAATGTACTTCTGACATCCTAAGATTTATGATCAGTGTGTTTTTTTAGTTTTCACAGATACTGTTGAAACAAATTTTATAGCTAATTTTGTAATTATTGGCTCGTGTCATTAAAAATGTCAGTCACTCACAATTTTTAAAAATCTTGTCTGCTGAGGTTACCTGTTGAATGTACATGCTAAATTCATATTGCAGATGTATTAGAATGGTGCTGCCACATGTCTGATGGTAAACGGCACAACACTATACCAAGATATTTATTTTTTTCATGGCGGGCATGGCATTGGGTGGGAACTTAAAAAAAAAATATTCAGTATCCCATATCTTGGTTCAGGAATGAAAGAAAATGAAAAGAAAAATATGTATCTTATTATTACTAGACTAACATTATTTCTGGGGAAAAAACCTATATGGTTGCTGGCAAATACTGCTGGTTTAACAATATCATTTAGGAATAGTTTGATTTTACTTCGAGAGGGCTCTTTCAGTAGGTATTCACATATAGGACTAAGCAGTCAGGCTTCAGAATCCCACGGAAACATTTCTAGCTGGCAGTCTCTGGCGGGGGACTGCCCCCACGTCAGGTGACTGGTGTCATGTGACGTTGGTATAAAGGGGCGGTTCCCCACGCCCACCTTCAAGTTCTTTCCCACCGTTGGCTTGTGAAAGTTCCTTATGTTAGAACAATGCTCGTCAGTCATTTGTCAGTCTTTTAAGTTTTTCTGCTGTGTACGTCGTCCCTGATGCCCTCCAAATCGTATAAAAACAAGTGCAACACGTGTGGTTCCCAGCTTCCACACAAGGACAGCCACTCTTTGTGGCTTTTCTGTCTAGGCCCCGACCACCCCGTGGAGAAGTGCCAGCACTGCCAGAAGTTCAGCTCGGCCACCTGCAAGAGAAGGCAGTAGTCCTTGGAAGCCCATCTCCTCGAGAAGAAAATGGCCTCCATGGAAATAGAGTTAAAAAGCTTAGGCAGTCATCTACTTCCACCGAAGGCCACAAAAAGAAATGTGACAAAGAGAAGTACCAGGAGAGGGAGTCATCTTCCACAGCAGCCGCGACTTCGGCTGGAGTTGCAGCCCTCAAGGTAACATCCCCTCTGGGGGATCACTCCTCATCGGCCGTCTTGGTGACTACCAAGAAGGCGCGCCCCATCGGGCTCCCGCTCGAGCCCTTTGGGAGCCTCAGGGCAAGGAGGCCTCCGCTCCTGTTAAATGCTCCTCATACGTGGCCTTCCGGTCAGAGTGGGTCGGTAAGTCGGACGTCGATCCACCGGCGCCCACCGGACAAGGCTGCTAAGCCGCTCACCTCCGGTGGCGTAGCCAAACCCCTCCGACAAGGCCGCCACTTCTTCGGCCTTCCCTGGGATGAGTCTGATAAGTCGGATCGGCCCTCCAACGGCCGCCCGTCAAGAAGCCCCCAGACCCTTCATTGTCCCATCTGATGCCCCAGGCTGTCCGCAATGTCTCACCACGTTGCCTACTGAGGTCGCCGCATCCCCGCTGTTGATACCCGGGGATTTTAATCCTCCTTCCCTGGTTGAGACCGAAGACCTTGAGATGCTACCATCCGGGATCCCCCCTCCTGCGCCGGACCCCTGACGCCAGATCCTCAGATGCCGGTCCCGATGCCAGCCGACCCGATGCTGCCCTCCAGCGTCCCTCTGCCCAATGGAAGTCCTGTTCCTCCATCAGGACCGTCGGACCCGCTCGACGGTATACGCACTCCGGGTCCGACATCCACGGGGCTGATGCTTTCCCTGTCTGGCCTGCCAGCAGGGCTTTTGCCAGGTCCTTCTGCTCTGTCAGAGCTCCTGGCACCAGGGTACCCGACACCGCAATATCTAGTGCCGCAGTACCTGGCCCCTCAGTATCTGACGCCGCAGTATCTGGTGCTGCAGTACCCGACGCCGGGCTTCCCACGTTGGGCTACGGATACTCCTATTACGGGTACCCTCATTACCTGTATCCCCAACATCCTCCACCTCCGCCGCCCACTCCACAGCCGCCGGCAGATCTGAAGGAGACCGTGGCCTCCTGATGGGCTGAGGCCAGGGCTCAGACCACCAAGGAGGTCGAGCGTCGTCTCCCGACGTCAGTCCCTACACCAGACCTCCCTCTCCCTTACCCGACACCAGGCTCTCTGGTGCCGAGGCGGGAGGACCACGCAGGAACTCCCAGAGTCGTCTCCCCCTCAGGGAGAGTCTTCTTCCTCTTCTTTAGAGACCTCTGACTTGGACTCTGAGTCCGGCCTCTCTGACCATGGAGACGAGCCCCACACACCAGAACACCCAAGGCCGAGGGATCCTCTGAAGTCCCCTCCGGAGGACCCTTCCTTTCTTGAGCTATTAAGGAAGATCCAGGAAACATGCCAGTGGCAGTCGGTGGAGCCAGACCCACAGTCTAAAAATCTCGCTGCTCATTTGGATCTGCCCGAGACCGCTCTTACGCTGATTCCACCCTGGATAGAGCCTCACGCCGATCTTGTTTCCACCATCTGGAAACAACCTTCCGCACTAGCCCCCCTTCCAAGGAAGGCGGACGGGCTATACCAGGCTCTTGAGGGTGTAGACTTCCTCAGCCTTCACCTCAAGGCGGATTCGGTTGTCATCAGCGCCGGCTATGGTCGCTCCGCCAACCCAAAACATCTAAGCTCGTCTCCGCCTGACAAGGAATCCTGGCTTCTGGACCAGTATGAGAAAATCTTTTCCTCTTCTACCCTAGGCATTAGGGCCCTCAGTTTTGTTGCCCATATGGGGGCTTTCCAGAAGTCCATCCTTAGCCAGGTGGAATCCAGGTTGGACTCCCTTCCTAAGTCACAAACTAAGCAGGAACTGGGAGACCTAGTCCATTCCGCTCACTCGGCCTGTAGGCACATGCTTCGTGCCACTTATGATGTGGTGGACACAGCTGGAAGGAGCTTGGCCTTCGCCGTAGGCCTACAGCGTCATGCCTGGCTCCGCGTGTCAGGATTGGTCCCTGAGGTACAGCCCGCTATACAGAATGCTCCCTTTAGGGGTCGGGAGTGATGTCATGGACATCATAACTGAACTGCAAGAGAAGGGGACTGCACTCAAGTCTATCCAGACTATGTACAGATCCCCTCAAGGGCAGCGGCGTCCTTTTCGTCGACAAACCCGACAAAGACAAAAGCCTCAAGGAAAGTGCGCCAACAAACGTTGGGCCCCTCCCAGCAACCAAGACTTCCCCTAGCAAAAAACCCATGGGAGCCTCGGCTGCTGCACTGCCCCACACCTCCTGACTCCCTGCTTCTCCCTCTGCCTCTGGCCATTCCAGAGGAACCGGTAGAGGGGAGATTCTCCTCCCATCTGCCGGGTTGTGAGAGGATAACATCGGATGCTTGGGTGCTCCAGCTAATGTCGGCAGGACACTTGATAGAATTTCTGCAGAAACAGCCCCGAAATCCACCCCTCAGTCGTCTTACTCCCCGCAACATCTTCCTCTGGTTCCAGAGGACATCATCTCCCTTCTCTCGAAGGTGGCGATAAAGCCAGTCCCCACTCATCTTTGGGGGCCGGGTTACTATTCCCATTTCTTCCTAGTTCCAAAGAAGACAGGAGACCTGAGGCTGATCCTAGACCTCGGTTCCCTGAACATGTTCGTGGAGTACAAATGCTTCAGAATGCTCTCCTTGCAGAGCCTTCTACCATTACTCCAGCCAGGACAGTGGCTATGTGCTCTGGACAAGCAGAATGCGTGCCTGCATATCCCCATATGCCCTTCCCATTGCAAATACCTCCGTTTTTGTTTTCAGGGGGACCACTACCAATTCAAGGCCCTCCCATTTGATCTTTTCTCGGCCCCCCGAGTGTTTACCAAATGCCTGTCGGTGGTAGCGGCCCACCTGCATACCCAGGGCGTGCAGCTATTCCTGTACCTGGAAGATTGGCTCCTGGTGGCCCTGTCCAGGGAGGAACTCCTGCACTCCCGTTCCCTTACCCTGCAGGTTTTTACCAGCCTGGGTATCACCATCAACCAGGCCAAGTTCCACTTGGTCCCTTGTCAACGCCTCCAATTTATAGGGGTGATTCTGGACATGACCACAGGCAAAGCCTTTTTGCCTCCAGACAGGGTCGAGACCCTTCAGAATCTGACTTGTCTTCTGTCCAGTCACAAGAGGGTCAGAGCCAGGTCAGTCCTCCACCTCCTCGGGCTAATGGCAGCTGCCATTCTGACAGTTCCATTCGCTCGGCTCCATAACGAGGATCTCTCAGTGGATGCTTCGGTCACAATGGGACCAGACCAGGGACAGTCTAGACCAAAAGGTACTAGTATTGGATCCCATGATCAGGGACTTGCACTGGTGGATGGTTCAGGAGAACCTGTGTCTGGGAGTTCACTTCTGCATCGCTCCTCCTTCCCAGATGTTGATAACAAATGCGTCAGGAGAGGGCTGGGGTGCCCACCTAGGGTCTCACAGGACTCTGGGCAGCTGGTCCAGGTTTGAGCAAAATCTGCACATAAATGTGCTCGAACTGAGGGCAGTCCTTTATGCCCTCCAGGCTCTTCTTTCCTTTATTCTCCCCGGTCATCTCCCTCATCCAATCAGACATGTGCATAGTCTGGTACCTTACCAAACGGGGAGGAACACGTTGCTACCCCCTGTGCCGGGAGGTGATGAGAGTCTGGTATTGGGCAGCCTAGCATCACCTTCACCTGACTGCAGTTCACGTTCCGGGAGTGGAAAACACACTGGCAGACTAACTCAGTTGGTCCTCAGCTAGGTCCCATGAATGGGAGTTAGATCAGCAGGTCATAAACGACATCTTTCGGTGGTGGGGGACACCTCAAGTAGACCTCTTTGCCTCTCCCCAAAATGCAAAACTTTCCGCCTTTTGCTTGCTCACTTCAGGGCGAGAAGCTTTCTGGTGGTACGCTCTGTCTCTCTGTTGGAGGGACAGATTCGTTTATGCCTTCCCTCCCATTCCCTTAATTTCCAAGGGTCCTGAACAAACTCGGATCGGAAGGGACTCGAATGATTCTCATCGCCCCCTTCTGGCCCAGGCAAGTTTCGTTCTCTCTTTTGCAACAGTTTTCAGAGGAACCACCTCTTCCTCTTCCTCTGTCGCAACAATTGTTGACCCAGGATCAGGGAACCCTTGTTCATCCAGGTCTCAAATCGCTTCATCTCCATGCATGGCTCCTGCAGACGTAGCTAAAGCCTACTTCAGAGTCTCTCCTTTAGTAGTGGACATTTTGGTGGAGGCCAGGAAGCCTTCCACCAGGTCCACCTATGGTATGAAGTGGAAACGGTTTTCCATCTGGGCAGACTCTAAAGTCTTTGAGTCTTTCTCGTGCCCAGTTAACAAAGTCCTGGATTACATGAGTCGCCTCTTCGATCTGGGTCTCAGCCATTCCTCTTTAAAGGTCCATATGGCAGCTATTTCAGCCTACCATATTCCCTTTGGAGACAGGACTTTTGCTCAGTTGGAAGTCTCCAAGACTTTTCTTAGAGGGGGTTCTCCATTTGAGACCCCTCATTCGCATTCTTGCCCCTCCATGGGACTTGAATTTCATTCTGGAGAAGCTCACACTGCCTCCCTTCGAGCCAGCAGCGGAAGCTGATTTAAAGTTCCTCTCTTGGAAGACGCTCTTCCTAGTGGCCATCGCTTCTGCTCGGCGCATTTCCGAGCTTCAGGCCTTGATGTGTAAAATCCTGTACTTGATTTTCCACAAGGAATGTGTGGCTCTACGCACCAACCGTAAGTTTCTCCCTAAGGTGGTGGCTGAATCTACACTGAATCAATCTATTGAGCTACCTGCTTTCTTTACGCAACACTCCAATCAAGGGGAGTACCTCTTGCATACTTTGGATGTTCACAGAATCCTGAGAATACTACACCAGTCGGACTAAGGATCACAGGAAGACTGATCAGCTTTTTTTCTCTTTTGCTCACAAAAGATAAGGCAATGCTGTTTCTAAGCAATGCCTATCAAAATGGTTGGTGAATCGTATCACTTTCTGTTACGACAAGTACAAGAAGACCCTTCTGGGTCAAGTCAGAGGTCACTCCACCAGAGGAGTAGCTGCCTCTGCGGATTGTTTCAAGAATGTGTCAGCGACAGACATCTATGCAGCCACAACTTGGACCTCTGTCCATACCTTCACGAAACACTACAGTTTGGACATTGCTTGTTGCCGTAGAGCAGGCTTCGGGTTGGCTGTCCTACAAGGTCTCCTTTCATGAGACCTGTTCAGCCCTGAGGTTTTATGTTTTGGATGACAATCCTCCTCCCGAGTGCTTTTCCTTGTTCCAGACCGCTTGGGACTCAGTCCTATATGTGAATACCTACTGCAAGAGCCCTCTCGAGTGAGATAGTACGATTACGTAAGAACTTCCATAACAGTAGATCTTTGAGAGGCTCTTGCAGTAATGTCTCTACCCTCCGTCCCCTAAGTTTTCTTTGCTTCATTTCCATGGGAAATATCCTCTTCTCTCTCGTCTTGCCTCTTTTGGCCTTTGGTGGGAAAGAACTGGAAGGCGGACGTGGGGAACCGCCCCTTTATACCGACATCGCATGATGCCGGCCACCTGACGTGGGGGCGGTCCTCCACCAGAGTCTGCTAGCTAGAAATTTTTCCGTGGGGTCCTGACACCTGGCAGCTTAGTCCTATAGGTGAATACCTACAGCAAGAGCCTCTCTCAAAGATCTACTGTTACTGTTATGGTAAGTTCTTACGTAACTATACTTTTCCCTTGTACCCTTGCTACTTGTAGGCACTGTGTTTAGTGTGTTGATTTTTGCTAATATCTTATCCCATGCCTTTTTGAGTAGAAGAGTCTGGCCCTTGCTCTGCATACCACCCTGTGTTTGCCTTTAGTGATGCAGTGGTAGTGTTGTCCAATGGGTGCGAGAAGAGGAAATCTGTGCTGCAGTTTTTTTCTATGCATGTTTTCTGTTAGCTAAGCAGCAGTATCTGGCAGCAGGCATATTAGATTTTGTAACTTATTATCCCAGGATAACCCAGCTGAGATGCATCATCTCATTTACAGTGGGGTCCTGCTTCTCCTCAAACTTGCATCTGGGAGGACTAGAGCACAGAAAGTTCAAGTGACTTGATCAGGGTTGTAGAGTGAGCCAGTAGCTGTGGTGGGATTAGGACATGATATTCCCTGATCTTCTTCATGGATATCTCAGTCATCAGGTCACACCTATGGAACTTAGCCATCAGGCACTAGGATTCCACAGTAGCTTTTCTGCAGCAGTCTACTAGGGGCCACCCATGCTGATGTCAGGCTCCGATGTCACTCGCCCTATAAAAGCACAGGCGGCCCCGTTCCCGCCTCAGTTCTTTCCCACTGTTGACAGTTCATGCACAGACTCCGCAGAAGCTTAGTCGCTCAGATCGACCGCCAAATTTTTCTTGCCTTTTATTTTCTTTTGTATGCCAAGAACTACTCTTTCATCAGCTCTTTTCCTTCGCCACTGCTGTGGAAAGAAGATTTCTTCCACTGACTAACACCAGCTCTGTGTGCTGTCACGGGCCTAGCCACAGCATCTCAGCCTATGGATCCTGCCAGAAATTCAACCTTACCACCCTATGCCAATGAAAGAAAGCCCTGTAGAAGTTCCTCATGGAGCAACAGGTAACTAGCGGAGAGCAGGGTTCTTCCATGGCCCTTTTCTCGCAGTTGCCGGCATTCTCCATGGGCTCGCAGGCTGCCAAGACCTGGGACAAATACTCAGGGAAACGCTCTTGATGGGACAAGGACTGCTTCCCCTGTCGGCGATACCAGTCTCCACTGGATTCTTCCTCTTCTTCTGCAGGGATCACCCCGTTGACAGCTTCAATGTTGGCACCTTGCCCCGTGCAGGTGTCTGCATCCTCCAGGCCTCCCACAGTGGATTCTCCTTCCGCCTATCATTGGGTGGTAGAAGGGTCATCAGCCTCCGGGTCATTGGCCCGTGCCCAGCTGTCAAGACCTCTTAAGACTTGAGGTCTGTTGGTGCCGGGCCTACCCGCTACCTCCATGCTAGTGGTTCGTCAATGGAACAGGGCCTCGTGCCCCCTCAGATGCCAGTGTCAACGGTTCCCTTCCCTGCCATCGACCTTAATACCATTCTAACCTCCATTGCTACTTCTCTTAGCTGCACGGCCCGGGCCGTCATCTCCTGTACTGTCATCAGCTGTTTTGGCGGCGCCACCTGCTAGGCACACATGCTTCACATCCCCTTTGGAGTTGTCAGCACGGCATTCATCGGCCCCTTCTCCAGAACAGTTCGATGAAGAGGAATATCATCCTGATCTTCTCCTCCCCCCTGAGGATGAGGAGGAAGTCGATATGGAAACCTCTGACAGGTCCACTATCTCCTCTGAGAGTGAGGAGACTCTTAAGCACACTCCCAGGTCCCCTCCTGAGGACCCCTCCTTTTTCAGTGTTATGAAGCAGCTCTCCTCCACTATGGGGTTCCAGACTGAGGAGGAGGAGGATGAAACCAGGAGGAATATGGTGGATAGCTTGGTAATCTGAGTCTCCAGCTAAGATTATTCCTCTCCTGCTGCCTGCCTTGAATGATGCAGCCACGGCAGCCTGCTGCAGACCCAATATGGCACCAGCTATGCCCAGGAAGGCCAACAAACATTATCAGGCACCTGAAGGGTTACCATTTAATGCAGCCCAGCCTGAGATGGACTCTGTGGTCATTAAAGCTGCCCACGATAGGACTAAGGCCCCTAAGCACCTTAGTTCCCTGCCCCCTGACCGGGAGTCTAGAAGATTGGATTTGTGGGGCAGAAGGACTTTCGCCTCAGCCACCCTTGGCCTTTGGATTGCCAGTTACTTGGCTCACCTTATTAAGTACCAAAATACTCTGGAGGAAGGGCAAAGTGACAGCTCAGTCCCTTCCTGAGGGTTCTCACAAACAGGACCTCCTCAAAGTACTTCAGGTCTCGGAGGATGTTGGCAAGCACCTCCTCAGAGCCACCTATGATGTGGTTGACACTACAGCCCAGGCCGCTGCCTTTGGCATTTGCCTTAGATGCACTCCTAGCTGCGGGTCTCTAGCTTTGCCAATGATGTCCTATAAAAGGTGTTAAATGCTCCTTTTGTGGGCCTCAAACTTTTTGGTCCAGATGTGCAGAACATTATTTAATGAGCTGCAGGCTTCTGAGTGAGGGCCATTCAGTCTATCCCTCCTTATACAACAGGTGTAAGCCATGGTCCACCTTTTGGAAGCCCTTCCACAAGTTGGGTCCCAGAGGCGAACTTTAGGGTAAACACAGAGCCAGCTCAGCCTTGCCTGCTCCCTTTTCCTCTGCCGACTCTTTGGCCAAACAGCTCAGAGGCGGTAGTGCAGCTCCTGCTGCCAGTTCAGCTTCTGCCTGCCTCCTTGTAGGACCGCCCTCCTCCTCCTCCTTTAAGTCAATAGGTGGTGGTCGGAGGCAGGTTCTCCCTCCACTTGTCTCAATGGAGAACCAATACTTCAGATGTTTGGATCCTGCAGATAATTGAACAGGGGCATGCTATCGAGCTTCTAGAGCAGCCTCCAAACATTCCCACAGATCTTACTTGGAGAAACGGTTCTTGCAGCAGGTTACACCACAAGGACTGAAGCCGGCAGGCACCAGGAACCCACGGAAATTTTCTAGCTAGCAGTATCCAGCGGGGACCGCCCCCGACGTCAGCCCCGCCTCCGACGTCAGGCATCATACAAAAGGGGGCAGTCCCCCAGAATCCCCAATTCTTTTCCCTCCATCGACTCGCCAACGTCGGCCTCACGGACCCGCTCCAGCGAACAACGTCTAGAACAGCATTTATCTACTAAATGTCGGCATCTCCAACTCCTTCCTCAGAAGGACACCCCGCTAAGTGTGCCTACGGCAAACAGATCCCATTTAAGGATCTTCACTCGTCCTGTCTGCGGTGCTTAGGCCTGGAACATGACACCAAGGTCTGCTCCTTTTGCCAGCGGTTCAATAGTCGCACTTGGATCCGAAGCCAGAAGGCACTTCAGGGGTTCCTCTTGGAAGAAAGGTTAAAGACCATGGATAAAGACCCTGCCTCCAGAGGCGAGTCTACCTCCAAGTCCCATAAGCACAGGGAAAAACACCGGGAGAAGGCCAGGTCCAGATCCCCGAACCGGGCCTCGGACTCGCACACCAGCTCCGGCTCCACGTGCTCAGACCACTCTCCCTCCAGGGCTCACTCTCAGCCCCCTCCCATTAAAGTTAGGACTTCAGGCAGTTCTTCGGCTTCTTTGCATCCGATCAAGACTTCCAGGACTTTGGACCCTTCTCCAGCGCCCTCTCGGGCTTCAGCGTAGTCTTCTGACCGTCACCGGTCCAAGTCCTCTTCAAAGATCTCTTCAGCTTCCTTGGACAGACGCTGGGACCCCAATGGTAGATCGGCCTCCCAGCCTCCTAGGGGACCGGACACCCCTCCCAGGAAGACCAAGGACCTGACGTCCCTTAAGCGGACGATGGACACTAAACAGGCTGCCGACCCTTCCCCGGCTAAGCAGCCATCGGACCAGACGTCGGCCAAACACCCGATGTTGGCCAAACGTCCTCAGGAGCCGACGACTGCCCCCCTGTCACCGGTAGAGACCAGTCGCTGGGGCTCTATGGAGGAGGAGGATCTGACGTTGCCTGATGACCAGACAGGTGACAATGAGGATGCCGGGCTTCTACGGGAGCCTTTGCCTGATCCGGTGGCACCCTTGGACCCGACGCCCGATACCGGCGACAGACCAACCTCGACGCCAGGACCGTCATCTGTTATGAACATTCAGGAGGTTAAAGACCTCTTTACCTTTTGGTGGGACACAATCAAAGGAGACGTGGTCCCCATAAGACCTACTGCTCCTCCTCCACCACAGGGGCCAGTAGGAAGACCTCCGACCCCCAAGGCGCCTACTCCACCTCTTAGGGGCAGATCTAAAGAAAGGAGAAGGCCCCCTTCAAGATCTCCCTCAGGGTCTCCCAGTCCTAAGCGACCCAGACGTAGACGGTCCACTCCGCAGGGAGAAGACTCTAGACCTGACTCTTCTGATACCTCCAGGTCTCCTTCTTCTCCAATCAGCATCCCGTCGCCTGACCCATGAGACCTCCCCAGGTCGCCTCCGGATGATCCCTCTTTTTCCAAAATCATGAGGCACATCCAGGAGAACATGGGATGGGAAACAGAAGACCTAGACCCCGAACGACAGCACTTAGCTCGATATCTTTGGCAGAAGGACCCTCAGCCTGTGATGGTGCCACCCTTGGTGGACACTTTCGCGGACGTCACCAAGGCCGCGTGGAAACGTCCGCACTCCACCCCCACGGTGCCGAAGAAGGCTGACCGCCTGTACAGGGCCCCTGCGGAGGACCTGTACTTGGCGCAACAACTCCTGGCTGATTCACTGGTCATCACGGCCTTCCATGACAGGTCTCAACGACCGCAACATTTGAGTATACAGCCTCCGGACCAGGAGTCCAAGCACTTGGACTCACTGGGTAGGCGCATGTATGCGGCTGCTACATGCTCCATTAGGTCACTGAACTATCTGACACACATGGTTCAGTTTCGGAATGCCCTATGGGAACAGGGTCAAGACCTGGTCAAAGCACTTCCGGATGGCAAGCAGAAGGAGGAGCTTCTGAACCTCCTTCACACTGGGTCAGATGTGGAGACACAAGTTCTGACAGCTGCCTACGATTCAGCGGACTCCGCAGCCAGGCAAGCAGCCTCAGGCATCTGTCTCCAGAGACACTCATGGCTTTGCGTCTCCGGATTTACCCCGGACCTCCAGAAAAACATCCTGGACGTACTCTATAATGGCGAGGTCCTATTTGGTGAAGATTCCGAAAAGGTGATCACCAAATTACAGGACGCCGGGAAGGCAGTAAAGACTGTACAGGCCCAAATCTGGTTCCTTTCGTAGGACCCAGAATTGTTTTCGCGGCCAGCAACAACGGCAACAGCCACGTTCCGGTCAGCAGCAAAGGGGCAACTTCAACCGTAAGGCCCAGCCTAAGTCTTCCCCAGGCCAAGGTCAAAGATATACCAAACCGACCCAGCCTGCGGGGGGTAATGCCGCCACAGCATGACTCCTGCCCGGCCCTCGCCCCTCCTCTGGATCAACGGGAAGAAAAGGTCAGGGGTTGCATCGCTCGCCACCTTTCAGGCTGGCAGACGATAACCGCCAACCAGTGGGTCCTCCAATTGGTCGAGTGAGGACACTTTTTATGGAATTCCTTGACCACCCACCGTCAAGGCCTCCCCTACCTTCCCATTATACGGGTCAGCACGCACTGCTCATACAGCACTCGCACTTCTGGGAAAGGAGGCTATAGAGCACGTACCGCGGAACCAGAGAGGTGCAGGTTATTATTCCCACTTCTTTCTGGTTCCCAAAAAGACAGGGGATCTCCATCCGATTCTGGATCTCGGTGACCTCAGTGCTTCGGTCCTTTACAAACGTTTCCGCATGGTGATCCTTCCAGGTTTAATTCCCATGCTCAAGCAGGGTGCCTTCTTGGCGCCTCTGGACATGCAGGATGCTTACCTGCACATACCTATAGCTCGGCACAAGAAATTCTTGCGCTTTGAGTTTTTAGTGCATCATTATCAGTTCAAACCTCCCCTTCGGACTGTCCTCGGCACATTGGGTATTTACGAAGTGCATGGCAGTCGTAGCAGCGGCTCTCAGGAGACAAGGCCACTACGTATTCCCATACCTGGATGACTGGCTACTCATGGCCTCCTCTCGGGAGGCTCTGATGTCTGCAATCCACTATACTCGTTCCCTCTTCGGGTCGTTGGGCATCATCATTAATCAGGAGAAGTCACACCTGGTTCCGTCGCAGACTGCAGTTCATAGGTGCAGTCCTGGACACCGTTCAGGGGAAAGCCTTTTTGCCCCAGGACAGAGTGGAACACATCAGATCCCTCATAAGAGACATCTTGACAAAGAAGACAGTCCCAGCAAGACTGATCCTTTGCCTGCTCAGACACATGGTTGCGGCCATTGCGACAGTCCCTTTAGCCCGTCTCCACATGCGGGTGACCCAGTGGATGTTGCGGGTACAATGGGATCAGAAGCAAGACCATCTGCAGCTCCCAATTTGGATCATGAATGCCGTAATCTGGGATTGGCAATAGTGGCTTGAACCAGAGCACCTGTCGGTGGGAGTCCCCTTTATTACGCCGTCTCTGATTGTGACACTCTCCACAGACTCCTCAGGGTTCGGTTGGGGAGCACACCTCGACAGGGTCAGGTCTCGGGGCTCGTGGATGCCCCAGGAAGCTCATCTTCACATAAACATTTTAGAGATGAGAGCAGTCCTTTATGCCTTGCAGACCTTCCAGTCGGAGATTCCACCGGGTACTCTGCTGCTGCAAACAGACAGTACCATGGTGATGTATTACCTCAACAAGCAAGGAGGCACTCATTCCTACCCACTTTGCAGGGAGGCCATGAGGGTGTGGGATTGGGTTCTGCAACATGGCGCAAACCTTATTGCTGTACATGTCCCAGGAGTGGACGTTATCGCAGACAGTCTGAGTCTGTCTCAGGCCCGAGTCCACGAATGGGAACTACTCCAGGAGGTGGTAGAGAATCTGTTTCGCAGATGGGGGACTCCAGAGTTAGATCTTTTCACGTCCCCATCCAACGCAAAACTGCCCAATTTCTGCTCGCTAGATCCAGGGCCTGGTGTTTTCTGGCAAGACGCGTTGTCCCTATCCTGGACGGGCAGATTCCTCTACGCATTTCCTCCTTTCCCATTGATCCAGAGGGTTCTTTTGAAACTCTGCAGAGAGCAGGTGATGCTGATACTAATTGTGCCCTTTTGGCCCAGGCAGATTTGGTTCCCTCTGCTGCACCAGCTGTCTCAGGAACCTCCGGTGCCTCTGTCATTCAACTTTCACTTATTGTCCCAGGAGGCAGGATCCTTGGTCCATCCGGACCTTTGTTCTCTGAATCTGCACGCCTGGCTCCTATGGATATAGCTGTCATGCGCTACGGGGTCTTGCAAGGGATAGCAGATGTTCTGTAAACCGGCCACTCATGCCACATACGCCATGAAATGGCACAGATTTTGCCTATGGGCTCAAGCACAAGGACTTTCCACGCTGGATTGTCTGGAAGGTTCGGTGCTAGACTACCTTCTGTCCCTATTTCAGGCAGGCTTGGCCTTCTCCTCCATAAAAGTACACCTTTGTGCCATCTCGGCCTATCACACTTCTATAGGCCTATGATCCATAGCTCAGTTGGAAACCACACAAGCATTCTTGAAAGGCATCCTCCACCTTAGGCCTCTGATTAAGGATCCCATTCCTCTGTGGGACTTGCCCTTTGTCCTGGAGCAGCTTACGCTGCCACCTTTAGAACCAGCCGCGGATTGCGAGCTACGTCTTCTGGCATGGAAGATGTCATTTTTAGTTGCTGTTACTTCGGCCAGAAGGATTTCTGAGCTACACACGCACATATGTGCAAAGAACCTTATTTGTTATTTCACCAGGACAGGGTGTCACTAAGGACAAACCCAAAGTTCCTACCTAAGGTGGTCTCTGCCTTCACCCTTAATCAGGACATCGACCTGCCAGTGTACTTTCCTAAATACTCTAATAGAGGAGAGGCCCTGCTGCACACTCTAGATGTGCATAGGTGTCTCAGATACTACCTGACCAGAACCAGGCAACACCGTAAATCTGATTAGCTTTTTCTCTCCTTCACCCATAGGATGCTGGGGGCTCCGGTTTCTAAACAATCGCTGTCCAGGTGGCTCATCGATTGTATCACGTTCTGTTACCAGAAGCGTAACAAATCCCTACCGGGCTCGGTTAAGGGACATTCCACAAGGGGGGTGGCTACCTCCTTTGCCGCTCTGAAGAACGTGTCCACTTCAGCCATCTGCGCAGCAGCCACTTGGAGCACCGTGCACACTTTATCAGGCATTATAGCCTGGATGTTGCATCACGGCGAAGAGTTGGTTTTGGTCTAGCAATCCTTCAGGGACTACTATCCTAGGCTTCGGTCCAACTCGTGATCTTTACCTAGCCTCCTCCCATCTGAGAGGTATTTCCAGTATTGCTTGGGAATCGGTCCTTATGGTGTAACCTGCAGCAAGAGCTGGTTCTCGAAGTACGATAGTACAATTACGTAAGAACTTACCGTAACAGATCTTCGAGAACAGCTCTCGCAGCAGGTAGTTTCCCTCCCACCATCCCATCTGGAGGTAGAGTTGTTCCTTTTTCTCACTACCTAGGATTAGGTGTTTGTAACACCTCTCTGAATACCTTCTGGAAGGCGGATCCTCAGTCTCCACTTCTGATGTCATCTAGCGGCCGGGAGTCTCTGGCGGGAGAACTGGGGATTCTGGGGGACTGCCCCCTTTTTGTATGATGCCTGACGTGGGGGCGGGGCTGACGTCGGGGGCAGTCCCCTCTGGATACTGCTAGCTAGAAAATTACATGGGGTCCTGGCGCCTGCCGGCTTCAGTCCTGCGGTATAACGTGCTGCAAGAGCTGTTCTCGAAGATCTACTGTTACGTAAGTTCTGTGTAACTGTACTTTCCTGTGGTAATTGCCCCCCAGACCACATACAGCGGTACTCTGGGAGGAGTTTCTCGCCTTGTTGTGCAAACAGGCCATAGAGCCATTGACCAGGGGCCAAAGGAACAAGGGGTTCTAGTCCAGATTATGCCTGGTTCCCAAGAGAACAGGGGACTTGAGGTCCATTCTAAACCTCAAGGAACTGAACCTTTTTATTCAGTACAAAAAGTTCTGTATGGTCACTTTCCACGGCCGCCTTCTGCTGCTCAAGCAGGGTGACTGGCTGTTCTCCCTTGATATGCAGGACACCTATCTGCATATTATGGCTTGCCTCCCTCACAGGCGTTACCTGCAGTTTCTGTTTCAGGGGAGCATTACCAGTTCAGGATATTGCCCTTTGACTTATTCTCTGTGCCACGGGTCTTTACCAAGGGCTTAGCAGTTGTGGCAGTGGTCCTACGTTGTGAGGGCCTCTGTGTTCCCCTACCTGGATGACTTGTTGCTGAAGGCCCAGTCCAGGGAGCTCTTTTGATGCTCACCCTGGAGCGCACCCTGTAGTTGTTCCACTCTTTAGGCATCACGGTCAAGGTCAACCGCCCCAAGTCGGTGCTGACCCCTTCTCAGAGACTGCAATACGTAGGGGCAGTTCTGGACTCTACTCGGGGCAGGGCCTTCCTCCCTCAGGACAGGGTGGATTGCCTTATTGTCCAGGCCAAGGAGGTGGCTCAGAGCCAGTATGTGGCAGCCAGAACTTTCCTCTGGCTCTTAGGCCTCATGGCAGCGGCCATCATGACGGTCCATCTGGCCAGGCTGCACATGAGGATTTCGCAGTGGACCCTCCATCAGCAGTGCCAGTGACTCACCAGGTAGCGTACTCGCCTCTAAGGCCAGAAGATCAGAAAGCTGTGGGTTCTAGCCCCACACTGGGAACTTGGGATAAATACCAGTACTGACACTGTAGTGCATCATGAGGGGGGTGCCGCACTTCTGAGGTGCAGTCTTTCGGACGAGACATTAAACTGAGGTCCCGTCTGCCTGTTCTGGTGGTTGTTCAGGTGGACATTAAAGATCCCATGGCACTTCTCGAAAAGAGTTGGGGAATTTCCCCCCATTCACTAAAATACCACCAATAGCTTAATCTGGTTCTGTAGGTCACTTTGCATCTGTATCTTCCCCTCTCCACCAGGACGAGGCTGAAAATAGGCAGAATTTCCTAGCCCACCTTTCTCGGTCAACAAAAACTAAATTAAATGGGATCAGCGTTCAGGTGACCTAGATCAGCTGATCCTTGTCTCCTCATCAGTCTGCAAAGTGCTTCACACTGGTGGATAAATGTGGCCCATCTCCTAAAGGGAGATCTTACTTCGAGTGGGAGCTCTTGCAGCAGGCTATCACAATTAGGACTATGCCGCAGGCACTAGGACCCTCCTGAAAACTTCTCAGTCAGCAATACCCAGCAGGGCCCCCACGCTGGCTCCAGCCCAAGGCCGGCTCTGATACAAAAGGGGCGGACCTAGCGCCACCCCTGTTCTTTTCCCCGTCATGCACAAGAGTTCCTGCTCATCTTGGCTTCCAGACCAGGAAAAGAACCGTTTTTCAGATTTATTTGCATTTTTCTCCACTAGTTTCGACGGTCTACCGATGCATGTCTTCGCCGTCATCGGTTGCCTCGGCGGGGCCCCATATTAATAAGTGTGGTTGCGGAAACCAAATCCCATCTAAAGACTGGCATCGGCAGTGCGTTTTCTGCCTGGGGCCTGACCACGACACCGCGGCCTGTTCGGCCTGTCAAAAATTCACCAGCCGAACCTGTATCCACCGCCTAAAGGCCTTGAAAGCATTTCTGCTCAAAAAGAATATGGATTTGCACACCTCTGGGGAGAAGCAGAAGAAAATGGACAAGTCTAAGCGGCTTCGCGAACAGGACCGTAGTCGGTCCCGGCACCGTTCCAGGTCCCGGTCTCGCTCCCGCTCTCGGCCGTCTCCCAAGACAGCCCGTGGATCCAAGGGCTCAGGTGAGCATCCCAAACAAGACCAGGCTAAGGCTGGACCTTCAGGGGAGAGGCCAGCGAAGCCCAAGGTGACTCCGCACAGGGTCACCGTGAAGACCTCGGAGGCGCAAGCTTCGGCCCCGCCTGTCAAGAGCGCGCTGACAGAGTCTAAGGACACTCCAGCACCCCCGGTCGGGTTCCTGTCGTCGGTCCCCTTACTGACGCTGAGTGATGGGGCGACGGATCCGAACACAGCCGGCAAGGGGGCTGTGTCCTCATCCCCCAAGTCCTCCTCCCCTCAGGGCTCAGAAGTGGGCTCTACTGCAAAAGTCAACGTCCTGGATATTCCATTTCCAGGGAAGGCGGCCTCTATGTTTTCGAAGGACGAGCTCAAGGATCTGTTTTCCTTCTGGTGGGGGCAGGTCCAGAAGCGGACCCCCCTGAAGCCGGCCCCGTCACTGGTCCCGGACCCTTCAGGTGAACCACAGCCAGGAGGTGCTTCTTCCCCACAGAAGACCCCCGACAGGCCGCCGCCTGCTCCTCCTCCTAAGGCTCGTTCCCGGACACGGTCTGTAGACCGACACCAGCGCTCTACCAGATCGGGTAGCTGACGCCGGGTCATGTCTTACACGAGGAGCCACTCCCGTTCTGCTAGACGAGACCGCTCCCGACATTGGTCCTCTGACCTTCGTCGGTCCCGTGACCATCTCCGGTCTTTGGACTGACGTCGGTCGGTGAGCTACAGACGCTCGAGTGGGGCTAGCCATAAGGACAGGTCTGGCTACTTGTCACCCAGTAGCCATTACTCCTCCTCTTTCTCGTCGTCTTTACCTCTTCCTTTTTGGGAATTGGGGGTTCCCCGGGAGAGAAGGACCAGCCCCGCTCACCTCCTGACGATCCCACCTTTATGGACATCATGAGGCACATCGAGGCCTCCAATGAGTGGGACATGGAGGACCTGGATCCGGAACGCCGACGTTTGGCTAAATACCTGAGGCAAAAGGAGCCAAAGCCCTTGGTGGTCCCTCCTTTAGTGGACACGTTCCAGGACCTCACCAGAGTTACCTGAAAGTGTCCGGCTTCAGTCCCGGCAGTTCCGAAAAAAATCGGACAGGCTCTATAGATCCCCGAAGGATGAACCATTCTTGGCAGAGCATCCTCAGGCAGACTCTTCAGTTATTACGGCTGCTCACAACAAATCTAAGCAGCCTAAACATCTCAGCTCACAGCCTTCTGACCCGGAATCCCGCTACTTGGACCAGGTGGGCAAGAAAGTGTATTCTGCCTCCACCGGTTCAATTAGGTCCTTGAATTTCCTCACACACATGGTCCAGTACCAGAATGCGTTATGGGAGCGGGGACAAGAGCTGGTTAATGCCTTGCCAGACTCCGAGAAGAAAACGGAGATTCTGGACGTTCTCAAATCGGGCTCGGACGTAGGCACACCTGTGTTGCGTGCCTCGTACGATACTGCAGACACAGCTGCCAGACCAGCAGCGTCAGATGTCTGTCTCAAGCATTCCTGGTTGAGAGTCTCGAGCTTTCTTCAGGATCTACAGTCCGGAATCCGGGACTTAACGTTCCAGGGTTCCATGTTGTTTGGGCCGGAGATGGAGTCTTTGATCTCTCGCCTCCAAGAGTCGGGCAAATCCATCTGGTCTGTCTGCCAAATGTACCGTGGAGACCAGCGGAGACAGCGAAAGTGGCCATTTCGGAAGCCCTCAGGTGGTCAAGCCCATGGTAACCAACAGGGCCAGAGAGGAGACTTTTAAAGGAGAGCTGGCAACCAGCAGCCTGAGAGCGCTTCTCCCCGTGGCCCCAAGTCCTCCCAGGCCTCTCTGCCCACCCCTGGCTCCGCCCAATGACTCCCTTCTGACCCTCCCTCCTCCGGCGGAGGTACCGGGGAGGTGGTAGGGGGTCGCTTCTCCCTTACCTTCAGGGATGGAGCTCAATAACTATGGGCAAATGGGTCCTGGACGTTATAAGGAGAGGACACACTTTAGAGTTCACTGAGATTCCTCCAGATACTCTGCCAAGGTTCTCCAGATATCCTCCTTCTCATATTCATCTCATAAAAGGAGAGATACAGGCCCTCTTGCAAAAACGGGCAGTAGAACCAGTCCCTCTGCGACAGCGGGGAAAAGGGTATTACTCCCACTTCTTTCTGGTTCCAAAAAAGACCCAGGACCTTCGTCCCATTCTGGACCTAAGCTCACTAAATCTTTATATAGAGTACAAAAGGTTCCGGATGGTGACCCTGCCAGGTCTTCTTCCTCTGCTGCACCAAGGGGGACTGGCTCTGCTCCCTGGACATGCAAGATGCGTATATGCATTTCAGGGTCTTTCCCCCTCGCAGGAAGTTCTTGAGGTTCCACTTCCGGGGGAGCATTATCAGTTTCGAGTTCTTCCGTTCGGCCTCTCCTCCGCTCCCAGAGTCTTCACAAAGTATTTGGCAGTGGTGGCTGCGGCTCTAAGGCGTCAGGGGCATTATGTCTTCCTTTACCTGGACGATTGGCTGCTAGTGGCCCCGTCAAGGTCTCGCCTGCTTCAAGCTCTCTGAGACACTTATACACTCTTCTGAGACTTGAGGATCACCCCCTAACCTTCCAAAGCCTTCCCCAGAACCCAGCCAAAGACTCGTCTTTATTGGAGCGGTCCTGGGTTCGGTCCAGGGCATGGCTTTTCTACCCCCAGAGAGGGGCGATCGCCTGCAGGAGATAGCCAGATCGGTTCTAGTAACTCCTCAGGTCTCAGCAAGGACCTTCCTCAGACTTCTGGGGCACATGGCGGCGGCCATTCCAGTTACTCCTCTGACCCGCCTTCACATGCGAATCCCCACAACGGATGCTCAGGGTGCAGTGGGATCAGTGCTCAGACGATCTCGACCACACGGTCGGAATCACAGAGCCAGTAAAGAGAACACTTCGTTGGTGGATGGATCCACTCAATCTGGAAAGAGGGGTCCCCTTCCATCCGGAGCCCCCAAATCAGACCCTTACGATGGATGCCTCTGATTTGGGATGGGGGGGCGCACCTAGGGGCCCACCAAATACAAGGCATTTGGAACCCCAAAGAGCGCAAACTCCACATCAATGTCCTGGAGATGCGAGCGGTCCTTAATGTGCTACACGCCTTTCAGGAAGACCTAGTGCCAGGCTCTCTTCTGATTCAGACGGACAACATGGCGGTCGTCTTCTGCATCAACAAGCAAGGGGGAGCTCATTCTTACCCCTGTGCAGGGAGGCGATGAGAGTCTGGTATTGGGTGCTGGAGCGGCACATCACTCTCTCCGCGGTACACTTTCCGGGCGTCCTCAACAACTTGGCAGACAGGCTCAGCAGATCTCGGTCCAGGGCGCACGAGTGGGACTGCAGTCAGTAGCGGACCAGCTGTTCGACAGATGGGGTCGTCCAGATCTGGACCCGTTTGCGTCACCACGCAACGCCAAACTGCTGCTTTTCTGCTAGCGAAAGCCCGCACCTGGTGTTTTCTGGCCAGACGCGTTGTCCCTATGTTGGGCAAGGAGGTTTCTTTACGCCTTCCCTCCCTTTCCTCTCGTCCAGAGGGTTTTGTTGAAGTTGCAAGCCGAGGGGGCGCAAATGATTCTGATGGCCCCGCTGTGGCCTCGGCAGATTTGGTTCCCACTACTTCAACGGCTATCCATGGAACCTCCAATTCCGCTGCCAGTATGCTCACAGTTGCTGTCCCAGGATCAGCGCTCACTGGTTCATCCCGATCTTCAATCCTTGCACCTTCATGCTTGGCTCCTTCAGACGTAGCAAAGTACAGGTACAGGGCATCGCCAGAGGTGGCAGAAATTCTTGTGTTGGCGAGGAAGCCCTCCACATGCTTCACTTACGCTATGAAATGGAAGCGTTTTTGTTTGTGGGCCTCATCTCACCATCTGGATCCCGTTTCCTGTCCAGTGAACTCAGCTCTTCAGTATCTCCTCTCCTTATACCAACAAGGCTTGAGCTACTCCTCCATTAAGGTGCATATGTGGGCCATTTCGGCTTATCATGCCCTGTCGGGTGACAGAACCTTAGCCCAGTTGGACGTGTCACGCACCTTTTTACGGGGGATTCTTCATATGAGACCTCCCATTCAGGATCCTATCCCACCCTGGGACCTCCTTTTTGTGTTGGAGAAGCTTACCCTGCCTCTGTTTGAACCTGCAGCAGATTGTGAGCCGCAGTATTTGTCCTGGAAGGTTTGTTTTTTAGTTGCCATTACTTCAGCTCGAAGAGTTTCCGAGCTTCAGGCTCTGATGCGTAAAGAGCCCTACTTGATTTTCTACAGGGAAAGGGTTTCCCTGAGAATGAACCCTAAGTTGCTTCCAAAAGTGGTCTCGGAGCTGACCCTCAACCAGTCGGTTGACCTTCCAGTTTACTTTTCTTCACCCTCTAATAGAGGGGAGGCTCTCCTTCACACTTTGGACGTTCACAGGACGCTTAGGTATTACCTTAAGCGTACAGCTAATCACCGTAAATTGGAGCAGCTGTTCGTGGCCTTTACGCCACAACATTTGGGTAGACCAGAGTCCAAGCAGATCATTTCTAAATGGATTGTCCACTGTGTCTCTTTCTGCTATGAAAAGCATAATAAGCCCCTTCCGGGTCCGGTTAGGGGTCACTCCACCAGGGGAGTGTCTGCTTCCTTTGCTGCGCTGCAGAACGTATCCATTAAGGATATTTGCGTGGCCACTACCTAGAATTCAGTGCATACTTTCGTGAAGCACTACAGCTTGGACATTGCCTCCAGACACCGGGCAAGCTTCGGCCTGGCAGTCCTTCAAGGACTACTGTCTTGAGCCTCTGTGTTCAGCTTTTTCTCCACCTCCCGGGGTCGATTGCCTCCTTGGCGAGGGACTGCTTGGGATTCAGTCCTAATTGTGATAGCCTGCTGCAAGAGCTCCCACTTGAAGTAAGATAGTACAGTTACGTAAGAACTTACCGTAACAGTAGAGCTTCGAGAGGAGCTCTTGCAGCAGGTGTTACTTTCCCACCCTCCCCGAGATGTGTAGATTCCATCTTCGTGCTCTGCTCCATTCTCTTGTCATGGCTCATGCTCAGGGTTGGCGGGGAACTTGGGTGGAGCTGGGTCCGCCCCTTTTTGTACCAGAGCTGGACGCGGGGGGAGCCGACGCTGGGGTCAGTCCTTGCTGGGTATTGCTGGCTGAGAAGTTTTCCTGAGGGTCCTAGTGCCTGCAACATAGTCCCTAATTATGATAGCCTGCTGCAAGAGCTCCTCTCGAAGATCTACTGTTATGGTAAGTTCTTATGTAACTGTACTTTCCCTTTCTGATCCCCACCCCCCACCCCCAGCAGATCCTCACCACGGATGCTTTGGGTCAGGGCTGGGGAACTCATCTAGGCCCCTATCAGACCCAGGGCCTCTGGTCTTGTGGGGAGACTCTCCTCCACATAAACTTTCTAGAAATGAGGGCAGTTCTGTATGCCTTACAGGCCTTTCAGAATCATCTCTCCCTGGGTCCTCTGGTGGTGCAATCGGACAATCTCAGTGTAGTCTATTACATCAACAAGCAAGGAGGGACCCATTCCTATTCTCTGTGCCGGGAAGCATTGATGGTCTGGTACTGGGTTCTAGATCACGGTCTAGAACAGTCAGCCGTCCATGTGGCAGGCACCCAAAATGCCTTGGTGGACGGCTTCAGCCGGTCACAGTCCAAAATGCATGAGGGGGAACTGCTGACCTTGGTTGCAGAAGACCTGTTCAACAGGTGGGGTCACCCAGAGTTGGACCTTTTTGCGTCCCCACTCAATGCAAAACTGCCGCGTTTCTGCTTGAAAGATCCAGGACCTGGAGAGACGCATTGCCCCTTTCCTGGAAAGGAAGGTTTCTAGGGATGTGGATATGTTGTTCTATCCACATGCATTGACAGTGTCCTTTCCCCTTTAAGAGTTGCCGAAAAGTCTTCAAGCTGGTTCCTCCCACTCACCTGGGGGGGTATAGCCTTCGGCTCCGCCCATGACATCAGATCTTTCTTTCCACTGGATGAAGCAGGTTCCCTCCTTACCGCTCCCGTGTTGAGTAGGCCCTAACGCTAAAATTTTTGGATTTACTTTCAATACTTCAAAAACTCGAGTTTTGTCTTCAGTTCGATCGCGATCGCTATGGAAAAAGTCCTCTCCCGGATTTCGCCGATGCCCATGCGGGCAGAAGATGTCTCGTACCGACCCTCATGCCACGTGCGTTTACTGCCTGGGCCACGAACACGATCCCCAGGCCTGCGACTTTTGCCAGTCATTTCACACGATGGTCCTCGAGGACTGCCTCATCCAGCTAAAGTTAGGCCGCCCAGAAAAACGACATCCGCTGGTCAAATCCAAGGATGCCCATTGGGTGGTCTCCACAGCTGGGGGGACCGCTGAGCAGTTGGAGCAACTTATGGCCTTCACGGGCCGCCGCTCAATCCTCTTCAGCTTCAGCCTTTGTTCCGCTCAAATTGGGCTCCACTTATTTAAGCTCCTTCAAGGAGCTGTGTCAGTCCCTCCCAATGAAGGGGCAGGTCCCTTCTGGATCGCACAGCTCCCACTCTTGCAAGAAGGTGCTAAAGAAAGAAAAGAAGACTCATTGTCAACGTTCTTGGGACCGGGAGTGTTCTCTGTCTCAAGACTCTCAGGTTTTGACCTCGGTCAAAACAGCGGCCTTGGCCACTGACTTTGTGGAAACCCCGTCAGGCCAGTTGGTTGAGATGCTTGCCGACTATGCAGCCGAGATCTTTCTTGACCCTGTCGACCGGTTGTCATCAGAGGCCGGCAACTCCCTGTTTAGGACTCCGGTCCTGCCTGTGACCTCTGAATGGATGGCTCAGCCCGCTGAGCTGGACCCTTCAGTCACAACCCAGACCAGGAGGAGTCACGGCACTCCCCAGCTCCCTCTGAGATCCCCAGTTGGTACCCCTGGCAGCCGAGGTCGAGGTCTCGCTCTTCCTCCTCTAGTGGGTTGAGCAGATCCCACTGTCACTGGTCACACTCTTGACACCACGGGAAGTGGCGCCAGCACTATCCATCTTCATCCTCCACAGGTGAGGAGAAGCTTCAGTGCAAGTTGTTTCGATGCTATGAAGACCTCATATGACAACAGTTTGTGTTGGCTGGTCCAAAGCTGACCCCAGCTCCTATGCTGGCCATCACGTGGCTGTCATTCGACAGGCCATCGCAGACTCCCCCAGTGGGGCCAGTCGCAGCCGTTCCTCCCCCAGCTGAGTCTGTCTCGACACCCTCTGTTCAGCCAAAGCTGGCCTCTCCACCGATTCTAGTGGAGTTGCCGCCCAAGCAGCCACAGACCAGTGCTCCGAACAAGGAGTCTTGGCTGGTCAAGGGCTTCCCCATCGGCTATCTGTCACTCTTACTGCTGATCGCCCCCGGCGGGTCAAGAGTGACTCGGGTGGTAAGCCACTTTATGCAGACTCCTGGGTCTGTGGATTCCTCGCTGCACTCCCATCCAGTCAACTTGGAGTCCGTGGAGAACTCTGGATGGAGGACGGACCCACTTCTTTCATGGGCATCCTCTGCCTCATCTCTGAGTCCACGGGATGAAACTGGAGCCCGTTCAAAAGTGTGCTTGGTTGTTCCCTCACAGAGATTCTGGACAAAGGGGACTCTCCGATGGAGGCTTTCCCAGTGGCCGAGGCCATTGTTGGTCCAGCCCTGGAGCTTTGGCAGTGTCCCACTTCCTGCTCTGCGCCCTCCGCCCGGATGGCCTGCAGATATGTGGTGCCCACCAGTACCCTCTTGGGTTTCACAGAGCACCCCTCAGCCGAGGGGTTGATGGCCGACTCCGTGTTTCGGTGCTCGGGGAATACTGGGGATGTCAACAAGCCACCAGGACAAGGAGTCCAAGAAATTGGACCACGCGGCTAAGAAGGTCTATGCTGCTTCCTCACTCCACTTCCGCAAGGTGAGCTCGGCCATCGTGATGGCACACTTCTCCCGTGCCCTCTTGGGCTCTTTGGATGAGGTGATTCCTCACCTTCCCATGGACCTCCATTCCTGTGCCCGCTCGGTGGTGGCCGCAGTTGCCGTGCGCCATAGGGCTTGGCTGCGGATCTCAACCTTCATGGCAGGCACTCAGCACAAGCTGGCGGATGTTCCGTTCCTGGGCACTGACCTGTTCGGGCCCAGTGTGGAGGGTCACCTCCAGCGCATAGAGAAGTCCAATGACACCTTGTGACATCCACACAAGGACCCCAAGGGCTCCAGGTAGCAAAAGCGCAAGCCCTTTTGGTCCTCCACTCCTGCAGCAAAACCAGCCCAGCACCAGCAGGCTCAGTTTTGCCAACGTAGGCCCAAGTCTGTTGCCTCGGTGGTCCATAAGCCTGGAGGGAAGGGAACTGGCGGCTCCTCACCCGGATCCTCCTCCTCCAAGCCTGCTCAGTGACGGGCTGGGGTGCCTGTCACACCTCCCATGGGTCCTCCTCTGGGGGGCCAGCTCCACCACTGCCTTTCCGCCTGGTCCACTGTCACCATGGACAGGTGGGTTCTGGAAGTGGTCAGTTAGGGTCTGCCTCTGGAATTCGAGAAGTTCCCACCCAGTCGAGTCTGCGCCCCATGGGAGGACTTGCTATTCACAGACACTCTGTCGGCTCTTTGAGACGACATAGCCTGGCTCCTCTGCAAGGAGGTCATGGCCAGAGTTACGGATCCTCTGGATCAACCAGGGTTTGTCTCCAGGTACTTCCTGGTGCCAGTGTGGACACAAGTTTGCCCCCCCATTCTAGAGCTGCACAACCTGAACAAGTTCTTAATTCCGCACACCTTCAGAATTTCAACTCTGTCCCAGATCATACCATCTCTAGAGCAAGACGTGGTTTTGCTCCCTGGATCGTCAGGACGTGTTCTTTCACATCCCAATCCATACGTCTCCTCGACTGTTCCTCCACTTCTGAGCCAAAGGAATACTCTACAAGTTCTGGGCCATGCCTTTTGGCCTCTCCTTGGTCCCCAGTGTCTTCACCAAATGCATAGCAGTGGTGGCAGCTTACCTGAAGTGCCAAGGGGTCTGGGTATACCCCTACATGGACAACTGGCTGATCGCGGGTCCCTCCAGGCAGGAGATGGAGCGGGCCAGAGATCCGGCCTTCCAGACCTCCGTCCAACCAGGCCAAGTTGGAACTTGTGCCCTTGCAGGTGATCAGTTTTATCGGCGCAGAGCTAGACTCTTGCCGAGCCAGAGCCCAGCTCCCAGTGGACAGGGCGGAGGTTTTCTCCTCCTTTGCCTGATCATTTCGGGTTGGGCAATTGCACCCTGCCCAGGACTTCTTGCGCCTTCTGGTTTACATGGCAGCCTGTACCAGCATGGTCCGATGGGCCCATTGGCATATGTGCTTCCTGCAGTGGGAGCTGGCCAGCCAGTGGTCTCAGCGCAAAGGTCACTTTGACTAGCTGGTCACAGTGATTCAGAAAATGTGGGACACTTTCCAGTGGTGGCTAGTCCCAGAACATCTGCAGGAAGGAATCCCATTTGTCCACCATGAACCAATGATCATCCTGACGACTGACAGCTCTCTCATGGGCTGGGGTGTCCATCTGGGGGATCACAGAGTCCACAGGCTCTGGACCTCCGAGGAGTCCCGATGGCACATCAACCTGCTGGCGCTTTGGGTAGTTCGGCTGGCGCTCACTGCATTCACTCTGTTTGTTTGTGGTCAAGTGGTCCAAGTCCAGACAGACAACACCACGACTATGTACTACATCAGCAAGTGGTGCAGGATGCGCTCCCTGCCTCTGTGCAAGGAAGCTCTCCCCATTTGGACTCTCGTGCATAGCCTGGAGGCGGATCTCCTAGCCATCCATGTGGCAGGAGCCTCTAATCAGCTGGCAGACGCTCTCAGCCAGGTGGGTGAGGCATCTCATGAGTGGTCTCTCCATCCAGAGGTAGTTCACAGTCTGTTCTCCCAGTGGGTACCCCTCAGGTCGACGTGTTCCCCTCCAGGGAGAATGCAAAGCTGAAGCTGTTCTATGCCTGCCCCCCTCAGCAGGGCTCGCTGCAGGGGATGCCTTCTCGAGGCCTTGGATTATATTTTTATTAGAGTTTTATTAGTATGGTAATAACAGTACAGATTGTGTCAGCATTATTAGTTACATTTTCCAATATATTGCACAAAATTTCAGGTTGGGATGTATAAATAATCCCATTATGAGGCCATTTGCATTCTAATAAAAAAGCAGATGTCACTCTCCTTCCCCTTCATACATCCATGGCCTATCATTTCATTGTTATTACTAATATTGGTTAACTAACTTTTGTAATCAACATTGTGATGCATTAATGTAACAAAAAAAGATGTAACAATTAAAACAATAAATTAAAAAATGTGTACATCATTCTATGAGCCTTATCTAATGTGCACACCAATTATCACTTATGTGGTCCTTAATTGATTCCCCCTCCTTTTTTATAATGACCTTATTTATTTTACTTCTACGTGAGTACCTAGAAGTCCTAGTTCTTGGGCTGTTTTCATTGCTGGGCTATTCACTTACTTTGCCCTTCTCAAATACTATATTCCCACCCTAAGGGTATCTGCCTCTATATCTGATAGCGAGGTCAGGAATTGGTCCCAGTCATTCATAAGTCTCTCCTCCCTACCTCATAGTGCATAAGATAGTCTCGCCGCAGCTCAGTTAGAGATCATGAGGTTCTTCCACATTATTATAGCAGGTATAATGCACGATACCCAAGTATTCAGGATAACCTGCCATGCTATGACTAGCATTGCCCTTATCCATCGTGGATTCAAGTTCCACTCTCCATCCTCATTATATTCTACTCCCATCAACATGGATAATGGTGTGGCTTCTATTTCCTTACCCCATGTGTTTTTCAACTCGAGTGCCACTTCTTTCTAGTATTTCTTAATTACCTCACTGTCCCAGAAGTAGTGAAAATAGGTGCCTCTTTCTGCTGCATTCCAGCAACTTGTAAAGGGAAAGGACACTGCCAAGACGTGTGTATGAACAACATATACCACTCCTAGAACTACTGTTACAGGTCAGTAACCTACGTTTCTTTACCATTCCCTCCCTTCTCCTGTAATTCAGAGGGTTCTCGTCAAACTACAGGTGAAGGGCATCACCCTGATTCTGATGGCTCCGTTTTGGCCATGGTAGATATTGTTTCCATTGCTGCAACAGTTGACTGTGGAACCTCCAGTTCCCCTGCCCCTTTGCCGAGACATATTGACACAGGCACATGGGACCCAGGTCCATCCAGACCTAGAGTCCCTTCATCTGCATGCATGGCTCCTGAGGACATAGACATTGCTCGGTTCGGGGTGTCTCAGAAGGTGGCTGACGTCCTGGTGGCTGCCAGAAAACCCTCTGCCAGGGCCACTTATTCTATGAAGTGGAAGCGGTTTGCTATCTGGGCCGCTTCTCACCACCTGGACCCTTTCACCTGTTTGAACCAGATTTTGGAGTATCTCCTGACCTTGTCTGATGCCGGTCTCAAATACTACCCCCTTAAAGTGCACTTATCTGCCTTCCATATGCCCATTGATGGCCATATGGTGGTGCAGCTGGATGTGGCCCTTACTTTCCTCAGAGGAATTGTCCACTTGAAGCTTCCCATCTGTAACCCAGTTCCAGCTTGGGACCTCAATTTTGTTTTGGAGAAGTTGACCCTGCCTCCTTTTCAGCCAGGCAAATCTTGCAAGCTAAGCTTTCTGTTGTGGGCAACATTATTTTTAGTTGCCATTACTTCTGCTTGAATTTCAGAGATACAGGCTCTCATGTGTAAGCAGACTTATTTGATTTTCCACAAAGACAGTCTCTCTGCGTATTATTCCTAAGTTTCTTCCTAAGATGGTGTCTGAGTTTACCCTCAACCAATATATCCACCTGCCTGTTTATTATCCGGAGCATGCCAGTCCGGGGGGAGCATTGCTCCATACTTTGGATGTGCATAGAATTTTGCGTTACTATACACACCGTACTAAGGACTGCAGGAAGTCCAAACAGTTGTTTGTTTCTTTCGCCCCGGTAGAGAAGGTGCTCCAATTTCGAAACAGGGCTTGTCCAAATGGTTGGCCAGCTGTACTGTTTTTTGTTACAGGAAGCACGGTAAGGAACTTCCTGGAGTTAAGGATCATTCCACCAGGAGCACGGCCACTTTAGTTGCCTGTTTCAGAGGTGTGTCTGCAGCCGAGATTTGTACTACTGCCACTTGGAGTACTGTCCACTCTTTACCAAGCACTACAGTCTGGACATTGCATCCCAAAAAAGGGCAGACATTGGCCTAGCTGTGCTTCAGGGCCTTCTTTCTTAGGCCTCTGGCCTCTTGCCAGCTAGACTGTCCTTGCTCACAGCACTGCTTGGGACTCGTTCCATAGGTGTGACCTGATGACAGAGAGATCCTTGAAGCAGATAGAACAGTTACGTAAGAACTTACCGTAACAGTAGATCTTCGAGGGAATCTCTGTCATCAGGTCAGAGCACCCCTCCCTCCAGCCTCCTTCCTCTCATGCTGTCTCTCTTCAGCTTGCCTGTCTGGTTGCTCCAGCTCTTCTGCTTTTTGGGCACCTTTTCTCTCTCCTAAGTTCCCTAGTGGGACTCCTGTCTCATGGCCTCTGTCTAGGGAAACAGTTGAGGAGGGAGCGGGGACGCATGCACTTTTATAGGATGATGTCGGAGTGGGCGGTCCCCAGTAAACTGCTGCAGAAAACCTTCCGTGAGATCCTAGTGCCTAATGGCTAAGCTCCATAAGTGTGACCTGATGACAGAGATTCCTCTTGAAGATCTACTGTTACGGTAAGTTCTTACATAACTTCTTTTCTCAGTTCTGTGCTGTAACCACTGGATTACACTCCCATCCATATGGTGGTGGTGTCAGATAATCGATGGTGTGGAGCAGTCAGTTGTCCCAAGCTGAAACTGCAGTTGCTTAATACAACATGATCTACTATCAGTAGCAGATTATGCTCATTAATGTTACTGTCTCTCCCCCCCGCCCCAAAAAAAAAGAAGGCTGAAAGTATAGCTGGCTTGTTGGCACAGCAGTAGTGCTACTGCTCACGATACCAGTGACCTGGGTTCAGGGCTGAGTCTGGGTCATCAGGGGACCGCCCAGGGGGAGGGCTGAGTGTTCCACAGGAAATTCTCTTCCTCCCCAAGGGAGGTGGTGTAATGTGCTGTGCTGTGACGCCACCAGCTGGGTAACCACAGGAGGTGGTGCAAGCTAGAGAAGCCACCCCACCCAAGCTACTCACCCGCCTACTGGGCACCCACCGCCAACCGAGCATGATGTCCAGAGGGACTTGGTGAACCCAGATGGTCCCATCATAGGGGGTAAGCTGGGGAGAAATGGAGGTAAGGGAAGAAGCCCCAGAGACCGCAGGTGATGGAGCTTGGGAGGGGGGGGACTGTGGATGGGGTTGGTCAGGTGGATATATGGAGGGGGAAAAAGTCTGACATGTTTGTTAGAAACTGGGAGGTCATTCCATTCCAGTGATCATACACATTACCCAAGAGTGATTTTACTTTCTTTTGATCTACTACAGGTCCATTCCTATCCTGGCTGTAACCAGTCCTCTTTCTGGGGGGGGGGGCGCTCCACTGACCTCTTCTGTAAGCTTCCACAGTACTCCTGCACCCTCCTTTTCCAGCAGTTAGGACTACCTCTATACCTGCCTGTGCTCTCAGTGGGGCCTTATACTCACCCACCTCAATCGGCAAAACACAGCACAGCCACCTACCAGCACCTCATTCCCCAGAACTCTTGGAGGCAGTGCTGTGGTTAAGGCTCCCTGGAGGAGGAGAGCAGCCTGTGGAACGCTCCATCCTTCTGCTGGCCAGTTGCATTGTTCCAGACAGGAAGGGCAAGCGGTGACCTCCCCGCACACTCCTATCATCCCACCTAATGTTACTGTTTCAAATTGTAATGTATTTTGGAGCAGTCAGACCAGCTGTAGCTTTTATGAAGATGTGGACTTTTGGTATCAAAGTATTCATTTGCTAGCCTTTTTTTTTTAAATGATCAGTGCTGGAAATGGTCAGAATTCCTGGGGGAACCCACCACCTTTCATGTAGGATCAAACATACCTGACAAGGATTCTGGGGGAACACATTTCCTTATTATATATAGCATTTTTCAGTTTATATCTTTTGATGGGTAACTGTTACACAGGAACAGTCCTTTCCTATTTTACTCCTGGTTCTCCCCACCACCTCTCTCTAATGGCTTTGTAGTCATATTTGAAGGATTTTCATGATTATGTCGTCATGAAAGCCCTAGTCAAAAGTGATGACATGGTAGTCAGACTGGAAGGGTTTTCGGGATGGTATTGTCAGGGCCTTAGAAGAAGTGAGGGACCCATTTAGATCAGCTGTTGAGATGGCAGCAGGACTGTGGCTAACTGTGTTGTTTCTTTGTTTCCTTTGTTCAATTTCAGGTTTATTTTCCTGCTGGACCACGGCTTGCAGCTTTTCATTTGGAGAGGAGCTCGGGCTACCCTGAGTGGAACCACTAAAGCCAGGTAGAGCAGCGCACCTTGATCTATGGGTCACTACAAGCAGTGTTCACTGGCCATGTCCTTTGAGGTTTTAATGTACTCCCCAGGATCATAGTCCTGCGCAAAGGCTCGGCACGCCTTGCACCAGCACTGAGCAGCATAGCTGACATTTCTTGAAGACACTAGTGTGTGTACTCTTAAGAGGCCACATACTTAATCTCAGTTCATAGAAATAAGCCCTTGGCTCTCTGCTCATTTTGATGCTAACACACTACCTAGACTCAAAGGGCTGATTCTTGCTTATTTTGGGTAGGAAGAATCAAAACCTTAAATATATTTTGTTTGTTTGTGGAAAAGTCTAACCACAACAGAACTTCCATTTCCCTGAATTAATTTTAAACATGGCAAAAAAAAAAAAAAAAGACAATCCCTATACCTGTTGGCACAACTGTGTTTTATGTTTGTTTGTCTCCGACATTGCTAAAGCAGTCCTGGGCAGAAAGACATTTTTTTTTTTTTTTAATGATTTTAGCTTCATTAAAGTAGAAATATGAGCTAGAATGTTTTAAATAATTCAGTTGGCTGTTGGAATACACAAAGACCTCAATGTACCCCTTTTTCTTTCTGTTCCACATCAGTCTGGAGGCAAGATGGCCCCCTCCCTCCCGGTGCATCCACTCCTTTGGACTCTTCAATGCTCCCTTTTGCCCATAAGGCTCACCTCCCACTGCTAAATTCTGCTAACTGGGCCCCCAGGTGGTCCACTGTTCCTGTTTATATAACAAACAAAAAAAATTCCAGATCTGGCACACTCTACCCTTGTTTAATTCACAAAGTTCAAATCGCATTTCTCTTGAGGGGTGCTACTATTTTTATGGCATGATAGCTCCTGCATAGTAAATGTTTGAAAAGTCAACATTTCTTCCTGCCTAAATTGGCTTTCTTTCTTTGACGCCATGAAAAGGGGTCTCTCTTGGTCTTCAGTAACAGAGCTCCAATGTGAATCAAGCCAAGCCACCAGATGCCAAGATGGAACCCCACAGTTTGGGCCTGTGGGCTCAGTTGCCTGCAGTGGCTTCTGTTGTATAGAGTGCATTGCCTAAATTGGCTTCTTTAAAGTGCTTCTGTCAAGGACGTTCACAGGTGATTAAAGGGGAGCACGCTACAGGAGTGGCAAACACCTCCCAAATGCTTTCCATATCTGTTCCAAATCTAGCATGCTCTACCCTGTTCACTTCTCAAAGTTCAAATAATATTTCTCTTGAGGGGTTCTACTGGTTTTATGGTATGTAACACACTCATGCCAGTGCACCCTCCACGGTAAATCTTTGAAAAGTTTAAAAAAAAAAAAAAACATTTTTTTTTTTGCCAGAATCAGCTATTTCTTTCTTTGTCTTCATGAAAAAGGGGCTCTCTTAGTCTTCATATCAGTGCTCTGAGAATCAAGCCAAACCACCAGACACCAGGGTGTAGTTCCACAGTTTAGTCCTAGCACTTAACAAATTGCAACTTTAGCAAGCTATATTCTTGTTTATAGGAAATGCATAGGTGATTACAATTTTTTTGGGGGAAGGGTGCACTGGACTCTTTCTTGTGGCATACCATAAAACTAGTAGCACCCCTCATGAGAAATGTGATTTAACAGTAAATTAAACAAGGGTGTAGAGCCTGCTTGCTTTGGAATGTAAGAGTGTTTGGGAGGTGTGTGGCACTCGTGCAGCATGCTGCCCTTTAATCACATGTGAATGTCTGAGGTGAAGAAGCCAATTTAGGCAATACACTCCATCTACGCTGTGTTTGAAATGGAACAAATTCACTCGGGGAACTCGCCACCTTTATTGTAGGATCAAACATACCCTGATGTGTCAGGGGACACGTTCCCGCAATGTATGTTACATTGCTACACTACATTCAGTGTTATTTTTTTGCGAGTACATTTCACAGTGTTTCCCTATTTTGCTTCTGGGAAGGAGTCCAACTTTAAATTTCACTCCTGGAGCTGAGTTACTATGGGGCCTCCCACCCTTTACACCACTGAGTCACTGACACTACATCAGGAGGAGAGGGCTCTTATGGATGCTTGTTGCTGTTCCGGGCTTGGGACTGAAACCCTGGTGAGCAGTGTTCCAGGCGGCCCATGTTACCTGGAGCCATGGCGCCACCAGGAATGTTTGTTTTATTGGAACTTTCCAAACATGCCTACGTACAGGCAGCTGTATGAGAAAGTAACCTTCAGCTCATGGCTGTGTGCATTTATTAAATGCAATGACATAACCGCGAGTAGTCCACAATATACAATGTACTTTGTTACATGCTCTCTTTAAATAATAATAAAAGGCTATGGAAATATTAACTTGACATTTACTTGACGCTGTCTTCCCAAAGTGAAAAAAACATTTCTGCTTCACTGACAACCGAATAATCTAGTTGCTGTATTATTCCTTTCAGACTGTTTGCCGAGAAAATCAACAAAAATGAAAGGAAGGGTAAAGCTGAGATCACACTGCTGGTACAAAACCAGGAAACTCCGGAGTTCTGGGAAGCCCTGGGCGGACAACCGGAGGAGATCAAGAATCACGTTCCTGATGACTTCCAACCTGCCAAACCTAAGCTATATAAGGTAAAGCTGAACTTTATTCGAGTGGAGAGGGTGGGAATGAATGGAACTGGAAATTGAAGCCCTCTGTCTATGAACCAGGTTGTGTGCGGGCGGGCACATGGCTGGTATTATTACCACAGAGTTCTGCTGACATGCCTCTGCAAGCGTGAGGGAAATCTAGTCTCCTTGCTAGGGCCTCTTCTGAGCTTAGACTATGCATCTATGTCCATGGTTAGCGATGTGAAATACTGAGACCCCCCCCCCCCCACAACTCCTGTACCCTCTGGGATAAGCCAAGATTCAAGACCAGATCTTCAACATTGAAAATCTAGAATTTTATCCTTGAAGTCCCCATCAGTCCCACTTCATGGGCTTCTGCAGTCTCGTTATTGACATCAGCGTCGACTGAGAAGGCAGGCTGGGATTCACTGAGATGTTAGACCTGCCAGTACTTTGTGTTGGTTGGTGACCGTGCCAGCTTCTGGATCAGTGGAAAAAACTGGACTTGGTCAGAGCAGAGGCAGCAGACTCTGGTTTTCCCTGTCCTAGAAGAAGATTACTTCCCTTACCCATTTCTTGTACCCATTCTACCCGCATTAAACTGAGAGAGTCTGGTCCCAGCTGAAATGAGTTTTGAGACTTATGCTGTGCCGCATAGCGCTTGTCTTATAGTCCTAGTATTTGCTCAATAGAGACTTTAGACCAAAAGAAGGAAGGAGACCATCAATGCTACATTGTGAGAATACACATTTCCCCAAATAAGCCAATTAGATGTCAATTTTAAAGTCTGTAAAATAGTGTTACTTGGATAGCACTAGCTGTTACTGAATTTAGCATTTTGAACTAATTTCTTTCATGGATTATGTTGCACCTCATTAATCTACGTATGCCAGTATGATGGTGATTTCTTTCATTCTGAAATACTATAGATTTAATAAAGGTATTAACCCCACCACCACCACACACACCAGGAACACAGAGTCCTCCATTCAGCTGTGGTGGAGTTGTGTATCCAAGTGAAGGAATCCTTTCAAGAGAGAGTTTCTACAACAGAAGTTGCTGTAGAACATGAAAGTGGACTGTTTTTAATTGTAATTGAAAAACCTACTCTTTTTGGTGCTAAGCTTGTGTCGTGAATGAAATGCCTGAAGCCTGGCTGATAGGCCAATAGGGGATTTCCTTGACAAGCATTTACTATGGCAGGTAGAGAGCAGACGCACGTAGTCTCCCTAGTCTCCCACATGGGCAGAACTCTAGACAGTTTATACTGTGAGCTTTTGCTAATCTAGTCAGACAGAATGAGAAGCTGTACAGAGTGCACCTCCATGATGTAAATGGAACGTCTTGCATAGTGTTCAGTTTAATTCGGTGAGACTAGGTATTCTGGGTGAGATCAGTACCAATATGCCTCTAAAATTGCAGTATAAGAGCACTGCCTCCATACGCCTCCCCTGACCACTCTTAGTAAGCCCTAAAAACAGCTTTTGTGATTCTTTGAACTGAGCCCCTACCACTACCAAAGTCTTCTCCTTTTTTTTTTTTCCTGCAGTTTGTTCTTTCACACCACTCTCCCCGCCCCCCCCGGCTCCCTCAGCTAGCCATCAGATGTGAGATCCTTTTCACGCTCTCTGCTCACCCAGACACAGTGTAGTGGTCCCTCAGTAAGAGGTCTTCACTGGTACAGGTGCTGATTTTTCCTGAATGTGTGTGGCTCCCCTCGGCCGAGAGCCTGGTGACCGCCTCTGTGTTCGAGCATACTGGCAGTTCTGCCAACACTGACCGACCTCCCGACAAGGAGTCCAAGTATCTGGACCACTCTGGGCGGAAGGTCTATGCGGCGTCCTTCTTGGGCCTTCGTTAGACAAGTTTGACCGTCATCATGGCACACTTCTCTCATGCCCTTCTCAGGTCATTGGATGAAGTCCTCCCACATCTCCCCATGGACATGCAAACCACGGTCAAGCAGGTCCGAGATCAGGGCCGTGCTGTCGCCAAACAGCAGCTCCAGATGGCCCTGGACATCGGGGACTCTTGTGCCCGCTCGATGGCCGCCACAGTTGCCTGTCGCCACAGGGCTTGGCGGAGGCTCTCCTCCTTTCTGGTGGATACTCGGCACAAGTTAGCTGATGTGCCTTTCCTTGGGACCGACTTGTTCGGCCCAGGAGTGTCCGGCCACCTACAGCGCATAGAGCAGTCCAGTGCCTCCTTGGACGCCACTGCTGCCAAGAGTTCTTCGGGCAAGAACCAGCAGAAGAAAAAGAAGAAGCCTTTTCAGCACTCTTCCCCTGCGGTTCAGCAGTTCTCCTTCCAGGGAGGACAGCAGCATCAGCAGCCGGCTCAAGCTTGGTGCCCTCGGCCCAAACCTGGACCCCAACAGGCCCACAGAGGAGGCCGAGGCTCAGGTCCTGGAGCTTCCTTCTCCTTCAGGCCTGCCCAGTGACGGGGTGGGGGTTGCCACCCCTATTCCCGTCACACCAGCTCTGGGTCTTCCCATGGGAGGCCGGCCCCACCACTTCCTTTCCACCTGATCCGCTATCACTACAGACAGGTGGGTTCTTGAAGTGGTCGGTCAGGGACTGCCTCTAGAATTCGAGCAGTACCCTCCCAGCCGAGCCCACGCCCCTCGGGAAGAAAAGATTTCCGCATGCACCCAGTCGGCTCTTCCTGAGCAGCTAGAGTTCCAGGCTTTGGGTTTTTCCGAAGATGTCTACACCGTGGTGGAGGCATCTAGAAAGGAATCGACCAGGAAATGTTATGCCTTCAAATGGAAAAGATTTTCCATTTGGTTTCGAGGTAAGGGTCTGGACCCTTTATCCTGTTCTGTGGCTAACATTCTCGACTACCTTTGGTCTCCAAGGGTGTCTACAGTCATCGACCCTTAGGGTGCACCTGGCAGCCATTTCTGCTTACCGGACGCAGGCCGGTCAGCCGACATTGGTGCAGGAGACAGTGGTCGGGTGCTTTTTCAAAGGCCTGGATCACATATCCCCTCCAGTGCGTGAATCTCCACCTCCGTGGGATCTACTGCTGGTACTGGCAAAGCTGATGGGCAAGCCATTCGAACCAGTGCACAAGTGTGAGCTGTCTGGTGGCTATCACGTCTGCCAGAAGGACAGGGGAGCTCCAGGCACTTTCGGTGGACTCCCCTTATCTGGTCTTCCACAGGGACAAAGTTGTCCTGCACCCTCACCCGAAATTCCTTCCGAAGGTGGTGTCAGAGTTTCACCTTAACCAAATGTCGACTCTGCCGGTACACTACCCTAATTTCACATCGGAGGCAGAGTACAGGCTCCATACTTTGGACCTGAGACATGCTCTCTCCTATTACAAGAAGGGGACGGCAGAAATTTGGGGAGAGGTTCGCCAGCTGTTTGTCACCTACACCGAAGCCGCTTCTGGCAGACCTGCAGCGAAGCAGACCATAGCAAGATGGATTACATCATGCATAGGTCTATGCTATGAGTTGGCGGGCATGGAGCCTTCCAGAGGGATAAGAGCTCATTCTACCCGCCATACTGCTGCATCCGTGGCTGCTTCCAGGTACATCCCTATCCAGGAAATCTGTCGGGCTGCTACCTGGAAGTCAGCAAACATCTACATCACTGACTACCACATCGACCTTGAGTCACGCCGGTATGCTGGTTTTGGGGCCTCAGTTCTCCAATCTCTGTTTCCCAAGTAAGTATAGAGGGGGTGTGCACCTTGCCTCCGTCCTCCCAGAGAACTGCTAGGAGTTTGCCAATAAATGTGGATGAACAACATATCCACGATCCTAGAAAAACAGGTTACTCGCCTGTAACAGTAGTTCTAGTAGTGGTATATATTGTTCATCCACACGGACCCTACCCCCGACCTCCCGTGGAGACACACAACCTGGCTTCCAGTGGCTAAGATCACGCGTCGTGGGGCGGAGCCAGGGTATATACCACCCGGGTGGGTGGGAGGAGCCAGTTTGAAGACTTCCAGCAAGATTTAAAGGGGAAAGGGACATGCCAATAAGTGTGGATGAACAACATACACCACTCCTAGAACTACTGTTACATGTGAGTAACCTGTTTTTACAGGTGAGTAACCTGTGTTAGTGTTTTATGTCATTGCTGTTTGAATAATGGGGAAGCGAACTTGAAGGGTTGCACAGTGTCACTTTGTCTTGCTACACTTGCTGTATGTACCTGGCCGATTTCAAAAGGGATGAGAAGTGCTGCAAACAAAGCTGGTATCTGTGAGGGTGAGGCTTTAATTAACAACATGCGGCTGGCTGGCCCGTCAGCGCAGCAGTTGGATTTCTGCCTGTGACCCGGGTTCGGGAATGGACTCGGGTCGCTGGAGGGCCGGCTGGGGGAGAAGGAAAGGAGCATCCCAGGATGGCTTGCCTTCTGGGGAGGGCAGGATGCGGCTCGGTGTCGCTGTCATGGAGGCCGGGAGCATAGCAGGACGTCTGAGCTTGAGTGGCTGGGGGAGTGGCGGATGTCGGCGTACACCCTGATGTCTGTGGCACGCCACTCCCCGGGGAGAAAACCAGGAAACTGCCCTGGTCAGCCGGACGATGGTCCCTAGTCCCGCGCTGCCGCCAGGCCTCAATAACTGACCCTACCTCAGTGGCATCCGGGCCAAAAAGAAGAGTGTGTTGGATGCCCCCACTGGTGCCTTCCCTCTTGGACGAGGGGGACCAATCCAGCAAAGGGATATGCTGGGTTACCCGGGTGGCCACGATCTGATGTAAGTGGCCGGTGTAGAGGGAGAAGCGAGCAGCTAGGGGACCTTGGGAAATCTAAAGCAGTGGTCGACCGGGGGGAGGAGGGTGCAAAAAAACAACATGCTGCTTGCCCCTCAGTGACATCACTTCCTGTTTCAAGATTCCATGAAATCACTACCACCTTGATTTACTCTATGGATGATTTAGATATTCATATCTTAGGACTCCTGACACCTACATGTAAGCCCAATACCACATTTGAAAGGTGTTTTCATGGGCTTTCAGGTTTTGAGTGACCTGGTAATGTTTGCTTCCTTCTTTAAGCTCCGTCAGGCCTTGAGTCTCATCACTGTTATGGTTCTGTCTAGTACGTGAAACCTACACTAATAATAGCAATGCTCAGGGCCAGAGTTACATGGTGTGTCCCACATCAAAGGATACAAAGAGATAAGGTTTTATTTCAACTCGCAACAGATGGTGTTTTGTAAAATGTGCATAATGTGCTGTACTTCTTATGTTTTTAATCCCAGGATTAGACAGCCTGGTGTTTTCGATCCACAGTACAACTCCTGTTTGATTCCTCTTGTTCTTTTCTGTTACTCAGGTTGGCCTGGGGTTGGGATATCTGGAGCTTCCTCAGATTAACTACAAACTGTCTGTGGAGCACAAGAAAAGGCCAAAGATCGACCTTCTGCCAGAAATGAGACTGGTACTGCTTTCCTTTATCCCCTGGCTCTTTGATGTCTGTGATAGTTTTTTCAGTATGTGTAGAATGGCAGTAGCCTAAGGGGGGCCAGCACATCCTAAATGAAGCCTTTGGTGCCTTGTATCCTTTCCCCTCACCCAATATGTATTTATTTAAAGAGCAGCTGACATGAATAATTGTTTGACCAGGCAGCTCATGGCAAGATACTACCTGCCTGAGGACCCGAGTCAGCCACAAAATATATTTTCCTAAACAATGATTCATAAGTTATTCAACTTTACTAGAAGCTCAGCCTAACTGCCCTATTACAGTCCAGCCGTTGGATGCATGCCGCAGCCCCGCCCACAAAACTGTGTTTTTAATGACACTAGGTGGGGGAAGGGCTGCAGTGCTATAGCTGCTGTCCCCTTAACATGTACGGTTGCCTGCAAAGTAAACTAATGCTTTCTAAAGGCCACCTCTGCTGTCCAGTCACATTGAAACCCTATCTGTAGTACTGCAACCTGTCCTCTACCTCACATTATTAAAATGTAGCTGTGTGGGCAGGGGCTGTGGCAGGCACTTGGCAGCTGAACTTTTAATAAGGAAGTGAGACTGAGCTTTCAAGTAAGTCAAGTAACTTATGAATCACTGTTTAGGAAAATATAATTTGTGGCTGATTCAGATCATTCAGGTCCTTGGGCAGGCAGCTCCTTGCCAAAAGCTGCCTGCTCCAAGTGTGTCAACTGCTCTTTAATTACCAGTCGGGTCTGTAACATCGTGACATCAGCTGAGTGGAAACCTGGAATGAAACCTTCACTATGGACTTTATGTGGGAAGTGGAATGAACAGAAATGGAATAATAAAAATGAAATAAGTATGATCGGTGGTTTGATGTTACAGTCAAGAAAGCACAATAGCTTGCTTCTGTACAAACATCTCTGGATGCCAAAGGTATGTGTCCATATCTAGCACAAGTCTCTAGGGTATCCCTTTTTATTTATATGCTTACTGTAGTCCAGGTCACTTGACCTTCTACCTCATAAATCAGGGGCAAGACTTAAATAAATTGGGGACAAAGGGACTTAAAATCACGGACACATTAAAAATTGGTGGTATCCTCTCAGTAAGCTATTAGAATAAAGGGCTTGGTGTAAAATACATTTTCTGAGGAACGAGCTTGTAGCTCTGATATTTGACATTATTTTGTAGTAGTAGTAACTGTTTATTCTTAGCAGTCAAGAAAAGGATAGCGCAGTTGACCCGAGGCTTATTTGCAATGGGGTCCTTCATACATACAACATTTTGTGCTTATAGTCCCTACTGTTCAGTCATGGAAACACAAATTTTAGGAGGGACAGAGGTACGTTTTTGAGGCAAATTCAGGCACATCTCTGAATATCAGGGGCAGTTGAGAGATATGCTTAAGTCTGTTTAATGCAAGCACAAACAACAATACAGCATTCACAGTTATAAAGAAAAAGACTGGAAGCTGGTCTAGTGCTGAAAAAGTGCTTTTATTAGTTGCACATAGAGGTGAGAAAAAGCACAATTGCTGAGAGCCTCTCAAACCCCAGTGTTTCATGCTCACAGGTGTTTTTCCATGCCTTGGAAAAGCATCCGTGAGTGTTAAACATTGCCGTGTGATGGGTCTTACCACTAGTGCCTTTTTTACCTCTGTGAGTACCTAATAAAGCAGTTTTTCAGCACTGGACCAACTTTAAGTCTTGTTCTCCCATTCTGGATGTAGTGCTTACTAATTTGGAAGTAGTAGGGGAAGGAAGAGTAGGGGCACCACTAGCAAACAGTGACCATAATTCCATTTGGTGTGATTTGACCCTAGGGGACAAAAAAAAAAAAAAAACAGACTCAAGAATGGAGGTCCTGGAGTTTAAGGGGACAGATTTCGTAAACCTGAGAAGGCTGGTGCGGAATAAATTAATTTAGGGTGGGTGATATAGAAGATGGAAAAGAGATTTAGGGGTAATAAAGGTGTCATCCAGGAAGCAACACAAATTTGTGTGAGGGCAGTAGTTAAGAGAAATAAGTTCGAGACCTGTATGGTTCTCTCCGAGGGTAAGGGAAACAGTTATTAAGCCGAAAGAAAGGTCTTCTGTAGGTTTAAGAAGAAACTGTGAGGAAGAATGGGAGGAATACATTTGGAAAAACAGAGAGGCGAAGAGGCCAGTTAGGGAAGCTAAAGCAGACACAGAGCTGCGGATTGCTGAGGGAATCGAATCAGAAAAAGAGATGTGCAAGAACAAGGGGACACAATTTGAAGGTAGAGGGGGGACGGCTCAGAAGTAATGTGAGAAAATATTTTTCCACGGAGAGGGTTGTGGATGCATGGAACAGCCTTCCTGAGGAGGTCGTGGAGTCAAAAACAGTGGGGGAATTCAAGAATGCATGGGACAGACATAAGGCAATTCTAGTGTGGGGTAGGAGGAAGTAGGCTGTTGGTTAACTAGGATCTGCAGCTTATCCATTAGGTAGGGAAATGGGCAGACTAGGTGGGCCAAGTGGTCCTTATCTGCTATCAAATTCTATGTTTCTGTGAGAGTCATTTCTTCCGATGCATTTGGGGGGGGGGGGGATAGTTTGGTTGTCAGGCGGGGATAGGGTAATAGAAGAGGATGGATATAAGGCAGCCATCCTAAATGACTACTTTTGCTCTGTTTTCACCAGCTAGGATACTAGTCCCCAACCCGAAAGTGGTATCCAAGCATCCACTAGAGGGATTCCAGAGATTGAAATACCGATATTCACCAGAGATAGGGTCTGGAAAGGGTTGTCAGTCCTTATGATAGACAAGGCCCCAGGACTGGACAGGTTATATCCAAGAGTGCTAAGGGAATTGACAGAGGAACTGTCTGATCCTCTAACAAAGCTATTCAACAGCTCATTGAAGATGGGGACAGTTCCTAGGGACATAGGTGCCGGAACCGGGGCAGTAGCCACTCCACTTTTTATTTCTGTATGGCAAAAACTAGTATAGAAAAAGTGCCCTTTGTACCCTCATAAGTGCCCTTTTGATTCTCAGCCCCCACAGCTTTTACCATCTTCCGGCACTCTTGCCTAGGGACTGGAGAATGGCTGACGTTGCACCACTACGTAAAGGGGAAGGGATAAGGAACAGCCAGGGAACTATAGGCCAGTTAGTCTCACATCTGTTGTAGGAAAGTTGATGGAAACTCTGATCAAACATAATCTTGTTGACACCCTGGGAAAAAATGGTCTACAGGATAGTAAGCAACACGGTTTTGTGGCAGGGAGGTCCTGCCAGACCAATTTAATTGTCTTTGATTGGGTTACAAGGGAGTTAGATAGGGGTCATGCAGTGGATCTGTCATACTTTGTCTTCAGCAAGGCTTTTGACTCAGTGCTTCATAGGCACTTACTGAGGAAAATGGAAGATCTAGGGGCAGCAGGTGACTTTCCCACTTCCCTGTATCAGTCATTCACCCAGTTTTATTGTTCAAGTTGATATTTAGTTAATTGTTCTTTTGTGCGGTTCCATAATTTAGTGTTTGGTGTGTTTTTAGTCTGTTTATTCTTGGGCACAGTTGTTTTGTTTATATTTATTCCATTCAATGTATTTTATATTTTGTACTTTTATATCTGTTATCTTTCCCCCTTCCTCCAGGATACCTCTGGAAACGAGCTATTACCAGCTCAGTATGTCTTTCCTGGTAAAACCTTTGACATCAATCAATCATTCAGTCATCAGATAGGTAGGAAACTGGCTTAAGTGTGGGCAGCAGAGTGTTGTCAGTGGGGTAAAATCAGCTCAGAGGGAGGTCACTGGTGGGGTACTGCAGGGATCAGTCCTGGGCCCTGCCCTTTTTAATACAGTATGTTCCTTAGTGACATTACTGTAGGAGTTCAGGGTAAGGTTGGCCTCTTTGCAAATGACACTAAGCTCTTAGGAAGGATGGATAGAATATAGAGAGTTAGGGATTTACAGACTGACCACCATAGGCTGGAGAGATGGTCAAATGTGTAGCAACTGAAATTCTGTGCTAAAAAGTGCAAAGTAATGCACCTGGGGGGAAAAAGAACCACAAAACAGAGCATTGGCTGAATGGGGTTAAACTTGGTATGACAACAGAGGAGCGGGACTTGGGAGTCATTATTATTGACACCCTAACGCAGTCAAGCCAGTGCAACAAAGCCTACAGCAAAGCAAGCAGGATGCTGGGGTGTATAGGGAAGGGTAGGGATAGTAGAAGAAAAGCAGCAATAATTCTTCTTTATAAGTCCTTGGTGAGGCAACACCTGGAGCACGGTGTCCAGTTCTGGAGCAGTCACCTCAAAAAGAATAAGGACAGACTGGAAGAGATACAGTGTAGTTCTACCAAGATGATTTGGGGACTACTGGGGGAATCGTATGAGAAACATCTAAGGGCATTAAACATGTACTCGCTGGAGGCTAAGAGGAGGATGGGTGATATGATAGAGACATTAAAGTTTTTGAAAGGTATTAATAAAGTGAACTACACTGAATTATTTAATAGGATCACCAGCTCATTGACATGTTGGCACAAATATAAACAAAGAGGGTGACTTCAGGAGGGACCTGAGGAAGTATTATTTTACCAAAAGGGTGGTAGAGCTGTGAAACAGCCTGCCTACTGAAGTAGTGGGTGCCACAGCTGTGGAAGGCTTAAAGCATGGGTGGGACAGAGCAAGAGGAATAGTAGAAAGTTCTCTAGTGTGTGTGGGGGGGGGGGAGGATGAGCTGAAGGGAAGGTATGGGTCCCCAGATAGACACTAGATCCCAGACAATCCAAGAGCAGACTGGATGGACCATTGGTCTTTTTCTACTGTCATTTTTCTATGTTCCTTCAGGAGTGTGAGTGCTCCACTTTTGTTTGTACTTGGATTTCTTTGATACCATTGACAATGCTTGATTCTGAATGGCTGTTTCCCCTTTCCTTTGTTTACTGCTTACAGCACCTTTCTTTTTTTTTCTTCTACTATTTCAGGTTCAAAGCCTACTGGATACCAAGTGCGTCTACATCCTGGACTGCTGGTCAGATGTTTTTATCTGGATCGGGCGCAAGTCTCCACGTCTGGTCCGTGCAGCAGCACTAAAGCTTGGGCAGGAGTTGTGCAGCATGCTGCACCGTCCCAAACATTCAATGGTGATCCGAAACCTCGAGGGGACAGAGTGCCAGGTAGGACTGAGAGTGGGCATGATGTGTGTTGAATATGATGAGGTGTACAGACCTTTCAGGGTTCACATGGGAAAACCCATATGGCCACTAATGCCCAGTCTGAACCTCTGTGCTGGGCGAAGCTCACATCCCCCTTGTAAATGGTGCAGGGATATGCACAACCCTAAAGGGTTAAAAAGATGCACAGGCCATTTGGGCAGTGATTTTGAGGGATGTATTTGACTTGGTTTTCAGACTAATGAAAGGCCACCTTACTGGCAACATCCTTGTACAGTAGAAGAGTAAAACCGAACTGGCAAAGTGAGCAAGCCTAGGTTTGACAAAGTATATTTTGAATAGTTTAACTGATTAAGGGGACGCTGGCCCTTTCCACCTAACACATCCCTTAATGGATGATCAGGTACTCCATATGAGCAGGATAATATACAAATAAGAAAACCTGAAACGTTTAAAGTTGTTTGGCAAGAATAAAGGTATTGGGACTAGTCAGCTGGCACAGTGGTAGAGCTGCCATCTGCAACTTCAGCAACCTGGGTTCAGGAATGAGCTGCGGGGGAGAGGATTGAGCGGCCCAGAGGATACTCTTCTCTGGAGAGGGAAGGTAATGCTGCACACTGCACTACTGCCACCTCGGTGACCACAGGTGGTGGTGCAGTCTCTGGTGCCCATGAACACATAGGGGAGAGGAGAGCACACATGGCAGGTGCATTAGGTATGCCAGCGTGACGATCATGCACCCCCAGGCCCAGCTCTAGATGATAACTTCTTGGATCTCTGGGATTGCTCAGGGATGGCCTCCACTAAGGCAGCTAGATACAGAAAGGGGCATCACTGACATGGAAGCAGAAGGCCTGACCACCTTAGGGGGTAGACCAAGGGGAAATATCACGGGTATGTCATGGGAAACCTGGAGGAGACTGGAGAGCCCCAAGGGGGGTGCTGCTCTGAAAGTTGGGTAGGTAATACTGGTAGTGGTAGAAGGAGGTCCTGACACAGGCAACCGGGACAAATTAAGTAGCTAAGACATGTGGTCTACTAGTGTTTCTCGCCTTGGGGTGGGGTCATCTTTACTGTACAGAGGTCAGGGGACATAGGTGCGGCTGGTATGGGAGGCAGGGTTTGTTGTCCTGACTGCTGTGCCTTCCCACTAAGAGGCCCTTGATAGGCCCATGCTGAAGCCAGGAGGGATGAGGGTGGGCCAGGTGAGGAACAGCTCCTACTCTCTCACCACTAAGGGTGTCACAGCATTCTCTGACTGCTGGCAGTGAACTCCAGCATTCCTTGGAGAGCTTTCAATCCTTCTGGTGGCCTGGCTAGGATCGGGCCTTGAGGAGTTGAAGCATGTTCTCTCTCGCATCCCCCCCCCCAATGGAAATCTGTTACTTTAATCACTGAGCAGTTTGCCTGGCCCATGTGTTCAATTTATAAGCCTTAAAGGTGATCTGAGTATTGCCTGCTTTACTTTGGAAGGTCCAACATCTTTGGGCTGGCCTGTTAATGCAGCAGCTGGGGAGATGCTTGTGACGCCATAAACCTGAGTACAGCCACCGAGTCTTAGGTGCCTCGGGGGGGGGGGTGGACAGGACACAAAGGTCGCATCTAATTGGATACTCTCCCATCTCTTGGGGACAGTGGGTAGTTATCTTTGTGCTTTGCTGCGTCCTGGTGGCCCCAGAGGCAAGTCAGCCAGTGCCATAGTACTGGGCCTGGGAGATGGCTTTCCTGAACATAGTAGTGTGGCTAGGGGCCCGGTGGTGCTGAGGGTTGAGGTGCTGGATGCCACACCTCGCTCCACGCCAGCAACCCGGGTTCGGGAACGAGCCCGGGGGGTCGGCAGGGGAGGGCAAGGATTGAGCGTCTGGAGGATAGCTCTCCTTTCCCGGGAGGGAGGGGGACACACACTCGGCGCCTGACTGGCCTCTGGTGGAAGCCGGAGGCACAGCAAGCGCTTGAGTGTACAGAGGGGGCTGGGAGTGGTTGATGTCGGTGGTGACGCCTTGACGTTGGCGGTGACGCCTTGACTTTGGGCACGCACCACTCCCACAAGAAAAAGGGAAAAATCACTCCGCAGCACTCCCGGTAGACGGAGCACCAGGCCCCGATCCCCAGTGCCCCTGTCTGTCCCGGTACCACCGTCCCGACGACAACAAGAAGGACTTCGGGGGTGGCCTGGCCCCGTGCCCGCCTGGGGGATATAGCCATGGCTACATGGGGGACGGACTGCACCGGGCTCCAGGTAAGAGGGCGGGGACTAGAAGGCCTTAGGTGTCTCCTGACGAGTGGGAGTGCTGCGGGCAGGGGGAGTATAAAGAACAAGTTCAAAAAAAAAAAAAATAGAAGTGTGGCTAGATTCCATGGCTGGCACCTTATCAGGATGACATTTCATGTGTGCTTTTGGACCTCTGGCATTGGCAGCTCTGTGGCAGGTGTAGAGCAGCAGAGGAGAAAAAAGGACTGCAGCATTTGCCTGTGTACTTCTCCCATTTCAGCACATTTTTAGTCTTTTAAATATCTTGTATTAGTTTTGGGGTTTTTTCTTAAGCAACTATGGCTGCTTTCTACTCTGCTTGTCTTTCTATGTCTTCCTGCCCTATCAGTTGGTTGGCATCAGTTTCCGCACAGTGTCCACATAATGGTAGAGCAGTGCCAGTATCCCAAGAATTGCACACCACCCCAGCCAGCTTGGAAGTGTCCTAGTGGGCATGGCTAAAGACTGACAATTCGGGAACAATTTGCTGAACCAAAAAAAAAGACAGAACAGCACATTTTACAGCTTTATAAAATGGGCCACGAAAATCCTGTAACCTCTATGGTTTATGCACGTCATATGACCATTATTTTATGACAAACGCACACCTCACCTGAACTACGTATTTTCTAAAGTAAATAAAAGCCCATTTTATAAGTGGTCTTGTGCACTCCAGGGTGTATAGTCATGGGGAATAACGCACTTTTTGAGTGGTTGTGGTACTCAGCTGAGCTTCATGTCTAACATCCACCCGTGGCGTGCATTATTCCCTTATAACCGCACACCCTGTCATGTGTTATCATATATATATATATATATATATATATATATATAATATATATATGTGTGTATATATATATATGTGTGTGTGTGTGTGTGTGTATGTGTATATACATATATATGTATATGTGTGTGTATAGGGATACATGATGGGCAGGAGTGGATATGGAAATATTCCCACTCCTGCAGAGTGAGATATCCATGCCTCACGATGCAGGAGTGGGAATATTTTCCATATCCTACGATCTGCACATCATGTGTTCGATTTATGTAATAGGGCACACATATATTTTATTTTATTTTTTTTATTTTATTTTATTTAGACAGCAGTTTGGAAAACCTTTGAGCCATAGGCTCATTTACAAAGGTACCTTGTCACAGTAAGACAAACGAGAATACACAGTATAACAGTATAGCACAGTATAACAGTAACTTAAGACAGCAATAAGTACATAGATACAAACAAGCTGGTACAGGTAGGATTGATGCAAACAATACCAGAGTTATGTTGTCCTTAGCAGCTTAGTAGTAAGCTTTGTCATAAGTATTGAGTACGGCTTTGACTAGTGGCAATTACAGCCTCGGGTGTTAACAAGGTGGTTCCATAAGGGCGTTTTGAAGCATGATATAGTTGGAGCTTCGGAGATGGAGGGGACAGTGTGTTGAACCAGGAGGGGGCCCTAAAGCAAGGCTCTTTGGCCGTGAGAGGTCCTAGCTCTAGGGATAACAAGAGGTTTTCCCAGAGGTCCGAGTATGAACTAGTGGGACAGAGTGGCGGATGGTGGTGGTCAATCCTGGGGGATAGCCCAGAGGTCTTTTTGTAAGGGTACAGGTCAAATATTTGAGGCGCCACAAGATCAAGTACCAGCTTTTAGCGACAGTAGACAGGTGTGTGTTAGCCTAGGTGCCCCAGTAATTAACCTGCAGGCCTTATTCAGAGTAGTGCAGATTTTATGGAGTGCGGTCTGATCAGCAGCACCATACACCAGCAGTCCATAGTCCACTAGGGACAGGATAGAGGAGGTGACTGTGAGACGAAGAGCCTCCCGGGGGGAGGCAGTGTTTATATCGATGTAAGATGCCCAATCGGATATTAGAGGCAGTGGCTAGGGCAGCGATGTGTCCATAGAAGGGGAGAGAGAGGGGTCAAAATGGATCCCTAGGTATTTATAGGAGCAAACTTGTTCGAGTGGGAAAGAGGACCCAGAGTGAATGAGGAGTTTGAAGTTGCAGGACTTGTTTTGAGGATGAGTGAAGAACATGGTTTTGGTTTTTTTAAGATTGATCACCAATCTATGTTCCTTGAACCAGCCCTCGGCTTTGGCGAAGGACTTCTGCAGCGAGTCCTGGAGGGCACTAGGATTACGACTTGAGGCAAAGATGACTGCATCATCAGCGTACAATAGAATGTTCCCCGAGCAAGAGCGTGGAAGGGTGTTAAGGTAAAGGGAGAATAGTAAGGGGCCCAGAATGGAGCCCTGGGGAACCCCAGAAACGATGGGACAGATGTCTGAGTAGGTCCCATTAATTTTTACACGCTGTGAGCGGTCAGACAGATAACTGATGCACCAGGAGATAGGCCCAGCAGCAAAACCAGAGAGACTAAGGGCATCAAGAAAGAGGGGGTGGGAGACAGTGTCGAAAGCTTTAGAGAGGTCAATGAAGACCGCACCAGCCAGAGAACCAGTGTCTAAGGAGGAGTGGAGAAAGTTGGAGAACTCAAGGAGGGCTGTGTTGGTACTGTGGCCCGCTCTGAAGCCATGCTGCTCAGGACATAGGGCATTGTAGGTGGAGAGGTAGTCAGAGATTTGAGAGGCCACCACTTTTTCCAAGGCCTTGGAGAGAGGAGAGAGAATGGAGATTGGCCGATAGTTTCCAGCCACAGTCCTATCACCACCTTTAAAGATAGGGGTGACAGTGGCGACTTTCCAGGCAGTTGGAACCTTCCCCAGGCAAAGAGAGTGGTTGATGAGGCACATGATCGGGGTAAGGACTGTGTCTAAGACCAGCCGTAGGATACACGGATCCAGGGTGTCACTGCCCTTACTATTACTCTTGAGGGCAGTGACAAGGTGCGGCCTAAGTTCTTGGGCAGAAACACGGCGGAGGAGAAAATAAGGGTGAGAAAGATTTATGGCAGGCGCTGGGGGAGGAGGGTCAAAAAAATTTGTAGGGAGGATAGGGCTAAGGTCAGTGAATGAGGTGTTGAGGTGGTTGGCTATGAGGGCTGGGTCTGAGGAGATCATGCCATTAATGTTGATCTGGGAGGGTGGGGAGTGTGCACTCCCATTTAACTGTTTAATGTTATCCCAGAAGGTTCTGGGGTTTCCCTTGAGGCAGTGAGTGAGGACCGATAGTGCTCAGACTTGGCCTTTCTGATGGCCCAGTGCATTTGTTTCGGGCAGCATATAACTGCCTGTCACTGGGCCGCCAGTCTCAGTGGCACGGTGCCATAGGTTGTCCCTATGTTTGAGTTGGTGGATCAAAGCTGGGGTTACCCAGGGGGCATTCTGCCTTTTAGAACGGTGGGTCGACATTGGGGCAAAGATATCACAGGCAATTATTAAAAGTTCGGGTAAAGGAGAGAGCTGTGTCGATGTCAGGAGTTGCCTGTATAGGAGACCAGTCAATTTGGGACAGAAGTTCCTTAAGTTTTATCAATCCACCAGGTATTAGACGCCGCCGGCATGTGGACTGTGCTGTGGGTCTGGGGACTGAGGATGACCAGTGGAATAGAATTGGGGAGTGATCGCTGAGAGAGTCTGGGAGGACTTGTACATTGGGGATCCGATTAGGGTGGTTGGTGAGTACCACATCAAGCAGGGTACTGGAGCCTCTCTTGGGGTTAGTCCTGGTAGGGTGGGTAACTAGTTGCATTAGGTCTATTGCAGAAAGGGAGTCGTGGGTAGAGGAGGAGGAGGGGCTGAGCCAGTTGACATTTAAGTCACCCACCAGAATTTGATCAGCGGAAGGAGGTAGCGAGGAAAGGAATTCTGTAAGGGAGGCAATGGCGTGCGTTTGGTCCCTGGGGGGGCACGTATGCAGTAGTCCGATAAAGGGGTCCCTTTAAAGGGTCAGGAGTTAATTTCAGCGTAAGCGCCTGGGCCCTGGAGTCAAGGATGGGAGCAGGCAGGGCTAGTACGGGGAGAGATTCCTTGACATAAATAGCGCAGCCGGCGCCCCGTCTCCCAACACGGTCAGACCGGAAGAGGGTGAAACCAGGAAGGAGACTAGGGAGTCAGGGAGGATTTCGACAGCCAAGTCTCAACCAGAGCGATGACATCAGGGTTAATTGATGACCAGGCATTGTAGTGAATCAAACTTTTAGGAGGCTACAGATATTCATGGAGACCATGCATAGGCCTGTGGTGCTAGTCGGGGAGCTCCTGGGAACCGGGCCAGGGTTTGGATGAATGTTCCCTGACAGGAGTAGTAGCATGACTAACACCCTGGCTGGGAGACGGTGAAAGGTTTTCCTACGATTGACATGAGAGGGGGAAGGGAGGTTAAGGGAGCAGGGGGTGGGCAAGGTGGTACAGGAAGGGAAGGCAAGAATAAGAAGACACCCAGGTGTGCCTGAGGCGAGGAGGAAGCTAGGGGGAGGGCAGGGAGGACCGAGACACACAGAGGTCCCAAGGGGCAAGAGAGCAGGTTCAGGAGCAAGGGAAGGGAGGGGTGCCAGGGCACAGTGCGGAGTAGCAGATGGGTAAGTGGGCAAGTGCACTGCTAGTGGGGATAGGCACAGGCAGAGTGTGAGGCAGGGCCAATACATTGTGGTGAGCAAGATCCAAGGGAAGTAGTACTGTACAGGTAGGAGTAGGAAGAAGGGAGCATAGGTCCTCTAGTAGCCAGCAGGTATAACCTGCAAATGGGAAAGTGGGGAGATAGGTTCTGGGCAGCAGGACGGATGTCACCGGATGTGATGTCACGGGGTGGATCCTTAATTGACAGCCGCCCTGGGTGGGTGGGTGGTTGGGCGGGAGGGGCAGACGACGCAGCGCCGCCGGGCTAGCACTTCTGCAGGCATCCAGATCTAAGAGAAGAGGCTCCCTTTACCCTCGAAAGTTATCAGGCTGGAAATTGGCTTCCTCAGCCCCTCAGGTGAGCTGCTTGTGTTGCTTGTTCGTCCCGACCGCTGCAGTGAGCTTGGGGGTGCTGCCTCGAAGTTAGGCTGGAAATTCAGCTTCCTCAGGTGAGCTGTTTGTGTTGCTTGTTGTCCCGAGTGCCTGCGCGGTCAGCAGTGAGCTTTGGGGGCTGCCTATGTAGTGGAAAACAAAGCCTCTCATTACTATGCAGCGGGAGAAAATATTGTGGCTTACACAAAGGGGCTCCACTCTAAGCAAACGGCTAATCCAAAATGAGGTCACACTAGGACCCAGCTATCCTAATACCTTCAGTTACAAGCACAATTAGATCCAATACCACAATATTAAACAAGTCTGCTCTATATTAGCTGCTTAGTATATCTGGCTTTAAGGTATAATCAGCAAGGCAACTCTAGGGCACCCAGTGAATCCCTAGCTTTACACTTCTGCATTAGTAGCACAAAGAGAAGCAAATAACAAGCCCACCCAGCGGTGAACAGGGAACAGAGTTCATAAAATATAAGTGTTCATCAGGTAGCACCCCCCCTGCAGGCGTCCAGACGAAGAGAAGAGGCTCTCTTTACCTCGAAAGTTATCAGGCTGGAAATTTGGCTTCCTCAGCTCCTCAGGTGAGCTGCTTGTGTTGCTTGTTCGTCTCGAGTGCTTGCGGCAGTCGGCAGTATATGCTAGTTTTATTTGTCTTTGAAGTCAGTTTAGTATGGTTTGTTCTGTGGGAATGTGCTTTGTTTTGTGAATGGGAGTGACTGTTGGTATGTGATTGGTTGGCAGTATGAATGAGAAGTAGTTCTGTTTTGTCATTGGTTGGTATTTTGGGTTGTAGTTGCTGATTGGTTGAGTTTTGTTTCTGTGTGTGGTATGATTGGTTGGATGCGCTGAGTGGGCGGGAGTTTGTTTGGCGTCTTTCTGGACGGTGTGTTTTAAATTTCTTTTTATTTTACTGGTTTACCATTCATTTGTGACTTCTGTGATGTTCATTTGGGATCGTGTATGCTGTGTACTGTCCTGGGTCCCGGTTTTATTTCGGAGTTCATTGCGCGTGTTATCGATGGTACAGCTGGTTCAGTTTCGCTTTCACGGACGGCATTTTCTAAATGGATCTACAATGAGGAATGTGGTAGTACTAAGAAATAGAGTTTGCACATTGTGGAAAGTCCTGCAAGAGAGATACACAGTGTGGGAATGTGGCATATAGTTTTAGTGTTTAGTTTGTGGCAGAGGTTTACTGATGCGTTCAGCTCAGCTATTATTTATTGAGAGCTGACGTTTTGTTGAGTGGAATGTGCATTTTCTTTTGTAGAGATTCTGTGGTTTATGTGTTTCTGTTGATTACAGTTGTGGTGTGAACGTTTTGTGGGATATGTTTTGTAAAGTGCTGTGTTTTTGAAATAGAAAGGTAGTCTAGTAAGGGCAGTGTTGTACTGACGTAGCTGCAGTGAGAATATCACTTGCTGATGTAGGAACTGTGTGTGTGACTGTAAATATCTACCACAGTTCCTACGTCAGCAACATTTATCTCACTCCTGTGAGAATACACGTTTTTATCTGCAACATTTATCAGCCACCCCTAATATATATATTTAAATTTAAATTTTTATATTTATTTTTATTTTATTTATTAGGTCTAGGATTACAGTACCTTTGAGCCAGGGCTCTTTTACAAAGGTTCCACATCAGGTTACAATTCCAAACATAAGACACGTAAGTCAGATTACAAATTCAATACATAGGAGAAGGTTACAACAGTGTAAGTTAAACAGAGTTACAAAGCATCTGAGAAACGAAACAAGTTTTGGAGGCTAGGTTACAAAGAGATGGCGGATGAGGTGCAGAGAGTATAGAGGACAGGAGAGAGGGAGAGGAAGAGTAGAAGAGGGTGGAGAGCTATAGAGGAGGAGCGCAGCCAGAGGCATTGACATAGACATAACATGGGGAAGTGTGTGCTAAGGGGTAACCAAGTGCTAATAGGAGAGGGAACTGCATAAGGTTAGAGAAGTATTCACGGGGTCAGTTAATTGAGGCAGTCACAGGAGCTAGAGGCAGCGAGAGAAAAAGGCAGAGCCTTTTTTTTTTTTTTTTTTTGGAGCGTGGATATATTCTATCCACACTAGTTGGCATGTCCCTTTCCCTTTAAATCTTGCTGGATGGTCTGAAAGCTGGCTCCTCCCACCCACCCGGGTAGTCTAAGCTTTGGCCCCGCCCCTTGATGCCAGATCTTCCTTTCCGCTTGGAAGATTCAGGTTCCCTCCTAACCTCTCCACGTTGAGTAGACTCTGGTGCTTAATCCTTCGGATAGCTTGTCGAAAATTAAACTCGTAAAGAGTTTCTCCTTGTAAATTCGCAATAGCAACTGCAGTGGAGGACAAGTTCTCTCCCAGGTTCCGATGGTGCCCCTGTAGGCAAAAGGTGTCCCATACTGACCCGCACGCCATGTGCGTTTACTGCCTGGCCATGCGCATGATACCCAGGCCTGCATATTTTGTCGCACCTTTCATCCTGCAGTTCTGGGTGATCTCCTCACACGTTTGCAACTCTGACGACCAGAAAAACAGGACTTGCCGGTCAAATCCAAAGATGCCTGTCATGTGGTCTTCACACCCGTGGGATCCGCCGACCAACTGGAACAGATGAAGGCCTTCGAGGAGGAGGAGGCGGCTTGCGCTACCGAGCAATCCTCTTCAGTCTCGGTCTTTCTTCCGCTCAAACTGGGCACTTCCTTCTCCAGATCCTTCAAGGAGATGTGCCAGTTTCTCCCAACGAAAGGAGAGGGCCTGTCCATTTCGCACACCTCCCAGTCCCGCAAGAAGGACAAAGGATCGAAAGAAGGTTCGTGGCATCGTCGACCCTCTTGGAACAGAGAGGAATCTCTCTCTTTCTCCCATCTCGCCTCTGGCCAAAATTGCGACCTCAGCTGCTGGCTTCATGGTACCCCCTTCAGGCTAGCTGACTCAGACGCGGGATGACAACCAGGTCAAAATCATAATCAACCCCGTTGACCCATTGTTGACTGAGGCTGACAATTCTTTATTCAGGACTCCGGTCCTACCGGCCACCGAGGAGGAGACCCAGCTCGCTGGTGCTCCACCCGTGGTCTCTGTTCTTGACCTGGAGGAGCTGCAGTTCTCATGTGGCAACAGCTCATGCTGTCCGGTCCGAAGTTGACCCCGGCTTCCACTCCAGCCATCACTTGGCTGTCGCCCTCTAGGCCGACGCTGACTCCTTCGGAGCTGGTCGACACTGTCCCTCTGCCCATGGAACCGGTGTAGACCTTCCCAGCTCGTCCAAAGCTGGCCTCTCCACCCATTTTGGTGGAGCTGCCTCCCAAGCAGCCTCCCTCAGGGACTCCTGCCAAGGAGTCTAGGCCCATTCAGGGCCTCCCGCACAGGCTGTTAATCACCCTTGCTCCCATCCGCAGCGGGTTGACAGCGACTCTGGTGGTCAGACACTCTACCCAGACTCGGGGTCTGAGGATTCAGAACTGAATTTGTGTCCTTACGACGACTCTGAGTCTTTCGACACAGGAAGGTCCCACGTCCTTCCTGGGCATCTCCGAATCAACGGGGATGATCCTGGAGCCTGTTGAAAAATGGGCCAAATATCCCCTATCTAATATCCTTAGAAAAGGGATTCTCCATCTGAGGCCTTCCCAGTGGCTGAAGCCATAGTTGGCCTGGCCTTGGAACTTTGGCAGCACCCAGCCTCCTGCCCTGTGCCTTCAGCCCGCATGGCCTGCAAATACGCAATTCCTATAGGCTCCCCTTTGGGGTTCACACAGCATCCCTCGGCTGAGGGATTGGTGATGGAGTCTGTGTTTCGGCACTCTGGCAACTCAGTTTCTTGTACTCTTTGTTCAGAGGTCTATCCATGTCTCCTGATCATTCAGCCAGAAAGGTCTATGTTGCCTCCTCGCTTGGTCTCAGACAGGTGAGTTCAGCTGTCATTGTGGCACACTTCTCCCATGCCCTTTTGGGCTCTCTGGATGAGGTGCTTCCTCATCGCCCTGCAAACCTTCGGACCACGGTCAAGCAGGTCCGTGACCAGGGCCAGCTGTTGCTAAGCAGCAACTCCAAACGGCTTTGGACATCTGGCATTCTTGTGCCCATTCAGTGGCAGCTGCAGTCGCCGTGTGCCACAGGGCCTGGCTGAGAGTCTCAACCCTTATGGCAGACACCCAGCACAAACTAGCGGATGTCCCTTTCCTGTGTACCGACTTGTTCGATCCAGGAGTCAAAGGTCACTTCCAGCGTATCGAGAAGTCCAGTGCCACCTTGGACTCTGTTACCTCCGCTCAGAAAGAACCCCAATGTTCGAAGAAGCAGAAAAGGAAGCCTTTCCGGCCATCTGCCCCTGCAGCCAAATAGCTCTGGTACCAATCTGGGCAGCAGCAGCAGGCTCAATCTTGGCGCCTCCGGCCCAAGTCAGGGGCTTCAGCAGCCTGTAAGCCCGGAGGGAAGGGCCCCAGCGGTCCCCACGCTGGATCCTCCTCCTCCAAGCCTGCATAGTGACGGGATGGGGGTATCCACCCCCATGCCTGTCATGACCTCTCTGGGTCCTCCTGTGAGGGGCCAGCTCCACCACTTCCTTTCCACCTGGTCCACTGTTAAAATGGACAGGTGGGTCTTGGAAGTGGTTGACCAGGGACTGCCTCTGGAATTCGAGCAGTACCCTCCAAACCGAGCCTTCGCCCCACAGGAGAAGGTATCTGCCCATACTCTGTCGGCTGTCAGAGACGACATCGCCCAACTCCTCCACAAGGAGGTAGTGGTCAGTGTCACAGATCCTCCTGTCAACCAAGGGTTCATTTCTAGGTACTTCCTGGTCCCGAAACAGACGGGGGGCTGGTGCGCCATTCTAGATCTGCATGATCTGAATCAGTTTCTCAGGTCTCGCACCTTTCGGATGGTAACTCTATCTCAGATTTTACCATCTGTCGAGCAGAACATGTAGTTCTGCTCCCTAGATCCACAGGACGCGTTCTTTCACGTCCCGATCCGTCCGTCCCACCAAAGATTCCTCCACTTCAGGGTGGCGGGAGCCCTCTACGAGTTCCAAGCCAAGCCGTTCAGCCTGTCATCGGTCCCCAGGGTCTTCACCAAATGCATTGCAGTGGTGGTGGCCCATCTTCAGCGTAGAGGGGTCAGGGTGTACCCCTGTCTCAATGATTGGCTCATAGTGGGTCCCTCCAGACTGGAGGTGGAAAGGTCAAGGGTTCTGGCCCCCCAAACCTGCCTCAGTCTTGGCCTCCTGATCAATGAGGCCAAGTTGGAACTCGTGCCCTCGCAGGCGAGTTGTTTCATCGGGGCAGAGCTCGACTCTTGCCAAGCCAGAGCCAGGTTCCCGGCGGACAGGGCGGAGGATTCTCTCCTCCTTTGCCCAATCATTTCTGGTTGGGTAATTGCGCCCTGCCCGGGACTTCTGGGTTACATGGCGGCCTGCACCTCTGTGGTCTGATGGGCCCGGTGGCATATGCTCCCCCTTCAGTGGGATCTGGCCAGCCAGTAGTCTCAGTGACACGGTCATTTCGACCAGCTGGTCACTGTGACCCAGAAGATGTCGGATGCTCTCCACTGGTGGACCGTCTGGAACATGTGCAAGGAGGGATCCAGTTTGTCCGCCCTGAGCCGACAGTCGTCCTGACGACTGATGCCTCTGTCATGGGCTGGGGTGCCCACGTAGGGAATCAGAGTCCACTGGCTCTCGATGCCCAAGAAATCCCAATGCCATATCAATCTGCTGGAGCTCTGAGCAGTACAGCTGGTGCTGGCTGCATTCACTCCATTCCTTCGGGGTCAGGTGGTTCAGGTCCAGACAGACAGCACCACGACCATGTACTATCTCTCATGTAATCTATCTCTCTACCACTCCAAATTCCCTCAAATCTGGAAAGTTGCCACGGTCGTCCTGGTACACAAAAGTGGTGACCAGTCTCTTCAAAACAACTACAGGCCGATCTCTATACTCCACCTGCTCTCCAAGGCCCTTGAAAGGATTGTGGCTGACCAGCTAGTGGAGAATTTCAATCAGTATCAGCTCCTATGCCCAGAACAGCATGGTTTCCAGGCTGGCTATAGCAACATCACGGCTTTCCTGGAATTTACCGGATTCATACATAGTACTCTTGACAAAGGGCACATTGTAGGGGCAAACTTTGTTGACCTATCATAGGCATTTGAGACAGTCCATCATGCCCTCCTCCTTGAACAGCTCTCGGACATAGGGCTAGCCCTAGAAACCGTGGCATGGTTTTGTAGCTACCTTAGCTTACAATCACAGCAAGTAAAGATCGGGGACATCCTATCAGAAAGTTGACCGGTCAGATCAGGGGTACCACAAGGATCCATACTTGGTCCGTTACTCTTCAGTGTCTTCCTAAACAAACTCCCGGCTGCTTGCAATAGCTGCATGCTCCTCTCTACAGATGATGCGGTGATCTTTACTAGCAGCCTCAACCCTGAACTTCTGGAATACGACCTCCAGAGCGGCCTTGCAGTGGCTGAAAAATGGTTCAAAGAGCAAAAACTGGTCATGAACTATAAAAAGACCAAGACCATGTTCTTCGCCACTGCCCAAAACAAGTGAAAAGGCTATCCCCTGGCAATTCAGAATGACTCTGGAAGCTCCCTGGAACTAGTTCCCCATCTCAGGTATCTGGGAATAACACTGGACACTGCCCTGTCTTACACACAGCACATTGACATCATGGCCAAAGGATCGGTATCCTCTACAGGCACAGACATTGCCTGACCTATGAAGCTCTGAACTTGGCAATTAACAGCTCACTCATCACCTTGATTGACTATGGCCTAGCTGTCTATGGCTCCGCTACTGACACAGCACTCCCAGCGCCTCTCAACAGCCTTAAACAAAGTCTGCTGTCTGCTTACTAATGCCCCAAAACTCTCCTCTTTATGCGTGATCGGGTTGGCTTCAACTGAAGGACAGAATACTTTATCAAACCTGCCCACTAGCAAAAAGATCTCACTAAACTTACTTCCTCAAGGAGTTCTGAGTCTTCTGTCACCACCTGTACATGCCAGGCATGCCAGTAGCTCGACTACACAAGTATTCCATGTGCCCAGGTGCCACACAACTATGGCCCATCGATCCTTTGCTCACCGGGCCCCTCTGTGGACAGATGGTGTAGCACCTGACATCACCGAAGCCACAACCTTTGGTTCCTTTTAAGCGGAAACTCCGTCAGCACCTCACCGACACTAGTACCTATAGATCCCCCCCCCTTAGTCTGCACCCTCAGCTTTAGTCTGCCTCAGCACTTCCAACTCCTGGCCCGCCAGGTTGTCTTTGCCCAAGCACTTGCCTCCCACCCCCTTTGCCCTAGCACTTGCTTCCTACCCCCTACCCCTTGGCTCTTTCTTTCCCTCTGCTCTCCCTATCCCAGCACCCATTGCCCCTCCCTACCTCACCCTAACAGTCTGCCTCTGCCTCTCTCTCTTCCGCAGGATGCTGGCATACCATGTACAACCCTGTCCACTTCATTGGCTAGATCATCCCCAGGGGAAGACATGGTTCAATACCTCCCCTGCTCACCCCTGGATGACTCGGCTTTCACTGAGCTAATGCATCACTTGCAGCAAACTTTCAGTTTCGAGGCAACGGAACAAGACGCCTCAAGAAGAAAACTTGCCCACTACCTGGTACTGATAGACACTCCTCCTCTGGTCATTCCGCCGCTTGTGGAGGCTTATGACGATGCAATTTCAGCTGCCTGGCATCAGCCTCATGTTATCTCATCTGTGGCCAGGAAAGCAGACAGGATATACCAAGCCCTGGCGGGGCAACCATTCTTGGCTGAGCCACCACAGGCAGACTGTTGTCATTAATGCTGCCCATGACAGGTCAGTGCGCCCCAAGCACCTGAGTGCACTGCCTCCTGACAAGGAATCCAGAAAGCTAGATTCCATGGGGAAACGAGTGTTCACCTGTTCCACACTCGCAATGCGCATTCTAAGCTATATGAGTCACCTTCTCAAATACCAAGAAGAGCTCTGGAAAGCGGTTCAGGCCACCACCCAGTCACTCCCTGATATGCCTCAAAAACAAGAGTCAACAAAGACCCTAAAAGACGGTGCTGTGGTGGGGCATCATCTACTTAGAGTGGCATATGACACCATTGATTTTTTTGCCCAGGCATCTGCAGCAGGTATATGCCTCAGGAGACATTCCTGGCTGCGGGTCTCTGGTTTCACACCAAATGTCCAGCAGTAGATTCTTAGTGCCCCCTTCAAAGGGACATAAGCAGTTCGGGGCAGCTACCCAAGACATACTAACGGCATTATAATTGTCAAGCAGAACATTAAAATCCATCCACTCTTTATATCCTACATAGCTGAAGCATCCTTACAGAGGGCTCTTTCGTAAGTCTGCCAGCAAAACCAGATCTACCAGTAAACTGCCAATGTCTTTGCCTGGCCCAACCCCTACTGCCAAGTCTATCCGTCCCGCTCCCTCAGGTCCCCTGCCGGGATCCGCCTCAGCTTAAGTCCTCTCCTGAACCCATGGTTCTCGGGCCCCAAACTACAGAGGTAGGGTGCACTTTTCTCTGTACCTTCAGGGATGGCAGGCCATCATAACAGATGCCTGGGTGCTTCAACTGATAGAGCACGGCCACACATTAGAATTGACAGCCATACCCCCCAATGTGCCACCCAGGGACACCTCGTATCTGCCTGACCACAAGTTGGTTCTGCAGACCTAAATCCTCTCACTCAAACAAAAGAAAGCCATAGAACCGGTCCCTCACCACCAAAGAGGGCAAGGTTTTTACTCCCACTTCTTCCTTGTTCCCAAAGTCACAGGAGACCTCCATCCAGTGCTAGATCTCGTCAGCTCAACCTCTTTATCCAGTACACGAAATCTTGAATGGTCACTTTAACAGCCCTCCTTCTGTTACTTCAAAAAGGAGATTGGTTCTGTTCCCTAGATATGAAAGATGCATACCTTCAAATAATAATACACCCTGCCTACAGGAAGTACCTGTGGTTCGCCTTCAAGGACCAGCACTTTCAATTCAGAGCCCTCCCCTTTGGCCTTTCCTCGGCCCCCAGGGTGTTCATGAAATGCCTAGCAGTAGTAGCGGCAGCCTTGAGATGAGCAGGCTACTATGTCTTTCCCTGCCTAGACGATCAGCTTCCAAAAGCCTCATCCAAGCAACAGCTGGCATCTAATACATCCCTGGAGATCATGATCAGCATCCCAAAATCCAAACATACTTTGTCAACGTCTCCAGTACACTGGGGCCATACTGGACGTGAAACTGTTGTCTGTATTTCTACCTCAGGATCGGGCGGACAAGCTTATTCAACAGGCCAAGGATTTATACAACAGCAGGTATGTCACGGCTCACACCTATCTGAGACCACTAGGGCTTATGGCAGCAGCCATCCCTACAGTCCCTTATTCTTGCCTTCACATGCGTACCATTCAGTGGACATTGAGAGTACAGTGGGATCAAAAGATGGACGACCTAGAAACAGGAGTCCCCTTCCAGATCCCCACGCCCTGTCAGACACTCACCATGGATGTATCCTCACTGAGCTGGGGGGCTCACTTGGAGACCACACAAACTCAGGGGACCTGGCATCCCACAGAGGCTCACCTCCATATAAACATGCTAGAAATGTGTGCAGTCCTCTATGCCTTAAAAGCCTTTCAGGACCTACTGCTCACCAGCACTCTCCTAGTGCAAATGTACAATAGCATGGTGGTGCACTACCTCAACAAACGGAGGCACACACTCGTATCCTCTCTGCAGGGAAGCAGTGAGAGTCTGATATTAGGCGCTGGACCACAGCATACACCTACTTGCGGTCCACGTTCCTGGCAAACTAAACACACTTGCTGACACATTGAGCCACTCCAGAGTTCAAACCCACGAATGGGAACTCCTTCGTTTGGTTGGCAATGATGTCTTCGGAAGATGGGGTTGCCCAGAGCTGGACCTCTCTGCACCTCTCCAAAACACAAAACTGCCTCGTTTCTGTTCGCTAGAGCCAGGGGCTGGCACTTTCTGGCTAGATGCATTGTCCTTCTCCTGGACAGGGAGATTCCTGTATGCATTCCTTCTGTTTCCACTTATTCAGAGTGTGCTGCTCAAACTACTTCAGGATTGGGCAATGATGTTCCTAGTGGCACCCCTGTGGCCTCATCAGGTCTAGTCCCTATTATTACAACAACCAGCAGTGGAGGATCCCATTCCCCTCCCCATCTGTCCCACACTTCTGTCCCAGGATCAGGGCAGTCTTCTACATCCCAGCCTGCACTCTCTTCATCTCCATGCCTGGCTCCTGAAGACGTAGCTCTCACGAGATACCACATATCATCTCAGGTCGCCGAGCTCTTGAGAGTGGCATGCAAGCCATCTAAAGGGGCTACCTACACTAGTAGAAACTGTTTACCACACATGTGCTTCCAACCATTTGGTGGACCAGTATACCTGCCCACCTCAACAAATTTTAGACTACCTGCTGTCTCTGTCAGGCGCCAGCCTCAAGTATTCCTCCCTGAAGGTACATCTCGCTGCCATATCCGCTTTTCACATTCCGGTTTCTCATGTCACACTGGCTAAATTGGAAGTTATGAAAACATTCCTAAAAGGTATTTTACACCTGAAACCACCTGTGGCGTCATCCCTTCGCTCCTTGGGACTTGAACTTTGTGTTAGAAAAGTTAACCTTGCTCTCATTTGACCCAGCGGCCGCATGCAAACTTCGTTTTTTTTCTTGGAAAGCCTTATTTTTAGTAGCCATTACTTCAGCTTGACTTATTTCAGAGCTACAGGCACTCGTGTGCAAGCAACCTTACATAATTTTCCATAAAGAGAGTATCTTTGTGTACTAACCTCAAGTTTCTCCCCAGAGTTGTATCAGAGTTTAATTTAAACCAGTCCATACAACTTTCAGTGTATTACTCGGAGCATGCCAATCCAGGGGAAGCATTGCTCCACACTTTGTATGTACATAGACTCTTAAGGTGCTATATTTTGCCTACCAAAGACATGTGCAAATCCGTGCAACTTTTTGTGTCCTTCGCCCCCAGAAAGCAGGGCGAGCCCATTTCTAAGCAGTGCTTGTCTAGATGGCTGGTCAGCTGCATCACTTTTTGTTACAAGAAGTATGGCAAACAACTTCTGGGAGTAGTCAAACCGCACTCCCATTAGGGGATGGCCACCTCAACAGCTTGTTTCAGTGGAGTGTCTGCTGCTGAAATTTACAAGGCAGCCACTTGGACTACGGTCCACACCTTCACTAAACATTACAGCCTGGACATTATCTTCAGGAGACGAGCACATTTTGGTTGTGCAGTATTACAAGGACTTTTGCCCTAATCACCAGTTGCCCACCACACCTCTCATCCCAGCTGCTAGGAACTCGTTCCTACTTGTGTGACCTGCTGCAAGAGATATCCTCGAAGACAGTACAGTGACGTGGGTACTTACCGTAACAGTAGATCTTTGAGAGAATCTCTTGCAGCAGGTCAAGCCGTCTCTCCCTCCTGCCCCCTGTGCGGCCTGCCTAACAGCCTCCCACTCTAGCAGGGCATACCTTTAGCTCCGTATACTACACGGTGACTCCTTTCTCCTCCTTGGTTCCCTCTGAGCACATTTAGAGTGCACATGTGTTGCGCCGCCGGGAAAAGAACCGAGGAGGATCGGGGACTGCCCACACTTATATAGGCTACACCAGAGCACATGATGTCATCATGGGTGGTTCCCAAGTGAACAGCTGGTGAAAATCCTCCAGGTAGATCTGGCGCCTACGGCAGTATATGCAGACTTGTGTGACCTGCTGCAAGAGATTTTCTCGACGATCTACTGATCTTACTTCGAGATACAGCTCTTGCAGCAGGTTACACCATAAGGACTGAAGCTGGCAGGCAGCAGGACCCCATGGAAAACTTCTATCTAGCTATACTGGGACTGCCCCCAACGTCGGCCCCGCCCCAGACATCAAAAACATCATAAAAGGGGCGGTTCCTCAGCATCCCTCAGTTCTTTTCCTGCCATTGACTCGCAAGCATCAGCTCCACAGACACCATCAGCTAACAGACAACGTCAGAACTTTTTTCAGTGATTTTCTTCCATAATACCTCAACCTCGTACATCTTCATCCCCGACCCCTTCAGTTGAAGGACACTTCTCCAGGTGCACGTGCGACAAGCAGATACCGTTCAAAGATGAGCATACGGCCTGCATATGGTGCTTAGGCCCAGACCACAACACCAAGGTCAGCACCATTTGCCAGCACTTCAATAACCGCACGAGGATCCTCCGCCAGAAGGCCCTTCAAAGTTTTCTGTTAGAAGAAAAACTTGAGCAGATGGAAAGAGATTCATCCTCCCAAGGGGGGTTGTCCCATAGGTTGGGGAAACACCAGGAAAAGAGGAGGGAGAGAGTCTGGGAGAAATCCCCAAGCTGTGCCTCGGACTCCTGGGCCAGCTCTGGCTCAAACCACTCAGACAGGTCCCCATCGCGGGCAGAGTCTTAGCCCCCACTGGTTAAGGTTCGGACCTCGGGTGGGTCACGTACTTCTTCTTCCTTCTTACAACCTTTAAAAATTAGGCCCAAAGATAACCGACCCTCGGGTTTTTCAGCCCGGTCTGAGGCTCCTGACTGGCACAAACCGCTGTCCAAGTCAGCCACCAAGGTAGGCCCCGACTCCCAGGACTGGTGTCAGGACACTGACCAGAGATCGGTTTCCTAACCTCCGAGGGACTTGTAAGTGCCTCCTCGACGAACCACCAAGCTGACATCCCTGAAGCGGACGTCCGATCAGAAGTGGTAATCGGACCCGCCCTAAGGACGCGACGCCTCAGGTGGTTCCCCCGCTGCCTGCATCAGACACCAGACGCCGGGGCATGTTTGAAGAAGAGGAGGTTATGGACATCTGGGCCTGGCAGGCTACTGACAACTAGACATTGGGTGATTAGGAGGACCCGGGTTACCCCAACACCCGGCTCTGGATCAGTCCACCCCCTCAGGCACCAGTACCCGGTTCCCTGGCAGGGAAGGCGCCGATGCCGGGACCGTCGTCGGGCATGAATATTGAGGAGGTGAAGGAACTATTCACCTTTTGGTGGGACACCATCCGGAAGGACGTAGTTCCCCCGGCCCTCAAGGAATTCCCCTCCAAGGGCTCCGACTCCCAAACCTCCCCTAGGAGGATACTCCCCACCCAGGACAGGTCTCGGGAAAGATGGCAGGAAACCAGAAGAGCAACACTCTAGAACCCCTTCATGGTGGCCCAGCACCGCGCGGGCATAAGAAGCCTCAAAGAAGATCCCACTCTTCTTCGGGTGAGGACTCCAACCCGGACACCTCAGACGTGTCCAGATCGCCCTCTCCCTTCAGTGGCCTGTTGCCCGACTCCAATGATATGCCCAGGTCACCTCCAGATGATCCTCGTTTATGGACATAATGAGGCACATCCAGGAGAATATGGGGTGGGACACCGAGAAACTGGACCCCAAGAGGCAACATCTGGCCAGATACCTTCAGCAGAAGGATCCAAAGCCTGTGGTGGTTCCACCCTTGTGTGGATACCTTCCAAGACGTCACCAAGGCAGCCTGGAGGTGCCTGTATTCCATGCCTGCAGTCCCTGAGAAGGCAGACCGCCTATATAGGGCCCCGTCGGAGGACCTGTATCTAGGGCAATAGCCAGTGGCAGATTCTTTAGTAATTACTGCCATGTATGACAGATCCCAACGGCCTCAGCACCTGAGCACACAACCACTAGACCAGTAGTCCAAACAGTTAGACTCTATGGGAAGGCACATGTATGTGGCTGCTACATGCTCCATCAGGTCTCTGAACTACCTGACCCACATGGTCCAGTTTCAGAATGCACTGTGGGATCAGGGCCAGGATCTCCTGAAAGTTTTCTTGGAAGGGGACAAGGAAGAGGAGTTACTTAACCTCTTCAAAACAGGCTTGGATGTTGGGACACAAGTCCTCAGGGTGGCTTACGACTCTGCAGCTAGAGGAGCGACAACAGGTATCTGCCTCCAGAGACGCTCTTGCTTGAGGGTCTCCGGCTTTTACACCCAGTGTCCAAAAAGGCATCTTGGATGTGCCATATAATGGTTCTGTTCTCTTAGGAGAAGAATCGGAAAAGATCCTTACCAGTTTGCAGGATGCTGGTAAGGCCATAAGGATAGTACAGGCAATGTACAAACTGAAGCCAGGCCCCTCTTGAAGGGGCCAGAATCATTTTTGTGGCAGACAAGGAAGCAGCAACCCTGGTCTGGCCAGCAGCCCAGAGGCAACTTCAGCCATAGGAATCAGCCGAAATATTCTGGAGGCCAAGGTCAGTGCAACCAAAAGCCCAACCAGCCTTCCGGTCAAAATACCACCACAGCATGACTTCTTCCAGACCACTGCCCCACCTCTGGATAAAAGGGAAGAAAGGATCGGGGGTCGCTTTGCATACCATCTCCCCAGGTGGCAGAGGATCACCTCCGACCACTGGGTCATACAACTTATCAGACGAGGGCACTCTGTTATAGAGTTCCTCAACCGCCCACCAACAAGGACCCCTCTATGCTCCTGTTACTTGGGACAACACGCCTTGCTCATTCAACAAGAAGTCACTGCCCTCCTGGAAAAGGACACCATAGAAGTAGTCCCATGGAGCTAAAGAGAAAAGGGATACTACTCCCACTTCTTTCTGGTCCAAAGAAGATAGGGGATCTGCGACCGATTTTTAGATCTCAGCGATCTCAACACCTCGGTAGCATACAAATGCGTCCGCATGGCCTTATCCCCATGCTCAGGCAAAATGCATGGCTGACATCATTGAACTTGCAGGATGCATATCTTCATCGCCCCATTGCTCAACTGCACTGGAAGTTCCTGCGGTTTGAGTTTCTGGGACAACACTACCAGTTCCGGGTTCTTCTGTTTGGCCTCTCATCGGCACCACGGGTTTTCACCAAATGCCTAGTGGTAGTGGCAGCAGCCCTCAGAAGGCAAGGCCACAACGTGTTCCCGTATCTGGAAGACATGCTCCTCATGGCCCCATCCCGCGAGGAACTGATCAGGGCAATTCAGGATACTCGCTCACTATTAGAGTCGCTGGGTATCACCATCAACCAGGAAGAGTCATCTTTGGTTCCCACCCAAAGACTACAGTTCATAGGAGCAGTCCTGGACACCTGCCAAGGAAGAGCCTTTCTGCCAGAAGACAGGCCAGAATGCATTCGGACCCTGATCCGGTCCATCACAGCGAGGAAGCAGGTTCCCACACGAACCATGCTGCACGTCTTGGGGCACATGGAGGCGGCCATTGCCACAGTCCCATTTGCCCGCCTCCATATGAAGGTCACTCAGTGGACACTCTGAGCACAATGGGACCAACGACAAGATCACATGGTCAGAGTGCCAAACCCAGTCATACAAGATCTACAATGGTGGCTCGTTCTGGAACACCTGGCAAGAGGAGTTCCCTTTTCTGCCCCCGCTCCATCTCTAACGCTCACCACAGACACGTCGGGGTCCAGGTGGGTAGCTCACCTAAACGGGACAAGAACACAGGGCACCTGGTCCCTATTGGAATCTCATCTCCACATCAGTGTCCTAGAGATGTGGGCAGTCCTGTACGCGCTACAGGCCTTGCATTCAGAAATTCCATCAGACCACTTGCTAGTCCAGACAGACAACACCTCAGTGGTGTACTACATCAACAAGCAGGGGGACACTCACTCCTACCAACTCTGTCGAGAGGCGAAGAGAGTTTGGGACTGGGTCCTGCAGCATGGCGCCACGATCACAGCAGTGCACGTTCCCGGTGTCTACAACATAGTCGCAGACCTGTTGAGCATGTCGCCGTCCAGCACCCATGAGTGGGAACTCCTGCAACTGGTCGCAGAAGCCCTGTTCCACAAATGGGGGACGCCAGACTTAGATCTGTTTGCATCCCCATACAATGCAAAACTGGCCAATTTCTGCTCGCTAGATCCAGGGCCTGATGTTTTCTGGTGAGACGCATTGTCCCTCTCTTGGACGGACAGATTCCTTTACTCCTTCATGCCCTTCAATCCAGAGGGTTCTCCTCAAACTGCAAGCAGAAGGAGTGACGATGATTTTGGTAGCACCTTTCTGGCCCAGACAAATCTGGTTTCCTCTGCTATACCAGTTTGCTCAGGAGCCTCCATTTCCTTTACCGGTCAGCTCGCACTTGCTGTCGCAAGAGGGTGGGTCTCTGGTTCACTCGAACCTCAGGTCCCTGAACCTGCATGCTTGGCTCCTAAGGACATAGCCATCTTTAGGCACGGAGTGTCTCACGGTGTTGCCAACATTCTAGAGGCAGCTAGAAAGCCCTCCAGTCATGCGACCTACTCATGAAATGGCGCAGGTTTTGTCTCTGGGCCACTGCATGGAATCTTGATCCACTCCACTGCCCCAAAAAGTCAGTTTTGTACTATCTCCTTTCCTTGTTTAAGACAGGATTAGCGTACTCCTCCTTGAAGGTGCACCTCTGCGCCATTTTGGCCTATCATGCACCGGTTGGTCAAAAAGCTCTAGCTCAGCTAGACGTGTCACAAGCTTTTCTACGTGGCATCCTGCACCTGAAGCCCCCCATCAGGTACCCGATTTCCCCCTTGGGACCTTCTTTTTGTCCTGGAGCAGCTTACACTGCCACCCTTTGAACCAGCTGCAGATTGCGAGCTACGCCCTCTCTCTTGGAAGGCGTTATTTTTAGTTGCGGTTACTTCCGCAAGGAGAATTTCTAAGCTTGAGGCACTTATGTGCAAAGAGCCTTATTTGATTTTCCGTAAGGACGGGGTGTCCTTAAGAACCAGCTCTAAGTTTCTTCCCAAGGTGCTTTCAGAATTAACCCTGAACCAGGATATTGACCTTCTGGTATACTACCCGAATTACACCAATAAAGGGGAAGCTTTGCTGCACACATTAGATGTGCACAGGATTCTCCGGTTCCACTTGACCAGGACCAGACTGCACAGACTGTCTGATCAGCTGTTTTTGTCTTTTGCCCACAGGATGTTAGGGGCACCAGTGTCCAAACAGACACTTTCCAAGTGGTTGGTGAACTGCATAGTGTTCTGCTGTCAGAAGCGAAACAAACCCTTACCGGGATTGGTAAAGGGCCATTCTGCCAGGGGGGTGGCTACCTCTTTTGCATCATTGAAAAACGTTTCCGCACCAACCATTTGTGCAGCTGCTACTTGGAGTACAGTGGACACCTTTATTAGACATTACAGCTTGGACATTGCCTCCAGCCGCAGAGCAGGCTTCGGCCTTGCAGTTCTCCAAGGATTTTTGTCCTAGGTGGTCACTTCTGGATTTCTCCTATCCCCCTCCTGAAGGGTTTGGGTATCACCCTTTACTGCTTGGGACTCCGTCCTTATGGTGTAACCTGCTCAAGAGCTGTATCTCGAAGTAAGATAGTACAGTTACGTAAGAACTTACCATAACAGTAGATCTTCGAGAACAGCTCTTGCAGCAGGTAGTTTCCCTCCCACCTTCCCCTCAGGAGGTCTACCTTCATCCATACTGTCTTCAGAAAAAAAAATTCTCATTTAGTCTTCCTGTGGAAGCAGATCCTTGGTCTCTCCCTCAGAATCATATTGCTATGCCGAGAGTCTCCGGCGGGAGAACTGAGGGATGCTGGGGGACTGCCCCTTTTATGATGTATCTGACATCGGGGGTGGGGCCGCCGTCAGGGGCAGTCCCCCGCTGGGTACAGCTAGCTAGAAGTTTTCTGTGGGGTCCTGCCGCCTGCTGGCTTCAGTCCTTATGGTGTAACCTGCTGCAAGAGCTGTTCTCGAAGATCTGCTGTTATGGTAAGTTCTTATGTAACCGTACTTTAGGGTAAGTACCCATGTAACTCTACTTTTTCAAGCTCTGTTTGTGGCCTTTGCAATTTTGAAATCAATGGGAGACTGAATAAAATGACAAATTTGTGAAATGAAAGTGATCTTCACTGAGTAGGCTGAGCTGCTCCCCCAACTGGGCAAAAGTAAGGCACCCTCCGATGCCAAAGCATTGTGTGAACTAAGTTAAACCTTTCCTCTCCCAGTAAGCATAGCCAAAGTCTTGCTGGGGTGGGGAACACGATTCCTTATGCCAAATAAGAAGGAGAGGTCCAGTGTCATTAGGAGTGTTGGTTTTCTTCCAGGGCTTTAGTAACATGTGAAGGTTCTGTTTAAGCCAGGGATTATGAACTTGCTGCCATATATGCTGGGGTAACGCTGTAGTTAGGGCCCACAAGCCCCTGCCTGAGAGCATGTCCTTCTCTACGAGATACCAGCCCAAGGCTGTCCTCTGACCCATGTACATAATCTGGCTGTTATAAAACAAAGATTTTGTTACACTGCTGTTTTTAATTCTAGTTTCAACTCCATCTCCATCTCCCCTCAAAGAGGCATTTCTCTCTTCTTTGAGTCACTGCGATCGAGGGAACAGGAGCAAGTCCCCTGTGGAAGCACATCTACAGCTTGAACTAGCCACTGACTTTAAAATTCAGAAGAATGGGGGAGGAAACTTAAGGCTAGTGTCTGGTCGTATCACAATCTGCCAAGGCCTGTAGCCTACTTCTTTGCATTTTTCTTACCTCTGCAGGTATTTAAGTCGAAATTCAAGAACTGGGACGATGTGCTGAAGGTGGACTACACAAGGAACGCAGAGTCAGTGCTGAAGAAAGAAGGGCTGATGGGAAAAGTAAAGAAGGATGCCGAGACTAAGGATAACCTGAAGGCTGACCTGACTGCTCTCTTCCTGCCACGCCAGCCACCAATGCCTTTAACTGAGGTTAGCATACTGAGTCTTGCTGATGCCTATGGAATTCTGTGGGATCTGCTCTGCAGTGTGCTGCAAGACAGCGCAGATTAACTGGGCAGTCTGATTGGCTAACATAACTCTGAGCTGTCCAGTTACGTAGCCACAGCTAAAAACATTGGAACTTAATACCAAGTCACATCTATGATATACTGGCAGCATAAGGATTAGAACTATCGTACCATTTATGAGTTTATGCAGCAGTCACTGAGTGACTTCTGCCACCATGAGGGGAAATAGAAGGGACAGTTGTCAACAAGTGGGGGTAGCAGGATGGTAAAATTATTCTAGTGAATGGTTACCAAATACATTTCTTCCTTTCTCTAGATTTATAGAGCTGAGACCCTGCAGTAATGTGCTTAGTTTAATAAAGTCGAGATCGTATAGTCTATGAGATAGTATTGAGGTAGGTCTAGATTAATAGGAAAAGGTCCTATTGTACTACGATTAGCTTAATAATGCCGGGATCCTGATGGCACTAGATTATGAGGACAGAGGTCCCACTGTAATGTGATAAACTTAATAGGGCAGAGATCCTGCTATAAATAATGAGATTAATAGAGCAGAGATGGATCCTGCTGTAATGTGAGAAGATAAATTGGGTAGAGATTCTGCTGTAATGTGACAAGATTATGTACTGTGACTAGATTAATAGGGCAGAGATCCTGCTGTAAAACGATTCAATTAATAGAGCAGAGATCCTGCTGTAATGTGATTAGGGAAGAGATGCAGCTGATCCCAAGATGTAATTAAACTGAAATATTTTTCTGTCTCTGTTTGAAGGCTGAACAGTTGATGGAGGAGTGGAACGAGGACCTGGACGGAATGGAGGGCTTTGTTTTGGAAGGGAAGAAGTTCGCTCGACTGCCTGAGGAAGAATTTGGACATTTCTACGTGCAAGATTGTTATGTCTTCCTCTGCAGGTTCTGTATTCCACTGAAACACAGTCTCTGTCCTCAGGCACTTTCAGTTAAGGGTAAAGCAAGTGAGCACAGGGAACCTCTGCTGCCCCACTTTAGAGCCCAATATAACAAATCAGGTTATCTGGGCAATATAACACTAATATATACTGCTTTGACTGCAGCAGTCTTTATTTATCTCATTGTACTTAATGGCACCATTTAAAGTCTGAACTATCCGTTGCTTAACCTGATGGACGGTGGCCGCCCAGGGTACTATGAGTTAAGAAAAAATCAACAAATTAATAATTCTGTTAGTAGTTTGACCAAACAAAACCTGAAGGATACCTAGTTTAATTTGTGAGATGAGAGAAGTAGAATATTTCTCTTATTGATCACTAATCCTGGACCAGTAGTTGAATGGATTTACTAGTCCTAGGCTGATGAGTATCGTTAAGAATTCTGGCATTGGCTGCCCAAGTGGCCCAGTGGCAGCATGTTGCACTGCCTGCAGGTGGCCCAAATTTGGGAATGGACTTGGGTAGCTATGTTGGAGGCAGGCCAGCCTAGCAGCTGCCAAGAGACGTTGGCCTGGGAGAGTTTAGTGGGGGTTACCAGTGCCATAGTGACCCACGAGGATGAGTTATGGTGCGCACTCTGGCCCTAGGGGCATGTTGAGGTCTAGGAGCACTGCCGGTACCATGGAGAGGAAGGTGGTTTGGGGAGTAAACTGGGGGTGTCTGGCTGCCGTGTGTTTGCCAGCTTTGGCCTGAACACAGTATATCCCAGCAACATCAGCAATGGTGGGGACCACAGATAAAAACCTGCAGTATATATGGGGGGGACCCTGCACATCAAAAACATTGGCAACCAGAGTTGAGAACCTACACTGTATATAAGGGAAAATAGCAGGTTCTAGGGACATGGATATGTTGTTCATCCACACTCTCTGGCAGGTATCCTTGCCGCTTTAATTCTTGCCAGAAGGTCTTCAAGCTGGCTCCTTCCACCCACCGGGGTGGTAAAACTCTCAGCTCTGCCCCATGACGCCAGATCTTCCTTACTGCTTGGAAGCTTAGGTTCCCTCCTTAGCGCTCTGCATTTTAGACTGGATCCTAATTCTTCGGTTTGTCCGAAATTGATTTTGAAGTTTTCTAAACTTCGGTCTTCTTTTTCCCTCGCGGCTGCGATGGACAAATCTGTTCCCGGCTTTTGGAGGTGCCCTTGCGGGCAGAAGATGTCCAGGACGGATCCGCACTCCACGTACGTCTACTGCTTAGGCCTAGATCACGACCCGCAGGCTTGCGAGTTGTGCCGTTCTTTCTCGGCCAATGTTCTGGACGATCGCGCTGCCCGTTTGAAGCTCGGGCGCCCCGAGAAACGTTTTCCGCCGGTGAAATCCAAAGAGGCTCGTTGGGCAGTGTCCGCAGCGGCTGGCTCGGCTGAGCAGCTCGAGCAGATGATCGCCCTCGAGGAGGAGGCGGCCCAGACCGCATCTTCTTCCTCCTCGGCCGCGGCATTTATCCCGCTCTCTCTGAGTTCCTCGTATACAGCTTCATTCAAGGAGCTTTGCCAGTCCCTTTCCACGAAAGGAGAGGGGCCTTCGGGACATTCTTCTCGGCCCAAGAAAAGGGAATCGAAAGGTAAGTCCCATTGTCGGCGTTCATGGGAGCGGGAGAGGTCCCCTTCCCCGGGCAGCCGACCGTCGACTTCGGTCGAGGTTGCGGCTGAGGCCACTGGCTTCACGGTGCCCCCGTCAGGCCAGTCTGCCGAGACTCTCGTCGACGAAGTCGAGATTTTTCTCGATCCGTTAGACGGGCTGTCGACTGGAGAAGCCGACAACCCTACTTCACCGGTTCCCCCGGTGGTTACCGAGGATCTGCCCGCTCCTTTGGGACCGCAGTCCCCGGTTGAAGTTCCTAAGCTGAGGGAAGTGCGGGTATCCCCCGCCCCTTCCCAGACCCACCCTCTGTCCCCCCGGGGGTCTCTGTCTCGGACCTCTTCTCGGTCCAGCCGTTCCCGCCGACATCGGTGGTCTCGGTCCCGTTACCGAAGTAAGCGGCAATGCCGTTCTTTCTCATCCTCGTCCTCTGGTGAGGAGAGGCTACGGCGCAAGTTGCGCCGGCGCTACGAGGATTTGATGTGGCAGCAGTTGCTGTTATCCGGGCCTAAGCCGACCCCGGCCAAGACCCCGGCCATCAAGTGGCTGTCGCCGGAACGGCCGAAGCAACCACTCGTTCCAGCCGACGGCTCCGCCCAGTGCGGTTGCTAAGCCAAAACCAGCTGGTCCACCGATTGTGGTGGAACCTCCGCCTCCACAACCTAAGTCAGGGCACCGACCAAGAATTCTCGGTCAGGTCATGGCCTGCCCACAGGTTGTCAGTCACCCTCACTCCCAACCGTCCTCGGCAGGTGGAGGGTGGCTCAGGGCCGAGGCAGCTCTTAGCAGACTCTTGGAATAGGACGACGATTCCTCCCTGTTCTCCAGGCAGTGCAATCTGGAGTCCTCCAGGGGCCAGTCAGTGGACGATAGCCCATCGCCCTTCTTGGGTCTCTTCGACTCATCTCGGGTCCACCGGGATGCAGCTCGAGCCCGTGTCCAAACGGGCCAAGTATCCTCTGACGGAGATTCTGGACCGTGGGGATTCTCCCACGGAGGCCTTTCCAGTGGCTGAAGCCATTGTCGCCCAGCCTTGGAGCTTTGGCAGCGGCCTGCTTCCTGTCCTCGCCTCGGCCAGGATGGCCAGGAAGTATCCCGGTCGCTCTTTGCCGGTTCTCGGTCCACCTCTCCCGGAGGTTGGTCACCGACACAGCGTTTTCCAGCGTTCGGTAATGCTCGGGATGTGGACAAGCCCCGACAAGAGAGTCAAAAGTTGGACTTTGCGGGTGCAAGGTGTCTGCCTGCGTCCTCCCTCGGCCTCCGACAGGCCAGCTCGGCCGTGCTGATGGCACACTTCTCCCACGCTCATGGGCTCCTGGATGAGTCGTTCTTATCTCCCGCCCTGACCTGCAGACCACGGTCCGCCGGAGTGCGGACCAGGGTAGGGCGGTGGCGAAGCAGCAGCTCCAGACTGCTCTGGACATAGGCGATTCCTGTGCCAGGTCAGTAGCGGCCGCGGTGGCCATGCGACGCAGGGCATGGCTGAGGATATCCACCTTCACGGCGGATACCCAGCACAAGTTGACGGACGTCCCCTTCTTGGGGACTGACCTCTTCGGCCCTGGAGTGGAGGGACACATCCAGAGGATCGAGAAGTCCAGTGCCACTCTGGACTCGGTCACCTCCGCCCAGAGGGACAAAGGCCGCCATCGGCAGCAGAAGTCCTTTCGTCCTTCGGTCCCTGCTCCTCGACCGGCCCAGCAGCACCAGCAACAGGGCCAGCAGGCTCGCACTTGGCGTCCCAAATCCAAGCCGACGGCTTCCTCCAACAGGAAGCAAGGAGGTAAAGGCCCGGGAGGTCCCTCGGCTGGTTCTTCCTCCAAGCCTGCCCAGTGACGGGTTGAGGGGTGCAGCCCCCAACCTCATCACTCCCCCCCTGGGTTCCTCCCGTGGGGCACGGCTCCGCCACTTCCTTTCCGCCTGGTCCGCTATCACCACGGACCACTGGGTGTTGGAGGTGATAGGAAAAGGCCTGCCTCTGGAGTTCGAGCAGGTTCCGCCTTTTGAGCACGTCGCCCTCGGGGCCGGGGTCCCAGCCTCGCTGTTGGCCCGCGGGCCGATATCACCCTGCTCCTCAAAAAGAGGTAATCAGGAAGGTGGCGGATCCTCCTCCAGACCCGGGGTTTGTGTCCAGGTACTTCCTGGTCCCAAAACGGACGGGGGGGGGGGCTGGCGCCCCATTCTCGACCGGCACGACCTGAACAAGTTCCTAAGGTCTCAGACCTTCAGAATGGTCACTCTGGCTCAGATAATCCCATCCTTGGACCGAGGCATGTGGTTCTGCTCCCTGGACCTCCAGGACTTGTTCTTTCACGTCCCAATCCGTCCGTCCCATCAGAGATTCCTCCGCTTCAGAGCGGAGGGATCCCTTTACGAGTTCCGGGCCATACCCTTCGGCCTCTCCCTAGCTCCCAGGATCTTCACCAAATGCATGGCAGTGGTGACAGCATTCCTGCGGCTGAGGTCCGGTGTACCTTACCTGGACGATTGGCTGATAGCAGCCCCCTCCAGACAGGAGGTGGAGCGGTCCAGAGATCTGGCCCTCCAGGTTTGCTCTCAGGTTGGCCTCCTCATCAACGAGGCCAAGTCTGAACTCGTGCCAAAGCAGGTGATTCTGTTCATTGTGGCAGAGCTCGACTCTCTGCGAGCCAGAGGATGGCTCCCGGCGGACAGGGCCGAGGTTCTTTCCTCCTTTGCCCAATCATTTCTGGTTGGGCAATTGCGCCCTGCCCGGGACTTCCTGGGCCTCATGGCGGCCTGCACCAGCGTGGTCCGTTGGGCCCATTGGTACATGCATCCCCTTCAGTGGGGACTGGCCAGCCAATGGTCACAATGCCGCGATCCGTTGGACCGGCCCGTGACAGTGACCCAGGAGATGTGGAACGCTCTCCAATGGTGGATCGTTCCAGCTCATCTGCAGGAGGGTGTCCCGTTCGTCTGCCCCGAGCCGACGGTCTCTCTCTCGACCGATGCATCTCTGATGGGTTGGGGTGCCCATCTGGGGGAACACCGAGCGCACGACTTCTGGTCCCCTCAGGAGTCCCGATGCCACATCAACCTGCTGGAGCTCTGAGCGGTCCGTCTAGCTCTCACTGCCTTCACTCCGTTTCTACGGGGTCAAGTGGTTCAGGTCCAGACGGACAACACCACGACCATGTACTATCTGAACCGCCAGGGCGGGACATGCTCCATGCTGTTATGCAAGGAAGCTCTCCGCATTTGGTCCCTAGTGTGCAGCCTGGAGGCGGATCTCCTAGCCATTCACGTGGCAGGAGCCTCCAACACCCTGGCCGATGCCCTAAGCTGGATAGGGGCTGCGTCTCACGAGTGGTCTCTCCTGCCAGAGGTAGTACAAGATCTCTTCTCCCACCGGGGCACGCCTCAGGTGGACCTGTTTGCCTCAAGGGAGAATGCGAAGCTGAGTCTGTTCCATGCCCGCCCCCCTCAGCAGGGCTCGCTGCAGGGGGATGCCTTCTCGAGGCCGTGGACCCCGGGCCTCTTCTACGCCTTTCCCCCATTTCCCTTGATCCACAAGGTGCTTCTCAAGGCGAGGAGGGACAAGGCGCAGGTGATTCTGGTAGCCCCAGACTGGCCCCGCCAGTTCTGGTATCCAGATCTCCTCAGCCTCAGCTCCAGGCTCCCGAGGCGGCTTCCAGCCCGCCCGGACCTGATCTCAGTCAATCAGGGGAAGGTATTCCATCCAGACCTTCAATCCCTGCACCTGACAGCCTGGTTCCTGAGCGGCTAGAGTTCCAGGCCTTGGGTCTTTCAGACGAGGTCCTCAGCGTCATTGAGGCGTCCCGTAAAGAGTCGACCAGGAAATGCTACGCCTTCAAATGGAAGAGGTTTTCCATTTGGTGTCAGGGGAAGGGTTTGGACCCTTCCGACTGCCCCTTGGCAAGCATTCTGGACTACCTGTGGTCCCTTTCTCAGCAAGGGCTTCGGTCAACGACCCTTAAGGTGCACCTGGCAGCCATCTCTGCTTACCAGGCGCGGGCCGGCAAGCAGTCAGTGGCACAGGAGAAGGTGGTCGGGCGCTTTTCCAAAGGCCTTGACCACATTTCCCCTCTGGTGCGAGAACCTCTGTGGGATCTACTGCTGGTATTGGCCAAGCTCATGGGCAAGCCATTCGAACCAATGCACAGGTGTGATCTTTCACACCTGTCGTGGAAGACCGCCTTCTTGGTGGCTATCACATCAGCCAGAAGGATGGGAGAGCTCCAGGCGCTTTCCATCGTGCCTCCCTACCTGGTCTTCCACAGGGACAAGGTTGTCCTGTGCCCCCACCCGAAATTCCTTCCGAAGGTGGTGTCGGAGTTTCACCTTAACCAGGTGTTGACTCTGCTGGTGTTCTACCCCAATCACACCTCGGAGGCCGAGTATAGGCTCCATACTTTGGACCCTAGACGAGCGCTCGCTTATTATAAGGAGCGGACGGCTGAAGTTCGGGGAGAGGTTCACCAGCTGTTTGTCACCTACGCTGAAGCCACACCTGGCAGACCTGCAGCAAAGCGGACGATAGGCAGGTGGATCACCTCCTGCATAGAGCTCTGCTACAGGTTGGCGGGCATGGAGCCTCCCAGAGAGATAAGAGCTCATTCTACCTGCTATACCGCTGCATCGGTAGCTGCTTCCAGGGACGTCCCTATCCAGAATATCTGCAGGGCTGCTACCTGGAAGTCGGCACATACCTTTATTACCCACTACCACATCGACCTCTAGTCACGCCGGGATGCTGGTTTTGGGGCCTCAGGTCTCCAATCTCTCTTTCCCAAGTTAGTATTGGGGGTGTGCGCCTTGCCTCCCTCCTCCCGGAGAACTGCTAGGAGTCTGCCAGAGAGTGTGAATGAACAACATATCCATGTCCCTAGAAATATAGGTTACTCACCTGTAACAGGAATTCTAGGAATGGTATATGTTGTTCATCCACACGACCCACCCGACCTCCCCGGCTTCGACGCACAACCTGAGCTTCCAGCGGGCCAGATCTGGTGTCATAGGGCGGAGCCGAGAGTTTTACCACCCGGGTGGGTAGGAGGAGCCAGCTTGAAGACCTTCCGGCAAGAATTAAAGCGGCAAGGATACCTGCCAGAGAGTGTGGATGATCAACATATACCATTCCTAGAACTCCTGTTACAGGTGAGTAATCTGTATTTATATCCTTGCGCATCAACAACAGTGGGGACCGAGGATGAAATCCTATGCAAGACAATTTTATTTATGTGGCGCCCCATCCTAGGGGATCTGGGTACCTCACAGTAACTACAATTCAATAAAAAGGCAGTTAAGATAAAATAATAACCGAAACTATAAAAACAGCAGAATAAAATATACACAGTAGCACCAGGCCCAAAACACAGTGTGAACAAGTGAGTTTTTAAACGGGATTTAAACATGTCCTGAGAAGGAGCACCTCTAACCTTGGGGGAAGGGTATTCAAAGAATCGATGCAACCACTCCGAACGCCCTGCCTCCTGAGGACTTTGTTGTTTTGAAATAGAAGTTTTTTTTTCCTCCTCCTGTCAGGCAGGCAGCTGTTCAGCCCTGTCGCCGCCTCCCGTGACCGGCTACGGCTCCTCCCAGTCTCGGGCTTGATTTCCCCGTGGATTTCCCCCCACGGCAGGACCATAGGAGGAAGGGTCACCCCCGAACACAATTCAGAAGTGCCCCGAGGACTGAGAGGTAACACGGGCCAGGGGAGAGTGGGTAGGGCTTCATTAAACCCTACTGACTCCTTTTTCGATTTTCTCTATGTCCTCTCCCCGGCTGCAGTGGCACACAAGCACGTGGAGGTGTACATGTACTGCAGAACCACAACCCCCATCCTTCGCAGCCTGCCCTGCACTACCCCTGGGCTCCCACCAAGTGGCGGTCAAAGGCCAAGATAGATTGGCCACCCTCGCCCAGGAGAGGAGAGCTGCTCAGAGACACTCAGTCCTTTCCCCAGCTCCGGCCGACCCCCAGCAACCCAAGTTCATTCCCAAATCGGGATCGCTAGCATGGCGGCAGGTAAGGTGCAGGTGCCTTAGTCCTCTGTGCCACTGAGTCTGCCCTCTTCTGAGGACTTTAAGCAAAATCTTGGTGCAGACAAAATATCTTCCTCTGCTGACTGGAGGACGTGGCCAGGAGCATATGGGGTCAGGAGGAGTTTCAGGTAGGCCAACCCTAGACTATGCAGGGCCTTGTAGGTTAACAAGTTCACCTTGAAGTTGATGCACTACCACACGGGCAACCAATGCAGAACACGGAGAACCAGCATGATATGCTTGAACTGAGTGGTACCAGCAACCAGTCAGGCTACCGCATTCTGGATGAGCTGCAAGTGATGCAACACCTTTGTGGATAACCCAAGTTATAGAGCGCTGCAGTAATCCATGACATGATTAAGACATGCACCAGTGTTGCTAGTTCAGTTGGGTCAAGAAAGGGCTTGATCCAGGGGATGTCTCAAAGATGGTAAAAGCCACTGCAGACAACAGCTGACACCTGATATTCTAATGTTCACTTGAAGTCCACAATGACCCCCAGATTCCTCATCCTATCTGCAGCGCCGAGTGTCATACCATCCAAGAGGGTTAGGACACTGCTACTACTCGTCATTGCCGAACCAAACTGACCCGGCTCCACCAGTAGCATTTCCATCTTAGATGGGTTTTATCTAAGCCAGCTGGCTGCCATCCAGTCCTGAATTTCCCTAAGGCACTCGCTGAATTCCGCGACAAGCATGCTATCATCGGGGACACAAGGCACATACAACTGGGTATCATGGGTGTAGCACTGAAAACCCAAGCCATAGTATCTAATGATCTCCCCCAGTGGCAACATATACTGTACACGGCAAACAACATGGGAGCTAAAATTGACCCCTGAGGCACACCACTGCAGATCACAGCACTGCTCGAGATGAAAGAGATAAGTGCCACCTGCTGGACAAGTAGGACTCAAACCACTGTAACACCATCCCTGCGTGTCCTGTATAATGCCTCAGATGTCCCAGTTGCACGCCGTGATCCACTGTGTCAAAAGCTAAAGAAAGGTCAAGCAGGACAAGGATGGAATGATGCCTTCTATCCCATGCTAGGAGATCATGGTACACCCCGGCTAAAGCAGTCTCCATACTGTGCGGAGGCTGGACACCGGGCTGGAAAGGTTCATAGATGCCATATTTCTCCAAGTGTTGTTCCACTGCACTGCCATGGTACCGGGTCAATATGTCACGGACGAAACAGCACATGAAGAACCGCACGGTGTAAAGCGCGTAATGAATTACAGTGACGGGGTATAATAGTGGTAGGAAACTACCACTACCCCTGTCACTCACTAGGAACTGGAGGCAGGACTGAAGAGGCCACAGGTGCTGTGCCTGGTCGAGCCGCTCCTGTGGTGGAGTAACTAAGGCAGAAGCACTTGGCGCAGTGGAGACCTGGAGACTGGAGTTTGATTCCCTGTCTCCCGAGATGATTTTTTTTTTTTCCCAACCAAGTTCCCTGCTCCTGAGTATTCTCTTTCCCCCTCAGTCTACACCCCCTCAGATTTTGTTATTTTAGTTGGGGGTTGTATGGGGATGAAGCCCTCCACATTGGGGGGTACAGGGATTTTTTTTTTTTTTTTACTGTTTCCAGTAGTGTTCACTGTTGTGGTGCGGTTGACATTTTCTCCTGACCTTATTTTACTGCACGCCATTTTGTGTACGGCATTGTTGTTTTGTGCAGTTTTGGCCCTGACATAATGACTCCATGCCCACTGCCATCACCTTCTCGATCAGCTTACTCAGAAAGGAAAGGTGAGATTGGCCTGTAATGAGAGAGAACGTCAGTATGCAGCATATATTGGGGAGGGATTTTGATATTAAACTAAAACTTGTGCGGCAGACGCAAAACATTTCCGTAACATTTCATGACGTGGTTTGGTTGTGTGGCCCCCTGCACTTTAAATCACTCACGCCTCTGGGATTAGAACCCTGTGAGAAGGGACAGTATTGTCACAAGAGGGATTTAGCTAGAACAGGCAGGGTAGTGGAGAGTTTACCCTAAACTTGAAGACCCAGGATTAAATCCTATCCCAAATTGGGTGACCGTGAGCACGTTTTGTGGCCTTCCTGGGCCTCAGTCCTCTTAGCTGTAAAGCTGTGTAGAAGCAGGAGTCCTACTGACTGGGAGAAGTTGCACCTGTATCTGGTTACCCTGGGTGAGTAAATTGTGGGGACAGTTCTAAAAGCTACTGTAGTAAATAGGAACTTAAAGCCTGTTTGCCTGAAAAATCCTGTACTGTGTACCTGTGAGGTGGGTTATCTGCTGTTCCGGTACTGGGTCTATGAGGTGGGTTATCTGCAGTTCCTGTATGGAGGTGAATTTTCTGCAGTCTTGCACTGCACACCTGTGACTTGGTGTATCTGGAATCCCTGTGCCCGCACACCTGCGAGGTGTTGTCAGCAATCCACGTACTGCATAGCTTTGAGGTGTTTACCTGCAACACCTGTACTGCACACCCACAAAGTGCCTTCAGTCCCTGTACCTAGATACCTGGGAGGTGTGTTACCTGAAATCCCTTTTCCTGCATAGTCATGCAAGGAACATTTTACCTGGTATCACTTAACAAAAAGACACGATTTACATTAACAGCTACACAAAATTGTTTCTGTATCACAGTCACTTGCTACACATCCTAGTTCACCTGAAAGTGGTTATTCAGTCACTTTACACAAAGTTGCCTGCAAAACGCTACACATATTTTTCATACTGTTACTTAAATTTGTAACATTGTAACACTGCAGTTGCTATGCAGACATTTTTGTGTAAATGTTCCTTGCACCCGTAAAATATTAACCTGCAGTCCCTGTACCATGTGAGCTGCTGGGTGTTGCCTTCAATTTCTGTACCCTCAAGGTGCATTACCTGCAATCTCTCTACTCTCACACCTGTGATATGTGTGTGTTATCTGCCATCCCTGTAACTACAGACCTGTGAGATGTCACTGGCAGTCCTTGTACCTGCATATCTGTGAGATGTTACCTGCCATCCCTGTACCCACACATCCGTGAGGTGTACCTGCCATCCCTGTACCCACACATCCGTGAGGTGTATTACCTGCCATCCCTGTACCCACACATCCGTGAGGTGTATTACCTGCCATCCCTGTACCCACACATCCGTGAGGTGTATTACCTGCCATCCCTGTACCCACACATCCGTGAGGTGTATTACCTGCCATCCCTGTATTGTGCCCCATTAAGCAAGTTACTTGCAGACTCCTTACTGAACCCTTTCTCTGTAATCCTTGACCATCTTTGCATCACAAACAAGGGGACAATACTGTACCAGAAACAGTGTAACGGGACTACCTCCCAGCTCATTTTTTGTGTTGGTTTCTTCCTTTGTAGATATTGGGTACCAGTGGAGTATGAGGATGAAAACAAAGAAAAAAAGGATGAAGAAGAGGGTGAGGAAGAAGATAAGCAGCCAGAGGAAGATTTTCAATGTGTGGTTTATTTCTGGCAGGGCCGGGAGGCGTCCAACATGGGCTGGCTGACTTTCACTTTCAGTCTGCAGAAAAAGTTTGAGAGCCTTTTCCCTGGCAAATTGGAGGTATGATTGCAAACTGCCCTTAGACCTCCCTTGACAGTAATGGTTTTATTGTCTATATCTGTAAATGTGGGCACCTTGTCTTTCCACAGTTCCAGTCCATTATTTACTGTGATAGAACGATCAGAGAATGTGGGATTGCCAGACGGCTTAGTGGTAGAGTTAGCTATTGTAGGAGGATAAGAGAAGACAGACTTGCCAGCTTGGTGGTGGTGCTGGCCACTTTGGGAGAAGGTTCAAAGAAGGTGGAATAACCAGCTTGGTGCCAGTGCTAGGTTCTGGGAGAAGGCTATGGATAAGGTGGGATAGCTTTCTTGTGACAGTACTAGCCATAGAGAGAGAAGGATCAGGAAAGACAGGATAGCTGGCTTGGTAGCGGTGCTAGCCACTTTGGGAGAAGGATCTGACAAGGCGGAATAGCCAGCTTGGTGGCAGTGCTAGATTCTGGGAGAAAGATGAGGAAAGGTAGGACAGCTAGTCTGGTGGCGGTGCTAGCTGCTGTGGGAGAGGAAGACAAGGTGGGACAGCCGGCTTGGTGACCATGCTGTAGCCACAGAGAGAAAGATGAGGAAAGGCAGGATCGCTGGCTTGGTGGTGGTGCTTGCCACTTTGGGAGAAGGATCAGAGAAGGTAGGATAGCCAGCTTGTTGACCGTTCACCATTGTGGGAGAAAGATCAGAGAAGGCAGGATAGCCAGCCTGGTGGTAGTAGTAGCCACTTTGGGAGAAGGATCGGAGAAGGTAGGATAGCCAACTTGGTGAACGTTTACCATTGTGGGAGAAAGATCAGAGGAAGAAGGATAGCCAACCGGTGGTGGTGCTGGCAGTGGGGATGGAGGGACTGAAAATACAGGATGGCAAGTCTGGTGGTGGTGCTAGCCACTGCGGGAAAGGATCAGAGAAGGCTTGATCGTTAACTTGGTTTTAATGCATCGCTCTGTAGCTCAGGGAAACCTGTGTTTGAGAGCAGTCTTGGGTCTACTGCTTCCTGGGCGGCTTGAGAGAAGACACGTGGTGGTTGTGTTGGCCTTTGGAGTGCTATAGAAATGGAGGTCTTTTGCATTATTATTATTGTTAAAAGTTCATTATGTCATTTGTATTGTAATGTCTTTACTTGGGCATAATGCCATTGTAAATAAAGGATTGAGTCATAGATATGGAGTTTAGTGCTTTAGTTTTACAGAATGTTCCAACTCATTTATGAGCTAATAGACTTACTTTAAAAGCCTCTACACTGCTGTAGTGCATGAAAGTGTTTACACACATGTAGTATAAAACAAACAGTACAGCACATTTGCTGGATGGGGAAAGGGGTCGGGGGAGGAAAAAATGGTACCCTTGGTGCAGTGTCTCACTTTTTAATTGGTTGTTTCTTGGAAAGATCCGGGGCAGGATTTTCAATGGGTGGCACAGGGCTTGCGCCATGCCCTGTACCAGCACACTTATTTCTAGTAGTGCGCCAAACGGGATTGCATCAGCTGCGTCCGATTTTAGTAAGTCAGATACGGTTGTGACACTTTCCCTGATTTATGGCAGCTTGTGCCAGATATTTGGCACAAGCACCATAAAAAGGGTCTCCAGGATTGCCGCAAGCTAGACCACAAAAAAGTTGGTCTAACTTGCGGCAGTTGCCACACAGGATGTAAAATCCCATTAGACTGCCGCAAGCCCAGTGTGCCATATATTTGGCACACTCTGGATGTGCAGCAGTCAGACCCCTCTGAAAATCCGGCCCCCTGATTTTTTTTTAAATATATATACAGTTTCTGCTCCTCCTTGGAGCAGGCAAGTGGCTCCGGCCCTTCCCTCTGAGGAGACTCATCTCTCTGGCTAGGCTTCCCCACACCCATCCCACCCAGCCATCCACCATGGGTTAATGCCCCCCATAACAGTGGCGAAGGGCGCTGGCCTCCCCCCATCCCTGGAAGCCAAGATCCAGATTGCCGGGGGGGGGTGGTCAGCGTGGATCCAGCTGGCCGCTGGCCATCATGGAGCCTGCCAGCTCCAACCTTTTTCCTCTGGTTTATACCCAGGGCCCTCGAACGTACAATGGGCGGGGGTGACTGTCTCTGCCTCCGCGGAGGCAGTCTAACGCCCTGGATGTGGGCCTTCCCCATTCTGGGCATCGTACCTGTGCCAACACCCAGTCACTACTGGGTGTCAGTTCCTGGCGCTGCACTGTCTCCCCTCCCAGCAGGAGAGCTGTCAGCAGACACTCGATCCTTCCTCATCTTGTCCAATCCCCGAGCCCGTTCCTGAACCGGGGTCACCGGCGTGGTGCGAGGTGTGGAGTGCAGCACCTCAACCCTCAGTGCCACTGGGCCAGCCACTGACCCCCTATTTTGTGCCTAATTCACATTACAAGTTAAAGCAGTTCTGCTTCTCTTGGCTGTTCAGGTAGTGCGGATGACGCAGCAGCAGGAGAACCCCAAATTCCTCTCTCACTTCAAGAGGAAGTTCATTATCCACAAGGGGAAGAGGAAGCAGAAAGAAAATCTCCAGCCAAGTTTGTATCACATCCGGACTAATGGCAGTGCGCTCTGTACCAGGTAAGGGTGCGTTCGTATCTTTTGCATGGCCATGGTCAAGAGCTGATTTATCGGAGAGGTCATTCTGACCATTATCTCCTAACTGCTTCTAGCGCTTTTAGAACTCTAAGCCTTCCATTGCTTAACCTTCAAACAAAATGTACCCCAAGGCAAAATTGAGTTAAGAGGTGCTTTCACATGAGAGTTTTCAACCAGCCTCTTTGGATCACTGGTTTAAATGGCAGGTGGTTTGGGCTTTCACTCTCCTTGGCAGATACTACAAGGTAATTGTCCCTTGTCCTTTGAGGCCCTAGCCCCTAAGTTCAACCTTACATTGGCTGGTCGATTCCAGTTTTATCAGAAGAGAAGTTATGATTATGCTCAGCTTAACAAGCCCTCAAACATTCAGCATCTGGATGCTCCACTTCCCCTTTTGAGATTATCTGAGCCTCCCTCATGGGGAAAGGAGCAGTAGCCCTCCTATACACTCACCACATACAAGATCCAGGCCATAGTACCTCACAGATCAAGGCTAAGTGGGAGGGGGAATTGGCCCTGCAGATTGAACAGGCAGACTGGGAGAACGTTTGGTCATCAGCATGGACAACCTCTTCCTCTCTGTCCTGGTATTAATTGTTGTGGAGAGTTTGAGTAAGGTATTTCTTAGTTCCAGCAGTCCAAGCTAAATTTGACCCTGATGAATCAGCGGCTTGCTGGAGGGGTTGCGGGGACACTAGGGCCTCCAACTCCCATGTCTTTTGGCAATAGGTCCTGATAGGTCCTTTGGACTCTGGTGACAGGGCACCTGACTAAGCTGCTTGAGGGTGAAAGTGCAGTGGGCCCAGAACACATGGCGTTTGGTATGGAGCTGAAGGAATTAAAGGGAAGGGAGGCTAAATATTTATGGCGCATTCTGGTGGTGGCTGCCTTATAGGCCCTCACTAGGCAGTGGCTACAGCCAGACACTCCAAAAGGTAAAGACTGGGTTAGAATAGTTTCACAAATACAAGAGATGGAATGAATTACCTATTCCCTACAGCGCCGACGGCCACAATATATCAACCGATAGACTAGATGGGAATTATATGTGCCGAACATTACCGCATTGGAATAATGATTTTCGGGTGAGAGATTGGGTCCATTTATTTAATCTATTCATGTTACATTGAATTTATTCCGTTCCTGTGCTTACTCTTGAGAGGAAATAGCTATTAAACAGTAAGAAGAGAGAAACTTCCTTGTATTTAGACTTCGATACAAATGTCTAGATATATGTCAGAATGCAATATTGTTGATCTATTAAAAAAAAAAAAAAAATTTGTTGGTATTCAGCCCTCAGCAATGAGGGCTTTTCTTTTCATTTGCTATGAGTGGGTTGGTACAGGGGACCGCAGCCTTGGTTTACTTTGTTGGTATGGTTTTCTTTATCTTTAGTTCAGAGATCGTTTTAATGTTTAATTAGGTATTTATATTTTATTGAAACTGCTTCACATTATGATATACCTAGTCACATGGAATGCAAAAAGTATTTGGGGAATGTATTTGGAAAGAAGTGATGTATTGGTAAGCAGACCTCTGTGTCAAGTGAAAGCATTTTGGAAATGTATCCTTCTGTGAATTTCAATAAAGAGAAGTATTAAAAAAAAAAAAAAAAGCCCCTCTATCTGTTTATACTCCTCCCCTCCCATGGCACACCACTCCCTTCGGGGGACGCCTATGGCCATTCTAGTCCCCACGTCCTACCTGTATCCTGTGGCAGTCCATCCTCCACGTAGCCTTGGCATACCCCCCAGACAGGGATGAGGTGGGGGGGGGCAAGCACCCCGAATTCTTGAGTCTTGTCAGGACACCGGTCATTGGGGCAGGTAGGGGTATTGGAGATCGGGGCCTGGTGCTCCGTGTACCTAGGAGTACCACGGATGTTTTTCTGATGTTCTGGGGGAGTGGCTACACCCCGAAATCACGGCGTCTCCGCCGATGTCCGCCACTTCCCAACCCCTCTGTGCGCTTATGTGTCTGCTATGCCTCTGGCTTACGCCAGAGGCCAGTCAGGCACCGAGCATATGTGTCCCCTCCCTCCTGAGAGAGAAGAGCTGTCCTCAGATGCTCAGTCCTCTCCCTCCCCAGCCGACCCCCATGTCCTGGGCTCGTTCCCAAACCTGGGTCGCCAGCGTGGAGCAAGGTGTGGCTTCCAGCCCCTCAACCCTCAGCGCCATCGGGCCTGCCAAAAAAGAGGGACTTTCATAGTTGAATTAAAGAAAACCTAAACCCATACATTTTAAATACAACTTTTCTAAAATCTGGCTTCACAGCCCTTAAAAGAAAGGCTGCTGTTCACATGAATGCTGAAACCGCTTTTATTTAATTAAGATAAATACAGTTTTGTAGTATTTAAAAAAAAATCTAAACAGCAGCCATCTCCCAATACAGATTCCTCTTTTTCAGCATCTCCAAAAGGCCTGCTGATGTGCAGTGTGAATGTGTCAGTGAAGGCAGAGCCCAACCTGTAGGAATAAATGCTGAAGCAGGTGCAGCCATCCTGCAGTAGGACAGTGCTCTCACTTCATTTAACAGTCCTTTTAAAAGGGGAAAAATCATCTCGTGACACATGTATTATTTATTCTACTACATCTGTTATGTGATGATTTTTAAGTTTGCAGAAAGGACCACAAGTTTTTTTTTTTTTTTTTTTTTCCATATAGCACACTCCACCGCAATACAAGTCTCCTTCTGTGTCAGCCTCCTTGCCACTGTCCATTGTCCAGTCTTCGTAATGCCCCATATTCCCGCTCCTCCAGCAGCGGCCTTATTGTTTTAAAAAATACCCGGTATCTAGTGGGAGAAACACAGACAAGTCACAAAGATCCCTGCTTCTAATGCTGCTGCAGCCGGAGTGCGTGATAACCCCCTCTTGCAGCCACCGCATCCTGTTTTAGAATGACCCTCCCCCAAGTGCACAATCCCACCATATCAGTTTAATTTTCAGAAACACCTGGAGGTCTAGTGGGAGAGAAAAGAGCCCCAAATAAGACAGATTATGTATTTGTCCCCTCTAGTCTGTCACTGGAACCGGAGCTCACAGCTGCATCCCGTCTGTACTAACTTCACTTCGCTGTCTTGAAGTGCCTAATTCCCCTGCTGCTGGTCCCAGTTTGTCCTTATTGGCAATACCTGCGAAATGAAGCTAGCACAGATGGGATGTGGCAGACAGCTCCAGTTCCGGTGACAGATTAGAGGGGACAAATAAATAATCTCTTATTTTGAGTTCTTTTCTCTTCCACTATACCACCAGTTGTTTTTGAAAATTAAACTAATATGGCAGGATAATTGTGCACTTAGGTGAAGGTTATGCTAAAGACTAGATGCAACGGCCATTGGGGGGTGGGGTTATCATGCACTCTGGTTTGTGCAGGTTTAGAAGTAGGGATCTTTGTGGTTCTCTTTGTTTCTCCTACTACACCACAAGGTGCTTTTTAAACAAGAAGGCAGATTCTGGAGGATTGGAAATATGGGGCATTAAGGTGAGTGGACAATAGACAGTGGCAAGGAGGCTGATGACACTGGAGGAGGGACTATTGGGATGGAGAGTGCTGTGTGGGAAAAAAAGCTGTGTTTCAGTGTGGTGTGTTATACAATCTTAGTCATAACTTAATGTACGTATTACTATGAATAATACATATTTTAAATGATGATTTTTACCCCACAAATGTACTGTTAAATGAAGACGAGAGAACATTATCCTATTGCATGACGGCTGCACCTGCCATAGCACTAGTTGCTGATTGGGCTGTGCTCATTGATGTAATCACGTTGCACGTCGGCAGCCATTTTAGAGAAACTGAATGAGGGAAATTTGAATCAGGAGATGCTGGTGTTCAGATTTTTTAAAGGCTATGAAACTGCATTTACCTTAATTAAAAAAATGCAATTCCAGCAATCACATAAACAGCAGCCTTTCCTTTAGAGGGCTTAGAAAATCAACATGCCGAATTTCTGTTTAGGTGTCCTTTAACTGTGTTTATGGCCATTCCCATGCAGTTTTCAAACATTTACCTCACCATCAGTACTTTCTGAAATATTTGTATTTAAAACCAGATCATTCCCTTCTACCACCCAGCTACTTTACCACTCAAGCACTTGGTAACATCATAGTTTTGCCTGTGTGAGATCACAGTCTGTTGTCACAGATACAAGATTGTGACTTCACTGCAGGACTAAGAGTAGGAGCTGGTAGGTTGTAAGGAAGAACCCTAGTATGAGCATAAGTATCTTCAGTTGTTAGTTTGGATGGAGGCAAAGAAACATTCATTACAGTCCACAGCATTTATGTTTTAAATATAGTGATCAATGTTTTTGTGTTATGATAGCCTCTCTTTAGGGGGCTTGAGTCCTCAACACTTTCCATCCATTCACTTGGAGGAGATTGTCACCTCTAGGTAAAGCTAAGAAAAACATTCCGACACAATGTAGCATATAGTTCATATATTTTCTGTATTTGTGTTCGTTATTAAGGACATTTGGATGAAAACAGGTGATTTCTCCGTTCATGTTCATCTGCCCTCAGGTATTACATAAGCTGGGAAAATTGTGTCATGTGCGAAAGCGCTAATCAATTGTGACAATGCATAGCACTTGGCTTAAACTGATTAGCAAAATAAAAAGTGAAAAATATTACTAATTTTATGTGTTTCGTAATGTTTTTACTGAATAAAGTTCCATATTAAAATCTGCTTTGTGTTTACTTGATCTGATTCAATACCCCCTACACAATTTTCGCTGAGGGAGCTGCTAACTGGCTCCACCCCCGGGGGAAAAAAAAAATTTGTAGTGAGCACTAGCTGAGCATTCTTGATCCCTGAATATAGTAAACCCCCCTCCCACCCATCTCAGCCCTGCCACCCTCCCCAGCAAATACCCCTTTTGGCTTTTTATTAAGTGACACCCCCATATCTCTGTCCTGCCACCTCCCATCTCCCCAAGTCCTTACAAGCCTTCTTGGGTTCTTTTCACATATCATGTACCTAAAACATTAGTTTTAAAAACTACCCAATGCTGTGTGAAAATCTTCATCTTTTCAGTCTTCCTGCCGGGCCAGAATACTGACAAATTATCTTAAATGCAATAGCGTGAAGCACTGCTGGGCAAATTTACCAGCATTCGGGCCCAGCGGTGAGTCTGAATGGATTACAGTTTTTATTTTTATTTATTCATTCTTGGACTGCAATACCTCTGAGCACAGACTGCTCATTTACAAAGGTTCCATGTCAGTGGGGAGGGGAGACAAAACATACAAAGGGGTAAAAGTACAATGTTTCCCAAACAGTAAAATAAAGTGAACAAATATATATGTATCTACACACAGCTTTATCATTCTTGTAGGAAGAAAGCGCAGATGAGAGGGGGAAGGATAAAGATGGGAGGAAGAAAGAAAGATGGAAGTGGCAGCCATAGGCCTTGTCAGGCTGGTGTTGGGGAGTAGGAACAGGGTGAGATGGGCGGGGGGGCAGAAAGGTAGGAGGTGGCAGCCATAGGCCTTGTCAAGCCAGTTTGGGAGGCATTGGGGAGGGGTTGCCAGGGTCTTGTCAAAGTGCAAAAGGGGGTAGCCTCGGAATTATAGAGGTAACGGCAGAGATGCAGGGTTATTCACGCAGTATTGTAAAGTTTTTAAAACTTTGTTTTAGGTAACTACTAATCAAGACGGCCAGGGAAGGCTGGCCTGTCAGCACAGCAGTAGCGCTATCACTTGTGATGTCAGTGACCTGGGTTTGGAAATGAGCCAGAGTCATCGGGAGCTGGCCAGGAAGGGGGAGGAGGATTGAGTGTCCCCACAGATGTTCGCCATGGTCGCCACCCTTGGTGCAATACTATCATCTGTGTGACCACGGGTGGCAGTGCATCTGAAGGCACGTGGAAGGGGAGATGCAAGCTGGAGGATGGAGCATCGCTCATGCTTAGTGTGTGCATGCTCCTTGGCCGTCCTAGTGTGCATGCATCTCGGGCTGGCAGAAACACCAAGAAAAACACCGCAGGATCACTCTGAATATGACTTGCAGGCTCTGTACCATCGACTGCAACACCTCTCCACCAGCACTGACTTAAGATGACACGAGACGACTGAGTAGGCCCCCTAGGATCCTAATGAAGGAGACCAGTCAAAAGGGATAAATCACGGGGGTGGAAAGTGGCAGTGGGTGGGTAAGTCCCAGAGAAGATAGGTCTGGGGCCGGGATAAGAATGAAGGTTGCAGGCGTGTGGCATGGGGGTTGATAAACAATGAATATTTAACAAAAAAAGGAGGGGGGGCAGGCGCCCAAAGAGACTTGTAAGGACTGGCTGGGAGGGTGGTAGGGGTAAATGGGTGCGAGGAGTGGTTTAAAGTGGTAACAATTGGAAATGGATCTGGTTTTTATGATTCCGGCACGATTGAATTGCTGCAGCTGCCAGTTGCCATCACAAAATGTGATGCAATAATAGCTATTTAATAACGTGGCTCCTGCTATGAGTTCCTGAGCTGAGGTCTCAGTCCTCTGCCTTTGATATCCTAATCATTTCCACAGCAGTAGATTGTGATGCCACATGTAGGGAAATATGAGTTCAGCTGGAAAGTATGAATTGGAACAGATAAATTCAGAGGGACAGAAAGAATTTGGCTCCATCCCAAATGTCCTTCTTAATGACTGAGAGAAGGGAAATGCTGGGCAATATATGAAATGCAAAAGAAATTGAGTGTAGAGCCGGCCTGTCGGCACAGCGGTAGCGCTACCGCTCACGACGCTGGCAATCCGGGTTTGGGAACAAGCCTGGGGAGCTGGAGGGCCAGCCGGGGGGAGAAAGTTGAGCGTCTGTGGACTGCTCGCCTTCTCCAGGAAGGGAGTGGGGACAAGATTCGGTACTTGACTGACCCCAGGCGGAGGCCTGGGGTACAGCAAGTGCTCAGCCACTCCAGGAGGGTCGGGCATGCCAGACATCGGTGAAGCTCCACCTTGACGTCAGGGCACATGGCATGCCCAGGAAAGAACAGGGAAAAACACCTCCTTCACTCCGGGTAGACGGAGCGCCAGCACAGACCTCAGTGGTCCCCTGCCTATCCCATGCTGCAGCCCCGACAAAGTACTGTTAGTTTGGGGTGCTTGGAGCCCCACCTCGTCCCCGCCTGGGGGGTAAATCCAAGGCTACATGGGGGGACCACCGCAGGGCTCCAGGTATGGAAGGAACCGAGGCAGATGCCAGGCGCTCCCGAAGAAGCAGAGAGAAGGAGGCAGGGGTAGGCAGAAAAATAGAAAGTACAAAAAAAAATAAAGAAATTGAGTGTAAATACATGGTTCGTCATGTTTTCCCAGAGGTGACTGTCCCTCTTTAAAGCAGCAGTATTTGTCACTTGACAACATTTGATCATAACTTTTCAGCAAAAATCTATTTGCTTAGAGCTACAGTGGAATATTACCAGTAAAATATAGGAACTGTCAATGGGCTCACGCCTTCTGAGCTCCTGCCTTCAGTAAGAACTGTTTCTGATTTCCTTAAATTCATCCTTTGTGTACTGTTTTAATTTTTATCAGAGAATGTTTTAAGATTGATTTTATAGCTAATTTTGCAATTCATGGGTCAAGTTATTAAAACGATGGCCGCCACTCAGTTTCTAAAAAGCTCTTCCATTAAGGTTACCTGTTGAATGTGCAAAATAGATTTATACTGTGGATGTATTCAGACAGTGCTAGCAAATGTTTCTTATAAACAGCACTGTGCCAGGATATGTAGTTTTTTTCATGGCATGTAGGCATGGAAGCAGGAACTTTTTTTAAACTTCAAAATCCTGTATCCAAGTTCAAGAATAAAGAAAATCAAAAGAAAAATGAGCGTGTTGATCTTTTTGCCATGAAAATATTATTTCTGGGAAAAAAAAAAACTATTGCGACTGGAGGGGCTTCTGTTACCAGCACACAATCACAGCTGGCGACTGCAGAGCTCTGTGACACAACATTCCCCCATGTGAGTGTCAAGCCCTTCTGTCCGTCATTATTGAGGACATCAATATGAAAATGGAGTTTGATCCCTTCTGCTCCAGACTCTCTCTCACCTGCAAGTGACCTAAGAGTCATACGCTGAAAGGCAACCTTCGCATTAAAACACTGATGCAAGAACCAGGCAGGGCATTGGCAATAAAGCTAGATTTCAAAGAAATACAAAATCTGACATACCCCAATATGCAAGACACCATGGGAAATATATGCAAATCACCATGAAAGACTTTACTGGTTCTACTTAAAGACAATCATAAGACTGGTTCCTCCTTCCACTGGGCTGAGATACAGATGAGGCACACTGATGAGTCCTGAGGATGAAAAACGTGTCTTTGTATTGTGTTCTCCAGTCTTTGCAGATTGTTTGAGAGGCCATTTAGCACCATGTACTCCTGCATAAAGCAGAGCCAGTCCAAATTAATTCATGGTGATTTGCATATACTTCCCATGCTTTGCGTTGTGGGTATGTGTGACCAGGGAATTCGGGACAGTTGCAGTAAAAGCAGCAGAAACAAAAAAAACTGGAAATCAAAAGAATGTTTTCAAGAAAGTATTCAAGTAATAGGAAATGGAATGTTCTGAAATTCCAGTTTTAGGGAAGTGTTGTATAACTGAGCTCTGATGATGCCAACAGAGTTTCTTACTGGTAACTGAAAACTTTCAACTTGGAGAGCATTCCATTAACGTATTCTAACAATCTTGCATCATAGACACATTATTATGCTTCTTAAAAAGGATGCATTATTGTAGTTTCATGACTGAAACAACACAAACGTTTGGAAGGGGTCATTCAGTCTGTGTTATGTTAGCATATATTCCTATGCCCCACCAGTGAGATATGAGAGGATGTTAAGTACACTGTTCATTTCTTACCCAGGTGTATCCAGATCGCCACTGATGCCAGCCTGCTGAATTCCGAGTTCTGCTACATCCTTAAGGTTAGTGTTTGTGCCCTGTGTTTATTCCCTCACTTTTTACTTGAAAGTCTCACAGGTCCATCTTTTTTTTTTCAAACATAGTTCCACCCCTAGGCGCTGGTAGGGAACTCCTTCCACCCCTGCCAACCCCTGATGCCCGTATGCCAAGACTGCTCCCCTTATTTGTCCATGCCCCAGAGGCCCACACACACACTGGTGTGCCGCCCCTTCTCCCCCAGTTTACTCCCCAGGGCCAGGTATGCCTTCAGCCACTTTGACATTACTTCCCTGCTGTCCATCTGATCACCCACAGTGGAAGTGAAGGCCTGGAGGATCCCCTGGAAGGCATTGGAGACAGTCCAACACTGATCGTGGTGGGTAAGTAGAGGCCTCATCTGCCCAGTCCAGCCCCTTGTTTTTCCCCATTAATGCTGCCCTCACTCCAGCGTCCCTTTCTTAATGCGATCCCCTGCACTGCCACCTGTGGTCATCCAGGTGATGGTAGAGCAGCGGATCAGCAAGTCCCCCCTTTCCGGAGGAGGAGGAGGGTGTCCGTTTGGACACTCTAGCCTCCTCCCCTTGCCGGCCCTCCGATGGCCCTGGCACATTCCCATACCCAAGCCATCAGCATCACCAGCAGTAGTGCTACCACTGGGCCGGCAGACTGACTGATCCTTCTTTATGTTTGTATGAAAATAACCATCAATTGAATTTGTGTATGTTACCGTAAGGATGTTGGATTGATTAGCTTACATAGAAACATAGACTTTGATGGCAGATAAGGACCATTTGGCCCACCCAGTCTGCCCATTTCCCTACCTATTGGATTAGCTGCAGATTCTAGTTAACCAACAGCCTACTTCCTGCAACCCCCCCACTATAATTGCCTTATGTCTGTCCCATGTATGTTTGAATTCCCCCACTGTTTTAGACCCCACAACCTCTCTAAGAAGGCGGTTCCATGCGTCCACTACTCTCTCCGTGAAAAATAATTCCTCACATTACCCCCGAGCCATCTCCTAATTTTAAATTGTGCCCCCTTGTTCTTACACACCTCTTTTTCTGAAAGATGCTACCCTCCTGGACTTTGTAGATTCCCTTGAGGTACTTAAAAGTTTCTATCATGTCCCCCCTGTCCCTTCTTTCATCAAGGGTATACATATTAAGCTCTCTCAGTCTCTCTTAATATGGTTTCTGATGTAGACCCTGCACCATTTTAGTTGCCCTCCTCTGGACTGCTTCCATCCTGTCTATGATGGCTTACCAAGCTTCACCAGTACAAGCCAGGCCTTGATGAGCAAAACCACTTGCCTGGCTTGTGCTGGCCCTTTTTGTGAGCCTGAGCACTGGTCTGGCTTGCACTGGCCCTGTTTTGGTGAGCTGAAGCACTAGTCTGGCTTGTATTAGCCTAGCTAGGTGAGCCAGTGCACTTACGTTGAATTATCTTGAAAAGCTATTTCACTGGTCCAGCTTGTACTCCCTTAGCTTGATGAGCCACCGGACAGGCCTGGCTTGTACTGGTGAAGCTTGGTAAGCCATCTCACCAGCCTCACTTGTGCTGCCATGGGATCATCCAGTTATATGTTTTGGTCCAGTCCCAAATCGTGTACAGTGGATAGACAAGAGTGTTCAAGGGCAGGTAGAATCTTTAGCCAGAAAAAACTCAAGAGTGTCTGTCGAGGCACAGGTCAGGAAGAATAGGAAAACCAGGAGCGGGCTTTATTCAGCCCTGTTACAGTGTCCTAATTCTTAGGCTTTTAATATCCCTAGTTCCCTGCAACTCTCCTCTAGCCATCCTCAGTTTAAATTACATCTTAAGGTCTGCCTACTGACCCAGAGCACTTTTCAGTGCCCCACTGGCTGTAGGTATATGACTGTATCAAGCTGTACTAATCTGCTTATTCTGCCAGTCATGTTATGTCATTGTATCCCATGCCTGTATATTATTGCATCAGTGCGTACCTGTGAAGTACTGAATGTCCTGTGCTCCTATATTGTTGTACCTATACTGACTCGTGTTGTGCCTGAAACTGGGCTCTTGGCCCACTGTACTTGGCCTGTTATCGAATAAATAAATAAATGGAACAGAATTGCATGTCAACTTTGTGTACTGCAGGCAAGAATAATAAGGATGTTTGTGATGAGTACAAGAAATGTTTTTCATTATAGGTACCCTTTGAGAGTATAGACAACCAGGGTATTGTATATACCTGGGTGGGACGGGCTGCAGACCCAGACGAAGCCAAACTTGCCGAGGACATCATGAACCTCATGTTCGATGATTCTTACAGCAAGCAGGTAATTCTCTTCACCTGTTTCCCAGTCCTGTTACAGATGACTTGTGAAAATGTCACACTAGTGCAGAGCTCTTCAGTAAGACAGCAAAGGAATTCCATTAACATGCTAATAATTTCCCACAAGTAAGTGTGTGTGTATGTATGTGTGTGTGTATAGATACAGATACACATACAGTCTCAATACTGTACCACTATAGATTATGCTAGCTAACAATACAAGTGTGGTGTTCTTATTGGCTTCACCCAGATTCATTATTTTTCTTAAAAAAAAGATTGCACTTACCCGTGGTGTACAGTTCCTTCGAATATATACTGTTCCTAACTTGGATTTGCAGTTTGAGAAAGAGTGACTGTGGGAGGCTTAGGCCAGCCAGTAGGCTGGCTGGATCAGCTGGTTCATTTTTCTTCGAATTGCAGTTGTGCATTTCCAGTGCTTAACCATGCCTAACACTGCACCAACAACTACTTATTAGCCACATAACTGTATTTACAAAATAAACCAGTGCAAGGGTTGGGGCTAGTTAGCGGATAAAGACACTGCCTTTTTCTGTCTGAGACCCGAGTTTGATTCTTGACTGTGGTCACACAAAAAAAGGAATTTCATGGTTTCAGCTGTGTTTCTAGAGAGCAGGAGTTCACATGCATAAAACCCTAATATATACACACGCACACGCACGCATGCATGCCTGGCAATTAAACTCACTCATCACGCAGGAGATATAATTAAGGGCATTGTGAGATCCGGGCAGAGAAAATATGCACTATACCAGAGCTCTGGATAAAGAGAGGGCCTTTGGGGCCCTCAGTCCTATAGAAGTCTTGAATTCATTGCCCAGTTTCTGTTTGTAAAGCCAGTACAAGAATAGTGATAGTGCTTGAATGACTTAGTTGAAGGGGAATGTCCGCAGTTGCAGCCCCACACCACCACAATTTGTACTTCCAGTGCAAAAACTCATTTTCTCTTACATTGCTGCTGTTTAAATCTGATTATTTTTGCAATTCCCTTCCCCCCATGATCAGCAAAATGTAAACAGTCACTCAGCAGCACCCCCACAATTCCCCACAGCTGGCATCCGCGATGTGGGTCAGCTGTGGGAGATTCAGTGTACGGTATTTAGTCCTGGAGCTTCCAAAAGCTGCATTGTGCCAGTCCTGCTGTGCTCCTGTGGTGGAGCAGTGACCAGTGTAACAAAACTTTTCAAAGCTCCGGGACAGGTGATCTCAATACCGCTGAGGTGCCCATTCTTTCAAGGTGATGTTCAGATTTCTAAAAAGCACTGTTGAAGGAAATGGGATAGCACATTGAATTGCCTACGGCTGACACCTGTTGCCGATGTCAGTAGCAGAAGATTGTGGGTTTGCCGCTGATTGACTATTTACATTATGCCAACTGGGGGACAGCAGGATCAACCAGATTTAAATAACCGCAGTGTAAGAGAAAGCAAAATGTTTACAGTAAAAATGGAGATCGGGGGCAGTCCCACACAAGTCTTGGGGCTGGAATCATAGACGTTCTCCTTTAACAGATTAGAAATGTGGACAATATATTATCCATGTTAATACATGGATTTTCATTTAGGCCTGCTTCTGTATGCAAGGTTCAGGTATAAATTATTCAGCATGGCATTATTACAGGCTGATGTCAGAACATTGGGGGTGATATGGTTTACTTATGTTAGCATAACAAGTTTATAGAAAGCTGCTTGACAAAGAGAAGCATGGGACTAGCCAGGTTGTAGCCTGAAACCCTAGGCCTTCATTTGGATTCAAAAACTTGTTACCAAATCTGCTTTAACTCAACTGGCCATGAATACTGTTCTTCCATGCACAGTATGCACCAACGTATGGGCCTTCAATATTCAAAATCCTGCTGACCTCCTCGTCTTTTTTTTTTTTTGTGAACTTTGTTTATCCACCAGACTCCAGCTACCAGGGGCATCTCTCAGACGAGGGCTCACTCGCTGTCTCTGCCGCCTGCCTGAACCCAACCAAGGAATCTGATGCTAGCTCCCCCCAACTCCCACCACCCTTACGGGAGGAGCGGGGACCAGGGAAAGTCAAGTCAGGCCAGGGCCAGCATTGGGCGTGTGTGGACTTGAGCACCCGAGCCCCATCGTCTCCTCCCCCATAGCTGGGGATTTTCCACCTTGTGTTGCCTCCTGGAGTGTGGACGTGCAATGGCATCTGTGCATGGAAATGCTGCTGCCCTCCGCCGCTCCTTGCAGTGCCCCTAATCTCCACCAGGGGCCATGACGGAGCAAGGCAAGACCGTCAACCCACCCTGGGAGAGGACATCAGTCCTCCGGATGCTCGATCCTCTCCCTCCCCTGCCAACTCCTGAATCTGCTCCCAAACCTGGGTTGCCGGTGTGGTGCGAGGTGTGGCATCCAGCTCCTCAACCCTTAGCACCACTGGGCTGGCATCTTACTGTCATCTCAAGTGGTTTGAATGCTGTATTTGTATATTTCAGGTGATAAATGAGGGAGAAGAGCCTGAAAACTTTTTCTGGGTTGGTATTGGTGGACAGAAGCCCTACGATGAGGATGCTGATTACATGAAACATGCCAGACTGTTTAGGTAAGTGGTGCTGCTTTGCTTGGTAACAGATCCTCATTTCTCTGTAGCTGACATCAGAGGAGGGCTGCAACAGTGGGAGAGTCAATACCTGGCAGTGCATGTTAGAGCTTTTATAAGTGCAGATGTTTTTTGGTCCTGCTGTTCTCCTGGGGCTAAGTATAATCCCAGAAGTACAGTCCTGTGGAACTGTACTTAGCCTAGGGAGGATACTGCGACCAACAAACAAAAGATCAGAGCTTACAAAAGCTGTAACATGCACTGCCGGGTATTGAATTTTCCACTGTTGTAGCCTTCCTCTGATGTAAGCTACAGAGAATTCTGGGATTTTTAGTTACAGAACATGTCAGCTTGCAAGTCGGCATAATTACATAGATACATAGATACATAGACAGTGTCGGCAGATAAGGGCCTATGGCCCACCCAGTCTGCCCATTTGAGCTTGTAAGTTCAGTTTGTTTTCCTAGAAGTCTTTTTCCCCTTACCCCTGACCTCTAGAATTCCTTTATGTCTATCCCATGCATTCTTAAATCCCGTGATTGTTTCAGCCCCCACCACTTCCTCTGGCAGGGTGTTCCACTTGTCCACCACCCAAATTAGTCTGATACACCTCATCATACTGCAGTAAACAGTAAGTATATGAAAAAAAACCTTTCTGCATATGAAGTGCAAATTGGGACCAGCCCCACACTTAGGTGTGAGGCTGTTAATGCTGATGGTTCCCCTTTAAGATGAATGGGTCAGGATGCTGGGAAACGGGCACTAATACAGGTAATATAGTTACGGGCTGGGTAAATCACCTACAGACTTCTAGCTCTTCAGTATAGACCTAGAGCAAGAGGGGGGATGATGGAGAGCTATAGGTACCTCGCAGGGGTGAACAGGGTTCAGGAGGGGCGGTGTCTCTTTCAAATGAGAAAGATCTCCAGGACCAGCAGGCATGTGAGGAAGCTGGGGAGGGGATAGTTTTAAAGATGTGAGGAAGTACTGCTTCACTGAAAGAATGTTAGATGCCTGGAACAGACCACCAGTGGAAGTGAAAACAGTAGCAAGCTTCAAGCATACACTGGATAGACATACAGGAATTTTAGTGAATAGGCAGGGAGGAGGTAGAGTCGCAGAAGACCATTTAGGGTCTGCGAAGACAGACTAGGCAGGGACCATCTAGACAGACTGCATGGGCCAATTGGTCCTTTTCTGCTGAAAGATTCTGTTTTTCTGTGTTTCAGAGGAAGTATTGCAGTCTCCAAGCACCATGCTTTCTGTGTAAATAATTATCAAAAGTGACCTGGCGTGCAGTGGGAACAGCAGTTGTTAGTCATCCTCAAATGTCTGTCAAAAAAGTCAGGTTTTTAGGTTACATTTGAAAGTGGGGGCCGAGGGAGCAGACCAAATATCTAGGAAGGGGGGTTGTTCCATAAAAGAGGAGCAGCAACAAAAAACGCCCTGTCCCCAGCTGATGTCACTGCTGTCTGTCAGTTTTCACTGGATCCTGAGTTTGCTTCCAAACCCGGGTCATCTGCATGGAAGTGCACCACTTACTTTGGACCACTGGGTGGCACCAAATTGTGATCCTTTTGGGTCATCATGTGCTGTCAGACTGATTAAATTGTTTACTAGGTATTTGGCTCTCACTTTATATAATCCTAAAAAAAACTGAGAATTTTGAAGATACACGGTCAGCCCTTTTTGCATCATACTATTTTAGTTGAAAACCCACGTTTTATGATTGCTTACATTTTCTAAAACTCATAGAAGTTGTTGGCTGTTTCATCTTCCATTCTTAGTAGACCCGAAATGCATGGGGATTATGCAGTTATATCCAATTTTGTTTTGCTTCACATCCTTGGTCTACCCTTTTTTTTATTTACATTTTTTTTTATTTGGCGCTTCCACCGCCGGCACCATCCACTCGATCATAGACCCTTGGTTGCAGCATCCCATATTAGCTGCCCTCCCTGTATCCCCTGGCTTTTCCCCCCAGCACAGGGTCGCAACACCCGGACCCCCTTGAGAGGTGCCGCGATTGACAGGATAGGCCGGGAGTCGGCCTGGGAGCCGATTGCAGCCAGGGGTGAGCTTCATTGAGGCGGTGGAAGGCAGCATTTTTCTTTCCCCTTTAAGCGGGGCCGGGAACATGCAATGACGCCTGCATCTGTCCCGCCCCTCAGTGCTTTGTTGGGCCAGTTGCTGGGGTGCCTCCGACCTCTGCCAGGCGTCCCTCAAGCACCAGACACACCTCACACCTTCCCCCCAGAGAAGGAGAGCAGTCCTTGGGACGCTCAATCCTTCTCCCCCGACCGGCCCTCCGATGACCCAGGTCCGTTCCTGAACCCAGGTCGCCGGCATCACAAGCGGAAATCCAACCACTGAGCCGATGGGTCAGCATCCTTGGTCTACTCTTATTGCATACTTTCTGAACATTAGGAACATCCCAAAACAGTGCAGCCACTCTGGGACAGTAGTCTCCTCTCCTCTCGGCATAATGAGTGGCTGGATTGTGTCAGAGATGTTCATTGGTCTAGGAAAGATATAGTGGAAGTTGATCACAGATTGTAAACAAACACATTTTGTGTGGTAACACCTGTATGGAGGGCAGTCTGTTTTTTTTTTTTTTCTTAAGGAAAAAAGGATTCTGAATCAAACTACCAGTTACACCAGCTATCTGTGCCAAATGTGAACAATCATAAACGTATGTTTTTTAAACTAGACACATTTTGAGGCCTAAGGGGGTCAATAGTGTCCCTTTAAACCTGATTTCATTCATTTTGCTGTTATTTAAGCATTAAAAATTCACGCCCAGGCAGGTTTACATGCACAAAGTGACCAGATTGAAAACATTCAGTGCACTTCAGTCTGATTCAAATCAAGTCTGATCCCGCAGCCATTCTGCTGAAATTAAGCTCCAGTTCTAGGGACATGGATATGTTGTTCATCCACACTGTCTGGCAGGTATCCTTGCCGCTTTAAATCTTGCCGGAAGGTCTTCAAGCTGGCTCCTCCCACCCACCCGGGTGGTAAAACTCTCGGCTCCGCCCCATGACGCCAGATCTTCCTTACCGCTTGGAAGCTCAGGTTTCCTCCTTAACGCTCTGCGTATAAGACTGGTTCCTAATTCTTCGAATTTTCGAAATTAAAAGTTTTTTTTTTAAAAAGACTTCGGTCTTCTCTCCCTCGCGGCTGCGATGGACAAATCGACTCCCGGTTTCCGGAGATGCCCTTGCGGGCAGAAGATGTCTCGGACGGATCCGCATTCCACGCAAGGCCTCACTGCTTAGGCCTTGAGCACACCCGCAGGCTTGGCGCACCTGTGCTCTTCCTTGGCCTACGCCCTCGAAGACCGCTGCCTGCTTACAACTGGGGGCTCCTCGAGAAGCGATTTTCCGGTGAAGTCAAAAGAGGCCTGTTGGCGGTGTCCCTGGTGGCGGGCTCGGGCGGATCAGCTTGAGCAGATGATCACCCTCGAAGAGGAGGCGCGGCCGCTTCTGCCTCGGCTGCGCATTTGTCCCGCCTCTCTGTGCCTCTTATTCAGCTTCTTTAAGGAGCTTTGTCTGACCTCTTGACTAAAGGTGAGGGACTAACTCTTCTGGACCGCTTTCTCGGTCCAAAAGAGAGACAAGGGTAAGTCTCACTGTCGATGCTCTTGGGAGCGGAAAGATCCCTCTCCCGAGTGGTCGGCCGACTTCGGTCGACTTCTAAGCTCGCCACTGGTCTCATGGTGTCCCCATCAGGCCAGTTGACCGGAGATTCCCCTCACGACGTGGTCGAGATTTTTCTCACCTGCTGGATCGGTTGGTTTCCCGCTGGAGAAGCCAAGAATCCCCTCCCGGTTCCCAGTGGAGTTGAGGACCCGTTGCTCGCTCCAGCCCGGTTCCGGAGCCTTCGGTTGGAACCTTTTCCGAACCGAGGGAGGCCGGGTTCCCCACGACACCTCCTCGCATCCTCGGCAAAGCCGAGGTTTTCGGTCTCGGACTTCTTCGTGTCCAGCTGTTCCCGTGGCCATAGGCGGTCTCGGTCTTGGCATCGCGGGCAAGCGCCGCCCTATCCTCTCTTCCTCCTCCTCGGACGGGGGAGGCTTCGCGCAAGTTGCGTCAAGATGAGGAACTCTGGTGGCAACAGCTCCTTCTGACCGGGAATAAACCGACGCTGCCGCCTTCCCCAGCCATTAAGTGGCTGTCACCGAGTGGTCGAAACAACCCTCGCTTTATCCGAGGAGCCTGTTCCCAGGCCGTTGTTCTGCCAAAACCAGCTGCCCTACCGATTCGTGGAACCTCAGCTCATTACAGTCATAGTTGGGGCTCCGACCTAAAATTCTCGGTCGGCTCAGGGACTGCCCCATAGGCTGTCTGTCACCCTCACTCCCGATCGACCTCGCAGGTGGAGGTGGCTCAGGCCCGAGGTAGCTTTTGAAGACTCTTCCGAGTCTGAAGACGATTCCTCCCTTTCTCCAAGCGAATGGACTTGGAGTCCTCAGAGGACAGTCGGTGGACGATAGCCCTCTCGTCTTCCTGGGATTGCTTCGCTCATCTCAGAGTCCACCGGGATGAAGCTCGAACCCTGCTTGCTGGCCAGGTATCCCTCACAGAGATTCTGGACTGAGGGATTCCCCACGGAGGCTTTCCGTGGCCGAGGGCCACAGGGCCCGGCCTTGGAACTTTGCCAGCGCCCTGCTTCCTGCTCCTACTTCGCCAGGATGGCCAGGAAGTATGCGGTCCCTACCGGTTCCCTGTCCGGTTTTTAGGAACACCCCTCAGCCGAGGGGTTAGTTACCAACAACGCTTTCCGCGTGCTGGAACGCTAGGGATGTGGACAAACCTCCCGACAAGGAGTCCAAGAAATTGGACTATGCTGGCTGAAAGTCTATGCTAAGGCCCTCCTCGGCTCGCCAGGCCAGTTCGGCCGCCCTCATGACACATTTCTCTCATGCCCTGTTGGGCTCCCTGGATGAGGTCGTCTTCATCTTCCCGCTGATCTGCAGACCACGGTCAGGCAGGTGCGGGACCAGGGCAGGGCAGTGGCCAAACAGCAGCTCCAGACTGCTTTTAGACATTGGGGACTCATGTGCCAGGTCTGTGGTGGTGCAGGCTATAGCGTCAGTCGGGCTTGGCTGAGGATATCCACCTTTACTGGATACCAGCACAAGTTGGCGGATGTTCCTTTTTGGGACAGAACCCTTGGCCCTGGGTGGAAGGTCACCTGCAGAGGATCAAGAAGTCCAATACTACCTTGACTCCCGGCCCTTCCGCTCGAAGGACAAAGGTCAGAAACCACAGCCTAAGCCCCTTTCGTCTCTTCTGCACCACAAGGTCTGCCCAGCAACGTCAGGGCTAGCAGGCTCGGCTCATCAAACCCAACCCGGGCTTGCTCCAACAGGAATCAGAGGTAAAGGCCCAGGAGGTTCCTCGGCCGGTCCCTCCTCCAAGCCTGCCCAGTGACGGGCTGAGGGGTGTCGCCTCCAACCCCGTCACCTCACCCCAGGTTCCCCCCCTTGGGGGACGGCTCCGGCACTTCCTTTCCACCTGGTCCGTTATTACCACGGACAGGTGGGTGCTGGAGGTGGTGGGAAAAGACCTGCCTCTAGAATTGAAGAGGCCTCACCCTTCAGAGCCGCCGCCCTCAGGGGGCCTGGGTCCGCCACCACTGTCGGCCTGCCGGGCCGACATTGCCCTCCTCCAAAAGGAGGTGATCAGGAGGTGGCGAACCCTCCCTCAGACCCGGGTTTGTGTCCAGGTATTTCCTGGTTCCGAACGGATGGGGGCTGGTGCCCATTCTCGACCTACACGACCTGAACAAGTTCCTAAGGTCTCGAACCTTCAGGATGGTCACTCTGGCTCAGATAATACCATCCCTGGAACACGGCGTGTGGTTCTGCTCTCTGGACCTGCAGGGCACGTTCTTTCACGTCCCTATCCGTCCGTCACATCGGAGATTCCTACGCTTTCGAGCGGAGGGATCCCTTTTCGAGTTCCGAGCCATGCCCTTCGGCCTGTCTCCAGCTCCCAGAGTCTTCACCAAATCCATAGCAGTGGTGACAGCCTTCCTGCGGCGCCGAGGGGTCCGGGTGTACCCTTGCCTGGACGATTGGCTGATAGCAGCCCTCCAGACAGGAGGTGGAGCAGTCCAGAGATCTGGCCTCCAGGTTTGCTCTCAAATCGGCCTCTCATCAACGAGGCCAAGTCGGAACTCGAGTCAAGCAGGTGATTCTGTTTATCGGGGCAGAGCTCGACTCTCTCTCGAGCCAGAGCACGGCCCTTGTGGACAGGGCCGAGGTTCTTACCTCCTTTGCCCAATCATTTCTGGTTGAGCAATTGCGCGCCTGCCGGGACTTCCTCGCCCCCTGGGTCTCATGGCGCCTGTACCAGCGTGGTCCGTTGGGCACGCTGGCGCATGCGCCCCCTTCAGTGGGGACTGGCCAGCCAGTGGTCACAACGCTGCGATCCATTGGACCAGCTAGTGACGGTGACCCAGGAGATGGGGAACGCTCTCCGGTGGTGGACCGTTCCATCTCATCTGCAGGAGGGCATCCTGTTTGTCCGCCCCGAGCCGACAGTCTCTCTATCGACCGATGCCTCTCTGATGGGTTGGGGTGCCCATCTGGGGAACACCGGGCGCGACGCCTCTGGTCCCCAAGGAGTCCCGATGCCACATCAACCTGCTGGAGCTCCGAGCGTCCACCTAGCTCACTGCCTTTGTCCGCTTTCTCTGGGGTCAAGTGGTCCAAGTCCAGACGGACAATACCACCATGTACTACCTAAACCGGCCAGGGCAGGACGCTGCCCATGCTTCTATGCAAGGAAGCTCTCGCATTTGGTCACTGTGGCACAGCTTGGAGGCGGATCTCCTAGCTATTCATGTGGCAGGAGCCTCCAACACCCTGGCCGATGCCCTGAGCCGGATAGGGGCTGCATCTCACGAGTGGTCTCTCCTGCCGGAGGTAGTACAAGATCTGTTCTCCCATTGGGGCACACCTCAGGTGGACCTGTTTGCCTCAGGGAGAAGCGGGCTGAGGCTGTTCCATGCCCGCCTCTCAGCAGGGCTCGCTGCAGGGGGATGCCTTCTCGAGGCCGTGGACCCCGGGCCTCTTCTACGCCTTCCCCCCATTTCCTTGATTCACAAAGTGCTTCTCAAAGCAAGGAGGGACAAGGCGCAGGTGATTCTGATAGCCCCAGACTGGCCCCGCCAGTTCTGGTACCCAGATCTCCTCAGCTCCAGGCTCCTGAGGCAGCTTCCAGCTCGCCCGGACCTGCTGTCAGTCAGTCAGGGGAAGGTGTTCCATCCGGACCTTCAATCCCTGCACCTGACGGCCTGGTTCTGGAGCTGCCAGGAGTTCCAGGCCTTGGGTCTTTCTTGACGAGGTCCTCAATGTTGTTGAGGCGTCCCGTATGAGTTGACTCAGGAATGCATGCCTTCAAATGGAAGAGATTTTCCATTTGGTGTCCGGGCAAGGGCTTGGACCCTTCTCCTGTCCTTTGCAAGCATCTTGGACTATTTATGGTCCCTTTCTGCAAGGGCTTAGGTCGTGACGACCCTAAGGGTGCACCTGGCAGCCATCTCTGCTTACCTGGCTGTGGCCAGGAAGCAGTCGGTGGCGCAGGAGAGGTGGTCTGGCGCTTTTTCAAAGGCCTTGATCAATTTCCTCCAGTGCGAGAATCTCCACCTCGGATTTACTGCTGGTACTGGCAAAGCTCATGGGCAAGCTCATTCGAACCAATGCACAGGTGTGAACTCTCTCACCTGTCGTGGAAGACCGCCTTCTTGGTGGCTATCACGTCAGCCAGAAGGATGGGAGAACTCCAGGCACTTTGCATCGAGTCTCCTTACCTGGTCTTCCACAGGGACAAGGTTGTCCTGCACCCCAACCCGAAATTCCTTCCAAAGGTGGTGTCGGAGTTTCACCTTAACCAGGTGTTGACTCTGCGGTGTTCTACCCCAATCGAGCCGAATACAGGCTCCATACTTTGGACCCTAAAAAGGCGCCGCTTATATATAAGGAGCGCACGGTTGAAATTGGGAGAGATTCGCCAGCTGTTTGTCACTCACGCTGAAGCCGCACCTGGCAGACCTCAGCCAAGCGGACGATAAGCAGGTGGGTCACCTCCTGCATAGATCTCTGCTATAAGTTGAGGGCATGGAGCCTCCCAGAGGGATAAGAGCTCATTCTACCCGCCATACTGCTGCATCGGTGGCTGCTTCCAGGGACGTCCCTATCCAGGATATCTGCAGTGCTGCTACCTGGAAGTCAGCACACACCTTCATCACCCATTACCACATCGACCTTGAGTCACGCCGGGATGCTGGTTTTGGGGCCTCGGTTCTCCAGTCTCTATTCCCTAAGTAGGGAGTGTGTGCCTTGCCTCCCTCCTCCCGGAGAACTGCTAGGAGTCTGCCAGACAGTGTGGATGAACAACATATCCATGTCCCTAGAAATACAGGTTACTCACCTGTAACAGGAGTTCTAGGAATGGTATATGTTGTTCATCCACATGCCCAACCTCCCCGGCTTCGACGCACAACCTGAGCTTCCAGTGGGCCAGATCTGGCGTCATGGGGTGGAGCCGAGAGTTTTACCACCCGGGTGGGTGGGAGGAGCCAGCTTGAAGACCTTCCGGCAAGATTTAAAGTGGCAAGGATACCTGCCAGACAGTGTGGATGAACAACATATACCATACCTAGAACTCCTGTTACAGGTGAGTAACCTGTATTTCAATTCCAGTGTGCATGTAAACCAAGGGATTTAGTCTTTGCTGTTTTGGTCCCTGTAAGAACAGATCCAGAAGCAGATTATTTGATATCTTTTACTGGACCAACATAGATGTATCAAATCATTTGCTTTTGGATCTGTAAACAAAGGGGTGGTAGACTGTCCAGGAAACAGAACTGGGCAGCAAGAAACAGCCATGGTGAGAATATAAGGCAGACTCAGTTTCAGCAAACCGCCATTTCTGTAACATAAAAGCAGCCAGCTGACCACCATGAGGCCACTCTGGCACCCAGGTGGCCCTGCAGCAGCATGTCATGCGACTGTGCTGTGCACTGGATGCTAGAGGGACTCTTGGCACATGGGGCGCAACTGGGCTGAGAGATGAGTTGCCAGTGGCAGTGCTCACTGGGAGGTGGGATGGAACACTGCACTGGCATTGGAGGGTGGGGGAGGAAAATGGAGGGGCTGGCAGCTCTGTGGGAGGATGCCTGAATTTTGATTGGCACTTTCCTTTTGTAGTCCTGGCCCTCCTGCCATCTTGCCAGTCATCTTCTTGCCTCCATTAAGAGATCAGCTCTTGAGCGAAGTGCTTCAGGTTAAGATCTTCCTTGTATTTCAGATGCTCCAATGAGAAGGGGTATTTTGCAGTTTCTGAGAAGTGCTCCGATTTTTGTCAGGATGATCTGGCTGATGATGACATCATGTTGCTGGACAACGGAAAAGAGGTAAGTGGACCTGATGGGGAAACATTTTTCCAGTAGTAACTTTGACCCTTTTGTAAAGCAAGTTTTTTTTTTGTCTGTTATCCAATCCTTCTGTTGGAACACTCACCAATCCATCAATGCTCTACACCACCTTTTTTTTAGGTTAGCGACCCCTCAACCCTGTCAGTCACTTCTTCCACTGTCCCAGCCGGTGAGGATTTGTACAGATCAGGTCTAGAGAGTACTGCAAGACTCATATAGACAGCATGGTGCACATACTTCCCCCCCACACACACACTTTTCTCCCTGAGGTCCCTTCCTCCATCCCATGGCATAAGTGGTGTGTACTTTGGCATCACAGTGTTCTCCTCTGAGAGGTAAACTCCCTGGCCCAGCTGCAGGGGGTCACTGTGGCCCCAGAGCTCACTGCCAACACTCCCCCAACTGAGGTGTACTTTTTTAAACTTACATTTTATTGTTTTGTAGTAAAACAATTACATACAAGCATTCTTATGTCAGAAATCGCATCATAGTACATCAGGATACATTCAGTGTAATAGGGGTGTATAATCTAAACATTTTTATTTAAGGGTATGCTTTCGGTCAAAACATAACACAACCCACTCCATCCTTGTCGACAAAATCAACAGTTCGCCGACAGGTCACTGTGTTGGTGCGCCTGACACAGGGGCACATTGTCTCCTGGTCCTGCACCCCTGAATCAACTCAGACTTGGAGTTGATAATCTATAGTGTGGGCAGAGCCCCCGTGGAAAAAATGGACCGGAAGACAGTTGGGATTTACGTCAACCGCAATCCTCATGTCAACATAAACTTGTTGCTGTGATGCCAGTCGACGAAAGTGTTGTCGAACCGGCATCATACAGCATTATTTATGGATACGAGGGTAGTCCATCACAAAGCAATCCAGATAAGTCTGAAAATAAGCTGCAACCCACAAGACTTTTGAACGGTCAGACTTGAAAAAGATATCCCGAGCATTTGTAAACAACAGCCTGTGTTGCTGTGACCCTCCTCCGAATATGTGTTCCCCCATAAAACAGTGACAGACAGCGAGTTACATCCTCCATCAAAACTGCATTAAAATCAAATGTATAGTATGAACCAACAGACTAACGTCTAGAAATTTCATCTCACGGCCTTATGTCTAGAATGGCCGCCATTTTAATTACAAAGCTGTAGTTGTAGCGCTGCTATATTTAAAATCTACATTTCCAGCCGGCCCTCTGGCGCAGTGGCATGGTGGCCGTCTGCGGCGTCGATGACATGGGGACGGATCCGGTGTCCGAGGCTGGCCAGGGGGTAGGATTGAGCATCCACAGGACTGCTCTCCTGCTTTGGGAGAGGGAGGTTGCGTGTCCAGCGCGACGTGGACCCCAAGTGAGGCTACAGGGTACCACAAGAGCTCCGGCGCCTGCACGTTGGGGCAGGGCGGACGCTGGCCGCCATTGCACACGCCCCTGAAAACCCTGGAAAATCTCGGCTCCCCGCTACTGAGCCAGCTGCAGCACCAACCCCTCTGGCAACCTAACTCTGCCACTGGCAGCCCCATTTGGTGGGGTCAGCCCCGAACATGTGGGGGTCAGTCACTGCAGCAGGGTGAACCCCATTTGCGGGGTTAGGGGAAGCCGGGGAAAAAAACATACTAAAAAAAAAAATCTACTTTTCTTACATAGAAGTAACCATTTCTTTTATACCAGGTCATAACGTTTAACTTGCCAACAACAGAGCAACAATCTAAGAAAATATTAGAGTCCTGAGTAGTATCATGAAACTACCTCCTCTCTAGTATGAGAAAGTTCAGTCGGTAATAAAACCTGGTGGTGTTCTTGTTTCATCCTCTGATTCCGATGATTCCCTTCTTCTGGCCTGATCAAACTCTCCAGCGAAGATCTCTGCTCTCTTACCGGCCTCTTCAGGATCTGTAAATTGGTATCTCTGGCTTCTGTATTGGATCCGTAGTCGAACAGGCATTAGTAGCGAGTGGGTAACCCCCAAACTGTGTAACTTAGCCCTGACTCCATCAAATTTCTTCCATCTCGTTCTAGTAGTGAACGATAAATCTGGAAAAAGGTGTATTGTGGATCCTTGGAAATTTAGCCGTCTAGCGTCTCTCGCCGCTTGTAGAGCAAGATCCCCGGTAAGCCGGATTGCTAGTTACCACAAGGATGGTCTGAGGCAGCTCAGTGATGGGCCCCACTGGCCTAGGAAAGACGAGTTCTCCAGCGCTTCAAGACAGTATTTAAGTTGGGCATTTTCTTGTATCATCTTGCCAGAGGACGGTAATGCTTTTGTAGCCATAGATTCTGCTGTACTTGCTGTTTGTGACTGCCTCAATCTTAGCATCTTGATCTGTGAATTTAGCCAAGAGTGATTCCACTTTAGTGTCTATGGCCTGCATTGATCTTTGCTGAACCCTCCATGGTTGTTCAGGCTCCGACAAGGATTTGGTGGCAGACTCAGCTTGAAGTGTCTCCACTGGCTGAAATTTCGTGTTGGCAGCAGGACCCTTATTAGTGCGTCCCATGGTCAAATAAGATATCAGTCTAATCCTCTAGACCTAAGAAAGTCCAATCTGGTCAGAAAAACCACGTTCTTGGGACATGGATATGTTGTTCATCCACACTGTCCGGCAGGTTCCTTGCCGCTTTAAATCTTGCCGGAAGGTCTTCAGGCTGGCTCCTCCCACCCACCCGGGTGGTAAGACTCTCAGCTCTGCCCCATGATGCCAGATCTTCCTTACCGCTTGGAAGCTCAGGTCCCTCCTTAATGCTCTGTGTATAGACTAGATCCTAATTCTTCGGTTCGCCCGAAACTTATTCTTAAATTTTGAAGACTTCGGTCAAATTACTCCCTCGCGGCTGCGATGGACAAATCGACTCCCAGTTTTCGGCGGTGCCCATGTGGGCAGAAAATGTCCAGGACGGATCCGCACTCCACGTGCATCTACTGCCTTGGCCTAGACCATGACCCGCAGGCCTGCGAGTCCTGCCGTTCGTTTTCGGCCAACGTCCTGGAAGATCGTGCTGCCCGGTTACAGCTTGGGCGCCCCGAGAAGTGCTACCCGCCGGTGAAATCAAAGGAGGCCCGTTGGGCGGTGTCCGCGGCGGCTGGCTCGAGCAGATGATCGCCCTTGAGGAGGAGGCGGCACAGGCCGCATCATCCTCTTCCTCGGTCGTGGCATTTATCCCGCTTTCTTTGGGATCCTCCTACACAGCGTCTTTTAAGGAGCTTTGCCAATCCCTTTCCACGAAGCGAGAGGAGCCATCGACATTCTTCTCGGTTCAAAAGAAGGACTCGAAGGTAAGTCCCACCGTCGGCGTTCGTGGGGCGGAAAGATCCCCTTCCCCGGACAGTCGACACTCGACTTCGGTCGAGGTTGCGGCTAAGGCCGCTGGCTTCACGGTGTCCCCGTCAGGTCAGCCAGCCGAGACACCCGTCGATGCGGTCGAGATTTTTCTTGACCCGTCGGATGGGCTGTCGACTGGTGAAGCCTACAACCCTTCTTCACTGGTTCCCCCGGTGGAAACCGAGGACTTTCCTGTGCCAGAGTCCCCGGTCAAGGCTTCCGAGCCGAGGGAAGAGCGGGTGTCCCCCGCCCCTTCCCAGACCCCTCCTCGGAAACACAGAGTATCTCGGTCTCGGTCTCGGACAGCATCTCGGTCCAGCCGATCCCACTGACATCGGCGGTCTCGGTCTCGGCACCGAAGTAAGTGGCGCTGCCGCTCGTCCTCGTCTTCCTTCTCGGAGAGGAGAGGCTTTGGTGCAAATTGCGTAGACGCTACGAGGACCTGATGTAGCAGCAGTTACTTCTGTCCAGTAACAAGCCAATGCCGTCGCCTTCCCCGGCCATCAAGTGGCTGTCATTCGAACGGCCGAAACAACCCCTCACTGTAGTTGAGGTGCCCAAGCCTGGGCCAGTTGTTCAGCCGAAACCAGCTGCCCCACCGATTGTGGTGGAACCTCCGTCTCCACAACCGAAATTGGGGGCGCCGACCGAGGACTCTCGGTCGGGTCAGGGTCTGCCCCACAGGTTGTCGGTCACCCTCACTCCCGACCGTCCTCGGCAGGTGGAGGGTGGCTCAAGCCCCAGGCAGCTCTTCGTGGACTCTTCTGAGTCCAACGACGACTCCTCCCTGTTCTCCAGGCCCATTGACCTGGAGTCCTCCGGGGGCCAGTCGATGGACGAGAGCCCATCGTCCTTTATGGGTCTGCTTCGGCTCATCTCGGAGTCCACTGGGATGCAGCTCGAGCCCGTATCCAAGCGGGCCAAGTATCCCCTAACGGAGACACTGGACTGAGGGGATTTGCCCACAGAGGCCTTTCCGGTGGCTGAAGCCATTGTTGGCCCAGCCTTGGAGCTTTGGCAGCGACTGGCTTCCTGTCCTGCACCTTTGGCCAGGATGACAGGAAGTATGCGGTCCCTACCGGCTCTTTGTCCGGTTTTTCGGAACACCCCTCTGCCGAGGGGTTGGTCACTGATAGCGTTTTCCGGCATTCCGGGAATGCTAGGGATGTGGATAAGCCCTCCGACAAGGAGTCCAAAAAGCTGGACTATGCTGGGTGCGAGGTGTACGCTTCGTCCTCCCTTGGTCTCTGCCAGGCCAGCTGGGCTGTGCTGATGGCACACTTCTCCCACGACCTCATGGGCTCCCTGGATGAGGTGATCCCTCATCTCCCAGCCGACCTGCAGACCACGGTCAAGCAGGTACGGGACCAGGGAACGGCGGTGGCAAAACAGCAGCTCCAAATGGCTCTGGACATTGGAGATAACTGTGCCAGATCAGTTGCGGCCGCAGTGGCCATGCGCCGCAGAGCATGGCTGAGGATATCCACCTTCATGGCAGATACCCAGCATAAACTGGCGGATGTCTCCTTCCTGGGGACTTACCTCTTCGGCCCTGGAGTGGAAGGTCACCTCCAGTGGATCGAAAAGTCCAATGCCACTCTGGACTCTGTCACCTCCACCCAGAAGGACAAGGGCTGTCGACAACAACCTAAGTCCTTTCGCCCTTCTGCGCCTGTGGCATGTCTGGCCCAACAGCACTGGCATCAGGGCCAGCAGGCTCGTGCTTGGCACCCCAAAGCCAAGCCTGTGGCTTCCTCTAACAGGAAGCTAGGAGTAAAAGGCCCAGGAGGTCCCTCGGCCGGTCCCGCCTCCAAGCCTGCCCAGTGACGGGTTGAGGGGTGTCACCCCTAGCCTCGTCACTCCCCTCTGGGTTCCCCCCCATGGGGGGATGGCTCCGCCACTTCCTTTCCGCCTGGTCTGCTATCACCACAGACCACTGGGTGTTGGAGGTGGTAGGAAAGGGCCTGCCCCTGGAGTTTGAGCAGGCCCCGCTCTTCCGAGCCGTCTCCCCTCGGGGGGGGCTACGGGATCCGGAGCCTCTGTCGGCTCGCTGAGCCGATATCGCCCTGCTCCTCTAAAAAGAGGTGATCAGGAAGATGGCGGATCCTCCACCAGACCCGGGGTTTGTGTCCAGATACTTCCTGGTCCCAAAACGGATGGGGGGCTGGCGCCCTATTCTAGACCTGCACGACCTGAACAGGTTCTTAAGGTCTCAGACTTTCAGGATGGTCATTCTGGCTCAGATAATCCCATCCTTGGAACGAGTCATGTGGTTCTGTTCTCTGGACCTCCAGGACGCATTCTTTCACGTCCCAATCAGTCCGTCCCACCAGAGATTCCTCCACTTCTGGGCAGAGGGATCCCTCTACGAGTTCCGGGACATGCCCTTCGGCCTTTCCCTAGCTCCAAGGGTCTTCACCAAATGCATGGCAGTGGTGACAGCATTCCTGCGGCGCCAAAGGGTCCGGGTGTACCCCTACCTGGACGACTGGCTGATTGCAGCCTCCTCCAGAACGGAGGTGAGTGGTCCAGAGAGCTGGCCCTCCAGGTTTGCTTTCAGGTTGGCCTCCTCATCAACGAAACCAAGTTGGAACTCGTGCCAAAGCAGGTGATACAATTCATCAGGGCAGAGCTAGACTCTCTACGAGCCAGAGCACAGCTCCCCGCGGACAGGGCCGAGGTTCATGCAATTATCCAGGCTGTGTGTGGGTGATGATGTGCGATATGGCCACCACCACACATTGTCACTTCACTACCAGTCTAGCATTGCTTGTAAAGTGCTTTGGATGTATGAAAAGCGCTATATAAATGCTGATTCTTCTTTTCTTCTTTCTTTCCTCCTTTGCCCAATCATTTCAGGTTGGGCATTTGCACCTCCGGGACTTCCTGCGCCTCCTGGGCCTCATGGCGGCCTGCACCAGCATGGTCCGTTGGGCCCGTTGGTACATCGTCCCCTTCAATGGGGCTGGCCAGCCAATGGTCACAGCACTCCGATCCCTTGGATCAGCTAGTGACAGTGACCCAGGGGATGTGGAACGCTCTCCAGTGGTGGACCATTCCAGCACATCTGCAGGAGGGCATCCCGTTTGTCCACTCCGAGCCGACAGTCTCCCTATCGACCGATGCCTCTCTGATAGGTTGGGGTGCCCATCTGGGGGAGCACAGAGCGCACGGCCTCTGGTCCCCTTGGGAGTCCCAATGTCGCATCAACCTGCTGGAGTGGTTCGTCTAGCCCTCACCACCTTCGCTCAGTTTCTATGGGGTCAAGTGGCAGGTCCAGATGGACAATACCACGCCCATGTACTATCTAAACCGCCAGGGCGGGACGCGCTCCATGTCTCTGTGCAAGGAAGCTCTCCACATTTGGTCACTCGTGCACAGCCTGGAGGCGGATCTCCTTGCCATCCATGTGGCAGGAGCCTCCAACATTCTGGCCAATGCCCTAAGCCGGATAGGGGCTGCGTCCCACGAGTGGTCTCTCCTGCCGGAGGTAGTACAAGATCTGTTCTCCCACTGGGGCATGCCTCAGGTGGGCCTGTTGCCTCCAGGAGAATGTGAAGCTGAGATGTTCATGCCCACCCCCTCAGCAGGGCTCGCTGCAGGGGATGCCTTCTCAAGGCCGTGGACCCTGGGCCTCTTCTACACCTTTCCTCCATTTCCCTTGATCCACAAGGTGCTTCTCAAGGCGAGGAGGGACAAGACGCAGGTGATTCTGGTAGCCCCAGACTGGCCCCACTAGTTCTGGTATCCAGATCTCCTCAGTCTTGGCTCCAGGCTCCCGAGGCGGCTTCCAGCCCGCCCAGACCTGATCTCAGTCAATCAGGAGAAGGTATTCCATCCGGACCTTCAATCCCTGCACCTGACGGCCTGGTTCCTGAGCGGCTAGAGCTCCAGGCCTTGGGTTTTTCCGACGAGGTCCTCAGCGTCATTGAGGTGTCCCATAAGGAGTCGACCAGAAAATACTATGCCTTCAAATGGAAGAGATTCTCCATTTGGTGCCAGGGCAAGGGCCTGGACCCTTCCTCCTGTTCCTTGGCAAGCATCCTGGACTATCTGTGGTCCCTTTCTCAGCAAGGGCTTCGGTCGACGACCCTTAAGGTGCACCTGGCAGCCATCTCTGCTTACCGGGCCATGGGCCAAGAAGCAGTCGGTGGCGCAGGAGAAGGTGGTCTGGCGCTTTTTCAAAGGCCTTGATCACATATCCCCTCCGGTGCGAGAACCTCGACCTCCATGGGATCTACTGCTGGTATTGGCTAAGCTCATGGACAAGCCATTCAAACCGATGAACGGATGTGACATCTCTCACCTGTCGTGGAAGACCGCCTTCTTGGTGGCTATCACGTCAGCCAGAAGGATGGGAGAGCTCCAGGTGCTTTCCATCGAGTCTCCTTATCTGGTCTTCCACAGAGACGAGATTGTCCTGTGCCCCCACCCGAAATTCCTTCCGAAGGTGGTGTTGGAGTTTCACCTTAACCAGGTGTTGACTCTGCTGGTGTTCTACCCCAGTCACACCTCGGAGGCCGAATATAGGCTCCATACTTTGGATCCTAGATGAGCATAAGCTTATTACAAGGAGCGGACGGCCCAAGTTCGGGGAGAGGTTCACCAGCTGTTTGTCACCTACGCTGAAGCCACACCTGGCAGATCTGCAGCCAAGCGGACGATAGGCAGGTGGGTCACCTCCTGCATAGGTCTCTGCTATAGATTGGCGGGCATGGAGCCTCCCAGAGGGATAAGAGCTCATTCTACCCGCTATACCGCTGCATTGGTGGCTGCTTCAAGGGACGTCCCTATCTAGGAAATCTGCAGGGCTGCTACCTGGAAGTCAGCACACACCTTCATCACCCACTACCACATCGACCTTGAGTCACGCCGGGATGCTGGTTTTGGGGCCTCTGTTCTCCAGTCTTTATTTCCTAAGTAAGGGGCGTGCGCCTTCCCTCCCTCTTCCCAGAGAACTGCTAGGAGTCTGCCAGACAGTGTGGATGAACAACATATCTATGTCCCTAGAAATACAGGATCTTACTTCGAGACACAGCTCTTGCAGCAGGTTAAACCATTAGGACTGAAGCCGGCAGGCATCAGGACCCCACGGAAAAATTCTAGCTAGCTATCTTCAGCGGGGATCGCCCCTGACGTTGGTCCTGCCTCCGACGTCTGACATAGTACATAAGGGGGCGGTCTCGCCCGATTTCCCCACTTCTTTCCCGCCGTCGACTTGCATGTCTCGACCCTTCGGTTCAGTCTCTAGCGCGCGACGCGTGGTTTAGTTCTTTCCTACGGGAAATTCGATTTTCTTCAATCAAGCTTTCTCTGATGTCCTCTCCGACCTCCGGTCACTCCTCGAAGTGTGCTTGTGGGAAACAGATCCCCTTCAAGGACCCTCACGCGGCCTGCGTCCGGTGCCTAGGCTCAGACCACGATACACCGTGCCTACTCCTTTTGCCAGGAGTTTAATAGCAGAACCGGATCCGTCGCCAGAAGGCCCTTCAGGCTTTTTGCTGGAAGAAAAGCTTAAGACCATGTCTTCCAAGGGGACTCTTCAAAAGGCCCACAAGCACGCTGATAAACGAGGAGAAGGCCCTTCCAGGTCCCCATCTAGGGCCTCAGACTCGCAGCTCTGGTTCCAGGTCCCACTGCCCTTCCTGGGCCTGCTTCAGCCTCCCCTGCTGCGGCCGAAGTCTTCTTCCTTCTCAGGCCAAGACTGCCAGACCTTCCTCGTCCCTCCAGGGCCCTGGTCAAGTCTGGGATCACCCATCACCATAAGTCGGGTTCCTGCCCCCTGCCGAACCCGGCGTCAGGTCGGCTTCCTTGCCTCCTCAAGACCTTGAGCTACCTCTCTGAAGAGACCGCAGGACCTGACGCCGGTGAGCCGCTGTCATCGTCCTCTCACCACAGATCCTCGAGCTGCCGCCGTCAGACGACCGCCGCCGCCAGGCTAGCATCATCGGATCGCCGGGAGGACCAGCGCCCGCTCCTATCGAGAAGAGAACCCCGACGCCTCCAACCGACGTCGGTCAGGAGACCATCACCGAGGAGGAATTGACTCAGCCCGAGGACCAGACGGGCGACCCCGGTCCTGTCGAGACGCCCAGGGAACCCTCGCCATTACCCGAGCCCCCTGTGGAGCCGACGCCGGGACCCGACGACCGTCCACCGGCGCCCGGACCGTCGTCGGGCCTTTCCATGGTAGAAGTGAAGGAGCTTTTCACTTACTGGTGGGACACCATAAAGAAGGACATGGTTCCCACTCCACCTCCTCTTCCTCCTCCTCCTCCTACACCGACACTCCTCCGGGTTCCTGCACCCCTCCCTCATCGGGTCGGCAGGCCGACTGCCTCCTCCCGGGAGCACAGAACACCTCAAGGGAGACCAGACAAACGGAGACCTCCGTCCTCCTCTTCCAGGTCACCCAGCCCTAAGAGACCCAGAAGACGCCGACGATCGCCTTCAACGGAGGACACGGGATCAGAGTTCTCAACATCCAGATCCCCATATCCCCTCTCCATCCCTTCTCCGGATCCACGCGAGATGCCAGAGTCTCCTCCGGATAACCCTTCATTGTCAGATATTATGAGACACATCCAAGAGAACATGGGATGGGATGCGGAAGAGCTAGACCCCGAAAGGCTATGCCTTGCAAAGTATCTTCGGCAGAAGGACCCCAAGCCTGTGGTGGTGCCACCCTTGATGGACACTTTCGTGGACATCACCAAGGCAGCGTGGAAGCGTCCACATTCGCTCCCGGTGATGCCGAAGAAAGCTGATCGCTTGTACAAGGCTCCCAGGGAAGACCAGTACTTGGCTCAGCATCCTCAGGCCAACTCTCTGGTCATCACAGCCTGACATGACCAGTCCTAGAGACCGCAACATCTGAGCACCCTGCCACCGGACCCAGAGTCCAAACAGCAGGACGCCATGGGTAGGCGCACGTATGCTTCCGCTACCTGCGCCATCAGATCCCTGAATTACTTGACCCACATGATGCAGTTCCAAAACGCCTTGTGGGAACAGGGTCTGGAAGCGGCTGAAAAACTGCCGAAGGTGAGCAGAAGGAGGAGATGTTCAGCTCCTCGCACGGGTTCGGACGTGGAACCTAAGTGCTATGAGCGCAGATGGACTCCCGGGACTCCTCGCCCGAGCAGCAGTTTGAGGCGATGCATCCGGAGACACTCTTGGTCTGCTCTCGGTTTTACTCCCAGACGTCCAGAAGAATATCATGGACGCCCATTCGAGGGAGAAGTCTTGTTTGTAAGGCCCTCAGAGAAGATTATTACCAAACTCCAAGAGGCCGGGAAGGCTGTGAGGTCGGTTCAGGCCATGCCGACCCAAGCTTAGTTCCTTCGCAGGAACCAAAGCCGATTTCATGGATCTGGACACAGAGGCAACAGTCCGCCCGCTCCACAACAGAGGGGCTCCAGCTTTCGCAGAGCCCAGGGGAAACAACCCCGCAGGCCGTAGCCAGCGTACTTCCAAGCCGGTCCAGCCAGCGGGACCCTCAGCCGCCACAGCCTGACTCCTTTCTGGCCCCCGCCCCTCAGGATTAACGGGAAATCATGGTCGGGGGTCGCATTGCGAACTTCCTGCCGGGATGACAGGCTATAACCACCGACAGATGGATTCTTCAGTTGGTCGGAAAAGGCCACTTTATAGAATTCGTAGAAAAGCCACCCTCGAGGCCTCCTTTGCTCTCCCGGTACCCAGGTCAGCACAAGTCACTGATCTGGCAAGAACTACTCGCGCTCTTGCAAAAGGGAGCAATAGAGTACGTCCCGGAGAACCAGAGGAGACAAGGATACTATTCCCACTTCTTCCTGGTTCCAAAGAAAACAGGGGACCTCCATCCGATTCTGGACCTCAGCGACCTCAACGTGTCGGTTGCCTACAAGAGATTCCGCATGGTGACTCTTCTGGGTCTCATTCCCGTGCTGAAGCAAGACGCCTTCTTAGCATCTCTAGACATGCAGGACGCATACCTGCACATCCCTATAGCTCAGGCACACAAGAGGTTCCTGTGCTTCGAGTTTCTCGACCCCCACCTTCAGTTCCGAGCCCTTCCATTCGGACTGTCATCCGCACCCAGGGTCTTTACCAAATGCATGGCAGTTGTGGCAGCGTCTCTAAGGAGACAAGGCCATTATGTGTTCCCATACCTGGACGATTGGCTTCTCATGGCCGCCTCCAGAGAGGTGTTGTTACGAGCGATCCAGAGCACCCAGGACCTGTTCCGATCTCTGGGCATCCTAATCAGCCATGAGAAGTCTCTCCTGGTACCGTCGCAGAAGCTGCAATTTATAGGCGCAGTACTGGACACCGTTCAGGGAAGAGCATTTCTTCCAGACGACAGAGCGGAGCGCATCAGATCCCTCATCAGGGAGCTATCGTCGAATAAGACCATCCCTGCCAGGTCGGTCCTTCACTTGTTCGGACACATGGCTGCGGCCATTCCTACTGTCCCTTTCGCAAGGCTCCACATGCGGTAACCTCGTGGATGCTCAAGGTGCAATGGGATCAAAGGCAAGACCACATGCAGCATCGTCAGAATCACGAACACCTGGATTCGAGACTGGCAGTGGTGCTAGACCCAGGACACTCTCCACGGGCGTCCATTTTAGCGCCGCCCTCGAAGTAATCCTCACCACAGACGCCCAGGTCTAGGATGGGAGCACACCTGGACGGGTGAAGTCCCAGGGTACGTGGACCCCTCTGGAGGCCCACCTCCATATTAACGTCCTAGAGATGAGGGCGGTCCTTTATGCCCTGCTGGCCTTTCAGTCAGAAATCCTGACGAGTACCCTCCTGCTTCAGACAGACAACACGGCGGTGATGTATTACCTCAACAAACAAGGAGGCGCACACTTTTACCCCCTTTGCAGGGAGGCCATGAGGGCGTGGGATTGGGTAATTTGACACGGCGCAAATCTGATCACTGTACACGTTCCCGGGGTGGACAACACGATTGCAGACGGCCTGAGTCGCTCCCAGGCCAGAGTCCACGAGTGGAAACTTCTTCAAGAGGTAGCAGAGGATCTGTTTCTTCGATGGGGAACTCCAGAGTTGGACTTGTTGGCATCCCCATCCAGCGCAAAACTTCCCTTTTTTGCTTGCTAGATCCAGGGCCTAGTGTTTTCTGGCGAGGCAACGTTGTCCCTCTCCTGGGGACAGATTCCTCTACGCTTTCCCTCCCTTCCCGTTGATCTAGAGTTCTTCTCAAACTGCGCAGGAGCAAGCAACCATGATCCTTGTGGCCCCTTTTGGCCCAGACAGATATGGTTCCCTTTACTGATTCAACTATCCCGGGAACCTCCGCTCCCGTTGCCGTTCAGCTCCCATCTCTTGTCTCAGGAGGAAGGTTTACTGGTCCACCCGGACTTATGCTCACTGAACCTGCATGCATGGCTCCTAGAGACATAGCCATCTTGCGTCATGGGGTCTCGCAAGAGGTTGTGGAAGTTCTTTCTGCAGCCAGAAAGCCGGCAACACATGCGACGTACACCATGACATGGCGCCGTTTTTGTTTATGGTCGCGAGCACGCGATTTTTCCCCTTTGGGTTGCCTGGTGAGAGGTGTTGACTACCTGCTCTCCTTTTCTGTTCGGGCTAGCCTACTCCTCTATCAAGTGCACCTCTGTGCCATCTCTGCCTACCACCTTCCGTTGGGACATCGCACAGTGGCACAATTAGATGCCTCTTGGGAATTTTTGAGAGGGGTGTTACATCTTAGGCCACCCATTAAGGACCCAGTGCCTCCATGGGATTTGCTCTTTGTCCTGGAACAACTCACGCTTCCCCCTTTGAACCTGCCGCGGATTGCGAGCTGCGTTTTCTGTCATGGAAAACGCTGTTTTTGGTTGCTGTTACTTCAGCAAGAAGAGTTTCTGAGCTTCACGCTCTCATGTGCAAAGAGCCTTCTTTAGTTTTCCACCGGGACAGAGTATCCCTGAGGACGAATCCTAAATTTTTGCCTAAGGTGGTTTCTACACTCACTCTCAATCAGGATATTGACTTGCTGGTCTACTTCCTGAATTACTCTAATAGAGGAGAGGCACTGCTCCACACCCTGGATGTTCACCGCAGCTTGAGGTATTACCTCAACAGAACTAAACAACTTCGTAGTTCAGAGCAACTTTCATTTCTCTTTCTGAAAGGATGATGGGCCAACCAGTATCCAAACAGTCCCTGTCTCGCTGGCTTGTCCAGTGTATTTCATACTGTTATGATATCAAAAAAGCCCCTCCGGGTACAGTCCGGGCGGGATCATTCTACTAGGTGTGGCCACCTCCTTTGCAGCACTCGAAGCGTCTCCCTCTGCCATATGTGCTGCAGCTACTTGGAGCTCCAGCATACATTTATCAGGCATTATAGCTTGGACATCGCCTTCTCGCTGGTCAAGCCAGTCCGCGGTGCTACAGGATCTCCTGTCCTAGATTCAGGACCTGGATTGTATTTCCTCCTCCCAGAATGTTGGCAGCATTACTGCTTGGGAATCAGTCCTAATGGTGTAACCTGCTGCAAGGGCTGTGTCTCGAAGTAAGATAGTACAGTTACGTAAGAACTTACCGTAACAGTAGATCTTCGAGAACAGCTCTTGCAGCAGGTACCTTCCCGCCCACCTTCCCCCTTGGAGGAGGCATGGCTTACGCCTTTACTATCAGGGTTTTTCCCTTTGACTTCTGACGGTGGATCCTCGGTCTCCCATTTCGATGTCAGCCTGCGGCCGGAAGTCTCCGGCGGAGAACTGGGGAATCGGTCGGGACCGCCCCTATGTACTACGTTTGGACGTCGAAGCAGGATCAGACGTCATGGTCCCCGCTGAAGATAGCTAGCTAGAATTTTTCCGGGTCCTGACGCCTGCCGGCTTCAGTCCTAATGGTGTAACCTGCTGCAAGATCTGTTCTCGAAGATCTGCTGTTACGGTAAGTTCTTACGTAACTGTACTTTACTCACCTGTAACAGGAGTTCTAGGAATGGTATATGTTGTTCATCCACACGACCCACCCGGCCTCCCTGGCTTCGACGCACAACCTGGCTTCCAGCGGGCTAGATTTGGCATCATGGAGCGGAGACGAGAGTTTTACCACCCGGGTGGGTGGGAGGAGCCAGCTTGAAGACCTTCCGGCAAGATTTAAAGCGGCAAGGAACCTGCCGGACGGTGTGAATGAACAACATATACCATTCCTAGAACTCCTGTTACAGGTGAGTAACCTGTATTTTTAGCTGGTAGAATGTCTGTTTTATCGAGTTTATAGGCAGTAGATCGAAGAGCCCCCACTGAAAGCGTCTAGTCAGTGGGCATGCTCCACAGTGCCCCCCCAACTGAGGTGTACTGAAAATGGTAGCTACTTCATTAAGGCAACCTGAGTCTGCTCTCACTGAGCCAGTTGGGCGGCCCTAAAGCACATCTCATTATAAGAGCTAAGGTACCATTTCTGTTTAAGCCGATGGTTACTGTTGAACAAATTATAGATTGAGGGAGCACTCCTTTCCTCTGTGCGTGAGACACTCTTGTTCTGTGAAGAATGTCTCTCATGCAGCTGCCCTGGAAACAGGCATGTTGAGATAAGGTTTAAAAAAAAAAAAAAAAAATTAACATTATTGATTGAGCTTGATCAATATTAATACTGCCACTGAGACCACTCTCAGGGTTATAAGAGTGGTCTCACCTTTATTCTCGGGGGGGGGTATAAGAACTGCTCATCTTAAGTTCACAGTTCTCGCTTGGCCCAGTGGCGCTGAGGGTTGAGGCGGAGGATGCCGCACCACGCCAACAACCAGAGTTTGGGAGTGAGCTCAGGTGCCGGGGGTCAGCAGGGACGGGTCGAGGATCGAGCACCCACAGGGCTGCTCTCCTCCCTTGGGGGAAGGGCTGGGGCTTGTCCAATGTACCAGCGGCTCCCGGTGGAGATCGGGGGCACTGCAGTACCTCGGCAGCATGTCAGTCAGCGTGGCTGACTCAAGCAGGGTTGCCATGCGCCATTGGATCAGGGGTGCACCACGCCAGGGGGAGGGGCACCAGAACACGGAAAAGCCCTGCTCCATGAGGTAGGCGACAGCATCTCACCCCCATCCCCACTGCCGGATCCACCTCACCTGGCCTTCCATTTCCTCCGCCCGGGCCCTCACCTGCAGCCAGAGTCTATGTTGTAAGAGTGCCCAAAGAGGAGGGGCGGCCCCACCCCGGAGAGGTTAAGCTAGGGGTGCTGGCTGTGGGGGAGGGGGGAGAGGAGGCTCAGGGCTGAGGGGACCTCAGGTGGGCAGCAACAGGCAGGATGCCTGAGAGCGGCTCCGTGGGCCGTGACCGGAGGGGAAAAGAGTTAAAAAAATAAATAAATATTCACAGTTCTCATACCCTAAGAGTATGCGCGAGACCACAGTTACAACCATAACAGTGGTCTTGGCAGTGGTATTAACAAATTAGGAACATGTGTGCGGGCTGTAAAAGAGTGAGTCATGGGATCAGAATGGAAAAAGAGTAAACCAAAAAATGTATCTGCTTCCATGGCTTTAGCAATAACTGAAGTCATTATCCTCCTTGTGACAGCACAGTCATTTCCACAAGCAGAGTATTATACTGGGGGTGGACAGCACTGTGTCCCACTGCCTGCCTGGTGGCTTGAGAACAGGGGCCAGATATTTAAAACTTTGCCCATTGGGCAAAGTGATTGCACCATATTTGCTAGGGGGTTGCACTCGAGCGCAGTATTCAGAGAGGGCTATGGTGCATGCTAGAAGGGTTAGTGTGTGTGCAGAAAAATAATGTATGTGGTGGCCAAAGGAAGGGGCAGGGGCATGAAATCCAGTGCAGTGCAATGTTCAGCACAGTAGCACTGCACAAAGGGAATAGCGCAGGCTACCTTGTGTCACGCAGTTACTGCCGAGAAGAAGCCCAACATACTCCAAACAACCCTGGCAGCTGTCAGAAGTACTGCAGACCACAAGCACATTGGCATTTGGGGGTGCACACCTGTACCCTGGTTGCTTGTGGCATCCCCACCCTCCAGACCCTGTCCCCATTGATATAAAACTAGTCCCGTTGTCCAGCGGCTTCCCACCACCCACCCTGCAATCCAGGGCCCTGTTAAAATAAACAGTATGCTCTGGCATCTAGTGGTCCCGCCACCCTCCAGCCGCCAGCCTCAGTAAAATAAAAGAAGACCCTGTTCTAGGATCGTGGATATGTTGTTCATCCACACTTATTGGCATGTCCCCTTTCCCTTTAAGGATCACCGGAAGTCTTCAAGCTGGCTCCTCCCACCCACACGGGTGGTATAACCCTCTGCTCTGCCCCATAGAAACATAACATAGAATTTGACGGCAGATAAGGACCGCTTGGCCCACCCAGTCTGCCAATTTCCCCTACCTAATGGATAAGCTGTAGATCCTAGCTAATCAACAGCCTGCTTCTTCCAACCACCACCCCCTAGAATTGCCTTATGTCTGTCCCATGCATTCTTGAATTCCACCACTGTTTTTGACTCCACAACCTCCTCAGAAAGGCTGTTCCATGCATCCACAACCCTCTCCATGAAAAAATACTTCCTCACATTACCTCTGAGCCGTCCCCCCTCTAGCTTCAAATTGTGCCCCCTTGTTTTTGCACTCCTATTTTTCTGAAAGATTTTACCCTCTTGGACTTTGTTGATTCCCTTTAGGTATTTGAAAGTTTCTGTCATGTCCCCCCTCCCTCCTCTCCTCGTGGCTATACATATTAAGATCCTTAAGTCTCTCTTGATATGTCTTCTGCTTCAGACCCTGCACCATTTTAGTTGCCCTCCTCTGGACTGCCTCCATCCTGTCTATGTCTTTACGGAGATTGGGTCTCCAGAACTGTACGCAGTACTCCAGATGGGGTCTCACCAGCTGTCTGTACAGAGAGATAACAACTTCCTGTTTTGTACTGGTGATGCGTCTCCCTAAGCATCCCAGTATCCCACCAGCCCTACTTACTGCCCTCTCACATTGCTTGCTCACCTTTAGGTCATCTGATACGACTACCCCCAGGTCCCTTTCCATTTTTTTGTTGTTAGTATCTCACCCCCCATTGTGTACTCTTCCCCCAGGTTTCTGTTTCCCAGGTGCATTACTTTGCACTTCTTAGCATTGAATCTAAGCTGCCATACATTTGACCATTACTCCAACCTTGCCATGTCCCTTCTCATCCTTTCCACCCCACCTTGTGTATCAACTCTGTTGCAGATCTTTGTGTCATCAGAAAAGAGACATACTTTTCCTTCCAGTCCCTCTGCAATGTCGCTTATAAAGACATTAAGGAGGACCGGTCCTAGTACTGAACCCTGCGGTACCCCACTAGTAACCCCCCTTTCTTCAGAGTGGACGCCATTTACTATTACCCTCTGTGTCCTCTTCTCCAGCCAATTTTTTACCCAGGCTACCATCTTGGGACCCACTCCCAGGCTGGCCAACTTGTATATTAATCTTTTGTGTGGGACTGTGTCAAATGTCTTGCTAAAGTCTAGGTAGGCCATGCCTACAGCCCCTTCCTGATCTACTGCTTTGATCACCCAGTCAAAGAAATCTATTAGATTCGCCTGACATGACCTTCCCGCTGTGAATCCATGCTGTCTTGGGTCTTGCGCTCCTCTGGCCTCTAGGTACTCGACAGTTCTTTCCTTTAGAAGTGATTCCATCATTTTCCCAATCACTGAGGTTAAACTAACAGGTCTGTAGTTTCCTGCTTCTGCCCTGCTCCCACTTTTGTGAAGTGGAATCACATCTGCCCTCCTCCAGTCCTCAGGTACCCCCCCATCCTCCCATGATTTATTAAAGAGGGTAGTCAGTGGTGTCACTAGTTCTACCCTTAGTTCTTTTAGAATTCTGGGATGAATCCCATCAGGCCCCATTGCTTTGTCCGCCTTCAGTTTTAAGAGTTCCTTCAGAACCCTTTCTTCTATGACAGGGCTAGTATCAACCCCCGTATCCAGCATGTTTCTGTTGTTTGGTTTAGGTACCTCCCCCTCTTCACTTGTGAATACTGAGCAAAAGTATTCGTTTAGTATCTCTGCCTTTTCACAGTCCCCCCCCTTTATTAAGCCTCACTGACCCTTCCTTGGTCTTCCTTCACTCCCTGATGTACCTATAAAAGGTTTTACCCCCCTTCTTAACTGAGTTGGCAGTCTTTTCCTCAGTCTGGGCTTTAGCTGTTCTGACTGCCTTTCTTGCTTCCTTTTGCTTTAACTGATGCAATTCTCTGTCCTGCTCCTTCTGTGATTCCTTGTACTTCCTGAATGCTCTCTTTTTCTTCCTAACCTTCCCTGCCACCTCCTTGGAGAACCATAGTGGTTTCTTACATCGTTTTGTTTTATTTGCTTCACACAAAGGCTGGTTGCCTCTGTGATGGCAGTTTTGATTATTCCCCATTGTTCTTCCACCCCTCCTTCCTGCCCATTTGCTAGTGCATTCCTTAGGCACTCACCCATTTTGGCAAAGTTCGCCCTCCTGAAGTCCAGTACCTTTGCCTTTGTATGGCTTGACTCTACTGCTGTGTTTATCGTGAACCATACTGTTCGATGGTCACTAGTTTCCAGATGGCTACCGACTTCTAAATCTGTGATCCTCTCGCCATCTCTATTTGAAAGTACCAGATCTAAGATTGCTCCCTCTCGAGTGGGTTCCGATACTAGTTGTCTAAGACATCCCCCCTGTAGGGCATCTAAAATGACCCCATTCTTAGAAGTGGCTGCTGCAAATGCACTCCAGTTAACATCTGGCATATTCAGATCCCCCATTAGCAATATCTCTCCTTTTTCTGCCATTCTAAGGATACTTTCTATCATTTCCTTGTCCATTTCCTCCCCCTGAGATGGGGGTCTGTATACAACCCCTGTGCGGATTGTGGTGCCATTGCCTGTCTCCAAATTGACCCACAGTGCTTCCTCTCCTCCCTGCTTACCCTTTTATTCTGTTGCTTTGATGCCGTCCCTCATGTAGAGAGCTACTCCACCTCCTCTTTTACCCTCCCTGTCCCTCCTGTAGATGGTGTATCCTGGTATGTTTACGTCCCAGTCATGGTTCATGTTTCTGTGACTGCCACAATATCCAGATGTTCCTCCTCCATCAAGGCCACTAATTCAGGAAGCTTGTTACCCAGACTACGGGCATTGGTACTCTTTGCTCTCCATTTTTTGATGGCTTTACCTCTTGTAGCACCATCCCTGTCCTCATTGACTTTGCTTTCTCCATTTACCCCTGTCCTGCTCCCTACTGACCTTTTTACCCATGACGCCAGATCTTCCTTTCCACTGGAAGATTCAGGTTGCCTGCTTTGTGCTCCTGCATTTTGTAGGCCCTGGCCTCTAAACCTTCGGTTATTCAGAAACTTCGTCTAGTTTGCATTAGCGAACATGACTGTTTTGCTTCAGTTATGGAAGACAAGTCTTCCCTTGGATTTCGCCGGTGTTTATGCGGCCAGAAAATGTCGCACACCGATCCCCACACCGCGTGCATATACTGCTTGGGTGTCTGTCATGACACCTCTAAGTGTAACTTCTGCCTTGCATTTTACCCTAATGTCCTCGATGACCATCTTGCACACCTGAAGTTGGGGAGGACGGAAAAACGGAACCCTCCAGTGAAATCAAAGGAGGCTCAGTGGACGGTTTCCGCATCCGCCGAGCAATTGGAACAAATGCAAGCCTTTGAGGAGGAAGTGGCTCGTGCCACAGAATCTTCCTCTAGGAGCTTTTTTGTTCCTCTCAACCTGGGCTCCACCTTCTCAGGTTCTTTCCAGGAGTTGTGCCAGTCTCTCCTGACTAAAGGGAGGGTCCTGCAGGCATGCACTCCTCTCTGTGCCGTAAGCGGGAAAAGGACCCGGGATCATTTTCATCTCAGCGAAGATGTTCTGGGGATCAGGAGAGATCTTGGTCCCAGGAACAGGCAGTCTTGACTTTGGTCGAAATTGCCTCTTCAGCCGCTGGCTTCTCGGCCTTGCCGTCTGGCCAGTTGACTGAACTGTCGATCAATGAGGTAGAAATTGTCATCGACCCGATCGACCCATTGTCGCCGATTTTGGTCAACAACTCTCTTGATCGGACTCCGGTCCTTTCTTTCCCCGACAAGGAGACCCAGCCTGATGGGAATCCCATCGAGGATGTGGTCCCCGACTCTGGGAAATCACTGGTTCCACCAGTGTCTCCTGAGTGACTGAATCAGCCCGTCTAGTCGGTCGAGGACCCCTCGACTGAGAGGCTGAGGAAACCTGAAGCCCTCTAAAAGAAGCGGCGCCATCGGTGCGTCGTCCTCCTCCCTCGGATGAGGAGAGGCTGCAGCAGAAACTCGATTGCTATGCAGCCATTTTGGCTTTGCGCCTCCCAGGCTGAAGCAGACTCCTCAGACTGATTGTTGGTTTCCACCACACGCGAGCCAGCGAAACCTCTGGTTCGCCCATACCGGCCTCTCCACCGATCGTGGTGGAACTGCCGCCCAAGCAGCCTGTGGGAGGGGCTCCGTCCAAGGGAGATAGACCAGACACCGGGCTTCCCCAGCGTCTTTCAGTCACTGTCACCCCAGAACGCCCTCGGCGGGTTGAAGGTGACCTAGGGGGTCGACCATTGTATCCGGATTCCTCGGATTCGGATGGGATCAGCCTACATTCTCATCCTGGGGATGAAGAATCAGCTGGTGGGCTAGAGACGGAGGGTGGTCCTTCGTCTTTTCAGGGCATTCTTCGCCTCATCTCTGAGTCTACAGGGATGCCCCTGGAACCTATCCAGAAAAAGGTGGAGTACCCCCTCACGGACATCCTCCAGAGAGGAGATACCCCGACTGAGGCCTTTCCTGTGGCCGAGGCCACAGTTGACCCGGCTCTAGAACTCTGATAGCGCCCTGTCTTCTGTCCAGCTCCATCTGCCCGCATGTCCCGCAAGTATGCAGTGCTGATGGGGTCCCTTAGCGGGGTTCACAGAGCACCCTTCGGCCGATGGCCTGATGACCACCTCTGTGTTAGGCATACTGGCAGTTATGCCGACACTGACTGACACCCGAAAAGAATCCCAAAATTTGTATCATTCAGCTCAAAAGGTCTATGCGGCCTCATCTTTAGGCCTTCATCAGGCAAGTTCAGCCGTCGTCATGGCACACTTCTCCCGTGGGTCTTTGGATGAAGTCCTCCCATGCCTCCCTGCGGACATGCAGACCATGGTCAAGCAGGTCTGGGATCAGGACCGGGCTGTTGCCAAACAGCAGCTTCAGACAGCCCTGGACATTGGGGATTCTTGTGCCCGCTCGATGGCAGCTGCAGTTGCCTCTCACCGCAGGACTTGGCTGAGACTCTCTTCCTTCCTGGCAGATACTCGGCACAGACTAGCTGATGTGCCTTTCCTGGGCGCCGATCTTTTTGGCCCAGGTGTGGCTGGTCACCTTCAGCGTATTGAACAGTCCAATGCCACTTTGGACGCTACTTCTGCTAAAGGTTCTTCCGAATAAGAAGCAGCAGCAGAAGAAGAAGCATTTTTGGCACTTTTCTCCTGCGACCCAGCAACCCTCCTTTCAAGGAGGGCAGCAGCAACAGCAGCAGCAGGCTCAAGCTTGGTGCCCCCGGCCCAGGCCCATAAAGGAGGCCGAGGTTCAGGTCCAGGATCATCATCATCCTCCTCCTCCTCCTCCAAACCTGCTCAGTGATGGGGTGGGGGCTGCCACCCCCTCTCCTGTCACTCCAGCTCTGGGTCCTCCCGTGGGGGGCCGGCTCCACCACGTTCTTTCCACCTGGTCCGTTATCACCTCGGACAGGTGGGATTTGAAAGTGGTCGGTCAGGGACTGCCTCTGGAATTTATGCAGTACCCTCCAAGCCATTCCCAAGCCCAGTCCCTCAGGAGGAAAGAGTATCCGTCCATACTCAATCGGCTGTCCGAGACTACATTGCTCAGCTCCTCCTCAAGGAGGCAGTAGCTCCAGTGGCAGATTCTCCAGCAGACCCAGGCTTTGTTTCCAGGTACTTCTGGTGCCCAAGCGGACGGGGGGCTGGCGCCCCATTCTAGATTTCCACTACCTGAATCAGTATCTCGGGTCACGCACCTTTCGGATGGTCACTCTGTCCCAGATCATACCATCCTTGGAGCAAAACATGTGGTTCTGTTCACTTGATCTGCAGGATGCATTCTTTCACGTCCCAATCCATCCATCTCATTGGCGGTTCCTCCACCTCAGAGCCGAAGGGACACTATACGAGTTCCGAGCCATGCTGTTCGGCCTGTCATCGGCCCCATGGGTCTTCACCAAATGCATTGTAGTGGTGGCAGCCCATCTCGGGTGTCGGGGGGTGGGGTCAGGAATTTACCCTTACCTCGATGATTGGCTCTTAGAAGGTCCCACCCAGCAGGAGGTGGAGTGGTCCAGGGATCTGGCCCTCCAGACCTGCTCCCAACTCGGCCTCCTGATCAATGAGGCCAAGTTGGAACTCGTGCCTTCCCAGGTGATGTGCTTCATCGGGGCAGAGCTCGACTCTCATCAAGCCAGAGCTTGGCTCCCGGCGGACAGGGTGGAGGTTCTCTCCTCCTTTGCCCAATCATTTCTGGTTGGGCAATTGCGCCTTGCCTGGGACTTTCTATGCCTTCTGGGTTACATGGCAGTGTGCACCTCTGTGGTCCATTGGGCCCGGTTGCACATGCGCCCCCTCCAGTGGGAGCTGGCTGCCCAGTGGACTCAGCGCTACGGTCATTTTGACCAGCTGATCACTGTAACCCGGAAGATGTGGAATGCTCTCCAATGGTGGACCGCCCCAGACCGGTTGCAGGAAGGGATCCCATTTGTCTGCCCATAGCCGACAGCCGTCCTCATGACCAGTGCCTCTCTCATGGGCTGGGGAGCCCACATGGGGGACAGAAGGGCCCAAGGGTTCTGAACCCCTGAGGAGTCCTGATACCACATCAACCTGTTGGAGCTCAAAGCAGTCAGACTGGCACTGTCGGCTTTCACTCCTCAGCTCCGGGGTCAAGTGGTTCAAGTCCAGACAGACAATACCACGACCATGTACTACCTCAGCAAACGGGGTGGCACGCATTCCCATCTGCTTTGCAGGGAGGCACTATGCATCTGGACCCTCATCAGCCTTCTGGAGGCAGATCTCCTAGCCATTCATGTGGCAGAAGCCTCAAACCATCTGACGGATGCTCTCAGCCGCTTAGGCAAGACATTCCTCGAGTGGTCTCTCCATCCAGAGGTAGCTTACAGCCTGTTCTCTCACTGGGGTAAACCGATGGTGGACCTGTTTGCCTCCAGGGACAACACCAAGCTGAGGCTGTTTCATGCCCGCCCCCTTCAGCAAGGCTCGTGCAGGGGGATGCCTTCTCAAGGCCGTGGACCCCAGGCCTCTTCTACGCCATCCCTCCATTTCCCTTGATCCACAAGGTGCTCCTCAAGGTGAGGAGGGACAAGGCGAAGGTGATTCTGGTAGCCCCAGACTGGCCGTGCTAGTTCTGGTATCCAGATCTCCTCTGCCTCAGCTGCAGGCCCCCGGAGCGGCTTCCAGCATGCCCGGACCTGATCTCTCTCAATCAGGGGAAGGTATACCATTTGGACCTTCAATCCCTGCACCTCACAGCCTGGTACCTGAGCAGCTGGAGTTACAGGCTTTGGGTCTTTCCGAAGATGTCCTCACCGTGGTAGAGGCATCCAGAAAGGAATCGACCAGGAAATGTTATGCCTTCAGATGGAAAAGATTTTCCATTTGGTGTCAGGGCAAGGGTCTGGACCCTCTGTCCTGTCTGGTGTTTAACTTTCTCAACTACCTATGGTCTTTGTCCAAAGGGGGTCTTCGGTCATCGACCCTTAGGGTGCACCTGGCAGCCATCTCTGCTTACCGGGTGCGGGCAGGTCAGTAGACAGCGCAGGAGGCTGTGATAGTGTGCTTTTTCAAAGGCCTGGATCACATACCCCCTCAGGTGCGTGAACCTCCGCCTCTGTGGGATCTACTGCTGGTACTGGCAAAGCTCATGGGCAAGCCATTCAAACCAGTGCACAAATGTGCATTGTCACACTTGTGGAAGATGGCCTTCCTGGTGGCTAGCATGTCTGCCAGAAGGACAGGGGAGTTTCAGGCGCTTTCTGTGGACTCCCCTTATCTGGTTTTCAACAGGGACAATGGTTGTCCTACGCCCCCACCTAAAATTTCTTCCAAAGGTGGTGAGAGTTTCACCTTAACCAGGTGTTAACTCTGCCAGTATACTACCCTAATTACACCTCGGAGGCCGAATACAGGCTCCATACTTTGGACCCGAGATAAGTTGTCTCCTGTTACAAGGAGAGGACAGCGGAAATTCGGGGAGAGGTTCACCAGCTGTTTGTCACCTACGCTGAAGCCGCTTCTGGCAGACCTGCAGCAAAACTGACTATTGTAAGGTGGATTACATCTTGCATAAGTCTGTGCTATGAGTTGGCGGGCATGGAGCCTCCCAGAGGGATAAGAGCTCATTCTACCTGCCATACCGCTGCATCAGTGGCTGCTTCCAGGGACATCTCTATCCAGGAAATCTGTTGGGCTCCTACCTGTAAGTCAGCAAACACCTTCATTACCCATTACCACATCGACCTTGAGTCACTCCGGGATACTGGTTTTGGGACCTCAGTTCTCCAGTCTCTGTTTCCCAAGTGAGTATTTTGTGGGGGTGTGCGCCTTGCCTCTCTCCTCCTGGAGAACTGCAGGAGTCTGCCAGTAAGTGTGGATGAACAACATATCCACGATCCTAGAAAAACTGTTACTCACCTGTAACAGTAGTTCTAGGAGTGGTATATGTTCATCCACACGGACTCACCCGATCTCCCCGGCTGTGGATGCACAACATCTGGCTTCCAGCGGGCTAAGATCTGGCGTCATGGGGCGGAGCCGAGGGTTATACCACCCGGGTGGATGGGAGGAGCCAGCTCGAAGACTTCCAGCGATTCTTAAAGGGAAAGGGGACATGCCAAAGAGTGTGGATGAACAACATATACCACTCCTAGAACTACTGTTACAGGTGAGTAACCTCTTTATGTCCAGTGCCCCCCCCCCGCTCTCCTGAATAACAGCTCCAATAGAATAAAAGTAGTTTTTGGTGTCCAGTGGTTCCCCACACCTCTGATCGCCAGCCCTGGTAGGAAAAAAGAAGTCCCTGATGTCCAGTGGTCCCGTCCCTGCTACAGAACACGTGATGCGCACTTCCTGTCATCGCATATGGCAGTGGTGAGAGGAGGGCTGTGCCAGTCGCCATATGGGCTCCTGTGGTGCCAACGCTTAAGATAAGGGGATGGCAGGGTGGGTTGGTTGGTGTCCATGGTGTGAGGGGGTATTAGATGCCAGGGAAAGATTATGCTGGTACAGGGATGGGGATGTGTGGACTTGACACTGGGGCATATGTAATATAATACGGGGCCAGCGATCAGAGGCAGGATGGACCACTAGCCACCAGGGATTTCTTTTAGTCCACTGGGGTCGACAGTCTGGGGCGACCTGGACACCAGGGACTTATTCTACCGGGGCCACCTTTCAGAGGGTGGGGGAGGAACCACTAGACAGTAGGGCATACTGTTTATTTTACAAGGGCCAGGGATTGAGGTTGGGGGCCACTAGATGCCATGGCATATAGTTTATTTTAACAGGGCCAGGTATTGGTGGGGGGGACCACTAGACAGCAGGGATGTATTTATTTTAATGGGGCTGGCCACAAGAGGGGTACAAACTTGCTGCTGCTTCCCATGCAAATAAGCCCGTAATGGGCATACATATGGCTCCTTAGTGCCCTGTATACCCAGTGGGCTCATTTGCATGGTGTTGGATGAATATCGTGCCTGGGGCTCCCAGTGCTATTGGGTCTGGGGTGCTGTTCCCTGCATTGCTAGGATCCATGTCAGATGCCCAGCAAACGAGTAAGGCAATGACAGAAAAAACTAGTACTGGAACAACTCCTAAGACTACTCTTGCTTCTCCTACTCCTGATGTCTGGTAATGTGCATCCCAACCCTAGCCCTCCAACGACTCTCAGTGTTAGACAGCATAAAACTACAGGTCTCATGTTCTCATCCCTAAACATCTGCAGCCTCCTCCCAAAAATGGACAGTCTCAAGGCCTGGGTCTCTCAACACCACCCTGATGTCATATCTGTTGTGGAAACCTGGCTTTCCCCGAAAATAGCAGATACTGCCATATCCCTGCCCAGCTACACCCTATACCGACAGGACTAGCACTCGAAAAGAGATGGAGGATGCGTCATTTACACCAGAAATACACTCCAGGGATATGTCATACCCCCACCACCCAGCAATGACAATCTCCAGGTACTAGCCATCAAACTAATGCTAAGAGCACACAACAGAGTGCTCACCCTACTGTCCATATACATCGCACCTAAGCAGACTACACCTGGCATCGACAACCTACTGGACTACATCAGCACGCTAAGCCTAAACTCTGAAACAATGCTGTTGGGAGACTTCAGTATCCACTGGGTCTCACCTGCTGCTAACACCATCAAAGATACCCTTTCCACAATCCACTTCTCCCAACTGGTGGACGGCTGACTCGAACCAGTTACAAGATGGGCACCAGCACACTTCTGGACTGGGTTCTCTCAAACTGCCCTTCCCACATCATAGATCTCACTGTGCTTCCTGACTCATTGAGTGACCACTTCCCTGTCAGTTTCCTCTGGAACAACTACTACCACAAATCCCCTGCCAGAACCGTAAAAAAAACACCTACTCCTAAAGGGCCACCTTCCGCAACTAAAGGATGACCTAAAGCAGCAGGACTGGTCGGACCTGTATGGAACCACAGATGTGGACACTGCACTAGATCTCTTTTATCTCAAAATTCAATGCAGCCTGTGTCGAACGTGCTCCCGTCACAGAGAGAAAAACCAGAGGACCTATAAATCCCTGGATTACCCCCTAACTTCTGGTGCAGAGACCAACTCTGGCAAACAGCATGGGCACATGGCACACCAGCTAACATCAAAAGGTATAAAAAGGCTTGCAGTGAGTGCACAAAAGCAGTCCGTGAGGCAAAAAGCAAATTTGACAAGGAAGCGCTCACTAACATCTGGAATAGCAGCAAATCGTTCTGGGCAAATCTAAATGATATCAATGGGAAGGACCCTAAAATAGCCCCAGCCATGCTAAATGTTGAGAGTGTCTCTACCTTGGACCCTGTGCTCATCGCTAACTCTCTGAACCTCGCCTTCTCAGATCTCAGTAGTGTGCTCCTGATGAACTTCTTCGATACCCCTGCTCCAGGGGTCAGTGAGAAGATCCCAGCACAACAAAACCGACCACTCTTCTGTTTCAAACTGGTCTCCGAAGCCTCTGCTAGAAAATACCTCGAAAAAGCCCTCGGCAAATTAAGGCACAGTGAGGACTCTCTGGACCTAAAATTTGTGCAACTAACACTAGACAAAGTACTTGGTCCACTGACAAACATAATCTGTCCCTCTGCCACTCCAAATTCACCCAAATCTGGAAAACTGCCTCGGTCACCCCGGTACACAAAGGTGGTGACCGGTCTCTTCAAAACAACTACAGGCCGATCTCTATACGCCCCCCCACTCTCCAAGGCCCTTGAAAGGATTTTGGCTGACCAGATGGTGGAGTACTTCAATCAATATCTGCTCCTATGCCCAGAACAGCATGGTTTCTGAGCCGGCCATAGCACCATCACGGCTCTCCTGGAATTTACCAGATTCATACATAGTGCTCTTGACAAAGGACACATTGTAGGGGCAGCTTTTGTTGACCTATCAATGGCATTTGACACGGTCCATCATGCTCTCCTCCTTGAACGGCTCTCGGACATAGGGCTAGCCCTAGAAACCATAGCATGGTTTTGTAGCTACCTTAGCCTGCGATCACAGCAAGTAAAGATTGGGGACATCCTATCAGAAAGTGGACTGGTCAGATCAGGGGTACCACAAGGATCCATACTCTGTCCATTACTCTTCAGTGTCTTCCTAAACAATCCCCCAGCTGCTTGCAATAGCCGCATGCTCCTCTACGCAGATGATGTGGTGATCTTTACTAGCAACCTTGACCCTGCACTTCTGGAATACGCCCTCCGGAGTGGCTTTGCGCGGCTGAAAAATGGTTCAAAGAGCAAAAACTGGTCATGAACTATAAAAAGACCAAGACCATGCTATTTGCCACTGCCCAAAACAAGCTAAAAGGCTATCTCCTGGCAATTCAGAATGACTCCGGTAACACCCTGGAACTAGTCCGCCCCATTTCAGGTACCTGGGAATCACACTGGACACTGAACTGTCTTACACACAGCACATTGATATCACAGCCAAAGCCTTTAACACCAGGATTGGTATCCTCTACAGGCACAGACATTGCTTGACCTATGAAGCTCTGAACTTGACAATTAACAGCTCACTCATCACCTTGATTGACTATGGCCTTTGCTGTCTATGGCTCCATTACTGACACAGTGCTTCAGTGCCTCTCAACAGCCTTAAACAAAGCCTGCTGCCTGCTCACTAATGCCCCAAAACTCACTCACACCTGTGAGCTTTATGTGCGATCGGGCTGGCTTCAATTGAAGCACAGAATACTTCATCAAACCTGCCTGCTCGCAAAAAAGGTCTCATTAAACTTACTTCCTCAAGGAGTTGTGAGCCTTCTATCACCACCCGTACATGCCAGGCACACCAGGAGCTCGACTACACAAGTATTCCAGGTGCCGCATAACTATGGCCCAGCGATCCTTTGCTCACTGGGCCCCTCTGTGGACAAATGGTCTACCACCTGACATAGCCGGAGCCACAACCCTTGGTTCCTTTTAAGTGCAAACTTTGTCAGCACCTCACTGACAATAGTACCTGTAGGTGCCCCCGCTAGTCTGCGCCTGCAGCTTTAGTCTGCCTCGGCACTTCCAACTCCTGACCCGCCAAGTTAAGTCTTTGCCCAAGCACTTGCCTCCCACCCCCTTTTGCCCTTGCACTTGCCTCCCACCCCCTACCCCTTGGCTCTTTTCTTTCCCTCTGCCCTTCTTATCCCAGCTCCCACTGCTCCTCCCTACCTTACCCTAACAGTTTGCTTCTGCCTCTCTCCTGCAGAATGCTGGAATACCATGTACTATGCCTTAGCACATATTGTGCAACTGTTTGTCATTGCAACCCATGTACTGTTGAATTTTTGTGTACTCTGTATGTATAATTACTGTAACTTTATTGTGTCTTCTTGTGTTAATGTATGTGATGTGGAACCTCTCAACGAGCATTCGCTCACAGGTGTCATCCAAGATTTCAATAAATAAAAATAAATGTCAGGGCAGCGCTACGCCAACATGCCCCTGTATTCAGTCGGATAGTGCTGATACACTATCTGACTGACTATAACATCCTCATGGTTGTGGGCAGTGGGCAAGCACAGCGCAAACATTTGTGCTCAGCCTTACCCATTTTTCAATATCTGGCCTCAGAAGATTGAGAACCCCTAACCAGTATCCCAGCAACTGAGTATATCAGTGCTGTAATGGGGATACAAGTGTGTGTGAATTAGACCAGGTAGCAGCTTTACAATTATCTGTAACGGGGATGTACCTGGCAGCAGTATGTCTGGTGGAATGACCCTTAACCTGTCAGGTAGCTCCTTCCCAGCAAACTAGGAAATGAGCAACACAGGATGTAATCCACCTGCCAGTGGTTTTGCTACCTGGGTAATGTATGTAACAAAAAACTGGCAAGTCGTAACCATGAAATTCTGCAGTTTATTTATTTATTTTGTTTTTGTTGACTGGGAAAGGGGGACTAGACAATATACTCAATAAAAAAGCAGAGCCATGTGGACACTGATCACATGGAGTATCCACTCAACATCTGAAGCATGGCGCTTTGGAAAAAACATAGGATGCATCAAAGCTTGGTTCAGATAGAATTGAAAACCACCTTGAGCAGGAATTTTGCATGGAGGCCAAGGAGATCCTTCTTGTGGAAACTCAGATAACAGAGACTTCACAGATAGTGCCTGCAGTTCGCTCACCTGTCTGACTTAGGTGATGGTGACCAGAAATGCAGTCTTCCACAAAAAATGTGACAAGTGACACTTGTCTGTAGGCTCAAACAGCTTGCCCATGAACTGAGATGACACTGGTAGGTAAATCCCATGCTGGAGGTGGTTTGGGTACTGGAGAGGCAGATGGTGTAGTCCTTTGAAAAAGTGGGTAACCATTTTCTCCTGGGCCGCCAGTAGGATACTGACCTTAGCCTAGTATCCAGAAATGGTAGCCAGGTGCACCTTGAGGAGAGATTGCTTGCAGCCTTGACTGGGACAGGGACCAGAGGTTGTGCTTAATCAAGCCAGAGAGTGGAGACAATCTTAGTGCCTGGCGCACCAGCATGAGAACCTCTTCCACTTACACCAAACATTTTGCAAGTCACCTCCTTCCAAGATGTCTCCAGAACTTTGAGAATGTCCTCTCCTCCGAAAGTCCGAGGGTTGAGAACTCCAGCTGCTCAGAAACCAGACTGTCTGGTGTAGGGACATCCTTTCAGACCTTGTGAACACAGGTCTAGACAGAGTAGGAGCAGCTGCAGTGGCTTGCTGCTGAGGCCAAGGGAGATCCTGGTACTAGAATAGGCAAAGCTAGTCTGGAGCTATCAGAGATACCCCAGTTGTGGACCAGAGGAAATGGGGACAGCGTACAAGAGACCTCCTATTCAAGACTGAGCAATCTTCCAGCAGGGTGCCCTGCTGAGGGGAATGGTGTAATACAGCTCCAGCCTCCTGTTTTCTGTGAAGGTACATGGGTCCACTGACACCACCTGCAGGTACAGTGACCACTTGCAAGATGCCTGCTACACATGGCTGAGGGCATCCATATGCTGGTTGTTCGCTCCTACTACGTAGACTACTACAAGGTTTGCTTGCAGGAAGAAAGCTAAGAATGATGCCCACTACACTTCTTGACTGTGCAAAGGAGTGCACTGCCCGCGTGTTCAAATGAAACATGATCGTGTTGACCTGGCCTTTGGCAAGGGGAGCAAACTCTTAACAGCGATGGGCTAACTGCACGTAGTTGCAGCAGATTGATGTGCATTCTGGATTCATAGTAGCGAGTTGGTCTATAAGGTAGCACAGGAGATCACTATCAGCAGCCTCAGCAAAAGAAACAGCATGTACAAAAATGAGGAAACCGGGCTAACTAATAAGGCTGCTATTAGACCAACAAGTTTTTAAAAAGGTAAATTTTACTAAAACTGAAACATACAAGGTCATAGCAACTCCACATCAATAGTTTTGGCAGAAAAAGACCATAGGTCAGTCCTTTCGCTTGTTAACCAAACGCCATGTATCCTGTGGTCCTGCAAGTGCACGCCTCAGCCCACTAGGGAGGAGATGTCATTGGTGCATCCAGCTGGACAAAAGAGATTCATTCCCATAGGTTTCATGGGGACAGCCAGCACAGGATGGCATCCAGCATCAGCTGGGTCACTCAAACCAGCAGGTCTAGGGCTGAGTGCATCTGGGACCCTTGGCAAATCCAGTTCCCACAGGGCTATGGTATGGTAGATGTCATGAAGCCCAGGAGCTTGAGGAAATCCCTGGCTGGACATGATTTCCCAACCAAAATGATCAGACAAAGGATGGCAGATCATCCTCCCTGTTGGAGGAAGTTGCACTCCAGCTTGCAGTAAGTCTAGGTCTGCCCTGATAAACACAAGCTCCTGCTCTGGAGTCAGCTTAAACTTGGTCAAGTTAATGAGCAGACCCAGCTGATAAAAGGTCTGGATGGCCAGGTCCATGGCCCGTTTCATGTCCTGCACCAAATTGCCAGTGAAATGGTAGGTAGGGGAACACCTTGTTGCCCGTGTCTGAGAAAAGCTGCCACTTTAGACAGACACTTGGTGAACACGCTGAGGGCCAATGATGGGCCAAGTGACATAGCTCAAAACTGGTAGACTGTTCCATCCAGCCTAAATTTGAGGGGTGGTTTGTATGACTGACAGATGGGGATGTGGAAGTACACATCTTGGAGGGCCAGGGAGCAGAACTAAGCACCTTGCTCCAGAGACAGAATAATCTAATTTAGGGTTACTGTGTGAATCTTCTGTCTGCGGATAAATGTGCTGGGGATCTGCAGAGAGAGTATGGGGCATCATCCCCCAATCCACTTGGGTGCTATAAAGTAATGTAATATGAATCCATGCTAAGCTGCAGAAGAGACTGTGGTGGGGAGGACATGGGGCCCCTCTTCCTGTCACTTCTGCCTTTTGAGGTGGACAGTGAGACCTAGCTACATGAGCCCCCCGGCCACATTTATGCTGCTGCCTCTGTTGGCCTTGTAAGCCATGAAAGGAGCCACCAATAGGTAGCTACAGCTTGTCAGTTTGCTTAGAAGTAATGACCAAAGTGACAGTCTGTTGGGACGCTGGATTTCTCCATTCTAGTCCGGTGCCCCAACAGATCCTTCCGCCGAAGAGAAGACCTGCCACCCACTACTGTATTTCCTGCATGAAGGGTGAAAGTCACAGCTACTCCTGGAGCTGTGTGGAGGCAGACCACCAGACACATTTAAAAAAACAAAATGCAAATCAAATAATTAAAAACAAAATAAAAAATCTCCCTCACACCAGCCAAGGTTGTCTTGGGAGCTTTACAGAGACCACATTTATAAGCCAAGGGCTTCCTCTGGTGCCCTGATCCTACAGTTTCAACAAGGACTATTTGTTTTACTTCTATAATTTTTATATTCTACAATCATTTTCAAAATCCTTAATTTTATTGAAAAAATACTTAAAATGTTTAAAACCCAATGAGAGACTTCTGGATGTTGGTTTTGTATTCATAAACCAAACGTTCAGGTTGTTGAAGGCACTCGGCAAAGGGGGTCTGTCTAATTGCTTACTGATATTGATTTGCAGCCCAGTGCAGCACGTGGATCCTCTGTATCACAGCTAGGCCCGGACGCTGGGGTCTCATCCCATTAATGCTTTGCATGATTGGGCAAGATTACTGGCATTCAGGCCTGCTGGGGTGAGAGGGGACAAGGATCGACATGCTACATTAGGTGTGAAATAAGTAACATTGAACAATAGACACTAAGAACTGGGTGGGGAGGGTGGTGGGTTACCATATTAGCTAGTCAAGTGCTTATATTTAGGGCGGTGGCAATCCATGGCTGTTCCATTGTGTCACGATATGGCCTCTGTGTGTGCAGCGTTGGGTATGAAGGAACAACTCCATCTAAATCTTTTTGGTCTGGCTAGTACCATCAGAATCACTCTGCAATCCAAGAATTGCCTCTAATGCCCATTTTTTTGTGGTTGAAGTTTGGGGTCCTCACTTGTGTGCATGTGTTTTGGATTTGGGCCAATTAGAAACAGTTCAAAATGGCTGGGGATGATGTATTTCCTGATACAAACATGGCCCGTTTAGAGCATGGGTTTCAGTTTTGTGCTATTATGTCCATCTCAGAGGTTAATAATACCTTGCTCTTTGTAAAGACAAAGATCCACACAACTGGCTGTCAGAGTTATGTGCAAGCATGTAACAGCGTCTACCCTTACAGAGCAGGATTTGATTTTATTGTTTATTTCATTTTAGGTTTATATGTGGGTTGGAACTCAGACCAGTCAAGTGGAGATCAAACTCAGCCTAAAAGCTTGTCAGGTAAGGGGTGCTGTTTATGTACATTAACAGATAGGCAGCGGTGTTTTACTTGCCTATATACAGATGTCTGTGTGCTGTAAAAATGCGTTGCTGACCTCTACCCGTAGATCTTCCAAGAGTCAGTCTTCACCATTTGTTCCCACTTATGGGTCTTTGCCAGGGGGCACTATTTTTGTAGTCTACTGCACAAGGGACCAATGCTGCTGGCATTGTCCATGAGGCAGACATAATGATGTGATACTTGTGGGATGGCCAGCAACTGACGCTGGCCCCCTGCTTTCCTCAGTTCTGCTTTTCCCACCGTTGAGAGCACACCATGGGAGTGCTGCTCATCAACGTGAATGCGTCAGAACTCCTTCCTCAATTTGTCGCTGCTTGTTCAACGCCATCCCCTCGGCACCCACCTCTTTCATGATATAGACAGGTGAGATGCCTGCTTCTCTATGGACTACCACACCTTAGAAATCCATGCACTGAAATGGGATCACAAGCACCCCCTTTTCTGAAGCAGGCATCGCTCCGTGGATGCCAAGCTAAGGTCCCCTGAGCCCCTTCTCCGTGCTATATATACTGAGCAAGACCAGGCCTCACCACACGCTTGCCCCAGTGAGACATCTGAGGATGGGGGGGGGGGTCTGCTGGACAATCAGCCTCCCCCGAGGGACCAGCTGAGCACCCCTCCCAGGCCATTGCCCTTCGGGGCAGTGGACGCCCACGGTGGTGAGGCCGAAGCTATACGCTGGGTCTACACTTGTAGGAACTTTGGTGTTGTGGCCTGGTGACTCCTTGGCTCCTGGTACACAGTCTGGTACTGGTGAACGAAGCAGTGCCGACTGCAAGACTAGGCCCCCTTCCAGTACTATTGCGGTGCTTGGAGAGGGAAGACCTCCTGCGCTATTCCTTCTTAAGCAATTGAGGTTGTTATTTGTTCTCCCAAGCAGTAAGATGGCCCAGGAGAGGAGCTTGGTGATGACCTCAGGCCTGTTTATAAGACTGGTAAGGATGAGGGCCTCCCTGGGTCTGGTTCCAGGCCTGGTTTGGGGCCGGGAGCTTCTGTGAGGGTGGTCTCTGTGGTCGGCACTGGAGCCCTTTCTGGCACTGCTCGTGGTGCTGGTTAGGGTCTGGTGCTGACCTTGTTTCTGATGCTGTCTATAGTGCTGATTCTGAAACTCATTCCCACGGTGAGGGAAGGTTCTTGAAGTGTGGACCTGCGGCTCACTCCTTACATAGAGGTGGTGGTAGCTCTGGCAGGAGTTACAGTGCTGGTGCGGAGAAGAGTTTCTCTCCAGAACTGGCTAGCCCTGTCACTGGTGGGGATCAAGGCTGCCCTGTGAGATATATATCCAACTGGGCCCCCCCCCCACCTCAAGGGTACCGTCTGGACTAGTCTGCAGGTGTTGATTGCTCCTAGATGGGTGAGTTTGTCAGGCCCTCCCTCTGGGCAAGGTCTCTTGAGCATTCTCGCAACCCTGGCAGAAGACATGGCCTGGTCTCTCAGGACCCTCCTCCTCTGCCCCTGCCACCTTCTCTCCCAGGCATTTTTGGTCCTCATGGGCCTCCTTGGATCAGTTCAGGACAGCGGCTGTTGTGTTTCAGCAATACAGCCTCAGAGCCAAACAAGTCATCTTTAGGCCTGAAGCCCCTGCACCACCGCTTCCTTACTCCAGTTCCTCCTCTCCGTCTTTCTTCTCTGTCCACATCTTTGATGCTGAGGACACCTAGTACCAGCAATTCCTAGTGGAGAAGGTGCAGGAGCTGAATCTACTGCACTTCTCAGGTCACAGTACTGCTATCCTGGTGCTTTCATTCCTTGGAGAATACAGCAGAGACACTACACTCATCCTTTGTGGCCTTGGCCCTTCATGGAGGCATACAGGAATATCTGGCTCAGTCCCTTTGCCCCTTTCCATCTTAGAGGGATGTCCAGCGCAGGTTGTGGCACTCCCACGGGGTCTCCAGGGTACACTCCCTCTTCTGAGAGACTGGTACTGCAGATCCCCTCTGGACCTAGGCACTTGGTGCATGACTGCTCCCCTAACACTGACTCTACAGAGATTGATGTCTGGGGCAGATGAGGTTTTGCTGCGGCAGCACGCAACATGATGTGCATCTCTGCACATCAGGCACACCAGACAGCTTATGGCAAGTGCCTGTGGGTGACACCAAGTCATCTCTTTGCATCCATGCCAGACAGCGAGAAAACCAGGCAGGCCATTCGCCTTTCTGCCCAGGGCCTGGAGCTGGCGAGGCAGGATGCAAGGGCAGCTTATGACATCAATGAGGTAACTTCAGGGGTGGTGGGAACTACAGTCTGCATTCGGCGGATGGCATGGTTTCACTTTTCACGGTTGGTACCCCTGGCCTGGAGTAGGGTGCTAAGCTCACGTTACCAGAGGTCTCGTTTCTTCCCCTGCAGGGTCAGGCATGAGTTGTTGGGGTGCCCTCATTCTCTCAGGCCATGGGAGCATCTGCCTGCCCCTGACCAGTCTTGCGTCTCACCAGACCTGTGAGAGTCCCTGCCCTCCAGTGGTTATCTCCCACAAAGGCTGAGGGGGAAAAAAAATTTCCCTCAGGGTGAGCCAGTTCCTCCCTTTTGGGTGCAGAGCTTAAGTGTGGATAAATGAACAAGACTGATTCTTCAAATTTGCAAAAAATTATGTACTCACCATAATTCTTGATTCTTCAGAATATCTTCACCATTTATTCACACGCCCACCCACCGTCCTCCACTCAGCTAGGAGCCAGGGCCTCTGGGCCATTTACCCTGTATGTTTCTTTTTTTTTTTTTTTTGGAGGTACCCCTGCTGTCTTGATAGGAACATCCCCCTCTTTTTTCCTCTTTCCCTTCTGCCCCATCCCTTTGTGCAAAACAAAGGGTAAAAGGGAGAAAAAACCTATTTTTGGGGTCCCTATCCCTCAAAAAAAAAAAAAATTCTTGATAAGGGAATTTCCATTCACTTCTTTCTTAACCTTTTGTTCCTCCTCCTCCTCCATTTCAGCATTTCATTCTCACTCAAGGCTGTATTTTTCTAAACATGGGCAAGCTCAACCAGCCGCACTTCTGCTCCCTGTTGCCACAGACAGCCTAGAGCTGTTTTGCTTTAACGTGCTCAAGCTCTGCCAGCTACAGTTCAGCCTCCTGCGGATGTCACCAACCTTATCCTAGAAGGGAAAACATCCCTGGAATTGGCCTTGTTTCTGTAGCCTTCTCTCTCTCTCTTTCTGTGTGTGTGTGTGTGTGTGTGTGTGTGTGTGTGTGTGTCTTTCTCTCTTGCTTAGGAATTGGCAAGAAGATATCTGTATCCTTCACCCTGTCTCTTTCTTTCCAACCTCTTCTGTCCTTGTTGTACAAGGCTTTTCTATTAACTTACTGGCTTCTTAGGAGATACCTTTTGGTCTCATTAGCTTTGCCACAGCTCCTTACCAGGGCTGCTGCCCTTCTCCACCTCCCTATTCAGGGTGACTAGTAGGCTCTGGCACCTTTTTACCCGCCACCCCCTGTGCCACTTTGGTCCATACCTTAGCTGTTCTTTAAGTTGGCAGTCCGGTTTTATTGCTTTTATGATATTTTTTTTCCATATTGATGTTTACGGAGTTTTTTCATCTTTTTCTCCCCAACCCTGCCCCCCACCTTGGATGCACGTGCGTGCGCATGCTCACACTGTGTCTCAAGGTGCCCTCCCTTTGTGTCGCCCCCGCTGCCTACACTAACCACCGGGCCTCCACCCGGTGGCAGTGGCACTACGGGGGGGGGGGTGGCGACAACCACCCCCAGGAGAGGAGAGCTGCCTTCCAGCACATTCAGTCATGCTCCGACCCCCACCCCCACAACCCGAGTCTATTCCCAAACCCAGGTCGTTGGCATAGCGTGAGGTAAGGTGGCCAGTGCCTCAGCCCTACTGGGCCGGCCAATTGCTTTTATGATTTTATATCCTGTATCCTTTTCCTTTTGAGCTAGGATTCTTTAGTCCATTTCTCTCTCTCTCTCCCTCACTCTGTCTCTCTCTCTCTCTAGTTTCTCTCCTGGCTAACAGAACTGTGGACAGTAGGGGGCAGACATTGGTTGCTGACCAGCCTAAGAGTCCCAGGTCATTACGTCTTTCTCGTGGGCAGTGCTGGCTCCAACATCAATCCCCTAAGCTGTAGATTGCAAAGGACTTTGATCCCACAGAGTTCAAGTGCCTCTGGCGCACACCCATAAGTGTGAATAAATGGTGAAGATATTCTGGAAGACCACAAATTATGGTGAGTATGTTTCTAGGAGTGGTGTATAGGTCATATCAACACATTGGCAGTTCCACTGGAAAGTGTTGATTTGCTGGAATGTCTTCAAGCTGAACTCCTGCCACCACCCAGGTGGTATATCCCTCGACTGCACCCTGTGATGTCAGCTCTTGCATGCTGGAAGCAGAGATCTGTGTGCCACTTGCCAGGGGGAGGCTGGGTCGGTGGTGTGGATGTGAACTATATACCACTCCAAGAACTATGGTTACAGGTGAGTAATATCTTTTTCTAGGGGCATGGATATAGTTCACTATCCACACATCGGCAGACTTCAAGCCGTTCTCTGAGAGGATGAGGCAAGGAACACAACTCTATTTGGCGAACAGAGACTGAAGAACCAAGATCCCAAAAGCAGCATCCTGGTGAGAGTCTAGGTCGTTGCTGTAATGGGAGATGAAAGTGACCCCCAGATTTCCTAGATAGGGATGTCCCTGGAGTCAGCTATTGAGGCAGCAGTATGTCTGGTGGAATGAACCCTATAGGCTCCCTACCAGTCAATCTATAGCAGAGGTTGACGCAGGATATTATCCATCTGCCAGTCATGTGCTTTGCTGCCAGTCTGCCAGGTGTGGCTTCAGTGTATGTCACAAACTGTTGGCGAGCCTCATCCTGAACTCCAGCCATATGCTCCTTATAATAAAGAGAGAGCCCTCCTTAGGTCCAGAGTATGGAGCCTACAGTTGGCCTCCAAAGAAGGGTTGGTAAAATATACTGGGGGTTTATCACCTGTTAAGGTGGAACTTTGATACAACCTTTGGAAGAAACTTTGGGTGGAGGCGAAGGATGGCCTTGTCCTTGTGGAAGACCAGACAAGGAGACTCCACCGAGAGCGCCTGAAGCTTGCTAATCCTTTTGGCTGACATGATGGCCACCAAGAAGGCTGTCTTCCAAAACAGGTGTGACATCTCACTCCTGTGCAATTCTCAAATGGCTTGCCCATGAACATAGCCAGCATGAGCAGTAGGTCCCATGGTGGTGGTGGTTCATGTACCACAGAGACAGGTGGTCAAGGCCCTTGAAAATGAACCCTATCACCTTCTCCTGAGCCACCATCAGCATACTCGCCTGCACCCAGTATGCAGAGATGGCTGCCAGGTCCACCTTAATGGTTGTCGCCCACAGCCCCAGCTGGGAGAGGGACCAGAAGTACTTGAGGATACTAGCCACAGGGCAGGCAAAGGGGACCAAGCTTCTAGCCCTAACACCAAATGGAAAACCTTTTCCATTTAAATGTGTAGCACTGACAAATTGAATGTTTTCGGGAGGCATCCTTAATGTGAATCGTAGCTTCCGAAAGACCCAAAACCTGGAACTCTGGCCACTCAGGAGTCAGGCTGTGAGGTGCAGGAACTGAAGGTCTGGGTGCAGGGCCATATCCTGTTGTCTGGTCTGCAAGTCCAGATGACTAGGCAACCGCCACTGAAGTCTGCTGCTGAGGCTGAAGAGATCCAGGTACCAAAATTGCCGTGGCCAGTCTGGAGCTATTAGGATTATCTGTACCTTGTCCTTCTGTGCCATGATCACCACATTGTGGATCAAGGGGAAGAGAGGAAAGGCGTACACGAGGTCTGGGCCTTGCGAAAGCATCCCCCATCAGTACCGTGGACTGTGGGGGCAGGCATACAGCCTCAGTCTGGTATTCTCCCAGGATGCAAACAGATCCACTAGAGGATTGCCCCATCTGGAGAACAGGTGGTTCAGAACCTCCTGATGAAGGAACCACTCATGCGACATCTCTCCATTCTGGCTGAGAGCATCCACCAGCTGATTTGTTCTTTCTTGCAACATGAATCGCCAGGATATCTGCACTCAGGCTACGCATGAGGGTCCAGGTGCAGAGAGCCTCCCGTCACAAGGAAAGGGAGTGAGTTCCGCCCTGCCTGTTCCTTTTTTTTAAACTTTCTTTATTTTAAAAGGTTTTTTCTTGTGGGGACATTCTCACATATGCAACAACCATATTACATTCAGGAGTCATATATATCTTACATCATATAAGTAGGCAAGGACAATCAAGATATTAAGCACTTAAGAGTCACAATTTCCCATTTTTCTTGGGAGATCAGGAACCACTCATAAGGCCCTAATTCCATTGGGCATCCCATCCGCATGCCCTTTTCTGTTGGCCTTGGCCCTTTTGTCTGACACCACCCTATGCCAAGTGCGCAAGGTGGTCTCTGTAAATGGGTTATTTCTCTCCTGTAAGTATCTGTTCCCCTCTTGTGAGAGTAAAACTTTCTTTATATTCATCATGCCCCTTCATAGAGTTCAGCTGATTTCCACCTGGCTATATATGAGGGATCCAACCAATATATGGCTGTTTTTATTTGAGCTGCTTGATAATATATTTTCACGTTAAGTAAAGATAGACCCCCCTCCCTCCTTGGGATCTGAAGGGCAGAGAAACATATTCTCGGTCTTCCCCGGCCCCACAAAAAGCGGGAGACCCTTCTGTGTAGTGTCATGAAATGTGAATCAGGGACAAGCAGGGGCAGAGTCTGGCTCAGGTATAATATCTTAGGGAGTAGCACCATCTTAATTGCCTCTACTCTTTGTACCAGAGATATAGGGATCGAGGCCCATCTCTCCAAATCCTTTCTAAGTTTGTCTAAGATCGGGGTATAGTTAAATGTGAATAGCTGACCCGCATCAAAACTCAGGTAGACCCCTAGATACTTCACACATGTAAGATCCCATTTAAAGGGAAAGGACTTGACTATTCTGTCTGAGGGCATATATTGGTTTTTTAACACCTCCGTTTTATTCGTGTTTATTTTGTAACCTATCAATTCTCCAAATTCTGTTAGGCAGCACCACAAAGGTTCTATGGATTGTTCTGGGTCAGAGAGGTATATAAGTAGGTCGTCTGAGTACAGGGCTAATTTGTGTTTCTTCTCCTATCTCCCAGCCCCTCACCAATTCCTCCTGCCGAATCTTCTGAGCTAAGGGTTCCAAGTACAGGGTGAAAAGGAGGGGAGACAGGGGACAACCCTGCCTAGTACCTCTGTATAGGGATATCGGAGCCGAGACCCGGCCATTAACTTTTATATAGGCCCTGGGACTTGTGTAAATGTTGTTTATCACTTTAATGAAGGCACCCGAGAAGCCAAACCTGCCCAACGTCATCTCCAGAAACTTCCACGCTACCCGGTCGAAGGCCTTCTCCGCATCCAAGCTCATCAATAAAAAAGGGGACCTCGACCGGGCAGCGTGGTGTAATACCTGCAAGGATCTTTTAATATTATCCTGTGTCTGCCTCCCCCTAATGAAGCCCGTCTGATCCATTGCAATTATCTTAGGCAAGACATTTTCCAACCTTCTTGCCAAAATGGCCTCATATATTTTATAATCAATGTTAAGAACTGATATAGGGCGAAATGATTTAGATTGTGTAATGTCGTTGTCCGGTTTTGGAATACTGGAGATGACTGCGAAATTCCAGCTGTCCGGGAGAGACTCCCCCTCCTGCACTGCCCTGCATGTCTCCAGTAACTGGTGACTGAGTTCTTTCCCGAAAAACTTAAAAAAATTCTGGGGTATACCCATCTGGACCCGGGAATTTTTTTGTTTTAAGCTTTTTAATTGCAACCTCTACCTCTGGCCTTGTGATGGGTTTCCCCATCGAATCTCTAGTTTCCGATGATAGTCTCAGTAATTTAAGCCCCTCCAGGTATTTTTGAATCTCCGGTTCACTTTTTTCGGGAGTGTATAATGTCTGGTAAAAGGCTTTAAAGCAAGACAAAATATCTTCCGGTGTTCTTGCCATCCTCCCTGTTATATGGTTTCTAATCTGGGTAATGGTGTTTTGTGAAACTTGTTGTCTCAATCTATGGGCCAACAGCCTGGTGGCCCTAGGGCCTATTTCATAATATCTCTGACGCATTCTTTGTAGCGCCTGTTCTGTTTTGATATCAATTAGTTTTGTATTTTTTGTCTTATTTCATGCATGTCCAAAGAGACTGAATCATCTCCGGTTGCATGTCACTTTTGCAGGTCTGATAATTGGTTTTGGAGATTTTCCAATTGTTGACTGTGTTGCCTTTTAAAATTTGCGGCATATTTTATGCAGTGTCCTCTAAAGACTGTTTTTATCGTGTCCCAGAGTATACTCCGAGCTATGTCCGGAGTTTTGTTTTCCTGTATTATCTGTTTCAGACGAGCTTTTGCCATGTCTGTAAACTCCTTCACATTCAACAGATAATTGTTAAATCTCCAAAGGGTATGCCCCCTCCCAGTGCTCCATTCCATCTCCATCAAAAGGATGGAATGGTCGGATAATATGGATGGGATATGATGGCACTCTGTCCCCAAGTTTTGATTTTCCCTCGATATCAACATGTAATCTCTTCTCGCATAAGACTTATGTGGGTAAGAGCAGTGCGTGTACTTTCTCTTCCCTGAGTTCTCATGTCTCCAGGCATCCACCCAAAAGGCAGTTTTCAGGTATTCCCTGATCATTTTACTTGTTGGGTTTTGTCTGAAATTCGAGGATTTAGAAGTGTCCATCTGATCCCAGACTTGGTTGAGGTCTCCCCCTATTATCAGTCTCCCTCTCTGCAATTCCACTATTTTTGTAATAATTGACCTAGCAACTTCCTTGATGACCCAGGTGGTAGGTATAGCGAGGCCAAAGTAATGGGGATCCTCCAGGTTCCGGAAAGGACCACCAGACCCTCCGGATCTGAATATGATGAAATTGTTTGGAGTTGGATGCCCGGGACACAAGAACTGCCACCCCTGCTCTTGTTTTGCCTATATGAGGACGATACCACTTGACCAAATTCCAGTCTCTGTAGTTTTGGGTGCTCTCCCTGTTCAAATGAGTTTCTTGTAGTAATACAAAGCAGGTTTTGCCTCTTGATTTCTGTTAGGACCTTATATCTTTTAACAGGATTATTTAATCCATTAACATTATGTGATCTGAATCGTATCTTATCTTTACCTACCATTTATGTGCATACTTATGTTGCTTGTACTGTTGTGTCTTTTCTGCTTCTCTCCTCCCTTCTCCCCGATCTCTCCCCAGCGCTGCTCTCAGTTTTAATCTTGTCCTTTGCCTTAAATTATGTTCTCCATTAGGATAATAAACTAAATGCATGTCCCCACACTTTACCCTCCACACACAAACCTCTGCAAACAAACAGGATAACCCCAAAAATCCCCCCGCTGATGCACCTTTAATAACTTTGCCAGATGGGAATAAACTATGTACATGTTGACCCCCAAGGTAGGGGAACAAATTTGTATGTTCCCTATGTACTCTGGATATGAATGCCCGAGATGGAGGTGTGGAGACCAACATGCTGACTCTATCCTCCCGGGCCCTGGCCTGATGTTTCGGCCCTTCGTCACTATTTTTGCCTCTATTACACAGGCTGTATTTAAAACAGATTCCTTTTGCTTGCTTAATAGAATAATTATGCCTATCAAAAGAAACAAAAGAGCAGAAAAGCTTGTCATTTACACCTATATAAAACTTCCCAACTCCCCCTCCCATTAAAGCATGCATATTCTGGAAAAAGCGAAGAGAAATCTGAGCAAGTCTCAGTCATATCTGCTCATTCTACCCCTGTGCTTTTCCATGGTCCCTGAGGGGAGCAGGGGAGATTGCAGTCTTAATTCCCCACAATAAGTGAATGTAGCTGGACCATCTTTAGAGGGGAATGTGTCTCGATTCCAAGACTCAGTAGTGACTGTTTAGCTTGTAGTCTCTCGCTATTGTACCCCTTTTAATCTTAACATTATTAAGACTCCAGTGGAGAAAAGAAAAATTAGATTGTTCAAAGTCCAACTCAGATCCTTCTCTTGAGTCAGTGCTTCTGCGAACAGACACAGACTTTATCTGGCTACCCAAGCCCTGTTTGGGGCCTTCTCCTGCTATAGGCCAGAGTTCAACAACCATTCCCGCGCAGGGCAAGAAAAAAAAAATGATCAGACTCCTGTCTAGCGTGGCCAGTCTCAGGTACTCCCGTCCGTCTCCTCTGTCCTCTCCTCATCGTCCCTTACATGTGTAAATTTATGCAGCATCTTTTTAATATCCTGCATGGTATTCGATGCTAGGAGCTCTCCTGCTTTCTTACTGTTCCTGCTCGATGAGGCCAGCCTCCACTGTGTTCGGTTGTTTGACGACTTCTCCCTTGGTCTCAGTGTAGGTAGGATATCATGTCCCTTTTTTGCATTGCATGTAGAGCCTCCTCATTGATGACATAGCTCTGTACCCGACTCCCAAAATACTCTGAGGCGAGATGGATATGGGGTCTGAAATCAGTTCCCCGCTCTCAATTTAAGTAGTATGGGAGTGTAGGCCACCCTCTGCTGCTGTATACTGGGCGGGTAGTCTTGATCAAAGAATAGTTTGGCTCGTTGTATTCCACTGTTCTTTGCCTCCATGCCATTTTTAGAATTTGCTTCTTATCCCTGAAGCTCGAAAACTTTGCCGCAATAGATCTAGGACTTGCACTGGCCGAGGTGGGTTTGGGTACTAGGGCCCGGTGTGCCCTTTCGATCTTAAACTTGAAGGCCTGTGGTAAATCCAGTACATTCCTCAAGAGGTCTCCCAGGAAGTCGCACATGTCTCCTGTCTCAGTTGTTTCTGGCAACCCATAGATTCTTAAATTGTCCCTCCGGGATCTGACTTCCAAGTCCAAACACTTTGCATTCAGGGATTCTTGCTGTTGGGCAATTAATTCGACTGCCTGAGAGAGGTGTATTAGATCATCTTCCGCTGTTGAAATTCTCCCCCTCCGCTGTTGAAATTCGATTCTCCAGTTTAGTACTATCACGGTGAAGTTGTTCAAACCCTTTTTTTGTATCTGCTCTGGATTGCTTTATTTCCACCAGAATTGTTTCAAATCTTGTTCTAGATAGTGTTTCTAGTTCCGATTCTGTGTCCGCTCCCACCATGTTCGCAGGGAAGTCTCTCCCATTGATCGTTGAATCGACGGAGCTCACTGCGCAAATCTGAGTCGGGGTTTGTTTTTTTTGCTCGGGATCTCTTCACTGGTTTGCCTCCACTATGCGACTTTTTCATTTCTCCCAGTGAGTGCGTTTCACAGGCTTGTGTGGAGTTTATTTTAATCGAGAGATAAAGGAGCTTCTGAATTACGAGGCCATCGCTCTGGTGACGTCACCGGAAGTCCCCCCGCCCTGCCTGTTCCAATAGAACATGGACATGGTGTTGTCCGCTTGGACCTGCACGATCTGACCTCTGACTAGTGGAGCAAATGCCATTAGTGCCAGCCACACTGCATGAAAGCTCCAGCAGGTTTATGTGGTGAAGGGACTTCCTAGGTGATCAGAACCCGTGGGCTTATTGGTCCCCACGTGCACTTCCCACCCTACCAGAGACGCATCCATCGTGAGTGTGTTGGTCAGTTTTGGATGGACAAACAGGATTCCTTCCTCCAGATGTTCTGGGATCAGCCACCACTGGATGGCCTCCCACATTAGCTAGGTCACTGTGATCTGCTGGTCCAAGTGTCCTAGGTGCTGGAACCACAGACGGCCCAACTCCCACTGGAGGTTGTGCATCCGCCAGTGAGCCTAACGGACCACAGTGGTGCAGGACATCATGTACCCAAGCAGCCTCAGGAGATCCTGGACAGGGTTCAAGAGTCCAACTGAAATGATCAGGCTGAGGAGGTAAGTTCCAGTGCCCAGTCCGCAGGGAGGTGGGCCTCGGCTTGCAGGGTGTCTAATTTTGCCTCAGTGAACTGGACCACCTGCTTCGGTACCAAATCGGACTTGTTCGGACTAACAGGCCCGAGTCTGGAGAGCCAGATCTCTGGACCTCTCCACAGCCTCTGGAGACGGACGGGCTAACAGCCAGTCATCCAGATAGGGGTACACACAGAACCCTAGGCATCACCCTGCTATGCACTTGGTGAAAACCCTGGGTGCCAAGAAGAAGTGTAAGGGCATGACCTGGAACTTAGAAACACAGACTTTGACAGCAGGTAAGGACCGCTTGGCCTACCCAGTCTGCCCATTTCCCTACCTATTGGATAAGCTGCAGATCCTAGTTAACCAATAGCCTACTTCTTCCTAACACTCACCAGAATTGCCTTATGTCTGTCGCATGCATTCTTGAATTCCCCCACTGTTTTTGACCCCATGACTTCCTCAGGAAGGCCATTTCATGTGGCCATCACCCTCTCCATGAAAAAATACATCCTCATGTTGCCCCTGAGCCGTCCCCCCCTCTATCTTCAGATTGTGCCCCCTTATTGTTGCACATCTCTTTTTCTGAATGATGCTACCCTCTTGGACTTTGTTGATTCACTTGAGGTACTTGAAAGTTTCTATCATGTCCCTCCTCTCCCTCCTTTCCTCGAGGGTATACATATTAAAGAGGGCAGGAAATGATTTTTAATTGGTAGCGGTTTATAATGTTCCAGTTTACAGAAATGATATCCATAAGCCTAAATGATCCATATGTAACTGTGCCTGAATAAAAAGTTACATGACAAACTATTTTGCATTGTTTTGTTTTTATGGGCAGCATTCTGTTGCCGTTCTCTTCATGGAACTTGTTATTTGGAGTTTTAACTATGTCATGGTTTGAGGAAAGAACTCTAAGCATGGTTCTGATAGGACAGTAGCTCATGTTTAGCATTCTGTACTCAAACCGTGACATAGTAAACACTCCAAATTACTGGTTCCAGGAAAAAACTGTTCAGAATGTTGTTCATAAAAGGAAAACAATTGAAAACACAGTTTTTCACATCAGTGTTTGTTAAGGTACAGTTAAATATGGTTCATTTGAAGGCAAGTTTATAATTTCTCTTACTAGGAACATTGCTGACTGCTGCCAGTTAGCACAGATTTCCTGTCCCCTTTAAGCTCCTTTAGTCTCTCTTTGTATGGCTCCTGGTGCAGACCCTGCACCATTTTAGTTGCCCTCCTCTGGACTGCCTCCATCTTGTCTATGTCCTTGCGTAGATGAGGTCTCCAAAACTGCACACAATACTCCAGATGGGGTCTCATCAACTGTCTGTACAGAGGGATAACAACTTCATGTTTTCTACTGGTGATGCCTCTCCCTGAACATCCCAGTATCCCCCAGCCCTCCTTCCTGCCTTCTCACATTGTTTACCCACCTTTAGGTAATCTGATATGACTATCCCCAGGTCCCTTTCCATTTTTGTTGTTGTTAGTACCCCCGGCCCATTGTGTACTCTTCCCTGGGTTTTTGTTTCCCAGGTACATTACTTTGCACTTCTTTGCATTGAATATTTTAAGCTGCCATACTTTTGACCATTCCTCCAACCTTGCCAAGTCCCTTCCCATCCTCTCCACCCCCTCTTGTGTATCAACCCTGTTGCAGATCTTTGTGTTGTCTGCAAAGAGGCATGCTTTTCCTTCCAGTCCCTCTGCAATGTCACTAATGAAGACATTAAAAAGGACTGGTCCCAGTACTGAACCCTGCGGTACCCCGCTAGTAACCCACCTTTCTTCGGCGTGGACTTCGTTTACTATTACCCTCTGTGTCCTGTTGTCCAGTCAATTTTTTACCCAGGCTACCACCCTGGGCTAACTTGTTTATTAATCTTTTGTGTGGGACTGTGTCAGATGCCTTGCTAAAGTCTAGGTAGGCCATGTTCACAGCCCCTCCCTGGTCTACTACTGCTACTTTGATACAGAACCTCTTCCGCTAGGAACTGGAGGTATCGGTGATGGGATTGACAGACTGGGGATATGAAAAAAACATTCCAGAACCACATGATCTGTCTTCGAGTGTCTGCTCTTGCAGTAGGTAACACTGGTGTGACTGAAGCCGGCAGGACCCCATGGAAAACTTCTAGCTAGCAATCTACATCGCCCCACCCCTGACGTCATGCATGGTATAATGGGAGGGTAGTCCTCGGCATCCCTCAGTTCTTTTCCCACTGTCAACTCACGTTCATCGGCTCCACAGATCGCCTCTTGCTAGTTCGATCGCCATTTTGACAAGTTGCTTAGCCAGATTTTTTGGTTTTTTTTTCAACGAAAAAGTTTGCTTTTTCTGCCTTTATAGATCTGCATGTCATCTTCTCCGACATCCTCCATCAAACGGAACCCTTCCAATTGTGCCTGCAGCAAACAAATCTCATCCAGGAACGGGCACTCGGCCTGCCTACTGTGCTTAGGCCCCGACCACGATACCCAGGCCTGTCCACACTGCCAGAAGTTTAATAGCAGGACGAGAATCCCCCAACAGATGGCTCTTCAGGCTTTCCTCACAGAGTAACATTTAGCCGCTATGCAGAAAGAGTCTTCTCCAGGGGGGTGGGGGTCTTCCTGTCAGAAAGCCTCAGGAAAGTACCATAAGGAGAAGAGGAAAGAAAGAGAAAAGGAGAGATCTCTCTCCAAATCTAGATCTTCAGGCTCCTGGGGCAGCCCTGACTCTGCCTCCCAGGTAACCCGTTCTCCTTCCTGGCTAACAGTTGTCAAACCCCCCACCCTGGTTTGGGCGTCAGGAGCTAAAGACCATAGCTCTGGGTCCTCTGGCCCAACCTTACAGCTGCTTAAAGTCCGGTCGCCTGATCAGGCATCAGGCCGGCACTCTGTCCTTGGCAAACATGCCTTAGGGCCGACGTCCGTCCATTCCCGGTCTACTTCTGTCTCTGGCGCCAGCTCCTGGGACAAACACAGGGCCTCGAGGAACTCCTCTGAGAGATCTGCCCCACAGCCTCCTAGGCCACCTAAGCTGCCATAAGACAAGCATCCAGTGACACAGCAGTCATCAGGGAGTGACACCCACTGATGACACTTGACAGACGTCGCTGTTTCAGCGTATCCGCTGTCAGCACCGCCGGTCCAGTCCCCGACATCACCGTCCCCCGCCACTAGCTGGCGTGCGCCTGGGACACAGTCCCCCAAGGACTACCAAATGACGACTTTGGACCAGGCATTGACTACTGATGTGGAACCTGCCACTCGGCTCTGACGTCACCACTACGCTGACCGCTATTACTGATTCCGGATCATGGCACTAGGCCGGCTTCAGGCCCGATGACTGATATGGAGCCTAAGCTCCATTTATCCCAGGTCAAAGACCTGTTTGGATATTGGTGGGTAACCATCAGGACTGACCGACATGCCACCAAAACTTCTTTGGACAGAGGCCCCCCCCCCCAACGGAACCTGCCCCCACCCCAGACAAGGGCAAGGGCAAGACTGGCCACAAACGTCACTCCAGGTCCAGAAGCCAAAGTTCTTTGGCTCCTCCAAGCACCCCAGGCACAAACACAAGCACACGAGGTCTCAGTCCTCCTCCTCAGTGGATTCAGACCATTCCTCAGACTGGTCCTCCTCTGTACCCTCATCTGCTGGAGGCCTGTCCCACATAGATCCAAGGGACACTCCCAAGTCACTGCCAGATGATCCCTCCTTTATGGAGGTAATGCGCCACATTCATGCCAACATGGGCTGGGAGATGGACGACCTTGACCCAGAGAGATTTCGCTTGGCCAAGTACCTGCACCGAAAAGACCCGAAGCCGGTGATCATCCCACCCTTGGTGGATACATTCCCGGACGTCACCAAGGTGGCTTGAAAATGCCTTCACACGTTTTCCGCTGTTGAAGGAGGAACCCTTTCTGGGTGAACAGCATCTGGTGGACTCTGTAGTCATCTCGGCTGCCCATGACAGATCCCAGAGGCCGCGGCATCTTAGCACACAGCCTCCGGACAGAATCTCGAAGCAGTTTGACACCATGGGGCGTAAGGTTTATTCTTTGGCAACATGTACCATATGGTGTCTTAATTGTTTTGACACATATAGTTAAATTTCAGAATGCCCTTTGGGAACACGGGGAAGGGGGGGGATCAACATTGTGAAAGAGATCCCAGACTGCCTGCAGAAGGCTGAGCTGGAAAAGCTGCGGTAAATGGGCTCTGATATGGGTACGCATGTCAGCCTACGACTCTGCGGACGTGGCTGTACAGGCTGCGGCCACTGGAGTATGCGTCTGATGCAATTCGTGGTTCTGGGCCTCAGGCTTTCCCCAAGATGTCCAAACCAACATGTTGAATGCACAATTTAATGGTTTTGTCCTCTTTAGTGAAGATTCAGAGAGGATCAACACTAAGCTGCAGGATTCAGGCAAGGCCACTCGATCCATACATTCCATATACAAGCTGAAACAAAGTCCTTTCAAATGCCTTGTTTTCACAGGAAAGGGGGGACAGCAATCTCGTTTTCAGCCACAGCAACAACAAAGAGGTGGCTATGGCTGTGGCCACAAGGGCCCTTCAAGAGGCCCTGCTGGATCCTGGTCTCGGGCTGCCAGAGCAGCCCAGGCTGCCCTTCCACCACAGCCTGACTCCTTGCTGAACCCACCTCCTTCCGTAACCCTGATGGGGGAGGTGGTCGGAGGTCACTTTTCCCTCTATGCCAAGGGTTGGAAAAAGATCACCTCCAACCAATGGATCCTACAAATAATCGACAAAGGGCACTTGATCGAATTTGTCCAGATGCCACCAGACAGGCCTTCTCTTCCATCCTGCTGTTCCCCGGCCCACGCAGAACTCATTCGGGGTGAAATTCAGGCTCTCCTGCTCAAGAGGGCCATAGAACCTGTTCCCACTACTCCAAGGGAAACTGGATTCTTTTTTTTTTTTTTTTTATCTCCCCCTCACCACGCAGCTCTACCCTTCTTCGGGAGACACACATATGGCCTTTTCAGCCCTCGCTCACCTACTGGGAGGCCGGCACAGTCTGTTCCCCATGGAGCCGTGGTTATACCCCCAGGTGGGTACAGGGTGGGGGCCTTACACCCCGATACATCTGCGTTTCATTGGAGCGCTGTCTCCAGGCCGGTAGGGGCCCAGATGCTCCATCTACTGGAAGGCTGCGTGGTTTTTTTCCAGTTTTCTCTCGGCGTGCCTTGTCCCTGGACATCAAGGCGCTGAAGCACCCCTCTGTTGAGCGTTGGAGTTGCTGTACCTTGGGTCTCCACCCGGGGCAGACAGAGCGAGCTCTGGCACCCCGGAGGAGGATGAGCAGTCCCTGGGATGCTCAGTCCTTCCCGGCCGGCCCTCCAACTCCCAGACTGGTTCCTGAACCCGGGTCACTGGCGTTGCAAGTGGAAATCCAACCGCTGTGCTGGCGGGCTGGCCCTGGAAACTGGATTCTATTCCATTTCTTCCTCATGCCCATAAAATGGGGGATCTACACCCCAACTTGGACCTCAACAACCTCAATCAGTTTGTTGAGTACAAATGGTTTTGGATGGTCACCCTGCAGGGCTTACTGCCCATGATACATCAGGGGGATTGGCTAGCCTCACTGGATATGCAGGATGCCTCTTTTCATATTTTAATAGCCAAACCTCACAGGAGGTTCCCCAGGTTAGAGTTTCAAGGAAGGCACTACCAGTTCAGAGCATTGCCCTTCAGCCTATCAGCAGCCAAAACTTTTTGTAGCGGTGTGGCTAGTCTTGTGGGAGGCTTGTCCACGTCCCCCTCGTTTCTGAACTTGTGGAACACCAAATAAGTGACCATCCCCTCTATGGAGATGTAATGCGAGAACCCAGAGCGGTATCGCTGGGGACCAATGTACTTGTGGAATCAAGTAGGGCGAAGGGCTGGGGCAGGATGCTGATACTGCCAAAGCTCCAGGGCTGGTCCGAAAATGGCCTTGGCCACAAGGAAGGCAACCCTGGGGATTTATCCCAGTCCAAAATGTCTGTAAGGGGATACTTGACCCTCTTTTGGGACTGGCTTAAGTGGGACAGACATGGACTCTGAGATGAGTCGGAGAAGCGCCCCAAAGGACACCAGGCCATGCTTGGTGGTCAGTTCCTTGACACAGCCACAGTTGAGGAGGGGTGTTCGGAGGAGGCCGTGGACTCATGATCTGAGTTGTCAGAGGACTTCTCAAAAATGACCCTCAACAGTTTTTTGCCACAGACCTCCCACGTATCCTCTGCCAGGGTGATCTCCTCACAGACAGCCAGCCTGGTAAGCCTGTAGCAAAACAGGCCTCCTTGGTCAGAGCGCTAGCAATTGGTTGCAGTGGTGGCAGCTCTACTTGAGGAGGTGGAGAAGCAGCTGTGGGGGCATCTGCATGGTGTGGACTGATGCGGGTGCCACTGGCATCAGCCGGGTGACCAGAGGTCCAAAGGGTGGAGCCCTCCCGCGTGATGACCCACTGTTGCTAGAGGAGCTCCTGGTGCCTGTCTTCACCCAAGGATGAGGAACATTGATGGTGACGCCTCCTGGTCAAGTGGGATCAGGAGTGGGAATGCCAGAAGCGAGATCTTGACCTCGACCAGCCAGTCGACGGAAAGGTGAGCTTCCGAGCTGATTGTGGCTCCTGCTGAGGGCTGGACAGGGACACCGACCAGTCCAGTTACTCCTGGGTGAGAACCCAGGAGCACTGGGGTCTGCGAGATTGAATCCTCAACCTCATCCTACAATGGTTCAAAAGACTCAAGAACTATCTCACCAGCCTGCTCAACTGGAGTCGAAGTCGACTGGCTCGACAGGGAAATCAAACAGCCCTCGCCCTGCCTGACCTGCCCCTCACCTGAGGGGTGCTCAACAGCCGTCAAGCGGTCAGGCGAATTGAGGGACAGGGAGGATTGCGATCCCCGGTCCCATGACCAGCACTGACAGTGCTTCTTACCACTGCGGTGGGCAGGGCTCTCCCCCAGGGTCTAGAGGGCCATACACATGTCCCAGAATCCTCTGGTGAAAGACCCTCTGATAATGGAACCAGCCGAGAACAGCACTGAGACCAAAGAAGTGCCCGCCACCACTTCTGCCTCAAGGGCTGCAAATTGCTGAACTGACCTGGCCACGACTGAGGCCTTCTTGCGGCCTTTAGGGCAGTCCTTTGGATATCATTCCGAAGGCTGACCCAGCAACAGCCAGAGCTTCCTATCTTCGAGGGACTCTGGAAGCATGCTTAAGCAAAGGCTGCACCTGGCCATGCCATGTTGCCTGCCCAGGCAGTACACGCATATGTCATGCAGGTCAGTGACCAACATCTTCTGCCAACACTGAATGCAGAATTTTAACCCTGGCTTCCATTGGTACATCGTGGATTGACAAGAGGAGTCAAAGGAACCGAGTGAATAAGGTTATTAAATAGAAAAAACTTCAGACAAATTTCGCTTATGGCACTCTAAACCCAAGCTGAAGCCATGAAAGAGGTGGTCTATTCTTCCAGCAGAAAGAAAGATGTGATATCATGGGGCAGAGTCGAGGGGTTTTACCACCTGGGTGGTTGGAGGAGCTTAGCTTAAAGACATCTGTCCAATCAGACCGGTCCAGTGAAACTGCCAGTGTGTGGATAGTGAACCATATCCACACCCCTAGAATATAAAGCTTTTTAATCCTAACTGAAAAAAAGACTGAACTGTTTCTATTTGATATCACTGCTTTGGCCTTGTTGAAACGCCATCTTTTTACACAGCTTTGGGCCTGATGCTGCGATGTAATCGTTTTTTGAGAATTTTACTCAGTGTTATTTATGGATTGTAATTCAAGTTTATTTTGATACTGTACAGACTGTGAGGCACCCAGAGCCCCTGGGATTGGGTGCCATATGAGTAAAATTGCCTTGCCTTGTTGTGAGTGCAGCAAGGGCCAATAAAGTGTCATCTGGCATGGTGCAAACTGCTCTCCCATTGGTTAAATGTTCCCACAGTAGAAATGACATGTTCAATGTTGCATTTCAACTCATGCCTACATTGTATAATATATGTAAACAGTGTCACCCAACAAGGTGTCCAGTCATGCTGAAATAAATGGAAGCCTTGGGTATGAGGCGAAGCCAAGTCTGAAGATTTCTGGGTGGTGTTCTTATAAAATGGTTTGAAACAAATTAAGTAAAAAAAAAAAAAAAAAAATTTGATGAATGAGCTGAGCGTCCAGTTTTGCTGAAATAACATCATGTGATGGTTTTTGGACACATACCCAAGGCATTTGTATATTTCAGCATAACCAGTCTCCTCATTCCATGCTATTTATTGACTCATTTTGGTCAGCAAGGTATAATGGAGCTGAGGCTTGTTTTGAGGGATAATAGTGTGTGTGTGGGGGAGTTCCATAATACAGCCAGACAAAACATAAATACAATATGTAAGGCACAAAATGCAAAAAGCACAACATTCCATGTGTTGCTTACATAGACTGTATATTCAGTATTATAGATACTTTTTATGATTTTATTCTCCTTTCTCCCCTTGAATTCTTAGGTGTATATCCAGCACATGAGAGCGAAAGACTCTGAACATCCGCGCAAGCTACGGCTGGTCCGTAAAGGGAATGAACAGCACAACTTTACCCGCTGCTTTCATGCCTGGAGCATCTTTCGGAAACCACCAGCCTAGACCACCCTAAAACCCTCCACACCAGTCTCCATCTGAGGCGCTGATTTAAAGAATGTAAAGAAAGGAGAGCCACCCCAGACGTGGGAGATTTGTTTTCCAGATGGTTTTCTTGAGGGGATTATTTGACAGATTCACCCAGTGGACAGACTTTGGATGTTATATATTGAACAGTCGGGAATGAAGGAAAACTTTAGGGTTTTGTAAAAACATTTTTCCAGTGTAACGGTGGGCATGTATTGAAGCTACAAACCTGGCGCATATGAAATGATGTTAGTAGACCCATCCAATTACTGTAGACTCTTTTCCTTGTCCCAGTTTGGGTGCGTTCTGTTCTATACTACGATTGTAACTGGATGTCCCTTTGAACATCATTGAAGTTTTAGTCAATGAAAAAGTATTTAAAAAAAAAAGAGCAGTTTTGTTTTGTCAAGAAAATGCTTGCACTTACTAGCAACTGTCCTGCATCTGCATGTGTCCGGGATTGTAGTATAACAGTACATCACAGTGTTAATGCAGTATGTTGGGCCATTATTCCCCTCTCCCTGTTCTTTGGAAGGATGGTAGCATGCAGAAGTAGTTTGCCATATGTAGCAAACTTCGCAGTCCTCGGTGCTGTAAGTTACCCTGCATCTGAAGGCCTTGTATAATAATAAAAAGATTCTCACTCACGGGGTTTCAGCGAAGGTGATGGGGCTGCTTTTGATTTTACAAAAAAAAAATAACCTGCTTAAGGAAATTAGTATATATTCCTGCACATACATGCAATAACCTCACTGTAGTGGGGCAAATTATGGGCACACCCCAACCCCCAGTCTTTATTTTTTCAGTTTTTACTTTTGCAGATGTGAAGTTCAACATTTTACATTCACGTGTGCAAACTTGCAGTCTGTGCAAAACAGTACTTCATAATTAAAGTGTTGTGCAATGTAACTATTTGTGGCCTCCATACCCCCTCTTACAGCGTCATATGGTGGAGCGTAGTAATTGAGTCTTTTCTCAAATTGTTTTCAAATTACTGGCCCCCTCTGAAGAAGGAGGTTCTTCCTCCGAAATTTCAGCAAGTACTGCGTCAGATAGGCACAGAAAGGAAAGCACGGATGGAGACCTAGAAATAACCAAATACAAAAGTAGTAGTAGTTTCCTGAAGCAAGCTGTCTGGTCCACAGCATAGAGGCTAACAGCCCTACAACTCCTTGCTGGCTTGCTTGCTGAGAATCTGGGCATTTGCAGGCCAGTAATTTGAAGAGAATTTGAGAAAAGACTAAATTTACTATGCTCCAATGTATTATGCTATAACAAAGGGGTATGAGGACTACAAATAGTTACACTGCACTGCACCTGTGTAAGGAAGCAATGTTAAAAAGCACTGTTTTGCACGGATTGCAAGTTTGCACATGCGAATGTTAAACATTGGACTTCGGATCTACATAGTAAAAATTTAAAAAAACAGACAAGGTGTCTGTGCCCATAATTTGCTCCACTATGGTGCAGCTACTTCATGTCCATGCTGGAACATATAACAATGATGAAAGCCTTGTGCAGAGCAACTCTTCCCAATGATAGCGCGGTAAATGTTTCTTTTTGGTCTGCTTCAGGAAATATTTGTGGTTGTATTCAGGAGTTCTACACCTTTAGAGCAGCCAGAAGACTAAGAATGCACTAGGGGAATTAAAGATGTCAAGTGGAGGGAGGATTAAATTGGGGGCACTTGTGGGAGGTGGAACCATTCATTCTCCAGTAGTGTCACATGTTTCGGTGGAATCCCCACCACCACAGTTTCTTCGTAAGTAGTCCCATATAGCAAATTTATCGCTGCACCCTGGTTAATCCCAAAGAGAAGAGGCTATGCACCAGGAGAGTTGGCTGATTTGGACATGTGAGTGAAACTCGAAAGCGTTCTTTTTCTCTTTTTTTTTTATCTTCCGTCCTCCCCCTCCACGGTGGGTCTAGCCTACCTGCAGTTTGGCCCTATGCTCCACTGCTCATCCAACTCACTGTCCACTCTTCCGTCACCTATCCTCTGTGCACATCCTGCATCTCTTTTCCCCCACCCTCCGATTCCTCTAGATCCAGATACAGGGTGCAGGGACACGCCACTATAGGGGTGCATGTGTGGGAGCACAGCTTTAGTTATGGCAGGGGAGGGGACAGCACAGTCGTGCATCTGTGAGTTGCCATTTGCACCATTCCTTCAACTGAGGTAAAAGCTTCCCTGCACACAAATAGTGGCTTTTTTTTTTTTTTAAATCATTATCTAGTTTTATCCCCATCCTCTCGCTACATTGCTGCCACTTTATCTGTGCTGCAGGAGTTGAATACAAGTGCTCTTACTCCCATCCCCACTAATGAGCTGACCGTAGGAAGTGTTTGGGGAGACAGGTCAATTCCCCAGCCCCAGAATGAATACATAACCTTGATGTGGTCACTCGTCACTGACCCAAGGAGTGAGGCACCTGAGGCTGCTCCCAGATTCAGTTCACCACACATTGCTGCATGACTGAGTCAGTCTGTCGTTCAAGTTAAGGACACTGTTTCAGTTCTCACTAATTGGGTGGGAATGCGCACATCTGCCACTTGGGAGCAGGGTGAGGGTTAATCAGCACCTCCCACAGGATGAGCAGTTGTGCAGGAGATGTGCACTGCCACAGTCATGGAGAAAGGCACCTCGTGGTTTTGTATGCAGTTGGTTCTGTGCTTGAGTGGAACTAGCATCCTGGGTTGGGTGGAGATTACATGGGGAAAGAAAATTGCAGAACATCATCTTCCCAGAGGACTCCTCTCCCCGGCTGACTTTAGCCAACACTATGAAAGGAGGCTCCTGTGGCCAGTGGGGTGAAGTGGAGGGCTCCAGTGTGGGGGGGGGGGGGGGTGTATAAACAGACAAAAAGGGGCAAATTAACAAGCAATAAACACTGTGTCATAATTGAAGAGAACTGCATTTCAATATCAAACAGCACCAAAACAAAACCTTACTATACTGGTACTGAAATAATTACATTCTGTTAAGTCCAATGCAGAACTCTGTTGTAAGCCCCGCTGAGATCATGATGAAAAATAAGTTCCATTTACTATATGACCGACAGTGCCGGTTTCAAAACTGATGTATGCAATACCAGCATCATAGAGAAAGCAACCAGAAAGTTACCTCACAGTCTTGGCTGGATCCACACCCCTTCTCTGCAACCTTTCTGTTTCAGTACCCAGTGTGGAAGAGAGCATCGCAGGGCTTTCCAGCAGCAGCACGAGTTACTATGCAGAGGATACAGTTATTTGTGCAGTAATATTGCAGTCAGTGGTTGCAAGACAGTCACCGTACTCTTATTTATTAAAGGGGAACAGTCAATACTAAGAGCCCTACACCCAGATGTGGGGCTCATCCTAGTTCGCACTTTGTGTGCAAAAACACTTTTGATATTTTATGTGCCTCCCCTGCGTCCTGCCCGCCCTCTCCTTCAGGCTGCCAGGGACCAGTCTCTCCTCCGGCAACCCCCGTTGCCACCTGCTGACCTCATATTGCAGCCCTCCCCAGGGTAACCCGACATATCCCTTTGGGCGGTTCCTCTCTCTCCAGAAAGAATTAGCCTTATGGCTTACCTGCTTGGCCCTGGGTGCTGCTGAGGTCAGTCCCAGCTGTCCGAGGGCTCCATGGTGGTGAGGGTCTGGGCTGCTGTCATCCAGTCAGTCGAGACGCCTTTTTCCTGTTTTTTCCTCTGCCTCGCTCCAGCAAGTTCTCAGCCTTGTGGGCGGCATCCTCAGGTGGGGGCATGCAGGGGGCTTGTCGAGGCCTCCTGTCCCAAGCATGTGCCCAATCCGCCTGGAGGTGCCAAGGCAGAACTCACCCCCCCCCCGGAGGGAAGTGTCCAATGGACACTTGTGCATCCCCTCCCTACCGGTCTCTGGGCACGAACCTGAGTCGCCAGCGGAGTCAAACCCTACCTACCGCTTTTTCTCTGTTACTGTTCACTGCAGTGTACCAGATTGTATCATACTAATTCTGCTGACTACCAAGCTGACGTTTTCGGAGTAGAGGCAGTCCAGAGGAGGGCAACTAAAATGGGGAGGCAGTATAGCGTAGTGATTTAAGGCTCTGAGCTGCAAATCTGGAGACCTGGGTTTGAATCTCACAGCCCCCACTTGCGTACTGTGTGACCCTAAGCAAGTCACTTAACTTCCTGTGCTCCCAGGTTGTACCTGTAACCAAGTTTTCAGCTTAGTGTGTCTCACCTGGTTAAACAATTGAGGGAAAAAATGGTGCAGGATCTGCATCAAAAGCCTTATGGGGAGAGACTAAAGGACCTCAATATGTACACCCCGGAGAGGGGGGATATGATAGAGACTTTCAAATACCTCACAGGTATAAATAAGGTTCAAGAGGGAAGCATTTTTCAGAAAAAAAGGTTTCAAGAACAAGGGCACATGCTATGAAGCTGGAGGGGGTAGACTCTGGAGATTTAAGGAAGTACTTCTTCACAGAAAGGGTAGTGGATGCTTGGAACAGTCTCCCAGCAAAGGTGGTAGGGGCAAAAATGGTAATGGGATTCAAGAATGCATGGGATAGGCATAAGGGAACCTTAGTGGTAAGAAAAGGGGAGTGTAAAGCCAAAGATCAAGTAGGGTCTGCAGTGTTACAGTAGGTAGGGAAAAAGGACAGACTAGGCAGGCCAGGTGGTCCTTATCTGCTATCAAATTCTATGTTTCTATGACATTTTCTGTAACTATAAATCCCAGAATCCCCTGCAGCTAACAAGAGTAGGGCAGCAGCAGTGCCAGGGTTTATAAGCTATGATCTTTTGTTTGCTGGTCACGCTACCTCCCTGGGCCAAGTACAGTCAAATAGGACTGGCAAACATCTGATCGGAGCTTATAAAAGCTCTAACTGTACTGCAAGCTGTTGAATTTCCCACTTCTGCAGCCTCCTCTGATGTCAGATGGAGTAGATTCTGGGATCTGTAGCTGAAGAAATAGTGTGATGCAATCTGCTATACTATGGCAGACAGCAAGGAAAAAAGTTTTTGCACACAGTGCAAACTGAGACCAGCCCAACACTGAGGTGTGGGACTCTTAGTGCTGACTGCTCCCCTTTAAATTATTTTGAACTGTATAACACACATCACTCCCTGCCCTTAAGATTCGGTATTTACTGGAATTACGCACAAAATAGTTTTTTTTGTTTGTTTGTTTGTGTTTTTTCTAGCAACATCCAACACACGAGGATGCTTTTCCTGTTACTGTATCATTGATAATGCCGGTTCTGAAGCCCGCAGGGACAGACATTTAGGCTATGAATCTGTCCACGGCTGCCATCTGCAGGCCTTCAGTAACCTTGTGGGATAGGGTGTCAAGTAACAGTGCAACTTACTGAATAACCCACCACTTTCAACCCCCCCCCCCCAAGCAGGCAGCCTTGAATACAAACCCTTTGTAATGGGTCTTCATGCTGAGGTGTGGCCAACTACAAGGTTGTGTAATTGTAGTACATAGGAGAAACAATACAGCCAAACACAGCAGTTGTAAAGCCCCATAAAGGCTTGTGCAGATTGAGGGGCAATAATGGAATCTTATGAAACTAATTAGCAAGGATCTATACCTATATGTGGCTTCATTCGTTTGGGGTGTACCTTGCCCCAGAACTATTAAACCTTCAGGTGTTCAATGGTTCAGCATATTTTTGGGATGATAAAACTTGGGATTTCAAGGTTTACTTTTGCGGCTACTTAAACACATCCTATACTTGCCAGCAGTCTGTGAGGAAAGACAGAGTCCAAAACGAAAGCAAAAACCAAAAATGGTGGTGGGCCTCTGAAGGAAAACAAAATACTCTTTTAACTTGGATACATCTCTCGCCTATAAAGTACCCCTCCTAAAGTTGTTTTCCTTCAAAATATTTTGTATGAGCTTGTTTTGCACTTGGCACTGAACGATATTTTATTCTTGCTAAAAAAAAAAAAAAGCCTCATTTTCAAGGAGGAAACGTTTCACACAGGAAATGGTATATCTGTACTGTATTTATGAATTTTGTACCAAAATAAAATTGCACGTCAGAATTAACCCTGTTTCCCCTGCACATCTTTGTCTTCTTTGCAGGCACTCATACATTCTACAGCACAATTTAGGTTTAAAAATTTGAATCTGAAGGCCGATGAGGTAACGTAGCAGCAGGGTGCCCACTTGCTACTCTGGCGACGTGAACTCAAGAATGGGTTTGGATTGTGGAGGGGCCAGCTGGGGAAAGAGCATCAACCTGGATAGCTTTCTTTGGGGAAGTGGGGATTCCATCCTCTGCTGTTTGACTGTTGCCCAGCAGAGCATGCAGCAGCTCAATAGTGGTCAGAGACTGCTGCGGACACAACACTGCATCATTACATTGGCAGTCTCCTTGGGTGAAAATGGTGAAGAAAAACACCACAGCACCAGGATGACAACCAAACTTGAAGGCCCTGCTTCGACTAGGTGATCTCCTCAGAGACCGGATACTGCTTCCCTGTTGATCATTTGATGGCCCCACCCCTTCAGATGATAGTCACTAGACACCCTGCTCTGGAGGACCTTCATCCTGGGCAGTCCCCTAGGTGGTCACCTTTGGTGGGGCACAGAGTCCTGTGAATGTGGGATTGTCTCTGGTAGCAAGTATAAACATTTGCAAGAATAAGGATAAGCGCTAGAAGCCACCTCCCCCCTCCTTACATGACTCCGCCTACCTCTTCCTCCTCAGTCCAACAAAAAGCTATCAAGGTCGAGCTCTCGATTACTGACTTTATGGTACTGATGGTCAGCAAGCTTCCGCTTGTTCTGTAACATCCCGTTCCTCTCATAGGCAGGAAGAATAGACCTAAGAAAGGGTGGGGAAGGGGGTAGATATAGGACCAAAAGCATGGATGTCTGTCTTACTGTTGAACGTTTTGCCCACCACCAGTGTGCATGCTTAGACAGTGAGGAACAAAACTCTGGTCTCCAGAAGGTGATGGGGCAGCTGAGTGCCAAGCCCCAGTGGTCTAAGGCCCACAAATTGGTCAAAGTTTCCCCAATCCAATACCAATCCAACCAGTGGTCATACTCCTGGTTGCAGCTAATGGAGTTGCCTCTATATTACCCCTGCCCTTGGCAGTACTGGTGACATCATCCTCCTGCCCCTTGCAAGACCCCTGCCCATAGGAGGGCCTGTGAGTTTGGTGGACATTTCCAGCGCCAGACTTGGGGGTGGACAGCTTGCAATCCAACAAGACTAGTTACCTCTAGGGACTAAGAAATGGTCCCATTTCAAGGACTCCTTTAGCAGATATCTGTCCTGCTTTTGCTGCATTTTGGCCCTGTGGAAATCAGTTTCTGCCACAAAACCCTCTGGGGAAGGGTGCTGTGTGAACCTGGAGAGCCCCTCATAGGAAAATTTTATTCGTGCCATATCTGATGAAGTGGGGATTGGGAAGAAGCTGGGCAGTGTCCGATGTTGAGTGGGACCCAGCACCAGCAAGGGCAATTACCCTCCTCCAGGTGAAGACTCCTATTCAGGATACTCAGTAGTGGGCAGGTTTCCTTTTACAATACCTCCTCCAGTGGAGTATCCAGTGAAGCAGACATTCTGTCCATTAATGACATGAAGGAGAAATGGTCCCTCGTGCAATGCTTATTGGTTGGTAGACTGTTTTCTCACAGGATGTCAAGTGACTAGAGGAAGACTAATCTGATTTTGATTCTGGGTACAGCAGTGTTGTATGTCAACTCTGATGACTGAGCACTCTTGCCAACAGAGTGACAACTTCTACCCTGGGCAGGCACTTGAAGCCCATTGCCACTATGTAACCTAATCCCACCTACATGAGCTAGATGTCAACAGAGTTCACGGAATACATGAATGACAATCTGGAAGGTGACCTCACTTGACCGCCAATTATTGGAGCTGGCACAGATCAGACAGGTAGCAGTGCTGGGAATCTGTCACAGATTAGATTGCAAGTTTGCTCGAACCCATCCCTCCCGATTTGGGCAGGGCCATCATCAGCATCAGTCTGTGACAGTGAGGACTCTCCTCCTGCAGTCTCATCACTGCGAAGGCCTGACAACTTACTGACACACTGACCATCATCATGGCCTTTGACTGACCAGATGGAATCTCTGTGGGCAGATCAACAGGCCCCATCGGCAGTTCAGCATCCTTACAGGCAACTAGTCTTGAGGATCTTTTGGAAGGGAACAAAAAGAACAGTTACGTAAGAACTTACCGTAACAGTAGATCTTTAAGAAAATCTTTTACCAGGCCATACCTATGGAACTATTCCCACATCAGCGCTAGGACCACATGGGAATTCGGCAAGCTAGGGGCCAACCCACACTAATGTTATGCACCAGCGTCTACATAAACATTGGCGGCCCCTCCTTTCCACAGTTCCCCTCCAGAGATAATGGGCAGAGGACCTCCCTCTAGGGAACTAGGAGAAACCTCAACACTCCACATACCAGTTGACACTGAGTGTTGGAAAAGATAGCAAGGCAATAATCCGGTGCTGTAACCCTGAAGGGGGAAGGAGGGTGGGAAGGCATGGCCCAATGGAGATACTCTTGAAGAGCTACTGTTACGGTAAATTCTTACATAACTGTTCTGTCTTCTTTGAGGATATCTTATTAATCAAGCCACACCTTTGGAACAAGTCCCAAACAGTACCAAAAACTAACAGTCTGGGCAGATGGAGCCTATAGGCTTATGAGAGTATACAAAATCACACATGCCCCCACAATGCAAAGCACCATGGGCTGCATATGCAAATCACCACAGAATGTTATGCTGGTCCAACTTTAAGCAGAATTGCATGGTGCTGAAAGGCCTCTCACACAGTTTGCAAAGGGTGCTAACAGAAGACATAGACACGTGTTTCGTCCTACCAGGACTCATCAGTATGCCTCATCTGTTTGACACCCCAGTGGAATGGACCAGCTACCCCTAAGGCAGTGTGCCTGGGATATATTGTGGTGAACCCATTAAAATAAAAACCATTTAAAAGACAAAGAACCTCTGTGCATAAACACTGAGGCAAGGGTTACCCCAAAGGGCATTTGGCTGGGAAGCCAAGTTTCAAGAAAATACAAAATCACACATGCCCCCACAATGCAAAGCACCATGGGCTGCATATGCAAATCACCACAGAATGTTATGCTGGTCCAACTTTAAGCAGAATTGCATGGTGCCGAAAGGCCTCTCACACAGTTTGCAAAGGGTGCTAACAGAAGACATAGACATGTGTTTCGTCCTACCAGGACTCTGAGAGTATGCCTTGTAAAGCAGCTAGGCCAAACCATCCTCTTCTACGAGAGAGAGTCCAGACTGTAATGCCTAGTGAAGGTGTGGACAGTACTCCTGTGTGGTAGCTGCACAAATTTCTGGGGCAGAAACATTCCAAACTCAAGCAACAGGAGTGGCCACGAACCACACCTGGAAATCCTTTACTGTACCTTCCTATAACGGAACAAAATACACTGTGCTAGCCATTTCGACAAGTGCTGTTCAGAAACTAGAGTCTCTCTTTTCCAGGGGCGAACAAAACGAAAAGCTGCAAGGATTTTCTGCAGTCCTTTGTACGGTGTGTATAGCATCTGAGAATTCTCTGCACATCTAAGGTTTGGATCAATGCCTGGGTTGGTATGCTCTGGATAATACAGTGGTAGGTGGATGGTTTGATTTAAAGTCAGACGCCACCTCTGGTAGAAATTTAGGATTAGTACGCAAAGACATTCTGTTGTGGAAAATCAAATGAGGCTCACACATTACAGCCTGCAGCTCTGAAATCCTGTGAGCAGAAGTGACTGCAATTAAAAATACTTTTCTAGCCAGCCCGGTGGCACCGAGGGTTGAGGCGCCGGATGCCACACCTCATGCCATGCCGGTGACCCAGGTTCGGGTCACTGGTGGGTCGGTCAGGGGGAGGAGGCTTGAGCATCCATAGGACTGCGTGCCTTCTCTGGGAGGAAGGGGGGTGCCTGGCTCGGCACATGACCAACCTCTGGTGGAGGCCAGTGGTAAGGCATGGCTTAGCCCAGAAAAAGGGGAGGATCGTGACAGACATCAGCGTATGCGCCTAGGCGTCGGAGCACGTCATGTCCTGGGGGGAGTATAAGAAAAATCACCATCCTGGCGCAGCACCAGCAAGGGGGAGATCCCTTGCTATCCCCGGGCTCACCACAGAAAGGAGACCCCAATGAGATTTCAAGGTATGGGGGGCCCCAACCCCACCTGGGGGCAATCCATGGCAAGATGGGGGCTCTCCTTGTGACAGCGCAAGGAGTAGTCGGGCAACAGTGCCAGGGTGGTGGGAGAAATGAACAGAAATTAAAAAAAAACTTTCCTAGAGAGAAAGTATAAGCCACATCTCACGACTGGGTCAAAAGGAGCCAAAGTCAGCTTTTCCAATTCAGATCCGGTGCTGGGACTGGATTTCTAATGTGTAGTTTTATATGGAAAATGAATCTCAAAAACGTATGGACTGCCTCTAGTGCAACCATACAGCCATCCACAGGTACATGAAGGCTGATATAACAGCCAAGTGCACCTTGATGGAAGAATACTGCAGGCCTGTATCTGATAAGGACAGTATCTATTCTAAAACCTGACTATCCGGGCAGGTAAATGGATTCAAGTTATGTGAACTGGCCCACAAAGCAAACCGTTTCAATTTACTAGAACAGTATGTCTGGTGGACAGTTTTCTGTCGGCCACTTGCTGTGGTACTCCAAAGCGAGCTATGGCTATGTCTTCAGGAGTCATGCATGCAGATGTAGGTGTTGTCAAGGCACAGGTCAGGAAACATAGGAAAAACCAGGAGCACTTGTAGAATTCACCAAAAATATTTACACAAGCAGTAACATAAAAAAAAAACACTTGTTCAATATAACTATTTACAAAGGCAAAATAAAGATCCATCAGAGTTTTCCTTCAATCTCTGTGTTCTTTTTCTTTTCTCTTTCAAGCAGTTGCAGCTCAGCTCTCTTATAAGTCCTTCTAACCCCCATTCTTAACAAGCATCCTGTTCTTATCTGTTTCAGGCAGGTGCTGCTAGAACACAGTGTCCCAGAGCTGAGGCCCCATCTCCACAGCTCTTTTGCAAAAGGCTTAAAAACTGAACTCTGGTAACCTCTTGAGTTTCTAACAGCTCTTTGCTATAATCTCAAACTATAATTATACACATTTCAACAGTAACACTATATATTTTCTAAACAAAGGGATCCCAATATCAGTTACATTTCCACATAATGATTTGCATATATTTTTATATCAGCAGATAGGCAAGAGAGGAAAAAACAAACAGCAAGGGAGGGCTGAGAGACGGTGAGAGGCAAGGAATTGCGAAACTGTCGGGTGATCAAATCCTAGGTCTCTCAGAAAAATTTGATTGCGCAACCAGATGGACAAAAGACAGGAAAGGGGAGAATAGAACAGATCCCTGCATTCATACTCTTTCCATAACAACTGGGACAGGGTCCTATTCTACCCTGTCCGATACACCCCCCTTCTTAAGAGGGAACCTGTTTTATTTAACAGGTTTCCCAAACTTTGTATTAATTCTCTAATAACTTTAGCTTCTTTCAGAAATTAAGCATATGTGCAGTATCCTTTTTTTCTATAACAGTACAGCAAACAAAGTTTAAATTCATACATTTGTTTTTCAACCTTCAGAACCTTCAATTCCATATCTTGACAGAAAATCAGCATTGCTATTCTCTTTACCAGATTTGTGTATCACCTTGAATTTAAATGGCTGTAGTGTCAGGTGCCACCTTGTAATTCTGGAATTGTTATCTTTCATTTGGTTAAGCCATCAGAGAGGATTGTGATCTGTTACAAGTACAAAGTTCCTAGCAAATAAAACTTAAGGGACTCCATGGCCCACTTTGCTGCTAAACATTCCTTTTCAACGGTGGAGTACCTTTTCTCTCTGTCATGCAACTTCATACTTGTGTACAGAATAGGAGGTTCCATCCCATCTATATTTTGACTCAGGACTGCACATAGGCCTACCTCTGATGCATCTGTTTGCAACAAAAATGCATTCTCAAAGTCTGGGCTTTCAAAAACCAGGGCTGAATATAATGTAGCCTTAATGACTTGAAAAGCTTCATCACACTCTGAGGTCCATTTCACATTATTTGGGTACCGTTTTTTCGTGAGTTCAGTGAGGGGAGTAGGTAACTTAGCAAAGTTGGGAACAAATCTCCGATAATAACCAGTCAGCCCTAAAAATGACCTGACATGTCTTTGATTTAGGAACAGGGCTCTTAGCTACAGCTTCTTTTTTAGACATTTCTGGCTTAACTTCTCCATTTCCCAACACATAGCCCAAATATCTGGTTTCCTGCATGCCCAATGCACATTTGATAGGATTAATTGTCAGACCTGCATTTTTGATAGCTTGGATAACTGCTCATAGGTGTACCAGGTGGTTTTTCCAGTCTGGACTGTACACCACAACATCATCCAGATATGCAGCACAATAACCAGTGTGAGGTGGTATTGCATCCCTGTACCGCTGGAATGTAGCTGGCACACTATGTAAACCAAAGGGCATGGTGGTGAACTGACAGAATCCAACAGGAGGGGCAAATGCAGTTTTGTCTCTGGATTCTTTGGCTAAAGGTATTTGCCAGTAACCCTTGGTGAGATCGAGGGTACTGACATACTTTGCACTTCCCCAGTCTGCCCACCAAATCATCTAGTCTGGGCCATAGGATAACTGTCAAATTTGGACAATTAAGTTTCCTAAAAGCAAGGTAGACTCTAACACCCCCTTCTTTTTTGTTTACAATGACCATTGGAGATGACCAAGCACTCCTCGACTCCTGTATGATACCCAATTCTTTCATTTTTTTGTATTTCCTTAACCACGTCACCTCTTAACCGCTCTGGTAACCTGTATGTTTTTTGCCTAATAGGACAAGCATTCCTTGTCCTGATAACATGCTCGACCCCTTTTGCTTGGCCTGATAAAGTACTTTTAAATGTCTTTAGCACATTACAAATTTCTGCAGTTTGTTCTGAGGTTAAGGAAACATTCACCTTTACAGCATCAGCAGTTACAGTTTGTTCCAGTCTATCATAAGCTACATCAATATCTTCATCAGTTTCTGATAAAACTAGAAAAGCAGCTTTTGGCATTTTTTTCAACCCTTTTCTTGAGGAGGTTAGCATGGGTATATCTTAGTAGGATTTTTCCTGTCAGGGGTCTCAGTCTCGTAGTTGATGGTGCCAGTACGTCTAAGCACTCTATAAGGCCCTTGCCACTTCATTAACAGTTTATTTTCTGTTGTGGGTAACAGTAACAAAACCTTTTCACCTGGCTCAAAACCCTTTTCTTTTACCCCATGGTCATAATATACCTTCTGCTGGTTTTGAGCCTCTTCCTGATTACTATGGGCAATTTCAACATGTTTTGCCATCTTCTTTCTTAGGGCACGCATAAGACATTACAGATTGTTTCTGAGTGGGGTTATCTTCCCACGTTTCTTTTATCACATCCAGTGGCCTTCTTGGCTGCCTACCATACAGCATTTCAAATGGTGAAAACCCTGTTGATGCCTGTGGCATGTCTTTGTAAGCAAAAAGTAGGTAACTATTGGTCCCAATCTTTCCCTTCCCCTTTTACAAATCTTTTTAATATGCATTTTAGGGTTTGGTTAAAACGCTCAACAAGACCGTCTGTCTGAAGGTGATAGGTTCTTATGGCAGTGATACCTAGTAGTCTGTACAGCTCCTTGAGTAATGCAGCACCAAATTTACTACCCTGATCAGTAATAGCTCCTTATATTGTTTTGCCACTAGAGGGAGCCTGATTAAGTTTGAGCAATTTGCTCCCAATACCTCACTTGTCACATTTTACTGCTCTCTAGTAGCTGTTTTCACTTGGTGATTTATATTAAAGGAGCCCTCTGCTGTCTCTTTCCTCTCTACCTCACTCCTTTCTCTAGTCAAAAATGTCCCCTCCTCCCCTCCTAGCGCTCCTCATGGGAATACTTTGCCTTTCTATCCTCTTTGAGCTTTACTGCTTGAACACAACAGCTTCTGCCAATACTTAAACTCAGTTTGACTTCTACTACTCCAACATGCTTGCTACTGCCACTCCACTACCTCTACCCCCCCTGCTCTCATCAGCAAGCGTATTCGCCCAATAGTCAGATACCTTCACCTTCATCTGAAGCCGCCACCCTGCATCTCTATCTGGGGCATTACTCATCACCCGCTATGGTTACTAACCCTATCTCTTATACTGTCGGCGACACTGAGATCAACCCTGGTCCATCTCTGTCCGTCATAACCATGCCCCCTCACCACCACTCTCCCTAAAACCGATGGACTAACTTTCACCCACCTGAATGCTAGGAGCCTTATGGCCAACCTCCTGACCTCCAGGCTTGATCTACACTAACGTCCCGGACGCCCTGCCATCACAGAAACCTGGCTTAAGCCCACAGTGCTTGACCTCAGTGCCACTTTCCTGGATACAACATGCTCAGACGACCGCCCTGGCACTAAAGGGAGGTGGCCTTGCCTCTACTTCAAAACCACCTAAACATTACCCTTCTGCAGGACCCCTCCTACCAAACTGAAATCCTACACTCCCTTCTGCTTCTTCGGGTGTAAAGAAACTCCATATTTTTGTACTTATATCCCCAAAAAATGCTACACAAGGCATCACTGAACTCCTGGGTTTCTGCCTTCAGTTACAGGGCAAGAATGACATTATCTGCCTTGGTGATTTTAACCTTGACTGGTCCGAGAAAAACTCAGCTAACCTATCCTCCTTAGCTAGCAAGACAAATCTATCCCAGCTCATACATGAACCCACAAGGGTCTCGCGTGGGGGCAACTGTGCCACCCTCCTTGACTGGATACTTACTAACAGGACAGAATATGTTGCCTCAGCCGGTGTGCTACCTGACACAATTAGTGACCACTATCCTATCTACTGTGTCTGGAACACTGTCATTCCTCCCCTCCCTGGTAAAACTGTAACCTTTCCTAATCTCTCCCGCCTAAGCCACAAGGACTTCTTAACTGACCTTAACCAGGTTGACTGGTCCCCTCTCTACCAAACAGAGGACATTAACATAGCCACAGAATATTTCAACTCCATCCTCCTTCTCTTCAAAACCTTCACATCCCGTCACCACACGAGGATGGCAGGAAAGTAACAAAGTGGCTAACATGCCCCTGCTTCAACTTCTCAAATCTAGGACAAACTTTGGTCCAGGTGGAAGATCTCCCACCTCCGTGCAGACTTTGAAGACTATCGCATTACGAACAACCGCAAAAGACAAATTCATATTGCCAAAAGCACCTACTATAGGAACCTACTAATAACATCCTCTACAAATCCAGCTGCGTACTGGTCCAAAATTAAGGACATTCTCGGCAACGACAAGCCACAGAATCCAACTGACATGAACATTCAAGGTGTTCACTGCACCAACCATGACACCATTGCCAACGCCTTCAATGCCATTTTTCTTCTCCACCAGTTGCTACTCTAACTAGCCCTCAACTTGACTGTCCCTCTTCTCCTACCTCACCCCTCCACCCCTCCCTTTCGCTCTGGCTCCAACCACATATCTTGAAGTTCGCAAGCTACTTAACTCCCTTCTGGCACGCGGGTCAAGGGCCTGAGGCATCCATCCCTGCATAATTAAGAGTATGCACCTTGGCTGACCAGACCTATCACCTGGCTTTTAACCTCTCGATTTGACGCCTACTGTCCCATCCACCTGGAAAACTGCCAGAACCATCCCTATACACAAAAAGGGCGATGTCAAACTCATGTCCAACTACCGCCTCTATATCTCTTCTGCCCACTCAGTAAGCTGCTTGAAAAATAGTCCACCGCCAGCTTGCTGCTCACCTTGACATGTTTAATCTTCAAACCCCGTGCCAACATGGTTTCCGGCCCGGTCACAGTACCACCTCTGCACTTACACAACTTACAAATGACATCAGAAATAATATGGACCCTGGCCTACTCACTGGGGCCCATTTTTATCGACCTGTCTAAAGCCTTCACATGGTACACCATCCTCTCATGCTAAAGAAGCTCCAATCCATTGGAGCATCTGACCAAACCCTCTCCTGGTTCCATAGCTATCTTGACAATCGGACTCAGGCAGTAGCATTTCACAAGGCCCTTTCCTCCCCTAAACATCTCCCGTGGGTTCCCCAGGATCCACTCTTGGACCTCTACTCTTCTCCCTCTTCCAAATGATATTCCCACCATGTCCAGCATAGCTGTACTTTACGCATCGAGATGACCTTGTCCTCTACTTGGGTCAAAATCAGTTGCTGCCATCAACTCCACTCTCACTAATGACTTCCATTCCTGCAGACCTGGCTCTAGCAACCACCAAGTCCTGAACCTAGAAAAAACCTGTGCTATGCTATTCGGATCCTCTAAGAAACTGTCTGCCCCGCAACAGGCTCCGGTTCAATGCCTTGATGGCTCCCTCATCTCAAACACTGAGTCCTTCAAGTACCTTGGGGTCACTTTGGATCCGCATTGACCTGTCTCAACATGTCAGTATGGTGTGCCATGCCGGCAGTGCTAAAATTGGCGGAGCTTATCGCTGCACCACTCCTCTCTCCTCTTCCGCTAGACTTTCTGTTGCAGAGGTATTCTGTTACCCCAGCTCCAATATGCCTCCCCTCCTCTTTGCTGTAAACTCTGCTACATTCCACAAATGGGACACTGTCTATAACAACATCTGTAGATCTCCTTAACTGCCCCACGTCTTACCATCAGTCTCCTTTACGCTGGCTTAAATTGGCTGTCACCTAAGGATATTCGAGCCTACTCCCTGGGCTGCTTTATCGACTCCTGTCTAGACCTCCTGCCCTGTCTATCTTGCCAACCTTCTGACTCCTGCCTCACACCCGTACCCTCAGGTCTTCCTCTGTCCCCATGCTCTCCACTAGACCTTGCATGACAAAAAATGGTGAACAGGCATTTGACCATTTTGCTCCCAAATTCTGGAACTCACTTCCCTTATGGAAAACGTCATCCTCCCATCAAGAATTCAAAACTCGCTGTTCACCCACCTCCTAGCCTCTAGCCATGCAAATGCTCTTTTAATTTGCTTTGTCCCACTGCAGGCTGTCAGGTCTGACCCTGAGTACTACACTAATGTTCTCCCATGCAATACGTTTGTCTAGGTGGCTATGAACCTTGATGTCTTTACTGTCCTCAGCTGTCTTATGTTACCCTAGTTGCTTTATTTTACATCCTTATTATGATCTATGCCTAAAATGTACCCTTATGTAACTGTTACTGTGCTACCCAATGTATATCTTGTTTTGCTCCTGTACACCTATATTATGTCTGTGCATTTCTCCATATTGTAACCAATGTCCTGTGCTCTCCCGGGTCGTGCCTGAAAATAGGCAGGTCTGTTGCCTAGCGCACTTACCCGGTTACCAAAAGCTAATAAATAAATAATCTCTTTAGGTATGCACATTCTGCTGAAAATTTTTGCAAACTCTGCCACCACTTTTGGGTCTGCAACAGTACACATTGGAACTGCTTCTGGGTATTGAGTAGCATAGTCGCATACTACTAGGATAAATCTGTTACCCTTTTTACTGTGGTCTAAAGGACCAACCACATCCATTGCAATTCTCTCAAAAGGCACATCTATCAAGGGTAGGGGCACCTTGTCTTTTCAAGTGACTGGGGCTACTTTCTGACACTCAGCACAGGAATTACAGTAGGTAGCAACATCTTCATGAATTCCAGGCCAGTAAAATTTATAAAGCAATCTAGCAAGGGTGCGATCCTTCCCTGAGTGACCAGCCATGGGACTATCGTGATATCTGTAACAACTCTGTTCTATATTTCTGTGGTATAACCAATTGTTCTCTCTGTTCCTATGTCTGAGGTTTAACCCAAATGCTGTACAGTAACCCATTACATTTTTTAAACATTGGTCCACCCTGTTTTGTTTTCACCCCTAGCTGCTTAAAATAACCCTGGAGAGAAACATTGTTAGCTTGTTCTGGAAGAAAATCACAATCGGTTATCAATTTAGTGTCAGCATTTTCATATGTTAACCCTTTATGTCCATCAGTCATTTGCTGCCACAGTTTCTTCAGGCATAGTCTTTCTTTCCTGGATTTCTGGATCTTGGAGCTATGCTCAAACAAGTCCGAATCAAAATCACTGAAAGGAAAAGTGTCCCCACCATCTGAAATTTTCTTTGCCTGAGCTCGTTACCACTGCTGCTGAAACTGCAGGGTTCAGTTCCTCTGAGATCAACTCAGTAAATCCTGGAATGTCATTCCCAATAATCACAGGTACAGGTAACTTCGGTACTACCCCCACTTTCATTTAGTGTGATACACCTTTAATGGTCAGAGTCACTTGGGTGGTGGGATAGTACTGAGTGTCCCCATGGATGCAGATGACACCAATACCTGGTCCTTTTGCAAAGTGTTTTCCCAGCACTTCAACATGCAGTAGGGTCTGTCTGCTTCCCGAATCAATGAGTCCCTTTACAGTCTTATCCCCAACCCTCACATCTGTTAAGTACTTGCCCCAATTTGCTAAGGACAAATCTGCTCCAGTGTCACTCTTCTTATGGCAATTTCTTGCAATATGACCTGGCTTATTACAGTTATAGCAAATAACGTCTTTGGGCACAGATTTGTTACCCCCACCAGAGTTCTTATCAGACTTGGAGTTTCAGTGGGGAAAAAAAAGTGTCTTACCAGTGCTTGGCTGTTACCTTGCTGCTGTGGCATCTATCTGGCCATTTGGTAGTCCTCGGTCAAAGAAACAACCTTTCCTTACTTTCTGGTCATTGTACCCAAAGCTGCACATCTGTAGGAAGGATGTTCATGAATTGCTCCATTGCAAATGTATCGATGATCTGTGGGACTGCTTTTCCCTCTGGTTGGAGCCATTTTATCAGGAGTTCTCTGAGTAGAGTGAAGGCTTCTCGAGGACTGTCGACTGACTTGTACTTCAGAAATTAAAATCTCTGCTTGTAGGTCTCTCCCAAGATGTCATACCTTTTCAGGATTTTGCTTTTCACCAGGTCATAGTTTTCTGACTGTGCAGTGTCCATATTACTGTAGATAAGTTGGGCTTTATCTGTCAGGTAAAGTACCAGTCTGATTGTCCATTGCTGCTTTGGCCATTGGCAGGCTGTGGCAACTCTTTCAAAAGTTGTCAGGTATGCCTCGATATCATCAGAGGGACACAAATTTGTAAGTTTAATGGCTTTTAAGTTGCTTGTGTTTTATTGCTCGTCTGGATCTGTGCCAGATCTTCTGCCTTTGATTGCTTGCAAGGCATCCAACCATCACTGCTCCCATCACTGCATCTCTTCTCTCACCTGCTGCATCTCTTTTTCTCTCTGCTTCTCAGTCTCTCTTTGTTGTATAGCCCACCACTTGAAAAAGTCCATCAGGCTTTCAGGTTCTGTCACTGCCTGTTCTTTTTCCATAACTTGTGCTGGCTGTACAATCTCAGTTTGGACTTCTGTCTCTGCTAATTTGACTGCCATTCACCTGGTAACCACTCCTGGACTTGCTGCTGCAGAATCCATACCTTTCTCTGTATTTCCCTAGTGCTAGGTCCAGTACCCACGCACAGAACTCCTGGCTTAGAGTATGCACAGCATAATCCCACTTAGGCTGACACCATCTGTCATTGAGGCAGAGGTCAGGAAGCATAGGAAAAACAAGGAGCAGTTGTAGAATGTACCAAAAATATTTATTTACACTAGCAGTAACATAGAAAAAAAAACTTGTTCAGTATAACTATTTACAAAGGCAAAATAAAGATCCATCCATCAATCTGTGTCCCTCTTTTTTTCTCTTTCAAGCAATTGCAGCTCAGCTCTCTTATAAGTCCTTCCAACCCCCATTCTTAAGCATCCTGTTCTTGTCTTTTTCAGGGAGGTGCTTCTAGAACACAGTCTCCCAGGGCTGAGGCCCCATCGCCACAGTTCTTCTGCAAAAGACTTAAAAATTGAACTCAGGTAACCTCTTGAGTTTTTAACAGCTTTTTGCAATAATCTCAGACTATAAATCTTACTTCAAGAGGGCTCCTGCAGTAGGTATTCACATAAAGGACTAAGCTGTCAGGCTTCAAGACCCCATGGAAAAATGTCTAGCTAGCAGTCTCTGGCGGGGACCGCACCCACGTCAGGTGACCAGCATCATGCGACATCGGTATAAAGGGGCGGTCCTCCACGCTCGCCTTCCAGTTATTTCCTGCCATCGGCTTGTGAAAGTTCCATGCGGCATAACAGCGCTCATCAGTTCATTCATCGTTCCTAATGTTTATAACTTTTTCGACCTTTTTTCTCGATTTTCTCAATTTTTCATCACCTGCTGTGTATGTCGTCCCTGAAGCCCTCCGAATCACATAGAAACAAGTGCGACTCATGTGATTCCCAGCTTCCACACAAGGAGGGCCACTCCTTGTGCCTCTCCTGTCTAGGCCCCGACCACCCCGTGGAGAAGTGCCAGCACTTTTGTTTATTTATTGGAATCTTGGATAACACCTTTGAGCTAAAAGCTAATTTACAAAGGTTCCACGTCATAAGGCAATAGATAAGGTACGTAGATATTCCAAACAGATAGGGGTATGTACAGCAGGCAAGTACATTATGGTACATACAGATTCAAGCAAGTGCAGTTAAAATACATTGGGTAGGAGAAGTCAACTTTATTGCAACAGTACTAGGAGCATACCTAAGGTGGACAAGCAATTTATAGTGGTAGCTAAGCTTTAGAGCATGCAGGTAGAGTTATGGAGAGTCAGAAGTGGTGGTGACCAAAGGAGGGGAGGACAGAATAGATGAGAGCAGGGGAGGTGGGGAAGAGAATAAGGGTGTTGAGTAGTCAGAGGGGTGGGATTGGATAGGAATCTACCAGGCTTATGAAGTAGGTGATAAAGGCAAGGCTGGGTAATGTGGTGGGGGAGAGGGATAAGGAAAGGGTTTAATGTGAGGGGGTGAGGTGAGGGGAAACCGAGGGGGTGAATATTGAGGGGGATTAATATTTGTGAAGAGAAAGCGGGGGGCATAAAGAAGGGACATGGGGGTAAGTGCTCAGTGGGGTCACACCAGGCAGGGGAGATGGGTGCCATGCAGGACAGATAAGCTATCAGTAACAGTAGAATTAGGCACAGGTGACACAGTCACAGTTACTAAGAGTGGCCAGGTACTGCAGCTGCTTGGCCTGTCAGAAGTTCAACTCAGCTACCCACAAGAGAAGGCAGCAGTCCCTGGAAGCCCATGTCCTCAAGAAGAAAATGGCCTCCATGGAAAAAGAGTTAAAGAAGCTTAGGCAGGAATCCACTTCCCCCGAAGGCCACAAAAAGAAGCGTGACAAGGAGAAGCACCGGGAGTGGAAGTTGGCTTCTACAGCAGCCATGACTTTGGCTGGAGTCTCGGCCCTCAAAGTAACATCCTCTGGGGCTCGCTCCTCGATGGCCGTCTTGGTGGCTACCAAAAAGGCATTGCCCCTCCTGTCAGGCTCGCGCTCAGGCCCTTCGGGAGCCTCCAGGGCAAAGGAGGCCTCTGGTCTCATTTAGGCTGGCTCATCCTTTGCAGCCTTCCGGTCAGAGCAGGTCCAATAAGCCGGATGTCGGTCCCACCGACGCCCACCCAGACAAGGCTGCTAAGCCGCTCACCTCTTCGGGTGATCGCCAGCCAAACCCCCTTCCAATAAGGCTGCCACTCCTTCTCAGCCTTCCTTGGACAGGGAGTCCAATAAGTTGGACGCCGGCTCCTTCGACAACCACCTGGTCAAGAAGCCTGTGCCAGACCCTCTCATTATGTCTGATGCCCCAGGCTCTCTACAACAGATAACCCCATTGCCCACTGAGGTCCCCCCATCCCCTCGGTTTACACCCTAGGACTTCAGCCCTCCTCCCCTGATTGAAGCTGAAGACCTTGGGATGTTGTCGTCAGGGTTCCCCCCTCCTACACTGGACCCTCTGACGCCGGATCCTCGGACACCGGTCAACCTGACGCCACCCTCCGGCATCCCTTTGCCCGATGGAAGAACTGTTCCTCCATCAGGACCATCAGACCAGCTCGATGGTATACCTATGCCGGGCCCGATGCCGGTGGAGCTGACACTCCCACCATCCGGCCCACCAGCAGAGCCTTTGCCAGGACCTTCTGTTCCAACAGAGCCCCTGGTACTCAGGTACCCGGCCCCTCAATATCTAAAGCCGCAGTACCTGATGCCGCACTATCCAGCACCACAGTACCCAATGCTTCAGTACCCAATGCTGGGCTTCCCACCGTCAGGATACGGATATTCCCATTGCGGGTATCCTCACTACCCATATCCCCCACCTCCTCTGCCGCCCACTCCACAGCCGCCGGTGGATCTGAAGGAGACCTTGGCCTCCTGGTGGGCTGAGGCCAGGGCTCAGCTCACCAAGGAAGTCGAGAGTCATCTCCCGATGTTGGTCCCTACACTAGACCCCCTACATTGGAGACGGGAGGCTCCTTCCCCTTTACCCAACACCAGAGGAGAACCTTCTGGTGCCCGAGGTGGGGAGGACGTGCACCCCCGGGAACTCCCCAGAGGGGTCATTCCTCTCCCTCCCAGGGAGAAGTCTTCTTCCTCTTCCTCAGAGCCATCTGACTCAGACTCTGAATCCAATCGCTCTGACCATAGAGACGAGTCCCATACTCCAGAATGCCCAAGGCTGAGGGACCCTCCGACGTCCCCTCTGGAGGACCCTTTCTTTCTGGAGCTATTAAGGAAGATCCAGGAAACACACCAGTGGCAGTCAGTGAAGCCAGACCCACAGTGTAAGAAACTTGCTGCTCATTTGGATCTGCCAGAGACTGCTGCTACACTGATTCCACCCTGGATAGAGCCTCACGCCAATCTTGTTTCCACCATCTGAAAACAACCTTCTGCACTAGCCCCCCTTCCGAGGAAGGCGGACAGGCTATACCAGGCTCTGGAGGGTGTAGACTTTCTCAATCTTCATCCCAAGGTGGATTCGGTTGTCATCAGCGCCATCCACGGCTGTTCCGCCAAACTGAAACACCTGAGCCTGTCCCCGTCTGACAAGACATCTGGGCTTCTGGATCGGTACAGGAAGAAGATATTTTCCTCTTCTACCCTAGGCATCAGGGCCCTCCATTACTTCGGCCATATAGGGGATTTCCAGAAGTCCATCCTTAGCCAGGTGGAATCCAAGTTGGACTCCCTTCCTGATTAGCAAACTAAGTAGGAACTGGAAGACCTAGTCCATTTGCTCATTCAGCCTGTAGGCACATGCTTCATGCCACCTACGATGCGGTGGACACAGCTGGTAGGAGGTCGGCCTACGGCATCATACCTGACTCTGTGTGTCAGGATTGGTCCCTGAAGTACACTCCACTATACAGGATGCAACCTTCAGGGGTTTGGTGTTGTTCGGGGGTGATGTCAAGAATATCATAACCAAACTGCAAGAGAAGGGCACTGCACTAAAGTCTGTCCAGACTTTGTACAGGCCCCCTCAGGGGCAGCGACGTCCTTTTCATTGCCAAACCCATCAAAACAAAAGCCTCAAGGTAAACATGCCAACAAATGTCGGGCCCCTCCAGCAACCAAGACTACCCCCAGCAAAAAGTCTGCAGGAGCCTCAGCTGCTGCATTGCCCCACACCTCCTGACTCCCTGCCATTCCAGAGGAACCGGTAGGGGAGAGATTCTCCTCCCATCTGCCGGGTTGGGAGAAGATAACATCAGACGCTTTGGTGCTCCAGCTAATATCCGCAGGGCACTCAATAGAGTTTCTGCAGAAACCACTCTGAAAACCACCCCCTCAGTTGTCATACTCCCACAACATCTTCCTCTGGTCCTAGAGGAAATCATCTCCCTTCTATCGAAGGCAGCGATAGAGCCAGTCCCCACTCATCTTTTGGGAATGGGTTACTATTCCCATTTCTTTCTAGTTCCAAAGAAGACAGGAGACTTGAGGCCAGTTCTAGACCTCAGCTCCCCGAACATGTGCGTGGAGTACAAGTGCTTCAGAATGCTCTCCTTATAGAGCCTTCTGCCGTTACTCTGGCCAGTACAGTGGCTATGTGCTCTGGACATGCAGGATGCGTATGTGCATATCCCCATATGCCCTTCCCATTGCAAATACCTCTGTTTTTGTTTTCAGAGGGACCACTACCAATTCAAGGCCCTCCCATTTGGTCTTTTCTTGCCACCCCGAGTGTTTACCAAATGCCTGTTGGTAGTAGCTGTCCACCTGCATACCCAGGACATGCAGATATTCCCGTACCTGGACGATTGACTCCTGGCAGCCCTGTCCAGGGAGGAACTCCTGCACTCCCGTTCCTTTACCCTGCAGGTTTTCATCAGCCTGGGTATCACCATCAACCAAGCCAAATCCCATTTGGTCCCTTGCCAACACCTCCAGTTTATAGGGGTGATCCTGGAAATGAACACAGACAAAGCCTTCTTGCCTCCGGACAGGGTCAAGATCCTGCAGAATCTAGCGCATCTTCTGTCAGATCGCAAGAGGGTCGGAGCAAGGTCAGTCCTCCACCTCCTCGAGCTAATGGCGGCTGCTATTTCAACAGTCCCATTCGATCAGCTCCATATGAGAAGCTCTCAATGGACACTTCGTTCACAATGGGATCAGACCAAGGACCATCTAGACCAAGAGGTAATAGTATTGGATCCCATGATCAGGAACTTGGACTGGTGGATGGTTCAGGAGAACCTGTGTCTGGGAGTTCTTTCTGCATTGCTCCTCCTTCCCAGATGTTGATGACAGATGTGTCAGGGGAGGGCTGGGGTGCCCACCTAGAGTCTCACAGGACTCAGGGCAGCTGGTCCAGGTTCGAGCAAAATCTGCACATAAATGTGCTCGAACTGAGGGCAGTCCTTTATGCCTTCCAGGCTCTTCTTCCCTTCATTCTTCCTGGTCAACTTCTCATCCAATCAAACAACATGTGTGTAGTCTGGTACCTCAACAAACAGGGAGGAACACATTCCTATCCCCTGTGTAGGAAGGCGATGAGAGTCTGGTACTGGGCAGCCCAGCACCACCTTCACCTGACCGCAGTTCATGTTCTGGGAATGGAAAACACACTGGCAGACGAACTCAGTTGGTCCTCAGCCAGGTCCCACGAATGGGAGTTAGATCAGCAGGTAATAAACGACATCTTTCGGTGGTGGTGGACACCTCAGGTAGACCTCTTCGCCTCTCCCTAAAATGCAACACTTCCCGCCTATTGCTCGCTCGCTCCAGGGCAAGATGTTTTCTGGTGGGACACTCTGTCTCTCTATTGGAGGGACAGATTAGTTTATGCCTTCCCTCCCATTCCTTTAATTCCGAGGGTCCTGAACAAGTTCAGATTGGAAAGGACTCTAATGATTCTCAATGCCCCATTCTGGCCCAGGCAAGTTTGGTTCTCTCTTCTGGAACAGTTTTCAGAGGAACCACCTTTTCCTCTGTCGCAACAATTGTTGACCCAGGATCAAGGGGCCCTTGTTCATCCAGGTCTCAGATCCGTTCATCTCCATGCATGGCTCCTGCAGACATAGCTAAACCCCGCTTTGGAGTCTCCCCTTTAGTAGCGGATATTTTGGTAGAGGCAAGGAACCTTCCACTAGGTCCACCTACGTGATGAAGTGGAAACGGTTTTCCATCTGGGCAAACTCAAAAGACTTTGAGCCTTTCTCATGCCCAGCCAACAAAGTCCTGGATTACATGTGTCACCTCTTTTACTTGGGTCTCACTCATGCCTCGTTAAAGGTCCAAATGGCAGCTATTTCAACCTACCATATTCCCTTTGGAGACAGGACTTTTGCTCAGTTGGAAGTCTCCAAGACTTTTCTTAGAGGGGTTCTCCATTTGAGACCCCCCATTCGCATTTCTGCCCCTCTATGGGACTTAAATTTCATCCTGGAGAAGCTTACACTGCCTCCCTTCGAGCCCACAGCGAAAGCTGATTTAAAGTTCCTTTCTTGGAAGACTCTCTTCCTAGTGGCCATCACATCTGCTTGGAGCATTTCCAAGCTTCAGGCCTTGATGTGTAAAATTCCATATTTGATTTTCCACAAGGAACGTGTGTCTCTACGCACCAACCCTAAGTTTCTTCCTAAGGTGGTGGCTGAATCTATGCTGAATCAATCTATTGAGCTACCTGCTTTCTTTACACAACACTCCAATCAGGGGGAGTATCTCTTGTATACTTTGGATGTTCACAGAAACCTGAGATACTACACCAATCGAACTAAGGCTCTCAGGAAGATTGATCAGCTCTTTGTCTCTTTCACTCACAAAAGAGAGAGCAATGCTGTTTCTAAGCAATGCCTCTCAAAATGGCTGGTGAATTGCATCTCTTTCTGTTACAACAAGCACAATAAGACCCTTCCGGGTCAAGTCAGAGGTCTCTCCACCAGAGGAGTAGCTGTCTCTGCAGCTTGTTTCAAGAATGTATCAGCGGCAGACACCTGTGCAGCCGCAACTTGGACTTCTGTCCATACCTTCACGAAACACTACAGTTTGGACATTGCCTCTCGCCATAGAGCAGGCTTTGGGTTGGCTGTCCTTCAAGGTCTCCTCTCATGAGACCTGTTTAGTCCTGAGATTTTTTTTATGGTTGACAATCCTCCTCCGGAGTGTTTTTCCTTGTTCCAGACTGCTTGGAACTCAGTCCTATATGTGAATACCACTGCAAGAGCCCTCTCAAAGTAAGACAGTACAGTTACGTAAGAACTTGCCTAACAGTGGGTCTTGAGGCTCTTGCAGTAAATATTCCACGCCCCATCCCCTAAGTTTCTTTTATTTCATTTCCATGGGGAAATATCCTCTTCTCTCATCTTGCCTCTTTAGGCCTTTGGGGAAAGAACTGGAAGGCGGGTGTGGGGGTGGTCCCCCACCAGAGACTGCTAGCTAGAAATTTTTCCATGGGGTCCTGACACCTGGCGGCTTAGTCCTATATGTGAATACCTGCTGCAAGAGCCTCTCTCGAAGATCTACTGTTACGGTAAGTTCTTACATAACTGTACTTTATATACATTTCAACAGTAACGCTATTTATTTTCTAAACAAAGGGATCCCAATATCAGTTATATTTCCACATAATGATTTGCATATATTTTTATATCAGCAGATATGCAAGGGAGGAAAAAACAGACAGCAAGGGAGGGCTGAGAGGCAAGAAATTTCGAGACTGTCGGGGTGATCAAATCCTAGGTCTCACAGGAAAATTTGGTTGCGCAACCAGACAGACAAGAGACAGGAAAGGGGAGAATAGAACAGATCCCTGCATTCAAACTCTTTCCATAACAACTGGGACAGGGTCTACCCTGTCAGAGTAGGGATCCCTGTTCCTGTGACACCACACCTTTGCACAGGGGCAGAGGTACTGGTGGTTCCACTGCTAGCTGTTGCAGCAGGGGATACCATATCTGCTGAGGCCATAAGGGAACAATGAGTATTAGAGTTTCCCCCTCCATCTTCAGCTTGGGTAGTACTCTCTGAATTAGCAGAAAGGGAGGGAAGGCATACAGAAAGAGGGTTACTCACCGGTAACCATAGATCTTCCAGGAGGATAATCTCTTGCAGCAGGTAATACACTTGGGTCATCACCAGAGGGTGCTGTGGTGCACGGCAGCTCTCTTCTAGCAGTCTTTTTCCAAGGGCTGCCCACACATGACATCATCATTCTGCTTATATATAAGAGTGGTCTCTGGTATCTTCAGTTCATTTTTCTGCCGTCTTCAGCTCGCATAGAGCAGCAGTCATCGATGAGAACTTGAGCTGGAAACAGACTTTCCCTCTGTTTAGAACCTTCATCAATGAATGTCCAAAGAATCTGCAAGCAAGTCAGCACTATTTCGGTCATGTTGTTGTGGTAGGAAGATCTACCATTACAACAACCACACCATTTGTGTTAGGTGTCTGGGTCCCACACACGACACCATCTCCTGCAAACACTGCCAGGAATTCAACCAGGCAGCCCATCTATGATGGCTACAGGAGATTGAAGCTCACCTAATGGGGCAGAAATTGTCTTTCTTGGAGAAGGGGACCCATCCCTAGGAGTCCCCGGCTACAGCTTCACACAAGAAGCATAAACGTGACAAGGACAAATCATCCTCATCATAGGGCAGGCACTCTTTGACAGCCACCATCACAGGTGCTCCACCATTGACGACCTCTGGAACTGCTTCCACGTTGATGGGAGTTTACACCCTCTCGTCGATGGTGCTTTCTGGTGCCCTTTCAGCAGTTTCTATAGAACCCCATGTAAGTTCTGGGGACTCATCTCCCGTCGACAACGTCTGCTTTTAGGCATTGTAATGCTTCTTCCTTTGCTGCCCCATTGACGATGGGCCAGGTTTTCATGGGGAGATATACTGGTTTTGCCATTTCTACTACCCCTCCTCCTTCACAACCATTCTCTCACAGGGGCCAGTTGAACAGGAATCGGAACCCTAGTCTTTATTACCAAGGGGCTAGACCTGTTTATACCTCCTGTCCTATTTCTTCCACAGTCCCTCTGGTTTCCCAGAAATCCCCTACCCCTCCCTCTACTACTACCTCATTGGACGTAGCCACAGTGGTACAACAGGTTCAAGAAGCAATGAGGTATTCTCAACCTCCCACTCCGGGGTAGGTGGGTCGCCCTTCCCATTCTCCTACACCTCTGCCTAAACCCTTCCAAGGTGACAGGGAGCACTCTCCACCCTGGTCCCCTCCCTCATATGAGGAAGACTATTTTTTAGAAGAGGTAGAATTTCCAGAAGGTTTTCTTGGAGATCTAGAGGACACTGACCTGCAGACTTGGACTCCCACTCTCCATCTTCTCCTTCTACTGTCTCCTCCTTACACAAGGATGCCTCTCGACATGCAGCTGCTTCCTTGCCTGATGCCCCATCCTTTTATGAGATGATGGTCCAAATTCAGAAAATCATGGGATTTTCAACTACAGAACATGATAAAGAAAGGATATAGCAGATTATCTCAAGCTGCCTGAAGAGCCTGTAGTAGTGGTACCTCCACTTATACAACCTTACCAAAATGCTGTACTGGTGGCTTGGAACCAACCCTCAGCTGTTCCAGCCATCCCTAGTAAGGCAGATCACCTTTACCAGGCTTGTCTTGACCATCACTTTCTTTCAACTTCCCCCGAAGCATATTCGGTGGTGATCATTGCGGCTCATGGTCGTACTAAACAACCGAAACATACAAGCTCATTACCTCTTGATAAAGAGTTCCGCCATCTCGATTACCTTGGGAAGAAGGTATTCCAGGCAGGTACCATGAATCTCAGAATTCTAAATTATATAGGAGACATGATGAAATACCAATGTACCCTCTGGTCCTCTGCTATAGAACTAGTCAATAAACTCTATCTCAGGAGAAGGACCAATTATTGGCAACAATTTCCATTGGCAATTCCATCTCTCAACACCTGCTCCACTTAAGATATGATGCAGTGGATACTTCTGCCTACGTGTCAGCTACAGGTGTTACCCTGAGACAACATGCCTAGTTACGTATATCAGGCTTTACACCAGATATACAGCATAAAGTGGTAAATACCCCTTTTAATGGATCTAAACTTTTTGGTCCTGGTATCCAAACACTTTTGGATGATCTACAAGCCTAAGGTCGGACCTTACCTATGATTCATGGCATGTATCATACCTCACAGCCATCCTCCGAGTACTGCTCCCAGTCATCTTTTTAATCAAAGAGAAGCGGCAAACATAGAGGTACCTACAGAGACGGATTCCATGGTCATTCCCAGCCTTCTTCCAGGACTGCCATTCCTACCTCTAAGAGCTCCCACTCCCACCACCCCCAGGTGGAGCCAGTCAGCCCACTTCCCAGTGACCAATTGAGGCATTGCCTGGGCTTCCTCGACCAGGCCTTGGAAGCCGTGGGCGGTCACTTTGCCCTCCATTTAGAGGCCTAACAGTCAATAACATTGGATGAGTGGGTGCTTCAGGTCATAGGGATGGGGCACACGCTGGAACTCACCTCAGTGCCTCCCCACTCAGACCATTACCTACCCGACCATATCCCCATTCTTCAAGAAGAACTTCAGGTACTTCTACACAAGAATGCCGTCTATCCAGATCTTACTTTGAGAGGGCTCTTGCAGTAGGTAATTACATATAGGCCTGACAACAGCAGGCAGCAGGACCCCATGGAAAAATTTCTAGCTAGCAGTCCCTGGTGAGGGACCACCCCCACATCAGGTGACTGGAGTCAGGAGATGTCGGTATAAAGGGGAGGTCCCTCATGCCTGCCTTCCAGTTCTTTCTCACCGTTAGCCTATGCCAGAGCCTCGGGGAAAAGTTCCTTGCTCGTCAGGCTCCTTCATCGGTTATTTTACCGAGTTTTTTCACTTTTTTCTTAGTAATCATCAGTCATTCGTCGGTGTATGTCATCCCCTGCACCCTCCAAGCACAAAAATAAGTGTGACTCGTGCAGCGCCCAACTCCCGCACAAGGACGGCCATTCCCTGTGCCTTTTTTGTCTAGGCCATGACCATCAAGTAGAGAAGTGCCAGCAGTGCCCGAGTTTCAATGTGGCCACCTGGAGAAGGCGGCAGCAGTCTCTGGAAGCCCACATTCTCAAAAAGAAGATGAGCTCCATGGAAAAAGAACTCAAAAAACTTTGGCAAGCGTCAACTTCCCCTGAAGGCCATCGCAAGAGAAAGGACAAGGAAAAGCACCGGGACAAGGGCTCCTCTCCCACTGCTACTCCCTCGGGAGTCGCTGTGTTGAAGGACCACTCCTCGATGGCTGCCTTAGAGGCTTTTAAGGCGGCGGCGGCCCACCCATCTGGCTCGCGCTCGGGCCCGTTGGGTGCCTCCAGACTCTTGGAGGCTTCAGCCCCCAGTAAAGCCATGGCTTCGTGGCCTACCGGTGCAGGAAGCTCCGATAAGCCGGTTGTCAGCTCCTCTGATATCCGCACGGAGAGGGTTGGTAAGTCACCCGACCCTTCGGGGCGGCACGCGACCTGTCTTCTGCCAGACCAGGCTGCCCCTCCATCGCGGCCTGCCTCCAGCGAAGGTTCCATTAAATCGGATGCCAGTCCCTCCGGTGCCCGCGTGGATCCTGCTGGCAAGATGCACGTCGGTCCGTCCGACATCCACACAGCGGATGAGCCGACGCCGGACCCTCCCACATCCGTCATTCCTGACTCCCCACAGCCTTCGCTGCCCTCCGGGGACCCAGAGTCTCCTCAGCCCGACCCCGGGGATTTTTCCCCTCCATCCCCGGGTGACGCTGAGGCCCCTGTTCCACTTTCATCAGACCAACCTCCTGCTGATCTGGCGTCAGCTCACGGACGCCCGTCCCCAACAGCACTTGGCGCTGGCTCCTGGCAGTCATCTCCGCCATCATGATGCTGCCCGATGCCGGGCCCTCCGCCCTCCGGGCTTTCTACCCCAGTCCGCCTGGGGCCTCAGGCAGGGACATCTGCTTCAGCAGCTCCCCCGGCTTCCGGGTACCCGACGCCGTCATATCCGGGGCCACAGTACCCGATGCCGGCCTACCCGACGCTGCAGTACCCGACGCCATGTTACCCGACATCGGGCTTCCCGCCATTGGGTTATGGATACTCGCTCTATGGGTATAACCCATACTCTTATCCCCCTCCTCCTCCTCCACCACCACCCCCCAGCTGCTGGTGGATTTGCAGGAGACTCTAGCCTCCTAGTGGGCTGAGACCAAGGCTCAGCTCATCACAGAGGTGGAGAGTCGTCTTCCGACGATGGTGCCGGAACCGGTTCCCATATGTCCATGATGGCAAACTCCTTCCCCTCCTCCAGACCAGGGCTAAACCCTCTGGCTCCAGAGAGGGGCAGGACATGCTTCCCCGAGAGCTTCCCAAGGCATCCGTTCTTCCCCCTAGACGGGAAAGGGAGTCGTCTTCTTCATCAGTTTCCTCCTCTTCCTCCTCAGATGCCTCCGACGGCTGCTCCAAGATGGACGATGAGCCTCGCTCTCCATCAAAGCCCAGGCCAAGGACTCCTCCGGAGGATCCTTCCTTCACGGAGCTGCTACGTAAAATCCAGGCAGTGCATACAGTAAGTGGCAATCCTTGGAGCCAGATCCACAGTGGTTAAAACTCGCTGAGCATCTGGATCTGCCTGTGATAGCTCCCACCTTGGTGCCACCCTGGATCGAGCCTCATGCCCACCTTGTTACCACGATTTGGAAACAACCGTCTGCATTAGCCCCTCTTCCACGGAAGTCGAACAGGCTATATCAGGCTCCAGAGGGTGTTGACTATTTAGATTCCCACCCTCGAGCTGACTCGGTCGTGATTATCACCACTCACAGCCGGTCAGCTAATCCAAAACACCTTAGCTCATCACCACCTGATAAAGAATCCCGCCTTCTGGACCAGTATGGCAAGAACATTTTCGCTTCCTCCACGCTGGGGATCAGGGCCCTGAACTATGTCGGTCATATGGGGGAATTATCAGAAGGCAATTCTTTCTGAGGTGGAAACCAAATTGGACTCCCTGCCGGACTCTCAAGTCAAGCAGGAACTGTCTGACCTAGTCCGCTCTGCACGTTCAGCCAGTCGACACATGCTTCATGCGACTTATGATGCAGTGGACACTGCTGGACGGAGCTCAGCTTTTGCCGTAGGCTTACAACATCATGCTTGGCTCCGTGTGTCAGGGTTGGTCCCAGAAGTGCAGTCCGCTATACAGGAAGCGCCCTTCCAGGGGTCGGTGCTCTTCAGGGGTGATGTCAAGGACATCATCACCGATCTGCAGGAGAAGAGGACGGCACTAAAGTCCGTCGACTCTATGTACCATCCCATCAACTGCAGCGCTGTCCCTTTCACAGACAAAACCGGCCAAAGGCGAAACTTCCGGGAAAGCAGGCCACTAAACGCCGGGCCCCTTCAGCTGCCAAGCCCCCTCCGCCCAAAAAAGCAGTGGGTGCTTCAGCTGCAGCGCTGCCCCACACCACCTGACTCCTTCTCTCTCCCACAGCCTCCGGGCTTCCCAGAGGAACCAGTAAGAGGGAGGTTCTCTCTCCACCTTCTGGGCTGGGAGAGGATAACAACAGATTCATGGGTGCTCCAGCTAATCGCAGAAGGTCACTCAATAGAGTTTCTACAGAAACCACCTCGTCACCATCCCCAAAAGTCGTCATACTCTCAGAAACATCTTCTTCTGGTCCAGGAAGAGATTTCAGCACTGTTGCTGAAACAGGCGATAGAACCTGTCCCCTTCCCCCTATAGGGAACGGGTTACTATTCCCACTTCTTCCTGGTTCCAAAGAAGACAGGAGATGTAAGACCTATCCTAGATCTCAGTTCCCTGAACCTATTTGTGGAATACAAGAGGTTCAGAATACTCTCACTGCAGAGCCTTCTGCCTCTCCTCCACTCAGGCCAGTGGCTGTGTGCTCTGGATATGCAGGATGCCTACCTGCATATATCCATTCGCCTGTCCCACCGCAAATACCTCCATTTTGCTTTCCAGGGGGACCACTACCAGTTCAAGGCACTTCCATTTGGTCTCTCCTCGGCTCCCCGAGTATTTACCAAATGCCTTGCGGTGGTGGTGGCCTACCTGCGTACCCGGGGAGTGCAGATTTTCACTTACCTGGATGACTGGCTCCTGGTGGCCTCATCCAGGGAGGAACTCCAGCACTGCCTTTCCCTTACCCAACAGGTCTTTACCTGCCTGGGTATTACCATCAACCATTTCAAGTCTCACTTGATCCCATCCCAGAGACTCCAGTTTATCGAGGCAATACTGGACACGACCCTGGGCAGGGCCTTCCTGCCACCCGACAGGGTGGCCACTATTCAGACTCAGGTAAGCCTGTTGTCTGGCCGCAGGTGAGTCACTGCAAGGTCGGTTCTTTGCCTTCTCGGGCTCATGGAGGCTGCTATCCCAACAGTTCCTCACGCTCGACTCCACATGAGGGTTTCTCAGTGGACGCTTTGCTCCCAATGGGATCAGTTGGTGAATGACTTGGATCAGCTAGTCCTGGTTCGAGACTTGCAGTGGTGGATGGTCAGAGAGAACCTGTTTTGGGGGGGTTCCATTTTCCCTTCCTCCCCCCTTCCAGACTCTGACCACAGATGCCTCGGCCAAAGGTTGGGGAGCCCATCTCGGTCCTCATCGGACCCAGGGCTCTTGGTCCAAGCTCAAACAAGCACTTCACATCAATGTGCTTGAGCTCTGAGCAGTGCTTTATGCACTTCAGGCCCTCCATCTGTACATCAACAAACAGGAAGGAACTCGGTCCTACCCTCTTTGCAGGGAAGCGATGAGAGTGTGGGATTGGGCAACACAACACGACCTTCACCATACAGCTACTCATGTACCGGGAGTCGAGAACACTTTACCAGACAAGCTGAGTCACTCGTCCGCCCTGGCCCATGAGTGGGAACTGGATCAAGTGGTCCTAGATGATATCTTCCTACGTTGGGGAACACCATAGGTCGACCTGTTCGCTTCCCCTCAAAACTCAAAGCTTCCAGTTTTCTGCTCGCTCGTGCAAAAGCAAGGCATTTTTTGGAGAGACGCTCTGTCTCTAGCTTGGAAGGACAGATTCATCTATGCCTTTCCCCAAATTCCTTTGATCCCACAGGTCTTGCAGAAACTAGGTTCAGATGCAGCACGATTTATTCTGATCGCTCCTTTTTGGCCCAGGCAAGTTTGGTTCTCTCTTCTGCAACAATTCTCAGAGGAACCCTCCGCTTCCTCTTCCTCTCTGTCACGATGTTTACTGACCCAGGATCGGGGGACCCTGGTCCATCCCTTCAGCTACATTCATGGCTCCTGCAGACATAACCCAAACCTGCTTTGGAGTTTCTCCCCAGGTGGTGGAAATTCTGATGGAGGCTAGGAAACCCTCCACTAGGTCTACCTATGCCATGAAGTGGAAAAGGTTCACAATCTAGGCTGCTTCAAAAGACGTTGAGCCATTCTCCTGCCCCGCAGGATGACTGCTGGAGTACCTGCACCATCTCTTCGACCTAGGTCTTAGTCACTCCTCTCTGAAAGTCCACATGGCGGCCATTTCGGCCTATCACATTCCCTTTGCAGACAGAACGTTTGCTCAGCTGGAAGTCTCGAAGACTTTCCTCAGAGGGGTTCTCCACCTGAGACCTATTCGAGTTCCCGCCCCTCCTTGGGATTTGAATTTTGTTCTTGAGAAACTAACTCTGCCTCCTTTTGAACCGGCAGCCTCCACAGACTTGAAGTTCCTTTCTTGGAAGACACTTTTTCTCGTGGCCATTACCTCGGCTCGGAGGATTTCTGAGCTCCAGGCCCTGATGTGTAAAATTCCATATTTGATTTTCCACAAGGAACGTGTGGCTCTGCGCACCAATCCTAAGTTTCTCCCCAAGGTGGTAGCGGAGTCTACATTGAACCAGTCCATAGAGTTACCCGCTTTCTTTACGCAGTACTCCAATCAAGGGGAGTATTTACTACATACTATGGATGTTCACCAGATTCTGAGATACTACACTAGCAGGACAAAGAATCTCAGAAGGACTAATCAACTGTTTGTCTCTTTTGCACCTAAAAGAGAAGGCAATGCTGTTTCTAAGCAATGCCTATCCAAATGGTTGGCTCATTGCATCACTTTCTGTTATGACAAGTACAACAAGACCCTTCCGGGTCAAGTAAGAGGCTACTCCACCAGAGCAGTCAAAGCCTCAGCGACTTGTTTCAAGAATGTGTCAGCGGCAGACATCTGTGCTGCCGCTACTTGGACTTCCGTCCATACCTTTTCAAAACATTACAGTTTGGATATTGCCTCTCGCCGTAGAGCAGGCTTCGGGTTGGCTGTCCTGCAAGGCCTCCTTCCTTAAGGCCTTCACAGCTAAAGGATCTACTCTGAGTAGCTTTCCTCCTCCCGTGTGCTTCTTCTTGTTCCGGACTGCTTGGGACTCAGTCCTATATGTAATTACCTACTGCAAGACCCCTCTCGAAGTAAGATAGTACAGTTACGTAAGAACTTACCGTAACAGTAGATCTTCGAGAGAGGCTCTTGCAGTAGGTAATACCTTCTCGCCCTCCATCTCCTTAAGCTTTTTCAGCTCCTTTTCCAGTGAGGGAAATACTCGCTTCTCTCTCATCCGGCCTCCTTTGGCCTTTGGCGGGAAAGAACTGGAAGGCAGACGTGAGGGACCGCCCCTTTATACTGACGTCTCCTGATGCCGGTCACCTGATGTGGGGGCGGTCCCTCACCAGGGACTGCTAGCTATAAATGTTTCCATGGGGTCCTGCCGCCTGCCAGCGTCAGTCCTATATGTAATTACCTACTGCAAGAGCCTTTCTCGAAGATCTACTGTTACAGTAAGTTCTTACGTAACTGTACTTTCCTCCTTTGGAGTACCATCAGGGATTCTATTCCCATTTATTCTTGGTACCCAAACCTATAGCATCACAAGTAGAAAAAGGGAAGTGGTTATCCCTTTGTACAGACAGTTGGTGAGACCCCATCTGGAGTATTGCGTGCAGTTTTGGAGACCTCATCTACGCAAGGACATAGACAGGATGGAAGCAGTCCAGAGGAGGGCAACTAAAATGGTACAGGGTCTACATCAGAAACCATATGAAGAGAGACTGAGAGAGCTTAATATGTATACCCTTGATGAAAGGAGGGACGGGGGGACATGATAGAAACTTTTAAGTACCTCAAGGGAATCAACAAAGTCCAGGAGGGTAGCATCATTCAGAAAAAGAGATGTGTAAGAACAAGGGGGCACAATTTAAAGTTAGAGGGGGGACGGCTCAGGGGTAATGTGAGGAAATTCTTTTCACGGAGAGAGTGGTGGACACATGGAACCGCCTTCCTGGAGAGGTTGTGGGGTCTAAAACAGAGGGAGAATTCAAACATGCATGGGACAGACATAAGGCAATTATAGTGGGGAGTTGCAGGAAGTAGGCTGTTGGTTAACTAGAATCTGCAGCTTATCCAATAGGTAGGAAAATGAGCAGACTGGGTGGGCCAAGTGGTCCTTATCTGCCGTCAAAGTCTATGTTTCTATACTAGACCTCAGACAACTGAATCTACACATTCAGTACAAAAGGTTCTGGATGGTCACTTTAACATCCATTATGCTGATGTTAAAACAAGTGGATTGGCTATGCGCATTGGACATGAAAGATGCCTACCTACATATCCCTATCCATCGCGCCCACCACCGGTTCCTTCGCTTTTACCTGCTAAGACAACATTACCAATTTTAGGCACTCCCGTTAGGTGTCTCATCCACCCCAGAGTCTTTACCAAATGCCTAGCAGTGGTGGCAGCGGCCCTGAGACGGGACGGACATTTCGTCTTCCCATACCTGGACGACTGGCTCATAAAAACAGACTCTGAAACCTCTTTGCTTTTGTCACTCAGGGTGACCCTCACTTTGTTCCAGTCCCTAGGAATCATGGTCAACTGGCCCAAATCCAATCCAACTCCTACCCAGTCGCTCCAGTATATAGGCGCTGTTCTGGACACTGCCTCCACCAATGCTCATCTCCCTGCCAACAGGCAAGACAGACATCTGTCTCTGGCTTCCCAGATACAATCTCAACAATTTATCGCAGCTATCCCTATGGTAGCCTTTGCCCAGCTACATATGAGACCAGTCCAATGGACTCTTCAAAATCAGTGGCAGCAAAAGACAGGGGATTTCGAAGACAGAATCAATCACTCCTGTTCTACGCTTGGCCCTAGGCTGGTGGACCTATCATGCCAACCTATCTCAAGGCATGCCTTTCCATTCCCCTCCTCCCCAGCAGACGTTAATCATGGATGCTTCTCTCGAGGGCTGGGGGGAGCACTTGGTTCCCTACAGGACACAGGGCAGGTGGCCTTGATTCTCCATTCCCCCTCATATAAATCACTAGAAATGGGAGTAGTCCACCAGGCTTTCCACCCCCACCTTTTCGTGTGGCCTCTACCTATCTAATCAGACAACACATAAGTGGTGTACTTCCTGAACAAACAAAGAGGTATCAAGTCCCATACCCTCTGCAGAAAGACAATGGCAGTTTGGAAGGACGTCATACTTCAACAGCTATCGTTGATTGCTGTCCATCTACCGGGATGCCACAATACCCTGGCCAACATTCTCAGTCACCAGTCCTCCATGCACAAGTGGACACTTCATCATGAAGTTCTTCAAATGATCTTTCGATTGTGGGGGACCCACACCTCGACCTTTTTGCCTCCCCCAGCAATCATCGACTGCCCAGATAATGTTCCATTATCCTGAACAGAAAGGGACAGTCTATAGATGCCCTGTCCCAACTGTGAACAGGACTCTTCTTATATGCTTCCCTTTCATCCCACTCCTGCAATGGACTCTACTGAAACTACAGCTCGAACCTGCCACCATGATCCTTATAGCCCCTCTGTGGCCCTGACAGGTGTGGTTTCCCCTACTTCAACAGTTTTCAGTAGCAGCCCCCATTCCATTGCCGATCAGGTCAGATCTGTTGACTCAAGATCAGAGGGACCCTTCTTCATCCTAACCTGAAGTCACTACACCTTCATGCTTAGCTGCTGAGAACGCTTTCATAGTCTATCTTCAAGTCTCTCTCCAGTGGCCAATATTTTGTTGGTTTCATACAAACCATCTACCAGGGAAACATATAGGGCCGGATATTCAAACTGCGCCGAAAAAGTGTGCAACAGCAGGAGCAAGTACAAGTCAATTGCTCATAGGCGCAATAGACGCGATATTCAAACATGGAGCAAAACAAACTGCTCAAGCAGCCAACGTCTGAATATCACACAAACTGCGCCATAGCGCAACCAGGAAGGGGAAGCTGAGCAGAAATGATGCGCCATAGCGCAACCAGGAAGGGGAAGCTGAGCAGAAATGATGCGCCATAGCGCAACAAGGCTAGCCCAGCTGAGCAGTCCAGAGGTGCCATAGCGCAAGCAGAGCCCCCCCCCGCAGCAGAGCAATGGAACTGCACTACCAGGGAGGCAGGCTGGGCCCATCACCAGCCATGCCACACATGGGCACAGGAACACACTGCAGAACCAACAAGACACCCACACACCCCAAGCACAGCATCACTGGGGGAGGGATGGATGATCCACTGGCCCATGGGGACAAGCCAACAAAGCACAGCAGGGCCATGACGCCCAGCACTACCACTGTCAGGCTGAGACTGCCACACACAGGGGCCACAACCACAGTGCACATCAGCCCCCTTCTGCACAGCACACCCTGCACCGTGACCCCAAGACACCACCCATGTGCAGTGACTGTCACTGCAGTAAACACCATGCATCCCCCAGCACACTGCAACCTTGTGTAGCACAGAACCATACAAGCCAGACCCACCCTGGGCACCCAGCAGTGGGCGGCAGCAGATGGCAAGACCGACTGAAAGTCACTCCCACACCGGAGACACCTCCCCATGCACACACACACGCACACACACACATACCCAGGACCATACCACCCCAGATGGCATGCACACCACTGCAACTGAGCAACCATAGCCAGCTGCAAATCAGAGACCACCACAGTATTCATAACAAAATATATATATATATATATTGGAAAACAGAAATTACAACACCAAGATCAAGAACACAACTATATACAGATATGTACAAGACAAGGGGGTGAGGTACAAGGTAGGGGTGGGTAAGGGTAGGGTGAACAACTGGGGAGGGAAGGCAGGGTGGGAGGGATGGGTGAAGTGGGAAGGGGAAGCACATTTAGCACCTGGCAGGCTGGTCTGCTGCTGCCTGTTGCTGTCCCTGTCTCCTCCGCCATCGCCGGACCCCATGGCATTGAATGTCCCTCAGTATGTCATGCGTCGCGATCGACACCCTTGTCAGCCGCTGGAGGGCACGGTCCATCCTGCCTAGGATGCTGAGGCCTAGGAAAAGGGAACACAGTCAATGGCTGTGACTGTCCACAACCCTGAACACCACCCATCCTGCAAGGCATATAGCCTAGTGCCCCGCACCTGTGATGGTATGCACCCACCCACAGTGACCATGCACATGACACGCCCAACCAGGCAGCACCACTGCACACACACACACACACACACACTGCCCATGTCCATCACAGCACAAACAAGGCTGTCCAGTGACGTGGCAATGTGGTGGGATGGCAGTTCCACAGCCATGTGCCCAGTGCATGCATGGACCACCAGTGACGCACACACAGACGTGCAGTGACACTGGACAGTGATGACTGTCGCCTGTGTCGTGCATGGTTGTGTTGTCCATGGCTGGTGGTCATGCCCACCCCCTCCAACATGCAACAGCATCCATGATGTAATGATACGCTCCTCAAGCAGCTGTGGCTGATGCTGCTGCTGCTGCCACTGTGGCCCACCCCTCACGCCTTCTCTGGCCGCCTCCTGGGCCCTGCCACGGCCCTCCTCAGCCTTGGCCTGCACCCTCTCTGCCAGGCCTGTGGGTGACAAATGTAGAGAAATTCATCAGTGTGACCCCAAAGCAGACTGCCCCCTGCCCCAGTGAGTGTGCCTGCCCACACAGCCAGACCCATGCATCTCACACCTGCACACACTGACACAGCCAACCATGGCAGAGCCATCCCCCATGCACCGCCACCAAAACACAGTCACACCCCTACGGAGAATACATGTGCATAGATGGTACACCCACCTGGCCTAGGCACAACACCCCTCCTGGCACGTGACCTCAGGCATTGCAGCAGGTCCGGCTCCCTCCTGCGGAGGTCACTAAATCTGTGCCTGCACTGCTCCGCAGACCGGCACTGCCCTGTGACCCTCACCAGGTCAGTGGCCACCTGCAGCCACACATGGGTGCGGGCCATGGTGAGTGGCTGCTCACCAAATAGTGCCGCAAAGTGGGTCTCAACCAGGGCCACCAGGTTGGCCACCTCCACCTGACTCCACTGGGGAGGCTCTCCTCGCATTCATACATTGCGCCGTTCATACAGCAGGCAATATGAGGTGCCCTAGCCGCGCATTCCAACCTGGAAATGTTGCGCAATAGACCACCATAGGTTCCAATCGTGTGTTCATATAGCACCGTCGGTTCACATAGCGCTGTCACCAAACAGCGCACTAGAGCCGTACACATGGCAGCCAAACCGCGCCAGGGGGCAAAGGTCGGACACCAGGTCAGGGGTCTATGACGCAAGGCCACACACAGCGCCATCTGATGTCTACGCATACTGCGTGACCAATCACCTGCGTGCCAGTGCCACAGTGGACTATTGCGCAGTAGTGCCACACCGCCATATGGTGCCCAGTGCTGTAGTGCCACTGGCACAATGGTGGCCATGGCCTGAATTGCCGATCGCGCACAGCACGTCATCAGCGCGGCAGATGCCTGAGTAAGCTACCTGGGCATGCGCAATGCAGTGTACCACACAGTCACAGATCTGCGCCATTGGCTCAGCTGCCTCAACCATATTGCACAAAGCACAATGGCGCGATATTCAGCTGACACATGCAAATCATCTGATCAGCCATTCAAAGGCACAGTGGCGCGATTTGCATCTCATTACAGTTGCTCCACTCCTAATTTGCATGCATTGCACTATAAATGTGCGACATTGGGCTGCTCTGGCCAGATTCGGTTACTGCAGGTGAGAGGTGGGTTGCATGCTGTGTGATGTTCTGGACAATGGTCATGGGATGACACTGTAGACTGCACAGTGACAGGTGTCCACTTCCACCCTACAGATCGCCATGACCGACAGAGCAGGCAAGGTGAGGGTGAGGATGGTGGGCGGAGGAGGAGGCCCAACTTCACCACGGCTGGAGACAGAGGCCCTCTTCCAGGCCTACCTGGAGGAGGAGCCACTACTGAGAGGACGGCGGGGCACCCCTCAGGCCCATGTGGCTGCATGGGAGGGGGTAGCTCGGGCAGTGAACCTGCATGGAAGCCACCAGCGCTCCGTGCAGGAATGCAAAAAGAAGATGGGGACAGACCGCAGGAGGGTGAAGGAGAAGGTGGCAGCCTTCAGGGCGGCATGTGCTGGCACTGGCGGGGGCCAGCCAGTGGTGGTGGAGCTGACCCCGGCTGAGGACCGACTGGCTGCATCAATGCAGCGGAGTGCTATTGAGGGCGTACCAGGAGGTGGATTCCAGACAGGTGGAAGCCCATCACTGCACGGTATGACTTGGTGGTGGTGTTGGGGGCGGGTGAAGGTTGTTCACATGCACTCACATGTCCTCTCTTTCTGTTACAGATCCTGTTCGTCTTCAGGGGATGGTGGTGGTGGGTCCAGGCAGTGAAGAAGAACTGCTGGACATGGAGGAGGGTCCATCCACCTCTGTCACCAGCCAGCATGCACTGCACCAGCATGCACGCCGGGCTGCCAACACTGGTGTCAGTGAGTCGGTGTGGGGGTGCACAGCCTGTGTTCAGCAGTCTGGCATGCAAGCATGCCAGCACGCTATGACTGTGGCTGTAGCACATACCTGCACCATTGATGATGCAAGGACTGCAATGGGCAGTGACGTGTGTGTCCCATGACGGAAATGCAGCAGGCCAGCACGTGCCCCTGGGCCTAGCTGGTTCCAACGTGTGTGCCAGCATGTCGGCACAGTCCCAGGCTGTGCCTGTCAGCACCGGTGGGGCAGCACCGGTGGCTGTGCAGGTGTCTGGCACTGTTGCGGCCACAGCAGTGGAACGAGTGGTCCCTGGGGCACAGCGGTTGGAGGGGCAGCAGCAGCTGTCACCCATCAGATCTGGGGGTACAGTGTCCAGTGGTGGCACATGCCCCCAACCCCTTGATATGCCCATTCTTGATCCTGGTGAACAGCGCCCACCCTCGAGGGGTGTTGAGCATCAGGACCTTCCATACTCTGAGGGACAGGATGCCGTTATGGCAGAGTACCCATTTGAAGAGCACCCGCTTCGCTGGGGAATCAGTACAGCAGCAAAGGCGGGTTGCAACGTCCGCGGGAGGCACTGTGTGGCTGTGGAGTGGCACAGCAGGGAGTGCTCTGGACCATGCAGAGATGGTCCATATGCGGATGGATGTGACCACCGCCATTGACAGGCAGACCCAGGCATTGGTCGCTGTCGTGGCTGCATTGGGCACACAAGCAGGTGCTCCTGTACCACACACCCCACACAGTATGCTCTCCACTCCCTGTTCCCGGCGTCGTGCGACACCAAGCCTGTCGATGCCGGGTTCTGTTGTGGGCATCCCGAGCACCCCTGGTGTAGGTATGTTCGGCATGCTGCAGACCCCTGTGCGGACAAGGTCGCGTTTGCGCAGTGGGACCCCGGTGGTCCATCAGTGCCACCCCATGTGGCCCCTGATCAGCCTACCAGTGCTGTTGGGTCACAGCGGGGCCACCCACGCAGCCGCGGTGGCCGTGGAACAGTGCAACATGACTGACCTGTCTCCCAGTACGGGCCCTGTCTGGTGCTGCCCTGTGTGCAATGTGTGTCATGGTGGGCAGTGCACTGGTGGGTGCTCTGCCCAACACGCCGACACACGGACCACCTGCACACCTCTCCGACTGCTGTCCACAGGTGCGTGTGCATGTGATGCCTGCATTGTACTGTACACCGCTGCACAAGGTGCCCAGCATTCGACACACGACTTGGACAGTACAGGTGGTGGGGGTGGTCGGTGGATCTGTGTGTTTGCCATGTCTGTTCTGCTCTGCTGTGCACCTGCCCATGTATGCTTTGTGCCTGGTGTGTGTGTGTCCATATGACTGTTCACCCCTCCCTGATGGTGTGTTTGTATGCCTGGACCCTTCCACTCCCCTTGCCGTCATGCACCCCTGGTGTGTTACCCTGTGTGCCTGTGGTTTGTGCCTGGACAGTGTTGGTGGCACATGGCCCCTTGACTTACCTGTGTCGTGCGTAATGCTCCTCTGTGATGGTGTCCCGGTGCAGCTGGGCCTGCCGGATCAGTCGGGGGGGGTCCTGCCGTCCTAGGGGGGGCTGTTCATCACCATCAACACCGGCGCCACTGGCGTCCCCATTGCTGTCCCTCTTCAACCTTGTAGGCTATCCCACAGTCTTTGGCCATGTTGTGCAGGATACAACAGGCCAGGAATATCCCACAGGCCTTTGAGGGGCTGTACTGTAGGGCACTGCCGGAGGTGTCAAGGCATCGGAAGCGTGCCTTGAGCATCCCAAACACCCACTCAATGATGTTGCGTGTGGCGGCATGTGCCTCATTATAGCGTTGCTGCGATGGGGTCATGGGGCACCGGTACGGTGTGAGCAGCCAGGGACAGAGTGGGTATCTGCTGTCACCTGTGTGGAGATAGTGGAGATCAGTATCATGTTCAGGTCCATATTGCCCATATCCCTGTGTGCCACTACCATGGCACCTGTGGCATTCCCACCCTTGCCCCGAGTTTGCATTTCCTACATGCATACTCACCCACTAGATGGCCTGTGGGGATGTCCCCACTCTCGAATCGATGGCACAGTGCGGACTGATGCCATATGAAGGCATCATGTGCTCCGCCAGGGTGTGTGGCACAGACATTGATTATACGCCCAGTGGCATCACACACCACCTGGCAGTTGACACTGGAGAAGCCCTTTCTGTTCCTATATGCGGCTCCATCGGGGCCAGGTGGCATGCGAATGGCCACATGGGTGCAGTCTATGGCCCCTAGCACGCCAGGCATACGTGCTACCCTGTGGAACTCCTGCATGTTTGCTGTACGCTCTGCCGCGGTGCTGGGGAACTGGATGTGCTCCACAGCATGTGGCAGCAGTGCGGTGAGGATGCATGACTTGGCTGACTGTGTGATGCCTGTGGTGTCCCCTATCGGCCTCTGGAAGGTGCCCGTGGTGAGCAGGCACATGCAGGCTGTCACCTTGGTCTCCACTGACAGAGCGTGACTCCGTCGTGAGGGTGCCTGCATCACATCACTGCACAGCTCACAGAGCCGCCTCAGTATTGCCCTGTTCAGGTGGTACCGGCCCACGATCTCTACATCTGTGTACAGCTCAAAGCTGATGTGGTAATAGTACTGCTTGTTTGGGGCGCATCACTAACGGGCCCATCCACAGCCACGCCCCCTGCAGCTTGCATTCTCACCCTCATTACAGCTTCCATGTGAAGCTGCCACTGTCCATCTCCTGGCTTGTGACCCCCTGGCTGATGTTACTCTGTTACCCCCGCTGTCCTGACTGCTACTTCCACTGCACCGGCACCCCCCGCTGGCCTCTGCAGCCTATGGCCCACACTGCTTCTCTTGCCTGCCCTGGCCTGTCACTGTCTGTCTGTCTGTCTCTCTCTCTTTTCCCCACTTGGCATCCCTGTCGCATTCTTGCGCCTCTTCCTTGAGCCTTTTTATTTTGGCTCATTTCCACTGGTGCGCAACTTCCGGCTGTTATTCGCTCTTGCGCGTGCGCCAAGAATCTTTGAATATCGTATTGCTCTTTATGCATGGATCCACCCTTGGTTGCGATGCCTTCATTTGCATTTCGCGTTGCTCAGCATGTTTTCGGTGGCACAACTGCCTCCTGCTGAATATCGCAGAATGGCGCACTTTTGGACTTGTGCATGCGCAACCCTATTGCGCATGGCGCAACCCTTTTGAATATCCAGCCCATAATGCTAAATGGAAACGCTTCTCCATATGGGCCACTTCCCGGTCGTTGGACCCTTATTCATGTCCACTGACTAAAGTATTGGACTACCTGGCCTCACTTGCTGAGACAGGTTTAAACTGCTCCTCTATTAAAGTTCATTTGACCTGTATCTCGGCCTTCCATGAGCCCTTAGAAGGGAGACTGCTGAATCAACATCATCTTGCCAAAATGTTCCTAAGAGGAATGTTACACATCAAACCTCCCATTAGACGACCCACCCCTCCCTGAGTTTTGAATTTCCTATTGGAAATACTGACCCTTGAACCTTTCGAACTGGTGGCCTTTTGTGACCTCCACTTCCTTTCTTGGAAGAAAGTATTTTTAATGGCTGACACTTCTGCTCACCGTACATCTGAGCTTCGTGCCCTAATGTGTAGAGAGCCTTATGTAATCTTTCACAAAGACAGGGTGGCTTTTTGAACCAGTCCTTCCTGTTTACCTAAGGTGGTCTCAGAACACACCTTAAATCAGTACATAGAATTGCAAAATTTACTACCCTGAGTACTCTAATCAGGGAGAATACCTCCTACACACCTTAGATGGCCATTGTATTTTGAGATACTACATAAATCATACCAAATCAGTTAGAAAAACTCCTCAGCTTTTGGTACCTTTGCCTCAATCAGGGATGGTTTCCTGGTCACTAAACAGATCCTCTCCAACTGGTTGGCACATTGTATAACCTTTTGTTATAAGAAATATAACAAGCCATTACCATGACCTGTCCAAGCCCATTCTACCTGAGCCATGGCCACTACAGCAGCTTGCTTCAAAGGGGCTTCTATCACAGATATCTGCAATGCAGCCACATGGTCCACAATACATACTTTCTCGAAGCACTACAACTTAGACATTGCTTCATGCCATAGGATGGCCTTTGGCTGCACTGTCGTACAAGGTCTTCTGCCATAACTTTCCACCCTTCCTGGGTTTACTGCTTGGGAGTCATCCCAAGTGTATTACCTGCTGCAAGAGATTATCCCTGTAGAAGATAGTACAGTTGCGTACTTACCGTAATGGTAGATCTTCGTGGTGTATCTCTTGCAGCAGGTATGATCCCTCCCTCCATCCCCCTCCCTCTCTAAGAGACAAATTCTGATCCAAATATATATGGGAAGGGATACCTATGGTACCTCGGCTCTCCTTTGGTCCTCACTTAGCGAGCCGAATCTGGCAGGGAACTGAGGATACCAGGGACCACCCACTCTTATATAGGAGCAGAATGATGTCATGTGTGGGCGGCCCCTGGAAAAAGACTGCTAGAAGAGAGCTGCCATGCACCACAGTGCCCTCTGGTTATGACCCAAGTGTATTACCTGCTGCAAGAGATATACCCTTCAAAGATATACCATTACGGTAAGTATGCAACTGTACTTTCTAGGAGTAGTATATAGTGCACTTCTGCACTTAGACAGTCTTCTCTTCCCTTTAAATTCAGCAGGGACATCTTCAAGCTAAGCTACTCCCACCCACCCAGGTGGTTTACTGCTCGGCTCCACCCAATGACGTCAGATCCTGCATGAAGGAAGCAGGGATTCATGTACCACTTGCCAGCGAAGGTGGGGTGGGTGATGTGGATGTGCACCATATACTACTCCTAGAACTACAGTTACAGGTGAGTAACCCTCATTTCTAGGGGAGTGGCTGTGGTGTGCTATCCACACTTAGGCCAATTCCTAGCAGTTCTTCAGGAGGAAAGGATGAGGTGTACACCCCTACTTGGCAAAGAAGGACTGGAGAACTGAGGTCCCAAACTAGCATCCTGGCATGACTCAAGGTCGATGTGGTAATGTGAAATGAAGGTGTGTGCTGACTTCCAGGAAGCAGTCCTCTTGCATAGGGATGTACCTAGAAGCAGCCACTGAGGCATCAGTACGGAATGAGCTCTGCTCTAAGCCCTATGGGAGGCTTCCAACCAGCCAAACTATAGCAGAGGTCGATGAAGGAGACAATCCACCTGACAAGCGTCCACTTAGCTGCTGGTCTGCCAGTTTCTGCTTTAGCATATGTCAGGAATAGGTAGTAAACCTCTTCCCAATCTCTACCTGTGCGCTCCTGGTAGTAAGCGAGCCTTCGCCTCGGGTCCAAAGTATGGAGCCTGTTGCTTTGCCTTCAAAGTGTGACTGGTGAAGTACACTGCAAGGTTAATCACCTGGTTAAGGTGAAACTCTGATACAACCTTTGGGAGGAACTCAGGTGGGCATGGACAACCTTTTTCTTGCGGAAGACCAGATATGGAGACTCAACTGAGCACGCCTGGAGCTCACTGATCCTTCTGGCAGAGGTAATAACCACCAAGAAGGTGGTTTTCCATGACAGGTGTGACATCTCACACCTGTGCACTGGTTCAGACAGCTTGCCCATGAGCACTGCCAGCAAAAGCAACAAGTCCCAAAATGGTGGTGGTGGTGGTTTATGTACCAGCGAGTATAGGTGGTTGAGGCCTTTAAATAAACACCTGACCACGTTCTCCTGTGCCACCATCGGTATACCAGCCCATGCCCAGTATGCAGAGATGGCTGCCAGGTGCACCTTGAGGGATGTTGACCTCAGTCCCGACTGGTATAGGGACCACAGGTAGTCCAGAATGCTAGCTAGGGACAGGTCAGTGGCCTAGTTCCCTGCCCTGGCACCAGATGGAAAACCGCTTCCATATGAAGGCATAGCACTGACAGGTCAACTCTTTTCAGGAAGCTTCCACAGCATGGAGAACATCTTTGGAGAGACTCAAAGCCTGGAACTCTAGCCACTTAGGAACCAGACTGTCAGGTGCAGGGATTGAAGGTCCAGATGCAGGATCTTTCCCTTGTGACAACGGTACAGGTCCAGGCAAAGAGGCAACCGCCCTGGAGCCCTGCTGCTGAGGCTGAAGAGATCCGGGTACCAAAACTGGCGCAGCCAGTCCAGGGCTACCAGGATCATTTGTGCCCTGTCCCTCTGTACCTTGACCACACCCTGCAGATCAGGGTAAGGGAGGGAAGGCATAGAGGAGGCCTGGGATCCAGGACCTCACAAAAGCATCCCCCATCAGTGTCTCACACTATGGGGTTGGGCATAGAACAGTCTCAACTTTGAGTTCTCCCAGGAGGTGAACAGGTTGACCAAGGGAGTGCCCCTGTAGGAGAACAGGAGCTTCACCACCTCCTGATGCTGGGACCAGTCGTGTGACATCTTGCTCACCCTGCTGATGGCCTCCACTAGCTGGTTGGAGGCTCCTGCTACATGAATCACCAGGAGATCCACATCCAAGCTGCTCATGAGGGTCCAGATGTGGAGAGCCTCCCAACACAGACTGAGGGAGTGTATGTTGCCCCGCTTGTTCAGGTAATATACATGGTCATAGTATTGTTCATCTGGACTTGCACGACCTGACCCCAGACCAGTGGAGAGAATTCTGTTAGAACATGGTGCACTGCACAGAGCTCCAGCAAGTTGATGCGGTAATGGGACTCCCTGGGGGTCCAGAACCTATTGAGTCCTGTGGTCCTCCATGTGTGCTCCCCATCCCACCAGAGATGCCTTGGTTGTCAGGGTGACTGTCAGCTGTGGATGAACAAACAGGACTCATTCCTCCAGGTGTTCTGGGAAGAGCCACCACTGGATGACATCCCACATTGGCTGGGTTGCTGTGACCAGCTGGTCCAGGTGACCTAGATGCTGAGCTCATTGGTGGCCCAACTACAGCAGCCGTAGGAAGTCCTGGGCAGGGTGAAAGCACACAGCCTGAAATGATCAGGGAAAGGAGGTAAGAGCTGATGGTTGGTCAGCAGAGAGTCGGGCCTTGGTCCAGAGGGAGTTTAGCTCTGCCCCAATGAAGTGAATCACCTATGAGAAGTTTAGTTCAGACTTGGCTGGGTTGACCAGAAAGCCCAAGTCACTGCAGAACTTCATCGGGGATATCTCTTTCAGCAGGTCACGCCTATGGAACTCAACCTTCAGGCACTAAGATCCCACAGAAACCTTTTTCTGGCCGGCCCGGTGGTGCTGAGGGTTGAGGCGCTGGACGCCACACCTCGTGCTCACGCCCGGTGACCCCGGGTTCGAGGCGGACTCGGGTTGCCCGGTCAGTGGGGAGGGAGGATTGGCGTCCCAGCGGATGCTCTCCTCCTCGGGGTGGGACCTCAGACACATTCGTGTGTTCAAGTCACCCTTCATGACCAGTGGAAGCACCGATCACGGAGGGATGAGGCGGCGCCGCTTGCCGGTGCCGGGGAGGGGGGACGTCGGCTGTGTATGAGGGCTTGGTGTGCATCAGCACACCGCCACTCGGGACGTACGTCCTAGCGTGGGGTGTCTCAGGGGGCGGGAATACTAGGGGGAGAAAACGAGAAAAACCCTCTCGGCAGCCCAAGATGATAGCCTCTCGGATCATCCGGACCACCGAGTGGAGGGACAGACCCCAATGTGCAAGGAGGGAGGGGGCACTCTAGGGGCAGATCCCGCCAGAGGTGGAATGGAGTTGAGAGGAAGGAAGGAGAGGGCTCCGAGAGCAGAGAAGGGGCAAAAAGAAAGAAAGTAAAAAAAAAAAGAGAAACCTTTTTCTGTAGCAGTCTACTAGAGGCTGCCTACGCCAATGTCATACACCATATAAAAGCATAGGCAGCCCTGCTCCCTCCTCAGTTCTTTCCCCACCATCGCCTGACTTGCATGGTGTCCTAAGGAAGCCTCGTCATTCAGCCGACTGCCATTTTCCACTTTACATTTTTTATTATTTTTATGTCTAGAATTGTTGAGTCATCCTCTCTCTTCTGTCCCTGCCACTGTGGAAAAGATCTTCTGGGACAACAACCACAACATATGTATCTGGTGTCTGGGGCCTTCTCACTCTCCTGAGGCCTGCACCCTCTGCCAAGAGTTAAACCTCACTACCCTCTGGCACCCTTAAGGTATTCCTTATGGAGCAGAAATTAGCCAGCCTGGAACAGGGGAGCTCCAGGTCCTCTTCATCTCCCTCTCCAGCTCACTCTTCTGGGTCGCTGGCATACAAGGCCTGGGACAAGCCCCCGGGGAAGCATAAGAAAAACAGCCACTACAAGGACCACCCTTCGGGTCACCAGTCCCGCTCACTGGGTGCCGTTCCTAAGTCATCCGAGACTTCCTCGTCAACCCCTACAGGGGAGACTCCCTCCACCACCCTGGTCACGGGTTCCTCTAGGCCCTTACAGGTGGCAGTCTCTTCCTCAGCTCCGTCTGACTCGCAATTGTTGACTTCGAGGTTGGTGGCCCTCGCTCCGCTGGCTCTCCCTGGAGGTATCTCCAGTGTCGGGCTCCGTTGCTCTAGTTTTGGACAGCAGCGGGGTCCTCCCTGGTTTCATCATCGTCAGTCCCTTGGGGGCAGGCAAATCCTCTCCACTGATGCTTCCAGCAGTCCATTGTCGACCTGAACTCCTTGCTTTCCTCCATCACCACATCGTTGGTTCAGCAGCTAACCCCAGCACTTGCCAGGCTGTTGTTTGTGGGGCCTGTTTGCCCAGCGCCCTCTCGGGCGTCATCTCATCTGCTGCATTGGCCCATGGCTGAGACCTGGTTGATGTTGAGGAAGAGTATCACCCTGATCTCCTAGCAGGTTGACAGAGAGGAGGGCTGGAGGTTCCTGGGGATAAAAGAGCAAGCACAAAAAAAATGACCTCCTCCTCCTCCCTGAAGAAGAAGAAGAGGAGAAGGAAGGGTTGGAGGTGGAAGCCTATTCCATCAACAGGTCCACTGCTTCCTCCAGAAGTGTGGGTTCTGAGGGTCCTACCTCTCCGTCTCCCTCCCCCCGAGGACCCTAGTTTCTATGGCATCACGAAGTAACTCCAATCTGCCAGGGGGTTACAGACTCAGGAAGATGATGCCACCAGAAAGAACATGGTGGACTTCCTGGAGAGCCTCAATTCTCCACCCAAAGTGATCCCTCCCTTGCCACCAGCCTTGAAGGATACAGCCCAGGCAGTCTGGCACAGACCCCACTCTATGCCTGCTATGCCCAGGAATGTGGACTGCCTCTATCATGCCTCTTTGGTAAAACCCTTCTATTCTGCCCAGCTGGAGAGGACTTGGTGGTCATTAAAGCTACCCATGACTGTTCAAAGGCACCAAAGCACCTTAGCTCTCTTCCTCCAGATAAGGAATCCAGGAGCTGAGATCTGTGGGCAAGAGGACCCTTGCCTCTGCCATCTTGGGGCTCAGGATCTCCAATTACCTCTCTCACATAGTCAAGTACCAGAACACCCTCTGGAGGCAGGGCAAGGCTGCTGCACAGGCCCTCCCAGAGAGGGCACAGAAGCAGGAACTCCTCAAAGTTCTGCAGGGAGCCGAAGATGTCAGTAAGCACCTCCTTAGGGCTCTGTATGACATGTCTGACCCTACTGCCTGGGTGGCTGCTTCAGCAGATATGCTTGGCTCTGGGTTTCTGGCTTTGCAGCTGACGTACAACAGAATGTCTTGGATGCTCCTTTCATGGGCACCAAGCTTTTTGGCCCAGATGTTCAGGACATAATCAATGAACTGCAGGCCTCAGGGAGGGCCATTAAGTCAGTCCACTCCCTTTATCCTACTCAACCTAAGAAACATCTGAGATCTTCCTTTTGGAGAGCCCCTCAGAAGTCTGGATAGGGGTCCCATCCCCAGGGAAAATGCTAGGTTAGTGCTCCCTTGCCTGCCTCTAGTGTGGCAAAATCCTCCAAGGGTGGAGCAGCCACTCAGCCTGCCTCCTCCAAACTCCTTCCCTGACCCCCTTCCTCTGGTTCCATGCCCATGGGAGGCGGTCAGGGGTCGTTTTTCCCTCCACCTGCAAGATTGGAGGGAAATCAAATTGGATGCTTGGATCCTGCAGCTTACCCACAAAGGCCACAACTTAGAACTTCTGGAGAGGCCATCCACCATTCTAGCAGGGCCCAACACCTGACCTTCAGATCACCTTCCAGTGCTAAGGGAAGAGATCCAGTCTCTCTTGTGCAAAAGTGCCATAGAGCCCATCCCTCCCACTCAGTGAATCAAGGAGTTTTAACTCCAGTTTTTTCATGGTACCAAAAAAGACAGGGGATCTTCACCCCATCTTGGATCTCAAGGGCCTCAACCAGTTGATTCAGTACAAGCGGTTCTGTATGGTCACCCTCCAGGGTCTGTTGCCTCTCATCAAGCAGGGAGACTGGCTTTGCTCCTGGACATGCTGGATGCGTACCTCCACATCCTTTTTTTTCTTTTCTAACTCTTTTTCTCCCCTTGGTCCGGGCATCCTTCAGGAGTGTCTGCTCGGCTGTGCCTCTCACTTCCAGCCTGAATCCTCGCATCCACCAGGCTCTCCACCGAACGACTGGTCAGGTCCAACCTCCCGGATCACCCCCCGGGAGAGGGCCCACCCTCTCTTGGTGGCTCTTCCTGTAATTAGAGGTACCTACCAGTCGTTGGATGGCCCATGGAGAGTTCTGAGTGGGTTGGTGGGATGTGGGAGCACCACCGAGGCCTCCGTCATCTCACCAGCTCAAGTTTTTTTTTTTTTTCCTTGTAGAGACGTTGCTGTCCCATCGCATGGTCATAACATTGCAATGCTGCAGCTCCACCCCATGTATGCGGCATCTCTCCGTGCCTCCCGCCACCGCCATTCAGAGGTCCCCATGAGTGATCTCTTTCCTGTGCCCTTCCCGGAAGAGAGAGCAGTCCAGACACTGAATCTTTCCTCCCTGCCAACCCCCAGCAACCCAGGCTCACTCCCAAACTCGGGTCGCTGGCATGGCGCGAGGTGTGGCGTCCAGTGCCTCAACCCTCAGCACCACCAGGCCGGCCGTACCTCCACATCCTGATACATCCCAATCGCCAGCAGTACCTCCAGATCTTACTTTGAGATTCACTCTTGCAGGAGGCAGCACCTTTAGGACTGAAGCTGGCAGGCTCCAGGACCCCACATAAAACTTCTAGCTAGCAGTATACAGCGGGTGACCATCCCCGACGTCATGTATGGTATAAAAGGAGTGGTCCCCCAGCTTATGCTCAGTTCTTTTCCCACCATCGACCATGCAAGTCGGACCTCTGCAGATGCCTTCAGCTTTAACCAACGCACATGGCCGAGTCACCAGAAGACCTTCGAAGCCTTCCTGCTGTCCAAAAAGCTAACTGAACTGGAGAAGGAGCTTCACCACAAGAGGAGTCCCTCCTCTCTGACCTCAGGGGCCTCCTCCTCTTCTTTGCATAAGGAGAAGAAATCAAGAGGTAAACACAAGCACCGGGAAAAATACAAGGAGAAATACCAGGCAGAAGACTGCTCCCAGTCTCCGACTAAGTCGGTGACCGCCTCCAGCTCATCCCCTGCGGGTGGTCAACCTCTCCCATCAGACTCCCAATGACCAAGCTTCCCTCCCTTATTTTTGTTGTGGGAGAAGGCTCTTCAGGGAGTGGGAAGTCCTCCTCCACACCTCAGCCTCTTAAGCTTAGGCCCATCACCCCTGGGGGCTCAAAGCCTAGTGGCTTGGCTGGTGGTTCCTGCGGCGGTAGACCTTTATTTGTCACTCTCCCAGCCAGGGTGTCTGCTGAGTCTGCTCCAATGTCTGGGGCGGACGCTACCAGGCAACACCTGGGACCAGCACAACCCTCCTCCTCCTGCTCCTCCTCCTCCAATACAAATGGGTGTCCGTCCCGATCAGGAGCTAGTTCTTCTATCCAGGCAACTCCACCTAGGTGGCCACCAGCTGATTCACTGGCTCAACCTCAGTCTACACTGGTTCCCTCAACACTGGCTTTCCTGATGCCTTCTCAGGTGACCCCGCCATTGCCAAACCCTCCAAGGTAGTCATTCGAGCCTGACGCCCCTGCTATACCAATGCCTGAGGACCAGACGCCCGACAATCGGACACCGGCTCCAATTCATCTGACGCTAGAAGGAACTCCTCTGGGTCCAATGCCAGGTATGCTATACCAACCTACCCCAACGACCAGGTTACCCCAACTGGGATGGTCAGACGCCGGGCCCCTCGAAGCCTAATCCCCTGATGCCGGACACTCCACCTCTGCTGCAAGACCCTCCACAGGGTCTCAACAAGCTTTTTTGGCATAGGGGGCCTACTTTAAAGATAATGAGGCTCCCAGGGCACTGGTCAAGCCAGTTCCACAGGGTCCACCTCCAGTCCGCCCGCCTACCCCCCCAAGGAGACCACCAGATAAGGATGTAACTCCTCCACCTCAAGATCATCCACATAAGCACCCACAGTCACCTTCCCCCTCACCAGATTTGTGAGATTCAGGTGAGGAGGACTCCTCTTCCTCCAGTCGAGGGGACTCTGACCTGCTGTCAAAGCCCGAGGGTGGCAAGGATGTCCGCATTCCCCGCCCAATGACCCTACATTCATGGATGTGATGCACCACATCCAGCAACTGAATTACTGGGATACTGAAGAACTGAATCCTGAACAGAAGTGGCTGGCCATCTTTCTTAGGAAAAAGAACACCTTGCCCATGGTGGTCCCTTCTATAGTCGAGTCCTACAAGGACGTCAACAAATTTGCCTGGAAATGTCCCTTCTCAACTCTAGCAGTGTCCAAGAAGTTAGACTGGCTGTATACTGTTCTCAGAGAAGATCCCTTTTATGGGGAACATCCAGAGGTGGACTCTGTCATGATTAATGCAGCTCACGACCAGTCCAGGTGCCCTCGGCACCTCAGTACACAACGGCCAGACAAAGACTCTAAACAGTTTGATTATCAGTCCAAAAAGGTTTAATCTTACTTCAAGAAACAGCTCTTGCAGCAGATTACACCATTAGGATTGAAGCCAGCAGGAGCCAGGATCCCAAGGAAATTTTCTAGCTAGCAGTATTCAGTGGGGACCGCCCCCAATGTCAGTCCCGCCCCCAACGGCAGGCATAGTACATAAGGGGGTGGTCCCCCAGAATCCCCAGTTCTTTTCCTGCTGTCGACTCACCAGCATCGGCTTCTCGGTCTCTACCTAGCGCACAATGACTTAGAACTTCCAGAGTTTCTACACAACTAATGTCCTCTCCAACTCCTTCATTTGAGGGTCACCTTTCAAAGTGTGCCTGAGGAAAACAGATCCCTTTCAAGGATCCTCATTCTTCCTGCGTGCGTTGCTTAGGCCTGGACCATGATACCAAGGCCTGCACCTTTTGCTAGGGGTTCAACAGCCGCACCAGGATCCGCCATCAGAAGGCACTTCAGACTTACCTGCTAGAGGAAAAACTTAGTAGGATGGACAAAGAACCTTCCTCCAGGGGCGATTCTTCCTCCAAGGTCCACAAACACCGGGATAAGCACCGGGAGAAGGCAAGGTCCAGATCCCTGAACCGGGCCTCGGATTCGCGGAGCTTGGGCTCCACCCAATCGGACTGCTCTCCCTCCAGGGCTAGGTCTCAGCCCCCTCTGGTCAAGGTCTGGGCTTCCAGCAGTTCTTCAACTTTTCAGCCCATTAAGACCTCCAGGCCTTTGGCTTCCTCTACTCCCTCTCGGGCCTCTTCAAAATCCTATGAATGCCACAAGTCTTCCTCTTCCACCTGATGCCGGGATCCCGACTCCAGGTCGGTCTCCCAGCCCCCTAGGGGCCTGGATCCTCCACCCAGGAAGACGAAGGACCTAACGTCCCTCAAGCGGACGTCAGACCCGACGTCAGCCAAGCACCCAACATTGGTCAAGCACCCAAAGTCGGCCAGGCGTTCGCTGAAGCCGAGAACATCAGCCAAGTACCAGACACCAGCCAGGCATTCACTGGACCCGAAGTCATCTGTCAAGCGACCGACGTCGGCCTCACCAGAGCCGAAGACCGTCCCCCAATCACCGTTAGACACCAGTCACAGGGACTCCAGGGAGGAGGACACCACGTTGCCCGAAGACCAGGCGGGTGACACAGAGGATGTCGGGCTTCCGAGGGAACCTTCGCCCACCCCAGAGACACCCGAGGACCCGACGCCTGACCCCAGCAGAAAGACCCAAAGCCTGTGGTAGTGCCACCCTTGGTGGACACCTTCGTGGATGTCACCAAGGCTGCATGGAAGCATCCGCACTCCACTCCTGTGGTGCAGAAGAAAGCTGACCGCACCGAGAGAGGACCAGTACTTGGCTCAACAACCTCCTGCAGATTCCCTGGTCATTACAGCCTCACATGACCGGTCCCAAAGACCGCAACACATGAGCACACAGCCACCAAACTAGGAATCCAAACAATTGGACGCCCTGGGGAGACGCATACATGCGGCCTCTACATGCTCCATCAGGTCTCTGAACTACCTAACCCACATGGTACAGTTTCAGAATGCCCTATGGGAACAGGGCCAGGACCTGGTTAATAAACTTCTGGATGGCGAGCAGAAGGAGGAGCTCCTAAACCTTCTCCGCACAGGGTCTGATGTGGGGACTCAGGTACTACAAGCCACATATGATTCCGGACTCGTCCGCCAGAGCTGCAGCTTCAGGCATCTGTCTCTGGTGACACTCTTGGCTTTGTGTCTCCGGCTTCACCCCGGATGTACAGAAGAACATTCTTGACGTCCCCTACAACAGCGAAGTACTTTTTGGTGAACCCTCAGAGAAGGTGATCACCAAACTTCAGGATGCTGGGAAGGCAGTCAGGTCTGTACAGGCCATGTTCAGACCCAGGCCCAGTTCCTTTCGTAGGAACCAGAGCCATTTTCGCAGCCGGCAACAAAGACAGCAACCACGTTCTGGCCAGCAACAAAGGGGCACCTTTCAGTGAAAAGCCCAGGCTAAGTCATTCCCAGGCAGAGCCCAACGCTATACTAAACCAGCCCAGCCTGCAGGGACCAGTGCTTCCACAGCATGACTCCTTCCCGGTCCCCACTCCTCCTCTAGATCAATGGGCACAAAAGGTCGGGGGTCAGATCGCTCGCCACTTTTCAGGGTGGCAGTCGATTACCACTGACCGGTGAGTTCTCCAATTGGTCCAGAAGGGCCATTTCATAGAGTTTCTCGACCATCCACCGGCAAGACCTCCCCCTGCTTTCCCATTACTCGGGTCAGCATGCTCTGCTTATACAGCAGGAGGTGTTCGCGCTCATGGAAAAAGAAGCAATAGAGCACGTTCCACGGAACCAGACAGACACAGGATATTATTCTCACTTCTTTCTAGTTCCCAAGAAAACAGGGGACCTCCTTCAGATATTGGACCTCAGCGACCTCAACGAGTCGGTCCTGTACAAACGCTTCCACATGGTGATCCTCCCAGGTCTGATTCTCATGCTCAAGCAGGGTGCCTTTCTAGCATCTTTGGACATGCAGGACGCCTACCTGCATATACCCATCACTCGAGCGCACAGGAGGTTTCTGCGCTTTAAGTTCCAGGGCCACCATTATCAGTTCTGAGCCCTCCCTTTCGGACTGTCATCGGCACCCCGGGTATTCACGAAGTGTATGGTGATTGTAGCGGCGACTCTGAGGAGGCAAGGCCACTACATGTTCCCCTACCTGGATGACTGGCTTCTCATGGCACCCTCTCGGGAGGCCTTGATGTCCGCCATTCATTATACTCAGTCCCTGTTCGAGATGATGGGCATCTTGATCAATCAAGAGAAGTCTCGTCTGGTTCTGTCTCAGACTCTGCAGTTCATAGGTGCAGTTCTGGACACCATCCAAGGGAAAGCTTTTCTTCCCCAGGACAGAGCGGAACACATCAGATTCCTCATCAGGGACATTTCAGCAAAGAAGACCGTTCCTGCCAGATTGGTCCTTTGCCTGCTCGGACACATGGCTGCAGCCATTGCAACAGTCCCACTTGCTCGTCTCCACATGCGGGTCACCCAGTGGATGTTATGGGTCCAATGGGATCAAAAGCAAGACCATCTGCAGCTTCCAGTCTGGATCACGAAGACAGTAATCCGGGATTGGCAATGGTGGCTAGATCCGAAGAATCTATCGGCAGGGGTCCCCTTTGTTGTGCTGTCTCCGATTGTGACACTCTCCACAGATGCCTCAGGGCTCAGATGGGGAGCACACCTCGACAGTGTCTGGTCTCAGGGCCTGTGAACAGCACAAGAGGCTCATCTCCACATAAACATCCTGGAAATGAGAGCAGTTCTTTGCACCCTGCAGGCCTTCCAGTCGGAGATTCCACCGGGTACTCTTCTGTTACAAACAGACAATTCTGCGGTGATGTATTACTTTAGCAAACAAGGAGGCATCCATTCATACCTGCTTTGCAGGGAGGCCATGAGGGTGTGGGATTGGGCTTTGCAACACGGCACAAACCTCATTGCTGTTCATGTCCCAGGAGTGGACAACGTCATCGCAGACAGCCTGAGCCGCTCTCAGGCCACAGAAACACAGAATTTGATGGCAGATAAGGAATGCTTGGCCCACCTAGTCTGCCCATTTTCCTACCTAACAGATAAGCTGCAGATCCTAGTTAACCAACAGCTTACTTCCTCTTATCCGCCCCTAGGACTGCCTTATGCCTGCCCCATGCATTCTTGAAGTCCCCCACTGTTCTTGACTCCACGACCTCCTCAGGGAGGCTGTTCCATGCATCCACAACCCTCTCTGTGAAAAAATACTTCCTCACATTACCCCTGAGCCGTCCCCCCTCTATCTTCAAATTGTGCCCCCTTGTTCTTGAACATCTCTTTTTCTGGAAGATGCTACCCTCTTGGACTTTGTTAATTCCCTTGAGGTACTTGAAAGTTTCTATCATGTCCCCTCTCTCCCTTCTTCCCTCAAGAGTATACATATTAAGCTCCTTTAGTCTTTCTTGGTATGTCTTCTGGTGCAGACCCTGCACCATTTTGGTTGCCCTCCTCTGGACAGCCAGGACAGGCCAGAGTCCACGAGTGGGAACTACTCCAGGAGGTAGTAGAAGATCTGTTTCACAGATGGGGTACACCAGAGTTAGAACTTTTCTTGTCCCCATCCAACGCTAAACTGCCCAATTTTTGCTCGCTAGATCCAGGGCCTGGTGTTTTCTGGTGAGACGCGTAGTCCCTCTCATGGGCAGGCAGACTCCTCTATGCCTTTCCCCCTTTCCGTTGATAGAGAGGGTTCTTCTGAAACTTCGCAGAGAGCAAGCAACACTGATACTCATTGTGCCATTCTGGCCCAGGCAGATCTGGTTCCCTCTACTACACCAGCTATCCCGGGAACCTCCGGTGCCTCTGCCAATCAGCTCTCACTTGTTGTCTCAGGAGGAGGGCTCCTTGGTCCATCCAGACCTTCGTTCGTTGAGCCTGCATGCTTGGCTCCTAGAAATAGCCATTTTGCTACACAGGGTTTAGCATTAGGTAGCTGATGTCCTGGTGGCTGCGAGAAAACCGGTCAGTCATGCTACCTATGCCATGAAATGGTGCCGTTTTTGCCTATGGGCTCAAGCGTGTTTTTTTTTTACCTCTAGACTGTCCAGAAAAGTTGGTCTTGAACTACATCCTGTCTCTTTTTCAGACAGGCTTGGTCTACTCCTCGATCAAGGTACGCCTCTATGCCATATCAGCCTATCATTATCCGATAGGCCAACACACCATATCTCAGTTGGACACGGCACGAGCCTTCCTGAGAGGTTTTCCCCACCTTAGACCTCCAACTAAGGATTCAATTCCACCATGGGATCTACCCTTTGTCCTGGAGCAGCTCACGCTGCCACCCTTTGAACCAGCCGCAGATTGCGAGCTACGTCTTCTCACTTGGAAGACGTTGTTTTTAGTTGCCGTTGCTTCAGCCAGATGAATTTCTGAACTCCATGCACTCATGTGCAAAGAGCCTTATTTGGTTTTTCACCAAGACAGGGTATCCTTATGGACTAATCCCAAATTTCTGCCTAAGGTAGTCTCAGCTCTCACCCTTAATCAAGACATCAATCTACCAGTGTACTTTCCCAACTATTCAAATCGAGGAGAGGCCCTGTTGCATACCCTAGATGTGCATAGGTGTCTCCGATACTACCTGATCAGAACCAAACACCACCGAAAATCGGACCAGATTTTTGTCTCCTTTGCCCACAGGATTATGGGAGCTCCTGTTTCCAAACAGTCGTCCAGGTGGCTCATTCAGTGTATCATGTTCTGTTACCAGAAGTGCAGCAAACCCTTACCAGGCACGGTTAAGGGTCATTCCACAAGGGGGGTGACTACCTCCTTTGCAACTCTTAAGAATGTGTCCACCGAGGCCATCTGTGCTGCAGCTACTTGGAGCTCCATGCACAATTTCATCAGGCATTATAGCCTGGATATTGCATAGAGGTGAAGAGCAAGTTTTGGTCTAGCAGTCCTTCAAGGACTTCTGTCCTAGGCTTTGGTTTCATTAAAGATTTCTACCTTCCCTCCTCCCAATGGTTTGGGATTTCCACAATTGCTTGGGAATCAGTCCTAATGGTGTAACCTGCTGCAAGAGCTGTTTCTTGAAGTAAGATAGTACAGTTATGTAAGAACTTACCGTAACAGTAGATCTTTGAGAACAGCTCTTGCAGCAGGTACTTTCCCTCCCACCATCCCCGCTGGAGGTAGATTCTAGTTCCAACATCCTTTTCCTAGGATCAGGTGTTCTCAGCATCTCTCTGACTGCCATTTGATGGCGGATCCTCAGTCTCCTCTTCTGTTGTCATCCAGCGGCCGGGAGTCTCCGGCGGGAGAACTGGGGATTCTGGGGGATCACCCCCTTATGTACTATGCCTGATGTCGGGGGCGGGACCGACATCAGGGGCGGTCCCCGCTAAATACTGCTAGCTAGAAAATTTTCATGGGGTCGTGGCACCTGCCAGCTTCAGTCCTAATGTGCAACCTGCTGCAAGAGCTGTTCTCGAAGATCTACTGTTATGGTAAGTTCTTACTTAACTGTACTCTCCTTGGCTTCTTGTGCCATTCAGTTGCAAAACTTCCTTGCCCACGTGGTCAAGTACCAGAATGCCTTGTGGGACAAGGCACTGGAGGTTGCCCAAGCCATGCCAGATTTCCCTGGGTGGGCAGAGTTTATGGCTATTCTCAAGTCAGGTTCAGATGTAGGTAATCACGTCCTATGGGCATCCTATGACACTGTAGACTCAACAGGCAGGGCCAATGCTTCGTCAGTTTGTATCCACTGGTATTCTTGGCTAAGAGTGTCCAGGTTCACTCCATATGTCCAATCCAAGATTATGGAGGCTCCCTTCAGAGGGCCAGTCCTGTTTGGTGAAGATTCTCAAAACATCATCACCTGGTTACAGGAATCGGGGAAGGCTATCAGGTCCGTACACATGATGTACAAACCTAAGCAACAGCCCAAGCAATCCTTTCACAGGACTACCTGGCAACAGTCCTGGGGACATCAGCAGAGAGCAGGATTCAAGCGTAAAGCCTCAACTCCTTCCTCTGGAGGTTCTACCCCTTGGGCCCTCAGAACCTCCCAAACTTCTCCTCCCTCCCTCCCCTCCCTCTGCCCGACCTCGCTGCCCACACCTCCCCAGCCGAGACCTTAGGGAGATGGTGGGGGTCGTTTTCCTGCACACAGAACGGTGGCGCTGGATAACGACAGATCGGTGGGTTTTGCAACTTAACGAGAGGGCCCACACTCTCGAATTCACCGAGGTTCCTCCAGACAATCCTCCAGTCCAGTCCCATTACTCCCAGGCCCACATCACTCTCATTACAGAGGAAATCAGGCTCTCCCTAAAAAAAGAGCCTGCCCCCCTTCCTCCGGCACAACAGGGGAAGGGATTTTATTCCCATTTCTTCCTCATACCAAAGAAAACAGGGGAACTTCATCACATCCTAGACCTCAGCCACCTGAATCAATACATCAAATACAGAAAATTCAGGATGGTTGCCTTGATAGGTCTCCTTCCTCTGCTCCATCTAGGGGACTGGTTATGCTCCCTGGACATGCAGGACGCATACCTTCACATTCTGATATTCCAACCACATAGGAGGTTCCTTCACTTCTGCTTCCAAGGACAACACTACCAGTTCAGGGATCTGCCCTTTGGCCTGTCCTCAGCACCCAGAGTGTACACCAAATGCCTCATTGTGGTGGCCACCAGTTTCAGAAGACAGGGGCATTACGTTTTCCCTACCTCGATGACTGGCTCCTAACCACTCCCACTAGGGACCAGCCACTGGACACCATACAGGCCACTTTTTCCCTGTTTCAGGACTTAGAGGTCACCCTGAATCTCCCCAAGTCCTCCCCCTGGCCAAGCCAGAAGCTACACTATATAGGAACAATTTTGGACAAGGCCCAAGGCAAAGCCTTTTTTCCCCAGGACAGGGCAAAGCATCTTCAGTCACACACTAGACAGCTCCTCTCCACTTGTAAAGTTTTGGCCTGGACTGTCCTCAGACTTTTGGGGCACATGGCAGCAGCCATTGCCACAGTACCTATGGCCAGACTTTACATGCGGGTGATCCAATGGAACCAGAAAGTTTAATTGGATCAATGATCAGACGACCTGGACCAGCCGGTCTTGATATCCAACCCAGTCAAACAAGCTTTGACATGGTGGTTAAATTCCACCAACATTTCCGGAGGGATTTATCTCTGGAAAGAAACTCCCACATAAATCCTGACCACAGATGCATCAGGCCAAGGCTGGGAAGCTCACTTTGGAGATTGCCAGACTCAAGGATCCTTGAGTCTGCAGGAGCTTCATCTCCACAGCAACATTTTGGAGATGAGGGCAGTCCTGTACACCCTTCAGGCTTTTCAGACAGTTCTGCTGCCTGATCCCCTGTTGATACAGACTGACAACATGTCAGTGGTATTTTATATCAACAAGCAGGGGAGTGGGGGGACTGACTCCTATCCCCTCTGCAGGGAAGCCATGCAAGTGTGGACATGGGCCATGGACCATCACCTGGAACTCTCAGCAGTCCATGTCCTGGGCATCCAAAATACCCTGGCTGGCAGCCTAAGTTGATCTTGGTCCAGGGTACATGAGTGAGAACTTCATCTCTTGGTGGCAGAAGATCTCTTCACCAGTTGGATCTATTTGCCTCCCCATCCAACGCAGAACTGCCCAATTTTAGCTCGCTAGATCCTGGGCCTGGTGTGTTCTGGTGAGATGCGTTGTCCGTCTCCTGGATGAGAAGGTTTCTTTACACGTTTCCTCCCTTTCCCTTACTGCAACAGATCCTCCTCAATTTGCAGTCAGAGGGTGCAGACATGATCCTAGCGGCACCGCTCTGGCCGAGCCAGATTTGGTTCCCACTGCTTCAGCAGCTGACGGTGGAACCTCTAGTTTTCCCACCCATCCATTCAGGCTTTCTCTCCCAGGAGCAGAGAACCCTGGTCCATCCATATCTCAGATCTCTGCATCTCCATGCGTGGCTTCTGCAGACCTAGCCATCTTCAGGTACAGAGTCTCACCCCCAAGTAGCGGATGATCTAGTGGCGGCTAGGAAACTCTCCACCAGTGTGACATACACTATGAAATGGAAGCATTTCTGCATTTGGGCCACTGCTCAGCAACTAGACCCGTTCACCTGCCCGGTGAACTCGATCTTAGAGTACCTCCTCTCTTTATCGGATGCAGAACTCAGTACTTTTCACTCAAGGGGCACTTGTCTGCTGTTTCAGCCTATCATGTGCCTATTGAGGGCAAGAACATTGCCCAGCTGGACCTTCCCCATACCTTCCTATGGGGCATTCTGCACTTGAAGCCTCCCATCCGAGACTTCATCCCGCCATGGGATCTTTTGCTCATTTTAGAAAAGCTTACATTGCCTCCCTTTGAACCTGCCACAAGTTGCAAGCTGTGATTTCTGTCGTAGAAAGTTTTTTTTTAGTTACTTTTACTTCTGCTCTGAGGATTTCTGAGCTTCAGGCCCTGATGAGTAAGGAGCCTTACTTATTTTTTCACAAGGACAGGGTGTCTTTATGAACTAATCTTAAGCTTTTACCAAAGGTGGTGTCAGAGTTTACCTTGAATCAAGACATCCACTTTCCAGTGTATTATCCCTGAGTACTCGAACAGTGGGGAGGCATTATTTCATACTATGGATGTTCATAGAGTGCTTTGTTGTTATTTGGAATGCACCCACACCATTCAAAAATATGACCAGTTGTTTGTCTCTTTCGTCCCCAGAATTTAAGGGGTTCCTATTTCTCAACAGTGTTTATCCAAATGGTTGGGTAGCTGCATTGTCTTCTGTTACAACAAGTACGACAAACCCGTACAGTGCTAGGTTAAGGGTCATTCTACCACAGGCATGGCTGCTTCTTTCACCTCACTGAAAAACGTGTCTATCGCTGACATTTGTGTGGCTGCTACTTGGAGTTCTGTACACACCTTTGTGAGACACCACAGTCTGGACATTGCCTCTTGCTGCAGAGCCAGCTTTAGACTTGCAGTCCTTCAGGGCCTGCTGTCCTAGTTTCATGGGAGACATCTGCCTCCATCCTTCTGACAGGGATTTCTCCTTTACTGCTTGGGACTCAGTCCTAAAGATGTTACCTGCTGCAAGAGCGAATCTTGAAGTAAGATAATATAGTTACGTAAGAACTTACCATAACAGTAACTCTTCGAGAGGAGCTCTTGCAGCAGATACTGTGTTTCCTGCCCTCCTTTCCCCTGGTGGCTACTTGTCCATTTCAGATACCTTGGTTCCTCGGTTCTCCTTTTTCTGTCACGCACTTGCCAGGTCTCCAGCAGGAGAACTGAAGATGGGCTGGGGACCCCCCTTTTATACCATATGTGATGTTGGAGGTGGTCCGACATTGGGGGAGGTCTCCCATTGTAAACTGCTAGCTATAAGTTTTCTGTGGGGTATTGGTGCCTGCCTGCTTCAGCCCTAAACGTGTTACCTGCTGCAAGAGCTCCTCTTGAAGATTTACTGCTATGGTAAGTTCTTACGATAACTGTACATTCTCATTTCAGGGGGAACATTCCAATTCAGAATCTTGCCCTTTGGCTTGTCCTCTGTGCCATGGGTCTTTCCCAAGTGCTTAGCAGTAGTAGCTGCAGCCCTTTGGCAGGACAGCCTTTATGTGTTCCCTTACCTGGATGATTGGCTTTTGAAAGCCCCTGTCATCAAGGCACAGATCAGGAAGCACAGGAAAACCAGGAGCAGTTGTAGAATTCACTAAAAATATTTATTTACACTAGCAGTAACATAAAAATAAATGTTTAGTATAACTATTAACAAAGGCAAAATAAAATAGAGAAGAGCCATCAGTTTTCCTTCAATCTCTGTGTCCATCTTTTCTATTTCAAGCAATTGCAGCGCAGCTCTGTTAGAAGTCCTTCCAACCCCCACTCTTAATAAGCATCCTGTTCTTGTAAGTATCAGGCAGGTGCAGCTAGAACACAATGTCCCAGAACTGAGGCCCCTTTTCTACAGCTCTTCTGCAAAAGGCTTAAAGATTGCACTCAGGTAACCCCTTGAGTTTTCAAATACCTTTTTGCAATAATCTCAAACCACAATTATACACATTTCAAAAATTAACATTATATCATTTTTAAACAAAAGGGATCCCAATATCAGTTACAATTCCATACAATGATTTGCATATATTTTTATATCAGCAGATATGCAAGGGAGAAAAAGGAAAAACAGACAGCAAGGGAAAACTGAGAGACAGTGAAAGCAAAGAACTGTAAGATTGTTGTGGTGATCAAGTCTGAGGTCTCACAGGAAAATTTGGTTACGCAACCAGATTGACAAGAAACAGAAAAGGAGAGAAAGGAACAGATCCTTGCAATCAAACTCTTTCCATAACAACTGGGACAGGGTCCTATTCCACCCTGTCACATACACCCCACTCCTTAAGAGGTAACCTGATTTATTAAACAGGATTCCAAAATGTTTTATTAATTCTCTACTAACATTTGTTGCTTTCAGAAATTAAGCACATGTGCATTATCCATTTTTTCTATAACAGTACAGAAACAGTAAAGTTCAAACCCATACATTTGTTTTTCAACCTTCAGAACTCTCAATTCCTGATCCATATCTTGACAGAAAATCAGCATTGCTATTCTCGTTACCAGATTTGTGTATCACCATGAATTTAAATGGCTGTAGTGGCAGGTACCACCTTGTGGTTCTGGAATTTTTATCTTTCATTTGGTTAAGCCAGCAGAGAGGATTGTGATCTGTTATAAGTACAAAGTTCCTAGCAAATAAAACTTAAGGGACTCCATAGCCCACGTTTTGCTGCTAAACATTCCTTTTCAATGGTGGAGTACCTTTTCTCTCCGTCATGCAACTTACTACTTATGTACAGAATAGGATGTTCTGTCCTATCTATATTTTGACTCAGGACTGCACCTAGGCCTACCTCTGATGCATCTGTTTGTAACAAAAATGGTTTCTCGAAGTCTGGACTTCTTAAAACAGGGGCAGAACATAATGCAGCCTTAATGGCTTGAAAAGCATCATCACACTCTATGGTCCATTTCACATTATTTGGGTATCGTTTTTTCATGAGTTCAGTGAGTAGAGTAGCTAACTCCGCAAAGTTGGGAACAAATCTCTGATAACAACCAGCCAGCCCTAAAAATTACCTCACATTTCTTTGTCTTAGGTACAGAGCTGTTAGCTACAGCTTCTATTTTAGAAAATTCTGGCTTAACTTCTCCATTTCCCAACACATAGCCCAAATATCTGGTTTCTTGCATGCCCAATACACATTTGGTAGGATTAATAGTCAAACCTGCATTTTTGATAGCTTGGATAACTGCTCATAGGTATTCCAGGTGACTTTTCCAGTCTGGACTGTACACAACATCATCCAGGTATGCAGCACAATAACCAGTGAGGGGGATAAAATTTCATCCATGTACCGCTGGAATGTAGCTGGTGCACCATGTAACCAAAGGGCATGGTGGTGATCTGACAGAATCCTATAGGGATGGAAAATGCAGTTTTATCTCTGGATTCTTTGGCTTAAGGTATTTGCCAGTAACCCTTGGTGAGATTGAGGGTATTAACATACTTTGCATTCCCCAGTCTGTCCACCAAATCATCTAGTCTGGGCATAGGATAACTGTCAAATGCTGACACTTGATTAAGTTTCCTAAAATCAAGGCAGATTCTAACACCCCCTTCTTTTTTGTTTGCAATCATCATTAGAGATGACTAAGCACTGCTCAACTCCAGTATGATACCCAATTCTTTCATTTTTTGTATTTCCTTAACCACGTCAGCTCTTAACTGTTCTGGCAACCTGTATGTCTTCTGCCTAATAGGGCAAATATTCCTTGTCCCTATAACATGCTCAACCCCTTTTGCTTGGCTTGGTACTGTGATAAAAATACTGTTAAATGTCTTTAACACATTATGAATTTCTGCAGGTTGTTCTGAGGATAAAGAAACATTCACTTTTACAGCATCAGCAGTTACAGTTTATTCCAGTCTATCATAAGCTATAACCATATCTTCTTTATCAGTTTCTGGTAAAACCAGCAAAGCAGCTTTTGGCATTTTTTCAACCCATTTCTTGAGGAGGTTAGCATGATATATCTTAGTAAGATTTTTCCTGTCAGGGGTCTCAATCTCATAGTTAACAGTGCCAGTACATCTAAGCACTGTATAAGGCCCTTGCCACTTCATTAACAGTTTATTTTCTGTTGTGGGTAACAGTAATAAAACCTTTTCACCTGGTTCAAAAACTTTCTTTTACCTCATGGCCATAATATACCTTCTGCTGGTTTGGGGCCTCTTCCTGATTACTATGGGCAATTTCAACATATTTTGCCAGCTTCTTCCTTAGGGCACACATATAAGACATTATAGATTGTTTCTGAGTGGGGTTATCTTCCCACGTTTCTTTTATCACATCTAGTGGCCCTCTTGGCTGCCTACCATATAGCATTTCAAATGATGAAAACCCTGTTGATGACTGTGGCACTTTTCAGTAAGCAAAAAAGTAGGTAAGGCAAGTTATGGTCCCAATCTTTCCCTTCCCCTTTTACTAACCTTTTTAACATGTGTTTTAGGGTTTGGTTAAAATGCTCAACAAGACCGTCTATCTGAGGGTGATGGGGGAGGTTCTTGTGGCAGTGATACCTACTAGTCTGTACAGCTCCTTAAGCAATGCAGCACCAAAATTACAATCCTGATCAGTAATAAATTCTTTAGGTATGCCCACTCTGCTGAAAATATTTTCAAGCTCTGCTGCCACTTTTGAAGCTGTGACAGTACGCATTGGAACTGCATCTGGGTATCGAGTAGCACAGTCGCATACTACCAGGATAAATCTATTACCCTTTTTACTTTTGTCTAAAGGATCAACCACATCCATGCAATTCTCTCAAAAGGCACATCTATCAAGGGTAGGGGCACCTTGCCTTTTCTAGTGACTGGGGCTATTTTCTTTTTTTTTTTTAATTTTTTTATTCTTTTGTTTTTAAAAAAAGATACATATAGACACATCTTGACAAAACATTTTCAGCTGCTATAGGCATTGTCAATCTACATTCAGGCATTTTATGTCCGCATTCTGATACATAGTGTCAGCTTATTTATTCCCATTCCCTCTTCCCTTCCGTCATCTCTGGCATTTTATACAGTCAGGGGCTAAATTCTGTATCCAACTCCATTTGATAGGTGATCCATCTTTGCCATTTTACTCATAATTGCTGCTCTTTGTCTTTCATCTTAGCTACTAAATTTTCCATTTTATAAATATTCATTAATATTCCCCTCCAGTCCTATATTGTAGGGATATGGCCATCATCCATCTTCTTGTGATGGCTTTTTTTGCCGCAGCTAGGAACACTGGCAGCAGGGATTTAACCCAAGGGGGGAGTGATCCAGGTATATTTCTAGTAAGAACATTTCCACAGTAAGCTCAATAGGTTCCCCATTAGACTGGGGCTATTTGCTGACACTCAGCACAGGAATCACAATAGGTAGCAACATCTTCATGAATTACAGGCCAGTCAAATCTATACAGCAAGCTGACAAGAGTGCAATCCCTCCCTGAGTGACCAGCCATAGGACTATCATGTGCTATCTGTAACAACTCTGTTCTACACTTCTGTGGTATAACCAATTGTTCTGTCTGTTCCTGTGTCTGAGGTTTAACCCAAACTCTGTAAAGTAACCCATTACATTTTTAAAACATTGGTCCACCTTGTTTTGATTTCACACCCAGCTGCTTAAAATAACCCTGGAGAGAAACATCGTTAGCTTGTTCTGAAAGAAAATCACAGTTATCAATTTAGTTTCAGCATTTTCATATCTTAACCCTTTATGTCCATCAGTCATTTGCTGCCACAGTTTCTTCAGTCATCATCTTTCTTTCCTGGATTTCTGGATCTTGGAGCTGTGCTGAAACAAATCCGAATCAAAATCACTGAAAGGAAAAGTGTCCCCACCATCTGAAATTTTCTTTGCCTGAGCTCTTGTCACCACAGCTGCTGAAACATCAGGATTTACTCCTTCTTTGATTAACTCAGTAAATCCTGGAAAGTCATTTCTAATAGTCACAGGTACAGGTAACTTAGGTACTACCCCCACTTTCATTTGGTACGACATATCCTTTATGGTCAGAGTCAGTTGGGTGGTGGGATAGTATTGAGTGCCCCCGTGGATGCAGATGACACCAGTATCTTGTCCTTTAGCACAGTGTTTTCCCAGCTCTTCAACATGTACTATGGTCTGTCTGCTTCCTGAATCAATTAGTCCCTTTACAGTCTTATCCCCCACCTTCACATCTGTTAAGTACTTGCCCCAATTTGCCAAGGACAAATCTGCTCCAGTGCCACTCTCCTTACTATGGCAGTTTCTTGCAATATGGCCTGGCTTATTACAATTATAGCAAATAACATGTTTGAGCACAGATTTGTTACTCCCACCAGAGTTCTTACCAGGCTTGGCGTTTAAGTGGGAAAAAGAGTCTCTTACCAGTGCTTGGATGTTACCTCGCTGCTGTGGCATCTGTCTGGCCATTTGGTAGTCCTCAGCCAAAGAAACAGCCTTTTCCCCACTCTCTGGTCGGTATTTCTTTACCCAAAGCTGCACATCTGTAGGCAAGATGTTGATGAATTACCCCATGGTAAATGTGTTGATCTGTGGGATTGTTTTGCTGTCTGGTTGGAGCCATTTTATCAGGAGTTCTCTGAGTTGGGTGAAGGCTTCTTGAGGATTGTTGACTGAGTTGTACTTCAGATATTGAAATCTCTGCCTGTAGGTCTCTCCTGAGATGTCATAGCTTTTCAAGATTTCACTTTTCACCAGGTCATAGTTTGCTGACTGTGCAGTGTCCATATTGCTGTAGGCAAGTTGGGCTTTCCTTGTCAGGTAAGGTACCATTCTGATTGTCCATTGCTGCTTTGGCCACTGGCAGGCTGTGGCAACTCTTTCAAAAATTGTCAGGTATGCCTTGATATCATCCGAGGGACACAACTTTGTAAGTTTAATGGCTTTTAAGTTGCTTGTTTTTTTCGATGCTCATCTACATGTGTGCCAGATCCTTTGCATTTGATAGCTTGTTAGGCATCCAGCCATCTCTTCTCTCATCTGCTGCTCCTGTTGCTGCATCTCCTCTCTCCTCTGTGCTTCTAAACATTGAATCTCTTTTTCTCTCTGCTTCTCCGTCTCTTTTTGTTGTATAACCTCTCATTTGAAAAAGTCCATCAGGCTTTCGGGTTCTGTCGCTGCCTGTTCTTTTTCCATAACTTGTGCTGGCTGTACAATCTCAGCTTGGACGTCTGTCTCTGCTGGTTTGGCTGCCATTCTCCTGGTAACCACTCTTGGACTTGCTGCTGCAGAATCCATACCTTTTTCTATGTTTCCCTGGTACTAGGTCCAGTACCTATGCACCAACCTCCTGTCTTAGGGTATGCATGGCATAAATCCCACTTAGGCTGACACCATCTGTCATCAAGGCACAGGTCAGTTAGCATAGGAAAACCAGGAGCAGTTGTAAAATTCACCAAAAATATTTATTTACACTACCAGTAACATAAAATAAATTTGTTCAGTATAACTATTTACAAAGGTAAAATAAAATAGAGAAGATCCATCTTCTTCGATCTCTGTGTCCATCTTTTCTCTCTCAATCAATTGCAGATCAGCTTTAAGTCCTTCCAACCCCCACTCTTAACAAGCATCCTGTTCTTGTAAGTATCAGGCAGGTACCAGCTAGAACATAATGTCCCAGAACTGAGGCCCCTTTTCTACAGCTCTTCGGCAAATCTTAAAAATCGCACTCAGGTAACCCCTTGAGTTTTCCAATAGCTTTTTGCAATTATCTCAAACCACAATTATATACATTTCAAAAAATTTACATTATATAATTTCTAAAAAAAGGAATCCTACTATCAGTTACATTTCCATACAGTAATTTGCTTATATTTTTATATCAGCAGATATGCAAGGGAGAAAAAGGAAAAAACAGACAACAAGGGAAAACTGAGAGACAGTGAGAGGCAAAGAACTGCGAGTTTGTCAGGGTAATCAAGTCCGAGGTCTCACAGGAAAATGTGGTTGCGCAACCAGATAGACAAGACACAGAAAAGGAGCGAATAGAACAGATCCTTGCATTTAAACTCTTTCCACAGCAACTGGGACAGGGTTCTATTCCACCCTGTCACAGCCCCATCCAGGGAACTCTTATTGACCACCCTGCAAAGGACTCTGCAGCTGTTCCACTCCCTGGGCTTTGCTGTTAACCTGCTCAAGTCGGTTCTCACTCCTCAGTGCCCCCAATGTATTGGAGCCATTCTGGACACCTCTCTGGGCAGAGCCTTTCTGACCAGGACAGGGTAGACTGCCTGATGGCACAGGCCTCCTTAGTGGCACGGGAACAGTATGTTCCAGCCAGTTCCTTTCTGTGTCTGCTGGGACTGATGGCAGCTGCAATAGCTACTGGTCCGCTAGCCAGGCTGCACATGCGGATAATCCAATGGACCCTTCGGGTCCAATGGGATTAATGCCACAACTACCCTGATCAGTTAGTCCTGGTCTCCTCCCCAGTCTGCAAGGTCCTTCAGTGGCGGCAGAACCCCATCCATCTTTTGCGGGGGGACTCCTTCCTTATCTCCTCTCCCAAGCAGGTCCTCACAATGAATGCCTCAGGCTGAGGAGCCAACCTAGGGCTTTTTCAGACCCAGGGACCTTGTTCTAAGGTGGAGACGAGTCTCCACATCAATGTGCTCGAGATGCGGGTGGTCTTTATGCCTTCAGGTCTTTCCAACCCATCTGTCCCCAGGTCACCTGCTGGTCCAGTTGGACAATATCAGTGTGGTGTAATATCTCAACAGGCAAAGGGTAACTTACTTGTACCCTCTTTGTCAGGAGGTGACGAGGGTCTGGTACTGGACACTGGACTATGACCTTGAGCTGTCGGCTGTCCATGTTCTAGGAGACAAAAATGTCCTGGCATACTGGCTAGGTCAGTCACAGTCTTGCCAGCATGAGTGGGTGCTATTGCCCTCTGCAGCCAAAGGCCTCTTTCAGAGGTGGGAGCAGCCAGAGTTGGACCTTTTTGTGTCACCACACAATGCAAAACTGCTGCTTTTCTGCTCACTAGATCCAGGGCCTGGAGTTTTCTGGTGAGACGCATTGTCCCTCTCCTGGAGAGGGAGGTTTCTGTATGCCTTCTCCCCCTTCCCACTGATTCAGTGGGTCCTTTTCAAGCTACCAATGGAGGGAGCATCCCTCACCCTGGTGGCATGGTTTTGGCTGTGGCAAATATGGTATCCATTGTTGCAACAACTAGCAGTGGAAAGTAGAGTTATGTAAGAACTTATCGTAACAGCAGATCTTTGAGAACAGCTCTTGCAGCAGGTTACACCATTAGGACTGAAGCCATCAGGCAGCAGGACCCCATGGAAAAATTCTAGCTAGCAACATACAGTGGGGGACAGCTGCCAACATCATCCCCACCCCCAATGTTCTCTTCATCATAAAAGGGGCGGTTCCCCAGTGTCCCTCAGTTCTCCCACCACAGACTCTGGTAAAGCACTTGAATTCAGATGGGAGACTGAGGATCCACTTCCAAAGGAAGACCAATAACTGATATGCAATGCCTCTGACCTCCTGAGGAGAAGGTGGGTGAATATTTGCTGCAAGAGCTGCTTCTCAAGATCTACTGTTACGTTCAGGTTCAACTGTAATATATCTTACTGAGATACAGCTCTGCAGCAGGTTACACCATTAGGATTGAGTCCCAAGCAATGCGCATTTTCCCTTAGAAGATGGGAGGAGGACTGGAGAAGGGTGAAAGAAAACCCCTCATGAAAGGAGCCCCTGCAAGACCACAAGGCCAAAGTCCACTCTGCACCTGGAGGCTATATCCAGACTGTGGTGCCTGATAAACAAGTGCACAGTGCTCCAAGTAGCTGCTACACAGATGGATGAAGCCGAGACCTTTAGGGAGGCAAAGGTGATTACCATTCCTCTTGTAGAGTGACCCTTTACCAGTCCTGATAAGGGTTTGTTACAGTTCTGGTACCAGAAGACAATACAGTTTACCAGCAATTTCGAGAGTAACTGTTTAGAAACTAGTGCTCCTAAAATCCTGTGGGCAAAAGAAACAAGCAACTGATCTGTTGGTGCCCCTTGGTTCTAGTCAGATAGTACTGGAGTATCCGGTGCACATCCAAAGTGTGCAGGAGAGCCTCTCCTCTATTGGGGTACTCTGGGAAGTAGACTGGGATATCAATGTCCTGATTGAGAGTAAGCTTGGACACTACCTTGGGAAGAAAAGTACAGTTACATAAGAACTTACCATAATAGCAGCTTCTGTGCCTATCTGAGGACCTGGAGGAGGAATAGCACCTCCTACCTTTGCAGCCAGAATGACCTCTGCCCTAGTCATCTGGCTGTGGGGTCAGTTCCCTAGGCTGTGGAGTAGGCTCCCCAGTGCATTAGAGTTTCCAACCATAATGCCCCACCCTGTACAGACTGACAGGCATTGGGGTGTGTGACTTGGGGTCATCTGCTGCAATGCTCACACCTTTCCACCCCCACCCTGCAGCCAGTGACTGACATCGAGGTGTGCCTTGGGGTTTTTGGCCCTAACATTCACCCCATTCTTCTATACTGCACCCATCTCCACTTATTTCCTTATGGAATGGGGTGAGCATAAGGGCTGAAGACCCCAAGGCACACCACGACACCTGTCGGTATCTGCAGGGTGGAGTGAGGTGGAATGCCATGAGTGTTATGGCTGATAACACAAAGGCACACTCCCAGTGCCTCTCAGTCTCTGCAGGGTGGGGGTTGGCATTAGTTCTGTACTTCATTGCCATTCCTATTATGTATCTCTCTAAATCTTACTTCAAGTGGGAGCTCTAGCAACAGGCTACACCATAAGGACTACGCCGCCAGGCACTAGCACCCCACGGAAAAATTCTTAGCTAGCAGTACCCGACGGGGACCGCCCCCTGACGTTGGACCGCCCTGACATCTGCCAATGGTATAAAGGGGCAAGTCCCCGGCCACACCTCATAGTTCTCCACTGAGGACCCGCTGACAAATCATAGAGTACCGAGGTTATGGAATATGTTTGCTGCAAGAGCTCCTCTCAAAGATCTACTGTTACGGTAAGTTCTTACATAACTGTACTATCTTACCTCAAGTGGGAGCTCTTGCAGCAGGCTATACCATAAGGACTGAGTACCAAGCAGTACTAAAATGATCCTGGACAGACTGGGAGGTGGAAACCTGAGAAACACGAGGGGCTTCAAGACAACAGGCCTTGACGTACCACTAACCCAAACCTAACTCTCTGACAGGAAGCAATGCCCAGGTTGTAGTGCTTCACAAAGGTGTGCACCAAACTCCAAGTAGCTGCTGCGCAGATGTCTGCCACAGAAATGTTCTGAGATGCCCCAAAAGAGACAGAAACACCCCTGGTGGAATTACCCTTAACTGAGCCCGGCAAGGGTTTGTTGTACTTATTGTAGCAGAAGGTGATGCAGTGGACTAGCCATTTGGACAGTCTGCTTTGCCACAGGTGTCCCCAGGGTTCTCAGGGCAAAGGAAACAAAAAGTTTGTCACATCTTCTGAAAGTCTGAGTATAGTTAATGTAGTATCTAAGCACTCCATGTACATCGAGAGTGTGAAGGAGAGCCTCCCCTTGATTAGTATACTCCAGATAATAAACCAGAAGGTTGATGTCCTGATTAAAGGTAAATTGGAACACCATCTTGGGAAGGAACTTGGGATTGGTCCTCAAGGACACCCTGTCCTTGTGGAAAATCAAATATGGCTCTTTAGCAATCAGAGCCTGAAGCTTGGAAATCCTCCAAGCAGAAGTAACGGCAACTAAAAACACTTTCCACAACAGAAAACATAGCTCACAATCTGCGCCTGGTTCGAAGGGAGGTAATGTAAGTTTTTCTAACAAAAAGAAGAGATCCTAAGGAGGGATGGGATCCCTAATGGGAGGTTTAAGATGAAGCATTCCCCTCAAAAATGTTCAGGCCAGATCCGTCTGGGCAACATATTTCAATTCACCGGCACATGATAGGCAGAGATTGCGGAAAAGAGTACCTTGATGGAGGAATATCGGAGGCCCAAGTCTGACAGGGAGAAGAAATACTCAAGGACAGCATTCAGAAGGTACAGAAGAGGGTCTAGACCCCGACTGGAGGCCTAAAAGCAAAAACGTTTCCACTTCATGGCGTAGGTAGCCCTAGTGGAAGGTTTCCTGGCTGCAACCAAGACCTCGGCCACTCTGGGGGATACTCCAAAATGTGCAGTGACTATGTCTGCAGGTGTCAGGCATGCAGATGCAAGGACTGGAGGTCTGGGTGAACCAGCCTGCCCTGCTCTTGCAACAATAAATGGGAGGACAAGGGCAGAGGAACTGGTAGTTCCACTGTCAGCTGCTGCAGTAGCGGGAACCATATCTGACAAAGTCAAAGTGGAGCTACGAGAATCATCTCCGCTCCTTCCGCTTGGAGTTTGAGCATGACTCTTTGCAGAAGAGGAAAGGGAGAGAAGGCATACAGAAACCTCCCTGTCCAACAGAGGGACAATGCGTCTCACCAGAAAACACCAGGCCCATGATCGAGCGAGCAAAACTGGGCAGTTTTGCATTGCACTGGGATACAAAGAGGTCCAGCTCTGGACAACCCCATCTTTGAAAGAGGTCATCTGCTTCAGACTGCAGGAGATCCCATTTGTGACTCCTTGACCAAGACTGACTTAAGGCATCGGCCAAGGCATTTTGGACCCCTGAAACATGCACTGCAGTGAGCAATAGGCCATGGTCTAGAGCCCAGAACCACACTCTCATAGCCTCCCGGCAAAGAGGATAGGAATGAGTTTCACCTTGCCTGTTGAGGTAGTAAACAACCAACATGTTGTCTGTCTGCACCAACAGGGGCCTGGACGGAGATCTGAGAGAAACGCCTGTAGAGCGTACAGAACTGCCCTCATCTCCAGAATACTGATGTGGAGGGTCAGTTCTAGAGAAGACCATGCACCTTGAGTCTGATGATTCTGAAAATGAACTCCCCAACCTAGGCCTGAGTCATCAGTTATAAGAACCAGTGAAGGGGCTTCTCTCTCAAAAGGGACTCTGGACTCCAGATTCTGTGGAGAGAGCCACCAAGACAGAGTCTGTATCACTGCTTTGGAGATGAGGACCGACTGGTCGAGATCGTCCTCCCTCTGATCCCATTGCACTCACAGTCCACTGAGGGACCCTCATAAACATACGTGCTGAAGGAACAGTCACTATGGCCATGGCCATATAGCTTAGAAGCTGGAGCATGGCCTGAGTTGGAACCTGGCGAGCAGCTGAAACTTTGTGGGTGAAAGAGTGAAGGCGTACTGCCTTGTTTGGTGGGAGGAAGGCCTTCCCTTGCTCCATGCCTAAGATTACTCCTATGCATTGTAACCTCTGACATGGTTTCAGGAATGACTTGGCCATGTTTAGGGTGATACCCAGGGAGCTGAACAGGCTGAAGGTGTCCTCTAAAGCCACCAGAAGCCAATCCCTTGTGGTGGAGGTCAGAAGCCAATCATTGAGGTAGGGATAAACAAAGTGTCCCTGCCACCATAGGGCTGTTGCCATCACTGCTAGGCACTTCATGAACACGCACGGTGCTGAGGAAAGGCCGAAGGGCAAGGCCCAAAACTGGAAATGCCTCCCCTGAAAGGAAACCCTCAGGAACCTCCTGTGAGCTGGAAGCACCAGAATATGGAGGTAGGCATCTTGTATGTCCTGGGAGCAGAGCCAGTATCCTTGATGCAACATGGGAAGAATGCCCGGCAAGGTGACCATCCGGAATCTCTTGTATTCTATGTAATTGTTCAAGAATCTCAGGTCCAGAATCAGACACAGATCCAGTAGAACCCTTTCCCCCACTGTGGGGCTGGAACGGGTTCTACTGTCTTCTTGTCTAGCAGAGACTGTACCTCCTCCCAAATGAGCTTGGCATGGGAGGAGAGTAGGTCATTTGGACCGGGGGATTGTCCAGGAGCATCTGCAGAAATTCCAATGTGTGACCCCACTCTATCAACTGGAGGACCCAAGCATCGTTGGTGATGGAGGTCCACACATCAAAGTAAAGTCAGAACTGACCCCCAGCTACCTCTGCCCTGGACTTGGCAAGGGGTATGGGGATGAGCAAGGAGTCAGGCGTGGGAGGGAGTACTGGGAGCATTTGGTGTTCCTAGGTCCCTGTGCTCCACCAGGTTGAGAGGGAACTGTACAGTGAAAGTTGCCTTTCTGTTGCTGTCCTTTAGGCTTCTACCCTCCCTGGTGACGAAACTGCTGACATCTGCCAGAGGTCTGATCAGATCTGTACAACTGAAGCACAGACTGTATGGCCTTACCCAAGTCCTGGAGATCCAAGATCATCTTCTCAATGTCTGGACCAAAAAGCATGGACCCATGGAATGGGGCATCAATGATGGCATCCTGAAGGTCCTGCCTAAATCTAGAAACCTGGAGCCAACAGTACTTCCGCATACAAACCCCTGTGGCTGCTGCTCTGGCTGCCATGTCTGCTGACTCATAGGATGACCTCAAGACATGTTTCCCCACGTCCAGACCAGACTGGAGTACATCTAAGAGCTCCATTTTGTGATCAGAATCAGGCTGTCTTTTTGCAAGCTTGATTGTCTTGTTCCAGAGGGATTTCTGGTACTGCACCATGTGCGCCAAAAAGCTAAGTGAATGAAGGGTGCAGGTGGCCAAAGAGTAGACCTTTCTGCCAAACTGGTCTAGTCATCTGGATTCCTTGTCCGGCAGCTGGGAGCTCATGTGCCGGGGCTGTTTGGACCTGCCGTGGGCAGTCAGCATGACCGAGTCCACCTTGCACTGTTCCCCAAGGAATGGCTCATTTGTTGGGGTACGATACAGGCTATCCACTTTCTTAGGTATAGCGGGGGGCCATTGAAGGGTATCTCCAGGCTAACCTGGTAGCATCCTGAAAGGGAGCTACCAAGGGTGGGACAACTAAAGGTTTGGGCTCATTCACACCCAAGAAATGAGCAGCCTCTTTCTTTCTTGATCAAGATCCTCAGTTTCCCACTGATTCAAAAATTGGATGTGACGCATCACATATAAGGTGGTGGGATCATCGGGGGGAGGGGCAAATTCCACAGAGGGTCAGGGTGGTGGGGAGGAGTGGAAAACTCCCCTGAGAATCTGGAGGAGACAGAAGAGTTTGAGTCAGATGACCTAGAAGAAGATGCTGGTGCCTCCTCCTGTAATGCCTGGAGGACAATCTAGAATGATGACTGTGTCGTTCAGAAGACCTGTCGTCCGATCGGATAGGAGACCTTTCCCTAGGGGGCAACAACCTAGGGGGCCGCTTAAGGGAGTCTATGGGAGGCTGACACATTGGAACCTGGGGTTCCTTGAGGATGATGTATTTTTTGACTGTGTCCCACCAGGAACTGAGAAGGTCCTTGACTTCAGACAGAGAGACCATGGCTGGGGCTGATGGGCCTGGCGTCTCAGGCCTGTTGTCTAGCTTTCCAGGCAGTGGACCTGACGGCTTGTTGGGAACCAGCATACGCTCTGTGATTTGGGTTTCTCTGCTGTCTGGGCCTGGGGTGGTGCTGGAGGTGACAGCAGGTCAGCTGGCTGACCTGACATCCGACCACCTGACAGTCAGTGGGTTGGTCATCGGGGGAGGCATCTCCTTGGCCTGAGGCTGCACCCCTTCTGGTGGAAGCTTAGGGGGTGTGGGCAGCGGGGAAGACCCCGAGGGCAAGGAAGTCAAGGACGTCGGGGTGGAGCACCAGGAGTGTGATGCCTGATGTTTCAGAGAGCTGGTGTCAGGGTGAGACTCCGGTTCCGAATACTGCTTCCTGTCATCAAGTCCAGCCAGACAATCCAACGATGAGGAGAAAGCCTTCGCCTGATGAGAGGAAGCATGATGGCTGTCGCCCACCCCTTTGATGGCAAAATCCCTGGACTTAGACCTGGAGGTATGGCTGTAGGGTCTAAAACTAAGGGAGAGGTCTGAAGGCCCATGCTCCAAAGTAACACCACCTGACGTATGCTACAATGTCGGGGGTTTCAATGCCGGCAACCCAGAGGAAACTTGGGTTGATGGGGGAGCAGAGTCCGACCTCCTGCAGGAGGAAGGACTGGAGCTGGCCATTTTCCTGTGCAGAGACCTGGATCGGGAGTCTGAATGGGTGTCCTTCTCATGATGGTGATGTTTTCCACTGGACTTTTTCTCCTTCGATTTATGAGATGTCCTAGACTCCAAAGAAGAAGGGGATCATAGGCCTGATGGGGTCTTTTGCATGGTGGCCAGCTGCTGTTCTAGAAGACTGGTCTTCAGCGTCTTCAGTCAACGGATGCGAGTCTGGCAGTTAAAACTTTTACAGTGTGGGCAGGAGTCGGTGTTATGATCAGGTCCCAAGCAGATGAAGCAAGCCGAGTGACCATCTCGGGACGGGATTTGCTTCCTGCACATGCACTTAGATTTCGGTCGCTGACTGGAGGACTATGGAGAAGACATGCACCATATAATCGCTAGATTAAACGATAAACTTTTTTAGAAAGACTTGCTAAAAATGGCGGTCAACTGTTAGCAGTAGGCATCCGTGGAGCCGATATGAATTGGTCGATGGCAGGAAAAGAACTGGGGTGTGGCCATGGATTGCCCCCTTTATACCATTGGCGGACGTCTCAGGTGGTCCGATGTCAGAGGGTGGTCCCCGCTGGGTACTGTTAGCTAAGAATTCTTCCATGGGGTCCTAGTGACTGGTGACATAGTCCTTATGGTGTAGCCTGCTGCAAGAGCTCCCACTCAAAATAAGATCTTAGGGTTTGTTCTTAAGGACAACCTGTCCCTATGGAAAATCAATCAATCAATCACTTTATTTAACCAGGCATAAACACCATTAAGCAAGCTCATTTTCAAGGTGGTCTTGGGCATTAATACAATACAGTACACTTCATAAAATTACAATTACGGAGGACAACGGTGCAAAAGAAAAAACATTGTGAAGGTGCCAGTCAATATGGGCCCATACATACCGGTCAACATAATTAACATGCAAAGGTACATAATGATAAGCTTTACTGAAATGAGAAGAGACAACAATCCCATATAGTCTCCGCTATGTAAGAGCTCAGACCTAAATGATAAAAAATAAGGAGGTATTAAGGAATAGGGTAGAAATTGGGGTGAAAGAGTAGGCAGCCAAAATGAAGGCCAGAATAGGTAAAAGGTAGAGAATAGGAAGGGTCATCTTGGATTAAGGGAACTAGGCTTGTAAGTCCTAGGTTTCTGTTGTTAGGAATGTGGGGTGGATGAGAGACTTAAGCGCAGGATTTGAGAGTGGCACCCAGGGCTTAGTGTCATCGGCATCTGAAACAGTTGCATGATTCCTTCAGGTAATCCGTTAATAGAGCTTTGAATGTGAAAATGCTTGGAAGTGAGGATAATTTTAATGAGTCTTGCATAGTGTTCCAGAGTGATGGAAGTGAGAAGCTGATTGCTGCTGAGCCAAGGGTAGTTTTCACTCTAGGAATCTGTAAGCAGATTGAGGAGAAGCACCTCAGGCCATAGGAACCTTTAGCCCGTTTGAAGATGTTCGAGATGTATGCAGGGGAGGTTATCAGATAATGCTCTAAAAAACCAGAGGAGAGCATTCCCTTTTCTTCTAGTTGAGAGTGAGGTCCATCCCAAAACCTGGTATAGACGACAGTGATCAAATATGGCTCTTTGCACATGAGTGCCTGGAGCTCAGAAATTCTTCTTGTAGTGGTCACAGCAACCAAAAATAACGCCTTCCAAGAGAGAAGGCATAGCTTGCAATCCACGGCTGGTTCGAAAGGTGGTAATGTGAGCTGTTCTAAAATGAATAGTAAATCCCAGGGGAGGACTGGGTCCCTAATGGGAGGTTTTAAGTGTAGGATATTACACAAAAAAGTGTAACACAGGTCCAGCTGTGTCAAGGATTTATCCCTGAAAGGTGCATGGTGTGCAGACAGTGCTGAACGGTGCACCTTTGTTGAGGAATAGCTTAACCCTGCATCTCACAAGGAATGAAGGTACTCTAGTACCGATTTCACTGGGCAAGTGAGAGGGTCCAGGTCTTGGGCCGAGGACCAAAGGCAAAACCTGCACCATTTCATGGCATATGTGGCTCTAGTAGAGGATTTTTTCGCAGCTACTAGGACATTGGCCACTCTGTCAGACACTCCATGGTGAGAGATCGCTAAGTCCTCAGGAGCCAGGCGTGCAGGTGTAGAGATTGCAAGTTCGGGTGAACCAGGGACCTGTTGTCTTGTGACAGTAAGTGTGAGCTGAGGGGAAGAAGAAAGGGAGGCTCGCTCGCTGCTTGTTGGAGTAAGGGGAACCATATCTGTCTGGGCCAATATGAGGCCACCAGAATCATGTCTGCTCCTTCGTTCTGCAGTTTGAGCAGGACTCTCTGGATCAACGGGAAGGGAAGAAAGGCATAAAGGAATCTACCTGTCCAGGAGAGGGATAACGTGTCTCACCAGAAAACACCAGGCCCTGGATCTAGCAAACAGAAATTGGGCAGTTTTGCATTATATAGGGAGGCAAATAGATCTAGTTCTGGCATTCCCCATTTTGTAGACAGAGTCTCTGCAACTTGTTGCAGAAGCTCCCATTCGTGCATGTCTGATCTGGATCTGCTGAGTAGATCCGCTAGCATGTTCTGCAACCCTGGGACGTGGACTGCAGACAGGGTAATGTGGTGTTCTATTGCCCAATACCATACCCTCATCACCTCTCAGCAGAGCTGGTATGAATGGGTGCCCCCATGTTTGTTGATATAGAACACTACTGACATACTGTCTGTTTGAATCAGTAGATGCCCTGGTGAAAGTGCTGTTCGTAACACTTGTAGGGCGTAGAGAACTGCCCTCATCTCCAGGATGTTTATGTGGAGGGAACACCCTGTTTTGGACCATAGCCCCTGGGTCCTCTTGTTACCCAGATGGGCACCCCAGCCCGATCCTGACATGTCTGTAGTCAGTATCCATGCTAGAATGGGTGATTGAAAGGGGACCCCTACCACGAGATTTTTCAGAACTAGCCACCATTGCCATACTCAGTGAATAGAGTTAGGGACCGAGACCATTTGGTCGAGGTCATCCTGGACTCCGAGTGTCCATTGGATGATTTGCATGTGTAGGCATGACAAGGGAACCGTGGCTACTACGGCTGTCATGTGGCCCAAAAGATGCAACATGGTCCGTGCTGAGACCTGCCTCTGCCCTAGGACATGTCTTGCTAGACTTCTTAGGCATTCTGCCTTGTCATCTGGCAGGAAGGCCCTCCCTTTTGTGGTGTCCAGCACTGCCCTGATGAACTGCAACCTTTGGCAAGGTGTGAGGGTCAACTTTGGTAGGTTGATCATGACACCTAAGTTCTTGAATACTGAAAAGGTGTCCTGTAGTGCCCGGTGTAAGTCTTCCTTGGACAATGTGGTTAGGAGCCAATCATCCAGATAAGAAAACATGTAGTGGCCCATTTTCCTGAGAGTGGCAGTTACTACTGCCAGGCATTTGCAAAAACCCTCAGAGCTGATGACAGCCCAAAGGGTAGGGCTTGGAATTGGAAGTGTAGACCTTGGAACTCATATCGCAGCAATCTTCTGTGGTGTCTTGCGATAGGGATATGAAGATATGCCTCTTGCGTATCCAGAGATGCGAGCCAAGCTTCCAGGTGTAACATTGGGATCAAGCCTAGTAAGGTGACCACCCTGGAGCATTTGTATGCCACAAAGGTGTTTAGATTGCTGAGGTACAGTATTGGGCATAAATCCCCTGTCTTTCTGGGTACTAAGAAGAAGTGGGAATAGTACCCACTTCCTTTCTGGATCCATGGGACCGGCTCTATGGCCTCTTTTACTAGAAGAGCTTGTATCTCTTCCTGGATCAGTGTGGTGTGCTGTTTTGAATACTGAGAGAGTAGTGGTGGTTTGGACGGTGGTTGCCCAGTGAATTCTATAGCGTGTCCTCTTTCAATTAGCTGAAGAAACCATTGATTGAAGGTAATCTGCTGCCACCCTGATAGATGCTTGGAGAAATCACCCCTGACTGCCTCTTCCCCTTGAGCTGGAGGGAGAAGAGGGTTCTGCAGTGAGCCAGGCAGTGAAGGGGAAGGGAAGGCTTGCCTGGGAGGATTTTGGGTTCCTGGCACCTGCTCCTTCTGCAGCTTGAGATGGGCTCTTGTGGATAAAGCCACCTCTCTGCTGCTGTCTGAATCGAGGACAGCCCAGTTGGTGCAGTGGTAGTTTCCCGGACTACAGTGCTGAGGGTGCAAAGTTCAAGTCTGGGAGACTAAGAAACAGAGCCAGAGAATTAGGGGGAGAGGAGGTGGAATGTTGGTCTACAGATGGAATTATGGTCCACATTAATTAATCTGGGGTGGAAGACTAAGTTTGCTGGCAAAGGCACCTAGCTTCACCTGACCTCTTTTCTTCTAGGTTTGCTTGTAAGGACAGAGCAAGGAAAAAGATTAAGGCTTCTTTTGGCTAGGCAGATTTACTGTGTGTTATTTTCTTTTGTACTCACACAGTTTGTTACTGTTTGTTGCTAACATTTTACTGCTTTGTTGTTCTCTGATTCAAATTGCTGTTGCAGGGTATACTTTCTGCTGCATTACTACAGGGTGTGCCTACAGGTTGTTACTGTTTTGTGCTTACAGATTACTGCTGCAATCTTCTCTGATTCAAATTGTTTTTTGAAAGGTATATCTTCTGTTACTGCTTTATCTTTCTCTGTAGCAAAGTGTTTTTTACAGGGCTTATCTTCTGTGAAATTATTACAGGTGGTGCTTTACAGGTTTTACAGTGTTATTAATCATTAGACTAAGCTTTCAGGGCTATTGCATTTGTTGTTGGTTGTTTCTGCTTTCACCTCCTTGATTCTTTCATCCGTGGCTCTTCTTTTTCAGCAGGGGAAGGGGCCCAGCCATCCACCCCCATCCCCAACCACCCCTTGGCTACACTCCTTTTATAGGGTAGCACAGTCGTGACATTTTCTGTAGCAAAGCAGGAAGGGGAGAATCAGAGGGGTATCAACATAGTGACCTCACTTACAGGGGTACAAGTAATTTAACTTGTTATAACAAGTTATACAAAAACAAACAAAACAAAAAATCTAACTTTTGCTTTCATTTTCCTCATTCTAATTACACGGACCAGATTATAATCCCAGCAACTCATCTGGAATGGATATTATTAACTGCAGGAACTGTGGGACACTTTTCAAAAGGGCAGTTATACAGGATTTAGGATGCTGTCCTATATGCTGGACCAAAGGAGATCTAAGGGCTCAGCTCCAGGCAGCATGGGCAGAGATTATGCGTCTCAAATCACATATTCAGGAGGAAATATAAGAACCACCCGCATTTCCCCAACATCCAACTGAGGTACCTTGGCCGCAGAGGGTAGTTGGTCTGGGAGGTTGACAGGTGGTTAGGAGGGGCAAATCGGGTGCCCCATCACTCAATGCTCTCCAATGTATCACCTCCACAAACCATATAAAAACTACAAAAAGGTATCTGCCTTTATCTCCAAAATCAATGAAAGGGGCAGAGAACACTGCAGCACAGGAGCTAGTGCAACAAAACTCACCCAAAACAGGGACCAAAACAAAAAGGAAATCCAAAACACTTCTGATCCTAGGAGACTCCATGATTCGGGGAGTTGATACCTACCTCCAGCCGAGGGTAATGGTCAGATGGCTCCCAGGTACATAAGCATGGAGAGACACTGACCGCATTGCTAAAATCATGCATGAATCAGGAGAAAACATCAATGTCCTAGTACACATAGGGACTAACGATCTCGCCAGACAGTCAGTTGTGGAGATCAAGGAACACCTGACCAGGCTGGGAGACAAACTGTCAGCCATCTCATCCGGCATCTCCTTCTCTGAGATCATGCTGGTCTGGGGGGGGGGAAGAAGGACAGAAGGTCAGAAAAGGGGACATAGGGGAGTTAAACATGTGGCTCATGGGCTGGTGCCAGGAAAAAGGACACAAATCTGTAGGTAACGGGCAACAGTTTTGGGAGCGAAAGTTCTTTAAATTCAGTGGACTGCAACTGACTAAGGAGGGAGTCAGTGCATTGGGACAGAAGTTTGACGTCTTTACAGAATATTTAAACTAGCAAATGGGGAGAGAGGTGCAGCACCCGATACATCAAACAGGAGTTCAGCATGTTTGTAGTTCACTTGCATCACCAAGTAAGGAAAAAGGTCCGGCTCCCCATACGACACACAGGGGAAACGCTGGACCTTGCCCAACAACTAACGCACTGAAATCTGGCCAATGCAAAATCATGTACTCAAATGCCCGCAGTCTGTGAAACAAGATCCCAGACCTGCAGGCAACAATGACAGAGGCTAAACTGAACATAGCAGCCATTAGTGAGACGTGGTTCACCAGTAACCACACTTGGGAGACTTCAGTACCCAGCTATGTACTGTTCAGAAGAGACTGAGGTGCAAAAAGGGGGGGAAGGGGGTAGCCCTTTATGTCAATGAAAATATCAAAGCTACAGAAATTCAGAATACAGATAAGGAGCCAGAAGAACTGAAGGTCACCCTGGAAACAACAAATGGGACAGCCATACGAACTGGGGTTGTCTACAGGCCTCCAGAACAAGGGAGGACATAGACACTGTACTGTTAGAAGATATACAAAACATGACAGCTAAAGGGGAGGTTCTCATAATGGGAGACTTCAACATGCAAGATACAGATTGGTCAATACCAGCAGGAACATCCACCAGAACTAGACACACAGTGGATTCCCTGTAGGGAGAGGGCCTCAAACAACTGGTAGAACACCCCACAAGAAACAGGGCTATCCTAGATCTAGTACTGACTAATGGGAAAAGGATCACAGATCTCAAGGTAGAAGGTCACCTGAGGGCCAGTGACCATCACATGGTATGGTTCAATTTGGAAAATAGAACTAAATCATCCCATTCCAAGGCAAAAATATGGGACTTCGGAGGAGCTGACATTAATAAGATGGCCAACAGAGTTAAGCTAGCCCTGGCAAGACGAAATACAGGTGAAGGGGTACAGGTGGGTCTGGTATGACTGCACGTTTGTTGATCTCCCGACAATGCACCTCCCGACTGCAAGTTCCCATAAATCAATTTCCTATTCGGTAGCATTTGCCGACATAATTTTTGCCCAACCAACAGCATACAGCTGATATACAAGTTGTTCACTTTGTACTCTGACACAACAGGAAATGGGGGAATTCCAATATAATCTTCTTTTTTTTTTAACTTTATGTTTATTGTTGTTTCACATAAACACATAGAGCTGGATATTCAAAAGGGTTGCGCCATGCACAATAGGGTTGCGCCTGCACAAGTCCGAAATTGCGCCATTCTGCGATATTCAGCAGGAGGCAGTTGGGCCCCCCAAGTCATGCTGAGCAACAGCGCAATGCTAATGAAGGCATGCTCAACCTGAGGGGGAGGAACCATGCATAAACTGCACAGCCCGATATTCAGCCGGGCTGTGTGGAGAGTTGTGCAGGCGCAACCCCTCACCTGCGCCTGCACAACTTTGAGACAAAAAAGGATCAAGTCGAGAGCCACCCACAGGTGAGCTGCTGCATTGCAGGGCACAACACAGCAGCTGCCACCTGTGGTGGCCTCCTGGTCCTGTGCCTCCCCTGCAGCCCAATTGCAGGCATAATAGTAACCCCCTGTAGGCCGATTACAGGCAGAAACACCTCCCGCGACTGGCCGATCGGGCAAAACAGAAATGAACCCCCTACTGGCCGATCACAGGCAAAACAGAACTGAACCCCCCAACTGGCCTGAATGCGGGCAAAACAGGAGCTGAACCCCCGACTGGCTGATGGTGGGCATGACGAAATGACCCCACCCCTAGCCCGATCGCGGGCAGAATGGAGTTCAACCCCAAAGACCATATCCCTGGTGGTCAGTGGACCACGAAGCCCGATCGTGGGCATTAGAGTCAACCCCAAGGTCCAATTTCCCTGGTGATCTAGTGGCCCCATCCCACCCACGCACGGAGCCCCACTACCCGCTCCCGTCAGCCGGTGGCGGCAGCACCACCTACGCCTGCCGCCCGCCGCCGAGCTGATTGTTAGGCTACGCCTTATTGGTTCAGAGCAAGAGCCACTGGGCGCAGCTCTATATGCATAAGGCAGTCCAGATATGTGAATGAAATTCATTCAAATAGCTGGACTGCCTTAGTGCGGTATGGCTGCATGCCCATTGGCTCTTTGCTCTGAACCAATGGGTGGCAGCCCCAATGAGAAGTCAGTCGGCGGCGGGCAGCGGGCGCAGGCGGATGGGTGCTGCCGCCCGCCGCTGACGGGGAGCGGGTAGTGGGGCCCGTGGGTGGGTGGGTGGGGCCACTAGATCACCAGGAAATTGGACCTTGGGGTTGACTTTAATGCCCAGATCGGGCTTCACGGTCCACTGGACCACCAGGGATATTGGTCTTGGGGGTTGAACTCTGTTCTGCCCGCGATCAGGCTAGGGGGGTGGGAGTAATTTCCTGTCATGCCTGCAATTGGGCCAGTCGGAGGGGTTCAGTTCTGTTTTGCCCGCATTGGGCCAGTCGGGGGTTAATACTGTTATGCCCGCACTGGGCCAGTGGAGGGGAGATTTATTCATGCCCGCGATCGGGCTGCAGGGTGTCGGTTCCGGCTGCTGCCTGGCAGGGCACCAGGCTCAAGTAGTCGGGGATCGGCGCACCTGCATGCAAATGGGGCCGTAAGTAGATGCAAATGGCTCCCCCTGCACCTTGCATAACTTATGGCCCCATTTGCATGTCACCTTTTGAATATTGGAAATTTGCACATGGCGCAATGGAACTTGCGCCACCGCATCTTGAATGCTCCACTCTGACCACTTGCGGTGGTGCAAGTTCCACTGCGCCATGCACAGTGGCTGTGGCCGGAGGGCGATATTCAAAGGAGTTGCTCAATAGCGCAACTCCATTGAATATCGCCCGGGCCACACCCCAGCGCAACTTTTTTGAGCAGCGCAAGGGCTTGTGCCACAGAATGGCGCAGTTTGAATATCCAGCCCATAGTGTTACAATACAGAGGTCAGACACATCTCATTAATACAAAAAAAAATTAATAAAGACAGTATAATGCAGTCTAGATATCTAGTTTTTGAATTTGGGGGTGTACCAACTCCATTTGTAAATCTGATCAATAAAAGTCCCAAAAGCTACACTTCCACATGAGGTGGGGTCGATCCACATATAATATAGTGAAAAGAACAGAAAAAATTCAACATCCAGTGTTGATTAAGTCCCCTTACCAAACATGAGAAAACTAGAAACTTAGTGAGCTCCCTCACACTCTTGCAACTTCAACAGGAGAACTGTTTCAACAAGCTATAAGCTGCAAAAAGTTAGACAAACTGTATAGTCTGAATGGACTTTCCTTATAATTAAACATTTTTAAAGGATCATAGATACAGCTTTCCCTGAAAAAGAAAATTAAACCATTATATATATGCTTTAGTAAGCTATATCCAGAACCCATTAAGAGTCTCTCAAAGTAGTCCAGCAGATATTATTTAACAATAGGAAAGCCTTTCTTCTGAGTGGCTGATGTTATACATAGTCTTGTTTAAAGGGGTTATTATTAATGTTCAAGTTCTTTACTGTACCCCAGTCAAGTGTTCTCTTCCCTCAACTCCTGATCAGAGTCAACTCGGGCACTAGCATTAGAGGCCTCGAACTCTCTCTGGATTTGCTGCACTCGTTTGCCTGCATCTTCTGGATCCGAAAATTGAAACATATGGCCACCATAATAAATTCTCAGACGTGCCGGCATCATCAGGGTATGAGCCACCCCCAAACTTCTTAGAGAGGCATGAACCCTATCGAATTTCTTTCTTTGGGCTCTTGTGGCATAGGAGAGGTCTGGAAAACAATGCAGGGTATGCCCCTCATAGTTCAGACGGTCGGTATTGCGGGCCGCCTGAAGAATCTGCTCCTTTACAATTGCACTCGCTGTCACCAATAGAACTGTGCGAGGGAGATCTTTCTGTGCCCCAGCAGAGCGCGGTGATATATGATAAGCTTTAATGAAGTGATCTCCCAGTGTCTGATCCAACTGTAGAGCCGTAGCTAGCCAGGATTTTAAAAATGAAAATAGATCAGGATTCTCGGAGCCTTCTGGCAGCCCAATGAGACGAACGTTAGGCGCCCTGCTCGCATTCTCCAGCACCTCTAAACGATACCTTAGTTGCCCGTTCTCTTGTGTGAGTTTGGCTAGTCGACAAAGCTTTTATTGCCTGATTTTCAGCAGATGAGGCCGTTTTTGTAGCAGTCTCAATCTTCAGATCTTGCTCTCCTAGTCGCTGGAGGACTGACTCAACCTTCCCATCAATGGCCTGCATGGCAGCTTGCAAGGCCTCCCATGGTGGCTCACTAGAAGCGCTAGCAGACGAGGTGAGCACAGCCTGTTGCTCTGTTGGGAGCTGATTTTTTGTTCCACCCGTGCCACTTTTATTCGTGCGACCCATAATCAATTTTAGTATCAAAATGCGCAGCCCAACTTCAGGATTCCAATGATAATTGTCGTCTAACTCCAACTCTTCAAAAAACCAGAACATTTCTAAAATTTCTAGAATTATTTGATGCCACTTGCAGAGTTATTAAGAGCCACGTCAGCTCGGTAGAAGTGCTCAACAGTGCCCCCAATATAATCTTTTAACCAGGGAAAAGATCCAGTAAAATGCTGGCCTCTCAGCAGTACTGGTGGCTTCAACAGGGAGAACGTATAAGGGAGATAAACACAGCCCTGCCGTGGCTGCTGTTTAAACCAGTACAGCTATTAACAGGGATAAAAGGTCCCCACAACAAGCTCCCCCACCCAGCATAAAATGAAAGTCTTACCTTTTTAAACTGTGGGAAGAGGTTACATTACAGCACAGTAAACTGAGCAATTACAACGTTTCAAAATTCTTCATGTACACAGACTGAATTTGCAGTTTTGTGGTGTTCTCAGCACTGGAAAAAGCTATTCAATGCTTAGGACACAGCTGATAGTTACTGTAAAACCTCGGTCACCGTTACACAACCTTTTAAGATAACAGGGGTTCGGAACAGAGCATGATACGTTCATTCTGTTGCTAAATAAAATTTGATCTTAAATGCCAGTTTTGCTCAAAGGATTCTACTGATTTCCCTTAATCCATGACCTGTTCTGTACTTGAACATTTCATGGTAGACGGTCAGGATTGCACAGTGCAGAAAAGACATAAACAACTCTCCTTAGAAACAAAAGTAGTTATAAAAGAATCTATTTACATTCTTATATAAGCAAAGCTAATCTGTCAGATCACCCCCCCAAAAAAATTGTAGCATGTAGATAATACTATATGTTCGTCCTGTACCCCCAATGTTCATCAGTGCTGTAATTCATTTAATTTAGCCCAAACTCCCGACAATGCACATCCCGACTGCAAATTCAGTGTTTGTTGGTCAATGGTTGTTTCGGGATATAATTTGTCAGCAAACCAACCTGGTCGGTAAATTGCAGTTGGGCAGTAGATTGTTGTCAAGTTGCCAGTCGGGCAGTAGTACGGATCCTGTACAGGCAAAGTGGGCAAGCATTAAGGATGCAATACTTGAAGCAATATCCCATTGTGTTAGAGAGAAAAGCAAGAGCAAAAGAAGGAGGAAACCAATTTGGTTCTCAAAAACAGTAGCAGAAAAGGTCAGAGCCAAAAGGCTCGCCTTCAGGAAATATAAGGGAACGCAGTGGGCCGAAGATAGGGAGGCATACCAAACTTCCCTAAGGGAAGCAGGGAAGGCAGTAAGGCAGGCAAAGGCTCAAACTGAGAAAACACTAGCATGAACAGTAAAAGAAGGGGACACAACTTTCTATAGATAAGTTAGTGAAAGGAGAAAGTCCAGAGGCGGTATTGCTAAGATCAAAGGAGATAACAGGGCATGTGTGGAGGAGGACCAAGGCAAAGCATCTGTCCTAAATAGATACTTCTGCTCAGTATTTACTGAGGAGAAGGTAGGGCAGGACCCACAGCTCAGCACCATGGACACAGGGGGAGGAGGTGTGCACTAGTCCCTTCCCAAAAGAAAATGTCCCACAAGAGCTCGCTATGCTCAGGGTGGACAAGGCAACGGGACCTGATGGCATATATCCCAGGGTATTAAAGGAGCTAAGGATGCAACTAGCAGAGCCATTATCAGAACTGTTTAGTGAGTCTCTGAGCACAGGAGAGGTCCCAGAAGATTGGAGAAGGGCTTATGATCCCGCTCCACAAGAGTGGTAGCAGAGAGGAGGCAGAGAACTACAGACCAGTCAGTTTTACCTCAGTAGTGAGCAAGATTATGGAGGCACTCCTTAGGGAAAGGAGAGGGCAACACCTGGAATCCATAGGAGCACAGGATCCAAGACAGCATGGGTTTACAACAGGAAGGTCCTGTCAAACTAATCTCATATATTTTTTTGACTGGGTAACCAGAGTGGTGGACCAAGGGGGAGCAGTTGATGTCACCTACCTTGACTTCAGCAAAGCTTTTGATACTGTTCCACATAGAAGGTTGATTAATAAGCTGGGTAGGCTCGGGGTGGGTCAGAAGTTGGTCAACTGGGTGGCAAACTGGTTGACGGGCAGAAAACAGAGAGTGGTGGTAAATGGTATACAGTCAGAAGAGATGCAAGTCACAAGTGGGGTACTTCAGGGAGCAGTCCTGGGGCAACCAAAATGGTGTAGGGACTGCATCAGAAAACATACGAGGATAGATTAATGGAGCTCAAGATGTATACCCTAGAGCAAAGGAGGGAGAGAGGTGATATGATCAAAATATTCAAACATCTTAAGGGCATTAACAAGGTGAAAGTCTATCATGTTTCAATATAAGAAAAATAGCAGGACAAGAGGACACAGCATGAGATTAGAGACAGGCCAATTAAGGTGTAATATGAGGAAGTTCTTTTTCACAGAAAGGGTGGTGGATGCATGAAATGGCCTACCTCAGGAAGTGGTGGATATAAATACAGTGCAGGGCTTCATATAGGCATGGGATAGGCATAAAGGAGCAATACAGATGAGTATGAATAGATAGGCCATTGACAGAGCAAAGGCCTATGGCACATTCATAAGGTAGAAAAAATGGGCAAACTGGATGGGCCTTACGGTTCTTATCCGCTGTCAACTTCTATGTTTCTATGCCATCTCTGTTTTCCCCTAAAACAGTTCTGCTGCCTCCGAAATGGCTTTGGTCTGTACATGGCTTGCACAGAACGTACCACCTTTCCGGCATCTTGCAACTTTGTTATGATCTTTTCGGATTCCTCCCGGAAAAGAACTGAGCCTTTAAAAGGGACATCTAGGATGCCCTTTTGGACGTCTGGTGTGAAGCCTGAGACCCTCAACCAAGAGTGCCATCTTGGATATATGTCTGAAGCTGCTCTTCTGGTGTCTGAATCCGCTGAGTCGTATGCTGCCCTGAGCACCTGTGTGCCCACATCAGAGCCTGTCTGAAGAAGCTTGGTAAGCTCTTCTTTCTGGTCACCATCTGGAAGGTTTTTGACCAAATCCAGCCCCTGTTCCCACAGGGCATTTTGGAATTGGACCATGTGGATCAAACAGTTTAGTGAGTGAATGGAACATGTGGCTGAGGCATACATTTTCCTTCACATGGAATCAAGCTGTTTTGATTCTCGGTCCGGGGGCTGAGTGCTCAAATGTTGTGGCCTTTGTGACCTGTCGTGTGGCAGTGATCACCACTGAATCTGCCACTAGCTGTTCTCCCAGATAAGGGTCTTCTAGAGAGCCCAATATAGGTGATCCACCTTTTCAGGGACTGCTGAGGAAGTGTAGGGATGCTTCCAAGCAGCCTTTGTCACATCTTGGAAGGTATCGACCAATGGCGGGACCACCACTGGTTTTTGGATCCTTCTGTCATAGCTACTTTGTGAGGCGACATCTCTCAGGATCTAAATCCTTGGTGTCCCACCCCATATTGTCTTGGATGTGCCTCATTATATCCATAAATGTTGTGTCGTCTGGTGGGACCTTGGCAAATCCCTTGGATCCGGTGAAGGGATGCTGAAAGGAGAGCCTGATCTAGAGGACACAAGAGGAAGAGTGAGATTCATCAGAGGAAGAGGAATCTGACCTCCTGCGGTGCTTCTTTGTCCTGTGTACACTTGGTGAGCAGGAAGGGGTCTGTAAGGGAGACCTCAGCAGCTTCTTCTCCTTGGAATGGCCCCTAGGCTTAGGGCTTTCATCTCTAGGGGACGGTCTGGTTGGGCTTTCTTCTCTTGGAGGGACCTATGGAGGGGGGGTTGGTCTTCCAGGGGTGGTTTGCTGAGAACCACGTCCTTCCTGATGGTTTCCCACCAATAGGAAAACAATTCCTTGATCTCTGAAATGTTAAGGCCCATGGTCTGGTCTGGCATCTGCCTAGACATCTGGGCTGAGGGACAACCGGTCTGCAGTGGAGGCAACTGACCTTTTCCCGTGTCGACAGTTTGTGGTCCGACGCACCTGTCGTCTGGTCCTTGGGTGGCATCGGTTTGTGTAAGAGGTCTGCATCCTCTCAGCCTCCTGACATCTGATCATCACTTAGGTGTTCGACCCTGGCGTTGGTGCCCTCTTCATCCATATGTCTGGATGGGCTGACATCCTGTATTGCAGAGGCGTCGTCCCTTCTGTGGGACAGGACCTCGATTGGTGGCCGTTGGTCCTTGGACTGTTCGGTGGACATCTGATCTGATGTCCATTTAGGGTCTGAGGTCCACTTAACAGATGCTAGTTCTGAAGTCCGTTTAGCGGACATCCCCAAGATAGTTCTGGGGGGTTGGGAAGCTGATCTCAAGTGGTCAGAATTCTGGTGCCAGTCCAGGGAGTCGGAACCTGATACAGAGGCAGACTTGGAGTGCACCTTGACTGGGCAATCTGAGGAAGCTGATCAGCCTGTTGAGCCTGAAGGCCGGCTGGAAGAGTGAACCTGAGGCCGGACTTTCAGGAGCTGGAGGTTGAATGCAGAACCAGAGCCACCTGACGTCTGGACCTTGGCCAGCGGATTCTGGGTCTTTGGCTGAGATGGAGACCTGTTCGAGCGATTTGTTGAATCCAAACTCCCCCTGGAGTCGGATGTCCGTGTGGATGGAGAGTGCTCTTTCTCCCTTTCCCCTCCTTTTTTTCTTTATCCTTCCCTGACCTATGAGAGCATCCTTCCTTGAAGGAGGTACTTTTTTGCATTGCTGCCAATTTTTTCTCTAAAAGAAAAGTCTCTAAAACCTTTTGGTGGTGGATCCTCATCCAACTATTAAAGTTTTGACAGATAGGACAGGCCTTAATGTCGTGCTCCAGACCTAGGCACCTGACACAGGCCATGGAATCTGTTTGCCGGAAGCACACTTAGATGAGTGTCTTTCAATGGATGACGTCAGGGAAGATAACATACAGGAAGAGAAATAAAGGCAAACTTTCAAATAAAACAAATAAAATAAAAATACTTAAGTAATGGTGTCATTCGGTAGCTGACGGCATCTGTGAAGCCGATGCTTGCAAGTCAATGGTGGGAAAAGAACTGAGGGATGCTGGGGGGACCGCCCCTTTTATGATGCAGGGAACATCGGGGACGGGGCTGACATCGGGGACGGGGCTGACATCGGGGGTGGTCCCCTGCTGTATGTTGCTAGCTAGAATTTTCCCATGGGGTCCTGCTGCCTAAGAGCTTCAGTCCAAATGGTGTAACCTGCTGCAAGAGCTGTATCTTGAAGTGAGATCCTCTGGTCCCACTCCTGCTTTACAGTGACCTGCTCACTCAGGTGCAGGGGACCCTGGTCTATCCGGATCTTGGGTCCCTGCGGCTGCATGCCTGGCTCCAGAGGACATAGCCATAACCTGCTTTGGCGTTTCCAGGAGTGGCTGATGTGTTGGTGGCTGCTAGAAGACTTACACCAGGGCTACTTATTCCATGAAGTAGAAACATTTTGCCATTTGGGCATCGACCTGTCACTTGGACCCTTTCACCTGTCTGGTGAACCAGGTCCTGGAGTGCCTCTTATCCCTCGCTGACTCAGGCCTTAAGTATTCCTCCTTTAAGGTGCACATGTCTGCCATCTCTGCTTTTCACGTGCCAGTGGATGGTCATCTGGTAGCCCAGTTAGATGTGGCCCGTATGTTTTTGCAGGGCATTCTACATTTGAAGCCCCCTGTGTGCAACCCTGTCCTGGCTTGGGACCTGAATTTTGTTTTGGAAAAATTGATCCTACCTCCATTTGAACCAGCTGCGTCTTGCAAACTACACTTTCTCTCTTGGAAAGCATTGTTTTTAGCTGCTATTACTTCTGCTCGAAGGATTTCTGAGCTTCAGGCTCTCATATGTGAGCAGCCTTATTTAATGTTTCACAAAAACAGGGTCTCTCTGCGTACCAGTCCAAGTTTTCTTCCTAAGGTGGTGTCTGCGTTTACCCTTAATCAATCCATCCACTTTCCTGTTTATTTCCTGGAGCATGCCAATCCAGGGAAGCATTGCTCCATACTTTGGATGTGCACACGATTTTGCGCTACTACACACATCATACCAAGGACTGCAGAAAGTCCAAATAATTGTTTGTTTCCCTTGCCCCTGGAAAGGAGAGCTCCCCGGTTTCTAAACAGTGCTTGTCCAAATGGTTGGCCAGCTGTATTACTTTTTGTTATATGAAGTACGGTAAGGAACTTCTTGTGGATGTTAAGGGCCATTTCACCAGGGGCATGGCCGCTTCGGCTGCTTGTTTCAGGAATGTTTCGGCTGCTGATATTTGTGCAGCTGCTACTCGGAGTTCTGTCCACACTTTTACCAAGCAGTATAATTTGGACATTGCCTCTTGCAGGCGGGCAGGTTTTGGTCTAGCCGTGCTTCAGGGTCTCCTCTCAGGAGGTCTCTGGGTTCTGGTTTCCTTTTTGGGTCTTTTTCTGCTATCACTGATTGGGACTCATTCCATAGGTGTGACCTGCTGAAAGAGATATCCCCGATCAAAATAGTACAGTTATGTAAGGCTTTACTGTAACAGCAGGTTTTTGAGGGAATCTCTGTCAGCAGGTCATGCTGTCCCTCCCACCTTCCCCCTTGCCTGGAGTCATTCTGTTCCAGCCTGGTTAATTTTCTTTCTTTGGTGCTCCTACCTTGTTTAGGCCTAGGCACCCATTCTCTCTCCTGGGTCCTCCCCCCAGGTAGGCTGGGCATGGATGGTCTCTGGCAGGAACAAACTAAGGAGGGAGCAGAGCTGTCTACACCTTTATATGGTGTATGAAGTCAGCAAGCTGATGTTGGCGTGGGCAGTCCCTAGTAGACTGCTACAGAAAAAGGCTTCTGTGGGATCCTAGTGCCCAATGACTGAGTTCCATAGATGTGACCTGCTGAGAGACAGAGATTCCCTCAAAGATTTACTGTTATGGTAAGTCCTTACGTAACTGTACTGTCTGGAGGGCCAGGTCCCTGGACTGCTCCACAGCCTCCTTGGATGACCCAACTATCAGTCAGTCATCCAGGTAAGGGCATACCAGACTCCTCTGCATCTCTGGAATGCAGCCACCACTGCAATGCACTTGGTGAAGACCCTGGGGACCAAGGAAAGGCCAAAATGCATGACCCAGAATTCATAAAGACCCCCCTCTGTGCAGAACCGGAGGCAACACTGGTAGGATGGATGGAATGGAATGTGGAGAAAGGCATTGTGGAGGTCCAGGAGGTAGAATCACATACCGTACTCCAGGGATGGAATGATTTATTTATTGAATTTTGGTAACCGGGTAGGCCCTCTGAGACAAGAAGGTCCCTTTTTCAGGGGTGAACCGGGAAGTGCAGTGCATTGATAGTGCATTCCTTGATGGAAGAAATTATTTTGGTTCAGAATGACCATCTGGAAACTTTGCATCCTCAAAAACTGATTCAGATCATGAAGATCCAGTATGGGGTGCCAGCCCTCCATCTGTTTTGGAACCAGGAAGTACCTGGACACGTAACCCTGGCCTGCCGTGGAGTCTGGGACACAGGCGATCACTCCTTTCTTGAGGAGCTGAGCAACATCCTACGTGAGGGCAGACAGCATGTCCTGCAACACCATGGACTCCCTTGGTGTGTGGGGTTGGTACAGGGGGGGACAGCCTCGAACTCAAGAGGCAACCCTCTTCCCACCACTTCTAACACCCATCTGGCCAAGGTGATGATGAACCAGTTGTGCCAGAAATGGTAAAGCCAACACCCCACAGGGAGCAGAGTCGGGGACTGGATGGGTGGTAGGCACCTCCCCAACCTGTCACTGGACAGCCTTGGAGGGGGTACTGGCATCGGCTGCCAGAGGGGCACCACCACTCCCACCCCCACTCTTCTTGGGGCCCTGACCAGCGAACATGGTCTTGGGTCAGCAAGCCTGAGATTGCACCTGCTGGGGCTGCTGCAACAGAAAGGGCTGAAACTGAACGGGCTTCTTCTTTGGCTTCTGCTTTTTCAGGTCCTTCTATAAGGATGTCACAGAACTGAGGGTGGCATTGGACTTCTCAGTCCTGGTGAGATGCCTGTCCCCACCCAGGCTGAGGAGGTCACTGCCCAAGAAGGGGACATTGGCCAATTTGTGTTAGGTGTCTGCCGTGGAGGTGGAAATCCACAGCCAGGCCCTGCAATGCATTGCAATGGCTGCTGCCATGGAATGGGCGCAAGAGTCGCTGATGTCCAAGGTCATCTGGAGTTGGTGTTTAGCCAGCAGTTGACTCTGGTCTCTGACCACCTTAACCGCCATCTTCAGATCAGGAGAAAGGTGAGGGAGGACATGGTTGGGGACTCCCATCAGGGAGTGAGCAAAACTGGCCATCATCAAGGCATAACTCGCCTGACAGTTACCGAAGGAGGATGCAGCATACACATTTTTGGACTCCTTATCAAGGGTCTTTGTCCACATCCCCCAACATTGCCGGTCTTCCAAAAAACAGAGTCAGCTACCAGTCCCCCGTCCAAGGGGTGGTCTGAGAAACTGGGCAAGGAGCCAGTAGTGACTGCATAGTTGCAGACCATACTGGCTGAGACAGGGCTGACCACCTGGTTGTCCAAGCACAACTAGTGCATGGCAGCTGTTATGTCTCAGCAAGGACTTTCACACACATGCTAGGACTCATGGCAGAAGCCACTGTCACAGTACCACTGGCCATGCTGCACATGTGGATTCCACAGTAGACCCTAAGAGTCCAGTGGGATCAGCTCACAGATAACCTAGAACAGATGTTCTAGTCACATCCCCTGTATGCAAAGTGCTCAAGTGGTGGACGGAACCCAACAACCTATTTAAGGAGATTCCATTCCTGATCCTCTACCTTCTACAGATTCTCACCACAGATGCTTCGGGGATATGCTGGGGAGTGCACTTGGGTCCTCATCAGACATAGGGCATGTCATCGCTAGTGGAAAGCATCTTGCACATAAATGTTCTAGAAATGCGAGTTGTTCCATATGGCATCCAGGTCTTCCAGAACCACTTGACCCCAGGTCCTCTTGTACTATGGATAATATCAGTGTGATGCACTACATCAACAAATATGGGGTGGGACTCAATCCTATCCACCCTACAGGGAAGAATGGGGGTTTTGTACTGGGCTCTAGAACATGGTCTAGAACTATCAGCAGTACATGTTCTAGGCACCCAAAATGACTTGGCAGGCCACAATCCAGGATGCATGAGTGGGAACTGCTGACCTCAGTGGTCGACAACCTATTTGAAAGATGGGGTCGTCCAGAGTTGGATTTTTTTGCATCCCCACACAAAGCAAAAAGAACAGTTACACAAGATCTTATCATAACAGTAAATCTTCAAGGGGATCTCAGTCATCAGGTTACATTGTAGGAACCTTCGCCATTGGTAAAGAGGAATCCACACGGAAGATTTTCAGTAGTACAACTGGGGTCGCCCATGTCCACAGACATCAGCAACCCTATAAAGGTGCAGGTGGTCCCACTCCCTCCTCAGTTCTTTCCCTCCGGAGATAAAAAAAGCAAGACTCATGCCCTTGGGTGCCGAGGAGAGACCGAGGGACCCAGCTCTAGATAAGCGGGTAATTAAACTAGGTAGGGGGGAAGGTGAGTGCATAGCTAGCAAGCAGGATCGCCAGGCTGGAGTGCAAAACGCACTGGCCCCCCCTTGATAATGTTGAAGGTAAGAGGAGAGGACCACTGAGAGGAGGGGGGCAGACTAAGGAGCTGAGGTGGGGGGGGGACGGATGGGAATGGGTGGAAGGTGGTCTCTTTAAATGCAAGGAGCCTGGGTAATAAAACAGCAGAGCTTCAGGCGCTCCTTGCAGAGAGGAGTGTGGACATCACTGCAGTGACCGAGACTTGGTCCAACCAGTATCATGATTCGGATATGGCAATCCTGGGGTATAAAATTTACAGGAGAGACTGGGGGTGAGGAGAGGGGGTGGGGTAGCACTTTATGTGAGGGAAGGGATCAGATGGACGAGGGGGAGGAAGGGAGGACAGAGGCACTATGGATGCAGCTTCTGGATTCCAAGGGTAGAAAGTTGAGGTTGGGGTTGGTGTACAGACCACCAGCCCAATCAGTGGAACTGGACAGGGAGTTAGTGGAGCAAATAAGGAGGGTGTGTAGAAAAGGGAGTGTGGTGACTAGGGGATTTCAATCTGCCGGGGTTAAATTGGAGCACCCCTGCCACCTCCAGTGTCAGGGAGCAGGTGTTCCTAGACGTGATCCAGGATGGTCTCCTGACATAGCTGGTCAGTGGGCCAACACGACTAGGTTAACACGCTGGACTTGGTGCTGTCATATGGGGAGGCAGTCAGGGAAAACAGGTGGAAGACCCACTAGCTGGTAGTGACCACCAAACAGTGTGGTTCACTCTCAAGTTGGGCAGGGAATCTGGAGGCACAGTAACAAAAGTGGGGGATTTTAGGAGGGTGGACTTCTAGAGGATGAGAGAAATACTGCAAGGGAGACTTCAAGTATTAGGCCAGAAATGGATGCACAGCAAAAGTGGGAAATTATTAAAACTGTGCTAACAGAGGCTACAGACGCTTGCACCAGGACTAACAGCAAGAAGTGCAGAGCCAGGAAACCATGCTGGCTGAGCAGAGAAGTGTTGGAAGGGGTGGGGGCAAAGAGAGCTGCATACCAGAAGTTCAGGAGAACGAGGAAGGAAGAGGACAGGGAGGCTTATGTGAGTTGGTCCAAGGAGGTGACCAAGTGAGAGTAGCCAAGGCCTCCAGGGAGCTAAGGTTAGCGCAGGGCATCAAGGGAGGGGAGAAGGACTTTTTTAGATATGTCAGGGAAAAGAGGAAGTGCAGAGACCATACAGTGAAGATAATGTGGGGAGGGGAGTGGGTGGAAAAGGGAGAGGAACAAACAGAAGTACTAAATGAATACTTTTGCTGCATTTTCACAAAGGAGAAAGATGGTCCACTACCACCATGGACTGGGAGGGTGGGAGGAGGAGATGATAGATGGAATGATCAAGGGAGTAGAGCACTAGAGGGTCTGAGGGCATTAATGGTGGACAATGCACCAGGTTCTGATGGCATCCACCCCAGGGTGCTGAGGGAGATGGCGGAGGTGATGGCCAAGCCACTGGTGGACCTGTTCAGCACCTCCCTGGACATGGGATGGGTGCTTCAGGACTGGAGGCTGGCCTATATGGTGCCCATACACAAGAGTGGTCCTAGGGATGAACTAGGAAATTATCGGCCTGTCAGTCTCACTTCCATAGTGGGCAAATTTATGGAGATGATACTGAAGGAGAGGCTGGTGTTGTTCCTCGAGGGTAATGACCTCCAAGATGGGCGGCAGCAAGGGTTTGTCTCAGGGAGGTCTTTGTCAGACCAATCTAATAGAATATTATGACTGGGTAACAAGAGAGCTGGATATGGGTCATGCTGTAGATGTCCTGTACTTGGACTTGGACAAGGCCTTCAATTCAGTGCCTCATGGGAGGCTGGGGAAGCTGACTGCTGCGGGGGTGGAGACGAAGTTGACAAACTGGATAAGGAACTGGTTGTGGGGGAGGCTGCAATGGGTGGTAGTGGGGGTGGCTCTCGACACTTAGACTGGTGACAAGTGGTGTGCTGTAGGGCTTGGTGCTGGGTCTGGTGCTATTTGGGCTCTTTATCTCAGATACTGCACATGGAGTTGGGAGTAGGGTTAGTCTGTTTGCAGATGATACCGAAATGGGGGCAGTGGTGGACGACGAGGATGGATGGAAACAACTACAAGGGGACCTAACCAAACTGGAGGTATGGTCAGAGAAGTGGCAGCTGGGATTCAATGCAAAAAAATGCAAGGTTATGCACTTGGGGCAAAAGAACCCAGGGAGGGACTATTGGTTGGGAGGGGTGAGGCTGGGGATCACTGAGAAAGAGAAGGACCTAGGGGTGTTGGTAACAGGGAGCATGAACAACTCTGCCCAATGCAGGAAAGCAGAAGCTAGGGCGAACTGGATGCTGGACTGTATCGCAAGGGGTTTCTCGTCCAGGCATAGGGCGGTGATCCTGCCCCTCTACAGATCTTTGGTCAGGCTGCACTTGGAGTACTGTGTGCAGTACTGGCAGCCATATCTGAAGAGGGATATTAATTTACTGGAAGGTGTGCAACGGAGGGCAACAAAAATGTTACAGGGGATGGAAGGCAAGGCCTACGAGGACAGGCTGAATGAGCTGAACATGTACAAGCTGAAGGAGAGGAGGGATGGGGGATATGATAGAAATGTTCAAGTATTTGAGGGGGGATAAACAAAGCTAGCACTGAAGGGGTGTTTTAACTGAGGAAGGGTAGATACATGAGGGGGCATGGACTACGACTGGAGGGCATAAGATTTAGGAGGATGATGAGGAGGCACTACATCAAGGAGAGGGTGGTGTCTAAATGTAACGCTCTACCAGAGGGGGTGGTATCATGTAAGACAGTAGGAAGTTTTAAGAGGGTGTGGGAAAGAGCAAAAGGGAGGGTCTGGGTGGAGGGGGCTGAGGCCGTCATGGGAATAACAGATGGGGAGGGGGTTGGGGCAGCTGCAATCTAGGGGGCTAGCTGCACACTCGGGCAGACATTGACAGACTGGGTGGTCTGTTTCTGCTGGCAGATTCATATGTTCACATATAAAAAGATGGAATATAGTAGATAGCCAGGTCCTGAATAGGATCCCCGAGAACGGGGGTGGTGGGAGAGAAATCATACCTGATGACTGAGATCCCCTTGCAGATCTACTGTTATGGTAAGTTCTTACGTAACTGTTCTATCTTCTTCGGGGGTGTCTCAGTCATCAGGTCACAGCGCAGGAATGAATACCAAGCAGTGACAGGATCAAACGGACAGTCTGGGATGCTGGAGATCCATAAAGGTAAGACGGGAGTCCTTGCAGCACAGCCCTGCCAAATCCAGCATGGGCTCTTGAGGCAATATCCAGACTGTAATGCTTAGTGAAACTGTGGACTGTACTCCGGGTGGCAGCCGCACAAATGTCAGCAGCTGAGACCCAAGAAACAAGCAACTGAGGTAGCCATGCCTCTGGTGGAGTGAGCTTTGACAGCACCAGGCAATTCTTTGCCATACTTATTGTAGCAGAACGCAATGCAATTTGCCAACCATTTAGATAAAACACTGCTTAGAAACTGAAGCGCCCTCTCTACCTGGGGCGAAAAAAACTGCTTAGATTTTCTGGACTCCTTTGTCTGGAGCAGGTAATATTTCAATTCAGTTCAATTCAATTTTATTTTTTACCATGAAATACACCACTGAGTAAAACTCATTTGCAAAGAGGTCCTGGAGGGACGACACAAAGTACTGCGCACATCTGGTGTATGGAGAAGTGCTTCCCCTGGACTGATGCACACAGAAAAATAAACAGGAAGGTGGATAGACTGACTGAGTGTAAACTCTGAAACCACCTTAGGCAAAAACTTAGGATTTGTGCGCACAGACACCCTGTCTTTGTGAAAAATCAAATAAGGTTCCTCGCACCAGAAGGCCTGAAGCTCTGAAATCCTTCAAGCAGAAATAATTGCAACTAAAATAACGACGTGCAAGAGAGAAAGTGCAAGTCACAATTGGCTCAAAAGGAGACAAGGTCAACTTTTCCACAATAAAATTCAAGTCCCAAGCCAGGACAGGGGTACGGATTGGGGGTTTTAGACGGAGTATGCCCCGAAGAAAAGTACAGGAGTCATCCAGTTGAGCAATCGTGCGGTCACCCACGGGCTCATGAAAAGCAGAAATAGCCGAAAGGTGTACCCTGAGGGAGGAATACTGGAGGCCTGAGACAGACACAGAAATCAGGTAGGGGCGCTGCGGAGCAGCGAACAAGGAAGCAGCATTTTTCACGAGCTCCTGGGAGAATCTTTATAAAAGTTATACAACTTCGGTATTTTCCCATCCTAAGTTTACAAATGCTTATTCAGGTGATCAGGTTTTGAGAGATCTACATAATGCGAAAATCCAGAGGCACTTTGATGCCTTCGACTGATTTTTTTTGCACTCAAGAAGGCGCAGCGTGAGGAACAGCCTGCACAATATGGTGGGGCCTCGGGTTCTGGTGGCCTGTCGATGGAGGAAGCATCCCTAAGCTCTGTTAGTGCCACTCTGCATCAATTAGTTAAAACGGTGCAAGAGCTGGATAAAACATTTGATGCCATTACCCCGAGAACATCTGCTCTTGAAACCCGTATGGACTACTGTGAGAAAACGGTCCAGTGCTCGGAGGCATCGGTTCTCAAGTCCATTGATGCAATAGCTAAGTTAATTAAAGAGAATGCTCTGTGGAGACAACCCTTGGAGACCATTGAGAACCAGACCAGAGAACGGAATTTACGAGTGGTGGGGTTGGCTGAGGAAACAGAGGAAGAAGACGGTCTTGCCTTCACTCATATGTTTTCACCAGCTCTATTGGGATTTATGGATGCTGATCCCCCACTGTCTATGGAAAAGGCGTACCGAGTTACTCCTCCTTGAGTAGCTCTGGATCCCACTGCTCCTCAGACACTCATGATCGTCTTCCCGGGAGTTGGAGACCAGGAACGAGTGCTGGCAATAGCGAGGAGATGCAGAACCTTGAAATATGGAGATAATAACTTGATGCTTTTTCTGGATCTTTCCTTCAGCACTCACCAACACAGAAGGGCATTTGATAGGATCAGGGGCCGTCTGTGACAACTGAAAGTGTAACACCAGTTACTGCTTCCCGCTAAACTCTGCATGGTGTGGAACGAACATCAGTATTTATTTAATGATCCTAAGAAGGCAGACAAGTTTATAAACCGTATTGAGCAGGAGATGGCCAAAGTGGAGGAAGCTGAGAAATCTTATGATGAGGACTGAGAGAGCTATGCAAGTACTGTATGTTTGTTTGAGTGATGCGGGGGGTAGATCGTTTTGACTTGTTTTACTCTTGTTGCCTATTACAAACATTTTGCTGCTCATTTTTATTATTCTTTAGGACACTGGCTGTCTACTTACAATAGCAGCATCTTGTTTTAAAGGGTCTGCCTACCCAAGTTGTGCCGAGAAGACGTTTATGTTACTGTTTTGTTTTTCTCGTCATTGCATATTGGCACTAAGACTTTTATTATTACAGAGGGCTTCTCGCTACTCTGAACTGGCAAATATTTGAATAAGACATTTTATTTGATTATTGTACTGTCTCAGTCCATTCCCCCCCCCCAAGTTTCTTTATCCTCCCTGTGACAGGTCACCCTCGTCCTCCACCAACCCTACCGGTTTCAGGGTCCTTTGGGGTCTTGAGGCGCTAAGCGCACCATGGCAGATCCCCTGAGCCAGTCCGGAGGCATCATCCTTGGTGGCCCCTGCTGTTTCTTCTGTTACTCGCTGTGATTCTACGCCCAAGACCCCCGAAAGTGGTGGCGCATGCGCATGGAGGTGCACATGCGCACCTCAGCTCCAGTGCTAGGTCTCTTCACCCCTCCCTCAGCCTAATGCCGGCAGTCCTTGGAGCACTGCCACCACTCCAGCCTCCACCAGGGGGTAGCCAAGCTCAGAGAACACCACTTACACCCTCTTGAGACAGAGGGCCGCCAGCCGGCAGCCGTTCATGTCCTCTCCCCACCCCCGCGCTGACCTCCGATGACCCAGGTTTGTTTCTGAACCTGGGTTGCCAGCATGGCATGAGATGTGGCGTCCAGCGCCTCAACCCTCTGCACCACCGGACCAGCCTTCTCGGTCCATTTTGAGGGTCAATTTTCCATATGTTACTTATCTGGGTTATAAGTTTTGTTAGTATTCATTGTTTATGCTAGTTACCTAGACTTGTTGTTGCTGTTATACTGATCACTAGCCTTGTTATAGATTTTTCCTGAGAGCTGGGGGACTTGTCAGAATGTTTGGATATTTTGAATGCTTTGGGGGATTCTTTTTAGACCTTAGTCTCACTTTGGTAAAAGGGCAAGTCGTTGAATTTATTCTATATATGATTCCCCTTTGTCCTTCCTGGGCTGCAAGCGATGGGGTTATATTATGTTGTATACTACAATGGTATTCCCCCCCCCAATGTCGTATTTAATGAGGGGGTGTCCTACATTGATCCTTGTTAAGTGATGATATGCTTTCCTCATGCATAGTTGTTATCCCTCTGTGTGTTTGTGTATTGTAAGTTCTTGCTTGCAAAATGCATAAATAAAAAGTAAAAAAAAAAAAAAAATCAGGTAGTCCAGGACGTTTCACAGGACAGATGAAAGGGTTGAGGGAATGCTTGGTAGCCCAGATGGCAAACCGCTTCCACTTCATAGCATAAGTGGCACAGGTAGGAGGCCTGCAGGTGGCCACCAAGATGTCCGCCACCCTGCTAGAGACCCCAAACCTGGCGATGGCTACATTCTCAGGAGCCATGCACGCAGATGGAGAGACCCAAGATTGTGATGGATCAGGGTCCCCCAATCCTTGGTCAGCATATTCCTGCAAAGGGGAAGAGGGACCAGAGGATCCTCTTCCAGCTGCTGAAGAAGAGGGAACCATATCTGGTGGGGCCAGAATGGGGCTACCAGAATCATGCTGGCCCCTCCATTTGCAGCTTGATCAGCATCCTCTGTATTAGTGGAAATGGAGGGAATGTGTACAGAAATCTCCCACTCCAAGAGGAGGACAACGCGTCTCACCAGAAAACTCTAGGCCCTGGATCTAGTGAGCAGACTTTGGGCAGTTTTGCATTGAGTGGGGATGCAACAAGGTCCAACTCTGGAAGACCCCATCTGTAAAACAAATCTTCCGCTACAGATGACAGCAGCTCCCATTCATGCATGCCGAACCGAGTCCTGCTGAGACTGCCCACCAGGGTGTTTAGAACACCTGGGATGTGGACAGCAGAGTGTGTCAGACTATGCTCCAATGCCCACTACCACACTTGCATGACCTCCCTGCAAAGGGGGTACAAGTGAGTCCTGCCCTGCTTTTTGTTGTAGTAGACTACACTCAGATTGTCTGACTTCACGAGCAGTTGGCCTGGAGCAAGCTGTCCCTGAAATGCCTGCATGGCATACAGCACCACTCATCTCCAGGATGTTAATATGCGGGGCGGCTTCCCACTGGGACCAGGAGCCCTGGGTTTGAAAGGGACCCATGTGGGTTCCCCAGCCCAGACCTGATGCATCTATGGTGAGAATCTGTTGGGGAGAGGAAACCTGGAAAGCGACTCCCTAAAGAAGATTCGAGGAATCCATGCAACTTTGCAAAACTTTGCTGACTGGGGAGGAGACCAGGACTAGTTGGTTCAGCTCATCCGTGCGCTGATCCCACTGCACTCTGAGGGTCCACTGAAGGATGCACATGTGAAGCCTGGCCAGTGGAACAGTGGGAATGGCCTTAACCATTAGACCCAAGAACATGAGAGACAGTCTGGCAAGAATGTACCAATTCTGCGCTACTTCCTGAGCCTGAGCTATAAGGGATTCTGCCCTGTTTTGGGTTAAGAAGGACTTCCCCTGCTCAGAGTCCAGAACCGCCCCGATGTATTGCAGTCTTTGGGATGTACTAGAAAAGACTTGGGCAGGCTGTTATGCCCAGAGAGTGGAAAAGCTGGAGAGTATGTTCCGGAGTCAGCAACAGCTGATCCCTGGACGGGGCCTTGAGAAGCCAATCATCCAGATAAGGGAAGATATACAGTCCCTCTCTTCAGAGAGTTGCTGCAACTGCTGCTAAGCATTTGCTAAAGACACGCGGCGCAGAAGATAAGCCAAAGGGCAGCACCTTGAATTGGTAATGTTCGCTCTGAAAGGCAAAGCAAAGAAACCTCCTGTGAAGAAGAAAGACCGCAATGTGTAGGTAAGCATCCTGCATGTCCAGTGAGCCAAGCCAGTCCCCGGTCTTGAGGAGGGGCAAGAGGCCTGGCAAAGTTACCATCCAAAACTTTTTGTACTGGACAGAGATTGAGGTCCTTGAGATCCAAAATGGGCCTCAGATCCCTGGTCTTTTTGGGGACCAGGAAGAACCTGGAGTAAAACCCCTGATTTCTCTGATGTTTTAGCAACAGCTCAGTTGCCTACTTGCACAGCAGAGACTGCACTTCCTCCCAGAGAACAGAAAAGTGGGCCAGGGGATAGGTGGAGGGTGGAGGAGGAGTATCTGGAGACTGTTGAATGAGCTCCAGGGTATGACAGCTCTCTATAATCTGTAGGATCCACGCATCTCAAGTTATGGTTCTCCATTGATTCAGATGGAGGGAGAACCAAAATCCAAAAACCACCTCCTGGGTCTGGGCCAGGGCCATAGAAGGGTGGTCTGGCAAGGAATCAAGCTAAGGCAGGGCTAGCTGTGGAAACTGATCTGTCATTTCTGGGATGCTTGGTCACCGCTCCAGAGCTGGAGGGGGCAGGCAAGGAAGACTGGGCTCTGTGCTTGCCCTGGGTGCAGGCGCCAGAGCCTGGTCTATTGGCCTGTTAACGAAAAGTAGAGCATCCCCTACCATGGGGCTGAGTGTGGTAGAGAGAGTGAACTGATTTAAGGGTCATGCCAGAGGCCTGCAGATCATTACTTAGAAATATAGACTTTGATGGCAGATAAGGACCACTTGGCCCACCTAGTTTGCCCATTTCCCTATCTACAGGATAAGCTGCAGATCCTAGAACCAACAGCCTATTTCTTCCTACCCCCCCCAACAAGAATTGCCTTATGTTTGTTGTGCACACCGCCTTAGCCTCTGGGTGCTTTCCACTTGCACTCCCCTTCCAATGTTATATTTAGCTCAATTCTGTTTTTATGGAACTTCACACATTGGGAATTCTGTGTTAAAACGTTTTATTTATCACCATCCTTTTAAATCGTGAACATATAAAATTTCACACTAAATGTTTACTATATTCTTTTTGTGAAAAAAAGTTTGTTATTGCTTTCAATGCAATGCATGTCTATACTTTACCACACTTGTTAGAGTTCTATTTTCTCTCACATGTCCACATACTCGCAATAGCATTTCAGTTTGTGCAAAGCTTCTTGGCGCAATTGGCTATTCCTCTCATTACCCAGGTTCTGTCTTGTTCAAAATAATTCCGCGTCATCACCTTTTATTTTATTTTTTGCCTGAAATCCAGAGTGCTGTTTCTTTCTTTAGCAGTGCAGGGGAAACGTTTAGGAGACGCCAGTCTCATGCTTGTTTAGCGCTCTGAGCGCTTACTTTTACCATTGCCTCCTTCATCCTGCTCCTTCCTGCTTCGAGTAGCCCAGCCTCCTCGGTGCCTCCACGAATCAAGCGTGATGACTTGTACTAATCAGCTGAAGTTTCGGAGAAAAAAATCTCCATCATCAGAGCTATCTGTTTAAGCATGTGTGGCCTTTTTATACCCACTTTTAACTTAACCTTCTTAAAACTTTTTACATTTTTTCTTACTCAGTACCTTCATACTTCATATTTAGCAACTTTGTTTGACCTCTCATATCTAGACTTGCTCCTGTTTATTTATCTATGACATTAAATACTACCCCATCTTTTATACATTCAAATCTTTGAATACATAACAAAGACAACTCTTCTTTACAGAGTCATAGTTACTTTTTCCTTAACGATTCTTAAAAAACATTCTTTACCCCAAAGGTTTTTTTCCTTTTTCCTACTAATAAATTTGAATGCCATTGCCTTCATAGTTAACCCATTCAATACTATTACATCTCTCCTATACTGGGCATCAGCAAAGATCGCAAAAGGTCAAAAGTGTAAATTCTATTCTTTTCTTTTCATTATTCATATTCTCTTCTACATCTCTTACTATTATCATAATCCTGTATACTTTGTATATCATTTCAACGGCATGGTGCCCGAAGGTCAACCAAAACATCTAAAGGTAATTCTTAAATACTTGTTACCTTTCTTTTCTACCTATACTTTTTATCTTTTTTATGCCACATTTCACTCTTAATTTTCCACGTCATTATTCTCTTTATTTTAACAGATATCATAGATAACTATTATAGCCTGCATCATCATTCAGTCCATTTGGTACCAAAGTCTGCAATTCAGAAATCCAGAATGCCACTCTTTGGAGAAGTATTTCTTTTAGATTTCCTCCTCTAGATGGCATTTCTACTTTCTCTAGTCCTACGTGTGTGAGGGATGCAGCTGACCCATGGCCTGCCTCAATGTAATGTTTAGCCATTGTATACTTCAGGTTTTTACTTCTAATGGCTGTCTTGTGTTCACCAATCCTTATTTTTAATGCCCTTTTTGTTTGTCTTATATAGGCTTCTCCACACGGGCATTTCAACATGTAGATTACCCCTTCTGATGAACAGTTGATAAACCCTTTTACCTTATAATTTCTTCCATTCCTGGGATGATTAAAAATGTTTGTGTTTTTAGTCCCATTACAATGTGTACAGTTCCCACACTTAAAATTCCCTTGTGGGAGATTTGGCATCCAGTTTGGTCTATTATTTGGCTTTATTTCTGTGTATAACATTTGTACCAATACATCTTTCAGATTCTTATTCCTTTTATAACTGAATAATGGTCCTTTATCCACAATTTTAATGAGACTCTCATCTACTCTCAGTATTGGCCACTGTTTCTGTATTATTTGTTTCAGTTCCCCATACACATCATTATATTCAGTACTGAAACAAATTTGTTCGTCAGTATCACTTTGCTCCCTTATTTCCAATAGTTCATTTCTTGTTTTTCCATTCACTTTTTCCAATGCTACTTTCAATTCTTCAACCTTATAACCTTTATCCAATAAACATTGACACATTTCTTCTGATTCACTTAACCTTACTTCTTCTTCGCTGCAATTTCTTTTAATTCTAAGCAATTGTCTATACGGAATATTTCTTTTGGTGTGTGATGGATGTTGGTTATCATGGTGCAAAATTGTATTTCTGGCTGTATCCTTTCTATATAGCTTTGTCTCCAATTTAGTATTTTTTACATAAATCGTTAGATCCAAAAAATGTACTACTGTCTTGCTATAATTTGACACAAATTTTAAATTCATATCACACCCATTTATATATGTCAGAAATTCCTTCATATATATTCTTCTTCTCCTTTCCATATTATGAACACATTGTCCACAAAAAGAACCCATTTTTATATATTTATTGTGCCACTTGTTGTTTGTTTCATTCCAGATATATTCATTTTCCCATTCTCCAACATATATGTTAGCCAATGATGGTACAAAGGTTGTCCCCATGGCAGTCCCATGTATTTGCTTGAAAAATGATGTTCCAACTGAAAAATAGTTGTTTTTCAACACCAAATCTATGATAAAATCTGTTGGTGGTTGTCACAACCCCACTCAGCAGGTCAGACCCTCTGCTCCCGCAGTGCCAACCTCTGAGCACAGTCTTGTGAACAGGAACAGAACAGGGTAACCCTCCTGTCTGTTTTGTGGGTTAGAATCACCCTTTGTTCTCAAGTTCTGGAGGGATTCAAACTGTGAACATCTTGCTAGCGTACCCAAATGTACAGGCTCAGATAATTCTGCTAGTCGGGAAATGCCAGATATATTTTGCCTACGGGCACCTAACCAGGTCTACAAAATGAACCCTTAAGCACTCTATGAAAGACCTCAGATAAACTTTTACCTTTTTCCCAGTTTGGTATTACCAGTAAGCTTATGCACAGTATCAACTTTAACCATATATGCTTCACTTGTCAAAGAAAGAATTTCAAAGGCACCCCAACAGTAGCTTTAAAATAGAGGTTTACTTTAAAATAGATAAAAATGTAAGATGTAAATACAGAACAATATATCACAAAACCATACAATCACTTAAAAAAAAAAAGGTTATAAATACAAACCAAATCTCCTACCACAGTACACTTAGACTTGTCTTTCTAATGCATACCTTCTAACAGTGCCTGATGTTGCTTTTTCAGAGTCCAAACATGTATATCACCTAAAGGTCAGTCACAGCATAATTAAAACACTGTCTTGAACCTGCCTTCTCCATGATGTCATCATCTAGCTCCTCCTTTTCAGGATATATATTTATTATGGTAGCACGGTAGTGCTACCATAGTTAGGGTTGAGGAGCCATTTACATGTTAAACCCAAAGTTTTGCACCTTAATAACTTTGCAACTGTTTGATGGATTTTCCTGAAATTTGGAATACGTGATCAAGACCCATACACCTTGGGATCTGCCAAGTTTTGTACCAGTTGGATACACGGCTGTGGAGTTATTAAGCGTGATCTGCGTGTGCGTTTACGCTTTTTCTGGAATTCTACGGTCGGGCCTACAGGTCGCACAGTTCGCACGACAGCTCAAAATCTTCAGGGAACGTGTGGCTGGGGTACCCAATGTGCCTTTCAAAGATTTCATGAAAGAATATTAAACGGTTCAAAAGTGATTCAAAAAATAATTTCCCATTATAAGTCAATGGGAAAAGTTAACAAAAAGTTCGACAGTGTCGCAAATGCAGTTTTACTTTTGCAAATGGCCCTCTTACTTTCACAAATCCGCCATTTTGTTTTCGGTTAGTGATCAGAAAAATGCTTGCCATTTAAAATTGAGACCCTCTAGCAACCTAATTATTTTTGTATTCACCTAGTCGGAGCCTGAGGATGCTAGCCATGTCTTTATTTTGGGGTAAAACACCCCAGAAATAAGTTTTTCAAATTTCTGGAAAAAGTACTTTTGCAAAGTACTTTCATGCTCATGAAAGTGTCGCAAATTTTTGCAAAAGCTTTCGCAAATTGCGACAGTACTTTTCTAGGCTGTGGGGAAATGACAGCAATTATTTGGCACCCCGCTGCAAAAGAACGGTTTGGAGTTTTGGGCTGAAATTTGAAGGGAACGCAGCCGACATCTCACAGATGTGCCTTTCAGTGTTGTGTTGAAAAAATATTACACGGCGGTAAAGTTACAGCACTCCAAAGTTGACACTTTTTCCCATAGGATAACATTACGGCAGCCGACGCATTGCAGCAATCGTTTGGCGCCCTGCTGCAAAATAATGGTTTGGTCTTTTGGGCTAAAGTTTGCATGGGATACAGCCAACATCCCACAGATGTGCCTTTCAGTGGTTTGGTGAAAAAATATTACAGGGAGGCAAAGTTATGGCACTCCGAACTTCTGTTTTTTTCCCATAGGATAACATTACGGCGTTCACTGCGCGCCTTTGAGGGCCCGTATCTCGAAAACGGTGCGAGATAGAGTTATTGTCAAAAAACTCTTAGCACAAAACTAGCCAGGAAAGTGATAATACATATGACTTTTACATTTTGTTTCTATGTTGTACGGTTACTGAGATATAAGCAATTTACTATTCCAGCTCCTGATTTTTGTGTTCCGAGAGTCATTATTTTGCATACATTCTTTCTGCTCACTGTCTTTCTCTATACAGCTTATGGGAAACCAGCCTGTGCACTTACATTACTGTTACCATTACCGTTTCTGCTTGTGGTTCCATACTCGTTTCACTTACCGTTCATGTTTACGCCACCATGTGCATTACCCTTTGCGTTTTCATTTGCGGTTGCGTTTCTGTTGTTTTTAACATTTCTGTCTACAGTACTGTTTCTCTTTCTGTTTCGCTTTGTGTCACCATGCGCATTACGATTTGCATTTGTGGGCACAATGTTACTATGTGACAAGACATCGATAGCGGCCCGTGCTCCGCTTGCATTATGTGGCAGGAGCCTGGGTCCCAAAAAACCGCAGCTCCCACCACCGCATTACATTCACTATTTCTCATTATCATTCTCAAAAGAAGGAAAATTAGAGCAAAAAATCCATTTAATGCATCAGTTAGGGTTGTTCCACAGCGATAAAGCGAGAAATTCGATGTTAGGGTTGAAGCCCCTTTGCACCCTCCAGCCCACCCCCAACTGGAATCGAGTGCGCATTGGGGTCATCAGTCCTGTCACCCCATTCTCCTATTCCTCAGCTTCTTTCTACATGTGATGGGTGACAGTTAGGGCTGATGACCCCAATGCACACCCTGATTCCAGTTGGGGTGGGCTGGAGGGGTGCAAAGGGGGTTTCAACCCTAACATCGAATTTCCTCACTTTTGTCGCTGTGGAACAATCCTAACTGATGCATTAAACGGAGTTTTTTGCCTCTGATATATATATATATATATATATATATTATATTTATACACAAAACAGGAAGTCCCATCAAGAGGTATTAAATTCTGTGACTTCAGCAAAACTCATTTTCCAAATGATGACACTCTTAATTAAGACTGTGATTTCTCTGTCCCTTTGATCCATGAGCAGTTTCCTTTCTCAAACACATCAAAGGACTTTTTATGACTAACTGCCAGATCTCACTGAGGTGTAATGTTCTTTGTGACACCAGGTGCAATTTAACTGGGCTTCCTGAGGACGTCATAAAATGGATATTCCACTTCCTAGCTTTCAAAGCAAACTGAGAAGTTAATTGCATTACAGAGATCTGCTGTTTAAATATATCCTGTCCTTTGAAGTGAAACCTGGGGGTCATCCAGGAGCACAGCATTTCTAATGACAGACAATCACATTATATTTTTATTTTACAAAAATCATAGAGTAATCAGAACCAGCTGTCCAAGTGTCACAAAATTCCCAACCTAGACTGAATTTTGGGGCTCTATCCCCGGCATGGGATGAGCTTCCCAAATCAGTTCACTCCTCATGGACATGAGACAACCCATCTGAGTTCTGATTTTTCGCTCCAGCCCTATATAGAATTGTCATGTCATACCCTTGCAAAGCAAGACTCCATCTTAATCTACCATTAGTCTTACCCATTTGTGGTAGCCAAACCAGGGGGTTGTGATCAGTTTGTACCACAAAATGCTGCCCATACAAGTATGGCTCCAACCTCTTTAGGGGTCCACACTATGGCAAGACACTCCTTTTCCATAGTAGAGTATGCCTGCTCCCTGGGAAGTAACTTTTTACACAGGTACGCTACCGGGTGATCTTTCCCTTGGTTGGATGTCTGACTCAGCACTGCCCCAATACCCATGTCTGAGGCATTAGTCTGAACTATAAAGGGTCTGCTATAGTCAGGACTTGTCAATACAGGAGCACTGCACAATGCCTCCTTCAGTCTGGTAAAGGCTTCTTCACAGGCTGATCCCCAGGTAATTTTCTTTGGCATCCTTTTCTTTACCAGGTCAGATAGGGGAGCAGCCAGGGTACTGTAATTGGGTACAAATTTTCTATAGTACCCAGCTGTCCCAAGAAAACACCTGACCTGCTTCACGTTTCTGGTCTGGGCCATGCCTGGATCACCTCTATTTTTATTTGGTTAGGACAGAGCTGTCCCCAGCCTACCACATGCCTGAGGTATGCCACTTCTCTCATGGCCACCTGGCATTTCTCAGCTTTGACAGTGAGCCCGGCCCTTTGTATCCTGCCCAGCACTTCCCTAAGGTGGGACAGGTGTTCCTCCCAGCTGGTACTAAAGATGGCAATGTCATCCAGGTTTGCCACAGCGTACTCCTCTGCACCATTTAACACCTGGTTCACCAATCTTTAGAAAGTGGCCGGGGCATTCTTCATTCCGAAAGACATTACTTTAGATTCAAATAAGCCTATCAGAGTGATGAAGGACGACATTTCCCTAGCTCTGTCCGTCAACTCTACCTGCCAATACCCCTTGGTCAGGTCAATGGTCATAAGGTAGGTCGCCCCTCCCAACTTGTCCAGGAGTTCACCCATCTGGGGCATCGGGTGGGCATCTGACTTTGTGACTGCATTCAGTCCACAATAGTCCACACAGAAATGAGTAGAGCCATCTGGCTTTGGCACAAGGACTACGGGTGAGGTCCAGGGGCTGTGGGATCCCTGGATTACCCCTAAATCCAGCATCTCCTCCACTTCCCTCCTAATGTCCTTTTGGACAGCCTCCAACACCTAATATGCTGTCCACTGTATGGGCATCTGTGTCTTTGTCTCCAGATCATGAGTTGCTAAAAGGGGTTAGTCCAGGCTTGGCGCTAAACAATGGGGCAAAGTCTGCTAAAACCTCCCTTACTTCCTGGATCTTGTCCGGGGTCAGCTGGGGAGGCAATTTAACTGCCTCCACAGAGGGCTCCCACTTACTTTCTTCCAGCAAGTCCAGAAGGGGATCTCCTTCATCCGTCCCCTCCCCAGGACTACACACTGCAAACACCATGTGAGTCCTATTGGCATATGGCTTCATCATGTTGACATGGTACATCCTTTCTGTCGGTCTTTGGTCAGGTAACTCTATAATAAAGATCACGTCATTTACCTTCCTAACTACTTTGTATGGTCCTGCCCACTCAGCCTGCAGCTTGTCTTTCCAGACCAGAATAAGGACCATGACTTCCTGACCCACCATGTATGAGTGAGCTCTAGCTCTGTGGTCGTACCACACTTTTTGTTTCTGTTGGGCAGCTGCCAGGTTGCTCTGGGCTGCCCCATAAGCTCCTTTAGCCTTTCCCTAAACCTAAGGACATAATCCACTATGGGAGTTCTCTGGGTGGTGTGCTTGCCTTCCCAGTCCTTCCGGATCAAGTCTAGGGGCCCACGTACCCAGTGTCCATATAAGAGTTCAAAGGGGGAAAATCCTGTCGACTCTTGGGGCACCTCCCTGTATGCAAACAACAGGTGGGGAAGGTATTTCTCCCAGTCCCTCCCATGCTGTTCAGCAAATGTCTGGAGCATAGTCTTCAGGGTACCATTAAATCTTTCCACAAGCCCGTTGGCTTGTGGGTGATACAGTGTCGTGCATCTCTGCACCACCCCACATTTCTCCCACAAACATTTCAACAGGTCCAACATGAAGGAACCCCCTCAATCAGTGATAACCTCCTGCAGAAACCCAACATGGGAGAAAATCCCAAGTAAGGCATCTGCCACTTTGTCTGTCCTCAGTGAGGATAGGGTGACTGCCTCTGGGTACCAGGTGGCATAATCCACTAAAGTCAGGATGAATCGCTTCCCTGAGAAGCTGGGGGTATTTAAAGGCCCCACAATATCCATTCCCACCTTCTGGAATGGCTCCTCCACTATGGGCAATGGAATCAGGGTGGCTTGGGTTTTCTTGCCCGCCGTCCCTATTTCTTGGCACCGGTGACAAGACCTGCAATACTCCTTCACTTGCTGGGTGAAGTTGGGCCAATAGAAATTTTGGGCCAACCGCTGCCTAGTGCATGTGATTCCCAGATGACCAGACAAGAGAATATCATTTGCAATCTTGAGCAACTGCTCATGATACCCCTGGGGAAAGACAAGCTGCCTGCCTAGCACCCCTCCCTCTGTCTGCACAGCCTGAGTATACATAAGTCCATTTTCCCAATAAACCTTATGTCTGCCATCACCTCCCTGTGCTCCATCAGAGTCTGCCCAAGCCCTCAGCTTCTCTAGACTAGTGTCACTTCTTTGAGCAGCTGCAAACTTCTCACACCTTCCCAAGGCATGGGACAGGTCCCCTTCTGTCTCTAAACTAGGGTCCCTAGCACTAGCATCAGGGCACTCAGGATCACTGTCAATCCCAACCCTCTGACAATGGGTCACCCCTCCTTCTTCAGAGTAACCCCCGTAGCTGTGTGATTAACTGCTACTGGGGAAATTTCTATCCCCTTTTCATTAGTCTCCCCATCTGGAGACACAGGCTGGGGAACCAGCCTCTCAGTGGTTTCCTCAATGGCTTCTGTGGGGTTCAGGGAACTACAATTTTCCCTTGCTGCTTGGCTACAGGTAACTGCACACATCATCCCATTTGAGATTGTTGCCCAGGATCACAGCCACTGCTAAGGTTTTGGCTACAGCCACCTGTTGCACAGTTCCCCCTGTTTCACCCCAGTCTAGGAGAATGCTAGCGAGGGGCAATGTTTTCTCCCTACCAGTAAAATCTTGTACAGTGACGTATTTATTGGGTATAAGCTGACCAGGCTGTACCAGATCCCCTTTTACCAATGTCAGGGATGCCCCTGTGTCCCTTAACCCTTGCGTCTGTACACCATTCACCATGACTGGGAGCATGTGTTCCCTCATGTTCACAGGCATGCTTCCAGGGACACACAAACAACCCACTTCTTTCCTAGCCCCAGGTTGTGTATTGCTCGCCTTTTTGGGACACTGTCTGGCAGTATGCCCAGTTTCTTTACACAACCAACATTCATTTCTTTTCTCAGAGAAATCTTTTCTCTGAAACCTGGGGCTAACTGGTTTTGGTGGAAGCAGTGAGGGTTTTAGCTGCCCTGAAGGCATGCTTTTCCCTTTCTGCGCTGCCACACCCACCCCATTCACTCTCAGAGCAGGTCTGCTCTTGGCATAGTGGTCCGAGAGTTCAGCAGCCTCTTGCACTGTTTTGGGATCTCGGTCCTCCAGCCATGTTTTCAGCTCGGCTGGGCATGCCCAGAAAAACTATTCTAACAAAATCACATTTTCAATTTTATCAACAGAGTTTGCTTCAATTCCTTCCCACCAACATTTTAAAAACTGACGTTGTTTCATGGCTAGCTCCTCGTAGCTCATGTCAGGGCTTCTCCTGAGCTTACAGAATTTAGCTCTGTATGATTCAGCAATTAATTCAAATTTTTTTAACAGTGCAGCTTTAAGTTTGCTGTAATCATTACTGTCCTCATTGTCCATTTGACCCAATGCATCCCGAGCTTTTCCGGTAAGTAGCGGGGATAGCTGAAAGCTCCAGGACTCCCTAGGAATTTTAACCAGAATACAAACTTTTTCAAAATAATTTAAAAAGGCATACATATCCTCCTCCTTTTTAAATTTGGCTATCAATTGGAATTCAATTTGTAAACCAGTCCTGTAGTCTCAGTTAAACCCAAGCCTCTTACCTGCTCTGGTGCTGGTGGTTGGAGTCGTAACTTCTCCAGTTCATGTTGCCTCTGGTGCTCACACTCCTCACGGTCAGCCTCCCGCTGTTCCCACTCTGCCTCTCGGCATTCTCACTCTGCCTCTCGGCGTTTTTGCTCCCTCTTCTCCTCTGCAGCCCTCTGTTCTTGCTTCTCTTCTCTCTGGAACTCCAGCTCCATTCTGCGCAACTCAATCTGCAGCCTGAGTACTTCTGGATCCAGGATACTGGTGACCTTCCCCTGCTGCTGTGGCCCTTCACTGGCATTGGCCCTGTTGCCTCCTCTTCAGATCTGGACACTGCACTGGCCACTAGCCCTTCCACACTCAAGGTTTGGTCCTTTACAGTCACTGTCTGTGACTCGATGCTCTGGGTATCTGCTACCATCAGGGCATCCATGAGGTTCTGTTTGGTGGCTTTTACCTCGTACGGGACTCCTCTGTCCATGCACAACTGCTTTAAGTAGTCTACAGTGTGCCTGCTGTAGTCGGAAGCCATCTTCTTCCCTAACTATGGCTACTCTGACTTGCACTTTAGAAAAAAAATAAAACAAGTAGGAACTTGACTGTAAGCCAAGTGATATAGCTCTGTCTCCTTTTAAAAAAAAAATTAACTGCCCTTTCTTGGCAAGTGAGCTGTACAGTATCCAGCTGACACAATGAACAATAAAAGCTTGTAATACCAAAATTATGCGCACTGCTGCCAACCAATCTGTCACAACCTCACTCAGCAGGTCAGGCCCTCTGCTCCCACAGTGCCAACCTCTGAGTGCAGTCTTGTGAACAGGAACAGAACAGGGTAACCCTCCTGTCTGTTTTGTGGGTTTGAATCAACTTTTGGTCTCAAGTTCTGGAGGGATTCAAACTGTGAACCTCTTGCTAGCATACCCAAATGTACAGGCTCAGATAATTCTGCTCCTCGGGGAAATGCCAGATATCTTTTGCCTACGGGCACCTAACCAGGTCTACAAAATGAACCCTTAAGCACTCTATGAAAGACCTCAGATAAACTCTTACCTTTTCCCAGTTTGGTATTACCAGTAAGCTTATGCACAGTATCAACTTTAACCATATATGCTTCACTTGTCAAAGAAAGAATTTCAAATGCACACCAAGCAGTCTCTTTAAAATAGAGGTTTACTTTAAAATAGATAAAAATGTAAGATGTAAATACAGAACAATATATCACAAAACCATACAATCACGTAAAAAAAAACAAGGTTATAAATACAAACCAAATCTCCTACCACAGTACACTTAGACTTGTCTTTGTAATGTATACCTTCTAACAGTGCCTGACGTTGCTTTTTCAGAGTCCAAACATGTATATCACCTAAAGGTCAGTCACAGCATAATTAAAACACTGTCTTGAACCTGCCTTCTCCATGATGTCATCATCTAGCTCCTCCTTTTCAGGATATATAAAAATATATATATATATATTATTTATTTATTACAGGTTTCAGAAAGATACCTTTGAGTCGAAGACTCCTTTACAAAGGTTCCACGTCACATAGATTAGGTACAGGCAAGCATTACAACGATTGTTACAGAGTATAAAGATCAGATTGTTACAAGGAACAGTCAGGCTAACATTTAAGTGCTAGAGCAGCTTAAGACAGTTAATTACAGGATGCATAACAACCCCAGGGAGACTAAGTTTGAGAACTAATGAGGAGGAGGCGGGCCAGAGGCTGTTGTCAGTGGTAAGGCGAAGGGAAGGGGCCAGGTTCAGTTACAATCACAGGCACTTGTGGACAGGAGGTGGGCCCTAAGGTGGGTTTTAAATTGTCCAATTCTTTTTTCATAAACCAAGGAGGAGGGTAGGCTGTTGATCCATAAGGGGGGCCTATAGCTGAAGGATCTTTGGAATTGAGAGGTACAATAGGAAGGAATCGAGAAGAGATGGTTGTCTGAGCTACAGGTGTGTTTAACCTTAAAGTCAGGGGGGATTAAAGGGGAGAGGACAGAGGGGGAGAGGCCTAAGGCAATTTTTTTTGCCAGAATGCAGGTTTGGAATCTGATTCTGTTGTCAAGGTTAAGCCAGTTGGGCTCATTATATAGCAAACAGGTATGGGTGAGCCGATCACAACCCAATACAAGACGACAGGCCTTGTTTAGGACACGTTGAAGTCTAACCAGGGCTGAGGTGCTTGCCCCACCAAAAATCAGTAAGCCATAGTCAAGCAGAGAGAGTACCGAGGAGGAGACTGCAAGCTTAAGGGCACCAGGGGTAAGGCAATGTTTGAAGCGGTGCAGAAGCCCAAGCCTATCATTGAGGGCCTTAGATAGGTGGTGAATATGCTCACGGTAGGTAAGACCTGTGTCCAAGGTGATGCCCAGGTATTTAAAGGAGTCCACTAGTTCCAGGGGAGTCTGGGTTGATGTTAGTATTTAAGGGAAAAGCCCCTTCCTGGTATTCTGCGGATGTGCGAATAGCATAACTTTGTTTTTTTTTTATAGTTACTAATAAGGCATTGTGAGGAGAACCAGCTTTCAGCAGTATTGAAGGTGGACTGGAGGGAGCGGTGAAGTTGGAGGGGGTCTGGGCTGGAGAAGATGACAGCATCATCCGCGTACAGTAATAGGTTGGTGGGGCAGGATTCGGGGAGGGAATTTGGGAAGAGGCTGAATAGAAGAGGTCCCAAAATGGACCCTTGTGGGACACCCAAGAGGACAAGAGATTTGATGGATAGTGCATTACCAATTTTGACCTGTTGAGTCCGGTTCGAGAGGTAGTCAGAGAACCATTCCATGGCTTCCTGAGAGAGACCCAGGTTGGTCAAGGAGGTTAGGAGAAGAGAATGGTGGACGGTGTCAAAAGCCTTTGTGAGGTCTATGAAGAGCGCACCCGTGATAGATATACAGTATATATCTAAATATATATTAGAGGCAAAAAACTCCATTTAATGCATCAGTTAGGGTTGTTCCACAGCGACAAAAGTGAGGAAATTCAGTGTTAGGGTTGAAAACCCCTTCGATCCCACAGCCCACCCCCCAACTGGCATTAGAGCGCGATTGGGTCGCTGCCCTAACTCTCACCCCATCACATGTGTAAAGCAGCAGAAGTATAGGAGAATGGGGTGAGAGTTAGGGACTGAACACCCCAATGCCAGTTGGGGGGTGGGCTGGGGGTCCAATGGGGGTTTTCAAACCTAACACCGAATTTTCTCACTTTTGTTGCTGTGGAACAACCCTAACTGATGCATTAAATGGAGTTTTTTGCCTCTAATTTCCCTTCTTTTTGAGAATGGTAACAAGAAATAGTGAATGTAATGCAGCGGAGGGAGCGCGGTTTCCCGCCACATGATGTCTTGTGACATAGTAACAGGAACAGCAACGCAAACAGAAGCACTAACAGTGGTGCACATGGTAACACAAGCACGAATGAGAACAGAAAGGGTAATGTACATGGTGGCGTAGATGGGAACGGTCCGCCACGTGATGTCTTGTCACATAGTAACATGGTGCCCGCAAACGGAAATGTCAATGGGCATGGTGACTCAAAGCGAAACAGAAAGAGAAACAGTACTGTAGACACAAATGGCAAAAAATAACAGAAACGTAAGCGCAAATGAAAATGCAAAGGATAACGCACATGGTGGCGTAGACGTGAACGTTAAGTGAAACTGGTACGGAACCGCAAGCGGATAGGGTAACAGTAATGTAAGCGCACAGGCTAGTTTTCCCCAAAAGCTGCATAGAGAAAGACAGTGGGCTGGATATTCAATCTGTGCCCAAAAAGTGCACAATAGCAGGAGCAAGCACAAGTCCATTGCGCACATGTGCAATAGACGTGATATTCAAAAAAGGAGCAAGCCAAATTGCGCCAACAGCTAACATCTGAATATTGCACAACCTGTGCCATAGTGCAACTAGGAAGGGGAAGCTGAGCAGATACGATGCGCTATGGCGCAACAAGGGCAGCCCAGCTGAGCAGCCCAGAGGTGCCATAGCGCAAGCAGGGAGCCCCCCAGCAGCAGAGCAATGTAACTACACAACCAGGGAGGTAGGTAGGGGCCCACCACCCATGCCACAGATGGGCACAGGAACACACAGCAGAACTGACATTGCGGCCCCACACCCTAAGCACAGCACAGCTGGGGAAGGGCTGGAATATCCACCAGCCCATGGGGACAAGCAAACAAAGCACAGCTGGGCCATGGTGCCCCAGCACACCCACTGGCAAGCTGAGACTGCCACACAAGGAGGCGGACCACCCCATGCCACACCAGCCCCCAGTGCACAGCACACCCTGCACTGTGACCCCAGACACCCCCCATGAGCAGCGACCACCACTGCAGGAAACCCCATGCATACCACCACCCCCACTGTCACAATGCAACCTTGTGTACCACAGAACCATACAAGCCAGCCCCACCATGAGCACCCAGCAGTGGGTGGCAGCACACAGCAATGCAACAATGGCAGACACAGTGCCAACATGCACAATCCCCCTGAGGCACAGCTGAGAGACCAACCATGTGTCGGCACAAGAAGTACCCCACACGGGAAAGGGCGTGCCTGACACCACCACCATTGAGACAGCACCCTGTACAGTAGACAAGTGTCACATCCTGACCCACCACTAGCCACAGCAGCCAGCACAGACACCCACAGTGGTGTGTGGAAGCATGCATCACACCGGATGCAACACAGTGCAAGGGCAAACACACACCCTTACCCACAGGGACAATAACACAGGGATGCAGTAGTGTGGCAACCAAGCCCCCAGTGTGGGCCCATGAAAACTGAGCACACAGCCTGCAGTCCTCCATGGCACAGGGGTGACACCCACCCTGTGCATGCACTGTGGTCCCGTACGCCACCATCAGATGCCTGGAGCACAAGTCACAGGCAGTGGTGCACAGCCCCTGCAACACACACAAGCCACAGCATGGAGGTGGGACATCAACTGCAGAGGCCACAGTGTCACCCGAGGCAAACATGCACCACACCAGTGACAGGAGGCAACCCAGCATTGTGACGGTCACAGTGGATGACCTGCAGGAACAGCCACCACTGACATGGCAGCAGACCTTGCAGGCCACAGACGTGCAAGGGTGTCAACTGCACAGGCCAAGGACGGGTTGACAGGGGCACAATGGACACAGAGCATGCACCATGGACCACTGCACACAGTAATGCAATGCACAGGGAACAACACACACACCACAGACACTGACTGATAGCCACTCCCACACCACAGACACTTCCCCGCGCGCACACACACACCCCCATGACTGAACCACCCCAGATGCCATGCACACCACTGCAGCTGAGCACCTATAGCCAGCTGCAAATCAGAGACCACCACAGTATTCATATCAAAATATATCTATTGTAAAATATAAAACACAACTATATACAGTAAACTATGTACAAATGGGGAGGAGGGACAGAAACAAGGTGGGGTGGGTAAGAGGCAGGGGTGAACATATGGGAGAGGGAAGGTGGGGTGTGAGGGTTGGTCAAAGGGGGGTAGTTGCAGGCAGGTCTTGCAGACATTAGCGGCCAGCCTGGTCCTCCTCTGCCTGGGGCTGTCGCCTGGGCCGTCTCCTCCTCCTGACCCCTTGCAGCTGTATGTCCCTCAATATGGTCAGGGACTCCCGTGCCACCTGCAGCAGCTCCCGAACAGCCTGCTTGAGCCTCAAGAGTATCCGTTCACCTAGGATGAGGGATCAGAGTCAATAGGTGTGACTGTCCATCCCCCTGCAGCCCACCCATTATGCATGGCATACAGCCATGTGCCACGCTCCTGTGATGGTGTGCACCCACCCACAGTGACCGTGTCCACAAGACATGCCCAACCAGGCAGCAACAGCCATGTGTACCACTGCACACACCCACCACCCATGTCCAGCACAGCACAACCAAGGCTGTACAGTAACGTGGCTATGCGGTGTGCAGGCAGTGCCACAGACATGTGCCCAGTGCACGCATGGACCACCATTGATGCACTCCCAGACATGCATTGCCACTGGACAGTGCTGACTGTCACAAGTCGTGTGCATGGCAGTGGAGTCCATGGATGGTGACCATGCCCTGCTCCCCACCCTGTTACACAGCATGCAATAGTAATCATGGTGTCATGGCACTCACCCTCATCGGGCCATTGTTGTCGGTGGTGTTGGTCCCCGACACGCCTGTGTGCTGCATCCTCCTCCTCCCTCTGCTGCCGCTCCACCATCCACCGCCACTCGTCCATGCCTGTGGGAGAAAAAAGGAGAGAAAAACATCAGTACAAACCCAAAGCAAAGTCCCCTGGCCCCAATGTAAGCCCACCCACCCAGCCAGACCCACCCCCATACCCTGTAAACACCGCCACAGCAACCCTAGACTATCCCTCCCCTATGTGCTGGACACATAAGACAGTGTTACCCATATGGACGATACAAGTGTGTAGACGTATCACCCACCTGGACAAGGCACCATGCCCCTCCTGGCACGCGACCGCAGATGGGCAAGTTGCTCCGGCTCCCTCCTCCTAAGGTCCCCATAACGGTGCCTGCACTACTCCGCTGTCCTCCTGTGTCCAGTGGCCGCCTCCAGGTCAGTGACAACCTGCTGCCAGACCTGGGTCCTGGCCCTGTCCAGTGCCTCTTCTCCAAAGAGTGGGCCATAGTGTGGCTCCACAATGGCCTCAAGGTTGGCCAGCTCAAGGGCACTCCATTGAGGGGCTCTCCTGCGTGCCATCTCCACCACTATAGTAGGAAATATGGCACTCTGCAGCACGGCACCCCACGTGGAACTGCTGTGCGGTACAGCACCGCCATTCCCTATCACGCTGTTACCAAACAGCGTGATAGAAGTGCAGCCATGCCGGACGTATGGCACCAAGGGGGCAAAGGTTGGGCACAGGGTCATGGGTCTGTGGTGCAAGGCCACGCACAGCACCTTCAGATGTCTATGTGGCTAGCCCGATTGGTTGCCTGTGTGCCAGCGCCACAGCGAACTATCGTGCAGTTGTGCCACAGCGCCATGTAGTGGCCTTCGCCATAGCACCACTGGCACAATGGTGGCCATGCCCTGCATTGCCTACCACGCACAGCACGTCATCAGCGTGGCAGACGCCTGCGTAAGCTACCTGGGCATGCGCAGTGAGGTGTACTACGCATACCACAGAACTGCGCCATTGGCTCGGCACCTTCAACACAATTGTGCAAAGCGCAAAAGCGCGATATTCAGCCGTCATATGCTAATCATCCAATCAGCCATGCAATGGCGCAGCAGCGCGATTTGCATCTCATTAAAGTTGCTCCTCACCTAATTTGCATAGATTGCGCTATAAAAATGTGACACTGTTCTGCAGTGGCCATATTCGGTTACTGCAGTTTATTGGTGAGTTGCATGCTGTGTGGGGTTCTGGACTGTGGTATCAGGGACTTGCTTTGTACTGCACAGTCACAGGTAACCACTGTCATCCTTACAGGCTGAATTATGACCGAGTGAGGTCTGCGTGAGGAGGACCATGATGGTGGGCGGAAGAGGAGGGCCAATTTCACCAAGGCCGAGACGGAGGCGCTCTTTGAGGCCTACCTCGATGAGGAGCCACTGCTCAGTGGACGGTGGGGCACCCCTCAGACCCATGCTGCTGCATGGGAGGGGGTGGCACGTGCCATCAACTTGCACGGCAGCCACCAGCGCTCCGTGCAGGAGTGTAAGAAGAAGATGGGTACTGACAGGAGGAGGGTGAAGGAGAAGGTGACTGCCATCAGGGCGGCACGTGCTGCAACAGGCGGGGGCCAGCCGGAGGTGGTGCAGCTGACACCGGCAGAGGACAGGCTTGCTGCAAGCATGCAGTGCAGTGCCATAGAGGGCGTTCCAGGAGGTGGTTTCCAGACAGGTGGTAGCCCATCACTGCATGGTAAGTCATGGTCTGTCGGGGGGGGGCAGGGTTGATCACATGCACTAACATGACCTTACTTTCTGTTACAGATCCTGCGCGTCTGCAGGGGTCAGTGGTGGAGGGCCTGTCCACTGCAGACAGTCATCTGGAGTTGGAGGAGGGACCATCCACCTCCACAGGTAGCCATCGAGCATTGCAACAGTGGGTCCACCTGGCTGTCCACACTGATGTCGTCGAGACAGGTGTGGGGGAGGCCCTTCCTGTGTCTCAGCATTCTGGCGTCCAAGGATGCCAGCACGCTGTGGCTGTGGCTGTGGCAGAGACCTGCACCAATGATGAAGACATGACCGTCATGGGCAGTGACATGTGTGTGCCACAGAATGGACACACAGCAGGCCAGCTCACGCCCATGGACCTCGCTGGTTCCGACGTGGGTGCCAGCGTGTCAGCACAGTCCCAGGCTGTGCCTGTCAGCACCAGTGGGGCAGCATTGGTGGCTGGTCAGGACAGTGGGACTGTTGCAGCCACAGCGGTGGAACAGCTGATCCCTTTGGCACAGCAGGCGGAGGGGCAGCAGCAGCAGTCGCCCACTGGGACTGGGGGTTCAGGGTTCAGCGGTGGTGTCTGTGCACTGCCTGTGGACTTGCCCATACCTGGTCCTGGTGAGCAGCGCCCACCCTCAAGGGGTGCTGAACATCAGGCCCTTGCACACCCTGAGGTATGGGATGCCGAGGTGGCAGACAACCTCTTTGACGAGCACACCCGCCTACTGTAGGCATCAGTACAGCAGCAGATGCGGCTTGCAACGTCTGTGGAGGCACTGTGTGTGGCTCTGGAGCGGGTTGAGGAGCGACACAGCAGGGACACCGATAGGATCCTGTCACGGATTGACAATTTGCGGGAGGATGTGACCACTGCCATTGACAGGCAAACACAGACGTTCATCGCTGTCATGGCCACAATGGGCACACAGTCAGGTGCCCATACGTAACTCCACACCCAGCAGATTCGCTATCCACTCCCCATTCCGAGCGTTGTGCGACACCCACCCTGTCAACGCTGGGTTCAGCTGTGGGCATCCCAAGCACTCCTGGTGCAGGTATGTTCCGTGTGCTGCAGACCCCTGTGCGGGCACGGTCGCGTTCGCACAGTGGAACCCCTGGTGGACCATTGGTGCCACCCCATGAGGCCCGTGGTCAGCCTGCCAGTGCTGCTGGGTCTTGGCGGGGCCACCCACGCATCCGAGGCAGACATGGCACTGTGCCGCAAGACTGACCTGTCTCCCAGCGCGGGCACTGTCTGGTGCTGCCCTGTGTGCATTGTGTGTTTTGCTGGGCAGTGCACAGGTGGGTGCCCAGCCCTGCACGCAGACACACGGTCCACCTGCACACCCTCCCGACTGCTGTCCACAGGTACGTGTGTATGATGATGCCTGCAATGCGCTGTACACCAAAGTGCGATGGTGCCCAGCATCTGACACACGCACATAAACAGTCAGTGGACGTGGTGGCCTGTGGACATGTGTGTTGCTAGTGTTTGCATTCCGGCTCTGTTTTGCACCTGACCCCTGTGCACTTTGTGCCTATTGTGTGTGCGTGTGTGTGTGTCCATCCATGTGGCATGTTACTGTTCACCCCTCCCTGGTTGTATGTGTGTGCTTCTGTGTCCTGCCACATCCCTTGCCAGCATGCACCCCTGGTGTGTTTCCATGAGTGTATGTGGGTTGTGCCCTAGCCACTGGTGGTTGCACATGGCCCCACGACTTACCTGTGTTGGCTGAAGTGCTCCTCTGTGATGGTGTCCCGGTGCAGCTGTGCCAGCCGGATCAGTCGGGGGTCCCGTCGGCCAAGGGGGGGCTGCCCATCCCCATTGTCACCAGTGTCACCGTTGTCCCCATCGCTGTCCCCCTCTTAGACCTGTACAGCTATCCCACAGTCTTTGGCCATGTTGTGCAGGATGCAACAGGCCAGGAATATCCCTCAGGCCTTTGAGGGGCTATACTGTAGGGCACCGCCAGAGGTGTCCAGGCAACGGAAACGCGCCTTCAGCATCCCAAACACCCGCTCAATGATGTTGCGTGTGGTGGCATATGCCTCATTGAAGCGTTGCTGTCATGGGGTCATGGGCCGCTGGTAGGGTATGAGCAGCCAGGAACGGAGTGGGTATCCACTGTCACCTGTGTGGGGATAGTGGAGGTTAGTGTCTCGTTCAGGCTCAGACTGCCCCACACCCTGTGGGCCACACCCATGGCACCTCTGGCCATACCCCCTTGCCCACGATATGTCAGTTCTACATACATACTCACCCACTAGATGACCTGTGGGGATGTCCCCACTCTCGAATCGGTGGCACAGTGCCGACTGGTGCCAGATGAAGGAATCATGTGCTCCCCAAGGGTGCGTGGCACAGACATTGATGATGCGCCCACTGGCATCACACACCACCTGGCAGTTGACACTGGCATATCCCTTACGATTCATGTAGGTGGCCCCATCGGGGCCAGGTGGTGTGCGTATGGCCACATGGGTGCAGTCTATCGCCCCTAGCACGCCAGGCATACGTGCTACCCTGTGGAACTCCTGTATGTTTGCTGTGCGCTGCAGTGCTGGGGAAATGGATGTACTCTGCAGCATGTGGCAGCAGTGTGCTGAGGAATTGGGTGAGGATGCGTGACGTGGCCGACTGTGTTATGCCTGTGGTATCCCCTGTTGGTCTCTGGAAGGTACCCATGGCGAGCAATCACATGCAGGCTGTTACCTTTGTCTCCGCTGACAGAGCATGACTCCATCATGTGGGTGCCTTCATTACATCACTGCACAGCTCACAGAGCCACCTCAGTATTGCCCTGTTCAGGCGGTACCGGCCCACAATCTCCACATCTGTGTACAGCTCAAAGCTGGTGTGGGCTCAGTGCTGCCTGTTGGGGCATACTGCCGACGGGCCCTTCCACGGCCATGTCCCCCTGCAGCATACCTTCTCACCCCCCTCATTATGGCATCCATGTGGAAGGTGGCACTGTTCATGTCCCTGGCTTGCGTTTCCCCCCCCCAGCAGCTGTTGCTTTGTTTCCCCCGCTGTCCTGACTGCTGCCTCCCCTGCACCGGGTACACCTACTGGCCTCTGCTCTCTGTGGCCCCACACACCTTCCCTTGCCCCTCTTGTGTGGTGTGGTTTCCCTGGCCTGCCCTCTTTCTCCCTGTTACCCTGTGCCTGACTCTGCCTCTGTCTCATGTGGCTTCCCTGTAGCGTTCTTGTGCCTCTTCCTTGCTCCTTTTTATTTTTGCTCATTTCTGCTATGGCGCAACTTCCGCCTGCTCCACTGTTGTGCATTGCGCAAGTCTTTGAACATCGCACTGCGCACTTTATGCATGGTTCCACCCCCTTCGGTTGCACATGCCTTCATTATCATTGCGCTGTTGCTCAGCATGTTTTCAGTGGCGCAACTGCCTCCTGCTGAATATTGCAGAATGGCGCATTTTCTGACTTGCGCTGGCACAACCCTATTGTGCATTGTGCAACCCTTTTGAATATCCAGCCCAGTGAGTACAAAGAATGTATGCATGATAATGGGTCTCGGAGCAGAAAATGAGGAGTTGGAATACTAAATAGCTTATATCTCAGTAACTGTACGACGTAGAAAAAGAATTTAAAAGTCATATGATTTATGACTTTCCTGGCTAGTTTTGAACTTAGCCCCCATTAGGGAGCTAAGTGTTTTTAACCGAGTCAGTATCTCGCACCGTTTCCGAGATACGGGCCCTGAAAATGCAATGACGTCATAATGTTATCCTATGGGAAAAAAAGAGAAACTCGGAGTGCCATAACTTTGGCTCCCTGTAATATTTTTTCACCAAACCACTAAAATGCACATCTATGGGATATTGGCTGTCTTCCCTCCAAATTTCAGCCCAAAAGACAGAGCCGTTATATTGCAGCAGGGCGCCAAACGATTGCTGCAATGCGTGGATGCCGTAATGTTATCCTATGGGAGAAAGTGTCAACTTTGGAGTGCCGTAACTTTGCCGCCATGTAATATTTTTTCAATGCAACACTGAAAGGCACATCTGTGAGATGTCAGCTGCGTTTCCTCCAAATTTCAAGCAAAGCACCAAACCGTTCTTTTGCAGCAGGGTGCCAAAGAATTGCTGTCATTTTCCACAGCCTAGAAAAGTACTGTTGCACTTTGAAAGCTTTCAAAATTTTGACACTTTCGGAGTGCGACACTACTTTGTGAAAGTACTTGTTCCAGAAATTTGAAAACATATTTCTGGGGTGTTTTACCCAAATAAAGACATGGCTAGCATCCTCAGGGCCCAACTAGGTGAATACAAAAAGAATTAGGTTGCTAGAGGGTCCCAATTTTAAATGCCAAGCATTTTTCTGATCACTAACTGAAAACAAAATGGCGGATTTGCAACAGTAAAAGGGCCATTTGCAATAGTAAAAAGTGCATTTGCGACACTGTCAAACTTTTTGTTAACTTTTCCCATTGACTTATAATGGGAAATTGTTTCTTGAATAACTTTTTAACCGTTTAATATTTTTTCATGAAATCTTCAAAAGGCACATCAGGGACCCTGGCCACATATTCCCTGAAGATTTCAGACTGGTCGCGCAAACCGTGTGACCTGTAGGTGCGACCATAGAATTCCAGAAAAAGCGTAAATGCACCCGCAGATCACGCTTAATAACTCCGCAGCCGTGTATCAGACTGGTATGAAACTTGGCAGATACCAAGGTGTATGGGTCTTGATCATGTATTCCAAATTTCAGGCAAATCTGGCAAACGATTGCAAAGTTATTAAGGTGCAAAATGTTGGGTTTAACATGTAAATGGCTCCTCAACCCTAACTATGTATATATATAAAAAAACAGGAAGCTCCATCAAGAGGTATTAAATTCTGTGACTTCAGTAAAACTAATTTTCCAAATGATGACACTCTTAATTAAGACTGTGATTTCTCTGTCCCTTTGATCCATGAGCAGTTTCCGTTCTCAAACACATCAAAGGACTTTTCATGACCAACTGCCAGATCTCGCCGAGGTGTAATGTGCTTTGTGACACCAGATGCAATTTAACTGGGCTTCCTGAGGACATCATAAAATGGATATTCCACTTCCTAACTTTCAAAGCAAACTGAGAAGTTAATTGCATTACGGAGATCTGCTGTTTAACATATATCCTGTCCTTTGAAGTGAAACTTGGGGGCCATCCAGGAGCATAGCATTTCTCATGACAATCACACTATATTTTTATTTTACAAAAATCATAGGGTAATCAGAACCAGCTATATAAGTGTCACAGTGGTAACACATGTGGTCTTTTTTTCTAACTTTTTCTTCAAAGTTTTTAATCCCTCATTCTGTGGTATGTTATTATATAGGTTTTCTATTTCACTTGTTATTAACCATGTCTTCTTCTAATTCCACATCTTTTAAAATGTTCAGCATGTCCTTGGTATCAGCTATATGAGATCCATTTACTTTCACTAAAGAACTCTGAAAAAAATCTACAGACTTAGACAATGGTTGTGTTACCGAATTTAAATTACTCACAATTGGCCTTCCAGGTGGTGTATATCTATCCTTATGTACTTTTGGCAGTAGGTAAATTGTTGGTCTCACTAGATTTTCCACTGTCAAAAATTGTTTTTCCTTTTCTGTTATCCATTTCTTTTTTTTTCTTTTTTCTAGCCTTCTCTACAGTAATATTCAGTCTTGTCTTAATTACATCAGTAGGATCTCCTCCTAGTTTTATATAGTATTTCTTATTTTCCAATTGTCTCTCCATTTCTTTTATATACATGTCTTTACCCCACAGTACCACTGCCCCTTCTTTGTTTGCTTTTTTATTACTGTATCAGGAAGTTTTTTTATATCTTGTAGTGCTTTCTTTTCCACTTTACTAAGATTTTCTGTTGGTTTAAATCCTTCATATCTGTTTAAAACTTTTTCAACATCTGTATCCACTAATTTACTAAACACATTTATAGCATTATTCCCCTTGCATATTGGGGACACATTTTGATTTCTTATTAAAAGGGGTCTTCTCACGTTCCAATTCTATATAGTCATATATCTCTCTACTGTTGTCATTTGTACAGTAGGGTACATTAGTTTAAAAAAAACTTTTCAAATGTAATTGTCTATATGTTTTAAACAAGTCCACCTTTATTTTAAAGGCATTATACTTCTGTGCTGGAACAAATGACAGTCCTTTTTTAAGGACATTTTCCTGTATTTCTGACAGTGTATTCTCTGTTAGATTAATTAATTCTAATTATTTTTCCTTTGAGACCTCCAGGGGCCCTGTTCTCCCCAATATCCTCCATAGTTGTTCCTTGGTCCTCTTCCTGTGCCTCTGTAACCTCTTCCTCTTGCCCCCCCTTCCTGGTCCTCGACCTCTGCTTTGGCCTGAACTGCTTCCTTCTTAGGGGGTCTTCTTGAAAATTTTGTCTTTGTCCACCACCTCTTCTACTATCTGTGGAATCTGTCACTTTTCTCAGATGTCCCATAATTTTCCTTGTCTAAATTCACATTTTTTGGCATATATAAATCTATGTCTTTTCCCATACCAATTGTAAACAGTCCCTTCCCGATAATCTCTAGCATCCCTCTCAAGTTTTCCTTTTTTATATTCCATCAATTTTTCTTTAAATTTTTTCATTTCTATTTCAGTTTTTTTCAAGCATTCTTGTTCTTCTGTTCTTGAGATTCCTTTACATAATTCTATTTTCATATTTTTTACTGCAAGTTCCAATTTCTCACTGTCCCTTTTTGCATTTCTAATTGTGGCTAACATTAAATCATTTGAAGCTTTGTTTAGGATCATTTCCCAATCTTTGATGTACTCATCATCTTCTCCAAAAGAAGGTGCTTTCTGAATTCGTAAACCTCTTGGAATCTGTTTCTCCAATATTTACTTAGACTCCATGCATGTAGTTGCATTTTGATCTGCTTTTTCATAATGTTTCCCAAGTTATCCAAATTTTTTATTTTTGTTCTGTTCCCTTCAAAATTCCCAAACACTTCAGCATAATCTGTTTCTGAAAATGCTAGTATATTTCCTTCTTCTTCTTCTGAAAAGGCCAACACACCAACCTCGGGTGTCCTTTGTAGTGTAGCTATCTTGCTTTTATTCTAGAAATCTTTTTTACCCCTTAAGGAGCATACACTTTTTACTTCCCTATTCAGTAATCTCTAAAGTTCTAAATTTCAACAAAACAATGTCAGTGTTGCTCATTCCCTTTAAATAATAGGCTTTTTAGGGGTTCTGGGGTAGGGAAATTTAATGTTTAGTGTGCACACCACCTTAGCCTCTGGGTGCTTTCCACCTGCACTCCCCTTCCAATGTTATATTTAACTTAATTCTGCTTTATGGAACGTCACACATTGGGAATTCTGTGTTAAAATATTTTCTTTATTATCATCCTTTTAAATTGTGAACATATAAAATTTCACACTAAACATTTACTACAATCTTTTTGTCAAAAAAAATAATTGCTTGTTTCCAATAATAGTTCATTATTGCTTTCAATGCAATGCAGTTCTATACTTTACCACACTTGTTAGAGTTCTATTTTCTCTCACATGTCCACATACTCACAACAGCATTTCAGTTTGTGCAAAGCTTCTTGGCACAATTGCCTATTCCTCTCATTACTCAGGGTCTGTCTTGTTCCAAATAATTCCGTGTAATCACCTTTTATTTTATTTTTTGCCCGAAATCCAGAGTGCTGTTTCTTTCTTTCTTTCTTTAGCAGTGCAGGGAAATGTTTAGGAGACGCCAGTCTCATGCTTACTGAGCACTTACGTTCACCATTGCCTCCTCCATCCTGCTCCTTCCTGCTTTGAGTAGCCCAGCCTCCTCAGTGCCTCCATGAATCAAGTGGTGATGACGCGTTCTAACCAGCTGATGTTTCAGAGGAAAAAAATCTCCATCATCAGAGCTATCTGTTTAAGCATGTGTGGCTTTTTTATATGCACTTTTAACTCAACCTTCTTAAAACTTACTTTTTACATTTTTTCTTACTCAGTACCTTCATACTTCATATTTAACAACTTTGTTTGACCTCTCTTATGTCTAGACTTGCTCCTGTTTATCTATGACATTAAATACTACCCCATCTTTTATACAAAAAAAATATAATCAGCGTTTAGTGTGAAATTTTACATGTTCACGATTTAAAAGAATGGTAATAGATAAAACATTTTAATACAGAATTCCCAATGTGTGAAGTTCCATAAAAATGGAATTAAGTTAAATATAACATTGGAAGGGGAGTGCAGGTGGAAAGCACCCAGAGGTTAAGGCGGTGTGTACAACAAACATTACATTTCCCTACCACAGATGCACCCCGGAACCCCTAAAAAGCCTATTATTTCAAGGGAATGAGCAACACTGACATTGTTTTGTTGAAATTAAGACTTATGTCTGTTCCATGCATTCTTGAATTCTCCCACAGTTTTAGACCCCACAACCTCCTCAGAAAGGCTGTTCCATGTGTCCACCACCCTCTCTGTGAAAAAATACTTCCTCACATTGTCCCTGAGCCATCCTCCCTCTATCTTCAAATTGTGTCCCCTTGTTCTTGCACATCTCTTTTTCTGAAAGATGCTACCCTCTTGGACTTTGTTGATTCCACTGAGGTACTTAAAAGTTTCTATCATGTCCCCCTTCTCCCTCCTTTCCTCAAGAATATACATATTAAGCTCCTTTAATCTCTCCTAGTATGGCTTCTCTTGCAGACCCTGCACCATTTTAGTTGCCCTCCTCTGGACTGCCTCCATCCTGTCTATGTCCATGCAGAGATGGGGTCTCCAGAACTGGGTGCAGTACTCCAGATGGGGTCTCACCAACTGTCTGTACAGAGGGATGACAACTTCCTGTTTTCTGCTGGTGATGCCTCTCCTATACATCCCAGTATCCCCAGCCCTCCCTACTGCCTTCTCACATTGCTTGCTAACCTTAAGGTCATCTGATATGATTACCCCCAGGTCCCTTTCCATTTTTGTTGTTGTTACTATCCCCCCATTGTGTAATCTTCCCCTGGGTTTTTGTTTCCCAGGTGCATTATTTTGCACTTCTTTGCATTGAATCCAAACTGCCATACTTCTGACCATTCCTCCAACCTTGCCAAGTCCCTTCTCATCCTTTTCATGTCTCCTTGTGTATCATTGATGAGGTCCTGGACATTAGGGTCGAACAGTTTGGTGCCACTGAATGGGCATTGAGCACCTTATTTTGCACATCAGCTGCAAAGCCAGAGACCCTCAGCCATGAATGCCTATGAAGGCAAATGCCTGTGGCAGCAGCCCTGGCCACCATGTAAGCCAAATCACAGAGGCCCGAAGATGTTTGCTAACATCCTCTGCAGTTTGCAGGCACTGTAGCAACTCCTGCTTCTGGGCACCATCAGGGAGGGCTTTGACAGCTGTCTTGCCCTTCCTTCAGTTGGCATTTTGGAATGTGACCATATGTGAAAGATAGTTTACAATCCTCAGACCCAGGGTAGAGGAGGTGTAAACCCTCTTACCCCAGAGGTCAATCCTGTGGGATTCCTTGTCTGGGGGGAGGGAGCTAAGGTGCTTGGGCACCTTAGACCTGTCATGGGCTGCTTTAATGACTACCAAGTCAGTTTCAGCCTGGGCTGCAAAGTAAGGAAGGCCCTGGGGCATTATACACTCTGCTCTGCATGGCATAGCTGGCACCATGTCTCGCCTGTGCCAGGCTGCCATAGTGGCATTTTTCAGAGATGGCAGCATAGAAGGGATAATTTTAGGTGGAGAGTCAGGGATCTCCAAGTAGTCAGCCAGGTGCTTCCTGGTGACATCCTCCTCAGTCTGGAAGCCCATAGTGGCAAACAGCTGTTTCATGACATTGAAAAAAGTAGCATCCTCAGGGGAAGACCTCAGAGTATGCTTAACAGGGTCCTCACTAACTGAAGAGGCAGTGGACTTGTCAAAAAGGAGGATTTCCTTCTCTTCATCCTCTGTCATTTTTTCAAATGAGTGCGCACTGGGAAAAGGTGCTAAAAGAAACTTACTCAGAATTCATAAACAAAAAAGTTCCCAGCATACAATAAACCTCTTAATGGAACACCTAAAAATCAATGTCCGTGAGCCAGGAACATTTTCCAATCCATTCATATGAGTCTTTGATAAAGGATTTGTGATCCGAAACATGTCAGACATTTGTGGGAATTGGAATTTATTATGAAGTGAATAAAATGGATTGGAAAATGTTCCTGGCTCACAGACATTGATTTTTAGGCATTCCATTAAGAGATTTATTGTGTGCTTGAAATTTTTTTGTTTATGAATCCTCTATCTCAACAGGAAGGATTAGGTCAGGATGGTACTCCCTCTTGACGTTGACCTCCTTATCTGGGTCTGGTGTCGGAGCAGTCAGAGTCCCGCAGGGAGGTTCCCTTGGGCGATGAATGAGCGTCGATGACGAAGCCACAGTCGATGGTGCTGGCAATGATGGCCTATTGAAGGCACTAAACTGCTGGACCAGAACACTGGTGAACTTAACCAAGGCCTCGTTCAGGTCCATGGTCGTCGATGGAGGGGGGTTCAATGGCACAGATGCTGGCAACCCACCACCCTGAGAGCCCAATGAGCCCATAACCCTCAGAGAGGAAGGGATATGCATCGACAGGGTGGCCATCGACCAGCATGTCAATGGAGGAGGGGCCGATGACCTGGAGGTTGACGGCCAGGTGTCCTTAGATTCGGGCAGAGAAGCTATTGGTATGGGTCTGGCACTGCAGGGATAGAGACATGGACAACTGGTCTCTGTCGAGGCAGTGGCCGTCGATGAAGATCCCCCCAACAGAGAGGGCGATGCGGAACAGGATGGCCGCCAGGGGAGTGGTTGTGATTCTGGTCTTTTTTTGGGAGTTTTTCCTGAGGACTTGTCTTGAGCCTTGGAGGCCTGGGAACTCATGGACCTGGTGGGCAATGAAGCGACCATGGCCCTGGATAACCCCTGCCCGGAGTTGGCTACCTGCTGCTCCATCAGGAATTTCCTGAGAGCCTTCTTGAATCGCCTGAGGGTTGTTTGGTTGAATTTCTGGCACAGCTCACAGTTGGAGACTTGGTGGTTTGGCCCAAGACAGCAGACACAAACTGAGTGTTCGTCTGAAGAGGCAATCTTCTTCCTGCAGTGGCAATGCTGGAAAAGAGAAGAAGAGAGCAGATTAACTCTCGACAAACAAAAAAGGAAATTTTCTAGAAGATTTTGTGGAGAAATTGAAGAAACGTCTGTAGGTCGAAAAAGGTGTGACACACTGCGACGGCTTTTCTGCGGAGACTGTGCTTGCAAGTCGATGGCAGGAAAGAACTGAGAAGGGAGTGGGGCTGCCTGCACCTTTATAGGGTTGCTGACATTGGCGGACATCAATGGCGTGGGTGGCCCCGTTGTACTGCTGAAAATCTTTCATGTGGATTCCCCTTCACCAATGGTGAAGGATCCTACGGTGTAACCTGATGACTGACATACCCCTGAAGAAGATCTGCCACTTTTCTATTCACTCTCTCCAGTGTATGGAGTTTTCTGGTGAGTTACATGGTCACTGTATTGGAAAGGGAGGTTTTCTGATGGTGGGGGCAACTCTTAATACTCATCGCTACCCTATGACTTTGACAGATCTGGTCCCCCTTACTGCAACAGCGGCAGTGGAACCCCCAGTGCCTCTGCCCCTGTGCAAGGGTCTACTGTCACAGGAACAGGAAACCCTAGTCCATCCGGACCTGAAGTCTCTCCATCTGCATGCATGGCTCCTGAAGACATAGCCATTACTTGTTTCGGGGTTTCCCAAAAAGTGGCTGATGTCCTGGTGGCTGCTAGGAAGCCTTCCACCAGATCCACTTATTCCATGAAGTGGAAGTGATTTGCTTTATGGGCCACTTCTCACCACCTGGATCTGTTTACTTGTTCAGTTAATCAGGTTCCAGTACACTTGCAGTCCTTACTGGATTCAGGCCTGCAGTATTCCTCAATCAAGGTGCACCTGGCTGCTGTATCAGCTTTTCATGTGCCTACAGAGGGTTGTACAGTTGCCCAGTTGGAGGCAGCTTGTATGTTCCTAAGAGGCATTCTACATCTAAAGCCTCCCATCCATAATCCAGTCCCGGCTTGGGACCTGAATTTTATTTAGGAAAAGCTTACTTTGGCTCCTTCTGAGCCAGCTGTGGCTTGTAGCTTACATTTTTCTTGGAAAGCATTATTTTTAGTTGCAATCACTTCTGCGCAATGGATTTCAGACCTACAGACTAATGTGTGAGCCTCCTCATTTGATGTTTCACAAAGACAGATGTCTTTGTCTACTAATCCTAAGTTTCTACCAAAGGTGGTGTGTGAATTTACTTTAACTCAAACCATCCACCTGCCAGTTTATTACCCTGAGGATGCCAATCCAGGGAAGCACTGCTCCATACTCTAGATACACACAGAATACTCAGGTACTATATACACTGCATGAAGGACTTAAAGGAAAGCTGTACAAAATGTGGTCTCCCACCCCCGAAAACCTTACCCTCCGGTTTAGCTTTTCACAGTAACAGCGGCGTTTTTCTCGCGCTGCAACTTGCTGTATTTTAATTCACAAAAGTCCGAAACCCGGAAGTATGGAGGATGCAGGGGACACTCCATTTGTTGAAAAGGTGCGGTACTGCTTTTTGTTTCATTCACCCCTGGGAAGAAGGGCACCCCAGTTTCCAAGCAGTGCTTGTCCAAATAGCTAGTCAACTGTATTACTTTCTGTTACAGGAAGTATGGTAAGGAACTTCCTGGAGTGGTTCATGGATGTTCCACAAGAGGCATGGCCAACTCTGTTACTTGTTTTAAAAATGTCTCTGCTGCAGCCATCTGTACAGCTGCTACCTGGAGTACTTACTGTCCACACCTTCATTAAACACTACAGTCTGGACACTGTCTCTCATGGATGGGCTGGCTTTGGCCTAGCTGTGCTACATGGCCTACTTTCTTAAACTTGTAGGCTCCACTCCAGCCACCCAGACTGTTCACTGTCAGTACTGCTTGGTACTCATTTCATGGGTGTGGCCTGATGAAAGAGACATCCTCAAAGAAGATAGAACAGTTATGTACTTACCGTAACAGTAGATGTTTGAGAATCTCTTTCATCAGGCCATACCGTTCCCCCTCATCCCTCTTACGGGCCAGAAACTCTAGGATTTGCTGCTCCTATCTCCATTCTGTTCTCTTTATAGCCCTCTGCTTCAACTTGTTCACAGAGTGTTGGGTTCTCTCCTGGTTCCTTACAGAGACGTCCTCCCAAGTATCATCTCCAGCAGCGAAATGAGGAGAGGCAGGGCCACCCATATTTACATATGGGCTAACATCTGACATCATCATGGGCTGCCACTGGCCGACTGCTAGCAAAAGTTTCTGTGTAGTCCTAGCACCTGGTGACTTATAGTTTCATAGGTCTGGCCTGATGAAAGAGATTCTTTTGAAGATCTATTGTCACAGTAGCACATAACTGTTCTTTTTGCTCTGTCCAGTGGCAGAAACGCAAAGCTCTGGGCTGTATCTAAGACTACCCCTATACATTGGAGCTGTTGGCAGTGTGTCAGTACAGACTTCGGTATGCTGTCACCCCCCAGAGCATCGAACATCTGTCTGGTTCGAGCTAAGGTCTGCAGTAGTTTGTCCCTGGAATGGGCTTTTAATAGTCATCCTGGTAAGGAAAGACATACAGGCCTTCCTTGTGAAGGGCTGCTACCACTACTGCCAAGCACTTGGTAAAGACATGTGACACAGAAGATAAGCCAAAGGGCAACACTTTGAACTGGTAATGTTCCCTCTGGAACAGGAACCTCAGGTATTTCCTGTGAGGTTTCCCAATTCTGATATGGATATAGGCATCCTTCATATCCAGGGAGCATATCCAATCCCCTGTTTGTAGCAGAGGAAGGTGACCCTACAGGGAGACCATCAGAAACTTCTTGTATTCTACGAAGAAACGGAGATCCCTGAGATCTAGAACAGGCCTCAGATTTCCTGTCCACGTGGGGACTAGAAAGTATTTGGAATAAAACTCTCTGTGCTTCCGTCTGGGAGTGTGGCAGGGTTGAATAAGGCCCTGTCCCATTAGTTGCGCAGGGAGAGTTAAACGCAAGGATAAACAAGTTACTCACCTGTAAAAACAGGTTACTCACCTGTAAAAGTAGTTTTAGGAGTGGTATATGTTGTTCATCCACACTTCTTGGCATGTCCCTTTCCCCTTTAAGGATCGCCAGAAGGTCTTCAAGCTGGCTCCTCCCACCCACCCGGAGGGTATAGCCCTCGGCTCCACCCCATGATGTCAGATCTTAGCCCACTGGAAGTCATACCTCTCAACCTCTTGCCTCATGAATCAGGGACAAGGCTTAAAAAAATTGGGGACAAAGACCCCAAATCAGGGACACATCTTAAAAACTGGTGCTGTTCACTAAGAAAGCTGACAGAATAAAGGCATTTGTGTTAAGATGCATTTTCTGAAGCAGAACAAGTATGTTACTTTAATGTTTGACATTATTTTCTGCTTTTAATTCCCACTGTTCTGTCACAAAAACACAAATTTTACGAGGGACAGAGGAAAATTTTGAGGCAAAATCAGGGACATTTGAGAGGTATGCTGGAAGCCAGGTTTGTGTGTCGCAGCCAGGGAGGTCGGGTGGGTCTGTGTGGATGAACAACATATACCACTCCTAGAACTACTGTTAGAGGTGAGTAAGAACAGGTTACTCACCTGTAACAGTAGTTCTAGGAGTGGTATATGTTGTTCATCCACACTTCTTGGCAAGTCCCCTTCCACTTTAAATCTCGCCGGAAGTCTTCAAGCTGGCTCCCCCCTCCACCTGGGTGGTATATATCTCAGCTCCGCCCCATGATGCCAGATCTTAGCCTGCTGGAAGCAAGGTTGTACGCCCGAAGCCAGGGAGGTTGGGTGGGTGCATGTGGATGAACAACATATATCATTCCTAGAACTACTGTTACAGATGAGTAACCTGTTCTTCTAGGAGCGTGGATATGTTGTTCAGCCACACTTCTTGGCAGACTCAAAGCAGTTCTCCAGGAGGAGGGAGGCAAGGTGCACACCCCCTACTTAGGAAATAAAGATTGGAGAACCGAGGCCCCCAAACCAGCATCCCGGCGTGACTCAAGGTCGATGTGGTAGCGGGTAATGAAGGTGTTTGCTGACATCCAGGTAGCAGCCCGACAGATTTCCTGGATAGGGATGTCCCTGGAAGCAGCCACCGATGCAGCAGTATGGCAGGCAGAATGAGCTCTTATCCCTCTGGGAGGCTCCTTGCCCACCAACTCATAGCACAGACCTATGCATGATGTATTCCATCTTGCTATGGTCCGTTTGGCTGCAGGTCTGCCAGAAGCGGCTTCAGTGTGGGTGACAAACAGCTGGCGAACCTCTCCACAAATTTCCACCACCCTCTCTTTGTAGTAGGAGAGAGCACGTCTCAGGTCCAAGGTATGGAGCCTGTGCTCGGCGTCAAAGTGTAATTAGGGTAGTAAACTGGAAGAGTCAACACCTGGTTAAGGTGAAACTTTGACACCACCTTTGGAAGGAATTTCGGGTGGGGGCGCAGGACAACGTTGTCCCTGTGAAAGACCAGATAAGGGGGGAGTCCACCAAAAGCGCCTGGAGCTCCCCTGTCCTTCTGGCAGATGTGAAAGCCACCAGGAAGGCCGTCTTCCACGATAGGTGTGACAGCTCACACTTGTGCATGGGTTCGAATGACTTGCCCATGAGCTTTGCCAAAACCAGCAACAGATCCCATGGAGGTGGAAGTTCATGCACCGGAGGGGATATGTGATCCAGGCTTTTGAAGAAGAGCCCGACCACTGTCTCCTGTGCCATTGTCGGCTAACTAGCCCGTGCCCAGTACGCTGAAATGGCTGCCAGCTGCACCCTAAGGGTCGATGACCGTAAACCCCCCCCTTTGGAGAGAGACCAAAGGTAGTTGAGAATGTTAGCCACAGAGCAGGATAAGGGGTCCAGACCCTTACTCTGACACCAAATAGAAAAACATTTCCATTTGAAGGCATAACCTTTCCTGGTCAATTCCTTTCTGGATGCCTCCACCATGGTGTAGACATCTTTGGAAAGACCCAGAGCCTGGAACTCTAGCCGCTCAGGTACCAGGCTGTGAGGTGCAGGGATTGAAGGTCCGGATGGAATACCTTCCCCTGGTTCAGAGATATCAGGTCCTGGCATGTACAAAGTTGCTCCAGGAGCCTGCAGCTGAGGCTGAGGAGATCTGGGTACCAGAACTGGTGAGCCCAATCTGGGGCTACCAGGATCACCATCACCTTGTCCCTCCTCACCTTGAGTAACACCTTGTGGATCAAGAGAAATGGAGGGAAGGCTTAGAGGAGGCCTGGGATCCACGGCCTCGAGAAGGCGTCCCCCTGCAGCGAGCCATGCTGAGGGGATGGGCATGAAACAGCCTCAGCTTGGTGTTCTCCCTGGAGGCAAACAGGTCCCCCATCGGTTTGCCCCAACAGGAGAACAGACTGTAAGCTACCTCTGGATGGAAAGCCCACTCATGGGATGTCTGGCCTATGCAGCTGAGAGCATTCGCCAGCTGGTTCGAGGCTCCTACCACATGGATGGTTAGGAGATCTGCCTCCAACCGGCTTACGAGGGTCCAGATGCAGAGTGCCTCCTTGCACAGCAGACGGGCGTGTGTGCCACCCTGTTTGTTTAGGTAGCACATGGTTGTGGTATTGTCCATCTGGACTTGAACCACTTGACCCCAGAGCTGAAGAGTGACAGCTGACACCACCAGTCTGACTGATCTGAGCTCCAACAGGTTGATGTGACATCAGGACTCCTTGGGGGTCCAGAACCCGGGGACCCTGTTGTCCCCCATGTGGGTTCCCCAGCCCATGAGAGAGGCATCGGTCATAAGGAAGTACCTGGAAACAAAGCCTGGGTCTGTCGGAGGATCTAGCACTCGAGCTACTGCCTCCTTGCGGAGGAGCTGAGCCACGTCATCTCGAAGAGCAGACTGGGTGCATGCGGAGATCTGTTCCTCCCGAGGGGCGCAGGCTCGGCTGGGAGGGTACTGCTCAAATTCCAGAGGCAGTCCCTGACCGACCAGTTCAAGAACCCACCTGTTTGAAGTGATAGCAGACCAGGCAGAAAGGAAGTGGCGGAGCCGACCCCCCGCAGGAGGACCCAGAGCTGGCGTGACGGGTATGGGGTGGCAACCCCCAACCCCTCACTCAGCAGGCTTAGAGGAGGAGGAGGAGGAGGAGGCTCCAGGACCTGCGCCTCAGCCTCCTTTCCGGGGCTGTTGAGGACCCTGCTTGGGCCTCGGGTGCCAAGCTTGAGCCTGCTGCTGCTGTTGCTGCTGACCTCCTTGATAGGAGGGCTGCCTGACCGAAGGGGAAGAGTCCCAAAATGGCTTCTTCTTCCTCTTCTGCTGGTTCTTGCCCAAAGAACCCTTGGCAGAAGTAGCATCCAAGGTGGCACTGGACTGCTTTATACACTGAAGGTGACCGGCCACTCCCGGACCGAACAAGTCGGTACCCAGGAAGGGCACGTCAGCAAGCTTATGCTGAGTATCTGCCGGGAAGGAAGAAAGCCTCAGCCAGGCTCTGCAGTGAAAGGCCACTGCAGCTGCCAATGAGCGAGCACAAGAATCTCCTATATCCAAGGCTGTCTGCAGCTGCTGTTTTGAGACAGCAAGGCCTTGGTCACGGACCTGCTTGACCATAGTCTGCATGTCCATTGGGAGATGAGGGAGGACCTCATCCAATGACCCCAGAAGAGCATGAGAGAAGTGTGCCATGATAACAGCTGAGCTGGCCTGATGAAGGCCCAGAGAAGATGCAGCATAGACCTTGCGGGCACAGTGGTCCATATTTTTGGACTCCTTATCCGGGGGCAAGTCAGTGTCAGCCGAACTACCCATACGCCTGAACACAGAGGCGGTCACCAGGCTGTCAGCCAAAGGGTGCTCTGTGAACCCTGCAAGGGACCCCATGGGCACCGCGTACTTGCAGGCCATGCGGGAAGGTGGTGCTGGGCAAGAGGCAGGACGCTGCCAAAGTTCAAGGGCTGGGCCAACAATGGCCTCGGCCACTGGAAAGGCCTCCGTTGGGGTATCCCCTCTCTTGAGTATGTCAGTGAGAGGGTACTCCACCTTTTTCTGGATGGGCTCCAGGGGCGTTCCGGTAGAGTTGGAGATGAGGTGGAGAATGCCCTGGAAAGAGGAAGGGCCTTCCCTCCATCCTTGCGCCAACTGATGACTCATCATCCCCAGGATGTGAGTGTAAGCCAGTGACGTCCGAGGAGTCGTGATAGAGCGGTCTACTGTCTAAGTCACCCTCGATCTGCTGAGGGTGGTCTGGGGTGACTGCAATCGACAGACGTCAGGGAAGCCAGGTGTCCTGTCGGTTCTCTTTCAAGGGCACCCCTCCCTCAGGCTGTTTAGGTGGTGGTTCCACCCGAATCAGCGGAGAGACCGGGATAGGCCGAACCGGGAGACAGGCCAGCCCCATGGGCAGAGGAACTGGTGGCTTCAGTTCCGGAGGGGTCGACGTCAGCCTAGGAGGCGGGAGCCAAGTTATGGCTGGGGTAGGCAATGGAGCTGGCTTCTGCCCGGTCAGGATCAGCTGCTGCCACATGAGGTCTTCATAGTGCTGACAGAGCTTCCGCCGGAGCCTCTCCTCATCCGATGAGGATGAAGACCTGTGGCAACGCCTCTTCTTAGAGTGCCTGTGGCTCCTTCTCGGTCGTTCAGCCAAGGGGATTCTGGACCTCGACCGAGATCGGGGAGGCTAACTCAGTCGATCAGGAGACACCGGGGTCGGTGAAAACCGAGGGTCTGGAACCGGGTCCTGGATGGGGACACCAGCAGGCTGGGTCTCCTCATCAGGGAATACAAGGACCGGAGTCCTTTCCAAGGAGTCGTTGGGGTTAGCTGGTGACAAGGGGTCGATTGGGACAAGGATAATTTCGACCTCGTCGGCCACTTCCTCGGCCCCCTGGCCAGATGGAAGATCCGTGAAGCCGTCGGCTGAGGATGCGATCTCGAATGAAGTCAAGGCCATGTGTTCCTGGGACTCAGTCCTCTCTTGGTCCCAAGAACGTCTTTGCCGAGATGAAGACACGGGGTCCTTATCCCTCTTCCAAGAGCGGGAGGAGTGCAAGCCCGAGGGCACCTCACTCCAAGTGGGGAGAGAGTGGCACAACTCCTTGAAGAAGCCCGTAAAGGTGGAGCCAAGGTTCAGAGGAACAAAGAAGCTTCGATTGGCTAAAGCACGAGCTGTTTTCTCCTTGAACACCTTCATCTGTTCCAGCTGTTCAGCGGATCCCGCAGCCATGGAAACCGCCCACCTCGCCTCCTTCGATTTCACCAGTGGGTTCCTTTTCTCCGGTCTCCCCAGTTTCAAGCATGCCTTGTGATCGTCCAGGACATTGGGATGGAAAACCAGGCAATGACTGAATGACAAGGTGTCATAGCCGACACCTAGGCAGTAGACGCACGTGAGGTGAGGATCGGTGCGCGACATCTTCTGGCCGTAGGGGCACCGGCGAAATCTGGGGGAAGATTTTTCCTCCATTGTAGAGGTGACAAAAGCGCGATCGCTAACTCGAACGAGTTTAATTTTTGGTAAAAACCGACGGTTAGAATCCAGGGCCTACGATATGCTGAGAGCATGAGGGAACCTGAATCTTCCAGCGGAAAGGAAGAACTGGTGTCATGGGGTGGAGCCGACGTATATACCACCCGGGTGGGTGGGAGGAGCCACCTTGAAGACTTCTGGCAAGATTTAGTGGAAGGGACATGTAAGTGTGGATGAACAACATATCCACGCTCCTAGAACCTGTTTTTTAGGATCGTGGATATGTTGTTCATCCACACTTCTTGGCAGACTCTAGCAGTTCTCGGGAGGAGGGAGGCAAGGTGCACACCCCCTACTTTGGGAACAGAGACTGGAGAACTGAGGCCCCAAAACCAGCATCCCGGCATGACTCAAGGTCGATGTGGTAATGGGTGATAAAGGTGTTTGCTGTCTTCCAGGTGGCAGCCCGGCAGATTTCCTGGATAGGGATGCCCTAGGAAGCAGCCACCAATGCAGCAGTATGGTGGGTAGAATGAGTTCTTATCCCTCTGGGAGGCTCCTTGCCCGCCAACCTATAGCAGAGATCAAGGCAAGATGTAATCCATCTTACGATCGTCCACTTTGCTGCAGGTCTGCCAGAAGTGGCTTCACCATAGGTGACAAACAGCTGGTGAACCTTGCCCCAAATTTCCACCATCCGCATCTTAAAATCGGAGCGAGCTCATCTCAGGTCCAGAGTATGGAGCCTGTACTCAGCATCCAAGGTGTAGTTCGGGTAGAACACAGGCAGAGTCAACACCTGGTTAAGGCGAAACTCTAACACCACCTTTGGGAGAAATTTTTTTGGGGACAGGACAACCTTGTACCTGTGGAAGACCAGATAAGGGGAGTCCACCGAGAGCGCCTGGAGCTCCCCTGTCCATCTGGCAGACGTGATATCCACCAGGAAGGCTGTCTTCCATGACAAGTGTGACATCTCACACTTGTGCATCAGTTCAAATGGCCTGCCCATGAGCTTTGCGAAAACCAGCAGTAAATCCCATGCACTGGCGGGGATATGTGATCAAGGCCTTTGAAAAAGCGCCAGACCACCTTCTCCTGTGCCACTGTCTGCTGACCGGCCCACACCCATTAAGCAGAGATGGCTGCCAGGTGCACCTTAAGGTTGGTAAGCAATGTGAGAAGGCAGTAGAGAGGCCGTGGGGGATACTGGAATGTATAGGGAGAAGCATCACCAGCAGAAAACAGGAAGCTTTTATCCCTCTGTACAGACAGTGGGTGAGACCCCATATGGAGTACTGCGTCCAGTTCTGGAGACCCCCTCTCCGCAAGGACATAGACAGGATGGAGGCAGTCCAGAGGAGGGTAACTAAAATGGTGCAGGGTCTGCAAGAAAAGCCATACAAGAAGAGACTAAAGGAGCTTAATATGTATACCTTTGAGGACAGGAGGAAGAGGGGGGATATGAAAGAAACTTTTAAGTACCTCAGTGAAATCAACAAAGTTCAAGAGTTTAGCATCTTTCAGAAAAAGATGTGCAAGAACAAAGGGACACAATTTGAAGATAGAGGGGGGACGGGCTCAGGGGCAATGTGAGGAAGTATTTTTTCACAGAGAGAGTGGTGGATGCATGGAACCACCTTCCTGAGGAGGTTGTGGGGTGTAAAAATGTGGAAGAATTCAAGAATGCATGGGACAGACATAAGGCAATTCTTGTGGGGGTAGGAAGAAATAGGCTATTGGTTAATTAGGATCTGCAGCTTATCCAGTAGGTAGGGAAATGGGCAGATTAGGTGGGCCAAGTGGTCCTTATCTGCCGTCAAAGTCTATGTTTCTATGTTTAAGGGTCGAAGACTGAAGGCCTCCTTTGGACAGAGACCAAAGGTAGTCTAAAATGCTAGCCACAGTACAGGACAGGGGGTCCAGGCCCTTGCCTGACACCAAATGGAAAATATTTTCCATTTGAAGGCATAGCACTTTCTGGTCAACTCCTTTCTGGATGATTCCACTACTGTGAGTACATCCTCAGAGAGACCCAAAGCCTGGAACTTTAGCCGCTCAGGTACCACGCTGTCAGGTTCAGGGATTGAAGGTCCGGATGGAGGCCCTTCCCCTGATTGACAGAGATCAGGTCTGGGCATACTGGAAGACGCCTCAGGAGCCTGTTGCTGAGGCTGAGGAGATCTGGATACCAGAACTGGTGTGGCCAGTCTGGGGCTGCCAGGATCACCTGCACCTTGTCCCTCCTCACCTTGAGGAGCACCCTGTGAATCAAGGGAAATGGAGAGAGAAGGCGCAGAAAAGGCCTGGGGTCCACGGCCTCGATAAGGCATCCCCCTGCAATGATCCCCGCTAAGGGAGCGGGCATGAAACAGCCTCAGCTTGATGTTTTCCCTGGAGGCAAACAGATCCATCATCGGTTTGTCCCAGTGGGAGAACAGGCTGTAAGCTATCTCTGGATAGAAAGACCACTTGTGGGATGTCTTGCCTATGTGACTGAGGGCATCTACCAGTCGATTTGAGGCTCCTGCCACATGGATGGCTAGGAGATCTGCCTCCAGTCGGCTCACGAGTGTCCAGATGCGGAGTGCTTCCCTGCACAGCAGCTGGGAGTGCATGCCACCCTGCTTGTTGAGGTAGTGCATGGTCGTGGTATTGTCCGTCTGGACTTGAACCACTTGACTCCGAAGCTGCTGAGCGAATGCTGTTAGTGCCAGTCTGACCACTCTGAGCTCCAACAGGTTGATGTGGTAACAGAACTCCTCGGGGGTCCAGAACCCATGGGCCCTGTTGTCCCCTATGTGGGCTCCCCAGCCCATGAGAGAGGCATCGGTCGTGAAGAGGACTGTCAGCTCAGGGTGGACAAATGGGATCTCTTCCTGCAACCAGTCTAGGACAGTCCACCACTGGAGAGCATCCCACATCTTCTGGGTCACAGTGATCAGCTGGTCAAAATGACCAAGGCACTGAGTCCACTGGGTGGCCAGCTCCCATTGAAGGGGCGCATATGCCACCTGGCCTAATGGACCATGGTGGTGCAGGCCACCATGTAACCCAGAAGGTGCAGAAAGTCCTGGGCAGGGCGCAATTGCCCAACCAGAAATGATTGGGCAAAGGAGGAGAGAACCTCTACCCTGTCTGCTGGGAGCCGAGCTTTGGCTCGGCGAGAGTCGAACTCTGCCCCGATGAAGCACATCACCTGAGAAGGCACGAGCTCTGACTTGGTCTCATTGATCAGGAGGCCAAGTTGAGAGCAGGTCTGGAGGGCCAGGTCCCTGGACCTCTCCACCTCTTGCTGGGTGGAACCTGCTAAAAGCCAATCGTCGAGGTAAGGGTATACCCTGACCCCTCGACGCCCGAGATGGGCTGCCACCACTACAATGCATTTGGTGAAGACCCATGGCTCAGAACTCGTAAAGGGTTCCCTCTTCTCTGAAGTGGAGGAACCGTAGGTGAGATGGACAGATTGGGACGTGAAAGAACATGTCCTGAAGATCCAGTGAGCAGAACCACATGTTTTGCTCCAGGGATGGTATGATCTGGGACAGAGTTACCATCCGAAAGGTGCGCAGCCTGAGATACTGATTCAGATCATGCAGATCTAGAATTGGGCACCAGCCCCCTGTCTGCTTTGGGACCAGGAAGTACCTGGAAATGAACCCTGAGTTGACTGGAGGATCTGCCACTTGGACCACTGCCTGCTTGAGGAGGAGCTGGGCTATATCGTCTCTCAGAGCTGACTGAGTGTTGGCTGATACTCTCTCCTCCCATGGGGCACAGGCTCGGCTGGGTGAGTACTGCTCAAATTCTAGAGGCAGACCCTGGCCGACCACTTTTAAGATCCACCTGTCCATGGTAACAGTGGACCAGGTGGAAAGGAGTGGAGGAGCCGACCCCCCATGGGAGGATCCAGAGCTGGCGTGATGGGAATAGGGGTGGCCAGCCCTATCCCGTCACTGGGCAAGCTTGGAGGAAGAGGGTCCAGGGCCTGAAACTCGACCTCCTCTGCAAGCCTGGGGAGATCCAGGCTTGGGTTGGGTGCCAAGCCTGTGCCTGCTGATGCTGTGCTCCCTGAACGGAGGACTGCTGGGCCGCAGGAGCCGAATGCCGAAAAGGCTTCTTCTTCTGCTGCTGCTGCTTCTTAGGGCCTGAAGTGCTTTGAGCAGAAGTAGCCGAGTCCAAAGTGGCATTGGACTGTTCGAGTCGCTGAAGGTAACCATCCACACCTGGACCGAAGAGATCGGTGCCCAGGAAAGGAACATCAGCAAGTTTGTGCTGGGTATCCGCCATAAAGACAGAAAGTCTCAGCCAAGCCCTGTGGTGTGAGGCAACCGCGGCTGCCACCGAATGGGCGCATGAGTCCCCAATGTACAGAGCCATCTGAAGCTGCTGCTTGGCAACGGCATGGCCTTGGTCCTGGACCTGCTTGACCATAGTCTGAAGGCCTGCGGGGAGACTATGAGAATTTCATCCAAGTACCCTAGAAGGGCATGGGAGAAGTGCGCCATGATGATGGCCGAGCTTGCCTGATGGAGGCCTGAAGAGGAGGCTGCATAAATCTTCCTGGCAGAGTGATCCAGTTTCCTGGACTCCTTGTCTGGGGGTCTATCCGTGTTGGCAGAACTGCCTGTACATCTGAACACAGAGGCATTCACAAGACTCTCGGCCGAGAGATGTTCTGTGAACCCCGAGAGGGACCCCATGGGCACCGCATACTTGCGGGCCATCCAGGCAGATGGTGCTGGGCAGGAGGCAGGATGCTGCCAAAGCTCCAAGGCTGGGCCAACAATGGCTTCGGCCACAGGAAAGGCTTCTGTCGGGGTATCCCCTCTCTTGAGAATGTCAGTGAGAGGGTACTCCAACCATTTCTGGATTGGTTCCAGGGGCATCCCTGTGTATTTGGAGAAAAGACAGAGAATCCCTTGAACGGACAAAGGGCCTTCCTCTGTCGACAGATCACCAGCCGACTCATCATTCCGTGGGTGACAGTGAAGGTTGGTGTCGTCTGAATCCGAGGTATCCAGATATAATGGTTGGCCGCCAAAGTTGCCCTCAAAATGCCTGGGGCGATCAGGCACGAGAGTGACCGAGATCCTGTGAGGAAGACCTGGGGTTGACCGAGCTTCTTTCATAGGAGCCCCTCCCAAAGGCTGTTTAGGTGGCAGCTACACCACAATCCGTGGGGAGACAGGTATCGGCTGAACTGGAGTGCATTTAGCTGGCTCCACGGGAGGGGGAACCAATTTCACCGGTTCCAAAGTAGTCAGCTTTGGCCTAGGAGGTGAAAGCCAAGTAATGGCCGGAGTAGAGACCATGTTTGGCTTCTGCCCAGACAGGATCAGCTGCTGCCACATCAGATCCTCGTAGCATCGGAGGAGCTTCTGCCAAAGCCTCTCCTCATCCAAGGAGGACGAGGATGACCGATAGCATCGCCTCTTTTTGGAGCGCTTGTGTGCCTTCCTCGGCCTGTGGGTCGAGGGGCTCCGAGATCTCAACCTGGATTGGACTGGCTAAGTCAGTCACTCGTGAGACACCGGTGACTTAACATGATCAGGGACCGGTTCCTCGATGGGATCCCCAGCTGGCTGGGTGTCCTCATCGGGAAAAGACAGGACCGGGGTCCTACTGAGAGAATCGTCGACCGGAATGGGCAACAATGGTTCGATGGGATCGAGAACGATCTCAACCTCATCGATTGAGACCTCGGTCGACTGGCCAGATGTCAAGGCTGAGAAGCCAGCGGCCGAGGAGGCAGTTTCGGCTGAAGCCGATACTGCCTGCTCCTGGGACCGAGATCGCTCACGATCTCAAGAGTGTCTTTGCTGAGACAAAGACTGATTCGGATCCTTATCCCTCTTATGGGACCGAGAGGAGTGAGAGCCCACAGGTCTCTCATCCTTAGTGGGGAGAGATTGGCACAACTCTCGGAAGGAACCCGAAAAGGTAGAGCCCAAGTTGAGAGGAATGAAAAACGATCAAGAAGAAGACTGCGGCCTGCACCGCTTCTTCTTTGAAGGCCTGTATTCGCTCCAGCTGTTTGGCGGATCCTGCAGCCGTGGAGACTGCGTGTGAGATGATCGCCGAGGATGTTCGGGTGAAAAGCGAGACACGTCTCACAAGTCTTGGTGTCATGGCTGACACCCAGACAGTAAACGCACGCGGTATGCAGATCAGTGCACATTTTTTCGATGCACGGGCACTGGCAAAATCCGGGGAAAGGTTTATGTTCCATGATGGAATGATGAGAATCACCGTCGCTGACTCGAATGAATCGAAGTTCCGGAATAACTGAAGGTTTTGAAGCCAGGGCCTACAAAAAGCAAGAGCAAAGAGGAGGCAACCTGAATCTTCCAACAGAAAGGAAGATCTGGCATCATAGGGTGGAGCCGAGATCTATACCACCTGGGTGGGTGGGAGGAGCCAGCTTGAAGATCTTCCGGCGATCCTTAAAGGGGAAAGGAACATGCCAAAGAAGTGTGGATAAACGACATACCCACGATCCTAGAACACTAGTTCTAGGTTGGTATATGATGTTCATCCACACTTCTGGCAGTAGTCTTTCAAGGCTTCACCTGAAACATCTTCAAGCTGGCTCCTCCCACCCACCTGGGTGGTAACTCCCTCGGCTCCACCCCATGACACCAGATCTTGCCTGCTGGAAACAGTGTTTTGCGCCAAGCCCAGGGAGGTCGGGTGGGTCAGTGTGGATGAACATTATATCAAGTACAGTTGCGTACATACCGCAACGGTAGATCTTCGAGGGGTATCTCTTGTAGCAGGTAATACACTTGGGTTGTCACCAGAGGGCGCTGTAGTGCATGGCAGCTCTCTTCTAGCTGTCTTTTTCCAGGGTCTGCCCACACATGACATCATCATTCTGCTCCTATATAAGAGTGGGAGGTCCTTGATATCCTCTGGCCGCCCCCCGGATTCAGCTTGCCAAGCGAGGACCGAGGGAGAGCCAGGTACCATAGGTATCCCTTCCCATATATATCTGGATCAGAATTTGTTCTTTTAGAGAAGGAGGGGGATGGAGGAAGGGATCATACCTGTTGCAAGAGATACCCCTCGAAGATCTACCGTTACGGTGAGTACCCAACTGTACTATTTTCCATGGAGATAATCTCTTGCAGCAGGTAATACACTTGGGATGAATCCCAGCAGTAAACCCAGGAAGGGTGGAGAGTTATGACAGATGGCCTTGTAGGACAGTGTGGCCAAAGGCTGTCCTACGGTGCGAAGTAATGTCTAAGTTGTAGTGCTACGTGAAAGTATATATTGTGGACCATTTGGCTGCATTGCAGATATTTGTGATGGAAGCCCCTTTGAAGCAGGCAGCTGTAGTGGCCATGGCTGTGGTAAAGTGGGCTTGGACAGGTCCTGGTAATGGCTTATTACATTTCTTATAACAAAAGGATATACCATGTGCCAGCCAGTTGGAGAGGGTCTGTTTAGCGACCAGAAAACCTTCCCTGGTTGAGGCAAAGGTAACAAAAAGCTGAGGAGTTTTTCTAACAGATTTGGTACGATTTATATAGTATCTCAAAATACGATGGACATCTAAAGTGTATAGGAGGTATTCCCTGACTAGAGTGCTCAGGGTAGTAAACTAGCAATTCTACGGACTGATTTAAGGTGTGTTCTGAGACCACCTTAGGTAAAAAGGAAGGACTGGTGCGAAGAGCCACTCTGTGAAAGATTAAGTAAGGCTCTTTAGACATTAGGGAATTAAGCTCAGATATAGCGTGCTGAAGTGACAGCAACTAAAAATATTGTCTTCCAAGAAAGGAAGCAGAGGTCGCAAGTGGCCGCTGGTTCAAAAGGGTCGAGGGTCAGCTTTTCCAATTGGAAATTCAAATCCCAGGGAGGGATGGGCCATCTAATGGGAGGTTTGAGGTGTAACATTCCTCTTAAGAACATCTTGGCAAGATGATGTTTATACAGTAGTCTCCCTTCTAAGGGCCCATGGAAGGCTGAGAGAGAGGCCAAATGAACTTTAATAGAGGAGTAGCTCAGACCTGTCTCGGCAAGCGAGGATAGGTTGTCGAATACTTTAGTCCTCCGGCCGTTTGGTAACCACATTGTGTTTTCCTCACTCGTTGGCTGAAGCGGGAACTATTTTATTTTAAAACTTAGAGAATTAATAGTGAAAGCACTGTGAGCCATTCTTGTTAAAATTAATTGTGATCCTGATGGCTCCAGCTTAGCAATTTGTTAGGAAGCAGCAAATAGGCCTGCAACAGCAGCAAAAGAACTGATCTTAGTTTCCTTTCTGAATTATAGTCTGAATCTAGCTCAAAATAGGACACGGTGTAATCTGCCCTGTCCTAACCCAATCTTGCAGTACTGTGCTGTGCTCCGCAGCTCCTGGTAGAGCGTAAAACTCAGAGCAGGACTTGGTACAGCCAGTTAGCTGGGAATTGTGCTTTCTTCAGCTGGATTTCATCTTGTAATTTTAATGTGGGATACTTTAACTCACTAAACTCATTTTGCTAAAGTACTAAACATAGGTGGATCCTGCCTGTTTTTGTAGCCAAAGACATACAGTCAGAAGTGTAATTTAGTGACTGAGGTTTTTCGCCGTCCCCCTACCCCATCCCAGGCCTCCTTTAAATACATATTACCCCCACTTACAGGAAGCTACTCACCACTGGCTACTACCATTAGTGTTTTTTTCTTTCTTTTTTTTTGCTATAAACTCTTAAAGGCACACATCCATAAGACTGTGTGACTGCTTACCTTACAGGAAGCACATTCACCTATGAAAACTCACCATTAGAGTTAACTTAGCAATTAAAATCTTAAAGGCACACACCTCTATTTTAAGACAGTGTACCTACTCAGCTACTTAAGCCCAGCACCAACATAACCCTCACTGTGATCCATCGTCTCAGATGCCCTAGAATCTTCAGTTCCTCTACATATCTCCTTTGTTTCTAAAATCACTCCTTCTCCAGCCCCTTCTCGCCTTCCGGAAGTGGGGTCACTCCCCCCCCGCCTTCTATTACGTCTACATTTCTCTTGATAAGGAGATCCCTGTTAAACATCTCGACATCTACTGCAAGTCGACTTTCTCCTCTACACCCTCACGATTTGAAGAATTATATCCTCCTAGGTTTCACCACGCTACTGTGACTTTTCAGAAGTGAAGTTGCTAACAATCTCTATACCCTGGTGGTTACTCTGTCAACTTTACTTGAGGTCTACAAATAATTCCAGGAGGCTTGGCCTCTAGGAGATTGCCCGTCATCATTGTCCTGTGTCAGGTTACAGCATGGCCAAGCTGGGCAGTGCTATTGCATTACTTATCTTATCCTTTTCTCTGCTCGATAGAATTATTGCACAGTGCCTAGCCCCCCCCCGCCTCAAGAATCCTCACCCCTCTATTCTAGCTAAATCTATGTCAACAATTCACCTCCCGTTCAATTCACTCATCTCATGCAAAAAAAGAATGCCTACTACCTTGGGATATGAACCTCACTGCACTTGTTATGCAGGATTAGCATAAATACCATAGACCTACACTTCTTAAAGTTAACTCCGGCCATACACTTGTCCCTACTTCTAGCTGGTGACACAGAAGTTAACCCTGGCCCTCAGAGTCCTCTATCTGCTTCTGCCCCTTATACGTCGAGGGAAAAAGGCATCAAAATCGCTCATTTAAACGCTCAAAGCCTCCGGCCTAAAACTGCTGAGATTCAGGCATGGGCAACTAATCTCAACCCGGACATCCTTAGCATAACAGAAACTTGGTTGAAGCCCGATATACAACAACATGAAATTGGTCTCCCTGGCTACTCCTGCCACAGGCATGACCATTTAGGTAGTGAGGGGGAGGTGTCTTAATGTATGTTAAGTCTAAATTTCATGTCACTTTGATCTCTTCTCCCCCTGGCATGCCTCCCAATACAGAATCTTTATTTATCTCACTAACTTTAGGCAATGTTAAGAAACTACTTATTGGATGTATTTACCTACCCCCGTGGGACGCCTCCAACGAACTGCCTTCCCTTATGTTGGCATTGTCAGCTCTTCCCCCTCATGACACAGTAATCCATGGAGATCTCAACTTTGATTGGCTGTCCCTCCACAAAAACAAGGCCCATACACTAGTCTCTGACACAGAGTTCACCCAACTTATCTTCTTGCCCATAAGACACAACTCCAAAACAGGTACTGCAACACTGTTGGATTGGTTACTCTCTAATTGCCCACATAGGATCAAAACAGTCAGTGTTTAACCAGATTGTATTAGTGACCACTCTCCTACCTACTGTGGGTGGCATAATAATTTTGATGCCCCACCACCCATAATACTTGAATCCAGGAAAATGTCTCAGTTTAACGTAGACCATTTCTCAATGTCTATTAGTAATGCTGGTTGGACACCCATTACTCACCTCCCCTCAATAGACCAGGCACTCTATTTTATTCTTGCCTTTAAAAACATTACCAACAGACATGCTCCACTTACTAGATGTAGATCTAAGGGTATTAAGGCACCCTGGCTCTCTACTGAAATCAGGACCCTAATGAAGAGTTGTGATGTAGCCTGGAAGACCTATAAACACAGCCTCCTTCATTCTGATTGGCTATATTATCGACAGCTGAGAAATGAGAGTAAAAATAGAATACAGGGTGCTAAACATACATAACTCCTCTCATTTCAGACTGAGAATCTCAGCAAGCCCAAAAAATTCTGGAAACATATCAATTATTTGATCAATGGTAAATCAACTCAATGTCCAAGCCCCATATTGTCCGGCAGCTACCTCCTTCAAGATCCCCCGTCCATTGCAGAAGGAATTAATCAGTTGTTCACTGACCTTGATAGGTACACAGCTCTCCTGCCGCCAGTCTCAAATTTCTGTATCCCTACCCAGCATCACACACGCTCTTGGCTCCCAATCTCCTTTCTACCCACAAATAGCCACTAGAAGAGAAGTCCTCAGGCTGTTATCAAATCCCAAGTTAGAGAGCTCCCCTGGCCATGACACATTAGAACCCAGGCTTCTCAAACTAGGGGCAGCAGCACTCGCTGCAGCTGTCTGTGATCTTCTAGATAGATCCACCCTCTCTGGTGAAGTGCCAAGTCGTTGGAAAGTGGCTGTGGTGGTCCCCCTCCATAAGGGGGGGACCCACGCTGTGGAAAATTTTAGGCCTATTTCAGTTCTCTGTCCACTGGCTAAGATCCTGGAGAGGATTCTGCATATTCAGCTACAATTCTACCTAGACTTACATCATCTTCTCACAGACTGCCAGCATGGCTTCAGGAAGGGCCATAGTACTATCACAACCCTTGTCAAAGTCTTGACTGACATTTTTTTTTTTTTGTCAACTATATTTGCTCCCTACCTTTGGGGCATCTCTCAGGTTCCCATGCTCAGCTCCGCAGCTCCACCGCCCGTCTGAACCATCCTCCGATATTCAGGATTCTGGGCTCTCCAGACCCCATGGAGAAGCCTCAGGAATGGCCGACATTGGATGTGTGGCCTTGGGCTACTGATGGTTGCCGTCGCCTCACCCACCGATAGGGTTTTTTTTACGTAGTTTTCTCCCCGAAGCTTTGGACGTGCAATGATGTCCAGCTCAGCTGGTGCGCGCTTCCGCACACCCCCAAAAGACGTCTGCTGCAGCTTCATTCCCCTGCATTTTTGCGGCTGTGCACTGTACTGCCTCCAGCCTCCGCTAGAGGTCACCAGTGCAGCGGCTGGTGAAATCCCCCCTCCCCGGGAAAGGAGAGCAGTCCATAGGACGCTCAATCCTTCCTTGTCTCTGCCAACCCCGGACGACCCTGGCTCATTCCCAAACCCGGGTCGCCAGCGTGGCGCGAGGTGTGGCGTCCAGCGCCTCAACCCTCAGTGCCACCGGGACGGCCCTAGACTGACATTCTTAATGCAAGTGATACTGGTCTTCTAACCGGAGGAGTACTCATCGACTTGACTAAGGCCTTCCATCCAGTCAACCACCACCTTCTCCTTGGTAAATTGCATCAATTGGGTCTACATCGCTTAGCACTCACATGGTTCCATGACTACCTCACTGGAAGATCGCAACGGGTAAAATGGTCTGGTTCACTCTTCTCAAGGCCTATCTCACACGGTGTATCCCAAGGTTCTATTCTTGGCCCGATACTATTCTTGCTTTTTATCGACGAGCTCCCCAACTTCTGTGGCAGTGTGTCTGTGCAATTATATGCTGATGATGCAGTCTTATACCACTCATCTAACAAGATAGACTGGCTTAACCAAAGCCTTAACTCGGATTTCATTGCACCGAGACCTGGTTCTCTGACAAACACCTAATTCTAAATAAAAAAAACAAAAAAAAGCTATGCTTTTCTATAACCTGTCCCCCAAACCTACCAAACAGCTCCAGATAAGTACAGTCAGAAGACCCCATAGAGGTGGCTAGTACTTTTAAATGCCTTGGGGTTCACTTAGATGCCTTATCCTCTTTTTTTTTTTTCCAACTCTTTTTCCCTCCGGTCATGGCTTCGTGGATCCTCTCTCAGGCATCTTGTCCGGTTCCTGCCCACCTGAGACCCCTCCATTCTGTGCCTCCTCTCTCCCTCCCTTCCTGCAGCCAGCACCCCTAGTTTAACCCGCCTGGGGAGTGCCTGCGCTCTTGCATATCAGACTACAGCTTGCAGGTAAGGATTGGGTGGAGGACCTGGAAGGCCAGTCAGAGAGAGCCCAGTGGTGGGCATGGGGGACAGGTGCCATCGTCTGTCCCACAAGCCGGTGTTTTCCCTATTCTCGCTGCCCTCCCTGATCGTGGTGCAACCCCGCTACGGCAACCCTGCCTGCATTGGCCACGCTAGTTACGTGCCGCCCGGCTAGCTGCAGCACCCCCAGTCTCCACCAGGGGTCGCTGGCACACCGGGTTGTCTCCCCCCCCCTTACATCCCGGGGAGAGGAGCACCACAAGGGCACTCATCCTCAACCCTGCCCATCTCCGGCGTCCCGAGTTCGCTCCTGAACCCGGGTCGCCAGCGTACAGAGAGATGTACCTTCCAATGCCTCAGTCCTCAGCGCCACCGGGCCGGCCTAGATGCCTCCTTCTCAATGAAGCATCATGCAACTCAGCTTACCAAAATTGTAAACCAGAAGCTCAGGTTATTATACCGCCTCCGCCCTCTTTTATCCCACGCTGCCTATAAAAAAGATTGCGTCAACATCCCTTCTCCCTATTTTGTTCTATGGTGCCCCTCTACTACTCTCTGCCCAATCCTCTTCCCTTGCACAGCTGTGTCAACTCTATCATAGGACTGGACATTTTGCCCTTGGAGCGGACTCCAGAAAATACCACTGTGAGGCCCTGTATTCTCTTCAATGGCCTACCTATGACTCAAGGTTACAGTTTCACACCTTATGCCTTATGAACATACGAAATATGCCAGCAGATAAAGGTCTAGAGGTCTATCAAGTCTGCTCGAATGTGCAGCTAGCACCCCTTATTCTGCAGCTGCCCCTCCCTTCCACCCTTCCCCTTCATTGACCCTCCCCATTGTCCTGTCCCATCCCCTTTTGAAGCAGTCCACTGTTCTACTGGATACCACTTCTGCAGGTAATGAATTCCACCCAGCCACCACCCTTTCTGTAAAAAAGTGTCTCCTCATCTCCCTCCTGAACCTTCCTCCCTCCAGTCTCATATCATGGCCCCTGGTGTCCCTCCCCTCCTTTACTTTGAACAGCCCCTCTGTACCTGTCTTGTTTATTCCTTTCATGTACTTAGAAGTTTCAATCATGTCCCCCCGTCCCTCCTCTCCTCCAGTGAGTACATGTTCAACTCCCTCAGCCTCCTCTCGTATAAGTCCCCCAGCCCCTTGATCATCTTTGTCGCCCTGTGCTGCACCCCCTCCAGTAACGTAATGTCCCTCTTCAGATACGGGCACCAGTACTGCATGCAGTACTCCAGGTGCGGTCTAACTAATGACCTGTACAGTGGCAGAATCACCTCCTCCCTCCTCAAGGATATATCCCTTGCAATACAACCCAGCATTTTGTTGGCCTTTGCAGCTGCCTTCCTACATTGTGCCAAGTTGTTCATTGACCCTGTAATGAGCACCCCCAGGTCCTTCTCCTCTGTCTGGGCTAGCTGCACTCCCCCCAGCTGGTAACTCCTCCTTGGGTTCTTCATCTCAAAATGCAGCACCTTGCACTTTTTGGCATTAAACCCCAGTTGCCAGGTGTCTGACCAGGTTTCAAGCTTTGCCAGATCATCCTGCAACCCCTGCCATCCCTCTAGGTCATCCACCACCACTCCTACCTTGGTATCATCAGCAAACAGACTGATCTTGCTCTTGATGTCCAATAATATGTCTGCAATGAATATCCCAAACAACACTGGCCCCAACACCGAGCCCTGTGGAACACCGCTCATCACTACCCTTGGGTGTGAGAGTTCCCCACCCGCCACCACCCTCTGTTGCCTTCCCTGAAGCCAGTTCCCTACCCATCTCACCAGCTTTGCACCTGCCCGTGCCTACTAACTTACTTCCCAGCCTTCCATGAGGCACCGAGTCGAATGCCTTACTGAAGTCCAGATACAGGACATCCACTGCATGGCCACTGTTCAGTTGCCTAGTTACCCAGTCATAGAACTCCACCAGGTTGGTTTGGCAGGATCTGCCCCATATGAAGCCATGCTGTCTGCTGTCCTGTAGTCCTTTGGCCTCTAGGAGGGCCACCAGCCTCTCATTCAGGATAGTCTCCATTAGCTTACCCACAATGGATGTGAGGCAAAGCTCTTTAATCCCTCTTGCCTAAGGGGAATTGTTTACAAAAAAGCACCCACACGCATGCTTAGATCTACTTCCTTACCCTTATTAGCAATCCAGAAGACGCAACGCCTATCGGGTAAGCGCTCATTTGCCTTCTCAGCTCCCTCTGCTTGGAATTCCTTCCCCTTAACTTACTCTCCTGCCCCACCCTCTCCTACTTCAAAAGAGAGTTTACCTCTTTCCTACTAACCCCTCTCCTCTGCAATTGCTTTAAATAACTCTTATAGCATTGTTAATGCCTAGTCTGTTACTCTGATAGATGTATCTTGTAATCCACCTGTTCTCGTGTTCCTGCTATGTATATACTATGTAATATTAGTTAGCCTGTTTATATATAGGATAAAGTATGGGGTGCAGTGTGTTACGAGAATTTCACACACACCCGAGTTGTTGGATGGCACATAAACCCGAGGGCAAGCCCAAGGGGTTTATAGTCTCATCAATGAGGTGACAATTAAATCAGTTAAACACACTGCACCCCATACTTATTTTATAATTGAAGGGCTCCGTTTTTCTATGGTGAGAGTTGACTTTGAAAAAGGCGTGAATCTTACCTTGCAGATGAACGTTTTTATTTGTGTGAGAAAAACAGAACTGTGCTTCAACATTAACGTTTATTTATTTAAACTGTTAATCAGAATAAAGAAAATAAACAGTTGAAAGTCTATAAATGTGGAGATCCTTTCGGTAAAGTTTCCTGTTCCATCGGCTGTTTTGTGGTGATGTCGTCGTTTAACCTGCAGAGGAAAGGTTAGGGTTGAAAGGAAGAGCAGTTAGGGATTGTGGCAAAAGTGTGAACTGTAGAAGTGAGGCTTGATAGAATAAAACGTAACGTGTAAGAATATATCAGATGGAGGTAACGCCAACAAGTAAGTTTATTTTTCTGGTCAGTGATGTGTGAAGTAAAAGGGACAGTTGAAAACTTGCGCTCTGTTTGTTTACTGTGTCTCGAGCGCTTTGCTAGGGAAAGGGAGGCGTGAATGCGGTAACACCTACTTAGGTGTTACAGTATTTAACACACGTTTTTTTGTATGTGAAAAAACAGAGACCATTAATTATATATGCTTAATGCCTGATCTGTTTTAAGTTACTTACCTGGCTTTCCACTGTAATCATTTTTGCAACATTGATAAATCTCTCTGTATCCTGTATATTATTGTTGTATTCATCTATTGTACTGTGTTCACCATTGTCACCGGGGTTGTCACTGAAAAAGGGACTGCACGGTCTCAGTGGATTTACCCGGTTACCAAAATTCTAATAAATAATAAATAAAATAGTCAGTGGACATGAATAAGGGTCTAATGACCGGGACACGGCCCATATAAAGAAGCGTTTCCATTTAGCATTATATGTTTCCCTGGTAGATGATTTGCATGAAGCCAACAGAATATTGGCCACTGGTGAAGAGACTTGAAGATGGGCTATGAAAGCATCCTCAGGAGCCAAGTGTGAAGGTGTAGTGACTTCAGGCTGGGATGAAGAAGGGTCCCCTGATCTTGTGTCAACAGATCTGACCTGATTGGCAACGGAATGGGGTCTGCTACTGAGAACTGTTGAAATAGGGAAAACCACACCTGCCGGAGCTACAGAGGGGCTATGAGGATCATGGTGGCAGGTTCAAGTTGTAATTTCAGTAGAGTCCATTGCAGGAGTGGGACGGGGGGGAGCATATAAGAAGAGTCCTGTTCACGGCTGGGACACGGTATCTAGAGACAGTCCCTTTTCTGTTCGGGATAATGGAATAGTATCTGGGGAGTCAGTAAAAGTTGCTGGGGGAGGCAAACAGGTCGAGGTGCTGGGTCTCCCACAAGCGAGAGATCATCTGAAGTGTCCACTCGTGAGTGGAGGACTGGCGACTGAGAACATCGGCCAGGTTATTGTGGTGTCCCAGTAGATGGATGGCTATCAACAATAGATATTGAAGTATGGCTTCCTGCCAAATCACCATCGTCTCGCTGCAGAGAGTGCGGGACTTGGTACCTCCTTGTTTGTTCAGGTAGTACACCACTGAGGTGTTGTCTGATTGGATCAGTAGAGGCCCTGGGAAGAGGTGGAGCGGAAAGCCTGAAGGGCGAGGTGGACTGCTCTCATTTCCAGTAGAGGAGAAATGGAGAATCGAGGTCATCTGCCCTGTTTTCTGTAGGAACCCAGGTGTGCCACCCAGCCTTTGAGGGAAGCATCCGTGGTCGCCTACTGGGAAGGAGGGGACTGGAAGGACATGCCTTGGGATAGGCTGGCACGATGGGTCCACCAATTTAGGGTGGAGCGTAGGATGGGAGTGACTGATCTGTCTTCAAAAATCCCCTGTTTTTTGCCACCACTGATTCTGAAGAGTCCACTGGACTGGTCTCATATGTAGATGGGCAAAGGCCACCGTGGAGATGGCTACGGCCATATGCCCCAGAAGGCATAAGAGACGTCTGGCTGTGAAATTGTTGAGTTTGTATCAGGGAGGCCAGAGACCGAAGTCTGTCTTGTCTGTTGGCAGGGAGGTAAGCCCTGGCGGAGGCAGTGTCCAAAACAGCTTCTATATACTGGAGCGATTGGGTAGGAGTTGAATTGGATTTGGGCCAGCTGACCATAATTCCTAGGGACTAGAACAGAATGAGGGTCGCCTGGAGGGACAAAAGCATAGAAGTTTCGGAGTCTGCTTTTATAAGCCAATCGTCCAGGTACAGGAAGCCGAAATGCCCATCCTGTCTCAGGGCTGCCGCCACTACCACTAGGCACATGGTAAAGACTCTTGGGGCAGATGAGAGACTGAACGGGAGTGCCTGGAATTGGTAATGTTGACCTAGCAGGTAAAAGCAAAGGAACCGGTGGTGGGTGCGATGGATAGGGATATGTAGGTAGGCATCTTTCATGTCTAATGCACATAGCCAATCCCCTAGTTTTAACATCAGCATAATGGATATTAAGGTGACCATCCGGAACCTTTTGTACTGAATGTATAGATTCAGTTGTCTAAGGTCTGGTATAGGTCTGAGATCTCCAGAGCGTTTGGGTACCAGAAAAAAGTGGGAGTAAAATCCCTGATGGCACTCCAACGAAGGAAATGGAGAGCCGGCATTCTTGTGAAAAAGTGCCTGAAGTTCCTCCTGAAGAAAAGGAGTATGGTTGGGTGCGTAATGGAAAAAGCAGGGAGATGAGAGGGAGGCACTGAGGTGAGTTCCAGCGTGTGCCCCATCCTTATGATCTGAAGTACCCACTCATCCGATGTTATTGTCTGCCAGGCCTCTAAATGGAGGGCAAAGTGACCACCCCACAGTTTCCAAGGCCTAGTGGCGGAAGCCTGGGCATTGCCCCAGTTGGTCATTGGGAAGTTGGCTGACCGGCTCCACCTGGAGGGTGAGGGCGGGAATCCTTAGAGGCAGGAGTGGCGGTCCTGGAAGAAGGCTGGGAACGATCACGGAATCCGCTTCTCTAGGTGCCTCTATGTTTACTGCTTCTCTGATTGAAAACAGGACTGGGAGCGGTACTGGTAAGATGGCTGTGAGGTATGATACATGCCATGCACTGTATGTAAGGTCCGACCTGAGGCTTGTAAATCATCCATAAGTGTTTGGGTACCTGGACCAAAAAGTTTAGATCCATTAAAAGAGGCATCTACCACTTTATGTTGTATATCTGGTATAAATCCTGATACACGTAACCAAGTGTGGTGTCTCAGGGTAATCCCCGTGGCTGACACATGGGCAGAAGTATCCACCGCATCATATCCTGAGCAGAGCAGGTGTTGAGAGATGGAATTGCCAGTGGACACTTTTTGCCAATAATTAGTCCTTCTCCTGAGATGGAGGGAGTTTATTGACTAGTTCTATCACAGAGGACCAGAAGGTATGTTGGTATTTAACCATGTGTCCCATATAATTCTGAATTCTAAGATTCATGGTACCCACCTGGAACACCTTCCCGAGGTAGTCTAGTAGCAGGACTCCTTATCAGGGGGTAGTGTGTTTTGGTCATTTGGTGTGATCATGAGTTGCAGTGATCACCACCAAATCCGCATCGGGGAAATAGAAAGAAAGGGATGGTCAAGCAGAGCCTGGTAAAGGCATTCCACCTTCCTAGGGATGGCTGGAACAGCTGAGGGTTGGTTCCAAGCCACCAGTACAGCGTTTTGGTATGTTTGTATAAATGGGGGTACCACTACTACAGGCTCTTCAGGCAGTTCGAGATAATCTGCCATATCCTTTCTTTGTTTATCATGTTCTGTAGTTGAAAATCCCATGATTTTCTGAACTTGGACCATCATCTCGTGAAAGGATGGGTCATCAGGAGGAGAGGCAGATGCATTTCAGGAGGCATCCTCGTGTAAGGAGAATATAGTAGAAAGAGAGGATGGGGGACAGGAGTCCAAGTCCTGCAGGTCTATATCCTCCAGATCACCAGGAAATTCTGCCTCTTCTGAAAAATACTCTTTTCATAGGAGGGAGGGGACCAGGGTGGAGAGGGTTCCCTGTCGCCTTGGAAGCATTGAGGTGGAGGGGTAGAAGAACGTGAAGTGTGACCCGCCTCCCCTGGAGTGGGAGGTTGAGATTGCCTCATCACTTCTAGAACCTGTTGTACCACTGTGGCTACATCCAATGAGGTAGTTGTAAAGGGTGGGGTAGGGGTTTTCTGGGGAATCAGAGGAATTGTAGAAGAAATAGGATGTGAGGTATAAACAGGTCTAGCCCCTGGGTGGTAAAGACCAGTCCCGGTCCCTGTCCGACCGGCTCCTGTGAGTGAATGGTTGTGAAGGAGGAGGGGCAGTAGTAATGGCAAAACCAGTAGTTCTCCTCATGAAAACCTGACTCATCATCAACAGGGCAGCAAAGGAAGAGGCATTAGAATGCTTAAAAGGAGATGACTGGAAATGAGTCCCTGTCGATGGGATGTCGATGGAACCTACATAGCGTTTCATAGAAACTGCTGAAAGGGCGTGTGACAGGGTTCAACAGAACCCTGTCCCAGTTGTTATGGAGAGTTTGAATGTAGGGATCTGTTCTGTTCCTTCCTTTCCTGTCCCTTGTTTGTCTGGTTGCGCAACCAAATTTTCCTGAGAGACCTAGGATTTGGTCACTCCGACAGTCTTGCAATTCTTTCTCTCTCACTGTCTCGGTCTTCCCTTGCTGTTCTGTCTTTTCCTCCCTTGCATATCTGACTGTATAAAAATACATGCAAATCATTATGTGAAAATGTAACTGATATTGGGATCCCTTTGTTTAGAAATTATATAGTGTTCCTGTTGAAATGTATATAATTATAGTTTAAGATGATTGCAAAAAGCTACTGGAAACTGAAGGGGTTAACCTGAAATGCAATTTTTAAGCCTCTTGCAGAAGCGGTGGAAAAGGGACTTCAGTTCTGGGACATTGTGTTCCTGCCTGCACCTGCCTGAAATATACACGTACATTTTAGAAAAAAAATATAGGATGCTTGTTAAGAAGGGGGGAGGCAAGGACTTATAAAAACAAAGCTGCAGTTTCTTGCAAGACACACAGATTGAAGGAAAATGCAGATGTATCTTCTCTGTTTATTCTGCCTTTGTAAATAGTTATACTGAACAAGTTTATTTTTTTATGTTACTGCTAGTACTAATAAACATTTTTTGCGAATTCTACAACTGATCCTGGTTTTTCCTACGCTTCCTGACCTGTGCCTCGATGATAGGGCGCCAGAAAGCACCACCGACGAGAGGGTGTAAACTCCTGTCAATAAGGAAGCAGTTCTAGAGGGCATAGTCAACAGTGGAGCACCTGTGGTGGTGGCCGTCGACGAGTGTCTTCCCGATGAGGATAATTTATCCTTGTCATGTTTATGCTTCTTGTGTGAAGCTGCAGTAGGGGGCTCCTTGGGATGGGCCCCTTCTCCAAGAGACAATTTCTGCTCCATGAGGTACGCTTCAATCTCCTATAGCCATAATTGATGGGTTGCCTGGTTGAATTCCTGGCAGTGTTTGCAGGAGACGGTGTTGTGTGTGGGACCCAGACACCTAAGACATTGTGGCTGTCGTAACGGTAGATCTTCCTACCACAATGACATGACCAAAATAGTGCTGACTTGCTTGTAGATTCTTTGGACATTTGTCGATGAAGATTTGAAAATGGAGGGAAAGTCAGTTTCCAGCTCAAGTTCTCGTTGATGACTGCTGTTCTATGCACTAGCTGCTGCATATGAGCTGAAGACGGTGGGAAAATGAACTGAGGATACCAGGGACTGCCCACTCATATAGGAGCAGAATGATGATGTCATGAGTGAGCGGCCCCTGGAAAAACACTGCTAGAAGAGAGCTGCCGTGCACCACACCACCCTCTAGCAACGACCCAAGTGTATTACCTGCTGCAAGAGATTATCTCCATGGAAGATCTACTGTTACAGGGGAGTAACCTGTTTTTCTAGGAACGTGGATATGATGTTCTATCCACACTTCTGGCAGACTCTTGGCAGTTCTTCAGGAGGAAGGAGGCAAGGTGCACACAGCCTGCTTAGGGAAGAGAGACTGGAGAACTTAGGCCCCAAAACCAGCATCCTGACATGACCCAAGGTCAATGTGGTAATGGGAAATAAAGGTGTGTGCTGACCTCCAGGTAGAAGCCCTGCAGATTTCCTGGATAGGGACGTCCCTAGAAGCAGCCACTGACACAGTGGTAGGATGGGTGGAATGAGTCCTTAGTCTTACGGGAGGCTCCCAACCCACCAACCTATAGCAGAGATCAATGCAGGATAGTATTCACTTGCCAATCATCCACTTGGCTGCAGGTCTGCCAGGTGTGGTTTCAGCATAGGTGATAGTTGGTGAACCTCTCCCCGAACTCCAGCTGTGCGCTGCTTATAACAGGCTAGCGCTAGCCACAGGTCCAAAGTACAGAGCCTGTGCTCAGCCTCCGAGGTGTGGTTAGTAAAATGCACTGGAAGATTAGTCACCTGGTTAAGGTGAAAATCCGACACAACCTTCAGGAGGAACTTCGGGCTGGGGTGCAGGACAACCTTTCTCCCCCCCCCAATTATGTTTCTTCTCCCCCAGCTCCGGAACTCTCTCAGGCCACTCCGCTCGCCAGGTCTGCTCTACCGCCCGCTGTGAACCATGCCTTCTTCAAAGTTATTATGTTCTCCCTGAGCCCCAGGAAGGACATGGGCCAGAGGAGACCGAATGGGCAGAGGCAGGGAACCAGCACTGGATGTGTGGCAGTGGCATTGGGGAGTCATCGCCGATCCAGGCTGGAGGGGTTTAAGTCCCTGAGATCTCTCCTCCCTCCCCCGAGCGCGGCGTGCACCGATGCCATGGTGAATGGCAGCCCTGCCGACGTCTGCTACGCTCACCCATACGTGAGGTCCACATCCTGCAATGCCCCCGCTCTCCACTGGGGTCGCTGGGATGCCAGACAACCCATCGTCCTACCCCAGGAGAGGAGAGCAGCCCAACGGACGCTCAATCCTCTCCTTCCCCTGCCGACCCCTGAGCTCGCTCCCAAACTCGGGTTGCCAGCGTGGCGCGAGGTGTGGCATCCAGCGCCTCAACCCTCAGCGCCACCGGGCTGGTTGGGCGCAGGATAACCTTATCCCTGTGGAAGACCAGGTATGGAGACTCCACCAAAACTGCCTGGAGCTCGCTGATCCTCCTGGCTGATGTGATAGCCACCAAGGAGGTGGTCTTCCATGACAGGTGAAACATTTCACACCTGTGTATAGGTCCAATTGGCTTGCCCATGAGCTTTGCCAAAACCAGCAGCAAATCCCAAGGTGGTGGTGGTGGTGGTTCATGCACTGGAGGGGAAATATGGTCAAGGCCCTTAAAAAAGCACCAGACCACCTTCTCCTGTGCCATTGACTGCTCACCGGCCCATTTCTGGTAAGCAGAGATGGCTGCCAGGTGCACCTTAATAGTTGTCCACCAATGGCCCGACATAAGAGAGGGACCATAGGTAATGAAGGATGCTAGCCACTGGACAGGACAAAGGGTCCAACCCCTTGCGCTGACACCAAATAGAGAATCTCTATCACTTGAAGGCATAGCATTTCCTGGTCGACTCCTTCAGAGATGCCTCCATGACAGTGAGGACATCTTTGGAGAAACCCAATGCCTGGAACTCTAGCTGCTTAGGAACCAGACTGTCAGGTACAGGGACTAAAGGTCTGGATGGAGAACCCTTCCCTGATTGATGGACAGCAGGTCCAGGCACAGAGGAAGACACCTCGGGAGCCTGCTGCTGAGGTGGAGGAGATTGGGGTAACAAAACTGGTGCGGCCAGTCCGGAGCCACCAGAATCACCTGTACCTTGTCCCTCCTGGTCTTGAGGAGCACCTTGTGGATCAAGGGAAGAGGAAGGAAGGCACAGAGGAGACTTGGGGTCCAGGGCCTCAAGAAGGCATCCCCCTGCAATGTTCCCTTCTGAGGAGGGCAGGCACAAAACAACCTCAGCTTTGCATTCTCCCTCAAGGCAAACAGGTCCACCTGAGGGGTGGCCCCACTGGGAAAACTGACTGTGTACTACCTCACAGTGGAGAGACCACTCATGAGATGCCTCGCACACACAGCTGAAGGCATCCGCCAGCTGGTTGGAGATCGGCCTCCAGGCTAGGCATGATGGGCCACACATGGAGAGTTTCCTTGCACAGAGGCAGGGAGTGCATCCTGCCCTGTTTGTTGAGATAGTACATGGTCATGGTATTGTCCGTCTGGACCTGAACCACCTGACCCCGGATGTGAGGAGCAAATGCAGTCCGTGCCAGCTGAACTGCTTGGAGGTCCAACAGGTTGATGTGGTTTCAGGACTCCTCGGGGGTCCAGAGCCCATGGACTCTGTGTTCCCTCAGGTAGGCATCCCAGCCCATGAGAGAGGAATCGGTCATCAGGATGACCGTCAGCTCTGGGCGGACAAATGGAATCCCTTCCTGCAGATATTCTAGGACTAACCACCACTGGAGGGTGTCCCACATCTGCTGGGTCACAGTGATCAGCCGGTCGAAGTGACCCTTGCTTTGAGACCACTGGCTGGCTAGCTCCCACTGCAGAGAGTGCATTCTCCAGTGGGCCCATCAGACCATGCTGGTGCAGGCCACCATGTAACCCAGCAGGTGCAGGACATCCTGGGCAGGGTGCAATTGCCCAACCTGAAATGACTATGCAAAGGAGGAGAGAACCTCCGACCTGTCCACCAGGAGCTGGGCTCTGGCTCTGCAAGAGTCGAGCTCCACCCAAATGAAGTTGATCACCTGCAAAGCCATGAGTTCCGACTTGACCTCATTGACCAGGAGGCCAAGGTCGATGCAGGTCTGGAGGGTCAGGTCCCTGGACTACTCCATCTCCTGCCTGGAGGGACTTGCGATCAGCCAGTCATTCAGGAAGGGGTAAACCCGGACCCCTAGGTGCCTCAGGTAAGCTGTCACCTCTGCAATGCATCTGGTGAAGACCCTGGGGGCAGAGGAAACACCGAATGGCATGGCCTGGAACTTGTAGAGGGCTCCCTCATCTCAGAAGTGGAGGAACCTTCAGTGTGATGGGTGGATCGGGATGTGGAAGAACATGTCCTGAAGATCCAGGGTGCAAAACCACATGTTCTGCTCTAGAGATGGTATGATCTGAGTTACCATCCTGAAGGTACACAACTTGAGAAACTTGTTCAGGTCGTGCAGCTCTAGAATGGGGCGCCAGCCTCCCATCCATTTTGGCACCAGGAGGTACCTGGAGACAAACCTTGGGTGTTCCGGAGGATCAGCGACAGGAACCATGACCTTCTTGGGGAGGAGCTGGGCTATGTCGTCTCTCAGAGTTAACAGGATGTCTGCAGATACCAAGTCATTTTGTGTGGCACGGGCTCAGCAAGGAGGGTACTACTCGAATTCCAGAGGCAGACCCCAACTCACCACCATGAGGACCCACCTGTCTGTGAAGACAGCGGACCAGGCAGAAGAAGTGGTGGAGCCAGACTCCCAAAGGAGGACCCAGGGGAGGTGTGATGGGCATGAGGGAGGCACCCCCCATCCTGTCACTAGGCAGGCTTGGAGGAGGAGGAGGGTCTAGCTGAGGAGCCACTGAAGCCGCTCCCCCCAGACTTATGGATGACAGAGGCCACTGACCCTGGGGCTGGGCTGGTTTGGCAGCAGGAGTAGAGGTGGACCAAAAGGGCTTCCTTTTCTGCTGCTACTTAGAGCCCTTGGGGTCTCTTTGGGCAAATGTCACCCATCCAAGATGGCACTGGATTTCTCGATGCGGGTGAGGTAGCCCTCGACCCCTGGCCTGAACAGGTCAGTGCCCAGAAAGTGAACATCTGTCAGCTTGTGCAGAGTGTCTGCCGTGAAGGTTGAAATCCTTAGTCAAGTTCTGCAGTGCATGGCCACTGAGGCTGTGTCAGAGCAGGCACAGGAGTCTCCAATGTCCACTGGAGTCTGGAGCTTTTGCTTTGCTACAGCCCGGCCCTGGTCCTGGATCTGCTTGACAGTGGTCTGGAGGTCCACCAGCAAATGAGGAAGCACCTCATCCAGGGTGCCCAGCAGGGCATGGGAGAAGTGGGCCATAAGGAGGGCCGAGCTCGCCTGGCAAAGATCAAGCGAGGAGGCAGCATAGACCTTCTTAGCTATGTGGTCCAACTTTTTGGACTGTCAGGCAGCTTGTCGATGTCCCCAGTACTGCCCGAGCACCTGAACTCTGAATCAGTCACCAGTCCCTCAGTCGAGGAGTGTTCAGTGAATCCCGACAGGGAACTGGTAGATGCCGCGTACTTGTGGGTCATCTGGGAAGAGGGTGAAGGGCAGGAAGCTGGGCGCTGCCAGAGCTCCAAGGCAGGGCCAAGAATGGCCTCTACCACCGGGAAGGACTCCATAAGAAAATCCCCCCAGTCGAGGATCTCAGTCAACGGGTAATAGGGCCCATTTCTGGACGGGCTCCATTTTAAGACCCGTGGGCTCCCAGATCAGCCGAAGAAGACCCATAAAGGAAGTAGGGCCTTCTTTGGTCGAGAAATCCCCCACTGACTCCTCGTTGACCAGACGGGAGTGCAAGGAGGAACCCTCGGACTCTTACGAGTCATTGAAGAGTGGGCAGCCACCAGAGTCCCCATTGACCCACCTAGGACGGTCAGGGGTGACAGTGACTGACAGCTGATGGAAAGCCCCTCGGCTGACAGACTCCATAGACGGAGTGCTGGCTGTTGGCCATTTAATTGGAGGCTCCACGAGAATCGGTGGAGACACCAGGGTCAGCTGAGCCAGGACTGTCTTGGTCGGCTCCTTAGGTGGAAAAAGCGTCAGCCTGTGGGGTGAAAACCAAGTGATGGCCAATGTAGAAACTAGGGCTGGCTTCATATAGGTAAACACCAGCTGTTGCTAAATGAGGTCCTCGTAGCGTTGACACAATTTGCACCGGAGCCGCTCCTAACCCAAGGAGGACGAAGAGTAGCGGTGGCACTGCTTTCCATGGTGTCGAGAGCAGGAACGTCAACATCGGCGAGGAGCCACTCGATCCACGGGAATAGGACCTTGACTGCAGAGGGGGACCGGCGGTGAGTCTCAGAGGGAGACTGCAAACGCCGAGGCTCCACTGGGTCATGGTTGGAGACCAGGGGTGGCGAGTCAGCAGACTGATCCATCCCTCCAATGGTCTGAGTCAGGATTGGAGTCCGGGACAAAGCAGTGTCTGCCTCTTCAGTCGACAACTGGTCAGTTCGAGAAAAATCTCAGCCAGGACTTTAACTTGGCCAACAGGCCCAATGGGATTACCGTGGAACCAGTGGCCAAGGCTCCAATCAAAGTTGGATCCGGAGAAGCACAGGAATCAAGACCTTTCTTTTCAGACTCTTTTTTTGGATTTAGATTTATGCCCAGAGGGTCAGGGACTGATGCAATTCCTTGAAGGAACCTGTGAAAGTCGAGCCCAACTGGAGCAGCACAAAGGCAGAAGCCAAGAAGGAGAGAGCTGTGGCATAGGCTACCTCCTCCTCAAATGCCGCAAGCTGTTCAGTGGACCCCGCAGCCACGGAGACCACTTAACAGGCATCCTTAGACTTGGACTGGCGGGTTCCGTTGGCCTAACTTGAGTCAGGTGAGGTAGTCCTTGAGAACGGTCAGGTGAAATGAGCAAAAGAAGTCGCAGGCCTGAGGTTCGTGCTCATGCCTCAGGCAGTAGACGCACGTGGAGTGTGGGTCCGTTTGGGACATCATCTGCTCTCCACTGATTTAGATGGAGGGATAGTCAACTCCCCACAACCGCCTCTCGAGATAATGATGGTTGGGGGTATATGGGGAGTCATGCTGAGTCAGGAGGGGGGCAGAGCAACCATCTCCACCACCTCAAGGTGCTTTTGTATGGGGACCTGGGGTGGGAGGGGCCTGGCAAGGTCCCACACCTCTATCTCTACCCTGCTGTCTGTAGGCCTGACAATAGCCTCTTGCAGCAGACTGGTGAAAATTACTCCTGCCCTTACCTCTACTGGGGGTATGATATGGGGATTTTACTGACCTCAGAGTCTTGCCACATGACGTTTTTCAAAGCTTCTTCAATATCGTGGTCAAATAATTTCCATCCTCGAAAGGGGGCATGTTTGCTGCACATCAGTGGCAAATCTTGCTACCCTGAGCTAGGTGTAACGCCTGAGACAGATGCCAGAGGCCACAGCCCTGTCAGAGGCATCCGATACATCATATGCTGTGTGGAGCAAGTGTTTATCCGCATTAGCGCCAACAGCAAGGGTTCTGATTAACTCCTGCTTGGCAGTACTCTCCAGTAAGGCTTGTGCAGCAGCGTTAAGCCTTCCTCCAGAGGGTGTTCTGATTTTTTTATCTTATGGGCATGGTAACTGGTAATACGCAGGCCCAGAGAGGCAGAGGCATGGGAACGTTTGCCAAGTACATCCCAGCTCCTGGACTTCTTATCAGGAGAGAGGGAACTCAGGTGTTCAGGTGCCTTGGATCTGTCATGGGCAGCTGTGATCAGTACTGAATCCATCTTGGGCCGATTAGCATAATAATGCTTGTCAAATGGAGCAGAGTACATCCTGTCAGGCTTTTTTGGAACATCTGGTGTGGTGTTTGGTCTGTAACAGGCTGCATAAGAAGCATCCTCCAATGCTGGATACAGGGGAGGAATGATGGCAGAAGGAGTATAGAAAAGTTATGTTAACTTACTGTAACAGTAGATCTTCGAGAAGATCTCTTGCAGCAGGCAATAACCATTAGGACTAAGCTGCCAGATGCTGCGACCCCATGGAAACCTTTTAGCTAGTAGTCTTCAGTGGGGGACCGCCCCCGATGTCTGCTCCGCCTGACGTCAGCCAATGGTATAAAAGGGACGGTCCTCAGCCCCACCTTAGTTCTCCTGCCGGAGACCCAGAGTCTAGAATTGAAGGAGAACCAGGCAGGTTCTTTGCCAAAAAATTATAGCAGAGAGAAACCGGGGGGAGGGAGAGCAATGCCTGCTGCAAGAGCTCTTCTTGAAGATCTACTGTTACGGTAAGTTCTTATGTAACTGTACTATCTTACTTTGAGTTGGAGCTCTTGTAGCAGGCAATAACAGTTAGGACGGAGTCCCAAGCAATAAATGGATAAGGACAAGAAAATGTCCAGGAGGATGCTGAAAACAGGCAAGAGAAAATTCAGGAGAGAAGGCCCTGGAGAACCACCAGGCCAAACCCACATCTGGAAGCCACGTCCAAGCTATAATGCTTGACAAAGGTGTGAACAGAGCTCCAGGTAGCCGCTGCGCAAATGTCTGCTACAGAAATGTTTTGGAGAGAGGCGAAGGAGGTAGCCACCCCCCCCGATGGAATGGCCTCTTACCGGATCCGGTAAGGGCTTATTGTACTTCTTGTAACAAAAAATGCAGTTAACCAGCCATTTAGACAGGGTCTGCTTGGTGACTGGCACACCTTGGTTGTGGGAGCAAACCAAATGAACAATTGATCCATTTTCCTAATGGAAGCCGTACGGGTCAAACAGTAATGAAGCGTTCTATTGATGTCAAGAGTATGCAACAACATTTCCTCCTCAATTAGAGTACTCAGAAAAGTAAACTGTCAGGTTGATGTCCTGATTCAAGGTCAACTCGGACACCACCTCAGGCAAAAACTTGTGATTTGTATGTAAGGACACCCTGTCCTCATGAAAAACCAAATAGGGCTCTTTACAGATCAGAGCCTGAAGCTCCGAAATTCTTTGGGCAGAAGTAACTACAACTAAAAATACAGGTTACTCACCTGTAACAGGAGTTCTAGGAATGGTATATGTTGTTCATCCACACTGTCTGGCAGGTTTCCTTGCCGCTTTAAATCTTGCCGGAAGGTCTTCAAGCTGGCTCCTCCCACCCACCCGGGTGGTAAAACTCTCGGCTCCGCCCCATGACGCCAGATCTGGCCCGCTGGAAGCTCAGGTTGTGCGTCGAAGCCGGGAAGGTCGGGTGGGGTCGTGTGGATGAACAACATATACCATTCTAGAACTCCTGTTACAGGTGAGTAACCTGTATTCTGGGACATGGATATGTTGTTCATCCACACTGTCTGGCAGACTCCTAGCAGTTCTCCGGGAGGAGGGAGGCAAGGCGCACACCCCCTACTTAGGAATAGAGACTGGAGAACCGAGGCCCCAAAACCAGCATCCCGGCGTGACTCAAGGTCGATGTGGTAGTGGGTAATGAAGGTGTGTGCTGACTTCCAGGTAGCAGCCCTGCAGATTTCCTGGATAGGGACCTCCCTGGAAGCAGCCACCGATGCAGCAGTATGGCGGGTAGAATGAGCTCTTATCCCTCTGGGAGGCTCCATGCCCGCCAACTTATAGCAGAGATCTATGCAGGAGGTGACCCACCTGCCTATCGTCCTGCTTGGCTGCAGGTCTGCCAGGTGCGGCTTCAGAGTAGGTGACAAACAGCTGGCGAACCTCTCCCAAACTTCACAGCCGTCCGCTCCTTGTAATAAGCGCGCCTTCTAGGGTCCAGAGTATGGAGCCTATATTGACCTCCAAGGTGTGATTGGGGTAGAACACCGACAGAGTCAACACCTGGTTAAGGTGAAACTCCGACACCACCTTCGGAAGGAATTTCGGTTGGGGGCGCAGGACAACCTTGTCCCTGTGGAAGACTAGGTAAGGAGACTCGATGCGGAGCGCCTGGAGCTCTCCCATCCTTCTGGCTGACGTGATAGCCACCAAGAAGGCGGTCTTCCACGACAGGTGAGTGTTCACACCTGTGCATTGGTTCGAATGGCTTGCCCATGAGCTTTGCCAGTACCAGCAGTAGATACCACGGAGGTGGAGGTTCTCGCACTGGAGGGGAAATGTGATCAAGGCCTTTGAAAAAGCGCCAGACCACCTTCTCCTGCGCCACCGACTGCTTCCTGGCCCGCGCCCGGTAAGCAGAGATGGCTGCCAGGTGCACCTTAAGGGTTGTCGACCTAAGCCCTTGCTGAGAAAGGGACCAAAGGTAGTCCAATATGCTCACCAAGGAACAGGAGGAAGGGTCCAAGCCCTTGCCCTGACACCAAATGGAAAATCTTTTCCATTTAAAGGCGTAGCATTTTCTTGTCGACTCCTTACGGGACATCTCAACTACGTTGAGGACCTCGTCGGAAGGACCCAAGGCCTGGAACTCTAGCCGCTCAGGAACCAGGCCATTAGGTGCAGGGATTGAAGGTCCGGATGGAATACCTTCCCCTGATTGACAGAGCAGGTCCGGGCAAGCTGGAAGCTGCCTCGGGAGCCTGGAGCTGAGGCTGAGGAGATCTGGGTACCAGTACTGGCGGGGCCAGTCTGGGGCTATCAGAATCACCTGCGCCTTGTTCCTCCTTGCTTTGAGCAGCACCTTGTGCATCAAGGGAATGGGGGAAAGGCGTAGAAGAGGCCCGGGGTCCACGGCCTCGAGAAGGCATCCCCCTGCAGCGATCCCTGCTGAGGGGGGCGGGCATGGAACAGCCTCAGCTTCGCATTCTCCCTGGAGGCAAACAGGTCCACCTGAGGTGTGCCCCAATGGGAGAATAGATCTTGTACTATCTCCGGCAGGAGAGACCACTTGTGGGATGCAGCCCCTATCCGGCTTAGGGCATCGGCCAGGGTGTTGGAGGCTCCTGCCACATGTATGGCTAGGAGAGCCACCTCCAGGCTGTGCACGAGTGACCAGATGTGGAAAGCTTCCTTGCATAGAAGCATGGAGCGCGTCCCGCCCTGGCGGTTTAGATAGTACATGGTCGTGATGTTGTCCGTCTGGACTCGGGCCACTTGACCCCAAAGAAACGGAGCAAAGGCGGTGAGAGCTAGGCGGACCGCTCGGAGCTCCAGCAGGTTGATGTGGCATTGGGACTCCCTCGGGGACCAGAGGCCGTGCGCTCGGTGTTCCCCCAGATGGGCACCCCAACCCATCAGAGAGGCATTGGTCGATAGAGAGACCGTCTGCTCGGGGCGGACAAACGGGATGCCCTCCTGCAGATGAACTGAAACGGTCCACCACTGGAGAGTGTTCCACATCCCCTGGGTCACCGTCACTAGCTGGTCCAGTGGATCGCAGCGTTGGGACCACTGGCTGGCCAGCCCCCACTGAAGGGGGCGCATGTTCCAACGGGCCCAACGGACCACGCTGGTACAGGCCGCCATGAGACCCAGGAAGTCCCGGGCAGGGCGCAATTGCCCAATCAGAAATGATTGGGCAAAGGAGGAAAGAACCTCGACCCTGTCCACCGGGAGCCATGCCCTGGCTCGAAGAGAGTCGAGCTCTGCCCCGATGAAAAGAATCGCCTGCTTCGGCTCGAGTTCCGACTTGGCCTCATTGATGAGGAGGCCGACCTGAGAGCAAACCTGGAGGCCAGATTCTGGACCGCCTCCTCCTGTCTGGAGGGCTGCAATCAACCAATCGTCCAGGTAGGGTAAACCCGGACCCCTCAGCGCTAGTAGAATGCTGTCACCACTGCCATGCATTTGGTGAAGACCCTGGGAGCTGGAGACAAGCTCAAGGGCATGGCTTGAACTGAAAAGGGATCCTCCACCGAAAGAAGGAACCTTTGATGGGACGGATGGATAGGGACGTGAAAGAACGCGTCCTGTAGGTCCAGAGAGCAGAACCACACGCTGTGTTCCAAGGATGGTATTATCTGAGCCAGAGTGACCATCCTGAAGGTTCGAGACCTTAGGAACTTGTTTAGGTCGTGTAGGTCGAGAATGGGCGCCAAGCCCCGTCCGTTCGAACCAGGAAGTACCTGGACACGAACCCGGGTTTGAGGAGGTCCACCACCCTCTTATCACCTCCTTCTAGGAGGAGGCGATGTCGGCTCGTGAGCTGACAGCGAGGCTTCGGACCCCGAGGCCCCCCGAGGTGCGACGGCTCTGAAGGGTGGGGCCTGCTCGAACTCCAGAGGCAGGCCCTTTCCTACCACTTCCAACACCCACTGGTCTGTGGTAATAGCAGACCAGGCGGAAAGGAAGAACTGGGGCCGTCCCCCCATGGGGGGAACCTGGGGTGAGGTGACGAGGTTGGGGGCGACACCCCTCAACCCGTCACTGTGCAGGCTTGGAGGAGGGACCGGCCGAGGGACCACCTGGGCCTTTACCTCCCTACTTCCTAGAGGAGGAAGCTGCGGGCTTGGGTTTGGGACGCCAAGAGCGAGCCTGCTGGCCCTGGTGTTGCTGGGCCAGACGTGCCGGGGGCGCAGACGGACGAAAGGGCTTGGGTTGTGGTCTGCGGCCTTTGTCCCTCTGAGCGGATGAGACCGAGTCCAAGGTGGCATTGGACTTTTCGATCCTCTGGAGGTGGCCTTCCACTCCAAGGCCGAAGAGGTTGGTCCCCAGGAAGGGGACATCCGCCAATTTGTGCTGGCTATCCGCTGTGAAGGTGGATATCCTCAGCCATGCCCGATGGTGCATAGCCACTGCGGCCGCGACTGATCTGGCGCATGAGTCTCCAATGTCCAGAGCAGTCTGAAGTTGCTACTTGGCCACTGCCCTGCCCTGGTCCCGCACCTGCCTAACCGTGGTCTGCAGGTCAGCCGGGAGATGAGGGACTACCTCGTCCAGGGAGCCCAACAGAGCATGGGAGAAATGTGCCATCAGCACGGCCGAGCTTTCCTGATGAAGGCCAAGGGAGGATGCAGCGTAGACTTTTCACCCGGCATAGTCCAATTTCTTGGACTCCTTGTCGGGAGGTTTGTCCACGTCCCTAGTGTTTCCGGCACGCCGGAAAACGCTGTCGGTAACTAACCCCTCAGCTGAGGGATGTTCCGAGAAACCGGACAGGGAACCGGTAGGGACCGCATACTTCCTGGCCATCCTGGCCGAAGGCGCAGGGCAGGAAGCGGGGCACTGCCAGAGCTCCAAGGCCGGGCCCACAATGGCCTCAGCCACAGGAAAGGCCTCCGTAGGGGAATCCCCTCTGTCCAATATCTCCATGAGGGGATACTTGGCCCGCTTGGACACGGGCTCGAGCTGCATCCTGGTGGACTCCGAGATGAGCCTGAGTAAACCCAGGAAGGACGATGGGCTGTCGTCCAGCGACTGACCTCCAGAGGACTCCTAGTCCACTCGCTTGGAGAAAAGGGAGGAATTCGCCGGACTCATATTAGAGTCCGCAAAGAGCTGCCTGGCCTGAGCCACCTCCACCTGCCGAGGGCGATCAGGAGTGAGGGTGACCGACAGCCTATGGGGCAGACCCTGAGCCGACCGAGAGTTCTGGTCGGAGCCCCAAACTGTGGCTGTAGGCGGAGGTTCCACCGGAATCGGTGGGCGAAGCTGGTTTTGGCCGAACAACCGCCTGGGAACAGGCCCTCGGTAAAACGAGGGGCTGTTTCGCCGCTTCCAGTGACAGCCGCCCTAATGGCAGGGGAAGGCACGGCATCGGGCTTGTTCCCCGGGTCAGAAGGTGCTGTTGCCACATGAGGTCCTCAGATCGTCGACGTGAATCTCACGCCGCCTCCCCATCCGAGGGACAAGCGGCGGCGTTGGCCATCACGGTGCTAAGACCGGTGACCGCCATGATGGCGGATCGGCTGGACCGCTGAAGAAGTCAGGAGACCGAGAACCCCGGCCTTCCGAGGACGGTGCGGGAGGGACGGTGGAACCGCTCCTCCCTCAGCTCGGAGGGTACACCGAGGGCCCCGGAACCGAGGCACTGGCAAGCCGCTGGATCCCTCAACCCACCAGGGAACCGGGAGAGGGATTCGGCTTCGCCGGTCAACAACCCGTCCAACGGGTCGAGAAAAATCTCGACTGTGTCGACGGGAGTCTCGGTCAACTGACCTGATGGGGACACCGTGAGACCAGTGGCCAAAGACGAATGATCGACCGAAGTCGATGGCCGACAACTCGGGGAGAGGGACCTTTCCCGCTCCCAAGAGCGTCAACGGAGGGAATTACCCTTGTCTTTCTTCTTGGACTGAGAAGAAGGTCCAGCAGACGTTGGTCCCTCTCCTCTAGTGGAGAGGGACAGACAAAGCTCCTTAAAGGAAGCTGTGTAAGAGGAACCCAGGGAGAGCGGGATAAATGCCGCGGTCGAGGAAGATGCGCCTGCCTCCTCTTCGAGGGCGATCATCTGCTCTAGCTGATCCATCATGAAACCGCCGACCGGGCCTCTTTAGACTTTACCGTAGGAAAACGTTTCTCGGGGCGCCTCAGTTGTAAACGGGCAGCACGGTCTTCGAGGACGTAGGCTGAGAAGGAAGAGCACAGGTCGCAAGCCTGCGGGTCGTGCTCAAGGCCTAAACAGTAGACACACGTGGAGTGCGGATCCGTCCGAGACATCTTCTGCCCGCAAGGGCACCGCCGAAAACCGGGAGTCGATTTGTCCATCGCAGCCGCGAGGGATAGAAGACCGAAGTCTATAATGCAAAAAACTTTTAAATTCGGAAAACCGAAGAATTAGGAACCAGTCTTATACGCAGAGCGTTAAGGAGGGAACCTGAGCTTCCAAGCGGTAAGGAAGATCTGGCGTCATTGGGCGGAGCCGAGAGTTTTACCACCCGGTTGGGTGGGAGGAGCCAGCTTGAAGACCTTCCGGCAAGATTTAAAGTGGCAAGGAAACCTGCCAGACAGTGTGGATGAACAACATATCCATGTCCCTAGAAATAATGCTTTCCAGGACAGGAAGTGCAGCTCGCAATCCATGGCTGGTTCAGAAGGGGGAGTGTGAGCTTATCCAACACAAAAAGTAGATCCCATGGAGGGACGGGATCTTGGATGGGAGGCTTTAAGTGCAAAATGCCCCGCAAAAAAGGTACAGGACACGTCCAGCTGAGAGGATTTTTCCCTCCACTGGTGCCTGGTATGCCGAGATGGCGGAAAGTTGTACCTTGATGGAGGAGTAGCTCAGGCCCTGCTCGAACAGAGAGAGAGGAGATGCTCAAGGACGGAGTTTGGAGGGCAAGAAAAGGGATTAAGCTGGCATGTGGAAGTCCACAGGCAAAACCGTTTCCATTTCAAAGCATATGTGGATCTTGTGGAGGGTTTTCTGGTAGCCACCAAAACATCTGCCACCTTGTCAGAAACCCCGTATCTAGCCCTCACTAGGTCTGCAGGAGCCACACATGAAGATGCAAGGACTTGAGATCCGGATGGATGCCCTGGTCCTAGGACAGCAAGTGCGAGCTCAGAGGCAGGGGAATTGGAGGTTCCACTACCATCTGCTGAAGTAGAGGGAACCAAATCAACTGAGGCCAAACGGGGGCGATGAGAATCATCTCTGCTCCCTCCACCTGTAGCTTCAGAAGTACCCACTGTAGAACAGTAAAGGGAGGAAAGGCGTAGAGGAGCCTCCCTGTCCAACAGAGGGACAATGCGTCTTGCCAGAAAACTCTAGGCCCTGGATCTAGCGAGCAGAAACTGGGCAGTTTGGCGTTGAGTGGGGACGCAAAAAGGTCCAACTCTGGTCAGCTCCATCTGTCTAATAGCTGGTCTGCTACCGACTAAAGGAGCTCCCACTTGTGAATCTTGGACTGAGACCTGCTTAGGCTGTCGGACAAGATGTTTTGGATGCCTGGAACATGAACAGCAGTGAGATCGAGGCGATGTTCCAGCGCCCAATACCAGATCCTCATTGCCTCCCTGTAGAGGGGGTAGGAATGAGTCCCCCCCTGCTTACTGATGTAAAAGACTACAGATATGTTGTTCATCTGAATGAGAAGAGGGCCTGAAGAGAAGTCCGCTTGAAAGGCCTGTAAGGCGTTCAGAATTGCTTGCATCTCCAGAATGTTGATGTGGAGAGACTGCTCATCTGGTGACCAGGTCCCCTGGGTCTGCCTGTTTTCCAGGTGAGCGCCCCAACCGAGACCTGAGGTGTCCGTGGTCAGAACTCATCTCGGGGGCTCCTACCGGAAGAGGACCCCTGTCGAGAGATTGAGTGGGTCCATTCACCAGGTGAGTATCCTACGAACTGGGTCGGAGACCAGGACCACCTGCTCCAGGTTGTCTGAGCCTCTGGTCCCATTGAAACCTGAGCATCCACTGAGGGACCCTCATATGGAGGTTAGCCAAGGGCACCATTGAGATAGCTGTTGCCATGTGGCTGAGGGGCCTTAAATAGGTTCTGGCTGGAACATGAGGAGCTGATGATACCATTCGGGCCTGATCCCCCCCTGAGGAGAGGAAGGCCTTTCCCTGAACCGTGTCCAGGACTGCCCCGAACTGGAGTCTAACTGGGGCATGGGGACATCTAGGAAATGTTCAGGGTGATCCCCAGCTCTTGGAAGAGTGTAAAGGTGAATCTGAGAGTGCGGACTAGCTATTCCTACATGGGGGCTGCCAGAAGCCAGTTGCCTAGGTAGGGAAAGAAGTAAAGGCACTGGCACCGCAGAGCCACAGCCACCACTGCTAGACACTTTGTGAAAACTCGGAGTGGAGGAGAGGTCAAATGGTAAGGCTTGAAACTGGTAATGTCAGCCCTGAAAGATGAACCACCTGTGGGGTGGAAAAATCAGAATGCGCAGGTATGCATCCTGCATATCTAGAGAGCAAAGCCAGTCTCCCCCCCCCATGCAAGAGGGGAATCAGACCTGGTAAGGTGACATCCTGAACCTTTTGTATTCGATGAACTTGTTCAGGGAGCCAAGGTCCAGGATGGGGTGAAGGTCCCTGGTCTTTTTGGGAACTAGGAAAAAGTGGGACTAATACCCTGCTCTCTGTTGAACTGGGGGGACTGGCTCTATTGTCTGCTTTTGCAGGAGAGTCCGAATTTCCCCTTCAATTAGGGGGACATGAGAAAGAGGATAACGGGGGGACACTGGTGGAGTATGCAGAAGTATTTGCTTGAATTCCAGAGTATGATCTCTCTATGAGCTGTAAAACCCAGAGGTCTGATGTTATTTTGCTCCAACCCTCAAGATGGAGGAAAAAGCGACCCCACTATCACTTCCTCCACTGTTGGAATTGGGGGGTCAGGCAGGGAGTCATTGGGTTGCTCCAGAAGTAGGCAGAAAGGCCTGGGAGGACTTTGTGGCTCGAGAAGCAGAGCTTCCAGGTGTCTGGGAGGTGGCCTTCCTTTTGAAGCCACCCCTCTGCTGAGGCTGGTTTCAGGCTGTTGACCTGAGGGCTTCTGAAATGGCCGCTTCCTGAGGGTTTTTTATTCCCCTTTATACATTTTTTGGACAGCCCAAATGGACTTCCTTAACTCTTGGAGGCGATTAATCTGTTTTTCGGTCTCGCCTCCAAAAAGGACCAAGCTCTTAAGGGGGAGGTCCAGGATGCCCGACTGCAGATCCTGGGAGAATCCTGAGATCCTAAGCCAGGCATGGTGCCTGAGACAAATGCTAGAGGCCGCAACTCTGGCTGCCGTATCTGCAGTGTCGTATGAAGCACGCAAAACTTGGGTACCTACATCCGACCCTGATTTGAGGAGGTCCAGGAGCTCGGTCTTTTGCACAGAGTCTGGGAGGGCCTGAGCTATTTCAATACCTTTCTCCCACATGGAATTTTGGTACTGCACCGTGTGTGAGAAAGTTAAGAGACCGGACGGAGGGCCGGCCTGGTAGTACACAGAGGGCTGAGGCGCTGGCACCATTTGTAGGGCACCAGCGACTCCAGGTTCGGGTGCAACGACTTCAGGTCAGCTGGGTGCCAGTTCTGGGGTGGGGCTGGAGGGATTGAGCCACAGCTCTCCCTCCCAGGGGTGGATGCCCGCCTGTCCGTGATCCCGCTCCCACTGGGTGACGATCCGGTGGTAGCGTAGGAGAAATAACAGTGACAGAAGTCAGGAGGGGTGGAAGGGCCACGGATACTGGTTGTGTGCACATACACGCATGTGTATGCGGGCCGAGGGGTGGGGAGGTAGGGAAGCAATACTAGAAACACGAAAAACTGTATATGGAAAGAAAAAAAAAAGGAAAAAAGAGACCTGATGGAGCAAGTGGAGGATGAACAGACCTTTTTGCCCATCAAGTCAATGTATTTGAACTCCTGGTCGGGTGGCTGAGTGCTTAGGTGTTTAGGCTTCTTTGGTCCATCATGACATACAGAAATAGATTAGTTGCTGTATTGGTCCTTGTAAGAACAGATCCAAAAGCAATTGGTTTGATGCCCTTTATTGGACCAACATAGATGTTACAAAAAGAAAACAATGTCTAAGCTTTCAGAACAACCAAGTCCTTCCTCAGAGACTTATGCCAGTTGTTTAGAGAATCACACTCTAACACCCAGATCATACATTAAAAAAAATAGAAAAAAATTCTCTTTGGTTTAAAGTACCCATTTTAAAAAATCACAGATTTGAATGGAGTGAAATACAGTCTACTAGACTACTACTGCCAAGGAACTTTACAAGGTCAAATGATAGAAGTAGACAAGCTGAACACTCAAGTAGACAACCCCTCTAACTGAAATTAATGAATGTGTTATGTGAATATATTCATAATTAAAAGCAAGACCTTTAGATTCAATACCACAAACGTTCAAGTTAAAACTTGATAGTACTGTATAATAAAAATTGTACAACAGAAATTTCATGTATGGAAATGAGAGGGAATAAGGAGAATGTCCCTCGTATGAACAACTGTATGAAACATTCATACAGTGTTGCACCTATTTGGAGATATTTTCTAAACTATACTCTCAGTTACCAAACTCCAGAAACATTTAGACCTACAGCGCTCTAACAATGTTTTTTTTTTTTTTTTTTGTCTCGGGGGTCGGCGGTGTGAGAAGGATTGAGTGTCCGTTAGACTGCTCTCCTCTCTGGGGGAGGGAGAGACTCGATGTCCCACTGCCTAAGCGTGGCTGGGGGCTATGGCAGGACATGGGCAGAACTAGAGGGACGTGCTGTGGCAGACGCTGGGAGGGGGCGCATGCGGTACCATGCGCGCTCTGGTCCCTTGGTGTCATTGCACGCCACAGACGTATGGGAGGAAAGGAGGAAAAAACCCTTACGGGCTACATGATGGCCGACGAGCAGCTCCCATCGGCTTCCACCTGGATGCTCCCCCGGTACTGATAACCCCCTCGGATTCCGTGGCGGTGGTCGCACGCCCACCACGGCAAATAGATCGTGGCGCAGGTTGGAGGTAAGGGGTTGAGCTTGGGATGTGGGGCAGACTAGGATGGTTGGTCAGGCCGGATGGGGGGGCAACCATCGGTAACACCCCCCCAGCCGCAGAGGAGATAAGAAAATGTATAACAAAAAAAAAATAATGTTTTTTGCAAGATAATATCAGTTGTCAGTATTATTGCCAAATAAAAAAATATAGCTATCAAGGACCCCCTAGAAAATGAGTTCATGCATCTTAAAATGTTCAGAGTTCAATTATGTGTCAGTATATAATCAATTATACAATGGGGTATGAAAATCCTGTAATCTCATTGGTCAGAACACATCACATGACCATGGAATATCCTGCAATAACCCACAGCTGAGAAATGGCATTTATAAAAAACATACTTAAACACATTTTAAATGTATTTTACACATGGGTCCATTGTATAATCGCAATAAGGCACTCCAGGGTGTGGGTTATTGGTGGATTAGCCCACTTCTTGTGTGGTTAAGTCACTCAGCTGCACTTGCAGACACCACAAGGCGTAAAATCCCCAATAACCCACACCCTGTCGTGCCTTATTGCTCAAATAACTACATGAGCAGTAACAGTCTTAAGAATCTGAATAAAACCCCATGGAATTAAGCTCCCCCCAGGGAAAAGATCACTAGATAAAAGACGTGTGTATTCACTATGTATGCGAGCCAAGAGTCCTAACTCCCTGTAGCATAATTGTGACATGTACCTGAATATAAGCCTACCTTATGACACATTATCCCACTTAAACTTACACAGACTTTTACTTCATAGGACAGACATTTAACAGGACTTCAGTGTGGTTTTTTTGTTATTTTCATGGAGTCCTTTTTAACTGGTTATTAACATATTGGTTTCTCACCATATATACGTGTGTGTGGTGGGGGGTTGGGTTGTCTTGTGTGTGTGAGGGTACTTTGTGTATGTTTTATAGGGGGTTGAAGGATAGTGTGGTGTTTTCTTGGGGAAAAAGGGGGGTTGTGAGTATGGGGTATGCTTCTATATTTAGGTAGGCTTGTATTCAGATACATGTCATAATGATGATACAGGGTGTTGGCACTCTTGGCTCACATACATAATGAATATACACATCTTATCCAGTGATCTTTTCCCGGGGGGGGGGGCTTAATTCCATTTTTTTTTATTTATTTATTAGATCATCGGTTTACAGACCTTGGAGTCAAAGACTCATTTACAAAGACACCTCGTCAAGAGAGCAATACATCACAGCAAACAAAACAGTACAGTACATAACGCTTAGGTTAAAAAAGCAACCAGTGTTACAGGCATTCACTGGTGGTACACGCTTGGTAATAGGTAGATCACAATAGTCATAACATAGGTACACGAGTACCACGTCAGGTAGCGACCAGAGATATTTTATTACATTAGTCAGCAGATGTTGCCTGAGACCCCAGGTATATACAGTAAAAGTAGACAGGGCAGACCCAGCCTAGGGGTGAGGTTAAGGGGCAGGTGGGGGATTATATGCAGTTGCAGCAGTGAGTGCTTGTCAGATGGCTTCTGAGGGAGACCTTGAAAGGACCAAGCTTAGTAGAGTCGGCTATGTTGGCTTGGAGGGAACTGAACCAGGAGGGAGCCCAATAGCAAAAGGATCTCTGGGCCATAGAGGTCCTTACCCTGGGGACAATAAGAACAGGTTACTCACCTGTAACAGGAGTTCTAGGAGTGGTATATGTTGTTCATCCACACTTCTTGGCATGTCCCCTTCCACTTTAAATCTTGCCGGAAGTCTTCAAGCTGGCTCCTCCCACCCACCTGGGTGGTATATACCTCGGCTCCGCCCCATGGCATGAATCTTAGCCCGCTGGAAGCAGGTTGTGTGCCTGAAGCCGAGAGTCGGGTGGGTGTGTGTGGATGAACAACATACCAATCCTAGAACTACTGTTACAGGTGAGTAACCTGTTCTTCTAGGAGCATGGATATGTTGTTCATCCACACTTCTTGGCAGACTCCAAGCAGTTCTCCGGGAGAAGGGAGGCAAGGCGCACACCTCCCCTACTTAGAAAACAGAGATTGGAGAACCGAGGCCCCAAAACCAGCATCACAGCGTGACTCAAGGTCAATGTGGTAGTGGGTGATAAAGGTGTTTGCTGACTTCCAGGTAGCAGCTCGATAGATTTCCTGGATAGGGATGTCCCTGGAAGCAGCCACCGATGCAGCAGTATTGTGGGTAGAATGAGCTCTTATCCTTCTGGGAGGCTCCTTGCCCGCCTACTCATAGCACAGACCTATGCATGATGTAATCCATCTTGCTATGGTCTGTTTGGCTGCAGGTCTGCAAGAAGCAGCTTCAGTGTAGATGACAAACAGCTGGCGAACCTCTCCATGAATTTCCACCGTCCTCTCCTTGTAACAGGAGAGAGCATGTCTCAGGTCCAGAGTATGGAGCCTGTACTTGGCGTCCGAGGTGTAATTAGGGTAGTAAACCGGAAGAGTCAACACCTGGTTAAGGTAAAACTCTAACATCACCTTCGGAAGGAATTTCGGTTGGGGGGGGCAGGACAACTTTGTCCCTGTGAAAGACCTGATAAGGGGAGTCCACCGAAAGCGCCTGGAGCTCCCCTGTCCTTCTGGCAGACGTGGTAGCCACCAGGAAGATCATCTTTCACAAGTGTGAAAGCTCACATTTGTGCATGGGTTCGAATGGCTTGCCCATGAGCTTTGCAAAACCAGCAACAGATCCCACGAAGGTGGAGGTTCACGCACTGGAGGGGATATGTGATCCAGGCCTTTGAAAAAGTGCCCGACCACTGTCTCCTGCACCAATGTCGGCTGACCGGCCCACACCAGGTAAGCAGAAATGGCTGCCAGGTACACCCTAAGGGTCGATGACCATAGACCCCCTTTGGAGAGAGACCAAAGGTAGTTGAGAATGTTAGCCACAGAACAGGATAAGGGCTCCAGACCCTTACCCTGACACCAAATGGAAAAACGTTTCCACTTGAAGACATAACATTTCCTGGTCAATTCCTTTCTGGATGCCTCCACCATGGTGCAGACATCTTCAGAAAGACCCAAAGCCTGGAATTCTAGCCACTCAGGTACCAGGCTGTGAGGTGCAGGGATTGAAGGTCTGGATGGAAGACTTTCCCCTGGTTGAGAGATATCAGGTCCGGGCATGTACAAAGCCGTTCTGGGGGCCTGCAGCTGAGGCAGAGGAGATCTGGGTACCTGAACTGGTGCAGCCAGTCTGGGGCTACCAGAATCACCTTTGCCTTGCCCCTCCTCACCTTGAGTAACACCTTGTGGATCAAGGGAAATAGAGGTAAGGTGTACAGGAGGCCTGGGGTCCACGGCCTCGAGAAGGCATCCCCCTGCATCGAGCCCTGCTGAGGGGGGCTGACAGGATACAGCCTCAGCTTGATGTTTTCCCTGGAGGCAAACAGGTCCACCATTGGTTTTCCCCAATGGGAGAAAAGGTTGTAAGCTACCTCTGGGTGGACAGACCACTCATGAGATGTCTGGCCTATGCGGCTGAGAGCATCCGCCAGCTGGTTCAAGGCTCCTGCCACATGGATGGCTAGGAGATCCACCTCCAACTGGCTTACAAGGGTCCAGATGTGGAGCGCCTCCTTGCACAGCAGACAGGAGTGCATGCTGCCCTGTTTGTTGAGGTAGTACATGGTCATGGTATTGTCCGTCTGGACTTGAACCACTTGACCCCGGAGCTGAGGAGCGAAAGCTGACAAAGGCAGTCTGACTGCTCTGAGCTCCAACAGGTTGATGTGGCATCAGGACTACTTGGGGGTCCAAATCCCATGGGCCCTGTTGTCCCCCACGTGGGCAACCCAGCCCATGAGAGAGGCATGGGGCGGACAAACAGGATCCCTTCCTGCAACCGGTCTGGGGTGATCCACCATTGGAGAGCGTCCCACATCTTCTGGGTTGCCATGATCAGCTGGTCAAAGTGACCATATCGCCGAGTCCACTGGATAGCCAGCCCCCACTGGAGGGGGTGCATGTGCCACCGGGCCCAATGGACCACTGAGGTGCACGCCGCCATGTAAGCCAGAAGGCGCAGAAAGTCCTGGGCAGGGCGCAAGTGCCCAACCAGAAATGATCAGGCAAAGTAGGAGAGAACCTCCGCGCTGTCCGCCGGGAGCTGAGCTCTGGCTTGACAAGAGTCGAGCTCTGCCCCGATGAAGCCCATCACCTGAGAGGGCAAGAGTTCCGACTTGGCCTTATTGATCAGGAGGCTGAGTTGGGAGCAGGTTTGGAGGGCCAGATCCCTGGACCTCTCCACCTCCTGAAGGGAGGAACCTGCCAAGAGCCAGTTGTCGAGGTAAGGATAGATTCTGACTCCTCAACGCTGAAGGTGGGCCACTACCACTGCAATGCATCTGGTGAAGACCCAAGGGGAAGATGACAGGCCAAACGGCATGGCTCGGAACTCGTATAGGGTCCCTTTGACCCTGAAGCGGAGGAACCACTGGTGGGATGGACGGAGTGGGACGTGAAAGAATGCGTGCTGTAGATCCAGTGAACAGAACCACATGTTTCGCTCCAGGGATGGTATGATCTGTTTCAGAGTGACCATCCGAAAGGTGCAGGACCTGAGATATTGATTCAGGTCGTGGAGATCTAGGATGGGGCACCAACCCCCCATCAGCTTGGGCACCAGGAAGTACCTGGAAACAAAGCCTGAGTCTGTCGGAGGATCCGGCACTGGGGCTACTGCCTCCTTGCGGAGGAGCTGAGCCACGTCGTCTCGAAGAGCCGACTGGGTGCATGCGGAGATCCATTCTTCCCGAGGGGCATGGGCTCGGCTGGGAGGGTACCGCTTGAATTCCAGAGGCAGTCCCTGACCGACCACTTCGAGAACCCACCTGTCCGAAGTGATAGCGGTCCAGGCGGAAAGGAAGTGGCGGAGCCGGCCCCCCACAGGAGGACCCAGAGCTGGTGTAGGGGTGGCGACCCCCAACCTGTCACTGAGCAGCCTTAGAGGAGGAGGAGAAGGCTCCAGGACTTGCACCTCGGCCTTCCTTATGGGGCTGTTGAGGACCCTGCTTGGGCTGCGGGTGCCAAGCTTGAGCCTGCTGCTGCTGCTGACCTCCTTGATAGGAGTGCTGCCTGGCTGCAGGGGAAGAGTGCCGAAATGGCTTCTTCTTTCTCTTCTGCTGGTTCTTGCCTGAAGAACCCTTGACAGAAGTAGCATCCAAGGTGGCACTGGACTGCTCTATACGCTGAAGGTGACTGGCCACTCCTGGACCGAACACGTTGGTCTCCAGGAAGGACACGTCAGCAAGCTTATGCCGAGTATCCACCGGGAAGGAGGAAAGCCTCAGCCAAGCCCTGTGGCGAGAGGCCACTGTGGCTGCGAACGAGCGGGCACAAGAATCTCCAGTATCCAAGGCAGTCTGGAGCTGCTGTTTTGCGACAGCCCGACCTTGGTCATGGACCTGCTTGACTGCAGTCTGCATGTCTGATAGGAGATGAGGGAGGACCTCGTCCAATGACCCCAGAAGGGCATGGGAGAAGTGTGCCATAATAACAGCCGAGCTGGCCTGACGAAGGCCCAGAGAAGATGCGGCGTAGACCTTGCGGGCAGAGTGGTCCATATTTTGGACTCCTTGTCCAGGGGTCGGTCAGTATCGGCCAAACTACCCATGCACCTAAACACCGAGGCAGTCACCAGGCTCTCGGCCGAAGGGTGTTCAGTGAATCCCGCAAGGGACCCCATGGGCACCACAGACTTGCGGGCCATGTGGGCAGATGGTGCTGGGCAGGAGGCAGGATGCTGCCAAAGCTCAAGGGCCAGGCCAACGATGGCCTCGGCCACTGGAAAGGCCTCCGTCTGGGTATCCCCTCTCTTGAGGATGTCCGTGAGAGGGTACTCCACCTTTTTCTGGATGGGCTCAACGGGCATTCCGGTGGAGTCGGAGATGAGGCAGAGAATGCCCTGGAAGGAGGAAGGGCCTTCCTCCAACCCTGCGTCGACCGTAGACTCATCATCCCTGGGATGTGAGTGCAAGCCGGTGAGGTCAGAGTCAGAGGAGTCATGGTAGAGCGGTCTACAGCCTAAGTCACCCTTGATGTGCCGAGGGCAGTCCGGGGTGACTTCAACAGACGACGGGGAAGCCCGGTGTCTTCTCGGTTCTCTTTAGAGGGCGCCCCTCCCTCAGGCTGCTTAGGCGGTGGTTCCACCAGAATTGGTGGAGAGACCAGAATAAGCCAAACCTGGAGACGGGCTGGCACCATGGGCGGAGGAACTGGTGGCTTCGGTTCCAGAGGGGTCAGCATCTGCCTAGGAGGCGGGAGCCAAGATATGGCTGGGGTGGACGGCAGAGCCGGATTCTGCCCGGTCAGAATCAGCTGTTGCCACATGAGGTCTTCATAGCACCGACAGAGCTCGCTCGAGCCTCATCTCGGGAGAGAATGCAGGTCCTCATCCTCTTTTTAGAGCGCTTATGGCTTCCTTCGCCAAGGTTCTGGACCTCGACCAGATCAGGAAGGCCGACTCGGTCGATCAGGAGACACCGGGATCGATGAAAACCAAGGGTCCGGAACTGGGTCCTTGATGGGAACATCAGCGGGCTGGGTCTCCTCATCAGGGAAGACAAGGACCGGAGTCCTTTCCAAAGAGTAGTTGGCCATGGCCGGTGATAAGGGGTCTATCGGGTTGAGGATAATTTCGACCTCATCGGCCACTTCCTCGGTCCCCTGGCCAGATGGAAGATCCGTGAAGCCAGCGGCTGAGGATGCGATCTTGACCGAAGTCGAGACTGCGTGTTCCTGATACTCGGACCTCTCTTGGTCCCAGGAATGTCTTCGCCGAGACGAAGACCCGGGGTCCTTCTCTCTCTTCCGAGAGCGGGAGGAGTGAGAGCCCGAGGGCGCTTCACCCCAGGCGGGGAGAAACTGGCACAACTCCTTGAAGGAGCCCGTAAAGGTGGAGCCAAGGTTCAGAGGAACAAAGAAGCTTTGATTGGCCGAAGCTCAAGCTGCTTCCTCCTCAAATGCTTTCATTTGTTCCAGCTGTTCAGCACATCCCGCAGCCATGGAAACTGCCCACCTCGCCTCCTTCGATTTCACCGGTGGGTTCCTTTTCTCCGGTCTCCCCAGCTTCAAACGCGCCTTGTAGTCGTCTAGGAGGTTGGGATGGAAGGCCAGGCAAAAACCACATGAAGAGGTTTCATGTCGGACACCTAGGCAGTAAACGCACGTTAGGTGGGGGTCGGTGAGCGACATCTTCTAGTTGCAGGGGCACGGCGAAATCCGGGGGAAGATTTTTCCTCCATGGCAGATGCGGTGAAAATGCAATCGCTAACTCGAACGAGTTTAAGTTTTGTTAAAAACTGACAATTAGAATCCAGGGCCTACAATATGCTTTGAGAGCACGAAGGAACCTGTATCTTCCAGCGGAAAGGAAGATCTGGCGTCATGGAGCGGAGCGGAGTTATATACCACCCAGGTGGGTGGGAGCAGCCAGCTTGAAGACTTCTGGCAAGATTTAAAGTGGAAGGGGACATTGCAAGAAGTGTGGATGAACAACATATCCACAATCCTAGAAGGGAGGTTTTGACAGTGATGCGGGTGGAGACTGAAGGGGAGGCACGCTGCAGGGAGGTGGCGACCCCGGGGGGGAGGAGAGAGCCCTAGCAGGGTCTTTTTTACAAGAAGGCAGGTTTGGAAGCAGAGTCTTTCTTCAAGGTTGAGCACGTTGGTAGTGGAGTACAGCAGGCACGTATGGGTGCACCTAGGGGCTCCCAGCATTAGCCTGCAGGCCTGGTTTATAGACAACTGGATTCTTGCAAGCACAGTGTTGTCGGCTGCAGCATAGATGGGCAGCCCATAGTCGATTAGCGACAGGACAGAGAAGGTGATTGCCAATCTAAGGGCCTCTTGTGGTAGGCAGTCCCTATGGTGGTATAACAGTCCAATCCTGACACTGGTGGCAGCAGAAAGGGTATTGATATGGGAATGGAAGGAGAGTGCCGAATCAAAGGTAATGCCCAGGTACTTGTAGGAGGAAACCTGCTCAATGGGGTTTAGTGTGCTAGGCAGTATCACGAGAGGGGCACCACTGGCTTTGCTTTGGCGATGCGAGAAGAGCAGAGAGCTTTGGTCTTTTTTAGGTTCTAGACTAGCCTTCGTGATGTGAACCAATGCTCATCTCTATCAAAAGCTTGTTGGAAGGTGGCCTGGAGTGTTTTGGGGTTGGGGTCAGAGGCGAAGGGCACAGCGTCATCCGTGTAGATGAGGATCTTACTTGGGCAGGCCAAGGGGAGAGAGAGTAGAGGTAGAGACTGAAGAGGAGAGAGCCTAAAATGGAGCCCTGGGGAACCCCAGAGCGCACAGGTCGTGTGTCAGATAGGGTGCTATTGATTTTTTTTACACACCGAGTTCTGGCAGAGTGGTAGCTGGTGAACCATGCAAGGGGGCTGGGGAGAAACCAAGACATCTGAGGAGTCAAGCAGGAGGGGATGGCAAACCGTGTCAAAGGCCTTGGAGAGGTCAATGAACACGGCACCGGCAGGACTTCCGGCATTAAGAGCAGAGTGCAGGAAGTTGGAGAATTCAAGCAGCGTGGTTGTGGTGCTGTCACCTGCATGAAAGCCATGCTGTTCAGGGCACAGGATACTGTGCATGGCCAGGTATTTGGCAAGCTGGTTGGCAACTACTTTTTCAAGGGCCTTAGAGAGTGGGAGGAGGATGGAGATAGGTCGGTAGTTACCTGGGGTTGCTCGATCGCCGCTCTTTAGGATGGGAGTGATGAGGGCGGTTTTCCATGTGCTGGGGAACCTGCCCAGGCACAGAGAGTGGTTGAGCAGCTTGGTAAGTGGGACCAGGATAGCATCCAACGTCAGACAAAGCAGCCTAGTGTCCAGTAGGTCGGTGCCGGGTTGTTACTACTAACGGCTTTTTGCAGAAGGGGTCTAGCCTCCAACAGGGAGATGGTACGTAGGTAGAAAGGAGGTCTCTGGAGAGTGGGCATGGGTGCTACTGGGATGCAGTCAAAGAAGTTACTGGGCAGGACTGAACTCTGGTCTGAGAAAGTGTGGTTTAGGCAGTCTGCAATGCCAAGGGGGTCAGAGCAGACAGTTACATTAAGGAGAGTTGAGAGGGGATGGGGAGCAGGATTTCCCATTCAGCTCCTTTGCATTATCCCAAAAGTTTCTAGTCGACTCCAAGGAGGAGACAAGAGTGGATTGGTAGTACTAGGCTTTGGCCTATCGAATGTCTCAAGTACACTTATTGCGCTTAGCATTGTATGCTTGCCTATCAGCTGCCTTGCCATATTCCACGGCAATGTGCCATAGGTTGTCTCTCATTTTAAGTTTGTGAAGGAGGGACGGCGTAACCCAGGGCGTGCTTTGCTTTTTGGTGCGATTTCTAGAGAAGGGGGCATAGAGGTCACAGGCAGTGTTAAAAGTGCAAGTGAAAAAATCCAATGCCTAGTCTATGGATGGTGCAAGCCTGATTGGGGACCAATCCAGTTGTGAGAGGTACAGTTTAAAGCGATGCAGGCTGCCTGGGAATAGGTGATGTCACTAGGTGGTTTGTGGTGCAGGTTTGCTGTTGGCAGCGGATCAAGAGAATATGACTGGGGAGTGGTCACTAAGTGAGTTGGGAAGTACACCGATATAGAGCACCCTCTGGGGGCGGTAGGTAATGGTGATATCCAGGAGGGAGTTGGAGCCAGTAGAGGGGTTGAATCTAGTTGAGGTAGTGACAAGCTGAGACATTTCAAGGGTGGCAAAGATATCTCTGGTTTGGGAGGCCATGGTAGAGAGCCAGTTGATATTCAGGTCACCAACAATTATCTGGGCCAATTTGGGTGGTAGGCCAGAGAGCTAGTCAGCAAGCACCTGAATGGCGAGGTCTTGCTTTCTGGGGGGAATATAGGCAACAGTGAGAAAGAGTGGATCCTTACCAGGGTTGGGGGAGATTTTTAGTGTGAGGGTTTGTGCCCCGTTATCACACTTGGGTGGTGGAAGTGCATGACCAAGGAGGGAGTCACACATGTAGACAGCACAACCACCTCCATGCTTACCCACCTGATCTTCCCTGAAAAGGGTGTAACCAGGGAGGGAGACTAAGGAGTCAGGGGTGGACTTGGATAACCAGGTTTCAACGAGTGCAACAATGTCCAGTTGGTGTCGAGTAACCCAGCATTGGAATGCAGCAGCCTTCTTAAGGAGTACAGAGTACTTGAGCCTGGGCAGGCTTGTTCATAAGGTTGGGCACGGGGCCAGGGTTTGTATGAATATTACCTGATAGAAGCAACAGGAGGGTGAGTAGGCGCACCAAAGCGTGGTAGTGATTGTGGCATCTCCCCTTGCGACTGGACACAGGGCCGGGTGCTGGGGTGAGTAGAGTACGAAGGGTGGGAAAGGCATTGAGGAGAAGTGACCTAGGTATGAGTGGAAAGTAAGAGGTAGCAGGGTGGAAGTGTGGGGGGTACCGAGGGGTGGTCGAGCATCGGGGGTCTGATAGAGGTGTAGATAAGAGGGGCTACTATGCATAGAGGGTGACGGTCCTATGAGACGGGGCTGGTGTAGAAGTAGGAGGAGAAGGACCATAGTCAATGTCAATGCACTTGATCCCGGATGCACTGAGGACGATGTTATTTGAGCATGAGAGAGGATCACCCCTTTAAGAAGTTACAGAAAGGAGAGCCCCTTTAAGGAGTTGCTGTAATTGACTACTGTGAGGCCTCAGGGGGCAGGGATCACTGGGGAAATGTACTTAATAAAGGAGAGAGGAGGGGGTGGGAGGGTGAGCGAACTGTCCAGAGAGCAGTACAGCAAGGCAGTGGCCGAGCTGTGTTTTGAAAAAGGTGCCTTGTGTGCTTTCTTTCTCAATTGGGATCTGCAGCATTCAATTGGGAAGCAGCCATAGTCCCCAGGAGCCAGTCCAATTACAGGGATTGAAGCCTGACAGCTCCGAGCTAGGAGCTGACCAAACGTACCTGCTTTCCTTGGTCAGGGGGTGGTGGGCTGGATGCAGAGGTCCGGCCGCCAGCAGGTAGCAGCGCCTGGGCCACTTGCCTTTAGTGGAGAGCCTGGTTTGGGCTTGTGGCTAAAACAGAGCAGAAAAAAAGGTGGGCCCTTAGTTAAAAAGTCAAAGACAAAGGTCAAGTAAATTGGTGGAAGGGCCCTGGGCAATTTAGTGCTCAGGGCAGGAGAAGGTGCAAATAATGGGAGAGAAAAGGTTCCTGCTGAGAGGTCTGGTCAAAGGTGCCAGGTGGGAATTTAGCAAAACAAAAGGCCAATTTGGGAGGTTGGGGGCGCCCTTGAATGAGACCAGGGAGAGCTGGGAAGGAGGCATGTGGTGGAGAGGACTCAGGGTAGTCTGGAATGGGTAGAGAAGATGGCCCAAAATGCCAGGCAAGATTTACAGAATGTGCTGGTTCAGGGGGGTGTCAGGAGAGGGAATCGGGGGTCCAGTAGATGGCAGAGAAACACTGTGGGGACTACAGAGATAGAAATACAAAAGGGGAAAAAGGCAAGAGAAAGAGGGAAGCAAAGAAGGCAGTCTTAGGATGAATGAGAGGAACTGTGATGGGAAAAGAGTGCGGCAGAAAAAAACAGCAGGCAGTAGTCAGTTCTAAGATGGTTACTGCTCATATAGTTATTTGATTATATACTGACACATAAATGAACTCAACATTTTAAGATGCATGAACTCATTTTCTAGGGGGTCCTTGATATTTATTTTTTTTATTTGGCAATAATACTGACAATTAACATTATCTTGCAAAAAACATTGTTAGAGCACTGTAGATCTAAATGCTTATGGAGTGTGGTAACTGGTTGAGAGTATAGTTTAGGAAAAGTCTCCAGACACGTGTAACACTATGAATGTTTTATGCAGTTGTTCATACAAGGGCCATTTTCCTTATTCCCATACATGAAATTTCTGTTGCAGTTTTTTTTATCATACAATACTATCAAATTTTAACTTGGACATTTGTGGTATTAAATCTAAAGGTCTTGCTTTTAATTATGAATGTAGTCACATAACACACTCACTAATTTCAGTTAGAGGGATTGTCTACTTGAGTGTTCAGCTTATCTACTTTTGCTATCATTTGACCTTGTAAAGTTCCTCAGCAGTAGCAGACTAGTAGAATGTATTTCATTCCAGTCAAATCTGTGATTTTTTTGAAATAGATACTTTAAACCAATGAGAATTTTTTTTTTTTTAATGTATGATCTGGGTGTTACTAGAATGTCATTCTCTGAACAACTGGCATAAGTCTCTGAGGAAGGATTTGGTTGGTCCGAAAGCTTAGACATGGTTTTCTTTTTGTAACATCTATGTTGGTCCAATGAAAGGTTATCAAACCATTTGCTTCTGGTTTTGATCTATCATGAGCAGCCGTGATCATCACTGAGTCCACCATAGGGTGTTCCACCAGGAAGGGCTCTTCCCTAGGGACTCTGTACAGCCTATCTGACTTCTTGGAGACAGCGGAGAAGGCGGACGGGTGCTTCCAGGTTAACCTTGTCAGGTCCTGGAAGGTGTTTTCAGTAAAGGAGGCACTAGAGGCTTGGGCTCTTTCTGCCTCAGGTATTTAGCCAACCTCCACCTCTCCGGGTCCAGGTCCTCGGTCTCCCATCCATTGGAGGCCTGGATATGCCTCATGATGTCCATGAACCTCGGGTTGTCAGGAGGCGACCTGGGGGTGTCCTTGTTATCCGGGGATGGAGGGCGACCCCTAGGATCTGAATGGTCAGAGTCCAAAGACACAGAACTGCTGCTGGAGTCCGTGGAAGAGGAGGATGAACTGCTAGAGCATAGTCAGCTATGGGACTGGCGATGGTTATGGGACCAGCGCCCGCTGCGAGAGGACCAGTGACGGTGGTGATGGGACGAACAGGAGCTTCTGCGGTGATGCCGCTCTTTTTGCCGGGGTCTACCACAGTGATCCTTGGGGCTCAGAGTATGGCTCTTAGGGGGAGGAGTTGGTTGCTTAGGCTGCTGACCCACACCAAGGTCTGGCTCTAGCTCCGGCTCAATGACGACCGGTTCTTTAGGGGGGAGCAAGTCCCCCTTGACCTGATTCCACCAAAAGTAGAAGAGCTCCTGGATCTGGTCTTTGGAGAATTGTGGGGCCAACAGACTGGGTGGCGACTGTGGAGCTGGCATCGGTTTACCCTGCATCGGAGCACCAGGCGTCAGTGTGTCTGGCGTCAGTGTCCAACATTGAAGGGGGGGCAGCCGGGGACCCGATGGGCTGATTAGGCATCTTGTCCCACCCCAGATCTTCAACTGGCGAAGAGTGGCCCAGTGAGGAGGAGGGCGATGCCTGGTCCAATGTCCGAGAGGGAGTGCCTGTAGCAAACGGCTGCTTAGCGGTGTCCAGTGGGGAAGCAGCCATCAGCTTGGCCGAAGCCTGGGGCACGGGCGCCGGGTCTGATGCAGGCCCCTGATGACAGGGCGTCTTGTCCAAGGCCTTGGACGAGACCATTGTTGGAACAGTTTTGGCAGGCATTGGAGCTTCACTGCCCTTTTTCTGGCTGGTCCCAGCCCCTAAGGTGGAAGGTGACCCTGCTGGTGTGGCCTTCACCTTAAGGGGGCATCAGAGTAAGGCCTGAAGACTCAGCCCCTGACTTACCTCCACCTGACGCCAGGATGATGGTGGGAAGTTTAGATGCCGACTGCCTTGAGGAGACGTGGGTAGGCCGGGAGGAGTGGTCCGAGCCCCCGTGGGATGAGGAGCCGGACAAAGATTTTTTGTGCAGCGGAGACCTGGAACGGCAGCGACCCCGGAACTTTTCCTGGTGTTTGTGCTTCCCTGAATCCTTCTTCTTGTGTGGCTTAGATGTGGAGGAGGTGGAGACCAAAACTGCTTTTGTAGGAGGTGTGCCTTCTGGCGGTGGATCAGAGTCCGGCAGATGAACGCCCTGCAGTACTCCCAGGTCGTGGTATCATGGTTTGGGCCTAGGCAAAAAAGGCAGGCCTTGTGGCAGTCTTTCAATGGTAGCTGCTTGCCACAGGCGCACTTAGATTTTCTGCTATCCATAGATGAAACGGACGCCAGAGAAGACGATATGCAGAAAGGGAAATAAATTTGGATATTTTGGTTGAAAAATCCAAAAAACACTGAAGGTGCTAAAATGGTCAAACTGTTGCGAGAAGGCGTCCAAGAAGCTGATGCGAATGGATCGACGGTGGGAAGAGAACTGAGGTGGGGCTGGGGACTGCCCCTTTTATACCACTGGCTGACGTCGGGCAGAGAATGTCCGGGTGGTCCCCTGCTGAAGACTGCTAGCTAGAAGGCTTCCGTGGGGTCCTTGCACCTGGTGGCTTAGTCCTAACGGTTATTGCCTGCTGCAATGGGTCCAACTTGAAGTAAGATCTTGCATTTCCAGAAACTCCAGAAGGTTCTTTTTTAGTGGAATACTTTGCCGCTAAGGTAAACCCCACGGCAGCTTGTAGTTGCTGCATCATGGCATAAAGGAGGGATCCTCTGGAGGTGACCACAGGGTATTCACCACAGAGTCCTCACTGCAGGAGAATACTGTAGAACTGGTGCCATGCACCTATTGGCTGTCCTCAGCATACTCTTCCTCCTCCTCCATTATGAGGTCAGGATTGTACTCACATTTGTTGTCTCTCTCGCTGACAGGAATGGAGGACCGTGCCGCGACAGCCGAGAGATCTATTCCACAATCTATTACACTGCGGCATTGATGGGGTAGTTGTAGTGGTAGTCCCTGTCGATGGGGCCACTGTATGTGGAGGCAAGCCTGGCAACAGGTGCTGTATCATATCAGAAAATGATAGGAGCACTGCCTGTGTGTGTGTCAACACCAGTGGAAGAGGCTAAATCTTCAGCAGTGACGGCGACGTACTGACCATGTTAGGCCCAGTAGCACCTACATCAAGCCCCAACCTTGCTGTCTTGTCAACGGTCAGGGGGTGGGAAGGGGCGGGGCAGTGGTCACTACCGTGGAGCAGATGGCACTTAAGGATCATGTGCAATGAAATTTACAGAAATTAAAACTGTCAGCATCATTCATTAAATATTGTTATAAACAAGTGTCTGCCTAGTGTTTTATATGAAAATCTACCAGTTCATACCATTTATAGCTATTTATTGTGTGGTCTGCTTCGGCAACAATGCTAGATGCTGAGACTTTCTGTTCCCGATGGTAATCTGCATGTCTCCACCCTGGTGATGTCATTTGGGGTGCTATTCTCTTCTTCAGTACATAAGTTAGACAGACTGTCACATTGCTGAGGTCTCTAAAGACTTCTTATTCCTTGCACTGTGCCTGTTGCAAGAATCTGAAAGTTGTTTGTGGTTGTGTCACGCTCAATGCCAGTAATGCACAATAACAGTTTACATTACATTTTTCAACCTGTGCAGAAGTCATAGAGAGTAGCACATTGATGTTAAAAGTGATATTGGAAGGTTCCCCAAATGCCTTTTTCACATAGTATGCCACTGCCAGCCATGCTTCAGATGTTGAAGCTGCAATTTGTTTTATAAAAGAAGCTGTCGTAGTCATTTTATTGTTATGTTTTATCAGCGCTTTGTTTCTGGCTGCCCTCCAGTTTCTCTGTGCGGTCAACCCCCAGAATGATGTCATACAAGGGAGGCGTCAATGTTTTACATACAGCAATAAGGAATTCTGGGTAATTTATAACATTGACTACATGTGCCTTACTCAGAAATACAGTCTCATATGCTGGTAGAGATGAGCACCTAATATGTATATGTCCATAGCAAGGCACTGCATGTACAATAAGAAGCTGATTTCCAAGTTCCTGACTGTGAGGTGCATTCTTGTATTTCTATAGTGTTGTCAACAATATAAGCTCTTGTATGTTTATTTGCAAAACAAGGCATTGTGCATACAGTATCTAGCTCACAAGATTCCTTTACTGAGAGATGTAGTCTCCTATTTCTGTAGTGAGCACAGAAAAATAATAGCCTGTATACTAATTTACATAGTGAGGTATTGGGGGTACAGTAGAGTATACTCCTGCAGGTTACTCCTCTTGTTTTCTATGGCAAATCTCAATAAATCACTTTAAGATCTTTTTACCAGGGCTAGCACTTTCATCCCTAGTAGGAATTAGTGCAGATAAGGTCCCTATTAAATCTAAATTGTGGTAAAGCAGACAATGACCAACAGCAGTGAAGTTACCAGCATTGTATTCCTAACAGACACAGTTAATAGCACCCCAAATGACATCAGCAGCCTGGAATCAGGCTGACTCAGCATCCAGCAACTTTGGGGAAACGGACCACAACAGAGAGACACTAAAAATGCATTAATTTGTTGACTTCCGTTACAAAACCTGGAACATAAAACGTAGGTTTTATAGCAGTGTTTACTGAATGGTGCTGCCTCTTAGTTTTAAAACCCTTTGCATAAGACCTCTAAGACTGGGATGTACCTGTAGTCCACAGCGGCAACCTGAACCTCGCCAGGGAAGCATTTTCCTTGTCCCAGTGTTTGTGGCTTCCCAAGGAGGATTTGTCTCAGAACTTCGACACGATTCAGTTTGCAGGGTAGGAGATGCGGATTTACCTTGTAGCTGCTGTTCCATTCCGGCTAAGGTCTTTTTAAGGAAGAATTTTTCCAATGCCCCTTTTTTGTGCTGCCTGGTAGCAGAGTTGAATCCCCAGCAGATCTACACAGGCTTTTACGTAATGAGAGGGGCCTAGGCAGCAGACACACACTTCATGCGTGTCGTCCCTGTGGATTTTCTCTCCAGTCGTAATACCCAAAAAGCATAGATGGTTCTTTCAGTGGTATGCAGGTCACCGAAAATTACTAAGATAGTGATTACTGTTCATATAACAAAAAAGAAACCGGCATCTCTGATGGATCCATAGAGTCTGATTGGCAGGAGAACTGAAGAGAGTAGGGGCCATCCATGTTTATGTAGATGCTGGTGCATTATGTCATTGTGGGTGGCCCCTGGCTTGCCAAGTTTCCATGTTGTCCTAGCGCTGATGCAGGTATAATTCCAAAGATGTGGCCTGATGAAAGAGATAACCATGAAGACTGGTCCTTTGATCAGCAGCATTCCCATGACCGTCATCAGCTTTTCTTCGCCTTATGCATGTGGTGTGTAGATGGAGACTCATCTTTGAAAAACTGAATATACAACATGAAATCACAAGAAGTGTCATGCCACAGAGCAGAAATGAAAGGCTGACTGGTGTCCTCCATGGCCACTAGCTGCATAGCAGACCCCACTCTGGAGGATGGCCCTGGCATAGTCCCTTTTTGGGGCAGAGCCAGAGGATCACATGGTTGGGTGGTAGGAGCTGAACTGTTCCCGGGGACTGCACTTGCTCACTGGAAGACTAAGTGTGGATAGTGAACAGAATCTAGACAGAACTGGTAGTTCCTGGACAATTGCTGGCATTTTTGTTTAAAAATCATTTGAAATATTACATTAAATACTGGCTTCTACTATAGCAGTCCATCCCTACAGCAGAAGTGTCAGATGCATTCTCACAGCATTAACTGAAACCTGCTCCTACGGAACACTTACAGTACATACATGCACAAAAAATAAGCTGCACTCGTATGAAGATAATAAATGCTTTATTATTAACATTAAAAAACAGATTTAATAGCTAGACAATCGCTAACTCATCTTAAACTGAACCAGAAATGATACATTTTACAAAAAGAAATAAAAAAAAAAACAACAGAAAGACCTACATACAATTGGCTCTTGAAATAAGTATCCCTAGAGAGTTTGCCACAGGTACTTGTGCTGGCTAGAAATGGCAACAAAAATAAGTTGAAATTTTTTTGTTAAACATAAAAAAGCAAGGTTGTATGTTATAAAAAGTCCTAAATCTGTCTTGCACAGGATTACCCCAAGTTTTAAAGTAGCTGAGTATTTCAAAGAAAAATATTCCACTACTTTTAGTAAGTTATGCCACTAGTTACTGTGGTTATACCAGTGAAGCCTCTCCACTCATTCTCTCAAATTGGTTAAACACTACTAGATCACATTAAATGATGAGCTCCATTGGAGACAAGGTGCTGGACTGCTTAAACGTCCAACTGAGGCGGAAAATGAATCTGCTCCATGCTCTTGTGCCAGAACTGAGAATTTAAAAGAATTGGCAGCCTAGATAGCTCTCTTGCAGGCAGCAGTCATCAAAACCGTCACAAAGAGTTTGTTTTCTTTTCAACGTCAGAGATGCATGCAGCGGGAGAAAAAAATAAACTGCAGCTTAAAAAGTGCTACAATTTAACTCCTTGCACACACTGGTTTCATTTGAAAGTCCTTCCCTAGATGCACTGAATGCGGCACCCTCTGAATTGGGGTCCTCCAAAGCTCATTGACATGAGGGGGCTGCTCTGTTTTCTGCCAGCTGTATCTTTAACTAGGTCTACAGGTCTCTGCATTACAAAGGTTCCATGGGAGACCTGAACATACAAGCAAAAGGGTGAATAAAACTATATGAATGTTAAACAGCAAAACTAGGTGCATGATGTACAATGCAGCCATCGCCTCAGCCCTACATACACGTCATGTTTTCAAATGCTGGGCTTAGCCCAGGTCTATGGCACTGGGAGGGATATGCTGTGCAATCTCGCCACTCATTTTGCCAGAAAAAGTACACACCGCTGCGCTTAACAAAATTCAGCCATGTATGCCCAGTAATAACTTATCCCAAGTGTGTTGTGCATGTCCCAATTCAAAGACGTGGGGAAGAGAGCACCTTAGCTAGAAATCCTCCCACAGGGTGGGTGGCTGGGTGTGTGTGCGTGTGTGTGTGAGAAATCTACATAGCTAAATGGTATAATCTTATCTAAGTAACTGTTTCTTGCTGAAAAAGAACCACCATACCTTTGTACCCTTCTCCAAGAAAGGACACAAATGCATTTTGTTACAGGTCTATGCCACAGTTAGTAAAACAGAGCAAGCTTGCTCAAGCAAAAATAAGGTGAACAGGAAAAGTGCAGTGTGCCAAAGAATGGCAGGTGAAATGTTTCATGAAGTTCAACATCCCAGTTACATTTAAAAATATTAAAGTTGCGAATGTATTCGAATTTACAAAATATATAACAAAGAAACAGAGCTCTCTGGGATATAAGAAATTAGTTCCAACGAGCTAGGGAAAAGTCCAGGGTGAGCTGAAGCACTTTAGTGTATAAATGCTCACCTAATTTCCACATGAAAGAATACTTATTTTAATATATAGTCATTTCCTAACCAGTTGCTCAGGTACAATCAGATCACCCATTTAAAGGAGCCCACTTAAGGGAACTGAAAAGGCCCCATGACACTTAAATTGGGCTGGTAAATTTCCTGCTTGCTCTCCTCTTCAAAGAGGGGCAGTGTTTGGGGAAGAAGAAAGGAAAACTTTTCAATTTGTGCTTTATTAAAACCTTTGTGCAAATGAACAATCTCCATATGTTCAAAAATACTGTGAGGAGACTGCTCAATGGCTGCATTAGACCACAGCTTGACTACCTTCAGCACAACATGGCTTGAATGGTCAGCGCTGCATTCTTATTCCTCGGCTTTGCCTAAAAAAAACACCATCACCAGTGGGAGGTCCCTGTCTGGCTCCCCTACTGCATTCAATTTACTTAAAACGACCTTTGCTAAAATAAGCGTCTTGATACAAGACATTCTCTTCCCCAGCATTTAACAGTCCAGTCTGCAGGCAGTGTTACACCAAGACAGGTAGTGTAGATGTTTAAATGGTCACACAGAAAGGAAACGGTGACCCCCTTTCTGTACTCATCTAGTTCCAGTGCACTTGCATGATCAACCTTTTGGAGTACATACAAATTCTGAAGTTTAAGATCGACCAGAGTATGGTCACTCATACTTATTTGCCATTCATAAAATTACTTTTTAGTTGTCAAACGTAAATTAATACAACACCACTCACAACAGCGTCTGACCAGTTGGTGAGCAGAGAAGAGCAATGACGGTGTGGGGTTAACATCAGCCAGCTTTCAGCACAGTACCAGCACCAACAAAGACCTAGCACAAACCATTTGCCATACAGAGAGGACGGCAATGTTTCAAGCACTTAAGGACGTTCCCATTCGGGTGCCAGACCAGTACCCTTGGGGATTCCTCTGCAACCAGACCTTGTACAGTGATTGCCTCACTATGACTGCTCTCTTCACTTCCACTTCCTTTTACCAGGGCACTGCTACCATGGCTCTGCCTCAGTTTACTAATGCAAAGGTTTCGAACACGTGACTGAATTCAGCAATACTGACTGAAGAATGACTTTGCTGTGCCTGTGTGCTGGATAACCCTATAGCTGTTCCCCACTGAGGTGAAAATGGTTGATAAAAACTTCAGCAGCTCAAGGTAATAAAATGCAACCAACTCCTTTCTAGAGGCAGATTTTTAAGGGTTTACTAGCAATACCTACCAAAGGAAGTGATATTATTTCCCTTCCTACCAACAGATCAGACTTCTTTGTATTCATTACACTCCAAACTTCCACCGAAAATGTTCTACATATAGATTCTCAGCAGTTATGGGGGTTTCAAGAACCCCTCTGTCCTATTCCCCAGTCAGCAGGGTTGCCACAGTCACACCCACAACTGTTCTTTGGACCCAGAAGGTAGGCCAGCGTCTGCCTCTGCAGTATATTGCCAATATGCCACTCTACTAGCAGTCAGCAGAGGGTACAAACACCAAACGGACAGCCCACAGCCTAACAACCCCCTCCTCATGCCTTGTGTCACCTCTGCAATGTCTTGCCGTTGATCAATCCCAGGGTCACCCTGCATTGCAAACCCAGGTGGCAGTGTCAAGAAATGCTGTCAAAAGCACTGGAACAGCTTCTCAATGTCTTAATGAGAAAAACAGACTGCAGTAACCCTCCCATAAAACTCTTTTTTCTTAAAGTAAACTATAGATAAACCAGTCGAGGATCTCCCAGAGCATTCCTAAGGGACAGCTAGCAACTAGAAGGAGATGCATCAGTTAAGAACTCAGTCTCTTAGTAATTGAAGTAACATGCTAGTATGAAGAACCTGATCTATAAAACTTCCATTCAACATCTAAGGGATCCCTAACAAAATCTTTTTTCTGTGCTCCACCTCCTGGCTAATACACTCCTCTCACTCTTCTAATTCTCATCCTGCCTCTTGGTGCACGGACAGTTAAAATCTGATCTATGAAAATAGACTCTCCTATGCAACATCCTTACAGCACAGCATTGTGCCCAACAACGTGGAAGCCAAGACAGTTAGGGAATTCAAGAACGTATGGGATAGATGCAAAGGAATCGTGACAACAAAGGCAAGGAGAATGTTGGGGGTAGGGGGGCAGTAAGTCCAAAACAAACAGGGGCAAACAAGATGGATCAATGGTCCCCATCTGCCAACACTTTCTATGTATTTATGCATCTACATTTGGCATCATCCGCCACAGGCCTGCAAAACTGTCCCCACTGGAACCCCATTCCACTGCTCCTCTGTCCTTGAGGATGTATACTTGGCAGTTAATTTCATCCAATGCTAACCCACCTCACTGAAAGGACCCTACTTGGCGACACAGAAAAACATCAAAAACATTTATGTGAGACCACATTTTTGACAAACTGCTTTTCCCAAGATGCACATTAAAAGAAAATTATCGGATTAACCACCTACAGTGTAAACGAGACAGTCACACTAGTTTCACTTCAGTTTTGGATTCCCTTTAAAAACATGTTAGATTTGGGTTAGTTTGTTTCTTCACAGGTTTCTGACAGGAAGGGGAAAAAAAAAAAGTTAATTTCTCCGCAATACTGTTGGAACTTGTATCTGCCCGATACATTCTCTTTTGAAAGAATCAGAAAGCTCATTGTCATGTATAATGAAAAGACAACTGGGAATCTTCTGTCTGTATCAAAGGCGTGTTCTAAACACAGTTAATGGTTTTAGTGTTGTGTAGTGAGGCCATCTCTCATTCAGTGACGAAGACAGGCAGAACGTAGCTGGTGGGTATTAACGTCCATCAGGCAGCATGCCCCATCGTTTGGCACAAACAAGGAAGATATGACAAGTCAGAGTCTCACTCAACAGTTTGGCGAATGGCCAGTTGATTGGTCACAGTTCAGCAAGTAAACACCTCCTTCAGGTGGAGTAGAGCGCCGTGTCAGTTGCTTCTTCATTCCACTTCACTGACATTCCCTGCAAAGCAATTTGAGAAAACCAGTTATTGTACTTCTCATCACTGACATTTAGAATTCCCTCTTCGGGACTCAAACAATGCCACATCTGCTTCACTCAACCCAGAGCACCAGTACAATTTGGACATTTCTTTTGTCCTAGCATCCTTTTATGGATCCAGTGCATGGCTCTTCCTGCAAACTGTCATTTTGCTGTGCTACCTCAGAGTGTATGAAATGCCCAAATACAACCAGATGGGAGCTGTTCTCTCCTAGAATACACATCCCTTGCACCATCTGACATCCATTCTTTTGACTAAGTTGTGCTTCATAATATATTCAGCTGAAGGACTGCAGCTAAGAGTGTACCCACATTCTTTTTTTGGACTATAATATAATTTATAAGAACACACATTAAAAAAAAAAAAAAACACTTGATGAGGTGGCCCTAATAGCCCAACCCCAGCGCACGTTGTTACCATGCAAGTGTCCTCCGTTCAGAAGCAGATTCAGGTCACCATGCCAGGAGGCAGGTCAGGCAGAGGCAGCTGCCGAGAGTCTGAGCACACCCCGACTGGTTGAGGGCAAGCTTTGCTGCTATGGCAACCTGTGCAGGCCTGCCAAGAAGCTTCCTCCTTCCACAGAGGCACACCATGGGTGACGTGGCAGACAAGCATGGGTCACACCAAAAGGGTAGGAGGGTAGGTGCAAGGAGGAAAATCTTGAAGGGTGGGGGGGAGTGCTTCCACAAGTACCACCTTGGACAGAGCAGGTATATCCCTGGTAGTCGACAGACAACAGGGTCTGGGGAGAAAAAGCAGTCTAAAAAATTTAAAACAACCAGATGAAGCAGAACTACTTTTTATATTATTTACATCAACAAAATGCTGCATTGCACCAAAATGCTCTTATTGACAGCTGACCCCATAACAGCTTGTATTTTTACAGTTTCTGCATTTAACTTCCCATTTTCCTTTTACGCCTCTGTGCACATTAATGTGAAACCTGGATCAATGCCTGTCATTCAGTCTATACTGGCAGATTCACCACACCAGACATAATTCCCTGCTTGTAACTGTACGATGCAAATTTCAAAGAAAGTACAGTTACATAAGAACTTACTGTAACAGTAGATCTTCAAGAGAATCTCTTCCATCAGGCCACACTTATGAAACAGTAGCCGCCAGGCACCAGGGCCACATGGAAACTTTCTAGCTAGCAGTCTTCCAAGGGCCACCCACAATGACGGCATCAGCTGACAACGTCCCTCCTATTTAAACGTGGGCAGCCCCACGCCCTCCTCAGTTCCCCTGTTGGAGACCATATACAGAGGCTCTCCTTCCGGGAAACTGAGGGAGAGCCAGAGGTTCCCGCCACTGAGCAAGGTGAAACAGAAGGTAAACCATCCTGGAGAAAGAGAGACAGGAGGGGAATAGAGGGTGGGATGGCATGGCCTGATGCAAGAGATTCTCTCGAAGATTTACTGTTACGGTAAGTTGTTATGTAACTGTACTATCTTCATCGAAGATATCTCTTGCCTTTCCAGACCATTCCCCTCCATGGGAACAAACTCCTACCTCCCAGTTTGTTGGCGGTCAAAAAGTAAACTCGCAGGTGGATGACTAGCACCATTCCAACAGTATTAGAAGGGAGATCCATCATGTCCGAAATGTATGTTACAGAATCCCTTAATGCAGAAATCCAGGGTAAAGCTCCAACATACATGATGAGATGGCAGAGATGGGGTGCTCTACCAGGGGGTGGTAGAATCAAATTTTTGACCCTAGTATTGGTAGAATTATTATGGGAGGGATCAGGAGGGAAGGCTTGAATAATGATAGAAGAGTTGAGAGAAGAGAGAATTTAATTTAAGCAGGGGGCCTAATCAAGAGAGAGGAAATGCCTCACCCAAATATAAAGATAACAAGGAATAAATAAAACATAAGGGGTAAATAAGGTAAAATTTAGATTAAATGAAGTTGAAGCTTTACCCTTTGAATGATCTTTGACTAGAACGTTGTATACTTATCACACTAAACATTCAACCCTTTGGGTAAAATTATATAAACTGCCAATCATATAAACTGACTGGAGATAGATGGCAATATAAGAAAATGTCTGAAATGTACTCTTGACCAAGTGTAACAAAAACCTTTTAATAAAAATGAAATAAAAAAAAAAAAAAGAAGATATCACTTGCATCAGGCCATACCTATGTAAAGAGTCCCAAATAGTACTTATACAAAGACAGTCTGGGTGGTTGGAGATTAGAGGGCTAAGACAGGAGGCCTTGAAGCACAGCCAGGCCGAAGCCCGCCCGTCTCCTAGAGGCAATGTCCAGACTGTAGTGCTTAGTGAAAGTGTGGACAGTACTCAAAGTGGCAGCTGCACAGATGACGGTGGCTGACACATTTCTGAAACATGCAACCGAAGTGGCCATTCCTCTTGTGCAGTGACCACGCACAACCCCAAGAAGTTCCTTACTGTACTTCCTGTAACAGAAAGTAATAGTCAACCATTTGGACAGGCACTGTTTAGAAACGGGTACGCCCTCTTTCCCCGGGGTGAATGAAACAAAGAGCAGTCCTTCATACAATGAACGTAATATCAGAGTAGTCTGTATACATCTAGAGTACAGAACAATGCTTCTCCTGGATCAGCATGCTCTGGGTAATAAACAGGCAGGTGGATAGATCGATTCAAAGTAAACTCAGACACCGCCTTTGGTAAAAACTTAGGTCTGGTACACAAAGACACCTTGTCTTTGTCAAAAAAAACAAGGAAACTCGCACATTAGAACCTGAAGCTCAGAAATCTGTTGAGCAGAAGTAGCAACCATAAATAACACTTTCCACAACACAAAGTGTAGCTCAAACGTCGCGGTCGGCTCAAAAGGAGCTAAAGTAAGTTTCTCTAATACGAAATTTAAGCCCCATGAAGGGAGTGGATTGCAGATGGGAGGCTTTAGGTGAAGCGTGCCTCTCAAAAATGTACGGGACACCTCCAGTTGTGCCACCATATGGCCATCAACAGGCAAATGGAAGACAGAAATAGCCGCCAGGTGCACCTCAATGGAGGAGTACTGCAGGCCAGAATCTGAGCGGGACAATAAGTACTCCAGAACCTGATGGGCAGCCACCTATAGAGAAAAGCAGTTCCACTTCATGAAATAAGTGGCCCTGGTGGAGGGCTTCCTGACAGCCACCAGAACACAGAAACACAGAAAACTGACGGCAGATGGGGACCGCATGATCCATCTAGTCTGCCCGTGGTCACCTACCCCCCGCGTTACTTAGCCAACTACCTGCTTGAGTGTCCTGCAATGTCTATCCCATGCTAGCTTGAATTCCCCCACTGTCTTTTCCCCCCCAACATCCCTTCTGGCAGGCTATTCCATGGTTCGATCACGTGCTCCATGAAGAACTTCCTCATGTTGTTCCTGAACTTCCCTCCCTTAAGGCAAAGGTTGTGCCCTCTTGTCCTGTTGTATTCTTTCACCTGAAAGAGGTTCTTCACCTGCACCTTGTTGTTACCCTTCAAGTATTTTAATGTCTCTATCATATCTCCCTGATTCCTGCACTGCTCTAGGGTGTATAAGTTGAGTTCATGCAGTCTTGCCTCGTATGGTTGCTGATGCAAGCCGTGTACCATTTTTGTTGCCCTTCTCTGTACTGTCTCCATCCACCACCTTTTGGGATACCCCAAATCCGGCTAGGACTACATCTTCAGGAGCCAGGAATAGAAGTGTAGTGGCGTGAGGTCTGGGTGGACCAGGGTGTCCTGTTCCTGGGACAGCAAGCCTTTGCACAAGGGCAGGGGTACAGGAGGTTCCACTGCCAACTGCTGCAGGAAAGGGAACCAGATCTGATGAAGCCAGAAGGGAGCCACAAGAATCAGAGTCGCTCCACCCAGCTGACGTTTGAGCAGCACCCTCTGAATCAGCAGAAAGGGAGGAAAGGTGTGGAGGAACCTCCCTTTCTAGGGACATGGATATGATGTTCAATCAACACTTCTGGCAGTGTTCCTTTGCCCTATAAGGCTTGCTGGAATGTCTTCGAGCAGGCTCCTCCCACCCACCTCTGTGGTAACTCCCTCAGCACCACCCCGTGCTGTCAGATCTTCCTTTCCGCTGGAAGAAGAAGGTTCCCTCCTAATCGCTACCACACTGAGAAGGCCCTTTGCTTAATAAACTTCGTAAATCTTCAAAAACATTGTCTTCAGGCTACTCCTAGTCTCTGGTATGGACGATGGGAAGTCAGTGTCTGGATTTAGAAAATGTGCCTGCAGGCAGAAGTTGTCTCGGATGCACCTGCACTCCATGTGTGTCTACGGCCTGGGCCACAAGCATGATCCCCAGGCATGCGGCTTGTGCCACCCCTTCCATTCGTCCATGCTGGAGGGCTGCCATGCCCGCCTGCTTCTGGGTCATCCGGATGATCGGGATCAACCAGTTAAATCAAAGGACGCCCGTGGGGTGGTCTCCGCAGCCGTGGGGTCCGCCAAACAGTTTGAGGTATTTGAGAATGCTTCAGCCCAGGCCAGAGCTCACGCTTCTTCGGTTTTGGCCTTTTTGCTGCTCTTCCTGGGTGCCTCCTTCACAAGGGCATTTAAAGATATGTGCCAGGCCCTTCCTTGCCACCCATAAACAGGGTCCCTCGGGCACCAAGTCTAAATCCAAGTGTAAAAAGGAGACCAAGAAACCGTCTCGCCATCGTTAGTGGGATTTATTTATTTATTTTTTTTATTTTAGTCTTTGGTAACCAGGTAAGGCCCACTAGGCACAAGTGCCTGTTTTCAGGGGCGACCTGGGAGCACTGGGCGGTTAAGTGACTTGCTCAGAGTCACACAGTATGCAAGTGGAGGTTGTGACAATCAAACTCAGGTCTGGTCTGCTGGATGTACCAAGCTCGTTCACACCTCGTTCCTCTAACCACTAGGCTATACTGCCAGTCCCTTGGACGTGCTCTTGGGCCTCTGATTCCCACGCTTCTCTGGAGATTCCGACTTCGGTCGGTTCTTTGGCCCAGGCCGCCAACCCCACAGTCTCCCCATCGGGCCTGTTGGTCGAGACACACGTCGATCTTCTGGCCAAGATTTTTCTTGAGCTGGTCGACCTGTTGTCACTGGAAGAGGCAGACACCTCGCTTTCATGGACCCCAGTCCTACAGTTCACTCAAGAGAGGGATGGACCAGTCTGCTTATGTACCACCTCTTGACCCAGAGCCTCCAGACCAAGAAGAGATCAGACTCTCGCCGGCCCCCTCTGAGACCCACTGTTGGCAGCCCAGACGGTCAAGGTCATGGTCCCACTCTTGGAGCCCAGAGTCGAGCAGCTCATGTTGACATCGATGCTCGTGCTCTCGACGCTCGGGTAAGCAGCGCCGTCACTTCCTTGTCCTCCTCAGGTGAGGAGAGGCTCCGGCGCAAGCTTCGTTACTCTGCGAAGACTTGATGTGGCAAAAGTTACTCTTCACTGGGGTAAAGTCTATTCTGGCTTCGACCCTGGTCATCACTTTGCTTTTGCCACAGAGGCCGCAGCCACTTCCACCTTAGCAGGAGCCGACCCATCTGGTCCCGGCTCGGCCACCCTCAGCTTTTCCAACTATTTTGGTGGAGCCGCCACCAAAACAGCTGAAGTCCGGTGCTCCAAGGAAGCCCGCCTGGCCTCAGGTCTTCCCCACTGGCTGTCAGTCATGGTTATCCCTGATCGTCCCCAGAGGGTCAGAGGTGACACTGGCGGTCAACCTATTTTCCAAGAATCTTCGGAATCTGAGGGCTCCTCCTTGCACTCCCGTCTGGTGGACTTGGAGTCGGCCGAGGATCTGTTGATGGAGCAGGGTTCTACGTCTTTTATGGGTCTTCATCTCATTTCTGAATCTATGGGTCTCTCGTTGGTGCCTGTTCAGAAGTGGGCTCAGTACCCACTTACTCAGATCCTTGACCGAGGAGACTCCCCTGTAGAAGTCTTTCTGTGGCAGATGCCATTCTTGGTCCTGCCTTGAAGCTGTGGCAGCATCCAGTCTCTTGCCCTCCGCCAGCGGCCCGGATGACCCTCAAGTATGCGGTCCCTACTGGTTCCCTTTCAGGATTCACAGAGCATACCTTGGCTGAGGGGCTCGTGGCCCACTCAGTTTTCAGGTGCTCTGGAAATGTGGGTGATGTTGACAAGCCACCTGATAAGGAGCTGAAGAAATTGGACCATATGGCCAAAAAGGTGTATGCTGCCTCCTCTCGGCCTTTGGCAAGTGAGTTAGGTCCTCTTGATGGCCCACTTCTCACATGCCCCCCTTGGGCTCGCTTGATGAAGTACTCCCTCATCTTCCAGTGGACCTGCAGACCATGGTCAAACAGGTCCAGGATCAAGGCAGAGCAGTAGCCTAGCAACAGCTCCAGACTGCCATGGACTTCGGTGATTCTTGCACTCAGTCTGTGGCGGCCGCAGTGGCTATGCGCTGCAGAGCCTGGCTGAGGATACATACGAACATATGAAAATGCCAGCAGATTAGACCTTGTGATCTATCACGTCTGCTTGAGATGCAGCTCACAGTTTGATAACTGCTGCCGCCCCCCCCCACCTTCTCCCTTCCATCCCTCCCCCGATAACCATTCAGAGTCCCCCTGGTCTCTAGCCGCCCTACCACAACCCTGCCCATGTATCTATCTCATCCCTTCTTAAAACCTCCCACTGATTACGACGGACACCCAGCACAAGCTGGTGGATGTCCCCTTCCTGGGCACCAACTTGTTTGGGCCCATGGTCAAGGGGCACCTCACTCGTATTGAGAAGTCCAATGCCACCTTGGACTCTGTGACATCTGCTCAGAGAAACCCCAAGGGCTCTAAGCAGCAGAAGAAGCCTTTTTGGCCCCTCTCTGCCCCCGAAGCCAAACCAGCCCAACAGGCTCAGGCCTGGCGACCTCAACCGAAGTCTATGGCCATGGTCATCCATAAGTCAGGAGTCCAAGGCACCGCTGGCCCTTCTGCTGGTCCCCTCCACTGCCTCCAAGCTTGCCCAGTGACAGGATGAGGGGTGCCTCCCTCATGTTCATCCTGACTCCCCAGAGTCCCCTGTGGGGGGCCGGCTCCACCACTTCTTTTCCACCTCGTCCGCTGTCACGATGGACAGGTGGGTTCTTGAAGTGGTCGGCCAGGATCTGCCTCTGGAATTTGAGAGTATCCACCTTGCCGAGCCCGTGCACCACGGGAGGGCATCGTGTCCACAGACATGATGGTGACCCTTTGGGATGACATCGCCCAGCTCCTCTGCAAGGAGGTTGTGGTTCCTGTCACGGACCTTCCTGAACACCCAGGGTTTGTCTTCAGGTACTTCCTCATGCCAAAACAGATGGGTGGCTGGCGCTCCATCTTGGATCTGCACAACCTGAATAGGTTTCTCAGGCCACGCACCTTCAGGATGGTCACTCTGTCTCAGATCACACCATCTCTTAAGCCAAACATGTGGTTTTGCTCTCTGGATCTTCAGGACACGTTCTTTCATGTCCCAATCCATCTGTCCCACTGCTGGTTCCAAGCAGAGGGGATCCCCCTACAAGTTCCAGGCCATGCCATTCGACCTGTCCTTGGCCGCCAGGGTCTTCACAAAATGCATGGAAGTGGTGGCCGCCTCCCTGAGGTGTCGAGGAGCCTGGGTTTACCCCTACCTGGATGACTCGCTGATTGCAGGTCCCTCTAGGCAGGAAATTAAATGGTCCAGGGACCTGACCCTCCAGACCTGCATCTCTCTTGGCCTACTGGTCAATGAGAGCCAAGTTGGAACTTGTGCCCTTGAAGGTGATCAACTTTCTGCCCCTTTTGGGATACATGGTGGCTTGCACCAGCATGGTCTGTTGGGCCCACTGGATAATACACTCTCTGCAATGGCAGCTGGCCTGCCAGTGGTCTCAGTGCGAGAGCCACTTCAATCAGCCGGTCACTGTGACCCAGCTGATGTGGAGGTGCCCTCCAGTGGTGGCTAGTCCCACAACATCTGCAGGAAGGTATACTGTTTGTCCACCCAGAGCAAATGGTCATCCTGACAACAGATGCCTCTCTTATTGGCTGGAGTGCCCACCTGGGGGAATCACAGGGTCCACGGACTCTGGACCCCTGAGGAGTCCTGATGTCATAACAACCTGCTGGAACTGCGGGCAGTGCAGCTGGCACTGACAGCCTTTGCTCCACATGTTTGGTGTCAGGTCATTCAGGTCCAGATGGACAACACCACGACCATGTACTACCTCAACAAACAGGGTAGGACGCACTCCCTTCCATTGTACAGGGAAGCTCTCCACATTTGGACCCTCATGCACAGCCTGGAGGCCTATCTCCTGGCCATCCATACGGATACCCTCAGCTGTGTAGGTGAGGCGTCCCATGAGTGGGATCTCCACCTGGAGGTAGCATGCAGTCTGTTCTCCCAGTGGGGCATCCCTCAGGTGGACTGGTTTGCCTCCAGAGAGAATGCAAAGCTGAGGCTGTACTGTGCCTACCCCCCTCAACAGGGAATGCCGCAGGGGGATGCCTTTTCCAGGCCCTGGATCCCGTGCCTTCTCTATGCCTTCCCTACGTTATTCTGGATCCACAAGGTGTTGCTCAAAGTGAGGAGGGACAAGGCACAGATGATCCTGGTGGCTCCAGTCTGGCCCCACCAGTTCTGGTAGCCAGATCTCCTCAGCCTCAGCAGCAGGGTCCCGAGGTGTCTTCCTCTATGCCCAAACACAGGGGAAGGTACTCCACTCGAACCTTCAATACCATCGGGGAAGGTACTCCACTCGAACCTTCAATACCCGCACCTAACAGACTGGTTCTGGTTCCTGAGCAGCTAGAGTTACAGGCTTTGGGTCTCTCCGAAGATGTCCTCACCATGGTTGAAGCTTCTCGGAAGGAGTCAACCTGGAAATGCTATGCCTTCAAATGGAAGAGAGTCTCCATCTGGTGCCAGGGCAAGAGGTTGGACCCCTTATCTTTCCCGGTGGCTGGCATTCTCGACTACCTTTGGTCTCTCTCTGTCGGGCCTTTGGTCGATGACACAAAGTGCACCTGGCAGCTATCTCTGCTTACCGGGTGCAGGCTGGTGTACAGTTGGTGGCACAGGAAAAGGAGGTCTGGTGATTTCTCAAAGGCCTTGACAACATTTCCCCTCCAGTGCATGAACCACCACCACCACCACCTTGGTACTTGTTGCTGGTGTCAGCAAAGCTCATGGGCAAGCCATTTGAACCAATGCACAGATGAGAGAATGTCACCCCTGTCGTGGAAGACCGCCTTCCTGGTGGCTGTCATGTCAGCCAGAAGGATCAGTGAACTCCAGGTGCTCTTGGCCAGCCCACCAGCACAGTGGAAAGATTTACCGCTGCGACACAGGAGACCTGAGTTTGAGAACGGACAACAGCTGGGAGTGGACTGAGTGGCCATTGCAAACTCTTCACTTCTTGGGGGGGTTAGAGTAACTCCGGTCCAGTGCTCCCGAGTGACCATGGGGCAGGCCACGACCAGAGCACCTGCGAGCGTTGCTCCTCTGGGGGCATGTGGGATGTATGACGCGGTCACATTGCAGCATCCGCCTCAACACGCCCTCCTCCCCCAAAAAAGAAAATTGCCTCCGGCGTGCCTAGTGACGCTTCCCACCCCATGGCAGAGCCGCTCCCCTCCACATCAGTTGCCAAGCACGACGGAGTCACGCCGGGTAGGCTCTGCCTTGGGGGGCAATCCAGGGGGCAGTGCATCTGGGGGTTGCTGGGTCCATCGGTGGAGATATGATGGCTGAAGGAGCAAACTCTGCCAAAAGATAAAGCATAGCAAGTAAAAAAAAAACTGCAGGCGCTCTCGGTGGTCTCCTTACCTGATCTTCCACAGGGACAAAGCTGTCCTTCGCCCCAACCGAAGTTCCTTCTGAAGGTTGTGTCAGATTTTCACTTTAACCAGGTGATTCATCTCCCAGTGTACTTCACCAACCACACCTCGGAGGCCAAGCACGGATTCCGTACATTAGACCTGTGGTGAGCACTAGCCTATTATAAGGAGCGCACGGCTGGAGTTCGGGGAGAGGTTCACCAGCTATTTGTCACCTACGCCGAAGCTGCACCTAGCAGACCAGCAGCTAAGCGGACAATTGGCAGGTAGATTGTATCCTGCATCGACCTCTGCTACAAGTTGGCGGGTAGGGAGCTTCCTGTAGGGCTAAGAGTTCATTCCACCAGTCATACCACTACCTTGGTGGCTGCTTCCAGGGACGTCCCTATCCAGGAAATCTGCAGGGCTGCTACCTGGAAGTCAGCACACATCTTCATTTCCCACTACCATGTCGACCTTGAGTCATGCCGGGATGCTGGTTTTGGGGCCTCCATTCTCCAATCTCTCTTCCTTAAGTAGGGGGTGTGTGCCTTGCCTCCCTACTCCCAGATAACTGCTAGGAGTCTGCCAGAAGTGTGGAGTGAACATCATATCCACGTCCTTAGAAAAACAGATTATGCACCGGTAACAGTAGTTCTAGGAGGGGTACTGTATATGATGTTCATCCACACTGACCCACCTTACCTGCCCTGGCAAGTGGCACAGTGATTTTGCTTCCAGCGGGCAAGATCTGATTTCATGCGACTGTGCCGAGGGAGTTACCACCCGAGTGGGTGGGAGGAGCTAGCTTGAAGGTGTTCCGGCAAGCCTTAAAGGGGAAAGGAACACTGCCAGAAATTTGGATGAACATCATATATCACTCCTAGAAAGTACAGTTACGTACTTACCGTAACAATAGATCTTCTAGGGGTATCTCTTGCAGCAAGTAATACACTTGGGTAATCGCCAGAGAGCGCTGTGGTGCACGGCAGTTCTTTTCTAACAGTCTTTCTCCAGGGGCTGCCCACACATGACCTATAAGAGTGGGCGGTCCCTGGTATTCTCAGTTCCCCGCCGGATTCAGCTTGCTAATCGAGGACCGAGGGGATCCGAAGTACCATAGGTATCCCTTCCCATTTACACCTGGATCCAGAAATTGTTCTCAGAGAAGGAGGGGGATGGAGGGAGGGACCGTACCGGCTGCAAGAGATACCCCTAGAAGATCTACTGTTATGGTAAGCACGCAACTGTACTATCTTCCACGGGGATAATCTCTTGCAGCAGGCAATACACTTAGGATGAATCCCAAGCAGTAAACCCAGGAAGGGTGGAAAATTTTATGATAGAAGGCCCTGTAGGACTGCGCAGCCAAAGGCCGTCCTATGGTGGGAAGAAATATCCAAGTTATAATGCTTCATGAATGTATTTATTGTGGATCATGTGGATGCATTGCAGATATCAGTGATCGGAAGCCCCTTTGAAGCAGGCCACAGTGGTGGCCATGGCTCTAGTGGAATGGGCTTGGACAGGTCCTGGTAATGGTTTGTTATATTTTGAATAACAGAATGTGATACAATGTGCTAACCAACTGGAGAGGGTTTGTTTAGAAACTGGGGAACCCTCTCTCTGTGAGATGAAGGTTACAAAAAGCTGAGAATTGTTTCGGATAGATTTGGTACAATCTATGTAGTATCTCAGGATACAATGGACATCTAAAGTGTGTAGGAGATATTCTCCTGGATCAGAATGCTCCGGGTAGTAGACTGGCAGTTCCATGGTTTGATTTAAGGTATATTCAGATACCACCTTGGGGCAAAAAGGAGGGACTGGTACGGAGAAAAATTCTATCCTTGTGAAATACTAAGTAAGGTTCTCGACACATCGGGGCGTGAAGCTCGGAAATAAATCAAGCAGAGGTGATGGCTACCAAAAATACTGTCTTCCAAGAAAGGAAGTGGAGATCACAGGTGGCCACTGGTTCGAAAGACTCAAGGATTAGTTTTTCCAAAAGGAAATTCAGCTCCCATGGAGGGGTGGGTCGTCTAATGGGAGGTTTGATATGTAACATGCCTCTCAGAAACATTTTGGCAAGATGATGTTCATACAGTAATCTCCCTTCCAAGGGCTCATGGAAGGCTGAGACAGAGGCCAAATGAACTTTAATAGAAGAGTAGCTCAAACTTTTCCTGGCAAGCGAGGCCAGGTAGTCCAACATCTTAGTCAGTGGACAGCAATAAGGGTCCAGTGACCCTGAAGCGGTCCATATGGAAAAACGTTTCCACTTGGCATTATATGTTTCCCTGGTAGATGGTCTGTGTGAAGCCAATAAAATATTGGCCACAGGTGAGGAGACTTGAAGACGGCTATGAAAGCATCCTCAGGAGTCAAGCGTGAAGGTGTAGAGACTTCAGGTTGGGGTGAAGAAGGGTTCCCAGATCCCGAGTCAAAAGATCTGGTCTGACTGGCAATGGAATGGGATCGGCTATGGAGAGCGGTTGAAGTAGGGGAAACCACACCTGCCGAGGCCATAAGGGGGCTATGATGATCACTGTAGCAGGTTCGAGTTGTAGTTTCAGTGGAGTTCAAGCAGGAGTGGGATGGGGGGGGGGCAGAAGAGAAGCATACAAGAAGAGACCTGTCCACAGTTGGGACAGGGCATCTGTAGATCGTCCCCTTCTGTTTGGGATAATGGAATAGTATTTCGGGAGATAACTGTCAGGGGATGCAAACAGATCTAGTTGCGACGTCCCCCACCAGCAAAGATCATCTGAAGAACTTTGTGATGAAGATTCCACTCGTGCATGGAGGACTGGTGACTGAGAACGTCTGCCAGGGTATTGTAGCATCCTGGTAGATGGACAGCTATCAAGGATAAGTGTTGAAGTATGGCTTCCTGCCAAACCATCAGTGCCTCCCTGCAGAGAGACCGCGACTTGCTGCCTTCTTGTTTGTTCAGGTAGAACACCATGGAGGTGTTGTCTGACTGGACCAGTGGAGGTCCTGGACAAACGTGGGGGCAAAATGCCTGAAGGGCAAGCGAACCGTTCTCATCTCCAATAGGTTTATATGGGGTATCGCAGAGAATTGAGGCCACCTGCCCTGTGTCCTGCAGTGACCCAGGTGTGCTCCCCAGCTGCCAAGGAAAGCATCTGTTGTCGTCTGCTGGGGAGGAGGGGGGACTGGAATGGGACGCCCTGAGACAGATTGTCTTGAAGGGTCCACCAGTCCAGTGTGGAACAGAGGGCAGGGTGACCTTGATTTGGTCGTTGAAATCCCCTGACTTTTGATGCCACTGGTTTTGAACAGTCCATTGCACAGGTCTCATACGGAGATGGGCAAAGGCATCTGGCTGTAATGAACTGCTGGGTTCATATCTGGGAAGCCAGAGAAAGAAGTCTGTCTTGCCTGTCAGTAGGGAGATGGGCCCTGGTGGAGGTGGTATCCAAAACTGCTCCTATGTACTGGAGTGACTGGGTAGGAGTTGGATGGGACTTGGGCCAGTTGATGGTAATGCCTACAGACTGGAATAGGGAAAGGGTGGTCTGGAGGGACAGAAGCAGGGAAGCTTCTGAGTCTGCTTTTATGAGCCAGTCGTCTAGGTAAGGGAAGACGAAATGTCAGTCCCGTCTCAGGGACGCCGCCACTATGGCCAGGCACTTGGTGAAGACTCTCGGAGTGGATCAGAGGCCGAAGGGACATGCCTGGAATTGGTAATGTTGTTGTAGCAGGTAAAAGCGCAGGAACCGGTGGTGGGCGGGGTGGATAGGGATATACAGGTGTGTGTCTCATGTCCAATGCTTCTAGCCAATCCCCTTGTTTTAACATCAACATAATTGATGTTAAGATGACCATCCGGAACATTTTGTACCGAATGTGTAAACTCAGTTGTCTGACGTTTAGTATAGGTCTGAGGTCTCCCATGCTTTTGGGCACCAGAAAAAAGTGGGAGTAAAACCCCTGATGGAACTCCAAAGGAGGAACAGGAGAGATGGCATCCTTGTTTAATAGAGCCTGAAGCTCCTCTCGGAGGATGGGGAGATGTTTGGGTTGGTAATAGAGCGTGAGGATGGGGAGGGGGCACAGACGTGAGTTCCAGAATGTGTCCCAATCGTATGATTTGGAGTACCCACTCGTCCAATGTAATCGCCTGCCAGGCCTCCAAATGAAGGGCAAAGCAACCACCTATGGCTTCCGAGGCCTGGTGGAGGAAGCCAGGGGAATGCCCTAAATGGTCACTGGGTGGAGGGCTGACCGGTACCACCTTGGGGGTGAGAGCGGGAGCTCCTGGAGGTTGGAGTGGCAGTCCGGGAGGAAGGCTGGGAGCATCCCCGGGAACTGCCTCTGTAGGTTCCTCGGCCTTTGCCTCGTCTTTGATTGAAAAGTCTGAGAATGGTACTGGTAGGAGGGCTGTGAGGTGTTGTACATGCCATGCACAGTATGCAATGTCCAGCCAGACGCTTGCCGATCATCCAAGACTGTTTGGGTACCAGGGCCAAACAGTTTAGATCCATTAAACAGGCACTGACTGCTTTGTGTTGTATATCTGGGGTAAAACCTGATATATAGAAAACATAGACTTTGAGGGCAGATAAGGACCGCTTGGCCCACCTAGTCTGCCCATTTCCCTACCTACTGGATAAGCTGCAGATCCTAATTAACCAACAGCCTATTTCTTCCTACCCCCCACAAGAATTGCCTTGTCTGTCCCATGCATTCTTGAATTCTCCCACAGTTTTAGACCCCACAACCTCCTCAGGAAGGCTGTTCCATACATCCATCATCCTCTCTGTGAAAAAAATACTTCCTCACATTGCCCCTGAGCCGTCCCCCCTCTATCTTCAAATTGTGTCCCCTTGTTCTTGCACATCTCTTTTTCTGAAAGATGCTACCCTCTTGGACTTTGTTGATTCCACTGAGGTACTTAAAGTTTCTATCACGTCCCCCCTCTCCCTCCTTTCCTCAAGGGTATACATATAAAGCTCCTTTAGTCTCCTGGTATGGCTTCTTTTGCAGACCCTGCACCATTTTAGTTGCCCTCCTCTGGACTGCCTCCATCCTGCCTATGTCCTTGCAGAGATGGGGTCTCCAGAACTGGATGCAGTACTCCAGATTGGGCCTCACCAACTGTCTGTACAGAGGGATGACAACTTCCTGTTTTCTGCTGGTGATGCCTCTCCCTATACATCCCTGTACCCTCCCTGCCTTCTCACATTGCTTGCTACCCTTAAGGTCATCTGATAAGATTACCCCCCAGGTCCCTTTCTAGTTTTGTTGTTGTTACTACCTCCCCCCCCCCATTGTGTAATCTTCCCCTGGGTTTTTGTTTCCCAGGTGCATTATTTTTGCACTTCTTTGCATCGAATCCAAGCTGCCATACTTCTGACCATTCCTCCAACCTTGCCAAGTCGCTTCTCATCCTTTCCATGCCTCCTTGTGTATCGACACTGTTGCAGATCTTTGTGTCATCTGCAAAGAGGCACACTTTTCCTTCCAGTGCCTCTGCAATGTCACTTATAAAGACATTAAAAAGGACTGGACCCAGTACTGAACCCTGCAGTACCCCACTAGTAACCCCCCTTTCTTCAGAGTGGACTCCGTTTACTACTACCTTCTGTGTCCTGTTGTCCAGCCAATGTTTTACCCAGGCTACATGGAGCCAGGTGTGACACCGGATGGTAACACCAGTGGCAGTCACACAAGCAGAGGTATCCATCGCATCATATCCTGAATTGAGAAGACGCTGAGAGAGAGAATTACCAGTGGAAATAGTCGCCAATAATTGATCTTTCTCCTGAGATGGAGGGAGTTTGACTGATTTTGCAGCAGCAGACCAGAGGGTACGTTGGTATTTAACCATGTGTCTCATATAGTTTAAAATTCTAAGATTCATCATGCCCGCCTGAAACACCTTCTTCACAAGGTAGTCCAAACGGTGGGATTCCTTATCAGGAGGCAAGGAGCTCATGTGTTTCAGGTAATCTGTGTGATCATGAGCTGTAGTAATAACCACTGAATTTGCTTCGGTGTTAAAAGAGAAAAAGGGGTGGTCAAGAGGAACCTGGTAAAGGCGATCCGCCTTCCTAGGTATGGCTGGAACAGCAGAAGGTTGGTTCCAAGCTGCCAATACTGCATTTTGGTAGGTTTGTATAAGTGGGGTACCACTACTACTGGGTTCTCAGGTAATTAGAGATAATCTGCCATATCCTTTCTCTGTTTATCATGTTCCATGGTTGAAAACCCCATGATTTTTTGTATTTGGACCATCATCTTATAAAAGGATGGGTCGTCCGGAGAAGTCGCTGCATGGCAGGAGACATCCTCATGCAGGGAGGAAATGATGGAAAGAGAGGACGGAGGACGAGACTCCAGGTCCTGAAAATCAATATCCTCCAGATCACCCGAAGTCCTCTGAAAAATAGTCTTCCCCATAGGGAGGGGGGAACCGGGTGGAGAAGTAGCTCTATCGCCAAAAAATGTTTAGGTGGAGGAGTGGGAGACCGAGAACACCTCCCAACAGCACCTTCAGTGGGAGGCTGAGAATACCTCATCGCCTCCAGAACCTGTTGTACCACTGTGGCTACGGCCAGTGAGGCAGTAGGGGGAGGGGCTACCTGGGAAACGAGGGGTATAGTGGAAGGGATTGGACATGAGATAAAAACAGGTCTGGTCCCTGGGTGGTATAAACCGGGGTCCTGGTCCCTGTGAGTGAATGACCTTGAAGAAGAAGGGGCAGCTGAAAAAGGAAGATCCATGGCAGTCCCCAGGAGCCCCTGGCTCGTCATCGATGAGGCAGTAAATGGGGAAGCAACAGAATGTTTAACAACCATCGTCATCGACGGGAGATGAGTCACCATCGATGGGGCACCGAAGGAAGTAGCATAGGGTTCTGTTAAAACTGCTGAAAAAGTGCAGAAAAGTACAGGCAATGAGAGGGAGTAAAGTCCCGTCGACGATGAAGCAGTTCGAAAAGTCACCGTCGATGGTGTGTGACCAGAAATGGTCGCCGTCGGCCTGTTAAGCGACGAGGAGGAAGATTTGTCCTTATCGCATTTGTGCTTCTTATGTGAAGCAGTAGAAAGAGGGTCCTTGGGATGGGCCCCTTGCTTTTCCAAGAGAGACACTTTCTGCTCCACGAGATGTGCTTGTATCTCCTGCAGTCGTTGACTAGTTGCCTGGTTGAAATCCTGGCAAAGTGCGCAGGAGATGGTGTCATGTGTGGGTCCCAGACACCAAACACAAATGGTGTGATTGTCGTAGTGGTAGATCTTCCTATTGCAATGACAGGAGCGGAATAACAGTGACTTAGTTGAAGATCCGTCTGACATTCGTCGATGAAGACATGGAAACTGAGAAATCCGTTCCCTAGCTCAATTTTTTCTCAATAACTGCTACTAGCACTAGCTGCTGTGTGTGAGCTGGAGACGGTGGGAAAATGAACAGAGGATACCAGGGACTGCCCACTCATAGGACGCAGGATGATGATGTCGTGTGGGCAGCCCCTGGAGAAAGACTGCTAGAAAAGAGCTGCCGTGCACCACAGCGCCCTCTGGTGATTACCCAAGTGTATTACCTGCTGCAAGAGAGTATCCCTGTTAAAGATCTACTGTTACAGGTGAGTAACTTGTTTTTCCACGAGAGTGACAATGCGTCTCATCAGAAAACTCCAGGCCCTGCAGCGAGTAAGCAGAAATGTGGCAGTTTTGCGTTGAGTGGGGACGCAAAAAGGTCCAACTCTAGGTGACCTTATCTGTTGAACCGATCTTCTCTCACAGAGGTCAACAGCTCCTATTTGTGCATTCTGGACTGTGACCTGCTAAATCTGTCTGCCAGGGCATTTTGGACACCTGGAACATGTACTGTCAACAGTTCTAAACAGTGTTCTAGAGCCCAGTGCCAAACCCTCATTTCCTCTCTGCACAGGGAGTATGAATGAGTTCCCCTTTGCTTACTGATATAGTGGACTACACTGATGTTGTCTGTGTGTACCAGGAGAGGCCCTGGGGAGAGGAAAGACTGAAAGGTCTGCAGACCGGTCTGGTGATGTTGCAGATGTGCCCCATGGCCCATCCCCGCAGCATCCGTGTTCAGGATCTGATGAGGTGAAGGGATCGTGAAGGGAACCCCATTTTGCAAATTACTGGGGTTCATCCACCACGGAAACACCTTCTTTACTGGCAAAGAGACTAGAACCTTCTGTTCTAAATCATCGATGTGCTGAATCCATTGGATCGTCAGTGTCCACTAGGGGATCCACATGTGCAGTCTGGCCAGGGGAACCGTGGTAATGGTTGCCACCATCATGCCTAACAGTTGCAGGAATGTCCTGGCTGTGACATACAGTTGCTGTAAAGCAGCTGGACCTGAGCCATTAGGTATTCTGCCCTGTTCTGGGGCAGGAAGGCCGCTCCTGAGCAGTGTCCAGAATGGCTCTGATGTACTGGAGATGCTGGCAAGGAATCAAGACTGACTTGGGCAGGCTGACCGTAATCCCTAGGGTGTGGAATAGTTGTCTGGTGCGCACTAGGGTATAAGATAGTTGCTCCTGGGACTGAGCTTTGAGTACCCAGTCATCCAGGTATGGGAAGACGTATAGTCCCTCCCACATGAGGGTTGCTGCCACCACTGCAAACCATTTGGTAAAGACCCATGGCACAGAAGACAAGCCAAAGGGCAATGCTCTGAATTGGCAGTGGTCTCCCTGGTATAGGAACCAGAGGTACTTCTTGTGAGGGGCATAAATCTTTATATGCAGGTATGCATCCTACATGTCTACATAGCATATCCAGTCTCCCTTGTGCAGAAGAGGCAGCAGGCCTTGCAGTGTCACCATCCTGAACCTTTTGTATTGGATGTAGGAGTTCAGGTTCCTTGGATCTAGGATGGGCCACAAATCCACTGTGGATTTGGGAACTAGGAAGAAGTGGGAGTAAAACCCCCTGGAAGAACTAGTAACACCACTGACTACACTTTTTAATACATCATGGGAGGATGGTGTGGTACCCGAGTACTGGAGGAAGGCAGATGTGATTCCCCTTCACAAAAGTGGGAGCAAGACAGAGACAGGAAACTACAGACCTGTCAGTTTGACCTCAGTGGTAGGGAAAATGATGGAATCACTTCTGAAGGAAAGAACTGTTGAGTACCTAGAGGCCAGTGGGGCACAGGACCCAAGGCAGCATGGATTCACAGCAGGAAGGTCATGTCAGACAAATCTAATTGATTTCTTTGACTGAGTGACAAAAATAGTAGACCAGGGAGGGGCTGTGGACATGGCCTACCTAGACTTTAGCAAGGCATCTGACACAGCCCCGCACAAAAGATTAATAAATAAATTAGCCAGCCTGGGAGTGGGTCCCAGGGTGGTAGCCTGGGTAAAACACTGGCTGGACAACAGGACACAGTGGGTAATAGTAAATGGAGTACACAGTGAAGAAAGGGTGTTACTAGTGGGGTACCGCAGGGTTCAGTACTGGGGCCAGTCATTTTTAATGTCTTTATAAGTGACATTGCAGAGGGACTGGAAGGGAAAGTATGTCTCTTTGCAGATAACACAAAAATCTGCAACAGGGCTGATACGCAAGGCGGGGTGGAAAGGATGAAAAGGGTCTTGGCAAGGTTGGAGGAATGGTCAAATGTATGGTAGGTTAGATTCAATGCAAAGAAGTGCAAAGTAATGCACCTGGGAAACAAAAACCCAGGGGAAGAGTACACAATGGGGGGTGTTTTACTGACAAAAAAATGGAAAGGGACCTGGGGGTAGTCATATCAGATGACCTAAAGGTGGGCCAGCAAAGTGAGAAGGCAGTAAGGAGGGCTTGGGGCGGGGGATACTGGGATGCACAGGAGAGGCATCACCAGTAGAAAACAGGAAGTTGTTGGTCTCTCATACAGATGGTTGGTAAGACCACATCTGGAGTACTGTGTACAGTTCTGAGACCCCATCTCCACAAACACAGACAGGGTGGAGGTTGTCCAGAGGAGGGCAGCCAAATGGTGCAGGGTCTGCTGTACCAGAAGACATATGAAGAAAGACTAAAGGAGCTTAAGATGTATAGCCTCGAGGAAGGGGAGGGCATGACAGAAACTTTCAAATACCTCAAGGGAATCAACAAAGTCCAAGAGGGTAGCATCTTTCAGAAAAAGAGATATGCAAGAACAAGGGGGCACAATTTGAAGATAGAGGATGGACAGCTCAGAGGTATTGTGAGGAAGTATTTCTTTACAGAGAGGGTTGTAGATGCATGGAACAGCCTTCCTGAGGAGGTCGTAGAGTCAAAAACAGTGAGGGAATTCAAGAATGCATCGGACAGACATAAGGCAATTCTAGTGGGGAGTAGGAGGAAGTAAGCTGTTGGTTAACTAGGATCTGCAGCGTATCCGTTAGGTAGGGAAATGGGCAGACTAGGTGGGCCAAGCGGTCCTTATCTGCCACCAAATTCTATGTTTCTATGTTCCTCTGCTGTTCGAGGGCTGGCTCTATGGCACTTTTCTGCAGCAAGGTACGAATTTCCTCCCGCAGTACTGGAATGTGGCTTGTAGGGTAATTGTAAGGAACTAGAGGCAGATCTGGAGGCCACTCCAGAAATTCTAACATGCAGCCTTGGTCTATAAGCTGCAGGACCCAATCACCTCTTGCACTGATTGTAAATCATACTAACATACTATTTGCCAGCAGATAAGGCCTTACGGTCTATCGAGTCTGCTCGAACCTCAGATCCCTAGTTGGGTGCCGAGGCCCTCCCCACCTTGTGTTCCAGAAACCCCTATCATCCATCCCCACCCCCCTGGGACAGGCCATCATCTGATACATCCACTTTCTGTGTCTGTCCCACTCTCTTGAAGCCCTCCACTGTGGATCTCTGAACCAGCCCAGGCAGTGCATTCCAAGGGTCCACCACCCTCTCAGTGAAAAACCTCCTCTTTCCCCTCACCCTTCCACCTTCAAACCATGTCCTCTGGTGATACCTCCCTGCTTTAGTCTAAAGATCCCCTCCATGTTTACCCTATTTATTCCCTTGAGGTACTTGAAGACCTCAATCATGTCCCCCCTGTCTCTCCTCTCCTCCAATGAAAACAGGCAGAGCTCCTCAAGTCTGTCCTCATATGTCAAATCCCCAAGCCCTCGTATCATCTTAGTTGCCCTCCTCTGTACCCTCTCCAGGAGCTGTATGTCCCTCTTTAAGAGTGTGGTCTCCAGTACTGTACACAGTACTCAAGGTGTGGTCTAACCAGTCCATTGTACAGCGGCAGAATCACTTCCTTGCTCCTAGAGGTGATTCCCCCTTACGATGCATCCCAACATCCTGTTTGCCTTGCCAGCCGCTCTCCTGCACTGCTCAGAGTTATTCATACATGCATCCACCATGACCCCTAGGTCTTTTTCCCCTACTGAGGCCTCCAGCGCCTCCCCTCCCAGGGTGTACCTGTGTTTAGGGTTTCCCCGCCCAAGATGCAACACCTAGCACTTGGTGATATTGAAATTTAATTTCCATGTGTGAGCCCAGCTTTCCAGGGTGTCCAGGTCCCCTTGCAGGGCCAACCTCCCCCTCTTCTCCCTCATATCAGATGACCTAATCTTCCGAATCGTACCTGAAAATAGGCATTCCTTGTCTAGCTGTGCTTACCCAGTAAACAAAAGCTAATAAATAAATAAATCTGCTGTGATTTCCCTCCACTGGTCAAGGTGCAGACAGATGTGATCCCCTACCACCCACTCTTGCAGTACTGGAGGGTGGGGGTCTGGCAAGGAGTCAGGCTGAGGTTGAGCCAGTGGCCAGGACCACTTCTCCTCCTTTGGGGGGCCTTCCCTGAGGTAGAGGAAGTAGTGGGCAGTATTGTTTCTGCTCTGCACTTGCCAACTGGCTGGGAACTAGGCTTGGGCCTGTGAGGCCCGACAATAGGGCACTTTCTGCCCTCTCCTTGGTCGAGTATGGTATAGGGAATGAATCAAGTGCAGGGTCCTGCCCGAGGCCTGTAGGTCTGAAAGATGTCCTGCACATTCACCCCAAAGAGATTACAGCCTCTAAATAGGGCATTCAGGATAGACTGTTGCACATCTCAAGCAAAGTGAGACCCTGAGCCAGGAATGCCTCCTTTAAACAGACACCAAAGTACAGTTAAGCAAGAACTTACTGCAACAGATCTTCAATGGGAGCTCCTGCAGCAGGCTATAACTATTAGGACTATTGCCGGAGGCCTTAGGACCCACCGGAAAAAACTTAGCTAGCAGTACCCAGTGGGGACTGCCTCCTGACACTGACTCTGTCCGGATGTCAGTCATGCTACAAAAGGGGGCGGACCCCAGCTCCACCTCAGTCCCCCCGCTAAGACCCGTGAATGGAACTCAGTGAGAAAACTGGGTGAAGCCCATCCTAGACATGCTGAAAAATTCTCCTGGAGAATGGAGGGCGGGAAAGCAGCACCTGCTGCGAGAGCTCCTCTCGAAGATCTACTGTTATGGTAAGTTCTTACGTAACTGTACTATCTTATTTCGAGGGGGAGCTCTTGCAGCAGGCAATAACTGTTAGGACAGAATCCCAAGCAGTCCCGCACCAAGGAGGTGACTAGTCCTGGGAGGTAGGATGACAGATAAAGTGATGGTAAAGCCTATGGCTGTATTCAGCAAACTAGGACAAGAGTCCTTGAAGAACTGCCAGGCCAAAACCGGCTCGGCGCCTGGAAGCAATGTCCAGACTGTAATGCCTCATGAAGGTGTGCACTGAATTCCACATAGCAGCTGCACAGATGTCTCGAAGAGAGACATTCTTTAAGGAGGCAAAGGAGGTAAAGACTCCTCCAGTGGCATGGCCTCTGACCGGGCCCGGTAGAGGTTTGTTGTACTTGGTATAGCAGTACACTATGCAGTGTACAAGCCACCAGGAAATTGTCTGTTTTGACACTGGTTTGCCCAGGTTTTGAGGTGCAAAGGCCACAAACAATTGCTCCGGTTTGCAGTGTGCCGCTGTCCGCTTAAGGTATTCCTCTCAGCGCCCTGTGGACATCCAACGTGTGCAGGAGAGAGACTCTCCTATTAGTAGGGGTAAGAAAATAGACTGGAAGGTCAACCGACTGTTTGAGGGTCAACTCAGAGACTGCTTTAGGTAAGAACTTAGGATTTGTTCCAAGGGAAACTCTTTCCCGATGGAAAATAATATAAGGCTCCTTAAACATTGGAGCCTGCAGCTCGGAAACTCATCAAGCTGAAGTAACAGCAACTACAAAAGCAACCTTCCAGGAGAGGAAGCGCAGCTCACATTCTGCTGCGGGTTCAAAAGGGGGAGGAGTCAATTTCTCCAGCACAAAAAGGAGATACCAGGGAGGGACAGGATCCCTGATGAGAGGTCATAGGTGCAGAATGCCCTGTAAAAAGGTGCGGGCCACGTCCAACTGAGCCAGGGTCTTGTCTCCGAACAGGACATGATAAGCAGAGACGGCCCACATGTACACATTTATGGACGAATAACTCAGGCCTTTCTGGTATAAGGAGAGGAGATATTGTAATGCTGAGTTTCACCAAGTATGAAAGGAGAGCTAGATGGTGGGATGAAGCCCAAAGGCAGAACCGTTTCCACTTTATGGCATATGTGGAGCAGGTTGAGGGCTTCCTCGCAGAAACGAGGATGTCCGCCACCTCGAGTGACCCCATACCTGGATCTGACTAAGTCTGCAAGAGACAAGCATGACGGTGTAGGGACTCGAGATCTGGATGCACCAGCCTGCCCTGGTCCTGGGACAGCAGTTGCGAGCATATTGGCAGCGGGACTGGAGGTTCTGAGGACAACCGCTGAAGTAGTCTGAACCAAATCTGCCTGGGCCACAGCGGAGCGATCAGAATCATGCAAGCCCCCTCGGCCTGTACCTTCAGCAACACTCGCTGAAGGAGAGGGAAGGCGTACAGAAACTTCCCTGCCCAGCAAAGGGACAATGCGCCTGGCCGAAAAACACCAGGCACGTGTTCTCGCGAGCAAATAACTGGCAGTTTGGCATTGCATGGAGACGCAAAGAGGTCCAGCTCCAGATGACCCCATGTGTCGAACAGCTGGTCTGTTACAGACTGCAGCAATGCCCACTCGTCTGCCTTGGACAGAGACCTGCTGAGGCTGTCTGCCAAGTCGTTTCGGGCACCTGGAACATGGACAGCAAAATGTGATGCTCCAGTGCCCAATACCAGACTCTCATCGCCTTCCTGCAGAGGGGGTAGAAGCGAGTTCCCCCTTGCTTGTTGATGTAAAAGACAGCCGCCATGTTGTCGGTCTGTATGAGAAGAGAGCCTGGCGTTAGGTCCTCTTGAAAGACCCACAGGGTGTTGAGGACCACTCGCATTTCCAGAACATTGATGTGGAGGCTGCACTCCTCCAGAGTCCAGAAACCACGAGTCTGGTGATTGCTGAGGTGTGCCCCCCCAGCCCAAATCAGAAGCATCTATTGTCAGAGTCTGGCTTGGGGGTTCCTGACGAAAGGGAATCCCTTTGTCTAGATTCAAAAGGTCCAACCACCAATGTAGGGTCCTCCTGACCGTCTCTGAGATCCTGACAACATGGTCCAGACGGTCGGAGCCTTGGTCCCACTGCACCCTGAGCATCCACTGTGGGACCCTCATGTGGAGGTGGGCCAAGGGAACTACTGGGATGGCCGCTGCCATATGCCCCAGAAGTCTAAGGAAGGTCCTGGCTGGGACCTGTGGGGTTACTAGGACCAAACTGGCCACCTCTCTCAGGCGATCTCTTTCCGAAGGAAGAAAGGCCATGCCCTGGATTCAATCCAGGACCACCCCTATAAAGGCGAGTCTTTGGCTGGGCTCTGGGGAAGACTTTGGTAGATTCAGGGTGATCCCCACCTTTCAGAACACTGTATAAGTGTCTCCGAGAGCTTGGAGCAGGCGCTCTCTCGACGGGGCCTCTAGGAGCCAGTCGTTGAGGTAAGGGAAGACATAGTGTCCCTCATGCCTTAGAACCGCAGCTACCACTGCCAAGCATTTGGTGAAGACTCAAGGAGTGGTGGAGAGGCCGAATGGAAGAACACGGAACTGATAATGCTCCCCCTGGAAGTAGAACCTCAGGAACTTCCTGTGAGGGGTAAGACCCCGATGAGCATGTAAGCATCTTGCACGTCCAGGAACAGAGCCAGTCTCCCGGTGCAGCAGACGAATGAGACCTGGAAGGGTCACCATCCTGAACCTTTGGTATTCTATATAATTTTTTAGAGAGCCGAGGTCCAGGATGGGCCGAAGATCTTGCGTCATCTTTGGAACCAGGAGAATATGGGAGTGATATCCCTTTCCCCACTGTCGCAGAGGACCTGGTTCTATTGCCTTTTTCTGCTAGAAGGCCCCGATTTCTCCTTCTTCGAGAGGAATGTGAGAAGGAGGGTATCTCGAGGACTTTGGTGGAGTTTCTGGAGGAATCTGGGTGAACTCCAGCATATGACCTCTCTCTCCTTATGATGTCCAAGACCCACTGGTCTGATATAATAGAGCTCCATCCCTTCAGGTGGAGGGAGAAGCGACCACCTACTGCCTCCCCTGAAGCCTCCACTGGAGGAAGAGGGGGGGTCAGTGGCGAGTCATTGGGCGGAGCCGGGGGTGGGGAGAGGGGTGTGGGAGGACTTGGGACCTCGAAAGGGTGCACCACCAGGCTGCTGGTTGCCAGCCTTCCTTTTGAAGCCACCCCTCTGTCCCCAGTTACCACCACGGGCTTACTGGCCTGAGGGTTTACGAAATGGCTGCTTCTGGAAACATCTTTGGTCCCCTCTATACATTTGGCAGACGGACCAAATAGACTTGCCCGACTCCTGGAGACAAGAGATCAAACCCTCTGTCTCCTGCCCAAAGAGGACCGAACTGTGGAACGGAAGGTCCCTGATTCTGGACTACAGATCGTTCTGGAAGCCGGAAATATAGGTTACTCACCTGTAACAGGAGTTCTAGGAATGGTATATGTTGTTCATCCACACTGTCTGGCAGGTTCCTTGTCGCTTTAAATCTTGCTGGAAGGTCTTCAAGCTGGCTCCTCCCACCCATCCGGGTGGTAAAACTCTTGGCTCCGCCCCATGATGCCAGATCTAGCCTGCTGGAAGCCAGGTTAAAGGCCGGCTGGGAGTGTCGAGGGTTGTGGATGAACAACATATACCATTCCTAGAACTTCTGTTACAGGTGAGTAACCTGTATTTCTAGGGACATGGATATGTTGTTTATCCACACTGTCTGGCAGACTCCTAGCAGTTCTCCGGGAGGAGGGAGGCAAGGTGCACGCCCCCTACTTAGGGAATAATGACTGGAGATCTGAGGCTCCCAAACCAGCATCCCGGCATGACTCAAGGTCGATGTGGTAATGGGTAATGAAGGTGTGTGCTGACTTCCAGGTAGCAGCCCTGCAGATTTCCTGGATAGGGACGTCCCTGGAAGCAGCCACCAATGCAGCGGTATGGCAGGTAGAATGAGATCTTATCCCTCTGGGAGGCTCCATGCCTGCCAACCTATAGCAGAGATCTATGCAGGAGGTGACCCACCTGCCTATCGTCTGCTTGGCTGCAGGTCTGCCAGGTGCGGCTTCAGCGTAGGTGACAAACAGCTGGCAAACGTCTCCCCGAACTTCAGCCGTCCGCTCCTTATAATAAGTGAGCGCTCTTCTAGGGTCCAGAGTATGGAGCCTATATTCGGCCTCTGAGGTGTGGTTGGGGTAGAACACCAGCAGAGTCAACACCTGGTTAAGGTGAAACTCCGACACCACCTTCGGAAGGAATTTCAGGTGGGGGCACAGGACAACCTTGTCCCTGTGGAAGACCAGATAAAGAGCCTCGATGGAAAGCGCCTGGAGCTCTCCCATCCTTCTGGCTGACGTGATAGCCACCAAGAAGGCAGTCTTCCACGACAGGTGAGAGATGTCACACCTGTGCATTGGTTCGAATGGCTTGCCCATGAGCTTAGCCAATACCAGCAGTAGATCCCACGGAGGTGGAGGTTCTCGCACCGAAGGGGATATGTGATCAAGGCCTTTGAAAAAGCACCTGACCACCTTCTCCTGTGCCACCGACTGCTTCCCGGCCCGCGCCCGGTAAGCAGAGATGGCTGCCAGGTGCACCTTAAGGGTTGTCGACCGAAGCCCTTGCTAAGAAAGGGACCACAGGTAGTCCAGAATGCTTGCCAAGGAGCAGAAGGAAGGGTCCAGGCCCTTGCCCTGACACCAAATGGAGACTCTTCCATTTACAGGCATAGCATTTTCTGGTCGACTCCTTACGGGAAGCCTCAACAACGTTGAGGACCTCGTCATTAAGACCCAAGGCCTGGAACTCTAGCCGCTCAGGAACCAGGCCATCAGGTGCAGGGATTGAAGGTCCAGATGGCATACCTTCCCCTGACTGACAGATCAGGTCCGGGCGGGCTGGAAGCTGCCTCGGGAGCCTGGAGCTGAGACTGAGGAGATCTGGATACCAGAACTGGTGGGGCCAGTCTGGGGCTACCAGATCACCTGCGCCTTGTCCCTCCTTGCCTTGAGAAGCACCTTGTGGGTCAAGGGAAATAGGGGAAAGGCGTAGAAGAGGCCCGGGGTCCACGGCCTCGAGAAGGCATCCCCCTGCAGCGAGCCCTGCTGAGGGGGGCGGGCATGAAACAGTCTCAACTTCGCATTTTCCCTGGAGGCAAACAGGTCCACCTGAGGCATGCCCTGGTGGGAGAACAGATCTTGTACTACCTCTGGCAGGAGAGACCACTGTGGGACGCAGCTCCTATCCGGCTTAGGGCATCGGCCAGAATGTTGGAGGCCCTGCCACATGGATGGCAAGGAGATCCGCCCCAGGCCGCGATGAGGGACCAAATGCGGAGAGCTTCCCTGCACAAAGGCATGGAGCGCGTCCCGCCCTGGCAGTTTAGGTAGTACATGGTCATGGTATTGTCCGTCTGGACCTGGACCACTTGACCCTGTACAAACGGAGCAAAGGTGGTGAGGGCTAGACGAACTGCTCGAAGCTCCAGCAGGCGGATGTGGCATCAGGACTCCCGAGGGGACCAGAGGCCGTGTGCTCTGTGCTCCCCCAGATGGTCACCCCAACCCATCAGAAAGCCATCGGTCGATAGAGAGATCGTCGGCTCGGGGAGGACAAACAGGATGCCCTCCTGCAGATGAGCTGGAACGGTCCACCACTGGAGAGCGCTCCACATCTCCTGGGTCACTGTCACTGGCTGATCCAAAGGATCGGAGCTCAGTGACCATTGGCTGGCCAGTCCCCATTGTAGGGGATGCATATGCCAACGGGCCATACTGGTGCAGGCCACCAGGAGGCGCAGGAAGTCCCGGGCAGGGCGCAATTGCCCAACCTGAAATGATTGGGCAAAGGAGGAAAGAACCTCGGCCCTGTCCGTTGGGAGCCATGTTCTGGCTCGCAGAGAGTCGAGCTCTGCCCCGATGAACTGGATCACCTGCTTCAGCACGAGTTCTGACTAGGCCTCGTTGATAAGGAGGCCAACTTGAGAGCAAACCTGGAGGGCCAGATCCCGACCACTCCACCTCCATTCTGGAGGAGGCCGAATCAGCCAGTCGTCCAGGGGTACACAGGACCCTTTGGCGCCAAGAGGAATGCTGTCACCACTGCCATGCATTTGGTGGAGACCCTGGGAGCTAGAAAGGTCAAGGGTATGGCCTGGAACTCGTAGAGGGAACCCTCTGCCCTGAAGCGGAGGAATCGCTGGTGGGACGGACGGATTGGGACATGAAAGAATGCGTCCTGGGGATCCAGAGAACAGAACCACATGCCTCGTTCCAAGGATGGAATGATCTGAGCCAGAGTGACCATCCTGAAGGTTCGAGACCTTAGGAACCTGTTCAGGTTGTGCAGGTCTAGAATGGGGCACCAGCACCCCCGTCCGTTTCGGGACCAGGAAGTACCTGGACACAAACCCTGGGTCTGGTGGAGGATCTGCCACTTTCCTGGTCACCTCCTTTTCGAGAAGCAGGGCAATGTCGGCTCGACGAGCTGACAGGGAGGCCAGGACCTCGTGAGTCTCTCCGTGGGGCGACGGCTCAGGAATGGCGGGCCTGCTCGAACTCCAGAGGCAGACCCTTCCTAACACCTCCAACACCCAGCGGTCCGTGGTGATAGCGGACCAGGCAGAAAGGAAGTGGCGGAGCCGCCTTCCACGGGGAACCTGGGGAGAGACGAGGCTTGGGGGCGACACCCCTCAACCCGTCACTGGGCAGGCTTGGAGGAAGGACCGGCCGAGGGACCTCCTGGGCCTTTTCCTCCCTGCTTCTTGTTGGAGGAAGCTGCAGGCTTGGCTTTAGGGTGCCAAGCGCGAGCCTGCTGGCCCTGATGCTGGTGTTGCTGGGCCGGACGTGCCGCAGGGGCAGAAGGTCGAAAGGACTTATGTTGCTGACGACGGCCCCTGTCCTTCTGAGCGGACGTGACAGAGTCCAGGGTGGCGTTGGACTTTTCGATCCTCTGGAGGTGGCCTTCCACTCCAGGGCCGAACAGGTCAGTCCCCAAGAAGGGGATGTCCACCAATTTGTGCTGGGTATCCGCCGTAAAGGTGGATATCCTCAGCCAGGCTCTGCGGCGCATGGCCACTGCGGCCGCTACTGATCGGGCACAGGAGTCTCTGATGTCTAGAGCCGTTTGGAGCTGCTGTTTTGCCACTGCCCTTCCCTGATCCCGCACCTGCTTGACCGTAGTCTGCAGGTCGGCCGGCAGATGAGGGATCACCTCATCCAGGGAGCCCATGAGGGTGTGGGAGAAGTGCGCCATCAGTACGGCCGAGCTGGCCTGACGGAGGCTGAGGGAGGATGCAGCGTACACCTTGCGCCCAGCATAGTCCAGCTTTTTGGACTCCTTGTTGGGGGGCTTATCCACATCTCTAGCATTCCAGGAGCGCCGGAAAACGCTATCGGTGACCAACACCTCCACAGAGGAGTGTTCGGAAAAACCGGACAAAGAGCCGGTAGGGACCACATACTTCCTAACCATCCTGGCCAAAAGCGCAGGACAGGAAGCCAGCCGCTGCCAAAGCTCCAAGGCTAGGCCAACAATGGCTTCAGCCACCGGAAAGGGCTCCGTGGGAGAATCCCCTCGGTCCAGTATCTCCTTGAGGGGATACTTGGCCCACTTGGATATGGGCTCAAGCTGCATCCCGGTGGACTCGAGATGAGCCAAGCAGACCCATGAACGATGATGGGCTCTCATCCATCGACTGCCCCTGAAGGACCCAGGTCAAGGGGCCTGGAAAACAGGGAGTCCGCCGCCAGACTCCGAGAGTTCGCTAAGAGCTGCTGGGCCCTGAGATAATCTCCTCCATCTGCTGAGAACGATCGGGAGTGAGGGTGACCGACAACCGGTGGGGCAGACCCTGACCCGACAGAGTCCTGGTCGAGCCCCGATTTCCGGTTGTGGAGGCGGAGGTTCCACCACAATCGGTGGGGCAGCTGGTTTCGGCGAACAACCGCCCACGCTGGGCAGCTCGACCACCGCGAGGGGTTGTTTCGCTCTTCGGGTGACAGCCACTTAATGGCCGGGAAGCATATGCTGGCTTGTTCCCCGGACAAAAGGAGTTGCTGCCACATTAAGTCCTCCTAGGCTGCTGACGCACTTGCGCTTGCTTCCTCTTCCGAGGAGGAAGACGAGGATGAGCGCACCGCTTCCTTGAAGCCGAGACCGACGGATGTCGGGCGGGATCGCTGCACAGGAGACGAGGTCTGAGACTGAGACCCTTGGTGTTTCCGAGGGTGGGTCTGGGAGGGAGCGGGGGACACCGGCTCCTCCCTCGGCTCGAGAGCCTTGACCGGGAACTCCGGCACAGGAGGTTCAGGCAAGTGCTCGGTTTCCACCGGGGGAACTGGTGATGAAGGGTTGTCGGCTTCACCAGTCAACAGCCTGTCTGATGGGTCGAGAAAAATCACGACCGCGTTGACGGGTGTATCGTCTGGCTAACCTGATGGGGACACCATGAAGCCAGCAGCCTTAGCCGCAACCTCGACCGAAGTAGAGTGTCGACTGTCTGGGGAAGGAGACCTCTCCCACTCCCACGAACGTCGACGGTGGGACTTACCCTTTGAGTCCTTCTTTTATGACAGAGAAGAGTGTCCCGATGGCCCCCTCACCCTTTGGGAAGAGGGACTGACAAAGCTCCTTAAAAGAAGCTGTGTAGGAGGATCCCAGTGAGAGCGGGATAAATGCCGCGACCGAGGAAGATGAGGATGCAGCCTGGGCTGCCTCCTCCTCGAGGGCGATCATCTGCTTGAGTTGCTCAGCCGAGCCAACCGCTGTGGACACCGCCCAACGGGCCTCCTTGGACTTCACCGGCAGATAACGTTTCTCGGGGCGCCCAAGTTGTAGCCGGGCAGCGCGGTCTTCAAGGATGTTGGCTGAAAAAGACCTGCACAACGCGCAGGCCTGCGGGTAGTGGTCAAGGCTGAGGCAGTAGATGCACGTGGAGTGCGGATCCATCTTGGACATCTTCTGCCCGCATGGGTACCACCGAAAACCAGGAGTCAATTTGTCCATCGCAGCCACGAAAGAAGAATTTGACCGAAGTCTTGAAAACTTTAAAATTATTTTCGGGTGAACCGAAGAGTTAGGATCTATACGCAGAGTGTTAAGGAGGGAACCCGAGCTTCCAAGCGATAAGGAAGATCTGGCATCATGGGGCGAAGCCGAGAGTTTTACCACCCGGGTGGGTGGGAGGAGCCAGCTTGAAGACCTTCCGGCAAGATTTAAAGCGGCAAGGAACCTGACAGACAGTATGGATGAACAACATATCCATGTCCCTAGAATGTCTATTTTTTTTATTTTTATTTTATTAAGTCTAGGATTACAAATACCTTTGAGCAAAGGCTCTTTTACAAAGGTTCCACGTCAGAGAAATACAAATTATGGGGAACATCAAGACAGATATTACAGCAATGTGGACACTGCAAACAGATTACAGATTAATATAATTCAACAGTAGCTCAGACATGCATGGCGGTGAAGGCAGACACCTGACGCTGCGGCCCTGGCTGCCATATCCGCAGTGTTGTACGAGGCTCGCAGAACATGCGTGCCTACATCCAAGCCAGATATCAGTATGTACAGAAGTTTCGTCTGTTGTGCAGAATCCGGCAAGCACTTACAAGCTCCTGTCCCTTCTTCTAGAGCGCATTTTGGTACTGGACCATATGCGTGAGGAAATTAAGGGAACAAATGGAGCAGGTGGAGGCAGAACAGACCTTCTTGCCCACCTGGTCCAATAAATGGGACTCCCAGTCGGAAGGCTGGGAGCTCAGATGCTTTGGCTGCTTTGATTTGTCATGGGCAGCCACAATCACAATGGAATCCACCTGAGGGTTTTCCACTAGGAAAGGCTCATCCCTCGGGGCCCTGTACAGCCTGTCTGACTTTTTAGGAATGGCCGGGACTGAGGCTGGACGTTTCCAAGTTGTCCTGATAAGGTCTTGGAATGTGTCAACCAGAGGAGGCACCACAAGGGGTTTGGGCTCTTTCTGCCTCAGGTAACGAGCCAGTCTCCGGTGCTCCGGATCCAGGTCCTGTGTCTCCCATTCATTAGAGGTCTGGATGTGCTTCATGACGTCCATGACAGCTGGATTGTCTGGAGGCGAACAAGCTAGATCCCTATTGTCAGGAGATCCCCCAACTCCTGAAAATGAAGAGGAAGATCTGCTCCTGGTCTTTGAGGTGTCCTAAGTACGTCTCCGGGGATTACTGTGACAAATGTTGGTGACTCTTGGACCGACGATGGCTTAGACCAATGACGGAGTGGGGACCGATGCCTGTCTCAGGACCTGCGTCAGCTAGTGGAGTGAGCCCACCTAGATGAAGACCTGCGGGAGCTGCTCCTGGGCTTTGACCGACGATGGCTGGCCGACCTTGAGTGGTGCCGTCCGCGGTCTCCGGACCGTGACCGTATGGCCCGAGGGGATCGAGGAACGGTGGATGCGAGCTGGTCGTCAGGGGTTTTTTTGCCAGCGAGCCTAGGGGCAAACCCCCTGGGCTCCTGGTTGTCCAGTCGGTCTGAAACTGGTTCCAGTTGAGGTTGAGGTGTGTCCTTGTGGACCTGGCTCCACCAAAACGAAAATAGTTCTCCCAGGTCCTCCTTTGTAAATCAAGAAGCTGCCGCTCCCTGTGGGAGGATCAGAGAAGTAGGGGGGTCCGGAAGGTCTCGCAGGGAGGAACCCGAGGACGAGCCTTCCGGGGTAGAGGCCCTAGGGGCCAGTGTCGGCACCTTGACCGGTGCCAGTGGAATGGAAGCCCCGTCGGCTGCAGGGACTTTGACCGGTGCCGGTGTCACAGCCGGGGCCAGATCCGACATGGACGACTTAGGAGGGTGAGACCCTGAGGAGGCCTTAGCCTTGGGGTCCCGGTCCTTACCAGATGGCTTACTGGCATTCGGTAAAGCCGTAGTCGTGGCCTTCTTCGGCAGGGCCGAGATTTATGCCAAAGAAGCCTTAGCCGACTCCGCCGGATTGGAGGACACACCCAACGGCGTGGCCTTTGGCTTGGAAGCAGAAGAAGAGACTCCTGCCAGGACAGATGTCGGTATTTTGGCGGCAGCTTCAGGCCTCGATTTTTTTCTGTGCCTGGACTTGGAGCGGTTGGACCCACCCAAGCTGGAGGTAGAGACCTTCCTGTGGGGAAACGGGAGTGGTGATGAGACCGACTACGGTCCTTGTCGTGGGACTTTTGTGCCTTTTCCCATGATTTGCCCTTGTCCCCAGGGGAAGATTGCAGGATGTCCATCCCTTTCTCAAGCAGGTGGGCTTTCAAGGCCTTCAGGCATCTAATCCTTGTCCTGCTAGTAAAGCCTTGACAGATGTCGCGCAGGTCTTGTGATGGTATTGAAGACGAGATAAAGGCGAACAATGTTATAGAGGAAATAACGACTGCGGAGGAAAAAACACTCAAATTCGAGAAAAACGAAAGTTTTGCTGGAACTGCAGTGAAAAAACTCACTAAGAACTTCCCAACGTGAGCGGGTCGTGGCGGGAAAGAACTGAGGTGGAGCCGGGGTCTGACCCCTTTTGTAGCATGACCAACGTCGGGGGCGGAGCCGACGTCAGGGGGCAGTCCCCGCTGGGTACTGCTAAGTTTTTCCGGTGGGTCCTAAGATCTGCGGCAATAGTTCTAATAGTTATAGCCTGCTGCAAGTGCTCCCCCTCGAAGCAAGATCTGTATATAGTTATACTGTTGAAATGATTGCAAAAACTGGAATTCAAGGGGTTAACCTGAGATGCTGGTTTGAAAAATATTTCCAGAGCTGTCAACAAGAGGTCAGTTTTGGGTCACAATGTTCTTTTTGCTGCACCTGCTGAAACTGAAGATCACTGTGCGTGCGAGAAGCAGAATAGTCTCTTAAAGAGCTTCCTGCAAAGACTTATAAGAGCAGCAATGCTTCTGCTAGAGAGACAAGGAGAGGGAGAGACAGATTTGACACTGAGAAGAAACTCAGAAAAAGGACAGTTTTCTCGGCTTGTACTGCCTTTGTAAACAGTTATACTGAACACAGTTTTATTCTTCTGTTATTACTAATAATAAAACACTGCGAATTTTACAACTGCTCCTGGTCATCCTATGCTTCCTGACCTGTGCCTCTGACAGTGTGGGCAGCAGTGGGGGGCACCGCCAAGGCATCCAATGAGCCAGCAGTGGCCAGTGCTCGAACTGGTGACAGTGTGTGCACCGGGGAGGCCTTTTCCTTAGGTCTCGTCTGGTCTCTGTGCTATTGCTTTGTTGATTTGTCCAGGGCTTTGAAGGAATGGGAGCCCATGGACAGTGGTGGTGAGGTGGAGGAGCTTGTTCCCTGGAGCTCCTTCTCCAGTTGGTGAACCTTCTGTTCCAGGAGGAAGGTCTTAAAGGCCTTCTGATGATGTCGGGTGGCCTGGCTGAATCCACGGCAAACTTTGCAGGCCTAATCATCATGGTTGGCACCAAGGCAGCAGACACAGACATCGTGGTCACCCTTGTTGTAGTGTCTGAAGACTTTCTCAGGGTCAGTCGACATAAATGACAGAAAAAAAAAATTACTTTAAAAAAATGAACTGATTGACAAACTAGGTCGAGAAAAAGAAAAATCAAAGGGAGACAATTTTGGCGGTCGGCTGAAGCGGTGATGCTCCGTGGAGTCCAACATATGATGGTTGTCGGCGGGAAAAGAACTGAGGAGGGTGTGGGGCTGCCCACAGTTATACAGGAGGGATGTCGTTGGCTGATGATATCATGGTGGCCCCTGGAAGACTGCTAGCTAGACAGTTTTCCGTGTAGTCCTAGTGCCTGGTGGCTATAGTTCCATAGGTGTGGCCTGATTCAAGAGATAGCCTTGATTAAGATATAATCATTCCCACTGGGTGGTGGATGCATGGAATGGCCTACCTCAGGAAGTGGTGGATATGAATGCTGTGCAGGGCTTCAAACAGGCATGGGATAGGCATAAGGGAGCAATACAGATGAGTATGAATAGACAGGCCATTGACAGAGCAAAGGCCGATGGCACATTTATAAGGGAGAAAAAGAAATGGGCAGACTGGATGGGCCTTGTGGTCCTTATCTGCCGTCAACTTCTATGTTACTGCAACAGACTATAATGTCAAGTGGAGACGAGCAGCCACAGCAGGTAAAACTCTAGGGAATAGTGGGCCTGTTTCCATTTTTTTTTGTTTACTCTTTCTTTATCCTTCTACTGCTGCCACTCATCATTCTCTCAGAGTTCCCCTCGTAGGTCCCAATCTGCAGCCCCCCCCCCCCCAAGGAGTCTGCCCTAGAGTGCTAACGCCACCCACGTACCTTCAGGGTCTCGGATTACCCTCCAGGCAGGGTGGTGGAGATCCCCCATATCTTCCCCTGAGAATTGTTTGGGAGTATGCACAGCGGAGTCTGCTTCTCGGGTGCTGCCTTGGAACCAACGCTGAGGCTCGTCACCTAGACCAGGGCAGGGTATTTCCCGGTGTTCTGGTGGATCCCCTCCCCCAACGATGGCGTGCAATGGGGACAAGGTTGCTGGCGTGCATAGAGACGCACGTCGAAGCCGGTCCCCTGCCAACGTCTAGCCTTGCGTAGAGCGTCTCCCCAGCTGCACCGACCACCCTGAGACAGGTGGCGGTATTGCAGCGGAGAGTACGCTTCCCCCTCCCCGGAGAAGGAGAGCTGCCATTGGGTGCTCAATCCTCCTTCCTCCCGGCCAACCCGTTGACCCGAGTCCACTCCTGAACACGGGTCACCGGTGTGGTATGAGGTGTGACATCCAGCACCTCAACCCTCAGTGCCACTGGGCCACCTGTCTGTTTCCATTTTGATGCAACAAGTTATAAAGACAAAACATCAGTTTCTGTAAAATTTTGCCAGAACCTGTTGGACGCAGTTTAACCAGTTCAGCTCACTAAGTTGTTTCTTTCATCACCATGGTACCATGTTACTATGCACTTGAAAAGTTAAAGTTCTTTTTTATCAAATAGGCATCACATCAATAATATACATTTACAAATCTTTGGTATCAGTTCCAAGTAGTGCAACCAGTGTCTTCTGTGTTCTTTGTATGGCTTGTAGCTTGTAAATTTCACTAGAACAAAGCTTCATTTCACTGAAGTAAGAATGACAGCCACTGAAACACTGGGCTAAAATTCTGGCATTGGGATGACATTACTATAAACAATAAAAGCACTGTGTCCACATGGGGGCAGTAGAAGGTTGTATAACCACAAAAAATACATTTTGCAACAAGAATGACTACCCACAAAATGTTTTATAGAAATATTCAGATCTGGGGGCTGTGTAAAAGTCTAATGGTAGGTGGTGTGGTTTACCCAGCTGACGACCTGGGTTTAACTCTCAAGCACAGTTTTTCACACTTCGGGTAAAGTACAGTTACGTAAGAACTTACCGTAACAGTAGATCTTCGAGAACAGCTCTTGCAGCAGGTTACGCCATTAGGACTGAAGCCAGCAGGCGCCAGGACCCCACGGAAATTTTCTAGCTAGCAGTATCCAGCGGGGACCATCCCCAACGTCTGTACCACCCCCAACGGCAGGCATCGTATAAAAGGGGGTGGTCCCCCAGAATCCCCAGTTCTCCCGCTGGAGACTCCCGGCCGTTCGATGACATCAAAAGTGAAGACTGAGGATCTGCCATCAAAAGGTATTCAGAACGGTGCTAGAAACATCTAATCCTAGAAAAAAGATATCGGAACAACTCTACCTCCAGAGGGTATGGTGGGAGGGAAACTACCTGCTGCAAGAGCTGTTCTCGAAGATCTATTGTTACGGTAAGTTCTTACGTAACTGTACTACCTTACTTCGAGAAATGGCTCTTGCAGCAGGTTACACCATTAGGACTGATTCCCAAGCAATACTGGAAATCCCTCGCAGGTGGGAGGAGGCTAGACAGAGATTGCAAGTTGGACCGAAGCCTAGGATAGGAGTCCCTTTAGGACCGCTAGACCAAAACCAGCCCTTCACCATGATGCCACATCCAGGCTATAATGCCTGATAAAGGTGTGCACAGTGCTCCAAGTAGCTGCTGCGTACATGGCTGAAGTGGACACGTTCTTCATGGCCGCAAAGGAGGTAGCCGCCCCCCTTGTGGAATGACCCTTGACCGAGCCCGGTAAAGGTTTGTTACATTTCTGGTAACAGAACTCCCATCATCCTATGGGCGAAGGAGATGAAAAGCTGATCAGATTTACGGTGGTGCCTGGTTCTGGTCAGGTAGTATCTTAAGACACCTATGCACATCTAGAGTGTAAAACAGGGCCTCTCCTCTATTACAGTATTTAGGAAAGTACACTGGTAAGTCGATGTCCTGATTGAGGGTGAGAGCTGAGACCACCTTAGGTAGAAACTTTGGATTTGTTCTTAGGGACACCCTGTCCTGGTGAAAAACCAAATAAAGCTCTTTGCACATCAGTGCATGAAGTTCAGAAATCCTTCTGGCCGAAGTAACAGCAACTAAAAATAACGTCTTCCATGTTAGAAGATATAGCTCGCAATCCGCGGCTGGTTCAAAAGGCAGCAGCGTGAGCTGCTCCAGGACAAAGGGTAAATCCCATGGAGGAAAAGGATCCTTAATCGGAGATCTAAGGTGGAGAACACCTCTCAGGAAAGCTCGTGCTGTGTCCAACCAAGTTATGGGATGTCGGCCTATAGGAGTATGATAGGCTGAGATGGCACAAAGATGTACTTTAATAGAGGAGTAGGCCAAGCCTGCCTGGAAGAGAGACCGGAGGTAGTCCAGGACCGACCTTTCCGGACAATCCATTGGATAACAACCTTGTGCTTGAGCCCAGAGGCAAAATCTGCATCATTTCATGGCGCATGTGGCCGGTTTTCTAGCAGCTGCTAGAACATCTGCTACCTCTTGCGAGACCCCGTATCGCATGATAGCTAGGTCTCTAGGAGCCAGGCGTGCAGGTTCAGAGAGTGAAGGTCCGGATGGACCAAAGAACCTGCCTCCTGGGACAATAAGTGAGAGATGATTGGCAGAGGCACTGGAGGTTCCTGGGACAGCTGGTGCAGCAGAAGGAACCAAATCTGCCTGGGCCAAAAGGGTGCGATTAGTATCAGCGTCACCTGCTGTCTGCGGAGTTTCAATAGGACCCTCTGGATCAACAGGAAGGGAGGAAAAGCGTAGAGGAATCTGCCCGTCCATGAGAGGGACAACGCGTCTCGCCAGAAAACACCAGGCCCTGGATCTAGCGAGCAAAAATTGGGCAGTTTTGCATTGGATGGGGACGCGAAAAGGTCCAACTCTGGTGTGCCCCATCTGTGAAACAGATCCTCTACTACCTCCTGGAGTAGTTTCCATTCGTGGACTCTGGCCTGAGAGCGGCTCAGGCTGTCTGCGATGATGTCCACTCCTGGGACATAAACAGCAATGACGTTTGCGCCGTGTTGTAGAACCCAATCCCACACCCTCATGGCCTCCCTGCAAAGCGGGTAGGAATTGGTGCCTCCTTGTTTGCTTGAGGTAATACATCACTGTGGTACTGTTTGTAACAGCAGAGTACCCGGTGGGATCTCCGACTGGAAGGCCTGCAGGGCATAAAGAACTGCTCTCATTTCCAAAATATCTATGTGGAGATGAGCTTTCTGGGGCGTCCATGAGCCCTGACCCCGTCGAGGTGTGCTCCCCAACCGAACCCTGAGGCGCTCGTGGAAAGCGTCACAACTGGAGGCGGCGCAATGAAGGGAACCCCCACTGACAGGTTCTTTGAATCTAGCCACCATTGCCAATTCCGGATGACGACATTCGTGATCCGAACTGGAAGCTGCAAATGGTCTTGCTTCTGATCCCATTGTACCCGTAACATCCACTGCGTTACCCGCATGTGGAGACGGGCTAGCGGGACTGTTGCAATGGCCGCAGCCATGTGTCCGAGCAGACAAAGGACCAGTCTGGCTGGGACAGTCTTCTTTGCCAAGATGTGCCTGATGAGGGATCTGACGTGTTCCGCTCAGTCCTGGGGCAGAAAAACTCTCCCCGGATGGTGTCCACAACTGCGCCTATGAACTGCAGATTCTGTGATGGAACCAGGCGTGACTTCTCCTGATTGATAATGATGCCCAATATCCGGAACAGGGACTGAGTACAGTGAATGGTGGACATCAGAGCCTCCTGAGAGGGTGCCATGAGGAGCCAGTTGTCCAGGTAGGGGAACACATAGTGGCCTTGTCTCCTTAGAGCCACCGCTACGACTGCCATGCACTTCGTAAACACCCGAGGTGCCGGTGACAGTCCGAAAGGGAGGGCTCGGAACTGATAATGGCGACCTAGAAATTGGAAGCGCAAGAACTTCCTGTGCACTCGAGCAATGGGTATGTGCAGTTAGGCATCCTGCATGTCCAAGGACGCTAGGAAGGCGCCCTGCTTGAACATGGGTATCAGACCAGGAAGGGTCACCATGCGGAAGCGTTTGTAGAGGACCAAAGCGTTGAGATCACTGAGATCCAGTATTGGACAGAGGTCCCCTGTCTTTTTGGGAACCAGAAAGAAGTAGGAATACTAACCTGCACCTCTCTGGTTCCTCGGTATGTGCTTTATAGTTTCCTTTCCTAGAACCGTGAGCACCTCCTGCTGTATGAGCCGTGTGTGCTGACCAGAATAAGCAGGGGAGGTCCTGATGGTGGATGGTCGAGGAATTCTATAAAGTGACCTCTCTCAACCATTTGAAGTACCCACCGGTCGGTGGTAATCGACTGCCACCCTGAAAAGCGGCGAGTGATGCAACCCCCCGACCTTTTCTGCCCGTTGATCCAGAGGAGGGGCGGGGGCCGGGAAGAAGTCATGCTGTGGCAGCGTTGGTTCCCGCAGGCTGGGCCAGTTTTGTATACCGCTGACCTCTGCCTGAGGAAGATTTAGGTTGGGCCTTACGGTGGCAGGTGCCCCTCTGTTGCTGGCCGGAATGTGGCTGCTGTCATCGTTGCCGGCCGCGAAAACGGTTCTGGTTCCTATGAAAGGAACCAGATTTGGATCTGTACATGGCCTGTACAGACCTTACTGCCTTCCAGGCGTCCTGAAGCTCGGTGATGTCCTTTTCAGAGGGTTCACCAAACAGGACCTCTCTGTTGTAAGGAACGTCGAGGATACTCTTCTGTACGTCCGGGGTAAAACCGGGAGACATGAAGCCAGGAGTGTCTCCGGAGACAGACGCCTGAAGCTGTGCCCCTGGCGGATAAGTCCACAGAATCATATGCGGTTCGTAACACTTGGGTCCCCATGTCTGACCCTGTGCGGAGGAGGTTCAAGAGCTCCCCCTTCTGCTCACCATCCGGTAGTTTATCAACTAGGTCCTGACCCTGTTCCCACAGGGCATTCTGAAACTGAACCATATAAGAGATGGTTCAGGGACCTGATGGAGCACGTAGCAGCCGCATACATGCGCCTCCCCAGGGCATCCACCTGCTTGGATTCCTGGTCCGGTGGCTGTGTGCTCAGATGCTGTGGTCATTGGGACTTGTCATGAGAGGCCGTAATGACCAGGGAATCAGCCAGAGGTTGTTGCGTCAAGTACTGGTCCTCTGTCGGGGCCCTGTACAGGCGGTCAGCTTTCTTCAGCACCGTGGGGGTGGAGTGCGGATGCTTCTACGCAGCCTTGGTGACGTCCGCGAAGGTGTCCACCAAGGGTCGACACCACCACAGGCTTAGGGTCCTTCTGCCGAAGGTAACGAGCTAGGCGCTGTCTCTCAGGGTCGAGATCTTCCGAATCCCATCCCATGTTCTCCTGGATGTGCCTCATGATCTCGGAAAAGGAGGGAGAATCCGGAGGTGACCTGGGCATGTCTTGTGGGTCAGGTGATGGGATGGTGATTGGAGAAGGAGACCTGGAGGTAACTGGAGTGTCAGGTCTAGAATCCTCCCCTGGCAGAGTGGACTGGCTATGTCTGGGTCACTTAGGACTGGGAGACCCTGAGGGAGATCTTGAAGGGGGCCTTCTCCGTTCTTTGGATCTTCCCCTAAGAGGTGGAGTGTGCTCTTTAGGGGTCAGTGGTCTTCCTGCTGGCCCCTGCAGTGGAGAAGGGGGAGTAGGAGGTGAAGGAGGAGGAGGAGGAGGTGGAGGTTTGACTTGGATCACATCCTTCTTTATTGTGTCCCATCAAAATGTAAAAAGATCTATGACCTCTTGAATATTCATACCGGACGACAGACCTGGCGCCGGTGGTCTGTCAGGTCTGAGGGAGTCTCCGGGATTGGCAAAGGCTCCTGTGGAAGCCTGACGTCCTCACTGTCTCCTGCCTGGTCATCAGGCAATGTCAGGTTCTCCTCTGTAGAGTCCCGGCAACCGGTGTCCACCGGTGATGGGGAGGCAGTCTTCAGCTCCAGCGAACGTCTCACTGGTGCCGGGTGCTTAGCCGGCGTCGGGTGCTTACCAACGTCTGGTCCGACGGGCGTTTGCCCGATGGAGGGTCGGAAGCCCGCTTCGGCTCAGTCGTCTGTTTTAGGGACGTCAGGTCCTTAGTCTTCCTGAGAGGCGGATCCGGACCCCTGGGAGGCTGGGAGATCGATCTGCTGTTGGGGCCCCGGAGTCTGTCTGAAGAAGATTTGGAAGACGACTTGGACTGGTGACGGTCTGAAGACTTCGATGAGGCCCGGGAAGGTGTTGAGGAAGCCGAAGGCCTGGAAGTCTATATGGGATGCAGAGAAGCCGAAATGCTGCCTGAAGACTTTACCTTTACTGGAAGGGGCTGAGAGCGAGCCCTGGAGGGAGAGCAGTCTGAGCGCGTGGAGCCAGAGCTGGTGCGCTAGTCCAAGGCCCGGGTAGGGGATCTGGACCTGGCCTTCTCCCGATGCTTGTCCTGGTGTTTGTGGGACTTAGAGGTAGACTCACCTCTGGAGGCAGGGTCTTTGTCCATGCTTTTAAACTTTTCTTCCAAGAGGAACCCCTGAAGTGCCTTCTGGCAGCGGATCCTGGTGAGACTATTGAACCCCTGACAAAAGGAGCAGGCCTTGGTGTCGTGTTCCGGGCCTAAGCACCGCAGACAGGACCAATGAGGATCCTTGAAAGGGATCCGTTTGCCGCAGGCACACTTGGAAGGATGTCCTTCTGAAGAAGGAGTTGGAGATGCCGACATTTAGTGGTAAACTGGAAAGTTCTACTCGTCGTAGGCTAGAGTGGGACCGTGAGGCCGATGCTGGCGAGTCGATGGCGGGAAAAGAACTGGGGATTCTGGGGACCGCCCCTTTTATCTCTGACAGCCTGGCTGATGGTGGACCCGACGTCCGGAGGCGGCTTGTCGGCGGTCCCCGCTGGATACTACTGGCTAGGAAAATTTCTGGGGTCCTGGCGCCTGCCGCTTCAGTCCTAATAGTATAACCTGCTGCAAGAGCTGCTTTCAAGTAAGATCAGACACTTCCTTCTTTGGGGGAATGTGGTGGGGACAGCTCCTGCCATTATACAACTACCAACTGGTGGTTCAGGGGTCTGAAGTTGTGTGCAGCAGGCAAAAATACACTGCTCCACTTGGGGTAATTTTCTGCAACTGGTTTGACACAGGCTGCTGGCAAAGATAAATACTGAAAAAATAGTTTACTCAAAGATCAGAAAAAAACAACTAAATGTTCTGTCTTTAAAACTTTACTGATTATTAATTTAGTTTTGGTTGATCAGGAAAGGAGGGCTAGACTACACTGCCTACTTTCAGTCTCATCGGTGGGCTGGGGGGGTACAGATACAAAACAACGGAAACTGAACCAGCATTTATTGAGAAAATGCATAGATTATCTGACTACAGGTTGTGTTTTAGTAGTTTCAACTGTATAACTGCTTGATGTAGGTAAAAATCGGTACTACCTAACTGGTTTCAGAAAGAGCCATAACTCAAGAGTGTCAAAGTCATTAGTTGGGTATGAAGGTGTTACCACTCATGCATGGAGATAAATATGATATTCCACCGCAACACATCATGTATTTGATATACTCTACACTATTTTTAATGTTGTGTTTTGCCTTGTTTTGTAAGCTAGCAGGGCCACCAAGGGGTGTCTCTTGTATGGTACAAGAGACTCAGAGCGTCAGGTTTCGGCAAGAGGACTGCAAAGCAGAGCAGTTCTGTATGCTCCAACCTCATGAGAGGAGTTTCATACCATAAGGGACACCCCTTGCAGGCCCCATTAACTTATTATAAATCCCTCTAGTTCAGCAACAGTGATTTATAATAAGTTGAGTCTTTTTTTGTTTTGTGCTGTCCTCCCCCTTGGCATTGAAGTGGTACGCTCTCAGCAAATGCTCCTACACAAGAGCATACCATACATGAGATAACAGGTGCAGTGGCTCTGCACGCTGATTGGCTGGAATCACATTACAGATATATAACTGGTCATCAAGTTTTTCAATTTTTTTTTTTTTTGTATACTTCATTTTTACTCTCCAGAACCAGGGCATCCTTCCAGAGTGCCCACACAATTCTGCCTAAACTCCCAGTCTGAAACCCACACATCTCCCTCCATCCTGATCAACGGCAGGTCCAGCCCTCCGGATCACCCCCCCCAGAGGAGGGCCCGCCTGCCCTTGGCAGATTGTCTGGAAATTAGAGGGACCTACCGTGAGATCGGGATGCCCAGCAGGCGATCACGATGTGAAGAGTCTGACAGTGGGATGTGGGCAGGTCCCCGGGGCCTCCTTCATCTCTACTGGTCACCGGAGAGAGTTTCTTTGGGTGGTTCCCTCTTGGAGTTTCGGACGTGCAATGATGTCCGGTGGCACAGTGTGCCAACGTCGGCCGGAACTCCGCCCCTTGCAGCTGAATCACCGCTCGTTCCCTGCACTGCCCCTGACCACTGCCAGAGGCTGCCCAAGAACGGCATGTACCCCGGATCCCTCCCCGGGAAGGAAGAGCAGTCCTATGGATGCTTGATCCCTTCCCTCCCCCACCGACCCCCGACGGCCTGAGCTGGTTCCCAAACCCAGGTCGCTGGCATGGCATCCAGCGCTTTAACCCTCAGCGCCAATGTGCCGGCTAAGTTTTTCAATGTTGATGACCAGTTATTACAGTAGGACCTCGATTATCCGAACTGCTGGGATGACAACAGTTTAGTTTGGATAATCGGGAGTTTGATTTAGAGGGAGTATGTATCGCGAACAGGAGCTATAGTGCCTTTTTTTGTTTTGGTTTGCTACTTGTGCCACAGTGTTTAGGTGTGTAAGGTGTGCTTAGAGAGTGATTCTGGGACTTGCTGTGTTTACTTATTACTGTACAGTACTGTACTTTATTTGTACTCTATTTTTATTTAAAAAACTCCTTGATGGACTTTTTGTGATACTAGTCTCGCTCCGGTGGCTTGCAGCAACAGAAGGTACATAGGATTACACTTGTCTTGGTTCTCTAGCCACAGTAAGCACTTACTAAAGCATTCTTCTGTTTCACTGTGGCTAGGAGCATTAGTCAGAAGGTAATTTTCGCTCCCCTCCTCTTCCTCTTTGGCGTCTTCATCAGCTTGTTCTGTTGTCTGTCCTGTGACAGCAGTGACGATCATATCATTGTCTAAATGTCTGTGCCCATCCTCGTGAAATTCGTAGGTAACCTACTCATCGATTTCTGCCTCTGGTATGCTCAGAGTTTACTGGCAAGCTTCATTAGTGTGTCAGTTTCAGAGCGTGTCTCTGCCACTGCCTCCACATCTGGTGCTACTGTGGTAACAGGGCTATCATGGGTCACTATGGTTATGACTTCATGGTCAGCTTGTGTTGTATCCTTAGATGGCCCCTTTCTCTCCAGTATACTGGACCTGGACCAGGCCCTTGCAACCGTCTCTGGACGTATGGCATCCCAAGCCTCAGCAGCCATATAAACCGCATCTTTGCGAGTGAGTTACTTTACGTCCTCAGGTCGCAGGTCATGGTTTTTGTTATCAAGCACTGTCTGCAATAGTTTTTTCCCTGTAATTTCTCTTGAAAATCTCCACTGTGTACTTACACAGGGCTGGAGTTTTGAGGTGGTGCTCGGAGGGAGGAATAAAGAGGTAATGGTGCAATCTCAGTTTTTTTTTTTTTTTTTTATTGTTGGCATCTCAGGATGCGCTGGAGAACTGTCCAAGAAAAGTGCTTTAACAGGCAGGTTCTTACAGTGAAGGAACTGCTTCACATTTGGCACAAACCCGTCCATGTACCAACACACAAAAATGCCAGCATCCATCCATCCATTTTTCTATGATTTGTATTGAAGGGGGAGGTTTTCCAAGCTGACATGACAAAAGCACCAGGGTTCCCTCAACTTGCGGATAAGTGTCTGCAACTTATGACTCCTAGTAGCAGTTGTACACCCAAAAATGATGACCTGTTCTTTCTGCTTTTTGAATCCCAGCACATCCTTTTCAGTTCCACCGACTATGGTCTTATCAGGATGACATCTCCAAAACAATCCTGCCTCATCAGGGTTATACAGCTGATCGAGAGTAAGGAATTCTCCAGTCATAAGCTTCAACAACTGCTCTGTGAAAGAAGCTACAGTCTCACCAGCTGCACTTAACACTTCTCTGCAAAGCCATAGCTTGATGCCATGTTTCCTTTTCAATCTGTCTAGCCAATCACTGCTAGCTACAAAGGAAAACTGGCAGCCAAATTTTTGGTGGAAAATCATAGCCTTTTCTTTCAGGACTGGCCCAGAGTCTGTGTACCTTTCTCCCGCTCTTGTCTAAATCACAAGTAAATCATAGCTGTCCTTGGCACAGACACTCAAGTGTTTTCTGCTCTCAGTACCAAATGAGCCTTCCATTGTCCTAGCAAAGGTATATAACTTTTCCTTTACTTCCTTCATATCCGTAATGGGGGCTTTGCCAATTCCATATTTGGCAGCCAGGGTAACAGGATGTTTGCCATTCTTAAGGGGATCAAGAATTCTCAGTTTCTGTGCCACAGTTAGCACTGTCTGCTTCCTCGACTGACATTTTGTTTTCTAAGTTACGTTTAGATCAGTTAGTGGTCCCCCATTTAAAGGATTTTTATAGGCTGATTGTCAGTACATGATTATCAGCTGAGTAACAGCTGTTTGGTGTTCATGATCACAAGCAGCGCAAGAGTGCCATAAAAAGTTAGTAGTGAAAGTCGGGTGACACAGCCAGAGTTCATTATTTAGTTCCTGTTGACCAGATAAGCACACTAGACAAACATATGCTTATTTTCAGGTGTGACCTGGGAGATTACAAGGAGTAGTGCAGAACAAAAGACAAGGATTACACAGGTTTAAGCAAGATTTCACAGGATATACAGACGATGCAGGGTAAAACAACGGGGCAAGTTTAGACAGCATAAAGTAAACAGTATTACAGACAGTCTCACATAATAAAGTAACAGTCTTTTTCAGAGTTTATGCTCAAGCTTATACTTGAGCCAGCCTCAGCCAGCGACCAGACAGGAACGGTAAAGTGCTAACATAGATAAAATGGAGGACACATTGCTTAGGTGCAGTTGCAGGCCGTTGTGAGCCTTAGATGATTCAGGCACAGGACACCACACCTCACAACACGCTGGCGACCTGGGTTTGGTGACGGACTTGGGTGGCTAGGAGTCGGCAGGGGAGGGAGAGGATGGAGTGTCCGGAGGACAGCTCTCCTCTTCCTGGGGAGGGATCCAGGGTTGCTCAATGTCCTGGCGGCCCCCGATGGAGATTGGGGGCACTGCCAGCACACCAGCCAACGCAAGGGGAGGAGCAAGGCAGACGCCAGCAGGGCAGCCTTGAGCAGGCGTAACTGCACGCCACACTCCTGGGGGGAAGCAGAAGCGGAAAACCCCTGTCAGCTGGGAGAGGCAAAGGCAATCCTCCAGGGACTGATGCTCCACATGCCCAACGCCAGCCACGACTTCGACCCTACCCCCTGGGGATCCTCGGCCTTCTCCTCTGGGGCCAGAAGAGGCAGGGATCCTGACTCCGATGTATCAGTTGGAAGGAGTGGTTCAGGAGGGCGGTTAGGGGCAGAAGTTGAGCGAGTTCAGCCTGAGAGAAGCCCCGGTCTGGCAGGAGAGAAAATGAGTGAAAAAATAAATAAATAAATAATAATCAGCTGGTTATTACAGGAAACATGCAACTGACAAGAAAGGAGCTGCACTCAAGACTTCCTCTGTGTCGAGCGCAGCAGTCATTTTCAGCAACTGCAATACTTTTACTCCGAAAAGTAAAAACATCTTTTCTTGAACTTAATCCACACACGAGGTACATAAGATACAAAAATAAATATTAAACAGACATGAACACAGCTACGCTCAAGATTGCCAGTCTGTCTCGAGTGCAGCACTTCCTAAAACACCACCATTTTTACACTAAAGCTGAGTTGGTGCAGTTTTTCTCTTCAGTATGGCTTCCTACACAAAGCGAACTCAATAAAACCTGTTAAAAAAAAAAAAAGTTCACAGCTCCCTGTGACAGGGTAGAATAGGATCCTGTCCCAGCTGTTATGGAGAAAATGTTTAAATGCAAGGATCTATTCTTTCCTTTTTGTCTCTTCTCTATCTGGTTGGGCAATCAAATTTTCCTGTGCGACTTCGGACTTGATCAACCCAACAGTCTCTCAATTCTTTGCCTCTCACGGTTTCTCAGTTTTCTCTTGCTGTCTGTTTTTCCTCCCTTGCATATCTGCTAATATAAAAATATGTTCAAATCATTGTATGAAAATGTAACTGATAATGGGATCACTTTTGTTTAGAAAATAGTGTTACTGTTGAAATATATATAATTATATTTTGATATGATTGCAGAAAGCTACTGTAAACGCTAGAGGTTACTTGAGTGCAAATCTTTCAGCCTTTTGCAAAAGTGGGCCTCAAGAAGCACACTGTGTTCTAGCAGCTCCTGCCTGTTATTTACCAACATAGGATGCTTGAGCCGGCCTGTCAGCGCAGCTGTTGAATTTCCACTTGTGACGCCGGTGATCCAGGTTCAGGAGCGGACTCGGGTCGCTGGAGGGCAGGCTGGGTGAGAAGGCTGGCACGTCCCATGACCGTTCACCTTCTCTGGGGAAGGGAGGGGACCATAGCCCACAGCTTGCCTGACTCCATGTGGAAGCTCGGGGTGTGAAATGCCCTGCAGTTGCAGGACGGGCAAGGTCGCAACGTGTGGTGGACGTCAGTGCCTCACGTCATGACTTCAAGGGTTCACACCACGTCGGGGTAGTAATGAGGGAGGAAACTAGCTGCCATCGCTGGGAAGATGGAGTTCGAGGATGTGTCCTCTATGTGCCTCACCTGCCCATCAGCCCCGGGTCTGGCCAGAAATGTAATTACAGGGTGCTATGGGTCCACGCTTGGGGGTGTAAGCCGCGGCTCCATGGGGATCTGGGGGTTGTCAGGTAGGGCGAGAGGTAGGGGGATGTCCACCTTGGATCTCCGGATGGGTCAGGGATGGCAGGCTGGGGAAAAGGATAAACGGCAATTTAAAAAAACAAAACGGATGCTTGCAAAGGATGGGGGATGGAAGGACTTGTAAGGGAGCTCAACTACAATTGATTGGGGGAGAGAAGAAAAAGGGACACAGAGAAAGAAAAAAACTTTCATTTCTCCTCTGTACATAGTTATTATGAACAAGTTTTTTTTTTCTGTTACTGCTACTGTAAATAAATATTTTCAGTGAATTCTACAACTGCTCCTGGTTTTCCCTATGCTTCCTGACCTGTGCCTCGATGACACTCCCTACCTACCAAGCTTTCTCACATTGTCAGTGAGAAAAGTACAGTTACACAAGAACTTGCCGTAACAGCAGATCTTCGAGAGAAGCTCTCGCAGCAGGTAACACACATAGGACCGCGCCACCTGGCGGCAGATCTCGGCAATTCTTTTCTCCAGCAGTACTGATGTGGGACCACCCACCCGACACTGGCACCACCCATGGAGGCAGTCCCCACATGCTCCAGTTCTTGTACGCCAATGACAGGCCAAAAACGAACAGCTGTGGATCAAACAAACGTCACAGAACAAACAAGGGCAAACACAAAGCCCGCAACTGAAAGAATGAAAGTTGGATCACAGCAGAGAGACTTACTCCCAGGAAAGGAAGGGGAGAATCATGCCTGCTGCAAGAGCTTCTCTCAAAGATCTACTGTTATGGTAAATTTTTGCATAACTGTACTATCTTACTTCGAGAGGAAGCTCTTGCAGCAGGTAACACATATAGGACTGATTCCCAAGCAGTAAAAAACTAAAGACAATCCTTGGGAAGGGGAAGTAAACATACAGACATGCTCCCAAGCAGTATAAAGCTTAAGACAACCCTTGGAAGGGGGAAGGGAGAGGCAGACACACATCGGGAGAGAGACCTCTCATGAGATAAGGCCCTGGAGAACCACAAGGCCAAAACCTGCTCGATGCCTGGAACTATATCCAGGCTGCAGTGCCCGATGAACGTGTGAACAGAGTGCCAAGTGGCAGCAGCACAAATGTCAGCCGCCGACACTATCGAGTGCTGCAAAAGAAGCAGCAACCGCTCTGGTGGAATGCGCCCTGACCGCACCCGGAAGAGTTTTCTCACCCTTCTCATAACAGAAGGATATGCAGTTGACCAACCAATGCGAAAGCGTTAAGGGACCTGTCAGCAACAAAGCTGTTCTATTGCCTGGCCTCCTTACTTCTGGACAGGTAACAGCACAAAGCTCTATGTAACATCTAAGGTGTGCAGAAGTGCCTCACCCCTGTTGGTGTTCTGGGTAATAAACCGGAAGTTGAACCGACTGATGACTACCTTAGGAAGGAATTTTGGATTGGTGCGGAGATCCACCCTATCCTTATAAAAAAAATCAGATAAGGTTCTCTACACAAAGCATGAAGCTCAGAAATGCGTCTAGCAGAGGTGACTGCTACCAATAGCAATGTCTTCCAGGAGAGGTAATGAAGCTCACAACTCATGGCCGGTTCAAATGGGGGAAGCGTTGCCTTTCCTGAACAAGCAATAAGTTCCAAGGAGGAACAGGATCCTGAACAGGGGGACAGAGATGCAGGATCCCCTTAAGGAAGATTTTACTACCTCCAATTGAGCCACTGTCCTGTCATGGACGCAGTGATGATAGGCAGAAACAGCGGCCAGGTGTACTTTTATGGAGGAGTAACTAAGACCTGACTCCAAAAGGGATAGCAGGTATTGTAAGATAGAGTTGACCGGACAGAGCAGAGGGTCCACTCTCCTGGCTGTGCCCGCAGACAAAAGCGTTTCCATTTCATGGCGTAAGTGGCCCTGGTAGTGGGCTTCTGCGCCTCAACCAAGATTTGAGCTACTTCGTCAGATACTCCAAATCAGAGCTTCACTAGGTCCTGAGGAGCCAAGCATGCAGGTGGAGGGAGCGTAAGTTGGGATGGACCAAAGCTCCCTGTTGCTGAGAAAGTAGCTGACCCAAGAGTGGAAAGGGCCACTGTCAGACGTCTGAGCAGTGGGAACCAGGTCTGTCTGGGCCACAGAGGGGCTAGCAGGATCATGACCACCCTCTCTGATTGGGCTTTGAGTAGAACCCACTGCAAGAGGGGGAAGGGAAGAAATGCATAAAGGAACCTCCCTTTCCAGAATAGGGACAATACGTCTTGCCAAAAAGCTCCAGGCTCAGGACCGAGTGAGCAGAAACTGGGCGGTTTTGCGTTGCACTGAGATGCAAAAAGGTCCAACTCTGACATCCCCCATCTGGTGAACAGGGTGCCTGTTACTGACTGTAGCAGGGACCACTCACGAGCTAATGGTTTGGCCTAGCTGAGAGAGTCTGCAACCACCTTCAGAGAACCTGGAACATGGACTGCCGATAGGCTGAGCTGATGCTCCATTGCCCAGTCCCACACTCTTATGACTTCCCGACAAAGGGGGTAAGAGTGTGTGTCACCCTGCTTGTTGACATAGAACACCACAGAGGTGTTGTCTGTCTGAACTTGCAGATGCCCGGGCAGTAGGAATGGAGTCAGTGCCTAGAGAGAGTACAGGACAGCTCTTAGCTCGAGCACACTGATATGCAGGATCTCCTCTAGCAGGGACCACAGTCCTAGAGTCCTGTGACTCCCCAGATGAACCCCCCAACCTGTCCCAGATGCATCTGTAGTGAGAATCTGGGTAGGTGTATCTGGCTGGAAGGGGAAGCCTCTGCAGAGAGCTCGCAGACTGCCAAGGCAGAATCTGTTCCAAAAGGAGAGCGCCCAACTAGGAAGGGGAAGGAAGGCCACTAGCACCTTGTTACATGCTAACACAGATGTGGATGTGTATGTGTGGGGGAAGGGGGGGTATTTGAAGCCCTACAGAAGGCACCCCTTTGTGGAAGGAAGAGTGGGAACTCAGTCTGACTCCCCGAAGGTAAGGCAAAACAGATCACCAGTAAAGAACCGGAGTGCCAGGGCAGTGTTAACTAGCAGAGGCTGGCGCAAACAGGAGATTCAGACATGCCAGAGGAGACCTAGAAAAATGAACTGAACCATTTAAGGAATGGTTTAACTATGAATTGAACAGCATGGCTTAAGAGGGAGCCAAGAGGTCACCCCAAGGGGCAGTCAGAAAGAGTTCCCTCATGATAAATTCTACTTGTTCCCCTCTCCTCCTCAATTAAATGAATCCGTTCTGAGAGAAGAACGGAAGGCTCAAAAAATGTTTTTTTTTTTTTTTAAATTAGGCTTTAAGGCCATGAAGGAAGGGAGGAGGAATGAGCAGGAAGGGGGAGAGGCCGAAGGATGCGGCCCATGAGGGGAAGGTGGGCGGGTATCAGTAATGAATGGTGAAGATACAAGAGAAGATCAAGAATTACAGTAGGTACGTAATTTCCATATCTTCCCCTGTCAATCTTAACCATTCATTACTGCTTGGGTGAGTACCAAGCCCCCCCCGAAGAGGGACCAGGAATAACCCTGAGGAAACAAGACCCTCAGCCTCCTGCTGATGAGAAACAGAAGGAAGAGACCCTGGCCTTACAAGACAGGAAGCCTAAGGCCAAGGAGAGCTAGAAGGTATTCCCCGGAGATGAGGAGACAGAGGAAGGCCCTGCAGAAGCCTCCTAGCCCTGGTGGAAAAAAAAGCGGGTCCCTCAGAATGCGGAGCGAATCACCCTACGCCGGGCCAGGGGTGACAATCTTGATAGATGAAGCCATGCCGTCCGCCTAATGCAGATTGCTGTCCCCACAAGCCTGGAGGCCACCTCACTGGCGTCACAGGGTGCCCTTGCTTGGTGCCTTGCCAGCTCCAGGCCTAAAGCAGAGAGGACAATGCTTTCAGGATTGCTCCGTATCAGGCATAGATGCTAGAACCTGAGAAAGCACTGACCATAAATGCCTGTTGTAGGCAGCATGGTGAGCCTGATGTGATGCAATGCACAACACCGCATGAGAGGAAGAGAACACTCTTCGCCCCCACCGGTCAAACTGTAGGGAATCTGAGTCCGGTGGATGGTCGTGCGCCAGGCAGCAGCTCCCGGAAGGAGTCTCTAGGAACTCCAATCCTGAGGGTTGGTTGAGGAGTGTACCTAGAGATTCCAATGGGGCACAATACCTCCTCCTGCAGTCTACCGGGGCCAGAAAAGGTGCGGCTGGAGACTGCCAGGTGTGGATAGATGCCTCCTGGAAAGGTATACGCCAGGATAGCACCACCAGATGTTGGGCACTGAATTCCCCGAGGAATTCACGCATCTGCCGCTCGGTATTGTCTTGTCTGAGAAAGGAAATACTGAGATCCCTAACCATCCTCGATAGGAAGCGCTGATATTCTGTGAAATCAGCATCGGATGAAAGGTGAGCAGAGGGTTCCTCTCCCTCGGAGGAGGGAGTCGAGGAAGGTGAGGAACTCGAATGCCCAGAGGACTCCTTCGGCGGTGGGGAGAGGCGAAAAACCTGCTTGTGCATATACCTAACATATGACGGGAAGGCCTCCACAGAGCCTCTGAACGTCTCCCAGGATAACGGGCCCGTAGGAACGACATGACCTGGAAGAGAGAGGGTGGCTGCAGAGGAATGGGAGAGGAGCACCTACAAGAAGGTAACTGTCCTCTGCTAGGGCTCTGAAATCCAAGGAACAGAGCCCGAGCTGGCGGGATCCTGGATATCAAACCAGGTTGCAAAACGGAACCCTGGGGATGCGAACTCTGGAAGAGCCTGGTGGGGGAATCTTCCCTGTGACACACCTAGGGTTGCAAGGGTCCAGAAGGGCAACCCGCAGCAATGCCACTGGAGGGGTCCCTTCAGCCAAAGAGGGAGAAGCGGGGCTCAGCACTTCGGCTCCTCCCCACACATCGAGGGGTGATTGGGGGAAACTCGACACGCCTCGCCTCTCAACCCCTCAGACTCTGAGGAAGCCCTCCTCCTCAACCTCAGCAACAGGTTCCATCAATCCTGAGGCCCCCCCCAAGGGGGACCCATGGAGACAGAACCCCGACTCCCCCCGAGAAGGTGCGGCAGCACTGGAAACTGCAGCTGCCACAGCTCCCTCTGGGGAGACAGACTGCCCTCCCCGATGGGTTCCAGACCACCCCAGCCTGGGAATCCTCCGAGGAAGATAGTTGGGGAGACTCAGGAATCGGAATGCTGGGCAGCCTGACACCGTGTTCCAGAAAATACTCTGATTCTGAAGAATTGGGGAGTCAGGTCGGGTCAACTTCCGAATCGTCTGCCTCCGAGAAGGAGTCAACCAGAAGGACCTCGATGCTGGCCACCCCAAGAGTCCCTTGAGAAACAGCACTGCTAATGGCGTCTGTGCCATGCACGATGCCATACAGTCCCAGCACATCACCCACAGCTCCAGAACCCGGCCTTGATCCGCTCATGGCTCTGGCTAAGTCCGCGGCACAAGAACCCAACACGGCGCCACTCACGGAGTTGACTGGACCTATGGCACCGAAAGCCCACACGGCGCCGCCCCAATCACCAGCACCGCAGATGGCGCCAAGATCAGAGACGGCGTTGAGGGTCCACCAATGCCGGACCCAGAAACCGTGGGCCGTGACACTGGGACAGCCTGCACCTCCGAAAAGGTCACTGCTGAGACGGTGTCCCCAGGAGGGACCACGGCGTTCCTCAGACACGGTGAAAGAGGCCTCCTCCTCGGCAAGGCTGGAAGATGAGGAGACCTCACCAGACCGTATAGGCCTGGGACGGGACCCGAAGGAAGAGCCTGGAGACCTGGCCTGGGAAGCCTGAGAGAGACGCCATCCTCCAAAAGTCGTCAGGGCCTTGCTGATTTTGAACGCGCAGACTTCGAGAACAAGGCACTCCATCAAGAAACAGGCATCACATCTGTCCATATCATGGTTAGGTCCCAGGCACCGAAGGCAGACATCATGTCGGTCCGTAACGGAAAAATGCCACAGGAGCACCGACGTATGGGGGCACGGCCCGCTTTCGACTTGCGGCTTAGCTCCCGAACCAGACATGATGCGAAATTAACTATGACACAGAAAAGCTCCTGGCACCGTTAAAATATTAAAGAAAAGAATGGTCTTACTGGCAACAGTGTCAGGAAAACGAACTGAGACGGAGTCGTTGAAGTCTTAGAGAGAAGGCCTAACGGCGTAGCACTGTCGAACTCGCGCAGCAGGTGTTGCCTCGGCACGAGAAACAGAACTGAGATGGAGGAGGATTCTGGGCGCCTAATGGCCGCCCCTCACACACCACGTAGTGCGTCACTCTTCTCCCCCCCCCCAAAAAAAAAAAAAAAAAAACCCTCCCGTAGTGGGTGCGCACCTCTGGCTTACACCCAAGCAGTAATTAAGATTGACAAGGGAAGATAAACAACCTCCCACCAGCTCTTCTGACGACAGGTCTGGGAGAGGGGCATCGCTCAGATAGGTTGAAGGAGGGCGGCGGCAGAAGGTCTAGCCTGTTTAGAGGAGGTTGAGGCAGCACCCCAGGACCCACCTCTTTGACCAAAGCCTCCCCGCTGCGTGTGAGACTGAACATGCAGCTGCTGAGGCTGATGTTCCCCTCTGCCACGAAAATGGGGCTGGCGAAAACGCTCCCATTTTGGGTGGTACACAGACTGCACAGAACGGACGGCCTTTCCAGAGTCCTGCAGTTTAACAATGACCTTCTCTGTGTCTTCACCAAAGAGCACAGAGCCTCTGAAAGGGGCGTCCAGAAGGGAAGTTTGAACCTCTGGGTTGAACCATGAGACCCAGAGCCAGGAATAGCGCCGAAGACAAATTCTGGTTGCAGCCGCCCTCGCTGAGGTGTCCGCAGAGCCATACACTGCTCGGAGGACGCAAGTACCCACATCCAAGCCCATCTGCAACAGCTTTGCAAGCTCTGCCTTTTGAGGGCAGTCGGGCATGCCTTGCAGGATGTCCAGTCCTTGGTGCCAAAGAGCGTTCTGGAACTGGACCATGTGCGTCAAAATTGAGGCTATGTATGCTGCAGGTGGCAGACGAGTATACCCTATGCCCTAAAGAATCCAGCTGCTTAGACTCCCTGTCTGGCGGCTGGGTACTTGGGTGCTTCGGCCTCTGTGAACGATCGTGTGCAGCCGATATAACCATGGAATCAGTTGTGGGATGTTCGGCTAAGTAAGAGTGGTCCTTGGGGTCCCAGTACAGACAATTTGCCTTTTTGGGGACTGCAGAGGACACGTGTGGATGCTTCCAAGTGGCAAGGATGACGTCTTGGAAGGTATCCACTAATGGGGGGGATAAACACTGGCTTGGGGTCCTTCTGGCGCAAATACTTTGCCAGACGCAAGTGTTCGAGGCCCATGGCCTCTGTATTCCATCCCATGTTCTCCTGTATGTGCCTTATGACCTCCGTAAAGCTGGGGTCATTGGGCGGAGACTTTGGCTGGTCCTCTGCATCTCCAGGAAGCGAACCAGGGTCAGAATTAGAGTAGGAAGGCTCCGATTCTCCATAGGCCTCTGAAGAAGAGGAGGAGGAGGAACGTCATCTCCTCTTCCTATGTCTGAATCTTCTGGGTGAAGGAGAGTGGGAGGAGGAGGAAGGAGATCTGGTCCTCCTGCACTTAGTTTTGTGCTTCCTGGGGCTAGTGGGGGTTTTATCCTCCTCATTCCCAGATGGAACAGGGGTGACCTGAACATGTGGCTCAGGGCTGACAGGAGGAGGCTTAAGAGTAGGAGCAGGAGGAGACACCAAATCCTGCTTAACAGTCTCCCACCAATAGGTCAGAAGTTCTTTAACCCGAGACATGCCCAGCCTTGGTGAATAAGGTTTTGGAGGTGACATTGGTTGGCCTTCTCCCGAACCGGCGTCAGCTGGATTCGGCATTGGTCTAATGGGTGACATCGCTGGTACCTCCGCAGTACCGTAGTCGGGTTCCAGCATCTGGGTGGACCGGAGTATGGTCCCCAGGAGATGTCGGGCTGCTGACGGGGGATATTGGGGGGGGGGGGGAGGAGAGGAGAATCAACAACGGCCGTGGTATGGTGGGTGGCTTATCTGGTGCCAGGAGGAGGAACAGAAGGATGCTTCTCCGGCGTCGGGCCAGAAGCCTCATCCAACGGACGTCCCTTGACAGGAGAAGGGTGGGGACGGTCGGAGCACGAAGAGGTCTTGGCTGGCCTATCAAAAGACTTGTGGGGCTTGTCCGAGGGGCATCGGTCGGCCCTGTAGATGGACGCCGGTCAGACTTGTGCTTCAGCAGCAGGGACGAAGCCCTAGAAAAAGAGTGCCCCACTGTCTGCTTGGACTCTTGGGGATTGACCGAGGCAGATCAGGAGGAGAACTTACCCATTGCCGCTGTGGAGCCGGTGTCGGAAGACCTCTTAGGCACCAAGGGGCCGGAGTTCGAGGGCCTTTGCCCGCTGCAGAACCCGGTGTCCAAAGGCACTGCCCCATTCTTGGAACCAAAATCGGGGCCTGATCTTGATAGGCTGAAGAGAAGTCCCTTTGATGTAAGAAGCTGAGGCGGGAGACTTAAGGGAGGTAAGCCGGGCCTCATGACTGGAGGAGCAGGAGCAACCAGCGGACTGGGAGCTGGAAGACCTGAATCTGGAGGCGAGCGATCCCAGTCCCAGTGGTGGCGCTTCTCCTTTCTATGTTTCTTGGATGGAGAGGGGGAACGAGATTCCCTCCCGGGGGAAGTCTCCTGCTGCATCTGGGCCAAACGTTGCTGGGCTAGGTAAGCCTGGAGAGACTTCTATCTCTGAATCGTGGTCCGGCTGTTGAAGGCCTGGCAATGGGTACAGGCGCTGGTGTTGTGGTCTGGGCCCAGGCAAAAGAGGCAAGCCAAATGTCCGTCCTTGGAAAGGATCTGCTTCCCACATGAGCACTTATTACGGTGCCCGGTCAGTGGAGAGGACATACGTCTAAGAATCGCTGAAGCGAGACAGAGAAATAACGGTTTTAAAGCTGAGGAACTGGTTAGAGAGCCAAGAGCTAACACACTGCTGTGGCGGGTAAGAACTGGAGCACGTGGGGACCGCCTCCTGCCTTTATACTGGGTGACGTCGGGGGTGGAGGCGACATCTGGTGGGCAATCCCACGTCAGTACTGCTGAAGAAAAGAATTGCTGAGATCTGCCTCCAGGTGGCATCAGTCCTATATGTGTTACCTGCTGCAAGAACTTCCTCTCAAAGTAAGATGGTCTTTGCTGACTTTATCAGGAGTGTTTACAACACATTTTGGGGAGGGGGAGATGTAGACGAAACTGATGCTTAGTGATTATATAAAATAAATCATGGGACAGTGTAATGACTCAAATTTAATACACACCCTCAGTGTGAGATGCTACATAAACCCTGAGAGCGGTTTAGGTAGTATCACACACCTCGGGTGTGTATTAAATTCTTGTAATATACACCATCCCATGTATTAGTCTATATGTATAACCCCCACACCTTCTCCCTACCTCAGCCCCACTCACATTCCAACCAAGCTGCCTTCTCTCTTACCGGCTCCCCTCCCTGTGGAACCGACTTCCCTATCCTCTTTGCTGTTCCCCCTCTCTCTAAAATACCTACTTAGGCTCCCCCCCCCAGACTCCTTGCTTCCCTTTCTCACCTTAGCCACCTTGCTCCCTCTGACCGAAGGCTCCTACTACTGGAGTTCCCCAATTCCCTTTCCCTGCTCGCCTTTCCTGAATGTGCAAAACCTCACCCAACATGACCTTGTATTAACAATGTTGTTTTAGTGTATGCTTCTCAATTCTGTATCCATTGTAATCTGCTTCCCTGCACTGTTCACCAAAGGAATTATGTACTTGTTTTGCTCTTCTGATATATTTTGTCTGTATGGGTAATCCCCAGGGTTGCATCTGGAAACGAGCCTTGGCTCAGTGTGCCTTTCCCGGTTATTAAACTCTTAAGTAAATAAATATGTAATGGCTTTTTGTGTTTCCTTCCATTGTAAACTCTATTTAACCAATTGTTTTCTGTGTTGTTTCCAGATTGTAAATGGAAGTAACATTTTCTAAGTGAAATAATGTGTTCCAAGTGAAATTAATGATTTATCCCAAAACAACAAATACATATGCTCAATTTATTCAACACTGGTGTAGTAGATACAAGTTGCGTAGTGGTTAGCCCTATTGTGTATGGAGTTCAATACACAGCATTTTCTTGTTGTAGAACAGTTCAGAGGCCATGAAAAGGTGTTGCTGTAGCACTGTGCCAACGCTGAAACTATATGGTAGTTTTTTTTTACCTTTGAAACATTTGCTTACTATGTTTTCCTAGTGCCCTCACAGGGCTCTGCACAACACATTCTCTCGTTTCACTGTTAAAAATTTCAGCTTCCACCTTTTGTTAAGTGATTACCTAAACAACGACCGTGGCCTGTTTTTAACAAAAACTAGCATATCAGGAGATGTTTTATACAGAGCAGATTTTCCAGCAAGATGCCACTGTAGCAGTCATCAAATACTTCATTGTCCTGGATTAGTTTTTTTTTTTTTATATAAATATCTTTCACACATTATCTCTCCAAAAAAAAAAAAACAGTCCTTGAATCAAGTTGGGAGGATGCAGGGAGTTAGAGCAGTGAATGGAGATAAATGAGCTGAATGAGATTGGAGGTGCAAATATTGTATGATTTTTCAAACTGCAATCTGATTTTTTTTTGTCTTGATTTCTTCACACAGTTAATCGACACGAAACATCTGGCTTTACAGGAGCTGGTGTCCTTTTGCACAGTTTGTTTTTCACAAAAATAAAATTAAGCACTTAATTATCTGAAACAGATATTCACCACGCCTGTCATTTTGTGCCCTTGTCCATTTGGGTACTGGTGTCTCCGATTCTTTAATTCTATAGTACACCTTCTCTGAAGAGTAGAGTGCTCCCTGGACACAGCCCATTTTTGTCTTTTTTATTAACATGTCTAAGGCAGGAATACTGTAATTTTCTTTTTTAATTAATGACAGTAATAAGAAGAAGGTGTTAAAGAATTCCAAAAACCCTTGTAGTGCTGGGTACCCTGCAACTTGTAGCCTATGAAATACAGTAATTTGGAACCAGCCTGAAACTTCAACACACTCTAGTGAGGGGGCTGGCTGGCACACACATACTGGTCTATTGTCATTCGGTGCCAGCAAGAGACTGGGACACTAAATGAATAACAGTGTCACAGCCTCCCTCACTAGTCATGCTGGCAACACATCAGGGATCCAAATTACTACCCCCCCCCATCTTCTTTTCAAACTTCTCATTCATTAAAAATGTTCGTTCCAGTGGCTGCCTTCCCTCACTGAACAAATTCGAAGAGGATGAGCTGCCGAGTGCATCTGAAGAGCTCCCTTTTACCCTGTGCAGCCTCAGTCCTAGCGACACTGCAGCTGGCCCCAAGGGAAAGAGGCAGCCTCTGTTACAGAGCTACATTCCTGGTGCATGTACAAATGACAACCCCATTGTTTCTGTCTTGGCTAGTACTACTGTACTAATTTCATGGAAGGAGAATGTGCGCAGCTATAAAGCAGAAACAGAGCTCAGTATTTGCACCCAGTAGGGAACACTGTCAAGACACAAGGTCTACATAAGCTGCTCTTCATCAACTTTGTGGGGCCCACGATGTATACTACTAGTCAGTTGAGTATTGGTATACCATTTTTTTCCCTTAGGTTCAAGTCCAACACAGGGGAAAATGGGTAGATAGCACCCCACACTTTTAGCTTAAAAGAAAAAATTCTGGCTAGCTCCATGCTGCTGAGTGATGAGGCGCCCGCTTGGTACGCTGCCGATCTGGGTTCATGCCCAGATGCCAGGAGCAGAGACCAGCAGGGAGGGTGACAGAGGGAAAGCCCAGTGGAGCTGAGGGTTGAAGTGCTGGACACCACAACTTGCGCTACACCAGTGACCTGGGTTCATGAATGGACTCATGTCGTTGGGGAGCCGGCATGGGGGGGGTGGAGATGGGAGCAGGATCAATCTGCCTAATGGCGGCTCTCCTCCCAGGGAGGGGGGTCACCTTCCCGTAGTCCCGCCATCTCTGGGTGGAGATCCAGTGGTGGCACAGGCGGGTAATGGGTGACCGGTAGGGTGGGGTGTCCCGCAGTGCGTGGCACGCGCATACCTCCACATGCACACGCTCACACCAAGGGTGTGAAGGTGGGGAAAAAACACTAAAATAAAAGGGAGGGTGATGTCCACGCAGATGCCCTCCTCCCGGGAGAAAAGTGCTGCAGAGCACCATTTTGAGAGCGACACCTGGTGGTGTGCAGAGCCTTGCTGGTGTGGGTGTCCATACACTGGCTGGCTTCACCTTCAGTGCAGTGTCACAGTGCATGCTGCTGGGGTGTGGAAGGGGCCCAGAATATGGAAACAGCACCGGTCTTGGCCTGCCAGATGACAGCTGTTAAGTCCCCCATGCCACTATCCCTTAGCGCACCCACCTGCCCTCCCAGTCCTGCATGCTTCAGAGGAACCCTCAGCAATACTACATCCCCTGGCAGGCATAAGTGGGACCTTCCAGAGACGCAGGGACAGCCTGGGGAACCAGGTGGCAGGAAGTGGCAGCAAAGGGTGAGACTAGCAGGTAGAATCGGACGATGAGTAGCCACATGGGGTGGTGGGTCAGGGGGTGCAAGGAGCAAAAAAAAAAAATTATTTTATAGCAAAGTTACCACGGAAGTTGCATGTATCAGTCTAGAATATTAGTATTTCAGGCAGCAAAAATGAGTCAGCTAACAGATCACCAAGATAAACATTTCTTTGCAGTCAGAACCTGGGACACACTGATAACATTAGAGATCATCATTATAGTCATGGAAACTTTGTATAAAGTGACTGGGATTTTTAAAGTTATAAATAAAAAGTATAACGTGGTTAAATGAGCAAAACAGGTTACTCACCTGTAACAGTAGTTCTAGGAGTGGTATACGTTGTTCATCCACACTTATTGGCATGTCCCTTTCCCCTTTAAGAATTGCCGGAAGCCTTCAAGCTGGCTCCTCCCACCCATGCGGGTGGTATAACCCTCGGCTCAGCCCCATGACGCCAGATCTTAGCCCGCTGGAAGCCAGGTTTGTGCGTCTGCAGCCGGGTGGGTCCGTGTGAATGAACATATACCACTCCTAGAACTACTGTTACAGGTGAGTAACCTGTTTTTCTAGGTTCATGGATATGTTGTTCATCCACACTTATTGGCAGACTCCTAGCAGTTTTCCGGGAGGAGGGAGGCAAGGTGCAGACTCCCACTGATACTCACTTGGGAAACAGAGATTGGAGAACTGAGGCCCCAAAACCAGCATCCTGGCATGACTCAAGGCTGATGTGGTAATGGGTAATGAAGGTGTTTGACTTCCAGGTAGCAGCCCGAAAGATTTCCTGGATAGGGATGTCTCTGGAAGCAGCCACCGATACAGCGGTATGGCGGGTAGAATGACCTCTTATCCCTCTGGGAGGCTCCATGCCCGCCTAACTCATAGCACAGACTTATGCAAGATGTAATCCACCTTGCAACAGTCCATTTGCTACAGGTCTGCAGAAGTGGCTTCAGCATAGGTGACAAACCTCTCCCCGAATTTCCACTGTCCTCTCCTTATAATAGGAGCAAGCTCGTCTCAGGTCCAAAGTATGGAGCCTGTACTCGAGCTCTGAGGTGTAATTAGAGTAGTATACTGGCAGAGTAAACACCTGGTTAAGGTGAAACTCTGACCACCTTCAGAAGGAATTTTGGGTGGGGGCACAGGACAACATTGTCCCTGAGAAAGACGAGATAAGGGGAGTCCACCGAAAGCGCCTGGAGCTCCCCTATCCTTCTGGCAGATATGATAGCCACCAGGAAGGCAGTCTTCCACGACAAGTGTGACAACGCACACTTGTGCATTCGTTCAAATGGCTTGCCCATGAGCTTTGCCAGTACCAGCAGTTGATCCCACGGAGGTGGAGGTTCACGCACTCGAGGGGATATGTGATCCAGGCCTTCCAAAAAGCGCCTGACCACTGTCTCCTGCACCAACGCTGGCTGACCAGCCCACACCCGATAAGCAGAGATGGCTGCCAGGTGAACCCTAAGGGTCGATGACTGAAGACCCCCTTTGGAGAGAGACCAAAGGTAGTCGAGAATGTTAGCCACCGGACAGGACAGAGGGTCCAGGCCCTTGCCCTGACACCAAATGGAAAACCTTTTCCATTTGAAGGCATAACATTTCCTGGTCGATTCCTTTCCTATTGGAGGGGGCGCATGTGCCACAGGGCCCAATGGACCACAGAGGTGCACGCCGCCATGTAACCCAGAGGGTGCAGAAAGTCCCAGGCAGGGCGCAATTGTCCAACCAGAAATGATTGGACAAAGGAGGAGGGAACCTCGGCCCTGTCCACCGGGAGCAAAGCTCTGCCCCGATGAAGCACATCACCTGAGAAGGCACAAGTTCTGATTTGGCCTCACTGATCAAGAGGCCAAGTTGGGAGCAGGTCTGGAGGGCCAGGTCTCTGGACCTCTCCACCTCCTGCTAGTGGGACCTGCTAAAAGCCAATCGTCAAGGTAGGGGTAATTTCTACCACCCCCCCCACCGACGCTTGAGATGGGCTGCCACTACTGCGATGCATTTGGTGAAGACCCGTGGGGCCGATGACAGGCCGAACAGCATGGCTCGGAACTCATATAGGGTCCCTTCGGCACTGAAGCGGAGGAACTGCCAATGAGACAGATGGATTGGGACATGAAAGAACACATCCTGCAAATCCAGTGAACAGAACCACATGTTTTGCTCCAAGGATGGTATGATCTGGGACAGAGTGACCATCCGAAAAGTGCGTGACCTGAGATACTGATTCAGGTAGTGCAGATTTAGAATGGGGCGCCCGCCCCCCATCCGCTTGGGCACCAGGAAGTACCTGGAGACAAAGCCTGGGTCTGCTGGAGAATCCACCACTGGAGCTACTGCCTCCTTGAGGAGGAGCTGAGCGATGTCTTCTCGGAGAGCTGACTGAGTATGGACGGACACTCTTTCCTCCAGAGGGGAGCGGGCTCGGCTTGGAGGGTGCTGCTCGAATTCCAGAGGCAGTCCCTGACTGACCACTTCCAAAACCCACCTGTCCGTGGTAATAACGGACCAGGCAGAAAGAAAGTGGCGGAGCCGGCCCCGCACGGGAGGACCCAGAGCTGGTTTGGCGGGAGAGGGGGTGGCAGCCCCAGCCCTGTCACTGAGCAGGCTTGGAGGAGGATGATCCAGGACCTGAACCTCGGCCTCCTTTATGGTGCTGGGAGGGCCCGGGCTTGGGGCACCAAGCTTGAGCCTGCTGCTGCTGTTGCTGCTGCCCTCCTTTATTTTTATTTATTTATTTATTTTTATTTAGTTTTTGTTAACCGGGTAGGTGCACTAGCCATAAAATGACTATTTTCAGGCACGACCGGAGAGTACAACAAAAGGAGAACAGTTGAACAACAGCAACATGGGTACAATAGTACAAATAGAGGAACAGTACAGCAGTGCTACAAAATACAATGGGTAGAAACAACAAAAATAATGGCAAGCATTATACAGATAATGGCAGTAAGATATATAATAAGTGCAGAAACCATGGACCCGACCTGTGGAGTGAAAGGGTTAATAAGATAGTAAGGTTATATAGAGGGAACTGTGAGGAATGTTCAGATATAACAAGAAAGACTGACAGAAGGAAGGTTAGGGGTGGTAATTGGCAAAACAACAGTGGATGGTCAGCAACAAGGTTCAAGAAGGAAGAGAGCTAGTAGTCAAGAAGTTATTTACAAAGAGAAGGAAAAATATGGGAGGCGGAGGAGACAGTCTTGGAGCTGGATTAGAGCAGGGTGACATTACTGGTAAGTCTCAGGAGCTTCAGGTTGGGTCAAAGCATGTACAAGCATCAGCTAAGGATAGATAACGACGATATTCACTTTTAAATCCAAAATGAGACTGAGACAGCTGGAGGTTGAGTGGAAGAGCATTCCATAGCCTGGGAGCAGAGAATTGAAAGGCCCCTGTGCCTTTAGTCGTCCGACATCTCGGAACATAGAGCAAGGATTTGTCAGCTGAACGAAGGCCATCGGAGGATGGTTGAGGGACCAGCAACGCCGCCAGCTGGGACGTTTTTTTTCCCGGATGATCGAGTCCATTAGTGATCCAAGGTAGTATTGTCTACTGGCAGAGGGTGAGAGCCAATTCAGATCCTTATAAAGAAGGCAGTGATGTTTGAGTCGAGGTGACGAAGAGGCAAATAGGCATATATTGTTATAAGTTACGTCCCGTTTTAGTAGGGAGGTTTTATGGGCAGAGGTAAGAATAGAGGCACCATAGGTAAGGGTTGGGAGCAGAATACCTCGGGCAATTGCTAATTTGGCCGAGGGTGTAAGCATGTAGCTTGTTTTGTAAGCTACTCCTAGTTTCGAGTTTACAGCTTTGCACGAGGACTGAATGTGAAGATTAAAGGAGGGTTGCTGTGCCGCAGGGGAAGAGTGCCAAAAAAGGCTTCTTCTGCTGTTTCTTGCCTGAAGAACCTTTAGCAGAAGTAGCGTCCAAGGTGGCACTGGATTGTTCAACACGCTGAAGGTGACCAGCCAACCTGGGCCGAAAAGGTTGGTCCCCAGGAAAGGCACATCAGCTAGTTTGTGCAGAGTATCTGCCAGAAAAGAGGAGAGTCTCAGCCAAGCCCTGCGTCGAGAGGCAACTGCAGCTGCCATCGAGCTAGCACAAGAATCCCAAATGTCCAGGGCTGTCGGAAGCTGCTGTTTGGCAATAGCCCGGCCCTGATCCTGGACCTGCTTGACCATGGTCTGCATGTCCGCAGGGAGGTATGGGAGGACTTCATCCAAAGACCCCAAGAGAGCATGGGAGAAGTGTGTCATGATGACGGCCGAACTCGCCTGACGAAGGCCTAAAGATGAGGCCGCATAGACCTTTCAAGCCGAATAAGCCAAGAGTTTGGATTCTTTTCCGGGAGGTTGGTCAGTGTTAGCAGAACTGCCAGTACGCCTGAACACAGAGGTGGTCACCAGGCTCTCGGCTGAAGGGTGCTCTGTGAAACCCATAATGGACCCCATAGGCACTGCATACTTGCGGGCCATGTGGGCAGATGGAGCTGGACAGGAGGCAGGGCGCTGCCAAAGTTCTAAGGCCGGGCCAACTATGACCTCGGCCACAGGAAAGGCCTCCGTCGGGGTATCCCCTCTCTTGAGGATATCCATGAGAGGGTACTCCGCCTTTTTCTGGATAGGTTCCAGGGGTATCCCTGTAGACTCAGATAAGGCAAAGAATGCCCTGAAAGGACGAAGGACCTTCCTCAGTCTCTAACCCACCAGCAGATTCGTCATCCCTGGGATGAGAATGTAGGCCAGTCTCATCCAAATCAGAGGAATCCGGATACAACGGTCGACCGCCCAGGTCACCTTCGACCCACCGAGGGTGGTCTGGGGTGACAGTGACCGAAAGATGCCGGGGAAGCCCAGTGTCTGGTCTATCTTCCTTAGAAGGAGCCCTTCCCACAGACTGCTTGGGTGGTGGTTCCACCATGATCGGTGGAGAGACCGGTTTAGGCTGAACCGGAGGTTTCGCAGACTCCGCGGGTGGCACAGCCGGCTTCATCGGCTCCGAAAGAGTCTGCTTCGGCCTAAGAGGCAAAAGCCAAGTAATGGCCGGTGTGGAAGCCGGGCTCGAATTGTGCCCGGACAAAATCAGCTGTTGCCACATGAGGTCCTCGTAGTGCGGACGGAGTTTCTACTGGAGCCTCTCCTCGTGTGAGGAGGACGAGGACAACAGATGGTGTCGCCTCTTTTTTGAGCGCTTGTGGCTCTTCCTCGGCCTGTCGGTCGAGGGGGTCCTAGACCTCGATCGAGATCGGATGGGCCGATTCGGTCGCTCGGGAGACACCGGCGGGACTGGTGATATCCCAGGGTTGGGGACCACTTCCTCAATGGGATTCCCAGCAGGCTGGGTCTCCTCATTGGGGGAAAAAAAGGACCAGAGTCTGATTAAGAGAATCATCGACCGGAATCGGCGACAATGGGTCAATCGGGTCAATGATTATTTCAATCTCGTCGATCGACACTTTGGTAGACTGGCCAGCCAGCAAAGCCAAGAAGCCAGCGGCCGAAGAGGCAATTTCGTCCTAAGTCAAGACAGCCGGTTCCTGGGACCGAGATCTCTCCCAATCCCAAGAATGTCTTTGCTGAGACGAAGACGATCCCGGGTCCTTTTCCCACTTACGGGACAGAGAGGAGTGCATGCCCGCAGGACCCTCTCCTTTAGTCGGGACAGACTGGCACAATTCTCGGAAGGAACCAGAGAAGGTGGAGCCCAGGTTGAGTGGAACGAAGAAGCTCTGAGAGGAAGCTTCCCCGGCACGAGCCACTTCCTCCTCGAAGGCTTGCATTTGTTCCAATTGCTCAGTGGATCCCGGAGTCGCGGAAACCGCCCACCGAGCCTCCTTTGATTTCACCCGAAGGTTCAGGTTTTCCGGCCTCCCCAACTTCAGGTGTGCGAGACAGTCATCGAGGATGTTAGGGTGAAATGCAAGACAAATCGCACTTCGAGGTGTCATGGTCCACACCCAGGCAATAGATGCACGCGGTTGTGGGGATCGGTGCGCGACATTTTCTGGCCGCACAAATGGTGAAATCCAGGACTTGTCTTCCATAATCGAACATAAATAGTCACGATCGCCAATGCGAACTAGACGAATTTTTAGAATAACCGGAGGTTTTAAAGCCAGGGCCTACAAAATGCGGGAGCACGAAGGAGGCAGCCTGAATCTTCCAGTGGAAAGGAAGAACTGGCATCATGGGGCGCAGCCAAAGGTTATACCACCCAGGTGGGTGGGAGGAACCAGCTTGAAGTCTTCCAGCAATTCTTAAAGGGGTAAAGGACATGCCAATAAGTGTGGATGAACAACATATCCAAGATCCTAGAAACATGTTTCCATTTTCTTTTATTCTGTTGGTTAATCATGTTATATTGTTTGTAAGTGTTTTGTAGAACCATGTATACCTAGTGATCTTCATTCAGGATTGTACAGTTATGTAAGAACTTACCGTAACAGCAGATCATTGAGAGGAGCTCCTGCAGCAGGTGACACTGGTAGGACTGAAGCCGGCAGGCGCCAGGAGCCCACAGAAAATGTCTAGCTAGCAGTACACAGCAGGGGACCACCCCCTGACATCGACCGGCCCCCGTCACGTACACAATAAAGGGGGCAGTCCCCCAGTGTCATCTTAGTTCTCCCACCGGAGACTCCGGCACAGATGAAAAGCTGGATGGAAAGTCAGGGATGCTCCTCTCAAGGAGGAGGTCAGAAGGTCAAGCTGCGAATGCAGAAGGATTCCTCAAGGGGAAGGTGGGTGGGAAGCAGCACCTGCTGCAAAAGCTCTCCTCAAAGATCTACTGTTACGGTAAGTTCTTACATAACTGTGCTATCTTACTTTGGGAGTGAGCTCTTGCAGCAGGTGACACCAGTAGGACTGAGTCCCGAGCAGTAGAGGCCTTTGGCTCAGGGCAGATGAGGTAGAGGGGAGAAGACTGAATCCTTCATGAGAGAAGTCCCGGCAGGACAGCAAGGCCAAAGCCTGTCCTGTGCCTGGAAGCAATGTCCAAGCTGTAATGCTTAATGAATGTGTGGACTGAACCCTAGGTGGCAGCTGCGCAGATATCTGCAGCAGACACATTCCTCAGAGAGGTGAAGGAAGCCACAACTCCCATAGTGCAGTGGCCTTTTACCGGGCCCAGTAAAGGCTTATCGTATTTCTGGTAACAGTAGACAATACAATTAACCAGCTACTTGAAAGGGTTTGTTTAGAAACAGGTGACCCTAGCATCCGAAAGAAAAACAATTGGTCGGATTGTCTGGAGCTCCGAGTTCGAGTCAAATAACAACGAAGAGCCTGGTGGACATCCAGAGTATGAAGGAGGGGCCTCCCCTTGGTTTCAGTGCTCTGGGTAGTAAATGGGTAGGTGAATGTCCTGATTAAGGGTAAACTCAGACACCACCTTTGGTAAGAAAGTACAGTTACGTAAGAACTTACCATAACAGTAGATCTTCGAGAGAGGCTCTTGCAGTATGTACTAATCAGTAGGACTAAGCCGAAAGGAGTCAGGACCACAAGAAAAATCTTCTGGCTAGCAGTTCCTGGCGGGGACCGCCCCCTGGCATCAGCGGACGTCAGATAAAAGGGGCGGTCCCATGCCTGCCCTCCAGCTCTCCCACTGGAGGCCAAAAGGCGTGACAGGAGACAAGAAACAAAGCCCCTAAGAAAAGGGGAGAAGAAACTCAGGGCGATGGAGTGAGGGAAAGCAGTACCTACTGCAAGAGCCTCTCTCGAAGATCTACTGTTACAGTAAGTTCTTACGTAACTGTACTATCTTACTTCAGGAGGGCTTTTGCAGTAGGTACTAACCAGTAGGACTGAGCCCCAAGCAGTTCTGAACAAAGAAGCCAGGGAGGACGACAAAGTAAAACTGTCCCCAGAAGACCTGGCAGGGATGTCTCATGATAGGATACCCTGCAGGACCACCAGACCGAACCCCGCTCTGCGGCGGGAGGCAACATCCAAGCTGTAGTGCTTGGTAAAGGTGTGGACGGAGGTCCAAGTAGCGGCATCACAAATCTCTGCTGCTGAGACTCCTCTGAAACAAGCGGCCAAGGCCACCATGCCTCGAATAGAGTGCCCCTTCACCTGGCCTGGATGAGATTTGTTGTACTTGCTGTAACAGAAGGAAATACAATTGGCTAACCATTTGGAGAGACACTGTGGAAACAGGGTGACCCTCCTCCTTTGGAGCAAAGGAAACAAACAACTGATCAGTCTTCCTGAGATCCTTAGTTTGGTTGGTGTAATACCTCAAGATTCTGTGCACATCCAAGGTATGGAAGAGATGCTCTCCCCGGTTGGAATATTCCAGGAAAATGACCGGAGGTTCAAATCGACTGGTTGAGTGTGGATTCCGTTATCACCTTGGGGAGGAACTTAGGGTTAGTCCTCATGGCCACTCGGTCCCTATGAAAAACCATACAGGTACATCAAGGCCTGGAGCTTGGAAATCCTCCGAGCGGAACTGATGGCCACAAGGAACAAGGTCTTCCAAGACAAAACATCGCAAATCCGCCTCCGCGGCTGGCTCCACGGGAAGCAGCGTGAGATTATCCAGGATAAAGTTAAGATCCCACAGGGGGGCTGAATTTCGAATGGGAGGCTTCAAATGAAGGACCCCCTTAACTCACTGCCTCCACAGGAGCTCTCTGAAGTTGCACCACTTGTCTCCTGTATACTGTTAATAGTAAATCCTGGGCCTTTCTAAGCAAAATCAAGCTATAGTCAGCATGCCACAAACAAATCCCAATAGCTCAAAAACCGTAAGTGCTAGACACAAAGTATGAGTGGCAAAGTTATTCAGCACAAAATTTCCTTTCCAGTGGTGGGATGCAAATAATAACATGTAATTTGGTTTTTTTTTTCTATGCTGGTTGAAACAGCAAAAAAAAAAATGTTTTCTCACTAAAACAGGCAACATAAGCCATACACACCATACCATAAACAAATATGAATAACTCCTAGAGTATACATGATATACACAGAATATCAGTGGCAAAGTTGTTCAGCACAAAATTACCTTTTCAACAGTGCTATGCAGTCAAATATATATTATATTCTGTTATGCTATATAGTAAAATATATAAGTGACTTCTCCAGACGTTGCCAGGACGCACAGGAAGTCAGTAGATGACTTCTGTAGGCATTCTCAGGACACACCAGTGTATTTTACTGATGCCTATAGGCGTCGGCTAGGAGACAATGAGTTAAGGAAAGTCTTGGAGACCTGAAGTTGGGCCACCGACTTGTCTCCCAGAGGGAGGTGATAGGCTGAAATGGCCAAAAGGTGGACCTTGAGGGAGGAGTAACTTAGACACAGGTCAAACAAGTACCTGAGGTAGTCCAGAATCCTAGCCACAGGGCAGGAAATGGACTCCAGAGACTGGGATTCATCCCAGATCGGGAAGCGCTTCCACTTCATGGCACAGGTACATCTGGTGGAAGGTTTCCTAGCCTCCACTAAGATGTGGACTACCTCTGGAGAAACCCCATATCGGGAGGCAGCAAGGTCTGCAAGAGCCAGGCATGCAGATGAAGGGACTTGAGACCTGAGTGCATCAGGGTCCCTTGATCCTGGGTCAACAGATCCTGAGACAAAGGGAGGGGAAGAGCCAGCTGCTCGGAAAGCTGGTGCAGAAGAGAAAACCAGACTAGTCTTGGCCAAGAGGGGGCGATGAGGATCATTCTCACACCCTCCACCCTGAGTTTGTGAAGAACTCTGGGGATCAATGGAATTGGAGGGAAGGCATAAACGAACCTGCCTTTCCAGGACAGACACAGCGCATCCTGCAAAAACACCACCTTGCCTTGGAGCAAGCGAGTAAAAGACGGGAAGCTTGGCGCTGGATGGTGGATGCGAACAGATCTATCTGAGGAATTCCACAGTGGAAGAACAGATCATTTGTGACATCTTGTTTTAACTCCCACTCGTAAGCACTCGCCCACGAATGGCTGAGGGCATCCGCCAAGGAATTTTGAGTGCCTGGGACATGGAGCTCTGTCAGATGAAGACTGAGAACAACCGCTCTTTCCCAGATCTGCATGGCCTCTCAACAGAGGGTAGGACTGGGTCCCCGTTTGTTGAGGTACCAGACAACACACATGTTGTCTGAATGTACCATCACGGGGCCTGGAGGAATGAGGGACTGAAAGGCCTGAATGGCATACAGAACTGCCCTCATCGTGAGTACACTGATGTGTAGACGAGCCTCCTCCGGAGACCAGTGCCCCTGGGCCCAGTGGGACCTGAAATGGGCCCCCCAACTCGGTCCCCGACGTGTCTGTTTTCAGGTTCTGAGAAGGGAGCTCGAGGAAAAAGGGCATTCCCTGAGACAGGTTCTCTGGCAGTAACCACCACTGGAGATCCCCGATCATGGGATCCGAAACGAGGGCCACTAGATCCAGATCATCCACTGCCAGGTCCCACTGAGCTTTGAGGGTCCACTGGTGGATCCTCATATGTAGTCTGGCTAGGGGGACTGTTGGAATGGCTGCCAGCATGGAGTCCAAGGAGTTGGAGGACCATCCAGGCAGGGACGTGTCTCCAAGATGCCAGGGAGCGAACTTGCAGGAGCAATGTCTTGATCCAGCCTGGGGGAAGGAAAGCTTTGCCCAACTGGGTATCCAACACTGCGCCAACAAATTGCAAACATTGGGTGGGAACCAAAAGAGATCTGGCCAAGTTGACTGTGATGCCCAACCTGGATAAAGTCTCCAAGGTGAGAGTAAGGGAATGGCGCAGGTCCTCCTGGGAGGGAGCCTCAATCAGCAAGTCTTCCAGGTAAGGATAAACCTGGACTCCCTGGTTGCGCAGGTGGGCTACCACTACTGCTAAACATTTGGTGAACACCCGGGGAGCCGAGGACAGGCCGAAAGGCAGAGCCCGGAACTGAAAAATGCTCCTCCTGATAGCAGAACCGGAGGAACCTGCAATGGGCAGGGTGGATAAGAATATAGAGGTAAGCGTCCTGCATATCCAGGGTGCAGAGCCACAGACCCGCTCTTAAGAGAGGTAGAAGACTCAGAAGCGAGAGCATTCTTAACCTCTTGTAGGCAACCAGAAGGTTGAGAGCGCTGAGGTCCACAATGGGCCTCAGACTGCCAGTCTTCTTGGGCACCAAGAATAAGTGGGAATAATAACCCGTCCCAATGAACTGAGGAGGGATGGGTTCCACAGCTTCCTTCAGCAGAAGAGCATTTATCTCCTCCTGAACCAGAGGGATGTGGTTTGGGGGGGTAAGAAGAACAGGGAGGAGGTCTGTGTGGAGGGGTCTGAGAGAACTCTATGGAGTGCCCTGGAGCAATCAGCTGGAGCACCCAAGTCAGTCGTTATCCTCTCCCTTTCCAGGAGGTGGCGAGAAAATCAACTGCCCACCGGCTCCGCTGGAAGGGGTTCCAGATGGAGAGGGAGAGGCAACGAGTCAGGAAGTAGAAGGCAAGGCGGCAGCTGAAGCTCCAGCAGCTCTACACACCTTGGCGGGGGGCTTTAGCTGTGGACGTAGCCCCTCGTTTGTTCTGGCGACGGGGCTGCCCCATCTGCGTTGCTTTTTGGCTTGCCTACGAAAAGGCTGCTTTTAGCCCTGAGGTTTGTGGTACATGGACTGGACAGACCTCAGAGCTTGACCTTTGTCCTATAGGTCGGTGATAATGTCTTCCATATCCCCGCCGAACAAGACCAAACCTCTAAAGGGGACGTCCATAATGGCTGACTGGACTTCAGAAGCAAAGCCTGAAAGCTGAAGCCAAGAGTGCCTGCGAAGCCCACTAGCAAAGGCAGAGGTACGTCCCGTCGAATCCACCGCGTAATAGGTGGCGCGGGGCATGTGGCGACATGCGGATCTGGCCGAATGAACCAACTCATCCAAATCCTTCTTGATGGAGGAGTCTGGGAGAGAATCTATTTTGGAGAAGAGATGTCCCAAGATAGATTTTTGATAGTCCCCCATGTGGCCCACATAATTGAGGGCTCACATCCCCAGGGTGGAGGAAGAAAAAAAATCTTCCTACCACACTGATCCATAGTCTTAAACTCCTTATCTGGAGGGATAGAGCTGAGATGCTTGGGGTTGGCAGTCCTGTCATAGACAGCACTGATCACCACCGAATCAGCCTTGGGCTGAAGACTCAAAAAGTCCTTGTCCTCTGGGGATTGGTACAACCTGTCCGCTTGCATGCCAAGGTAGCTAAGGAGGAAGGCTGCTTCCAGATTGTAGACACCAGATCCTCGGGAGGCTCCATAAGAGTGGGGGGGAGCCTCAGCCAGGTCTAGATGCTTCACCAGCCTCTGATGTTGCACATCATGGTCGACTGATTTCCAGCTGTAGGTTGCCTGGATCTGCTACAGCAACTCCAAAAAGGAAGGATCCTCCGGAGGAGACTTCGGAGAGTCCTTCGGTTTGGGAGCCTCCAGGGAATGCGGCTCGTCGTCAGGTCCTGAAGAATAGTCGTTGTCAGATTCTGAAGTGTCTGAGGATCTGGAGGTATCCCCATGAGGAAGGGGGAGATCCACCCACCTGGAAAGATCAGAAAGGTGGATATACTCCCTAGGGGGCTGACCTACAGGAAGGACTGGAGTAGGGACTAGGTCTGTTGAGGTGAGCCCTTGGGGAAGACGTCCCTGGTCCGGCTTTGGAGCGGGTGTCGGATGATGTCGGTCCAATTCCAACGTCAGCTGGGACCTGGCTTTGGCCCACCTGGTGGACAAAACCTCCTTGAGATCCACCTGGGGGGGATGGCGGGGGCGGTGGAGGGTAACCCAGTAAGTATAGCACGGGTAACAAAAACCTGACAGCAGAAAACCCAGGCCAGGATAAGCCGGCGTCTGGTATTGTGGCGTTGGGTGCCCCAGCATTGAAAAATGCGGAGTCTGGTAGCCCGGCGTCAGATACCCCACCGGAGGCCCTGACGGAGGGGCAGACGGACCAGGTGTTGGCCCAGCAGGCAGAGGGGCCGGGAAGAATGGCCGGACCCACTGCCCCTGACGGCCCATGCGGAGGGCCTGAAGGCTGGTCACCAGGCGGCAGATTTCCGGAAGGCGACATCAGATCAGCCGGCATTGGATCCGGTGTTGAAGCTGGAACCTCTGATGGCGGAGACAACCCCGGAATCTTGTCCCCCCCCCCCAACAAAAGGAGGAGGGAACGGTGGAGCCCCTGACGGCAGTGGCCTGGAAGGCCCCTGCGGTGAACCCCAGATGTTGGGTGAGACGTCAAGACCAGATGGGGGAACGCTGGCTGGGCACACATCGGGCCCGACGTGCAACTTACCAGCCTTGTCCGGGCGGGAAGCGGCAGAGCTGGAGTCCGACTTACCAGACTCACCCTCGCCACTGGGCTGTATGAGGTTAGCCAGAGCAGGGGTGGAAGCCTCCTTTGCCCCGGAGACTCCCGTTGGACCCGCACGCGAGTCCGATTATGGGGAGACGTGCGCATGGATACCACCAAGGCAGCCGCCGCCGGGGAGTCCCCTGAGGGAAGTAACTGTGAGGACCGTGACCCCATCCGGAGTCTGTGGGGCTGTGGAAGGAGCATCCCGGTCCCTGTGCTTCTCTTTGTCTTTCTGCTTGTGATGGTGGCCCTCAGGAGTGTCTGACGTCTGTCTCAGCTTCTTCAACTCCTTTTCCATGGAGACCATTTTTTGTTTCAAAATGGGGGCTTCCAGGGCCTGCTGCCTTCTTTTCTGGGTAGCGGAGTCGAATTTGCGGCAGTGTTCACACTCTTCCACAGGGTGATCCAGGCTTAGGCAAAAAAGGCACAGGGAAAGACCGTCCTCGTGCGGCAGTTGAGACCTGCAAGAATTGCACTTGTTTTTATGAGACTCAGAAGGCGTAGTGGACGACATGCACAGCTGATGTCGGATAACTTAGGAAAAACGGAAAATTATATTTTTTAGAAAAAAAGACAAGAAACACTCATGTGAAGAGACTGCTAGAAGTGCTGATCTTCCACGAGGCGACTGTGTTGGAGCCGACGGCAGGAAAGAACTGGAGGGTGGGCGTGGGACCGCCCCTATTATCTGACATCCACTGACGTCGGTCAGCTGACGCCAGGGGGGTCACCCACCAGGAACTGCTAGCTAGAAGATTTTCCGTGGGGGGTCCTGACACCTGTCGGCTTAGTCCTACTGGTTAGTACCTACTGCAAGAGCCCTCTCGGAAGTAAGATCTTAGGATTGGTCCGCAAGGACACCCGGTCCTTGTGGAAAACCAAGTAGGACTTACATCAGAGCCTGAAGCTCAGATATCCTCCGAGCAGAGGTAACAGCAACTAAAAGTAATGCCTTTTAAGAGAGAGAAAGTGTAGCTCGCAATCTGCGTCTGGCTCAAAGGGAGGCAAAGTAAGCTTCTCCAAAATGAAAAGAAGATCCCACGGAGGGGATGGGGGTCCCTAATGGGAGGTTTCAGGTGTAATATGCCACGCAGGAAAGTGCGTGACAAGTCCAGTTGTGCCAGGGTTTTTCCCTGTATAGGTGCAATAGGCTGACACCACAGATAAGTGCACCTTTATGGAAGAATAGCTCAGACCCAAGTCAAAGTGAAAGGAGGTACACAAGGATTGAGTTCACCAGACAGGCAACTGGATCTAAGTGGTGGGCGGTGGCCCAGAGGCAGAACTGCTTCCACTTTATAGCATAGATGGCCCTAGTAGCGGGCTTCTTAGTGGCCACCAAAATGTCAGCCACTCTCGCGGAGACTCCAAGGCAGGAAATGGCTAGGTCTGTAGGAGTCATGACTACAGGTGCAGTGATCACAGATCTGGATGGACTAAGGTCCCGCTGTCTTGCTAGAGCAAGCATGAGCTCAAGGGCAGGGGCAGAAGCGGTTATGTCACCAGCTGTTGAAGCAGAGGGAATAATATCTGCCGAGGCCAGAAGGGAGCCATTAGGATCATCTCTGCTCCTTCTGACTGCAGTTTGAGGAGCACCCTCTGGATCAATGGAAAGGGAGGAGGAGGCAGAGAGGAACCTCCCTGTCCAGGAGGAGACAACGCGTCTCACTAGAAAACACCAGGCCCGAGATCTAGCGAGCAGAAACTGGGCAGTCTTGCACTGTGTGGGGACGCAAAGAGGTCAGATTCTGGTCGGCCCCACCTGTCAAAAGGTAATCTACGATGGACTGCTCGAATGTCCACTCATGTGCTCTGGTCCTTGACTGGCTGAACGTCAGACAAGAGATTTTGGACACCTGGGACATGGACTGCAGAGATATCCAGGTGATGATCTATGGCCCAGTTCCATACCCTCACGGCCTCACGACAAAGTTGGTATGATTGGGTTCCTCTCTGCTTGTTGATGTAGAACACCACCGACATGTTGTCCCCGTCTGGATAAGGAGGTGTCCCAGTAGCAGATCAGTCTGCAGGGCTTGCAGAGCATAAAGGATGGCCCTCATCTCCAACACATTGATGTGTAGAGACTCCTCTGGTGTAGACCATGTCCCCAGAGTCCTGCGGTTGTCCAGATGGGCTCCCCAGCCCATTCTGGAAGCATCTGTGGTTAGGGTCTGTGAGGGAGATGTCCTCTTGAAGGGCAATTCCGTCGAGAGGTGAGTTGGTGTTAGACACCATTGGAGGGTCTGGCGGACTAGGTCTGAGACAGACAGGTTGATCCAGGTCATTCTAGCGCTGGTCCCATTGGACCCTCAGGGCCCACTGAATGATCCTCATATGCAGTCTGACCAAGGGCACAGTAGTGATGGCTGCTGCCATGTGGCCTAGGAGTCAGAGTATCATCCTGGCAGGGACCTGCCTGGCGGACGAGATATGTCGGGCGAGACCCTGAAGGCAGTCTTGCTCTGTCATCCGGAAGGAAGACCCTTCCCTGGATGGTGCCCAGAAGGGCTCCTAAGAACTGAAGCCTCTGGCTTGGCCAGGGGGATGACTTCAGCAGGTTTAGGGTTATCCTTAACTCTCTGAAGAGAGAAAAGGTGTTTTTTTTTTTTTTTAACTTCATCGAGAAAAGGTGTCTTTCACAGTGTGGAGTAGATCTTCACTGGACGGGGCCGTGAGAAGCCAGTCATCCAGACAGGGGAAGACAGTGGCCCATCCTGCGGAGGGCTGCTGCCACAACTGCCAGGCACCTGGTGAAGACCCGGGGCACCGATGACAGGCTGAAGGGCAAAGCCCTGAACTGGTAGTGCTGTCCCGGAATTCGAACCTCAGGAATCTTCTATGGGGCTTGGCTATGAGGATGTGTAGGAACGCATCCTGCATGTCCAGGGATGACAGCCAGTCACCCGGATGGAGCATGGGTATTAGGTCCTGAAGGTAACCATTCGGAATCACCTGTACTCTACGAACCTGCTGAGGTCTAGGATGTGTTGTAGGTCCCCTGATTTTTTGGGTACCAGGAAAAAGTGGGAATAATACCCTTTCCCCTTCTGAAAGGCCGACATAGGCTCTATTGCATGTTTGTGCAGAACAGCCTGGATCTCGTCGTGGATAATAGCAGCTTGAGATGGGGAATAGTGAGTGTAGTGGAGGCCTGTCCGGTGGTACCTCCATGAACTCTACTGAGTGCCCCTTTTGGATCATTTGTAGAACCCGCTGGTTGGGGGTAATCTTCCTCCAACCCTCCAGACAGAGGGAAAAACGACATCTGACCACCTCTCCTGCCAGTTCCGCAGGAAGAGAAGGTTCGGAAAGAAGTCAGGTGATGGTATGGGTGGGCAGGGCGGCCTGGGAGGGCTTTGCAGCCCTAGAGCTGGAGCCGCTTGAGTTTTGAGAGGAATGCTTATGGTTGTAACCACCACTCTGCTGCTGTTGTGGTTGGTTTCTGGGCTGTTGGCCTGATTTGCCTAAAAAAACGCTGCCTACGAAAAGGCTTTTATTTAGGCTTGTACGTGGTTTGGACAGATTGGATGGCTTTGTCGGAGTCCTGTATCCTCGTAATGATCTTTTCAGACTCTTTGCTGAAGACACCCGAACCTTAAATGGGGCATCTAAGATGACGGCCTGGATGTCCTGGGCAAAGCCCAAGACTCTAAGCCAGGTGTGTCGCCTGAGACACACCCCTGTGGAGGCCGCCCTGGCTGCCGTGTCTACTGAGTCATAGGCTGATCTGAGAATATGGGTGCCTATGTCTGAGCCTGTTTTCATGAGCTTTTCCAGCTTTGCCTTCTGCGGCAGTCGGAAAGGTCATGATTCATGTCCATCCCTTGTTCCCACAGGGCATTCTGGCACTGCACCATATGCGTGAGGAAATTATGCGATCTAATGGTGCAGGTGGCCGAGGAATATACCTTTCTGCCCATGCTGTCCAGCTGCTTGGACTCCCTGTTGGGTGGTTGCGTACTCAGGTGCCATGGTTTCTGGGACCTGTCATGGGCAGCCATGATGACCACTGAGTCAGCTGTCGGTAGCTCACCTACAAAGGGCTCCTCTCTAGGTGTCTAGGACTTTTTGGGGATTGCCGAGGATTTGGATGGGTGCTTCCATGCAGTCTTTGTCACATCTTGAAAAAAGTGTCCACCAATGGTGGTGCAACAACTGGTTTGCGGTCCTTCTGGCGTAAGTATTTTGCCAGACAACGCCTCTCTGGGTCAAGGTCTTCTGTGTCCCATACCATATTTGCCTGTATGTGCTGCATAACCTCCATAAAGGAGTGGTCATCTGGTGGGGACCTAGGAGTGTCCCTTGGGTCAGGTGAAGGGAGTCCCCCTACTGAGGATTCGGAGGAAGACAGCCTAGACCTCGTACGCCGACACTGGAGTTTATGCAGTTTGGTACAGCGGGAAGAGCTCCGGTTCCTTATCTGGGGTTGGCTCTTTGGCCCAACTGGCCCCTATCCTCCAGGGGAGGGGCAGGTTCCCTCGGGAGCGGAGAATGGTCCCTAGGGATAGGCTCCTCCATGTGGGTGGGCTTTGGTGGAAGGAGATCCCCCTTGATCATATTCCACCAAGAGGAAAAGAGGTCTTTGACCTCAGACAGCTGGAGCCTTGGTTCCTGGTCCAGTGTTGGATGGTTCGACGGGCCCCGCGTCTGGTCCAGTGGTGACATCAGCGCCTTGGATGGTAGCCTGGGGTCGGCAGCCATAGTGTGGGTTAAAGCCGATGGCAGGGTACCCGACGGCGGTCTGCACTTCATGAGTTTGTTGGCCAGTGGCAGGGGCGAGGCCGGTGACACTGGAGTCAAAGTGTCAGGCGCCGAGGTCGAGGGTGCTGGCTTGGAGGTGGCCTGGGAGGGCAGTCGTCGGTGTGGGTCCTCGGCCGATGACCGCTTATCAGACGTCCACTTGTCCGATGTCTGGCCTTTTGGGGGCTGAGAAGCAGACCTCCTGGAAGAGTGATCTGAGCCCCCATGTCTGTCTAGGAAGTTGGCGCCAGTGGGAGTGGCCGACTTGGATGACGTTTTGCCGGTCCGGCAGCAGAGGATCCGTCTCTTGGTGATGAGCTGGCATTGCCGCCTGATTGCCGGCCCATAGCCTGAGAGGATGGCCGGACTTTCAGTGGCTGCAGGGCCAGGCCAGAGGCTCCGGACCCCAAATCCTTGCCTCAAGACGCCCCTACACATGCACTGTCATTTTGTTATTCAATCCCGAAGTCATTTCGCGGTCACTGCGCGGAATCACCTTTCGGAACACATGAACGAAATGACAGTGCCACTGTTCATGAGGTGGGGTCCCAAAAGTCTATTTTGCAAATCTGGGGAAAAATTCCAAAAATGACTGTTACGAGCGCGCGTCAGTAGCGCTTCCACACACACACTGCACTGCAAATTCTAATATTTTCAAGCCAGATTTTCAACATTGCCATTTTTTTTCACACCTCCTAATGAACTGCACAGCTGTCATTTTCACATCCTACCCGAAATGTTTTCACACATGTGACGTGACAATGGCATGCCGTAGTCGTGGGGAAATCAACGTCAGACAGAGTAACATAATCACAGTTACACTGTTCATCAACAAAGGTCCCAAAATGCCTATGTTGAAAATTTGGTTAAAAAAATCCCAAAAATAATTGTGTTATGGGCGCATGCTATGCAGTTTCTATGCACGCTTGTGACTTCAATTTTTCATATTTTCACTCCAGATTTTCAAAATTGCCATTTTTTTTTTTTTTTTTTTTTTAAACACCTCCTCTTGAACAGTACAGCTGCCATTTTTCATATCCTGCCTGAAATATGTTTTCGCACCTGTGGCGCCAAATGGCACACTCGCTGTGCAAAATCACTACTCTGCTAACAAACTGATACTGCCACTGTTCATGAGGTGGGGTCACAAAAAGCCCATGTTGATCATTTGGAGTTAAAATATCAACAAACGCCTGGGGTGTTCGGGTTTACAATCCACATATCTGCTGCTGGTGACAGGCCCTGGCGCCTAAGCCATTGGACGAGGCTTGGGGGGGTTGCAGTGTGACCCATCCGATGTGCTACAGTGGGTTTGAGGGGGAGGACCTGGGCTCTCCCCCCCCCCACTCGGGGGGTAAACCAAGGCTGGATTGGGGGGTTGGTCCACGGAGGTTCCCCTAGAAGCCCAGCACAGTCACAAGGACACCTTGGGAGTCCTGGAAGGAGAGGAATGGGTTACAGTAAGGAAGGGGGCATAAACTGTGTATAATAAAAAAAGACAAAAAACAAAAAAAAAACAACTGTTGTCCAGGTATGAGTTAAAATGTTGATGGCATTTTTTGAGAGAGAGAGAGAGAGAGAGAGAAAAAGACAGTGAGTGAGTGAGTGAGAGAGAGAGAGAGAGAGTGTGTGTGTGTGTCGGAATTTATCACTGGTGTCCTGGACAATATTTTTTTTCTTTATAAAACAGGCTGTGTTGTAACTGTCTAGGGCTGTATGAATGTAGCATGTGTTAAGGAATTGTTATCTCTGTACATGTACAGTCCCTGCACTACCAGCAGCTTCTCCATTGGTATGTAAGGCACTTTGAGATACTAGGTGAATGAAAAGGGCTACACCAAATTAAATTCTGTTCAGTGTTAAACTGCAGGGTACTGCTGTGCATATTAAAGTAACAAGGTCGAGAGGAAGGCACATTCAGGAGTGTGAGGTGAACCACACAGTGTGGAAGGGAGTGCTGTCAGGTCATGTTAACATCTTTGTTTTCGGTAAAAATTCTGTTTATTCACTTTATGACTGGTGGGAATTTACATCCAGTGACAGTACATTCCACCTGGCATCCCCCTACTCCTCCCACATGGGGAGGCCTGCGGCTTACCCCCATGGCACCCTCCCCCCCCAGAACAAGGGGAGAGACCGAGATCTATGTGTGTTCCCTTGAGGAGCGAAGGCCAGGCATTATTTGGCAGGGCGTCAGAGGATCCCCAGCATCATGCTGCTCAATCTCAAAGGGCTTTGTCTTGTTGCTGCAAACCCTAGTGGTGCGGACATATAATGACATTAGCACACATCTGGTGTGCTCCCGACATCTAGACGTCTGCCGCTCCACCAATCCCCGCATCAACGCTGGTCCATGTCGCACCTACTCATAGCCATCGCTAGGGATCGGACTGTTGCCAAGCTTCAGACTCCTCCCTCCTCAGAGGAGAGCTGTCCCTTGGATGCTCATCCACCTCCCCCAGGCCGACCTTCAGATGCACGGAGTTTGCTCCCGCACCCGGCCCGTTGGGACCACAAGTGGTAGCTCTACCACTGTGCTTGCCATGTTAACATCTTTAGTGGCATCTTGGATGACTTTATCCAACACCAAGCTGGGGAAAAACTGGAGAATGATGCGACTGGAGGCCAACAGATGAAGCCAGTGAACCCCTAGATCCCAGCTGTGCTGTTCCGTGGTGCAGTCCTCATTACCAAGCTCCACTGCAGCATTTTTTAGATTAGGTCCCCCAGCCTGGTAAAGAGGGGCCAGATTGGGCCCTGCCACTGGTGGAAAGCCACAGGGCAGGAAGGGTTTCCAGTGGCAGGAGAGGCTCTTCGGATCGACGGAGGACCTGCTGAGCCACTGCAGATTGGGGGTGAACTCTAAATAAATGAAAAAGTGGTACTCTGAAAACCTTTTTGTGGGGGATGCAGTTCCAATTTGCAAAATGCTACACTTGTTTGGGAAGCTTTGTTCTTTGGGAGGGATAATGTTTGAATACAAATGCCCCCTTCCCCCAGTGCTGAAACTTCAAAGAGTGAAACCAAAGTGGTAAATTCCCAGATCCCATTTAGGCAGGTAAGGGATGGGGGGCACTCTTTTTAAAGCAATTACACACCCCTCCCCTACCATATCAAAAAAAGAAGGGGGGATTATTAGCAACCTCTGCTCCGTACTACTGAACCAGTTCTTGCACCACTGGAACCTAGTGGGCGGCAGCAGGGATCTGCAACAGCACAGTGACCCCAGAAGGGAGTTGCTTGTCCCTATGATTTGGGAAAATGATGCAGGACCATTAAAAAAAGCCAACTCCCAACCAATGTATATCTGTTCATAACTTCTCCGTTCTATGCTAGCTCAGCTTCAACATACAGTTTGAGATATGTGCAACACAAAAACAAAAAAGTACAGTTATGCAAGAACTTACAGAAACAGTAGATCTTCGAGAGAGACTCTTGCAGTAGGTAATTACATATAGGACTGATGCCGGCAGGCATCAGGACCTCACGGAAAAATTTCTAGCTAGCAGTCTCTGGTGGGGGACCGCCCCGTCAGATGACAGACGTCATGCAACATCAGTATAAAGGGGCGGTCCCCCATGCCCGCCTTCCAGTTCTTTTCTCGCCAAAGGCCCAAAAGGGCTAGATGAGAGAGAAGCGGATATTTCCCAACCTGGAAAAGGAGCTGAAAAAGCTTAGAGGGATGGAGGGTGGGAAGGTATTACCTACTACAAGAGCCTCTCTCAAAGATCTACTGTTACGGTAAGTTCTTACATAACTGTACTATCTTACTTCGAGAGGACTCTTGCAGTAGGTAATTACATATAGGACTGAGTCCCAAGCAGTCTGGAACAAGAAGAATCAAACCGGGAGGAGGAAAGCTGCTCAAAGTAGGTCCTCTAGCTGTGAAGGCCTTAGGAAAGGAGGCCTTGCAGAACAGCAAGCCTGAGGCTTGCTCTACAGTGAGAGGCAATATCCAAACTGTAATGTTTTGTAAAGGTATGGACAGAAGTCCAAGTGGCGGCAGCACAGATGTCTGCCGCTGACACATTCTTGAAACAAGTCGCAGAGGCAGCGACTCCTCTGATGCAGTGGCCTCTCACTCGACCCGGAAGGTTCTTGTTGTATTTGTCATAACAGAAAATGATACAATGAGCTAACCATTTGGACAGGAATTGCCTAGAAACAGCATTGCCTTCTCTTTTGTGGGCAAGAGAGACAAACAGTTGATCAGTCTTACTGAGATCTTTTGTTCTGTTAGTGTAGTATCTCAGAATTCAGTGAACGTCCAGAGTGTGTAACAGATACTCCCCTTGATTGGAGTGCTACGTAAAGAAAGCAGGTAACTATGGACTGGTTCAAAGTAGATTCCGCTACCACCATGGGGAGAAACTTAGGGTTGGTGCACAGAGCCACAACGTTCCTTGTGAAAAATCAAATATGGGATTTTACACATCAGGGTCTGGAGCTCGGAAATCCTCCGAGCAGAAGTAATGGCCACTAGGAAGGGAGTCTTCCATGAGAGGAACTTCATGTCTGCTGAGGCTGCTGGTTTGAAAGGAGGCAGAGTAAGCTTCTCGAGAATGAAATTCAAATCCCGAGGAGGGACAGGAACCCAGATAGGGGGTCTCAAGTGGAGAACCACTCTAAGGAAAGTCTTAGAGACCTCCAGGTGAGCAAACGTCCTGCCTGCAAAAGGGACATGGTAGGCCGAAATGGCTGCCATGTGTACCTTCAAGGACGAGTGACTGAGACCCAGATCAAAGAGGTGGCGCAGGTAATCCAGCAGCCGCCCAACAGAGCATGAGAAAGGCTCGAAATCTTTTTGAAGCGGCCCAGATTGTGAAGTTTCCATTTCATGACATAGGCAGACCTAGTGGAGGGTTATCTAGCCTCCACCAAAATCTCAGCCACTCAGGGTGAAACCCCAAATTGGCCTTGAGCTACTTCTGCAGGAGCCATGCGTGCAGTTGAAGGGACTTGCGACCTGGATGGACCAGGGTCCCCTGATCCTGGGTCAGTAAAAGTCGCGACAGAGGAAGAGGAGGTTCCTCTGAGTATTGTTGCAGAAGAGAGAACTAAACTTGCCTGGGCCAGAAAGGAGCGATCAGTATCATTCGAGCTCCTTCTGAACAGAGTTTCTGTAAGACTCTCGGAATCAAAGGGATCGGGGGAAAGCATAGACAAATCTGTCCTTCCAATGTAGAGACAGAGCGTCTCTCCAAAAAATGCCGCACTCTGAAGCGAGCGAGCAGAAGTCGGGAAGCTTTGCGTTTAGAGGTGAGGCAAACAGGTCCACCTGTGGTGTTCCCCAATGTAGGAAGATATCGTCTCAGACCCCGCGATCCAGTTCCCACTCATGAGCTTGAGCAGACGAGTGACTGAGTTTGTCTAAGGTGTTCTCAACCCCCGGGACATGAATTGCCGTGAGGCGGAGGTTGTGCTGTACTGCCCAATCCCAAACTTGCATCACTTCCCTACAAAGAGGGTAGGAACGAGTCCCTCTCTGTTTGCTGATGTACCATACCACACACATATTGTCCGTCTATATGGCTAAGTGGCCGGGAAGGAGATGCAGAGCTTGAAGAGCATAAAGCACTGCATGAAGCTCGAGCACATTGATGTGAAGCATTTTCTTGAGCTTGGACCAGGAGCCCTGGTTGCTGTGAGGTCCGAGATGGGCTCCCCAACCTTCGCCTGAGGCGTCTGTGTTCAAAGTCTGGGAGTGGGGAGAAAGACGGAAGGGAACTCCCCGACAAAGGTTCTCCTGAACCATCCACCACTGCAAGTCCCGAACCATGGGGGAGGAGACCAGGACAAGCTGGTCCAGGTCGTCCACCAAATGATCCCACTGAGACCGAAGCGTCCAATGAGAGATCCTCATGTGGAGCCGAGCGCGAGGGACTGTTGGGATTGCAGCTGCCATAAGCCCGAGGAGGCGAAGGACAGACCTGGCACTGACCTGTCTGTGGCCGGACAACAGGCTGACCTGATCCTGGAGTGTGGCCGCCCTATCCGGTTACAGGAAGGCCCTGCCAGAGGTAGTGTCCAGGATCGCCCCAATAAACTGGAGCCTCTGGGATGGGATCAAGTGGGACTTGGAGTGGTTGATGGTGATGCCCAGGGAGAAAAATACCCCCTGGATAAGGGAAAGGAAGCGCAGGAGATCCTCCCTGGACAGGGCCGCCAGGAGCCAATCATCCAGGTACAGGAAAACCTGCACCCCCGTGTATGCAGGTAGGCCGCTACCACCGAAAGGCATTTGGTTAACACCCGGGGTGCCGAGGAAAGACCAAATGGGAAGGCCTTGAACTGGCAGTGGTCCCCCTGGAAAGCAAAATGGAGGTATTTGCGGTGAGAAGGGCGGATAGGGATGTGCAGGGTAAGCATCCTGCATATCCAGAGCGCAAACCACAGTCTCAAGCCGAAGGAGGGGCAGGATGCCCTGCAGGAGCGCATCCCGGAAACTCTCTTTGTACTCCGCGTACTTATAAGTTCAGGAACTCAGGTCGAGAATTGGCCTTACACCTCCTGTCTTCTTCGGGACCAGGAAGAAGTGTGAATAGCAACCCATTCCGTGAAGAGAAAGGGAGACGGGCTCTATCGCCTCCTTCAGCAAAAATGCTGAAATCTCTTCCTGGACCAGAAGAAGGTGTTCCCGAGAGTACGACGATCTTGGGGGGAGGGTGACGAGGTGGTTTCTGGAGAAACTCTATTGAGTGTCCTGTGATCAGCTGGAGCACCCAGGAATCTGAAGTTATTCTCTCCCAACCCAAGAGAAGGAGGAGGGAAAACCTCCCTCCTACCAGTTCCTCCAGAAGGCCCAGAGCCTGTGGGAGAGGAAAGAGTCCCGGGTGAACGTAAGAGGAACGGCGTCGCGGCTGAAGCACCCGCTGCTTTTAGGTGGAGAGCTTGGCAGCCGGAGGGGCCCGATGTTTAGCGGCCTGCTTTCCCTGGAGTTTTGCCTTTTGCAGATTCCATCTGCGAAAGGGACGGCGCTGCATTTGATGGAGATGATACATGGAGTTCACAGACTTCAGTGCAGTCCCCTTCTCCTGTAGATCGGTGATAATGTCCTTGACATCACCACTGAACAGCACCAAACCCTGGAAGGGCGCTTCCTGAATAGCGGACTGCACTTCCGGGACCAACCCTGACACATTGAGCCAGACATGACGCCGTAAGCCTACGGCGAAAGCGGAGCTCCTACCAGCAGTGTCCACTGCATCGTGAGTAGCACGAAGCATGTGCCGACCAGCCGAACATGCAGAGAGGACGAGGTCAGCCACTTCCTGTTTGACTTGAGAGTCCGGAAGGGAGTCCAATTTGGATTCCACCTCAGTAAGAATCGCCTTCTGGTAATCCCCTATGTGTCGGACATAATTTAGGGCCCTAATACCCAGAGTGGAAGAAGCATATATCTTCTTCCGATACTGGTCCAGAAGACGGGATTCTCTGTCAGGTGGAGACGAGCTCAGATGTTTCGGGTTAGCTGTCCAGCCATGAGCGGCGCTAATCACGACTGACTCAGCTTGAAGGTGAGAATCTTAAAAGTCAACACCCTCGGGAGCCAGATATAGCCTGTTCGACTTCTGAAGAAGTGGGGCTAAAGCCGACGGCTGCTTCCAAATAGTGGAAACAAGAGTGGCATGAGGCTCAATCCAGGGTGGCACCAAGGTGGGAGCTGTCACGGGCAGATCCAGATGCTCAGCGAGTTTCTTACACTGGGGATCCAGCTCCAAGGAATGGCACTTACAAACCTCATGGATTTTGCGCAGCAACTCTGTAAAAGAAGGATCCTCCAGAAGGGACTTCGGAGGAGTCCTTGGCCTGGGCTTAGACGGAGAGCATGGCTAGTCGTCTGGCTCGGAACAACCGTCTGAGTCGTCAGAGGAGGAAGAAGATGATGATTAGGAAGACTCACTCTCTCTGAGTGGGGGAGGAATGGACCCCTTTGGAAGCCCTTGGGGAAGCGTGTACTGCCCCGCACTGGAACCACAGGGTCGGCCCTGGTGTCCGGTGGTGAGGAGTCTGTCGCCAGGAGATACAGGAACGGAACTGGCACGTCGTCAGGAGACTACTCTACACCTCTCTGGTGAGCTGAGTCTTGGCCTCAGCCCACCAGGAGGCCAGAGTCTCCTTCAAGTCTACCGGCGGCTGAGGGGGGGTGGAGGAGGAGGAGGGGGATACGGGTATGAATTATACCCGTAAGGCGCGTATCCATAACCTGACGGCGGGAAGCATGACGTCAGGTATTGAGGTACCGGGTGCTGTTGCGTCGGATAGGCCAGTGTTGGGTACTGGGGAGTTGGATACTGCGGAGCCGGTTAAGACTGCGTCAGATACCCGGGAACCGAGGGGTCTGCCGAAGCAGACAGCCCAGCCGGAGGGCCCACGGCTGGGTCTGGAGCATAAGGCCCGGTGGGCGGAGGCCCGGCGTTGGAGTGGCATCTGGGAGTGGGATGTCGCGGGGTCAGCAAGACTGGCATCGGGCCGTGTCTGGGAGTCAGAGCCGAGCATCAGGCGAGGCGGTGGATGGTCAGATGGGGGTGCAGCAGGAACCTCGGCATCGCCCAGGGATGGAGGGGAAAATCCCCAGGATCAGGCTGAGGAGACCTAGGGTCTCCGGAAGGCAGCGAAGGCTGCGGGGAGCTGGGAACTGCGGACGTGGGAGGGTCCGGCGTCGGCTCAGCCGCCGTGCGGACGTCAGGCAAGCTGACGTCAGACTTATCAGCGGGGTCCGGGCGGACGCTGGAGGAGCCGATGTCCGACTTAGTGGACCCGTCGCCCAAGGCAGGTTGCGAAGGAGGGGTGGCCTGGTCGGGCAGAAGAGGGGCCGTGCACGGCCCCGAGGGGTTGGGCGACTTATCAACTGTCCCCGTGCGGGCGTTGGAGGAGCAGACGTCCGGCTTACCGGAGCCGCTCAAACCAGTAGGCCACACAGTGGCGGCTTTACCGGGAGCGGAGATCTCCAATAGCCCAGAGGCGCCTGAAGGGCCCGAGCCAGATGGGCGGGCCGACGCCACCAGGAAACCTCCAAAGCGGCCGTCACGGATCGGTCCCCTGGGGGCGTTACCTGAAGCATGGCGACTCCCAAAGATAGCAGTGTGTATGAGGAGCCCTTGTCCCGGTGCTCGTGCTTCTCCTTGTCTTTTTCTTGCGATGGCCTTCAGGGAAGTGGACGCCTGCCAGAGCTTTTTTTTTTTAACTCTTTTCCATGGAGGACATTTTCTTTAAAATATGGGCCTCCAGGGACTGCTGCCGTCGTTTGCGGGTGGCCGCGTTGAATTTAAGGCAGTGTTGGCACTTCTCCACCTGATGATCTGGGCCTAGGCAGAAGAGGCACTGGGAATGGCCGTCCTCGTGTGGGAGTTGGGCACCACACGAGTTGCACTTGTTCTTGTGCTTGGAGGGTGTAGGGGACGACATACACCGATGAATACCTGACAAAAATCCGAAAAATCGAAAATAACCCGATAAAAACTACTGACGACTGAGGCTGACCAGTGTTGAACTTTACCGTGAGGCGCTGACATGAGCCAATGGCGGAGAGAACTGGGACGGCGGGGGACCACCTTTATACGACGCCGCATGACGCCGGTCACTGACATGGGGCATCTCGTTAGAGACTGCTAGCTAGAAATTTTCTGTGGGGTCCTGACGATGTAATTACCTACTGCAAGAGCCCTCTCGAAGTAAGATGTACAGTTACGTAACAATTTACCATAATAGTAGCTCTTCGAGAGAAGCTCTTGCAGCAGGCCACACCAGTAGGACTAAGCCGCCAGGCACTAGGACCTCACAGAAACTCTCTAGCTAGCAGACTACCAGAGGGGGCTGCCCACCACCGACGTCACCCTCCGACATCAGCCTACCCTATAAGAGTGGGCAGCCCCCACACCCTTCTCCGTTCTCCCGCCAGAGACCAAAAGCAACAGCCCACTAGGGGAACTGAGAAGGAAGCCTAGGTATCCTTAAAGCAGACAAGAAAGGAGGTAGAGAAGCAGAAGGCTCTCCACTATGGAAAGGGAGGGCAAGTCAGAAGGCTCAAAGGCCACGAAAGAGGAAATGGGGGAAACGAGGGAGGGAAAGCACAGCCTGCTGCAAGAGATCCTCTTGAATATCTACTGTTACAGTAAGTTCTTATGTAACTGTGCTATCTTCCTTTGACGGTATCTCTTGCAGCAGGCCATACTGGTAAAACAAGTCCCAAGCAGTTCCGACAACAACTGACAGTCTGGGTGGTGGGCCATAAGGACCTAAGAGAGAGAAGGCCCTGTAGAACAACCAGGCTGAAATTGGCCTTATGCCTAGAGGCAATGTCCAGACTGTAGTGCTTGGTAAAGGTATAGACAGTGCTCCAAGTTGCGGCTGCACAGATCTCTACAGCTGAAACATTTCTGAAGTATGCAGAAGAAGTGGCCATGCCTCTGGCTGAGTGGCCATGAACCACACCAGGAAGTTCCTTATCATACTTCCTGTAACAGAAAACAATACAGTTGGCTGACCATTTGGACACCTGAACACCCTCTTTCCCAGGGGCAAAGGAAACAAACAATTGCGAAGACTTCCTACAGCCCTTCGTCTGGTGTGTGTATAGTACCTCACAATTCTATGCATGTCCAAAGTACGGGGTAATGCTTACCCTGGATTACCATGGTCTGGAAAATAAATGGGCAGGTGGATGGACTGATTCAAAGTAAACTCAAGACACCACCTTATGAAGAAACTTACGATTGGTATGCAAAGACACCCTGTCTTTGTGGAAAATCTAATAAGGCTGCTTACATGAGTGCCTGAAGCTCAGAAATCCTTCGAGCTGAAGTAACAGCAGCTAAAAATACCGCTTTCCATGACAAAAATTGTAGCTCGCAACTGGTTCAAATGGAGGCAGAGCGAGTTTCTCCAACACAAAATGTAAGTTCCAAGCCAGGACAGGATTGTGAATGGGAGGCTTCAAGTGCAGGACGCCTCACAAAAAAGTGCGAGACATGTCAATTTGAGCCACAGTGCGGCCATCAACAAGTACATGAGAAGCAAAGATGGCTGAGAAATGTACCTTGATGGAGGAGTACTTCAGACTGGAGTCCAAGAGGGACAGCAAATACTCCAAGACCTGATTCACTGGACAAGTGAAGGAGTCTTGGTGATGCAATGCAGCCCACATAGCAAAACACTTCCACTTCATGGAATTGGTAGCCCTGGTGGATGGGTCCTAGCCACCACCAAAACATCCACCACCTTAGGGGACACCCTGAACCTCGCAACAGCCATGTCCTTAGGAGCCAAGCATGAAGATGGAGAGATTTGAGATCTGGATGAACCAGGGTGCCCTGCTCCTGGGAGAGAAAACCTGTGCATACGAGCAGGGGCACTGGAGGTTCCACTGCCAGTTACTGGAGCAAGGGGAACCAAACCTGACGAGGCCAGAAGGAGGCAATCAGGATCATGGTTGTCCCTTCCATCCGAAGTTTGATCAGAACTCTCTGAAGGAGTGGAAAGGAAGGGAGGACATACAGGAAATCTCCCTTTCCAAGACAGGAACAAGGCGCCCAGCCAAAAAACTCCAGGCCCTGGAGCGAGTGAGAAGAAAAGGGTCAGTTTTGCGTTGGGTGGGGACGCAAAAAGGTCCAACTCTGGAAGGCTCCACCGGTCCAACAGATCTTCCAACATGGATGTCATGAGTTCCCACTCATAAGCTTATGACTGAGACCAGCTTAGGCTATCTGCCAAGATGTTTTGGTCGTCGAGAACATGGACAGCCTAGAGTTCCAGGCCGTGATCTAAGGCCCAATACCAGACCCTCATCGCTTCCTGACATAGATGGTAAGAACGAGTCCCTCCCTGTTTGTTGATGTAATGAACCATGCTGGAGTTGCCTGTTTGAATCAGCAGTGGGACCGGGAAGAGCTAGAACTGGAAGGCCTGCAAGGCATACAGAACTGCCCACATCTTCAAGACCTTTATGTGGAGTGCTGTCTCCACCATGGACCATGTCCCTTGAGTCTGGTGGGTGCCCACGTGAGCCCCCCAGTCGAGAACCGAAGTATCTGTTGTGAAGATCTGTTGCAGGGGTGTAATGAAGAATGGTACACCCCCTCAAGAGGTTGCTGGGCTCTAGTCACCACAACAGCACTTTCTTGATCAACTCCGAGAACGAGAATGGCTGCTCCAGGTTAACCATACGCTGGCCCTACTGTACTTTCAGCGTCCACTGAGGAATCCTCATATGGAGCCTGGCTAGGGGGACCGCAGTGATGGCTGCAGCCATGAGTTCCAGGAGGTGCAGAAAGACTGGTGCTGGGACATGATGGCTGGAGTAAAAATGAAGGGCTTGATCCATCAGGCGCTGCGCCCAGTCTTGGGGTAGAAAGGCCATCCCCTGAGCCATATCCAATACCGCTCCAATGTAGAGTAGTCATTGGCAGGGGCTCAGAAACAACTTGGACAGGTTGATTATGACCCGAAAATCCTGGAACAGGCGGTAGGTATGAGTCAGGGTTTGGAGCACTGCTAGCAACCAGTCGTCCAGGTAAGGAAAAGTACAGTTACATAAGAACTTACCGTAACAGTAGATCTTCGAGAACAGCTCTTGCAGCAGGTTACACCATTAGGACTGAAGCCGGCAGGTGCCAGGACCCCACGGAAATTTTCTAGCTAGCAGTCTTCAGTGGGGACCACCTCCGACGTCGGGCGTAGTACATAAGGAGGCGTTCCCCCATGATCCTCAGTTCTTCTGCTGGAGACTACCGGCTGCTAGATGACATCAAAAGGGGAGACCGAGGATCTGCCATCAGATGGCAAAACAAGGCAATGGTAAATGTCCCATCCTATGAGATGGATGCTTGACTACGACCTACCTCCAGCGGGGATGGTGGGAGGGAAAGTACCTGCTGCAAGAGCTGTTCTCGAAGATCTACTGTTACGGTAAGTTCTTACGTAATTGTGCTATCTTACTTTGAGAAACAGCTCTTGCAGCAGGTTACACCATTAGGACTGATTTCCAAGCAGTAATGGCAATCATGCACCATTGGGAGGAGGAAAGGTAGAGACCTCAAGATACCTCAAGCCTAGGACAGAAGTCCCTGAAGGACAGATAGACTGAACCCTGCTCTTCGCCTCGATGCAATGTCCAGACTGTAATGCCTGATAAAGGTATGCACAGAGCTCCAAGTAGCTGCAGCGCAAATAGCTGAGGTGGAAACGTTCTTCAGTGCCGCAAAGGAAGTAACCACCCCTCTAGTGGAATGACCCTTAACCGCACCCGGTAAGGGTTTATTACGCTTCTGGTAACAGAATGTAATGCACTGGATGAGCCACCTAGACAGAGACTGCTTCGAGACAGGAGCTCTCTTCATCCTATGGGCAAAGGAGATCAAAAGTTGGTCCGACTTTCAGTGTTGTTTGGTTCTGGTCAGGTAGTATCTGAGGCACCTATGCACATCAAGGGTGTGCAGAAGGGCTTCTCCTTGATTCGAGTATTTCGGAAAATACACTTGTAGATCGATGTCCTGATTAAGGGTGAGAGCTGAGACCACCTTAGGCAGAAATTTTGGGTTAGTCCTTAGGGATACCCTGTCCTGGTGGAAAACCAAATAAGGCTCTTTGCACATGAGTGCGTGCATTTCAGAAATTCTTCTGGCAGGAGTAACTGCAACTAAAAACAACGTTTTCCAAGAGAGAAAACGTAGCTCGCAATCTGCAGCTGGTTCAAAAGGTGGCAGCGTGAGCTGCTCCAGGATGAAGGGCAAGTCTCATGGAGGGATTGGATCCTTAATTGGAGGCCTAAGGTGGAGGACGCCCCTCAAAAAGGCACGTGTCATGTCCAGCTGGGCCACAGTGCGTTGGCCTACGGGGGCATGGTAGGCTGAAATGGCACAAAGGTGCACTTTAATCGAGGAGTAATCCAGGCCGGAGTGGAAAAGGGATAACAGGTAGTCTAGTACCAGCTTCTCTGGACAGTCCAAAGGCGGAAAGCCACGCGCTTGAGCCCACAAGCAGAACCTGTGCCATTTCATGGCGTAGGTTGCGTGGGTAGCCGGTTTTCTAGTGGCAGAAAGCACATTTGCCACTTCTTGCGAGACCCCGTATCGCATCATGGCTATGTCTCTAGGAGCCGAGCGTGCAGGTTCAGGGAACGCAGGTCCGGATGGACTAAGGAACCCACATCCTGAGACAATAAATGGGAGCTGACTGGCAAAGGTACTGGAGGTTCCTGAGATGGCTGATGCAAGAGAGGGAACCAGATCTGTCTGGGCCAGAAGGGTGCGATCAGAATGAGCGTTGCTTGCTCCCTGCAAAGTTTTAAAAGAACTCTCTGGATCAACGGGAAAGGAGGAAAGGCATAGAGGAATCTGCCCACCCAGGAGAGGGACAACGCGTCTCACCAGAAAACACCAGGCCCTGGATCTAGCGAGCAAAAATTGGGCAGTTTTGCATTGTATGGGGAGGCGAAGAGGTCTAACTCTGGAGTACGCCATCTGCGAAAACAGATCTTCTGCCACCTCCTGGAGTAGTTCCCATTCATGGACTCGGGCCTGAGTGCGGCTCAGGCTGTCTGCGATGATGTTGTCCACTCCTGGAACATGAACTGCAATATGATTTGCGCCATGTTGCAAGACCCAATCCCACACTCTCATGGCCTCCCTGCAAAGCAGGTAGGAGTGGGTGCCTCCTTGTTTGTTGAGGTAATACATCACCGCGGAATTGTCTGTTTGTAACAGAAATGTACCCGGTGGAATCTCCGACTGGAAGGCCTGCAGAGCGTAAAGAACTGCCCTCATTTCTAGTATGTTTATGTGGAGATGAGACTCCTGGGCTGTCCACAGGCATTGAGACCGAACACCATCGAGGTATGCTCCCCACCCGAGCCCTGAGGTGTCTGTGGAGAGAGTCACAGTCGGGGACGGTGCTGTAAAGGGGACTCCCGCCAAGAGGTTCCCTGGATGTAGCCACCATTGCCAATCTCGAATTACGGTCTTCGTGATTCGGATTGGATCCTGCAGATGGTCTTGGCCTTTGGTCCCATTGCACCCGTAACATCCACTGGGTTACCCGCATGTGGAGACAGGCTACTGGGACTGTTGCAATGGCCGCAGCCATGTGTCCCAGCAGGCAAAGGACCAGTCTGGCTGGGACAGTCTTCTTTGCTGATAACTCCCTGATGAGGGATCTGATGTGTTCCACTCTGTCCGTGGGAAGGAAAGCTTTCCCTCTGACAGTGTCCAGAACTGCTCCAATGAACTGCAGCATCTGGGACGGAACCAGGCGTGACTTCTCGAAAACTGATGAGAATGCCCAGAGTCTTGAACAGAGACTGGGTGCAGTGAACGGCAGACATCAAGGCCTCCAGAGAGGGCGCCATGAGAAGCCAATCATCCAGGTAGGGGAACACGTAGTGGCCCTGTCTCCTCAGAGACACGGCTACGACTGCCATGCACTTCGTGAATACCCGAGGTGCTGACGACACCCTGAAGGGAAAAGCTCCAAACTGATAATGGCGGCCCTGAAACTCGAAGAGCAGGAACCTCCTGTGCGCCTGAGCGATAGGAATATGCCGACAGGCATCCTGCATGTCCAGGGACGCAAGAAATGCGCCCTGCTTCAGCATGGCAATCAGGCCCGGGAGGCTCACCATGCGGAAGCGCATGTAAGCGACCGAAAGACTGAGATCGCTGAGGTCCAGTATTGGACGGAGGTCTCCTGTTTTCTTTGGAACCATGAAGAAGTGAGAATAGTACCCTAGTCCTCTCTGGTTCCCTGGTACGTGCTCTAAGGCTTCCTTTTCCAGAAGCGCGAGCACTTCCTGCTGTATGAGTAGGGTATGCTGACCCGAATAATGGGAAAGCAGGGGAGGTCTTGTAGGTGGGCTGCCTACAAACTCTATGTAATGGCCATTTTTGGCCAACTGTAGAACCCACCTGTCGGTGGTGATCGACTGCCACCCTGAAAGGTGACGTGCAATGCGACCCCCGACTTTCTTTGCTCGTTGATCCTGAGGAGGGTTGGGGGCCGGGAAGGAGTCATGTTGTGGCAGCGTTTGTCCCTGCGGGCTGGGCCGACTAAGAATCGTTGGCCTCTGCCTGGGGACAACTTGACCTGGGCCTTTGTGACAAAGTGCCCCTCTGTTGCTGGCCAGAACGTTGCTGTTGCCTTTGTAGCCGGCCATGAACATGGCTCTGGTTCCTACGAAAGGAACTAGGCCTAGATCTGTACATAGCCTGTACAGAGCGGACTGCCTTCCCTGCGTCTTGGAGTTTGATGATAACCCTCTCAGAGGCTTCACCAAACAGCAGCTCGCCATTATATGGGACGTCTAGAATGTTTTTCTGAACGTCCGGGGTAAATCCGGAGACACGGAGCCAAGAGCATCTCTGGAGACAAACGCCTGAGGCTGCAGCTCTGGCCGAAGAGTCTGCAGAATCGTATGCGGCTCTAAGCACTTGGGTCCCCACATCTGACCCAGTGCAGAGGAGGTTTAAGAGCTCCACTTTCTGGTCGCCATCGGGAAGCTTCTCAACCAGATCCTGGCCTTGTTCCCAGACGGCGTTCTGGAACTGAACCATATGGTAAGATAGTTCAGCGACCTGATGGCGCAAGTAGCAGCCGCGTACGTGCGCCTCCCCAGGGCATCCAATTGCTTGGATTCCTGGTCCGGTGGCTGAGTGCTCATATGCTGTGGTCTCTGAGACCGGTCATGTGAAGCAGTGATGACCAGGGAATCAGCCAGAGGGTGGTTCGCCAAATACTGGTCCTCCCTAGGGGCCTTGTATAGGCGGTCAGCCTTCTTCGGCACCGCGGGAGTGGAATGCGGACGTTTCCACGCAGCCTTGGTGACGTCCGCAAAGGTATCCACCAAGGGCGGCACTACCACAGGCTTTAGGTCTTTTGGCCGAAGGTAGCGGGCAAGGCGTTGTCGCTCAGGGTCAAGCTCCTCAGCATCCCATCCCATGTTTTCCTGGATGTGCCTCATGATCTCTGTGAAGAAGGGATCATCCGGAGGAGACCTGGGTAGGTCATGTGGGTAAGGAGAGGGAATGCTGAGAGGAGAAGGTGATCTAGAATACTCTGACGTATCCAACCTAGAATCTTCCCCCGACGGAGTGTACCGGCGTCATCTGGGTCTTTTGGGACTAGGTGAGGGGGATCTGGAGGGAGGCCTTCTCCTGTCAGTAGATCTACCCCTAGGAGGTGTAGTTTGCTCCTTGGGGGATGGAGGTCATTCTACCGGCCCCTTAGGTGGAGGAGGGGGCATAGGCGGTGAAGAAGTAGGAGGAAGAGGAGTAGTAGGAGAAGGACATGCGGGGACCACATCCTTCTTGATGGTGTCCCACCAAAAGGTAAAGAGCTCCTTTACCTCCACAAGGTTCATACCCGACTGACCTGGCGCCGGTGACCTGTCGCCGGGGTCAGGCATCGAGTCCCGGGGGGTCTCCCGCTCCGGGGAGGATTCCCGTGGGAGCCCGGCGTCCTCGATGTCGCCCGCCTGGTCTTCAGGCTGTGTAGCATCCTCCTCTGTAGAGTCCCTCCGACCGGCATCTGCCGGCGACGGGGGATGCGGTCTTCTGCTCTGGGGTAGCCGACGTTGGTCCCCTGGCCGACGTCTTCGGACCTGGCGAACACCTGGCCGGCAACGGGTGTCTCAGTGTTGTCGGCTCCTCTGAGCACCGAGGGTGCTTGGCCGATGTCAGGTCCTTAGTCTTCCTGGGTGCCGGATCAGGACCTTGGGGTGGTTGGGAGACTGACCTGGAGTAGGTAGCCTGGCGACGGGAGGAAAAAGATTGGTGGCGCTCACCCGACTTTGAAGAGGCCTTGGAAGGAGTTGAAGAAGCCGAGGGCCTCGAAGTCTTCAGAGGCTGGAGCGATGAAGAACCGCTGGAGGACCTGACCTGGACTGGGGGAGGTTGCGACCGAGCCCTGGAGGGAGAGCAGTCCGATTTAGAGCCGGAGCTTTGGGAGTCCAAGGCCGGTGTAGGAGACCTGGACCTCGCCTTTTCCTGGTGCTTGTCCCGGTGTTTATGGGATTTGCTTGAAGATTCTCCCCGGGAGGAAGGTTCCTGGTCCATGCTTTTTAACTTTTCTCCTAAAAGAAATGCTTGAAGTGCCTTCTGTCGGTGGATCCTGGTGCAGCTGTTAAAACCCTGGCAAAAGGAGCAGGCCTTGGTGTCATGGTCTGGGCCTAGGCAGCGCACGCAGGACAAATGGGGATCCTTGAAGGGGATCTGTTTAACGCAGGCGCACTTCGAATGGTGACCCTCTGGAGATGGAGTTAGAGAGGACATCAGTTGAACAAAGCCAAAAAAGGATGAAAATATTTGTAGTTCTGTAGTCGTCGTATGCAAGAAAGGAGACCGAAAGGCCGATACTGGCAAGTCGACGGTGGGAAAAGAACTGGGGATTATGGGGGGACCGCCTCCTTATGTACTACGCCCGACATCGGGGGCGGGACCGACGTCGGAGGCAGTCCCCGCTGAAGACTGCTAGCTAGAAAATTTCTGTGGGGTCCTGGCGCCTGCCGGCTTCAGTCCTAATGGTGTAACCTGCTGCAAGAGCCGTTTCTCAAAGTAAGATCTTGTAGAACCTCCACTGTCTTAGGGCAGCTGCCACCACAGCCAAGCACCTGGTGAACACCCCAGGGGCCAAAGATAAGTCAAATGGCAGAACCCTGAACTGGAAATGGGCTCTCTGAAAATGAAACCTAAGGAAGCACCTGTAGGAGGCATATACCTTGATATGCAGGTAGACATACTGCATGCCTAGGGAGCAAATCCAGTCCCCCCTGGTGTACTGGGGTAGCAGACTCTGAAGGGTGACCATCCTAAACTGCTTGTACCGGACTGAGGTTCAGCTCGCCGAGGTCCAGAATGGGCCTGATGTCCCCAGTACGTCTGGGCACAAGGAAGAAATGGGAATAAAACTCCTTTCCTAGCTGGGACTGCAGAACAGGTTCTATGGCCCTTTTGTGAAGTGGGACATGGATCTCTCTCTAGATCAATGGGACATGACTGGAAGGGTATGAGGACAGAACTGGAGGGGTTGTCCTGAGGTCACTCCAGAAGTTGCAGAGAGTGGCCGTGCTCTATGAGCTGCAGCATCCAACTGTCTGAAGCTATCTCTCATCACCTGTCCAGATGGAGGGAGAAGCACCCCCCTATGACCACCTTCTGCATGTCTGGAGGGAGGGGGTCTGGCAAGGAGTCAGGAAGGGAGGTGGGGGCGGGCTGCAGCCAGTGCTGCAGGACCTCGAGTGCTCTTACTGAAGAAGGGGGTGGGGCGGGCAGGGCAGATGCTGACACCCTACGCCTTCCCTAAGGCTTGGCAGTTGTGTGGGCTTCCCTGCAGGTAGCCTGAAGAAAGGGTGCTCACTGTCCAGACTTGGGCTGTGTGTGATACATGGAATGAACAGAGGTCAGGGTGTGTCCAGACATCTGGAGGCCAGAGGGGATATTTTTGACATCTCCACCAAACAACTTGTACCCTCTAAACGGGGCATTCATGATGGACAGCTGGATGTCTTGGGCAATCCCAGACACCTGGAGCCAAGAGTGCCGGTGCATACATATGCCAGCTGCTGCTGCCCAGGCTAATGCATCCACTATGTCTCAGGCTGCCCGGAGCAAATGGATGCTGACATCAGAAACTGCCTTAAGGGAATCCAAGGTGTGCTGCTTTGCTGGGTTGTCTGGCAAGGATTGGATGGCATCCCTGGCCTGGTCTCAGTGCATTCTGACATTGGAGTATGTGCACCACGTGACTGAGGGCGCAAATTACTAGGATGGTGGAGGTGAACGTCTGCTTGCCCAGAAGGTCAAACTGATGCGACTCCCTGTCAGGTGGCAGGGAACTCAGGTGCTTAGGCCGCTTAATGCAGTCGTGAGCGGTGTTTATCACCATGGAGTCTGCTTGCGCCTGCTCCCCAAGAATCTGTTTCCCCACAAGGGCATGGTACAGCCTACTACCCTTCCTGGACATGTCCAGGACCATATTGGGTTGACACCAGGTGGTCATGGTTGCGTCCTCACAGGTATCAATAAGGGGAGGGACCACCAATGAAGGAGTCTCTGGCTGGCAAAGCTAGGTAGCGAGCTGGCGCCACCCTAGGTCCTGCTCCTTCGTCTTGAACTCCATAGATTCCTGAGAACTCCATAGCCTCCTAAATGTGTAGCATGATGGCCGTGAAGGAGGGGTCGTCTGGGGGGACATACTTAGGGGTTCCTTCCACTTAAGAGGAGCATGGGGGGGGGTGGATGAGCTGTCAATGTCGTCTTTGACCTCCTCATCTGGGTCCTGATCGTGCTCATCAGGCAAATGCAGGTCCGAATGATACTCGACCCTCTCAGCTGCAGGACACCAGGGGGTGTGAGCCAGTCTGGGTAGCAGGGTTGGCTGCGGAAGCACTGGAGAGGATGGCCCTGGAGAAGGTCTCTGGGGAGCGGGAAGTACTGTGCCCTTGAGGAGGAGGAGGAACCTGCTACCGCATAAAGACCAAGGGGGATGTTACTAGACTCTGTAAATCAATGGTGACAGGCATCGGACTAGCAGGGGCAGAGTAAGGATAGACCAGTGCAGGCCCAGTGGGTCCAGCTGAGGATATCCCGATGTAGGCCCTGTGGGTGCTGGCTGCAGATAGGCCGGCGGAGGCTTGATGGGCGCTAGCTGTGGATAGGTCAGCATAGGCCCGAGAGGTGCTGGTGAAGGGGTGGCGGAGGCCGACAGGCAAAAGTGGTGGAGGATTCGGCTCTAGAGAGGCGCTGGTGTCCTGCAGCACCAACCCCGTGCCCGAAGTGTGGGCGGCGGCCCTGAAGGAGGAGACCGACGCAGGGGTAGCGGGCAGTAGGTGGGAGTCAGAGGAGAGCCCGGCTTTCACCAAACCCACACTGGCAGAACATCCACCAGCTGAGTCACCATGCTGGTGTACTCATCTTGAGGGCCTGCACCATCATACAACTACAGGTGGCAGTATAATAGCACAGCTGAACAGCCCTCCCTCGACAGCATCCACTGAGACCCTCAGTCCTTCTCCAGCTAGCCTGCCCCACAATCTAGCCTCGTTCCTGAACCGGGGCCATGAGCATTAGCACTACTATTGTGACGACAGGCTAGCCTGAACAATGGACTGAACAGAATTAATTTAATAAGATCTAATTCCACAGTGACTGAAAACCTGTATGTCACTCCAAAAAGGCAACATGAGCAAAGTCTGCAATGCCTCCCCCCTTGCAATTTGAAAACTTACATTAATGTATACCCCTTTCTCTCATTTAATGAGGATCCCTGGAGACCTTGCTTCATCATCGGACATGTTTTTCAGGTTTTTCTCAGCTTCATGAGAAGATCTGGGGGAAAAAAGACAAACAAATAATCCCAAGAAAATATATATCAACATAACATTCAGTTAGCTAGCCCACCTCAAAATGTGGTAGCCCAAGTACATACGAAAGATTCAAACACACATTACTAAAAAGAAAACTGCAAAGTGGAAAAGAACAGTTACATAAGAACTTACCGTAACAGCAGATCTTTGAGAGAATCCCCACCATTAGGCCATACCTTATGAACTATAAGCTGTCAGCGTTAGGACCACATGGGAAACTTGCTAGCCGGGCGCCGCCCACAATGACGTGCTACATCTACATGTATATAAATCAGGGTGGACCCATCAATCCAATTTTCTGCTGGAGATTAGCCTCAGTGGTCCTCCAACTGTGGGAAACCAGGAGAAGAGACCGGCACCAGGCATACCAGGGGAGGCATGGGGCTGGATACAGGATGCATTGAGTTAAGATTTTGGCACAGCACCTAAAAGAACACTCACTGAAAGTAAAAGAGGGAAGGAGGAAGGGACAGCATGGACTAATGCAAGAGATTCTCTCAAAGATCCACTGTTATGGTAAGTTCTTATGTAACTGTTCTGTGTTCTTGGAGGATATTGCCTCCATTAGGCCATACCTTCAGAACAATTCCCAAGCAGTACAAAGTAAACTGGGAGGATGGTGCAGTCAGATATATATTCAAGACAGAAGGCCTTGCAGTACAGCAAGCCCAAACCTAGCACATGTACGGGGGACAATATCCAGACTGTAATGTTTACTGAAAGTGTGAGCACTGCTCAATGTGGCTGCAGCGCATAAGCCAGAAGCAGGGACCATTTTTGAAAACAGGCAAAAGAAGTGGCCATACCCCTTGTAGAGTGACCATGAACAGCACTAGGAAGCTCCTTATCATACTTTCTGTAATGAAACATAATAGAATGTGCCAGCCATTTGGATAGGCATTGTTTAGACACAGCAGCGCCCTCTTTCTTAGGGGCAAAGGAAACAAAAAAGCTGAAAGGACTTTCTGCGGCCCCTGGTGTGAATAATATGGTATCGCAGTGCCTCACCCTGGTTGGCATGTTCAGGATAAAATACAGGAAGGTGGATTGTCCGATTCAGTGTAAATTCAGATACAACCTTCGGTAGAACTTTAGGATTTGTACACAGAGACTCTGAAAAACCAAATAAGGAGGCTCACACATTAGAACCTGAAGCTTGGAAATCCTTCTAGCAGGAGTCATCGCAACTAAAATCAATATCTTCCATGACAGAAAACATGAGCCACAACTCACAGCAGACTGAAAAGGAGCAAACGTCAATTACTCATGCACAAAATTTAAGTCCCAAGGGTGGACTGAATTACAGATAGAAGGTTTCAAGAATACCTCTCAGAAATGTACGAGACACCTCTAACTGGGCAACCATACAGTCATCAAATATAGTGGCCAAATGCACCTTAAGTATACTGCAGGTCCGAAACAGACAGGGAAAGTAAGTACTTCTCTTTAGAAAGGGGACAGGTGGTGGGTGCAGTGTTCGTGGACTTGTCCAAGGCTTTTGATACTGTGGACCATAGGCTTTTGATATATAGACTTCTAGATATAGACATCTCATGGGAGTCCTGTCATTGGTTTGGTTCCTATCTATCGGGCCAAACACAAAGAGTGATGGTGGTGGGGGCATCAAAAAAGGCTGTGGTACAAAGAGGTGTCCCCAGGGATCAATATTGGACCCAATGTTGTTTTTAATTTATATAAAACTCAGCTAACAGATTTAGCCAAAAATTCAAAAGTTAGGTTATTTGCAGACGGCACTGCTATTGTGGCAACTGGTTCGAATAATGAACGAATGGAAAAGAATCTACAAAAAGATTTTACTAGATTACGTTAGCGCTAAAAGCATCCAAATTGGTACTAAACAGTAAAAAGTCCAAAGTTATGGCATTTAGTAACAGCCGTACTAAAAAGGGTAGTAAAAGTAATCCAATAGAAATTAAAGAAAACAACAATGAAGCTCTTGATTGGTAAAGTATAAATACTTGGAGGGGTATGGATTGACCAAAGCCTAAAATTTGACTACCATATTACTGAAATGACAAAAAAATTAAATAAAATATAGAACTGGTGTTTTTAGGCATACTGGCCACTCTGTACATAAACAGACGAGAAATATTATTGTAAATCAATTGCTGGTGCCTATTCCAGAGTACGGTAGTCACATTTATGGGTTTGCAAACAAATCTTTATTGAAAAATGTTGATATTCTTTACAATCAATTGGCAAGATTTTCCCCTCAGATGTGACTACAAGACACACCACTAACTTATACAAAGAACTCGGATGGCATTAGAAAAGAGAAGTAATCTGGGCAAATCCAATTTTCAAGGTCATAAAGGTAACTAAACCAGAAAACCAGTTTCAAAAATTAAGAGAAAACACAAGTACTGTCTATGGAACAAGAGCCTGAGAGAATATAAAGCTATCAAGGCCATTAAATAAATTTGGAGAAATTACCTTTGTGGCTATATCTGTATGCAACTCTGTAAGTGATGATTTGAAAAGTGTAGCTAAGAATCCAAAGATGTTTACTACAGCACTGAAGCAACAATTATTTGTTTGTTGCATGTATAACGGATGAAGTACAATCTTGAAAGGCCTGGAATGGGGGGTGCTAATGAGCAGCTAAGAGACTGGTTGCACTACTCCGGAGCTTCGCACCAACGGTGATATAAAAGTCCTTAAAAGCTAACTTTTCAGAAGTTTTATAAATAAAACTTACTGCTTTCCTGCTGAAGGAATGGATGAGCATACTACTTGAGGCAAGTCGGCCCGCCAAACGGGCAAAAACGCCAAGAAAACACCAAGCTAAGAAGGAGCTGCAGCAGGAGGACAAGGCACAATTTCACTGTCGGCGGCAGAGGTCACAGCAATAAGCAGAGCAGTAGCAGAGCAGATTCTAGCCGACTTTAAGCCGTGATGGAACAGCATGGAGCAAACATTAAAGAGGCTGGCTCAGGAGCTCAAGCAACACGCGTGACAACTTAATGAAGTGGAGCAACGGCTGTCAGATATTGAGGACACAAACAAAGAGGTACCAAATAAAATACAAAAACTTGAAAAAGAAGTGGAGGAATTAAAGCAAGCTTTAGACTACCAGAAGAACTAGAGTCAGCAAAATAATCTACGCATTAGAGGGTTGCCGGAGGGTGCAGAGAGCAGGAATTTAGTTAAATTTTGTGCAGAGACATTACCGAGGCTACTTGAGAGGGACTTGGAGAAAAATAAACTGAAAACTGAAAGGGTGCATACAGCACTTGCCCCAAGGCCACCAAGAGATCAGCCCCCATGCCAAGTGATTTTCCGCCTGCACCACTACCAAGATATACAGGCCATGTTAGCAGCATTTACAAATAAAGAACTAATCTACGAAGGCCAAAAGCTTACATTTCACCAAGATATGTCTCTTAGAATTCAGAGAAAGAGACAGCAATTCAATACCCAAATGAACAATTTGAGGAAACGAGGGTTGGAATTCTTCATGGTATACCCTCCGATAGTTAAAGTAAAGGTGGAAGGGGCTACCTTTTCCTTCTGTGAGTCCAAGAAGCTGCAGGCGTTCACTTATGAGTGGGATCGATAAAAAAGAAAACCTGAGATGTGGAGTGATGTGGTTTTGAGCTGATTGACAATTCAGAGAATGGCAGCAGGACAATAGGTCTTGCGGACTGGAGGGGTACCTTACAGGATGTGTGCTATGTTGTAAATATTGGGACTGTATGTCATCCCCTTTGGTTTACTAGCCCTTTTTCTGGTAAGCTATGTGTGAATTCGATGATGGATTCACTTAATGAAAAGATAAAGTTGACAGTGAACTGTATGGGAACAACAGACTAGATGTATGGGCTTGGTACTATACAAACTTGGTTGAAAACTCAGACAATTTACAGATGATAAAGGGCCTCCCGTGTGTGGACTAGAGACAGAACTGCTGATTCCCAGCTATGGGCATATGGCACCGGGAGGTAGTGAGGCCAGATCTGGAAGTTGGTTATAAATGTGGGAAATATATAGCCCACAAATCTGCTAGGACGGCACGACTTTTTCTTGTAGCAGCAGGAAAGTTATGCAAGGGAGACCACGTGGGTGGGAGGTACAGATTGCATCAACCTCTCCCCATGGCCAAAGGCTGAAGACATACCCTAAGAATATCTGTAAACAATGCAATTCTTGTGAATGTTGGGTGATTTGGGAAGAGAGAGGAGGAAGGGATAGAGAGGTAGTTAAATGGGTAGAAATCCACCCCCCATAAAATTAGAAATAACACAATGGGTGGATAGCATGTTAAAGCTGTATTGTACATATTATGGAGAATAATGATGACAGAGGCATGTGGAAGTAAAATGGAATTGGGAGGGGAAAGACAAGAACGGTGAGAGGGATGTATATGGAGAATTACATGAATAAAGCATTATTGGGATAGGTGAAATTAAATAGTGGATAAGGGAGGGAAGCGTGAATAAAAGAAACACGCCTAGGACAGAGGACATCACAAGTGCAAAGCAGTAATGTTGCGTAGTGGGGGATTAACTCAAAATACTTATTGGAATGTTATGGTGTTACGAGAGATGTAGTCATAAGAAATAGAGTACAAGACGAAAAATAATGTATTGGGAACAGCTGAAGTTGGGAGTTAGGGAAGTGGGAGGGGTGGGAACAGGAATGTTCAGTTAAAATGTTTACATATTGTTCAGTGTTATTTAAGTTGGTCTGTGATTCAATTTTTTGGCAAACTAGTAGGAATCTCACAATCCTGAGTGGTACAAGGAGAATACTGATATGGTGGGATGGCCAAGATGATAAAAAAAGGCTCTCTGTTATGAAAAATAATATCATGGCACATGAAGGGGTTCACATCACCTGCAAAACGTGCAAAGGTCTTGGCTGCATTAAAGAAAAAAGGTGCTGCAGTGGCCCTTCTGCATGAAACACACTTGTCGATTGGAGAACATAAGAAACTGGTGGTGGGCTGGGTTGGGGCCTGCCATGCAGCAGCGTACAATTCTCACAAGAGAGGAGTAGCCATCCTTGTGAACAAACAAGTTCCATTTACTGCTGAAAGGGTAGTGAAAGACCAGACGGAGGGCAGAAACATTTTCGTGGTGTGAAAAGTATTTGGAAAGCAGGTTACATTTGGAAACATCTATGCACCAATGGTGTATGACAGGAGTTTCTATCAGAAACTTTTGGATATACTTGTAGAGGAATAGTTTCCGAATTTAATTCTTGGGGGTGACTAACTGCGTGGCGGACCACAATTTGGACTATAGAGGAACCAGAAAAAGGGAGATGAAAGCGGTTCAGCAGTGGCAACTTGGGTTGCCAGAACTGGGCTTAACTGATGGATGGAGAACAGCCAATCCTGGGCTTAAAGAATACCAATCCACATGGATCATGGTCTAGGATCGACTATATCTATATCCAGAGAGAATTATATACACATACAAAAAATATGGGTCATAGCCCAATATTCTTGTCAGACCATGCTATGGTAGAAATGGAATTAGATTTGGCTCTGCCAGAATACAGGAGAGGCAACTGGAGGTCCCCCACTTATCTATTGACTAAAGAGAGTTTCAGAGACTTTATTAAAGATCAATGGAAAATATTTGAAGTGAATAATCAGGGCACAGTGGAAAAAGAGGGTACCTATTGGGAAGCTAGTAAGGCGCACACGAGGGGGTTGTTATTAGTTACACAGCTAAAATGAAGCAAGAGAAAAGACAGAAACAGAGGGACCTAGAGACTAGGATAAGGGAGTCAGAAAGAGACCAGTTTTTGGGGGAGGGGTGGAAAGGAAAAAGCTAGGGAGTTGAAACTGACCAGAGAACTACTAAATTCGAGTTTAGAGTCTGAAAATAGCAGCAAGATCATCTTTGTGAAACAGAATATATATGAATGGGGCAACAAGCCGGGTCCCCTTCTGGTGTATCTTATGAAAGAAGGGCGAGTCAGCAACCATATTGTACAAATAAGGGATAAAAAAGGAGGAATATTAAAGGAAGCAGCAGCTATTACAGATTTAGGGAGTATTATGAAACACTGTATCAATCAAAGTGTCAGGGTACTGAGGCTATCAGGGAGGATTTTCTTCAAGTTCTTAGAATTCCAAAGCTGAATGAGGAAAGGAGGAAGAAGTCAGGAGCTAAAATAACAGCAGCGGATGTGAAAAAAGCCATTGGTCTGCTGAAAAAGGGTCAAGCAGCAGGCCCTGATGGGTTCAGGGTAGAATACTATAAATTACTAAAACAAGAAATCGCTGGACCCCTGTGTAATGTACTGGAGGAATGATCAGAGAATTCCTCAAACTTGCTGTCAGGCCCTTGTTACAGTTATCCCCAAACCGGGAAAAATACAGAAGAATGTGGCTCATATAGGCCAATATCCTTGCTCAATCAGGACTGTAAAATAATGACGAACGTACTAGCCAGAAGATTAGAGGAAGTTTTACCCCTCTTGGTTATTCCAGATCAGACTGGGTTTACTCAGGGCAGACAATCTTACCACAACATGAGAAGATTACTGAATGCTATTTTGTGGAGTTCTCGGCATCCGGGGAGAGCTTGTGTCCTGTCCATGGATGCCGAAAAAGTGTTTGATAGGACAGAACGGGAATACTTACTAAATATTGTATATTGGGGAGGTTTGGGTTGGGGAAGAATTTATAAAATTGGTAAGTGCCTTTTATAAGCCCCAACAGCCCAGGTACTGGTGAACGGCACCTCATCACCTGAATTTCATTTGAAGCAGGGAACCAGACAGGGACGCCCTTTGTCACCACTGCTACTTGCATTAACAATAGAACCCCTGGCAATCAAAATTAGAGAGGACCCCATAATAGAGGGGATAAAGGGGAAGGCGGGGGGGGGGAATACAGGTTACTCACCTGTAACAGGAGTTCTAGGAATGGTATATGTTGTTCATCCACACTCATTGGCAGGTATCCTTGCCGCTTTAAATCTTGCCGGAAGGTCTTCAAGCTTGCTCCTCCCACCCACCCGGGTGGTATAACTCTCGGCTCCGCCCCATGGCCTTGAATCTGGCCCGCTGGAAGCTCAGGTTGTGCGTCGAGAGCCGGGAGAGTCGGGTGGGTCGTGTGGATGAACAACATATACCATTCCTAGAACTCCTGTTACAGGTGGGTAACCTGTATTTCTAGGGACATGGATATGTTGTTCATCCACACTCATTAACTGAGACTCTAGCAGTTCTCCGGAGGAGGGAGGCAAGGCACACCCCAATGCTTACTTGGAAAGAGAGACTGGAGAGCAGGGGCCCCAAAGCCAGCATCCCGGCGTGACTCAAGGTCGATGTGGTAGTGGGTAATGAAGGTGTTGCTGACTTCCAGGTAGCAGCCCTGCAGATTTCCTGGATAGGGCGTCCCTGGAAGCAGCCACTGTTGCAGCAGTATGGCGGAGTAGAATGAGCTCTTATCCTCTGGGAGGCTCCATGCCTGCCAACTTATAGCAGAGATCTATGCAGGAGGTTACCACCTGCTTATCGTCCGCTTAGCTGCAGGTCTGCCAGATCGCGGCTTCAGGCGTAGGTGACAAACAGCTGGCGAACCTCTCCCAATTTCAGCCGTCACGCTCCTTATAATGCGGCGCCCTTCTAGGTCCAGAGTATGGAGCCTATATTCAGCCTCCGAGGTGTGACTGAGGTAGAACACCGGCAGAGTCAACACCTGGTTAAGGTGAAACTCCGACACCACCTTCGGAAGGAATTTCGGGTGGGGGCGCAGGACAACCTTGTCCCTGTGGAAGACCAGGTAAGGAGACACGATGGAAAGCGCCTGGAGCTCTCCCATCCTTCTGGCTGACGTGATAGCCACCAAGAAGGCGGTCTTCCATGACAGGTGAGAGAGAGCACACCTGTGCATAGGTTCGAATGGCTTGCCCATGAGCTTTGCCAGTACCAGCAGTAGATCCCATGGAGGTGGGGGTTCCCGCACTGGAGGAAATGTGATCAAGGCCTTTGAAAAGCCAGACCACCTTCTCCTGCGCACACCGACTGCTTCCGCCCCGCCGCCCGGAAGCAGAGATGGCTGCCAGGTGCACCCTTAGGTAGTCGACCTAAGCCCTTGACTAGAAAGGACCATAAATAGTCCAAGATGCTTGCCAAGGAACAGGAGGAAGGTCAAGCCCTTGCCCTGACACCAAATGAAAACCTTTCTCCATTTGAAGGCATAACATTTTCTGGTACGACTCCTTCACGAGGACCCTCAACTACATTGAGGACCTCGTCGGAAAGACCCAAGGCCTGGAACTCTAGCAGCTCAGGAACCAGGCCGTCAGGTGCAGGGATTGAAGGTCCGGATGGAACACCTTCCCTGATTGACTGAGAGCAGGTCCGGGCGAGCTGGAAGCTGCCACGAGTCCTGGAGCTGAGACTGAGGAGATCTGGGTACCAGAACTGGCGAGGCCAGTCTGGGGCTATCAGAATCACCTGCGCCTCGTCCCTCCTCGCCTTGAGAAGCACCTTGTGGATCAAGGGAAATGGGGGAAAGGCGTAGAAGAGGCCCGGGGTCCACTGCCTCAGAAGGCATCCCCCTGCAGCGAGCCCTGCTGAGGCGGGCATGGAACAGCCTCAGCCGCATTCTCCTGGAGGCAAACAGGTCCACCTGAGGTGTGCCCCAATGGGAGAACAGATGCTGTACTACCTCCGGCAGGAGAGACCACTCGTGGGATGCAGCCCCTATCCAGCTTAGGGCATCGGTCAGGGTGTTGGAGGCTCCTGCCACATGAATGGCTAGGAGATCCGCCTCCAGGCTGCTTGCAGAGTGACCAAATGCGGAGAGCTTCCTTGCATAGAAGCATGGGCGCGTCCCTCCCTGGCGGTTTAGATAGTATGATGGTGGTGTTGTCCGTCTGGACTCGGACCACTTGACCCGGAGGAGCAGGCAAAGGGGTGAGAGCTAGGCGGACCGCTCGGGCTCAACAGGTTGATGTGGCATCGGGACTCAGCGGGGACCAGAGGCCGTGAGCCAGTGTTCCCAGATGGGCACCCCAACCCATCAGAGAGGCATCGGTCGATGAGGCCGTCGGCTCGGGGCAGGCGAGACAGGATGCCCTCCTGCAAATGACCTGGAGCGATCCACCACTGGAGGCGTTCCACATCTCCTATGTCACCGACCTAGCTGGTCAAGGATCGCAGCATTGTGACCACTGACTGGCCAGTCCCACTGAAGGGACGCATGTTCCAGCAGACCCAACGGACACGCTGGTGCAGGCGCCATGAGACCCAGGAGGCACAGGAAGTCCCGGGCAGGCGCAGTGCCCAACCAGAAATGATCGGGCAAAGGAGGAAAGAACCTCGGCCCTGTCCCGCGGGAGCCGCTCCTGGCTCGAAGAGAGTCGAGCTGCGCCCGATGAATAGAATCACCTGCTTGACTCGAGTTCCGACTTGGCCTCGTTGATAAGGAGGCCCAGTTGAGAAACGAACCTGGAGGGCCAGATCTCTGGACCACTCCGCCTCCTTCCTGGAGGAGCTGCTATCAGCCAGTCGTCCAGGTAAGGTACACCGGACCCTCGGCGCCATCAGAATGCTGTCACCACTGCCATGCATTTGGTGAAGACCCTGGGAGCTGGAGACAAGCCGAAGGGCATGGCTTGGAACTCGAAGAGGATCCTTCCAGCTCGGGCGAAGGAATCTCTAGTGAAGACGGACGGATAGGGACGTGAAAGCGTCCTGCAAGTCAGAGCAGAACCACACGCGCTGCCCAAGGATGGTATTATCTGAGCCAGAGTGACCATCCTGAAGGTTCGAAGACCTTAGGAACTTGTTTAGTCGTGTAGGTGGGGGAATGGGCGCCAGCCCCGTCCGCTTGAGACCAGGAGGTACCTGGACACAAACCCTGGGTCTGAAGGAGGGTCCACCACCTCTCTTATCACCTCCTTCTGGAGGAGGAGGCGATGTCGGCTCGACGAGCCACCAGTGAGGCTGGGGATCCAGAAGCCCCAGGGCGGCGGCTCTGAAGGGTGGTGCCTGCTCGAATTCCAGAGTGAGCCTCTTCCCACCACCTCCAAGACCCACCTGTCCGTGGTAACAGCGGACCAGGCGGAGAAAGTGCGGGCCGTCCCCCAGGGGGACCCAGGAGTGAGGTGGCGGGAATGGGGCGACACCCCTCAGCCCGTCACTGGGCAGGCTTGGAGGAGGGACCGGCCGAGGGACCTCCTGGGCCTTTCCTCCTGCCTCCTGTTAGAGGAAGCCGGTGGCTTGGGTTTGGGATGCCAAGGCCGGACCTGCTGGCCCCTGACGTGCTGGGCTGGGCAGGCGGGCCGAGGCAAAGGGCGAGGGCAGGCTGTGGCTTGCGACCTTTGTCCTTCTGGAGCGGAAGAACCGAGTCAAGGTAGCATTGGACTTCTCGATCCTCTGCAGGTGACCTTCCACCCCAGGGCCGAAGAGGTCAGTCCCCAAAAGGAACATCCGCCAACTGTGCTGGGTATCCGAGTAAAGGTGGATATCCTCAGCCAAGCCCACCGATGCATAACCCTCGGCCGCACCGATCTGGCACATGAGTCCCCTATATCCAAAGCAGTCTGGAGCTGCTGTTTGGCACCCTGCCCTGGTCCCGCACCTGCTTAACCGTAGTCTGCAGATCGGCGGGAAGATGAGGATGACCTCATCCAGGGGAGCCCAACAGGGCATGAGAAAATGTGCCATGAGGACGGCCGAACTGGCCTAATGAGGCGAGAGAGGGACATAGCGTAGACTTTTAGCCCGACATAGTCCAATTTCTTGGACTCCTTGTCAGGAGGTTGTCCACATCCCTGGCGTTGCCGGCTCGCGGAAAGCGCTGTCGGTAGCTCAACCCCCTCAGCAGAGGGTGTTCAAAAAACCGGACAGGGAACGGTGGGACCGCATACTTCCCTGCCATCCTGGCCGGGCGCAGGGCAGGAAGCAGGCGCTGCCAAAGCTTCAGTGCCGGACCCACTATGGCCTCGGCCACGGAAAGGCCTCCGTCGGAGAATCCCTCGGTCCAGAATCTCCGTGAGGGGATACCTGGCCCGTTTGGAAGCGAGTTCGAGCTCCATCCGGTGGACTCGAGATGAGGGAAACAGTCCTAGGAAGGACGACGGGCTATCGATCCATTGACTGACCTCCTGAGACTCCAAGTCCAGTCGCTTGGAGAAAAAGGAGGAATCATCTTCGGACTCGGAAGAGTCCTCGAAGACTGCCTCTGGCCTGAGCCACCTTCACCTGCCGAGGTCGGTCGGGAGTGAGGGTAACTGACAACCGATGGGTAGACCCTTAGCCGACCGAGAATCCTTGGTCGGGCCCCAGTGGTGGCTGTGGGCGGAGGTTCCACGAATCGGTGGAGCAGCTGGTTTTGGCGTCAACCGGCCTGGGTATGAGCTCCTTGGATAAGTCGGGGGTTGTGTCGGCCGCTCCGGTGACAGCCACTTAATGGCCGGGGAAGGCGACGGGGTCGGCTTATTCCCGGCCAGGAGGAGCTGTTGCAACATAAGGTCCTCGTACCGTCGACGTAATTTACGCCGAAGCCTCCCCTCGTCCGAGGAGGAGGACGAGGACGAGCGGCGACGCCGCTTACCGCGGTGCCGAGACCGAGACCGCCTATGACGGTGGGATCGGCTGGACCGCGAAGAGGTCCGAGACCGAGACCGAGAGTCCCGGAATTTCCGAGATCGGTGCGGGGAGGTGTCGGCCGGAACCGGCACTCCCTTCGGCTCGGATGGTCCATCCGAGGGCTCCGGAACCGGAGGCACAGGCGAGCCCACGGGATCCTCAACTCCTCCCGGGGGAACCGGGGAGAGGGGAATCTCGGCTGCTAAGGGCGACAGCCCGTCCAATGGGTCGAGAAAAATCTCGACTTCATCGGTGGGAGTCTCGGTCAACTGACCTGACGGGGACACCGTGAGGCCAGTGGCCGAAGCCGAGCGGTCGACCGAAGCCGACGGTCGACGGCCCGGGGAGAGGGACCTTTCCCGCTCCCAAGAGCGTCGACGGAGGGACTTACCCTGTCCCTCTTTTTGGACCGAGAATAAGGTCCCGCAGACGTAGGCCCTTCTCCTTTAGTGGAGAGGGACAGACAAAGCTCCTTAAAGGAAGCCGCAGGAAGAGCCCAGAGAGCGGGATAAATGCCGCGGCGAGGAAGATACGCCCGCGCCGCCTCCTCTTGAGGCGACCATCCGCTCGAGCTGATCCGCCGAGCCCGCCGCAGACACCGCCAACGGGCCTCCTTGGACTTCACCGAGAGAAGCGCTTCTCGGGGCCAGCCCAGTTGCAATCGGGCAGCACGGTCTTCGAGGGCGAGGTCGAGAAAGATGAGCACAGGTCGCAAGCCCGCGGGTGCGTGCTCAAGGCCTACAGTAGACACACGTGGAGTGTGGATCCGCTAGAGACATCTTCGTTCCGCATGGGCATCTCCGAAATCCGGGAGTCGATTTGTCCATCGCAGCCGCGAGGGATAGAAGACTGAAGTCTTTTCTGCAAAATTTATTTTTAAATCCGCAAACGGAGAAATAGGAACCAGTCTCAAACGCAGAGCGTTAAGGAGGGAACCTGAGCTTCCAAGCGGTAAGGAAGATCTGGCGTCATGGGGCGGAGCTGAGAGTTATACCACCCGGGTGGGTGGGAGGAGCAAGCTTGAAGACCTTCCGGCAAGATTTAAAGCGGCAAGGATACCTGCCAATGAGTGTGGATGAACAACATATCCATGTCCCTAGAAGACATATTATTAATCTTTATGCGGATGACACCCTCCTATTTTTTACGAACCCAGAGAAGTCTATTCCAAAACTACTGGCAGCAGTAGAACATTTTGCTACGTTTTTGGGGTACAAATTGAATTTAGGGAAATCTGAAATAATGTTTTGAGGGGGGACTGTAGAAAAGGCAATGAGGCTTGGGGATTAAAAGTAGTGAATCGTACATTCACATACCTGGGAATAGAGATAGGTAGAGACCTTGGCATTCTATACAAAGCAAATTATGGACCTGTGATTAGGGATGTTATTAGGGATCTGGGTTGACGGCAGGCACTTCATATATAGTGGATGGGTAGGATCAATCTATTAAAAATTAATGTGCTGACTCAAATCCTATACATCATGCAGATGCTGCCATTCGGCCCCACAGTAAAGGATATTAAGAAATTGGAGAAGGGTTTCAGCCTTTTTGTGTGGAGAGGCAAAAGACCACGTATAAGCCTTAAGAGACTAAAGGCTCCCACAGCACAAGGTGGCCTTAAATTCCCAGATATAAGAGGATACTACCTTGCAACACAATACAGATACATTCAGAACTGAGTGAATCGCAGCGAGGTGGCGAGTTGGTTAGAGCTCGAGGAGAAAGGAGCACTGGGTAGAATATCAGGATATTTAGGAGGAGAAGGTCTGAAGGCTTATATGAGACTAAATACACCCATTCCCATGGTGGCTGCTAGTCTAAGGGCCTGGGTCCACATTAAGAAGAGACAAAAGATAAAATCATCCAGTACGCTGCTGGTGCAAGTTGCAGGAAATCCTGACTTTCTCCCAGGATTGGAGGATGAGGGTTTCCAAATGTGGCAAAATAAGGGGGTCAGATGTATAGCAAATCTGGTAACCAGCAATGGAATGCTCTCCTTTCAAGAGTTACAAAAGGCATTAAACCTCCTCTCCACGCATCTATATAAATATTTCCAAGTTAGAGATTATTATTAAAAAAAAAAACAGTGGGCAGTAAAGGTGGACAAGATCAAATGCAAAAAGTAGAAAGGGAGATATTGGGGGCAGTCAGGCAGGAGACGGGCTTAGTAGGATGGGCAGTAAAGCTGGATAGAAAATTCTTTCAGGAACCCTTGCAGGTAGCTAAAATAAGGAAAAAGACATAGGAGAGGAAATAAGTGAAAGTAATTGGCAACTACTCAGAGTCACATGTAGGCTTATTAGTGTGTAATAAATACGAAGAAGCACAGTACGAATTTATACAGTGCCTGTACTACCCCCCTCACATGGTGCACAGGTTCTTCCCGGAGGTGTCCCCGATATGCAGCAAGTGTAAAGCTGCACAAGGGACATATCTCCATTATTATTGGGGCTGCCCACTGATTGGAAAATACTGGAAGGCAGTGTCAGCAGAAATCTCATTAATGAGAGGCCAACCAGCAGAGTTCTCCCAGAAGTCACTCCTTCTAGGAATAGAGGGAATAGATAATGAGGACTGGATATTGTATCCCAGATGGACGAGTCCTCCTGGTGGTTGCACGACAGGGGATACAGATGTATGGACTACAAGTTTGGGTCCCACACGTGAACAATGGAAGGGACTTACCATACAGGTGTTAACAGTGGATAGGCTAACATACAGCCTGAAAGGAGTGGAAGAACGATTCAAGAGGGTACGGGCTGGCTACCTTGAGAGGAGGGGACAGGGCTCTTTTCATGAGTAACAGTATACTATGACACAGTATGTAGAGGTGCCACTATGTGATTAATAAAAAGGGAAGTTATGAGATGTTACAAAATACAGGATAGAGTAAATACAGACAGACACAGACCAATGAGTTGCTGGCGTTCACCAGCTTTGTTTTTATAAGTCTCCTGTTATTTTTTTTTTTTTTTTTTTAATTACAACTTCTATAACCTGACAGTAATGGATAAGGAATTGTACCTGCTGAATACTTCAGGTATTGTAAACTCTGAAAATGAAACATTTTACGGGATTATATAGTATGTCTTATGCTGTATTAGACCCTTGTGTAAGCGGTAAAGTCTAGAGTATTGAGATATGTATACTTTCACCCAATAAACATATTATACAAAAAACAGAAAGGCCTAGAATGACTACTGCATTAATGTAGATGTTGATGTTTGTAATATTTATTAAGTAAGTGCAGTTGTCAAATTGTTTTTTTTTTTTAAACAAAATTTTTAAACTTGTCAACAGGACCACCTTGTAAACAGGACCCACAGGCCTGAATGGTGTGATTGAAACATTCTATTCCGGTATAAAAATAAAGATTTTACACTACTACTATTCCAGCACAGCATTTACAGGACATGTAAAAGGGTCCAAATTCCTGGAAGCAGCCCACAAAGTGAACCCCGTTTCCATTTCAAGGAATAAGTTTCTCTGGCAGAAGGCTCTCTAGCTACAATCAGGACATCAGCGGCCTTAGGGGATACCCAAAAATATGTTATGGCTATATCGTCAGGAGCCATCCATGCAGATGTAGGGACTTCATATCTGGATGGACCAGGGACCCCTTGTCCTGTGACAACAAACCTCAACACAGAGACAGAAGGGACTGAATGTTACACTACCAGATGTTGACGGAGTGGAAACCACATCTGGCGAGGCCATAATGGACCAATGAGGATGAGAGTGGCACTCTCCACCCAAATATTGAGCAGAACTCTCTGTATTAGAGGAATGGAGGGAATGTGTATAGGAATTTCCCTTTCCTTCATCCATATTTTATTCCCCTTGTCACCTCTGGCCTGCTCACTTTGGTCCAGTCCCTTCAGCCCAGTCACCCAACTTTCACGGCACTTACCTTCTCACGTGGTGTCCTCCACTTGCAGGACTTCTGGTGAGGTGTTCGGACGTCATCCTGTGGGCCAGAGGTGGTGTTCTTCATTGGTTTTCTCACCTAAGCCGCACATGTGCAATGGCATAATGGGCGTGCTACGACTGTGAAGATGTCCTCAACAGCCCATGATTAATTGTCTTCTGGTGCACCCAGACTGTCCTACCACCCAGACAGCTCCAGGTGGCAGATAAGCAGTGGGTCACATAGCCCCCCTCCCTCAAGGAAGGAGAGCTGTCTTATGAATGCTCAATCCTCCCTCCCCGATCAGCCCCCAAATGACCCAAGTTCATTCCCGAACCTGGGTAACTGGCATGGCAGGAGGTATGGTGATGAGTGCCTCAGCCCTCCATGCCACTGGGCTGGCCCTAGAAACTTCCCTTTCCAAGAGTAGAAAAACGCATCTTGCCTAAAAACTCCAGGCATTGGAGTGAGCGAGCTGAAACACAGCACTTTTGTGTTGTGTGGGGATGCAAAAAGGTTCAACTCTAGATGACCCCATCTTGCAAAGAGGTTGCTTACCATGGAGGTTAGTAGTTTCCATTCATGAATCACTGATTGGGACCTGCTTGGTCTGTCTGCTAAGATGTTCTGGAGACCTGGGAGATACGTAGTCGATGGCTGAAGACCATGAGACAAAGCCCAGTACCATACTCTCACTGCTTTCCTGCATAAGGGATAGGATTGTGTGACCCCTTGTTTGTTGATGTAATGCTTCACACTGATGTTATCCATTTGGATTAGCAGAGGACTGAGGTAGAGATAGTTCTGAAATGCCTGAAGGCTGTACTGGACAGCCCTCATTTTCAGGACATTTAGATGCAGCTTAGATTCCACCTCGGTCTGCAACCCCTGTGTCTGGTAAGGGCCGAGATAAGCACCCAACCAAAACCCAAGGTATCCTTGGTGAGGATCTGTACAAGAGCTGATACAATGAATAGAACACCCTTCAATAGGTTTTTGTGATCCATTCACCATAACAATGCTCTGCGAAGAGGAGACGTGATGAGAACCATTTGGTTCAGCACATCCTTCAACTGATCCCACTGAACCCTGAGTGCCCACTGAGGGATCCTCATATGAAGCCATGTCAGTGGCACAGTCATTATGCCCTCAGCCATGAGACCCAGGAGACTCAACATTGTTTTCACAGAGACATAGTGGCTCCTGTATACCAAATGCATCTGGACAATCAGATTGCCTGCCTTGTCCTGTGGCATAAGAGCACCTCCCTTCTCTGCTTCCAAGACTGCCCCTATGTATTGCAGTATTTGGCAGGGAATCATCACAGACTTTGGCACATTCACTGTGACTCCCAAGTCGAACACAGAGCTTCCCTGGAGCTTACCGTCAGAAGCTAGTCATCCAGATATGCAACTACTACCAAGCATCTGTTAAAGACCTATGGTGTAGAAGGCAAGCCAAAGGGCAATACTTTGAACTGGTAGTGTTCTCCCTCTAGCATACAGTGAAGGTACTGTCCGAGGAATTTTTTGATCTTTACATAAAAGGTATACATCCTTCATGTCTTGAGTACAAAGCCAGTCCCCTGTTTGCAGAAAGGGAATCACAGCTTGCAGGGATACCATTCAAAACTTTCTGAATTTGATGAACAGGTTGAAATTCCTGAGATCCAGCACAGGATGCAGATCTCTGTCCATTTTGGGACTAGGAAGCATCTGGACTAGAACCCTTTCTCTCCTGTGGAGGAACCAGTTTTATGGCATGTTTTTGGAATATAGACTGAACTTCTTCCTTTCAGAAGGGACAGATGGCCTGGAGGATAAAAGGAAGGAGGCGGAGGATGATCTGGAGGGATCTGTAACAGCTCCAGAGCACACCCCCTTGCAATTATCTCTGGAACCCAATCGTCCACAGTGATCTCCCACCATTTATTTCAGATGCAGGGAGATTCTGCCACCCACACTCAACTCCTAGAGGTAGCAGTTAAGGTGGGGGGAGAGAAGGAAGAGTCAGATGGTGCCAGTGGCAGCAGGGCCACAGAACCGATTCCTTTGGGTACGTTTGTATGGGTACCAGAGGGGAGGGGACCTGGAAGGGGGGCCATCTTCTCTGCCTCAGCCTTGCTGACAGTAGGCACAGTTACCTTGAGCACCAGGCTGATGAAATTACCTTTAGCAGGAGTAGGACACAGGAACAAAACTTCTCTTCTCCGATTTCAAAATGGCATGCCCCTTTTCCCTCCTCTGTGTGCCCTCCACGCTGCCACCAGGCCTCCAGCAGGTAGCAGAGTACAAGTGGGATGCCCTGTTCCCCTTCCCCCGAGGGAAGACAGCTGTCCTGGGAATGCTCTATCCCCTCCACCCCATGTTACCAGAGTCTGTTCCTGAACCCCAGTTGCCAGTATAGTGAGCAACGGTGCTACCAGGCCATGAAATTACTAAGTTAACAGCTCCACTGGCACAGAGGTTAAGGCAGCAGAGTGCATGTTAACTGTGAAAATTTTCACCTATACTTATCCATTTTAGACCGCTCATTTTCTGCTGACCTACAAGGTACACCTTTTTCCCCACTTTGAGTCTGCTTTAGTACTTTATATATTTGAAACAGTAGAAGGAGTGCTTCTTTTAATTCAGAATGGCCATCCTCAAGTTTTCATCATAGTCATTATCAGCTGTTTTTGAACAGCAATTGTTTAACTTCACTTTTCTTGAGATGAATATGAACCAGCATGCAACAGGTACTGTTTATGACATGGGACAAAAAAAAACAAAAAACGGTTACTCTCCCGTAACAGTAATTCTAGGAGTGGTACACGTTGGTCATCCACACTTATTGGCATGTCCATTTCCCCTTTAAGAATCACCGGAAGTCTTCAAGCTGGCTCCTCCCACCCACCCAGGTGGTATAACCCTCGGCTCCTCCCCATAACACTAGATCTATGCCCACTGGAAGCCAGGTTTGTGCGTCCGCAGCCGGGGAGGTCGGGTGGGTCCATGTGGATGAACATATACCACTCCTAGAACTACTGTTACAGGTGAGTAACCTGTTTTTCTAGGATCGTGGATATTTTGTTCACCAACACTTACTGGCAGACTCCTAGCAGTTCTCCGGGAGGAGGGAGGCAAGGCACACACCCCCTATTTAGGGAACAGAAATTGGAGAACTGAGGCCCCAAAACCAGCATCCTGGCGTGACTCAAGGTCAATGTGGTAGTGGGTGATGAAGTTGTTTGCTGACTTCCAGGTAGCAGCCCGGTAGATTTCCTGGATAGGGATGTCCCTGGAAGCAGCCACCGATGCAGCAGTATGGCGGGAAGAATAGACAGGTTACTCACCTGTAACAGAAGTTCTAGGAATGGTATATGTTGTTCATCCACACTGTCTGGCAGGTTCTTTGCTGCTTTAAATCTTGCTGGAAGGTCTTCAAGCTGGCTCCTCCCACCTACCTGGGTGGTAAAACTCTCGGCTCAGCCCCATAACGCCAGATCTAGCCCGCTGGAAACCAGGTTGTGCGTCAAAGCCGGGAAGTAGATTGGAGTGTGTGGATGAACAACATATACCATTCCTAGAACTTCTGTTACAGGTGAGTAACCTGTATTTCTAGGACATGGATATGTTGTTCATCCACACTGTCTGGCAGACTCCTAGCAGTGTTCGGGAGGAGGGAGGCAAGCACACCCCTACTTGAGAAACAAGACTACAGGCTGGGGCCCCAAAGGCCAGCATCCCGGGCGTGACTCAAGGGTCGATGTGGTAGTGGGTGATGAAGGTGTGCTGACTTCCAGGTAGCAGCCCTGCAGATTTCCTGGATAGGGCGTCCCTGGAAGTAGCCACCGATGCAGCGGTATGGCGGGTAGAATGAGCTCTTATCCCTCTGAGAGGCTCCATGCCCGCCAACCTGTAACAGAGATCTATGCAGGATATGACCCACCTGCCTATCGTCTGCTTGGCTGCATGTCTGCCAGGTGCGGCTTCAGTGTAGGTGACAAACAGCTGGCGAACCTCTCTCCGAACTTAAGCCGTCCGCTCCTTGTAGTAAGCGAGCGCTCCTCTAGGGTCCAAAGTATGGAGCCTATATTTGGCCTCCGAGGTGTGATTTGGGTAGAACACCGGCAGAGTCAACACCTGGTTTTGGTGGAATTCCGACACCATCTTCGGAAGGAACTTCGGGTGGGGGCGCAGGACAACCTTGTCCCTGTGGAAGACCAGATAAGGAGACTCGATGGAAAGCGCCTGGAGCTCTCCCATCCTTCTGGCTGATGTGATAGCCACCAAGAAGGCGGTCTTCCACAACAGGTGAGATGTCACACCTGTGCACGGTTCGAATGGCTTGCCCATGAGCTTAGCCAGTACCAGCAGTAGATCCCATGGAGGTGGAGGTTCTCGCACTGGAGGGGATATGTGACTAAGGCCTTTGAAAAAGCGCCCGACCACCTTCTCCTGCGCCACCGACTGCTTCCCGGCAAGCAGAGATGGCTGCCAGGTGCACCTTAAGGGTCGTCGACCGAAGCCCTTGCTGAGAAAGGGACCACAGGTAGTCCAGAATGCTTGCCAAGGAACAGAAGGAAGGGTCCAGGTGATTGTTCTGACACCAAATGGAGAATCTCTTCCATTTGAAGGCATAGCATTTTCTGGTCGACTCCTTACGGGACGCCTCAACGACGTTGAGGACCTCGTCGGAAAGACCCAAGGCCTGGAACTCTAGCCGCTCAGGAACCAGGCCGTCAGGTGCAGGGACTGAAGGTCCGGATGGAATACCTTCCCCTGATTGACTAAGATCAGGTCCGGGCAGGCTGGAAGCTGCCTCGGGAGCCTGGAGCTGAGACTGAGGAGATCTGGATACCAGAACTGGCGGGGCCAGTCTGGGGCTACCAGAATCACCTGCGCCTTGTCCCTCCTCGCCTTGAGGAGCACCTTGTGGATCAAGGGAAATGGGGGAAAGGCATAGAAGAGGTCCGGGGTCCACGGCCTCGAGAAGGCATCCCCCTGCAGCGAGCCCTGCTGAGGGGTGGGCATGAAACAGTCTCAGCCTCGTATTCTCCCTGGAGGCAAACAGGTCCACCTGAGGCATGCCCCAGTGGGAGAACAGATCTTGTATTACCTCCGGCAGGAGAGACCACTTGTGGGACACAGCCCCTATCCGGCTTAGGGCATTGGCCAGGGTACTGGAGGCTCCTGCCACATGGATGGCAAGGAGATCCACCTCCAGGCTGTGCATGAGTGACCAAATGCAGAGAGCTTCCCTGCACAAAGGCCAGGAGCGCGTCCCGCCCTGGCAGTTTAGGTAGTACATGGTCGTGGTATTGTCTGTTTGGACCTGAATCACTTGACCCTGTAGAAACGGAGCGAAGGCGGTGAGGGCTAGATGAACCACTCAAAGCTTCAGCAGGTTGATGTGGCATCGGGACTCCTGAGGGGACCAGAGGCCGTGCGCTCTGTGCTCCCCCAGATGGGCACCCAACCCATCAGAGAGGCATCGATCGATAGAGAGACCGTCAGCTCAGGGCGGACAAACGGGATGTCCTCCTGCAGATGTGCTGGAACGGTCCACCACTGGAGAGCGTTCCACATCCCTGGGTCACTGTCACTAGCTGATCCAGGTTGATGCTGTGACCACGCTGGCCCAGCCCCATTGAAGGGACGCATGTACCAACTGGCCCAACGGACCACGCTGGTGCAGGCCACCATGAGGCCCAGGAGGTGCAGGAAGTCCCGGGCATGGCACAATTGCTCAACCTGAAATGACTGGACAAGGGAGGAAAGAACCTCAGCCCTGTCTGCCCGGAGCCGTGTTCTGGCTCGTAGAGAGTCAAGCTCTGCCCCGATGAATTGGATCACCTGCTTTGGCACGAGTTCAGACTTGGCCTCGTTGATGAGGAGGCCAACCTGAGAGCAAACCTGGAGGGCCAGATCTCTGGACCACTCCACCTCCGTTCTGGAGGGGGCTGCAATCAGCCAGTCGTCCAGGTGAGGTACACCCAGACCCTTCGCGCCCGCAGAGGAATGCTGTCACCACTGTCATGCATTTGGTGAAGACCCTGGGAGCTAGGGAAAGGCCGAAGGACATGGCCCCGGAACTCTTAGAGGGATCCTCTGCCTGAAGTGGAGGAATCTCTGGTGGGACAGACGGTTGGGACGTGAAAGACGGCGTCCTGAAGGTCCAGAGAACAGAACCACACACCTCGTTCCAAGGATGGGATTATCTGAGCCACAGTGACCATCCTGAAGGTCCGAGACCTTAGGAACCTATTCAGGTCGTGCAGGTCGAGAATGGGGCGCCAGCCCCGTCCGTTTTGGGACCAGGAAGTACCTGGACACAAACCCTGGGTCTGGAGGAGGATCCGCCACCTTCCTGATCACCTCTTTTTCGAGAAGCAGGACGATATCAACTCAGCGAGTCGACAAAGAGGCTGCGGACCCTGTAGACCCCCGAGGGGCAATGGCTCAGAAGGGCAGGGCCTGCTCAAACTCAGGGCAGGCCCTTTCCTACCACCTCCAACACCCAATGGTCCGTGGTGATAACGGACCAGGCGGAAAGGAAGTGGCGGCCGTCCCCACAGGGGAACCCAGTGGGGGTGGCAGGCTGGGCACCCCTCAGCCCGTCACTGGGCAGGCCTAGAGGGAGGGACCGTGAGGGACCTCCTGAGCCTTACCTCCTTGCTTCCTATTAGAGAAGCCGCAGGTCTGGGTTTGGGATGCCAGCGTGAGCCTGCTGGCCCTGGTGCTGGTGCTGTTGGGCGGACGTGCACGAGCACAGAAGGACAAAAGGACTTATGCTGCTGTTGTCAGCGGCCCTTGTCCTTCTGGGCGGGTGACAGAGTCCAGAGTGGCATTGGACTTTTCGATCGCTGGAGGTGACCTTCCACTCCTGGGCTGAAGGTCGGTCCCCAGGAAGGGACGTCTGCCAGTTGTGCTGGGTATCTGCCCGTGAAGGTGGATCTCCTCAGCCATGCTCTGCAGCGCATAACGCCCACGCGCTGATCTGGCACAGGAGTCTCCAATGTCCAGGAAGCCGTTTGGAGCTGCTGTGTACCAGCCCTTCCCTGGTCCATTACCTGCCGGACCGTGGTCTGCAGGTCGGCCGGAAGATCTTGGGATCACCTCATCCAGGAGCCCCTTGAGGCGTGGGAAATGTGCCATCCAGCACGGCCGAGCTGGCCTGGCAGAGGCCAAGGAGGACGCAGCATCAACTTCCGGCATAGTCCTGCTTTTGGACTCCTTGTTGGGGCTTGTCCACATCCTAGCATTCCCAGAGCGCGGGCTTGCTGTCTGTGACCAGCCTTGGCGGAGGGTGTTCGAAAAAGCAGACGCAAGAGCCGGTAGGGATCATACTTCCTGGCCATCCTGGCCGAAGGCGCAGGACAGGAAGCAGGCCCGTAACAGAGCTCCAAGGCTGGGCCAACAATGGCTTCAGCCACGGAAAAGCTTCAGTGGTGAATCCCTCGGTCCAGCATCTCAATCAAGGATATAGCCCACTTGGATTCGGGCTCAAGCTGCATCCGGTGGAATCCAAAATGAGCTGAAGCAGTCCATGAAGGATGATGGGCTTTCCGTCCATTGACTGGCCCCGGAGGCTCGAGTCAATGGGCCTGGAGACTAAGGAGGAGTGGGTAAGTGGGACTCAGAGGTCTGCAAAGAGCTGCCTGGGGCCTGAGCCACCTTCCACCTGCCGAGGGCGGTCGGGAGTGGAGGGTGACAGACAACCTGTGGGGCAGGCCCTGACCCGACCGAGAGTCTTTGGTCGGCGCCCCCTATTTCGGTTGTGGAGGTGGATGTTCCACCACAACTGGTGGGGCAGCTGGTTTCGGCCAAACAACTGGCCCAGGCTTGGGCACCTCGGCTACAGCGAGGGGTTGTTTCGGCCATTCGGGTGACAGCCACTTGATGGCCGGGGAAGGCGACGGCGTTGGCCGGACAGAAGTAACTGCTGCTACATCAGGTCCTCGTAGCGTTGACACAATTTGCGCTGAAGCCTCTCATCTTCAGAGGAGGAAGACCAGGATGAGCGGCGGCGCCGCATACTTCGGTGCTGAGACTGAGACCGCCGATGTCGGCGGGACTGGCTGGATCGAGAGGATGTCAGAGACAGAGACCGAGGACGGGTCTGGGAAGGGACGGGGGACACCCGCTCTTCCCTCGGCTCGGAAGCCTTGACCAGGGACTACGGCACCGGAGGCGCAGGCAGGTCCACAGTCTCCACTGGGGGAACCGGTGAAGAAGGGTTGTCGGCTTCACCAGTCGACAGCCCGTCCAACGGGTCGAGAAAAATCTCGACTGCGTCGATGGGTGTCTTGGCCGGCTGACCTGACGGGGACACCGTGAAGCCAGCGGCCTTAGCCTCAATCTCGACCGAAGTCGAGTGACGACTGTCCGGGGAAAGGGACCTCTCCCGCTCCCATGAACGCCGACAGTGGGACTTACCTTTTGAGTCCTTCATTTTGGACCGAGAGGAATGTCCCGATGGCCCCTCTCCCTTCATGGAAAGGGATTGGCAAAGCTCCTTGAAAGAAGCTGAATATGAGGTGCCCAGAGGCGGCGGGATAAATGCCGCGACCGAGGAGAGAAGGATGATCACGGCCTGTGCACGCCTCCTCCTCGAGGGTGATCATCTGCTGAGGTTGCTCAGCCAAGCCAGCTGCCGCGGTGGCGTAGCAGACCTCGCCGACTTCACCGGTGGTGCCGCGCTTCTGGGGCGCTCAAGCTGTAACCGGACAGCCCAGCGGTCTTCAGGATGTTGGCGAAAAACAAGCGGCATAACTACATGGGCCTGCAGGTCATGGTCTGGGCCGAGACAGTGAGCGCTGGCGTGGGTCACGGATCTGTCCTAGACATTTTCTGCCCAGGCACCTGTGAAATCCGGAGTCGATTTGCCCATGGCAGCCGAGAGGAGAAACTTGCCAGAGTCTTGAAAATTTTAAAATGAAGTTTCAGGCGACCTGAAGAATTAGGATCCAGTCTACATGCAGAGCATTAAGGAGGAACCTGAGCTTCCAAGCGGTGAGGGAGATCTGGCGTCATGGGCGGAGCCGAGAGTTTTACCACCCGGGTGGGTGGGAGAAGCCAGCTTGAAGACCTTCCGGCAAGATTTAAAGCGGCAAGGAACCTGCCAGACAGTGTGGATGAACAACACATTCATGTCCCTAGAAGAGCTCTTATCCCTTTGGGAGGCTCCTTGCCCGCCAACTCATAGCATTGACCTATGCATGATGTGATCCATCTTGCAATAGTCTGCTTCGCTGCAGATCTGCCAAAAGCGGCTTCAACGTAGGCGACAAACAGCTGGTGAACCTCTCCCTGAATTTCCACCCTCCTCTCCTTATAATAGGAGATGTCACATTTCAGGTCCAAAGTATGGAGCCTGAATTCAACCTCCGAGGTGTAATTAGGGTAGTATACCAGCAGAATCAACACCTGGTTAAGGTGAAACTCTGACATCACCTTCGGAAGGAATTTCGGGTTGGGGCACAGGACATCTTTGTCCCTGTGGAAGACCAGATAAGGGGAGTCCACCGAAAGTGCCTGGAGCTCCCCTGTCCTTCTGGCTGACGTGATAGCCACCAGGAAGGCCGTCTTCCACGACAGTGTGACAACTCACTCTTGTGCACGGGTTCGAATGGCTTGCTCATGAGCTTTGCCAGTACCAGCAGTAAATCCCACGGAGGTGGAGGTTCATGCACCGGAGGGAATATGTGATCCAGGCCTTTGAAAAAAAAAAACGCCTGACCACTGTCTCCTGCGCCGTTGGCAGATCAGCCCGTGCCTGATAAGCAGAGATGGCTGCTAGGTGCACCCTAAGGGTCGATGACTGTAGACCCCCTTTGGAGAGAGACCAAAGGCAGTCGAGAATGTTAGCCACGGGATAGGACAGAGGGTCCAGGCCCTTGTCCTGACACCAAATGGAAAACCGCTTCCATTTGAAGCGGAAACACTTCCTGGTCGATTCCTTTCTAGATGTCTCCACCACAGTGTAGACATCTTCGGAAAGACCCAAAGCCTGGAACTCTAGCCGCTCAGGTACCAGGCTGTGAGGTGCAGGGATTGAAGGTCCGGATGGTATACCTTCCCCTGACTTGAGTGATATCAGGTCCGGGTGTGTGCAAAGCTGCTCTGGGGGCCTGCAGCTGAGGCTGAGGAGATCTGGGTACCAGAACTGGCGCGGCCAGTCTGGGGCTACCAGGATCACCTTCGCCTTGTCCCTCCTCACCTTGAGGAGCACCTTGTGGAACAACGGAAAAAGAGGGAAGGCGTAGAGGAGGTCTGGGGATCCACGGCCTTGAGAAGGCATCCCCCTACAGTGAGCCCTGCTGGGCGGGCATGAAACTGCCTCAGCTTGCTGTTTTCCCCAGAGGCAAACGTCCACCATTGGTTTTCCCCAATGGGAGAACAGGCTGTATGCTACCTCTGGATGAAGAGACCACTCATGGGATGTCTGGCCTAGACAGCTGAGAGCATCCACCAGATGGTTCGAGGATCCTGCCACATAGATGGCTAGGAGATCCGCCTCCAACTGGCCCACGAGGGTCCAGATGCGGAGCGCCTCCTTGCACAGCAGACAGGAGTGCGAGCCACCCTGTTTGTTGAGGTAGTACAAGGTCGTGGTATTGTCCATCTGGACTTGAACTACTTGACCCCAGAGCTGAGGAGTGAAAGCTGACAGCACCAGTCTGACTGCTCTGAGCTCCAACAGGTTGATGTGGCATCTGGACTCCTCAGGGGTCCAGTGCCTGTGGGCCATTTTGTCCCCCATGTGGGCTCCCCAGCCCATGAGAGAGGCATCGGTCGTGAGGATGACCGTTGGCTCAAGGTGGACAAACGGGATCCCTTCCTGCAAATGGCCTGGGGCGGTCCACCACTGGAGAGCGTCCCACATCTTCTGGGTTACAGTGACCAGCTGGTCAAACTGACCAAGGCGCCGAGTCCACTGGGTGGCCAGTTCCCACTGAAGGGGCGCATGTGCCACTGGGCCCAATGGACCACCGAGGTGCACACTGCCATGAGACCCAGAAGGCACAGAAAGTCCCGGGCAGGCGCAACTGCCCAACCAGAAATGATTGGGCAAAGGAGGAAAGAACCTCTGCCCTGTCCGCCGGGAACCGAGCTCTGGCTTGATAAGAGTCGAGCTCTGCCCCGATGAAGCCCATCACCTGAGAAGGCATGAGTTCCGACTTGGCCTCGTTGATTAGGAGACCAAGTTGGGAGCAGGTCTGGAGGGCCAGATCCCTGGATCTCTCCACCTCCTGAAGGGAGTGACCTGCTAGAAGCCAGTTGACGAGGTAGGGGTAAAGTCTGACCCTCTGACGCCATAGATGGGCCGCTACTACTGCAATGCATATGGTGAAGATGAAGTGATCACAATGGCCTGTAACAGTGATACCTCTATTAAATATGTATATATGAACATGATAAACATGTTACCTTCTGCCCTGAGGTGTGCCTCTATAATATTGGTGAGGTTATCCGCAAAGCATAGGTGATAGTATGATGCATTCTTAGTCAGTTCTGGGTCCCGAGTGGGGGACGCCAAAGAATCTGATATGTTGATTGTAGTAAAATATGAAGTTGATGTCGACAAAATAAGCCCCTTTGAATAGTAGGGGTATGCCATATATTTTGTTGATAAATAGCCTCATAATTGTATACATTGGTGTCGTTGACTGGAGGGTTTTCTGCTCCATAAATGAGTGTGAAAAAGCCCAGTACCCTCATTGATAGAGGAGGCAGTCAAGAGACATCTGTTGAAGGGTATACCCATTGATGAGAATATGTAACCATGTTAATGTTCAGTTGGGGAAAATGTCTCCCATTTTTATATAGATATAGATAGATATAGATATATATATATATATATATATATATATATATATATATATATATAGAGTAAGGCATGGTCTGTGGATGGTGGAATGTTGGCCACTGATGGTGGGATCATCCCCGTCGATGGTGTAGAAGGAATACCATGCCCCGTGGATGGTGGAATGAAAGCAGTCTATGATGATTAGTAGAAGTCATGCTCAGTCGACAGTGGGTCATCTGCCATTGACGATGAAAGAAGGGGAGCATGTCCCATCGATGGTGGAATGTGTCTCATCGACGACAGATGAAGATAATGTGCCTCGTTGGTGTGGAGTGTTACGCCCGTCGATGGGGCGCTGTTCTTATAAAACTACGTTGATAATAGTCTTGGAGGAGGCTCCGTCGACAGGGAATGAACCTCCGTTTGACGAGAAGTATGGTGAGGCCTCACGACAGAGCATGAGTGGTCAGTTGATGAGAATCATGTAGGAGGCCTCCGTCGACGGTGGATGAAGGGTCCGTCGACAGGAATCATGCAGGAGGCCTCCGTTGATGGGGAATGAACCTCCCATCAACGAGAAGTATGTAGGAGGCCTCCGTCGACAGGAGGTTGAGAAATATGCAGGAGGCCTCTGACGACAGGGAATGAACCTCCTGTCGACGAGAAGTACGTAGGAGGCCTCCGTCGATGGGTATTATGCATCCGTTGACAGGAACATAGTGTGAGCCTCTGTAGAGTATTGTTGGAGGCCTCCGTCAATGGGGTATTGCATCTGTTGACGGGAATATAATGTGAGCCTCTGTAGAGTGTTGTTGGGGGCCTCCAACAACTGGGATTATGCATCCATCGTCGGGAATATAGCGTAAGCCTCTGTAGTCTGTTCTGTGATGAAGATGATGTAGAAATGCCTGCCATCGACGGGGTATTTGTTCTCCGTTGATGAAGAAAGTCTCCTTGATAATATATGTTTAGCATACATGACTGTTGAAAGGCAGTCAGGCAGGACTTATGGTGAAGGTATGCCTTCCACTCCGATGCTTCATGAAAAGGACTCTGTGTTGTCGAAGCCTGTTAATAGAGCTTCTAGAGTCTTCCATCCTTAAAACTCTTGTTTGAATATATGAATATGGTGCTGTGTATTAAGCCCAGGCAGCCCAATGTGTGTGTTCAATCCATGTCGTAGATCACTTAGCAGGAGTTGCTGTGAGAGCTGAAGCTGGCAGGAAAATGAATGGAGACTACCAGGGACCACACACTTTTATAGGCACAGCCAAGGAAATGAGGTTGTGTGGGTGGTCCCTGGTGTACAGACTGCTGGAGAAAACTACTGTGTGAGAGCGCCACCTAGGGGAAACTCCCAGAAGTAATGACTTACTGCAAGAGACCATTCCATGGTTACAGGTGAGTAACCTATTTTTCCAGGGACGTGAATATGGTTCACTATCCACACACTGGCAGCCTCCTAGTAGTTGTCCAGGAGGAGGGCGCAAGGTGCGTAACCCTACTTGGTGAACAGAAAATGAAAATGCAGTACCTACCGTGATTCTTGATCTTCTCTTGTATCTTCACCATTCATTACTGCTTAAAGTTAAGCGGGCGTGCACCCGCTATGGGAGTTTTTTTTTTTTTTTTGGCAGTCTGTTCCAAGAACGAATGCATCTGCCAAGCAGGCGGGTCAAAAGAATTACAGACTCCTCCTCCATCTCAGTTCTGGTACGGGAGAGGCAAAATAAAGTGTAAGAAAGAGAGTGAGGCAAGAGGCCGAGGGATAGAAAAGGAAAGGAAATAAACTGAAAAGGAATAAGCCGATGGAGAATAGACAGAGGAGAGAATTCCTACCCTAAGGGACATAGAGTCTCCTTTCGGGGCGGCTCTAGGGAGGAAACAGAGAGAGGAGGAAAGTAGAAGAAGAAAGAAAGAAAAAGAAGAAAGAAAGAAAGAAAGAAAGAAAGAAAGAGAGGCATGTTGAGAGGAGAACAGTGCCCATCGAGCATTGTTGGTTGAGGAGGCTTATAGGCTCGAAACTAATAAGAACAAGAATCCCAGTTGCTAGGACTGAGAGAGGTTCCACGAACCTCCTGAACAGACAAGTGAGGGCAGACTCTCTGAACTCTCAACATGCCAAGTCCTTCATCCTAGTTGAGGGCTCTAGACTGTCCGAGCAGAACCTGTTCGGAAGAGCCCATCCAGGGAGAGGACTAAGTTCCTTAGCATCTTGTTAAGTGCTAACATAGAAAGGTATGGGAAGACTATGCCTTCTCGAGGCAGTTTGTAGAAAAGTAGAGAGGAACTCAATCAGACTTGCTAGGACAAGGCAGACAGAAGCTTGAAAGGTAACAAGTTCAGTCAGCAGCTGGAAAAGCTTGAATAATACCTGCCAGGAGATTCCAAACTTTGAGGAGGCCAAAACAGGGCATGGCCACCAGGCTGTGAAACTACATGACCTGAAGAAGGTAAGAATCGCACCATAGGGCAGTCAGAAAGAGTTCTCTCAGAATTAAAGAAATTTGCAACCTACTCGTCCCCCCCACCTTGAGGAAAAAGAGAATCCATTCACAAGAATGGGGAAAAAAACAGAAAAAAAATTTTTTTTTGGCATAAAACCAAGGGAAGAGAGGAGGCAGGAGGGAGGCATACAGAAGGGCCACTGAGGGAAGGTGGGTGGGTATCAGTAATGAATGGTGAAGATACAAGAGAGATCAAGAATTACGGTAGTGCGTAATTTCATATCTTCTCTTGTCAGTCTTCACCATTCATTACTACAAGGGATACCAAGCCCCTCCCCTTGAAAAAGGGGGTAGAACCCTGAGGAACAAGACCCCCAGCCTCCTGTTGGTGAAGAACAGAAGGGAAGACCTGGCTAACACAAAGAGAAGCCTAAGTGGGAGAAGAGCTAGGAGGTGCCCCGAGGATGGGAGAGCGGAGGAAGCCCCTGCAAAGTCTCCTAGCTCTGGAGGAAAAAGAGCGGGTCCCCGAAAGCAAAGCGCATCACCCTACGCTGGGCCAGGGGTGACAACCTTGATAGATGGAGCCATGCCATCCGCCTAATGCAGATCGCTGTCCCCGCAAGCCTGGAAGCCACCTCACTGGTGTCATAAGATGCCCTTGCTTGGTATCTTGCCAGCTCAGGCCTATAGCGGAGAGGGCAATAGCCTGTCTGGTTTGCTCCGTATCAGGCATTGATGCTGGGAGCTGGGAGCATGTCGACCACAGATGCCGATTGTAGGCAGCGTGGTGAGCCTGATGTGATGCAATGCAAGCCACCGCACGAGAAGAAGAGAACACTCTTAGCCCCCACGGTCGATGTAGGGAATCCAGATCTGGTGGGTGGTCGTGTCAGGCGGCAGCGACCGGAAGAGTCTCTAGGTACACAAACCCGAGGGAGGGGTTGGGAAGGTACCAAGGATTCGAGGGGCACAATACCTTCGGCGACAGTCTGCGGGGGCTGGAGAAAGGCGGCTGGCGACTGCCAGGAACGGATAGGCGCCTCCTGGAGGATAGGCCAGGAAGGTACCACCAGGTGCTGGGCATTGAATTCTCCAAGGAATTCATGCGTCTCCCGTTCAGTATTGTCTCGCCTAACGTAAGAGATTCGAAGATCCCTCACCATCCTCGAGAGAAATCACTGATATTCCGTGAAATCGGCGTCGGAAGAAAGATGAGCAAGAGGTTCCTCTCCCTCAGAGGAGGAAGGCGAGGATGATGGAAACATCGATGTCCAGAAGATTCCTGCGGTGGTGGGAGAGTCGAAAGACCGGCTCATGCATGTATCTAGCATTATGAGGGAAGCGCATGAGAACCTCTGAACTGCTCCCAGGATAACGGACCCGTGGGACCCGACATGGCCTGGAAGAGCGGGGGTGGATGTAGAGGTACTGGAGAAGGGCACCTATGAAGAGGCAACTGACCTCTGCCAGGGCTCTGAAATCCAGGAGAGCAGGCCGAGCTGGCAGGATCCCGGACAACAAACCAGGCCGCAAGGCGAGACCCTGAAGATGCGATGCCTGGAAGAGCCCGGGGACCTCCCTGTGGCAGAACCTGGGACTGCATTGATCCAGAAGGGCAGTCACAGCGCCACGGAGAGGAACCCCGGGGCCCAAGAGGAAATGGCGGGGTTTGGCTCTGGCTCCTAGCCACCCCACGAGGGTGGCAGGCGGAGTACAGGACAACCGTCCCGCCCTCGACCCCTCGGACTCCGAGAGAGCCCTCCTGCTCGACTGCAGCGTTCCCCACCCGGAGGAGGCAACAGCACCCGGGAGAGTAGCTGTCACCCTCAGCCCCCACCACATCACCCCCCTGGGACCCAGGGCCCCCCCTAGCCCGAGGGCCCTCAGGGGAGGACGGGAGTGGGGACAGTGGGAGGGGCCCGCTGCGCCGCCTAGCACCCTGTGCCACCGGGGACCCTGACCCCAAAGAGTCAGGGTGCCAGGATGGGTCCACATCTGAGTCATCGACCTCCGAAGAGGACGTGACCAGCAGAACCTCAATGCTGGCAACCCCAGGGGTCCCCGGAGCAACGGCACAGCGAACGGCGCCGGTGCCAGGGACAGCGCCGGATGACCCCAGTCCACTCCGACAGCCAGGCCGGTCCTGGCTCCCCTGCCGCACTAGTTAGGCCCGGCGCCGCCGGCGTCGGACCTAACCTTACGCTGCCGAAGCACAAACGGGCCTCGCAGTGCCAGCGTGCTGAAGGCCAGGGTGGCGCCGCCTACGGTGCCGTCTCGATCACCGGCGCCAGATCCGGAATGCCGGAGGCGGCGTGAGGTCCACGGTGCCAGGCCCAGAAATCGTGGGCCTCGACACTGGGGAGCCTGCACCTCCAAGGAGGTGACTGCCCGAGGCGGTGTCCCGTCACGGCCCCGGGAGGGACCACGACGTTCCCCCGATCCGCGAGAGAAGCTTCCTCTTTGGCAAGAGAAGAGGAGGAAGCTTCCTCCTCCGTGGACCGTAGAGGCCTGGGAGGGGACCCGTGGGAAGGGCCTAGAGACCTTACCTGGGAATCCCTGGAGCGACGCCGTCCCGAAGGTCGGCGGGGGCCTTACCCGAGCAGCAGCGGACTTCGAGGACACGACGGTCCATGGAGAAACAAGCATCGCAGCGTCCATGTCGTGGTTGGGTCCCAGGCAACGGAGACAGACATCATGCGGTCCGAGGCAGGCATGCGGCCACAGGAGCACCGGCCTTGGGCGAGCGGCCCGCCGACTTACGCCTTGCTCCCGAACTGGACATGATCTGAACTAAACAAGGAAAAAAAGGCAATAAAGCACTTCGGTAGCCGCAGTATAGAAAGAAAGAGAACGTCTTACGGTATCGGCGTCGAGTGAAACTTGAGAAAACGAGGAGTCCTGAGGTTGGAAAAACCGAAAACTATTACTACCAGCATAGCAGGTGCAGCCTTGGCCAGCGGGAGAAACAGAACTGAGATGGAGGAGGAGTCTACGGCACCCTAGCAGTGCAACCCCTCGCTTTACGCATGTGATCACGTCAAATCCTGAGGGATGGCGCCGCTGGAGCCAACTCCAAAACCCAAAACTCCCGAGCGGTGCGCCGCCTCCGCTTAACCTAAGCAGTAATGAATGGTGAAGACTGACAAGGGAAGATCTGGAGAACAGAGGTCCCAAAACCAGCATCCTGGCATGATTCAAGGTCAATATGGTAGTGGGAAATGAAGGTGTGCGCAGATTTCCAGGTAGTAGCCCTGCAGATTTCCTGGATAGGGACATCCCTGGAAGCAGCCACTGAGGCAGTGGTATGAGCCCCAAGCTCCACAGGAGGCTCTGTACCAGCCAACCTATAGCAGAGGTCGATCCAGGATGTGATCCACCTGCCAATCATCCACTTTGCTGCCCATCTGAAAGGTGCAGCTTCTGCATAAGTGACAAACAGCTGGCGAGTCTGTCCCTGAACTAGTCATGCGTGCTACATAATAAGACAGCACCCCCCCGCCCGCAGGCCTAGAGTATGGAGCCTATGGTCGGGCCTTCAAAGAGGGGTTAGTGAAGTACACTGGTAAGTTAATCACCTGGTTAAGGTGAAACTCGATACCACCTTTGGGAGGAACTTCGGGTTGTGGCAAAGAATGACTTTACCCTGTGGAAAATCAGGTAAGGAGACTTCACAAGAGCGCCTGGAGCTCCTCAATCCTTCTGGCCGACATAATGGACACCAGGGAGGCCATCTTCCATGACAGGTGTGACATTTCAGACCTGTGCATTGGCCTGAAAGGCTTGCCCATGAGCACAGGCAATATCAGCAGTAAATCCCATGGTGGAGGTGGTTCACACACCGGAGGGAACAGGTGGTCCAGGCCCTTGAAAAAGCACCTGACCATGTTCTCCTAGGCCACCGTCTGCATACCAACCTGCACCTGGTAAGCAAAGACTGCTGCCAGATGCACCTTAAGGGTCGTCGTCCACAGTCTCAACTGGGAAAGGGACCAAAGGTAGTCCAGGTTGCTAGCCACAGGACAGGCAAGGGGATCAAGCTCCTTGCCCTGACATCAAATGGAAAATCTCTTCCATTTAAAGGCATGGAATCTGTGAATTCACTCTTTCCTGGAGGCCTCCGCAGCATGGGAGCACATTCTCAGAGAGACCCAAGGCCTGGAACTCTAGCCACTCAGGAACCAGGCCGGAGGTGCAGGATTCAAGTCTGGTCTACAGATACAGACAGAAGGGCAGTCGCCACAGAGGTCTGTTGCTGAGGCTGAGGAGATTAAGGTACCAGAACTGCCATGGCCCGTCAGGAGCTACTGAGATCATCTGTGCCTTGATCATCACCTTGTGGAGCAAGTGGAAGGGAAGGAAGCCATACATGAGAAAACTTCTGCTTTTCATAGAATAAAATTCCACAAGTCCCACCGGAAATTAACAGTTAATTCGATGCAGCTGCCAGCCCCTTATGTGTCAACAAACAATGTTCAAAAGAAAAGGGGGTGGGGGCGTGATTCATTCAATAATGGACAGACAATTCCTTGCATTGCTGCTGTTCCTTTTTTATTTTCATATTTTTTCAGGGAATAGATCTCAGCGTTTCACATATACAAATATAGGCTTCCTCAGGAGAATGCCTTATGACGCTCTCAGATTGCTTGCTAGCACATTGCTAGAACACCCAGCTTGATGAACTAGTAGATATTCTTAATCCTATTAGTTGGCACTGCTGAGAGAGTGAGACATGTCCAGGCTTTTTCTTAAACCAATAAGCTACTCCTAAATTAGGTTGCAGCCATGCCTGCCTGTGTCTATGAGAAATGCCAACTAACCAAATGATACATGAGGCCTGGGGTCCAGGACTTTGCAAAGGCATCCTACAGCAGTGTCCTGGAGTGAGAAAGAGAGAGAGAGAGAAAGAGAGTGTGAGTGAGTGAATGTGTGTGTAGCACAAAACAGTCTATTTGGTGTTGTCCCAGGAGGCAAACAGGTCCAACAGGGCCATGCCCTAGCAGAAGAAAGTACAGTTATGCAAGAACTTACCGTAACAGCAGATCTTTGAGAGAAGCTATGCCGCCCAGGCACAAGACCCTACGAAATGTCTAGCTAGCAGTCTCTCTACTGCCGGCTCTGCCCCGCATCAGCGTATCGATATCAGGGGCGGTCCCAGCCCCACCCTCAGTTTGCCGCTGGATCCAGTGAAAGGACCAGCAGGCGGACTGGAGGAGCATGCCACCCCCGTTCACAAAAATACCACCAACAGCTTAATCTGGTTCAAGGTCAGTTGGCATTCATCTATATCCCCTTCCCCCGGGTCGTGCCTGAAAATAGGCAGAATTTGTCTAGTGCACTTACCTGGTCAACAAAAACTAAATAAATAAATAAAATAGAGAGATGCAGAACTCACCAGAGGGAAAGCGGGAGGGAAAATAGCACCTGCTGCAAGAGCTCCTCTCGAAGATCTACTGTGCAGTAGCTCTTGCATAACTGTACTATCTTACTTTGAGTGGGAGCTCTTGCAGCAGGCTATTACCATTAGGACGGAATCCCTAGCAGTCCCCGGAAAAGGAGAAAGGTAAGTACGGAAGGAGGCTAGAAGCGCTGTATCCTTAAGGAGGCAATTATGACAGAAGGCCTTGGAGGACCGCAAGGCCAAAACCTGCCCTTCTCCTAAAGGCAATATCCAAGCTGTAGTGCTTGATGAAGGTATGCACTGAGCTCCAGGGAGCCGCTGCACAGATGTCTCCGATGGAGACGTTACATAGAGAGGCAAACGAAGTAGCCACTCCCTGGCAGAATGACCCCTACCCGGGCCTGGTAAGGGCTTGTTATACTTGTAGCAGAAAACTATAAGTGGCTGGTCAACTGTATTAAGTGTCTGCTTAGACTCAGGGGTGCCTTTGCAGCATGGCACAAAGGCCACAAACAGTTGCTTAGTCTTTCGATGTGGAGTGGTGTGGGTAAGATAGTAGTATGAGGCCTGGGGTCAGGACTTTGCAAAGGCATCCTACAGCAGTGTCCTGGAGTGTGAGAGAGAGAGTGTGTGTGTGTGTGTGTGTGTGTGTGTGTGTGTGTGTGTGTGTTTGGCACAAAACAGCCTCATTCTGGTGTTGTCCCAGGAGGCAAACAGGTCCAACAAGGGTGTGCCCTAGCAGGATTGCTTCCCCTCTATTTGAGCAATCTGGGTAGTAAACAGGGAGGTTGATGTCCTGGTTTAACGTAAGCTCGGACACCACCTTTGGCAAAAACTTAGGATTTGTTCTCAAGGACACCCTGTCCTTATGAAAAATCAAATAAGGCTCCTTACACATCAGGGCCTGAAGCTCGGAAGCTCTCCGGACTAAGGTAACTGCAACTAAAAGTAACACTTTCTAAGACAGGAAGCGCAGCTCACAATCTGTGGCAGGCACAAATGGGGAAAGAGGCAATTTCTCCAGCATAAAAAAAGAGATCCCAGGGTGGAATCGGATCTCGAATGGGAGGTTTAATATGCAATATGCTCCTCAAAAAGGTACGGGACATGTCCAGTTGTGAGAGGGTTTCCCTTCCTTGGGTACGTGATGAGCAAAGATTGCAGAGAGATGTACCTTCATGGAAGAGTAGCTCAGGCCTTGATTCAACAAGGAGAGGAGGTACTCAAAACTGAGTTCACTGGACAGGTGAGAGGGTCCAGGTGATGGGGTGAAGCCCATAAGCAAAAATGTTTCCACTTCATTGCATAAGTGGATCTGGTTGAGGGCTTTCTCGCTGCCACGAGAATGTCCATCACTTCTTGGGAGACCCCATACCTAGTTCTGGCCAAGTCTGCAGAAGCCAGGCATGAAATGTAGAAATCTGACATCTGGATGGATCACTGTCCCCTGATCTTGAGAAAACAAGTGCGAGCTCAGTGGCAGCTGTATCGAAGGCTCCACTGCCAGCTGCTGAAGTAGTGGGAACTAAATCTGCCAAGGCCACAAATGAGCGATGAGGATAATCTCTGTTCCTTCTGCCTGAAGCTTCAGTAGGACCCTCTGAAGAATGGGAAAGGGAGGGAAGGCATACAGAAACCTCCCTGTCCAACAGAGGGACAAAGTGTCTCACCAGAAAACACCAGGCGTGGGCTCTAGCAAGCAGAAACTGGGCAGTTAGGCGTTGAGTGGAGACACAAAGCGGTCCAACTCTGGACAGCCCCACCTGTCGAACGGCTGATCTGCTACAGACTGGAGGAGCTCCCACTTGTAAGCCTTGGTCCGAGACTGGCTTAGGCTGTCGGCCAAGACGTTTTGGACAGCTGCAACATGAACAGCGGTGAGGTCTAAGCGATGTTCCAGCACCAAGTACCAGATCCTTATCACCTCCCTGCAAAGGGGGTATGAGTGTGTGCCCCCCTTGCTTGTTGATGTAAAACACCACTGATGTGTTGTCCATCTGGATAAGAAGAGGGCCTGGTGACAGGTCCATCTGAAATGCCCTCTAGGCTTTCAGGACCACTCGCATCTCTAGGATACTGATATGGAGTAGTTGCTTGTCTGGAGACCATGTTCCCTGGGTCTGACTGTCTCCCAGATGAGCCCCCCAACTGAGATTGAAGGCATCTGTAGGTAAGAATCCAGCTCAGCGGTTCCTGTCAGAAAGGGACCCCTCATACCAGGTTGGAGGGTCTAGCCACCAGGAAAGTATCCTTCTGACCGGGTGGGAGAGCCTGACTGGTCGGTCTGGGTCGTCTGACCGTTGGTCCCAGTGCACCCTGAGCATCCACTGTGGGACTCTCATATGCAGGCGAGCCACAGGAACTGTGGGAATGGTCATCACCATTTGCCCCAGAAGTCTGAGGAAGGTCCTGGCTGGGACCCGAGGAGCCATGTCTACTGCCCGGCTAAACTCCTTGGGTGATCCCCCTTTTCTGTGGGAGGAAGGCCATGCCTGAACTGTATCCAGGACCGCTCCAATAAAGATGAGTCGCTGGCTGGGCTCTGGGGATGACTTTGGAAGACTCAGGGTGATCCCCAGCTCTCGGGAAGAGAGTAGAGGTGTCTCAGAGTGTGAATGAGTTGAGCTCTAGAAGGATCTGCCAGAAGCCAATCATCTAGGTAGGGAAAGACATAGTGGCCCTGGTGTCTGACAGCGCAGCCACCACTGCTAGATACTTGGTGAGGCCTAGAAGCGGAGGGAGGCTGAACGGTAAGGCTCGAAACTGGTAATGTCTGCCCCGGAAGTGGAATCTCAGGAACTTCCGGTGGTGAGGAAAAACCCTGATGTGCATGTAGGCGTCCTGCATATCAAGGGAACAGAACCAGTCCCCTTGATTCAAGAGGGGAATGAGGCCTGGTAGGGTGACCATCCTAAACCTTTTGTACTCTATAGAGATTTAGTGCACTGAGGTCCAGAATGGGCCGAAGGTCTAATGTCTTTTTTGGTACCAGAAAAAAGTGAGAGTTAAAGCCCCGCCCCTGTTGTTCCAGGGGGACTGGCTTTATCGCCCGTTTTTGCAACAGGGCATGAATCTCTCCTTTGATGAAGGGAATGTGTAAAGCAGGATAATGGGAGGACCCTGGTAGCGTATCCGGAGGGATTTGCATGAACTCGAACTTACGAGGCCCAAGACCCAGTTGTCCAGTGTGATGTTGCTCCAACCCTTGATGTAAAGGGAGAAGTGACCCCCTACTGCCTCCCCCATCGTCTCCGCCGGGGGCAGTAAGGAAGTTATTGGTAGATCTTTGAGTGGGCAGAGGACTTAAGGCCTCAAAGTGAGACTCAGAAGTCTGGGCTGGTGCCTTTCTCTCGAGCTGCCTTTCTCTGGAAACTGACTGCGGGTATTCTGCCCTGAGGTCTTACAAAATGGCAGTCTGCGAAAGGGATTCTGGGCCCCTTGTACATTTTTCGGACAAAGCAGATTGACTTCCGAGTCTTGGAGATGAGAGATCAATTTCTTGGTCTCCTCCCAAGAAGGCGGAACCCTGGAGCAGGAGGTTCAGGATCCCGGACTACAGATCCTGGGAGAATCTTGAGACTCTAAACCAGGTGTGGCACCTAAGAGCCAAGCTGGATGCAGCTGCCCTAGATGCTGTATCCACAGTGTGTAACAGGCCCTCAGAGCGTGAGTGCCTATGTCCGAACCAGACTAACCGTCCAGGAACTCGGTCTTTTGTGCAGTCTGGCAAAACCTGGGCAACCTCCAATCCCTTCTCCTACAACGCATTCTGGTACTGTACCATATGCGTAAGGAAATTCAGGGACCGGATAGAACAGGGGGAGGCAGAATAGACTTGCTTGCCCACTTGATCTAAGTATCTGGTTTCCACGTCAGGAGGATAAGAACTAAGGTGATTCGGCTGTTTTGACTTATCATGGGCAACCGTGATCACCAGAGTCTGCCTGAGGGTGTTCCATCAGGAAAGGCTCATCCCTCGGCCCTTTGTATGGCAGTTTCTTTGAGATTGCCGAGTAGTGGAAGGATGCTTCCAAGTGATCTGTGTAAGATCTTGGTAAGTATCCACAAGAGGAGGGACCACCAAGGGTTTTAGCTCCTTTTCCTCAGGTACTTTGCTGGTCTCGGCGCTCGGATACAGATCCTCTGTCTCCCACCAGTTAAGAGGACTGGATATGCCTCATCACGTCCATGAATGTGAGATTGTCAGGAGGTGACCTGGGAGTGTCCTTTTCGTCCGAGGACTCCGGCCTCTCCCTAGAAAGGGAGTAGTTAGAACCAGAGCTGGGCTCCGAACCTCAACCTCTAGAGGACAGGGAAACTGATCCAGAGGAGGATCTGTGCCTTCCAAGAGAATGCCGCCCACTGTTGGACCAGCGACGGCTGGTTGAGCACAGACGATGGCTGTCAGACGGACGACAGCTTGATGAAAGCCCCCGGCTATAGGAGCGACGACGGTCAGAACTAAGTGACTGTGAGCGACATCGGTGTCGCGTCTTCTTGTGTAAAGTTCACCCACTGGAGTCCATGGAGCTATGTGAGCAAGACTTTGTTCTTGGTTTAGGGGAAGATGGCTTGGGCATGGGAGCCGAAGGCTTCTTGACCAAGTTTTTGTCCTCTTCCTTAGCTGGAGTCGGTTCTGGGTCCGGCCGCAGTGGCATAATGTCCTTTTTGACATGTCCCCACCAGAAATGGAATAGTTCAGTCAGTTCCTCCTTAGTGAACTGTACTGTGGCCAAACCTCCTGAAGGCAAAGGCCGCTCTGGTGTAGGAGGCGCAACAGGTGACAAGGGGTGGTCCGGAGGGTCCTTAGGTGAGGGTGTGGATGTATTTCCATAGTGTTCCGGTGTGGACGCCCTGTGGACTGGTGAACGTTCCGCCATTGAGGAGGCTTTGCCCAACGGACGCTCTTTATCTGGGACCAATGGTCTGGAGCCAGTGGGTTTTTAAAAAGATGCCAGTTTAGAAGTGGCAGCTGATGCCGTTGAGGATCGGTGAGTCGTAACCAGTCGAAAGACTGACCCCTGATTCTTGGAAGTCAAGGCCTTACCCGGTGTACCGGGGGAGGCGGACGTTGGGACCTTGTGCGGTGGGACCAAAGTCCCTGTGGCTGAAGTACAGGTCCCGACCCCTGTGGTGGAGGGTGTCCACAAGAGAATAGCCTTCACCTTCAGGTAAGTTTGGGCCAGAGAACCAGAGCCCTGCTTGCCATTCCCCCGACACCAGTGTTTTGGTGGGAACAGAAGCTTCTTTCCACCCTGTGGAGTATTGAGAGTGGTGGGAAGAATGGTCGGATCCTCCAGAGTCTGACCCTGAAGAGGGCTTCTTTCAGTGAGTGGACCAGAAGCGCGAACGCCCCCTGGACCGAACCCAGTCCTTTTCTCAGGATTTCCGATCAGTGCCCTTCTTTTTATCCTTGTGCTCACGAGAAGTAGTAGAAGAGGAGGACTTATCCGCTGGTGAGGCCTGCATCACTGTTACCTGCTGCTCCAAAAGATGGGCCTTCAGTGCTTTCAGGCAGCGAATTCTAGTCCGGCCGGTAAAGCCTCTGCACACCGAGCAGGCCTTGGTGTAGTGGTTGGGTCCCAGGCAGAAGATGCAGGCCTCGTCTTTATCCTTCATCAGCATCTGGCAACCACAGGTGCACTTCGGTCCTGGTGGATGAGATGGGCGATGGTGAAGGCGACATACAGTATAGAAGACACGAAAAGCAGACTTTTCGATCAGGAAATAAGGCAAAAAAGTTTGAGACCAATGCTAGTTCTTCCAGAAGTTCACAAAACAGCCAAAGTCAACGGGTCTGCATCAGGAAAGAACTGAGGTGGGGCCAGGAACCACCCTCATATACCATCGTCCGACATCGGGACAGAGCCAGTGGGGCGGTCCACTGAAGACTGCTAGCTAGAAGTTTGCCTTGGGGTCCTAGTGCCTGGCAGGCATAGTCCTAATGATAATAGCCTGCTGCAGAGCTTCCACTCTAAGTAAGATCAGTGGATCACCGCTTCATAATGGAGGGACCTCCCGTGTGACATCTCTCCTACCTGGCTAAGGCGGCCTCAGCTGACTGTTCTCCCCTGCGACATGGATCACCAAGAAATCTGCACCCAGACTATGCAAAAAGGTCCAGGTGCGAAAGGCCTCCTGACACAAGGGAAGAGAGTGAGATCCACCCTGCCTGTTCAAGTAGAACATGGTTGGGGTGTTGTCCGTCTGGACCTGCACAACCTGACCCCTGACTAGAGGAGCAAATTCTGTCAGAGCCAGGTGCATGGCATGGAGCTCCAGCAGGTTTTTGTGGGGACAGGACTCCTAGGGTGACCACAGCCCATGGGCTCTGTGATCCCCCAGGTGCAATCCCCTATCCCCCAAACCAGCGACGCATCTGTCATGAGTGTAAAATGGGATTCCTTCTTCCAAGTGTTCAGGGATCAGCCACCGATGGATGGCATCCGACACTGGCTAGGTCAATGTGACTGGCTGCTTCAAGGAGCCTAGGCACTGAGACCACTGATGGCCCAACTCCCACTGGAGGGACATCCGCCAGTGGTTCCAATGAACCATACTGATGCAAGAGGCCATGCACCCCAACAGCCTCAGAAAATCCTGAGCAGGGCGTGAGAGCCCAACCTAAAATGATTGGTCAAAGGAGGTAGGATCCACTGCTCAGTCTGCAACACAGGGAGTGTAACACTGCCCCAATGAACTTGATCACCTGTTTGGTACCAGTTTGGACTTGTCTGGGTTGACCAACAGGCCCAAGTCTTGGCAAGTCTGAAGAGTCAGATCTCTGGATCTCTCTCGGTCCCTCTGGATGGACTAGCTAATAGCCAGTCTCAGATAGTTACACACTTGGACCCGGCGCAACAGGTGGGTTGCCACCACTGCCATGCAGTTGGTGAAGATCCTGGGCACTAAGGAGGCCAAAAGACATGACCTGGAACTGGTACAGGACCCCTTTAGCTTGGAACCAGAGGTGCCAATGGTGAGATAGATGCACAGGAATGTGGAAAAATGCATCCTGGAGTTCTGGGATCAGAACCACATGTTCTGCTCCACTGATGGAATAATCTGATTCAGAGTGACCACCTAGAACTTGTATTTTCACATGAGCTGTTTTCAGATCATGCAGATCCAGTATGGGACACCAGCCCCCACCCATTTTGGGACCAGGAAGTACCTGGAATGTAACCCTGTCTGGTCAGGGCATCCAGGACACGGGTTATTGTCTATTTCGCATGGAGTTGAGCAATACTCTCCTAAAGGGTCCCTCTGGATGGACTTGCTAATAGCCAGTTGTCCAGGTAGGGATACACTCAGACCCCAAGGCACCGCAGGTGGGCTGCCAGCACTGCCATGCATTTGGTGAAGACCCTGGGCACTAAGGAAAGGCCAAATGACATGACCTGGAACTGGTACAGGACCCCTTCCGCTCAGAACCAGAGGTATTGACATTGGGCTAGACGGATGGGAATGTGAAAAAACGCATCCTGGAGGTCTAGGGAGCAGAACCACATATTTTGCTTCAGTAATGGAATAATCAGATTCAGAGTAACCATCCAGAACTTGTGTTTTCCCATGAACTGGTTCAGTTCTTGCAGATCCAGTATGGTACACCAGCCCCCCATCCATTTTAGAACCAGGAAGTACCCGGACAGGTAACCCTGACCGGTTAGGGCATCTGGAACACAGGCTGCTGCCCGTTTTGCATGGAGCAGAGTAATATCCTCCTGAAGGGCAGACAATGTGCCCTGCGACACCCTGAACTCCTGAGACACATGGAAGTGGTAAGGCAGAACAGCCTTGAAGTCCAGAGAAATCTTCTGTCCACTCGTCCAACACCCACCTGTCCATTGTGATAGCAGACCAACACTACAAAGTGATGCAGCCAACTGACTGAGCACGCAGGCAGGGGACAGGACAAGTGGTAGGACGACAATCCCCGACCCTTCACAGAGTAGGTTTAGCAGGGGCACTGGCGGCTGCAGCTGGAGAGGCAACACTACCTCTGCTCCCCTGGACTTGGGAAGCCTGATCTGGTATTGCCCCTGCTGGGACTGCTGATGAGGAGGCTGTGATGGAAAAGACTGGTACTGGAAAGCTTGTTTCTTAGGCTTTTTTTTCTGGTCCTTCTGGGACATCACAAAATCCAGGGTGGCACTGGACTTCAATGCAGGTGAGATGTCCTTCAACCCCAGGGCCGAAAAGGTGGGTGCCCAGGAGAGGGACATTGGCCAGCTTCTGCTGACTGTCCGCTGTGAAGGTGGACAGATGTAGCCGGGCCTTGCGATGCACAGACATGGCCACTGCCATGGCACGGGCACACAAGCTACACATGTCCAAGGCCATCTGGGGCTGGTGTTTAGCCAACAATGATCCTGGTCTCTGATGAGTCACCACCAACTGATGTTCAAGAGGAGATGAGGAGGATTGCATCAAAACTCTATCAAGGAGTGACTGAAGTTGGCCACCATCATGGCATAACTAGCCTGATGGAGACCCAGTGACACTGCAGCATATACCTTTTATTGTCGTGGTCAATCCTGCAGGTCTCCTTGTCCAGGGCTTGTCCATGTCCCCTGGTGTCCGGACTTGCAGAACACGAATCCATGACCAATCGCTTCATGGAGGGGTGGTCTGAGAACCCAAAAGGGAACCCATAGGGGCACCATACTTAGGACTATGCAGGCACAGTGTGCCAGGCAGGATGTTGGTTGTTGGCAAAGCTCCAGTGCCGGTCCAAAGACTGCCTCAGCCATGGGGAAGACCACCCCTGGGGATTCATCCTGGTTCAAAATGTCTGTGAGGGGATACTTAGCCCTTTTCTGGACTGGTTCAAACCAGATCGACATGGACTCTGAGAAGAGTCAAAGAAGTGCCCTGAAGGATACCAGGCCATGCTCGGTGGTCGGCTCCTCAACTGATCTGCAGTCAAGAAGGGGAGTACCAGAGAAGGCCACGGACTTGTGATCTGAATTGTCTGAGGATTCATCAAAAAACAGTCCTCGACTGTTTCGCACCATGGACCTACTGGGTATCCTCCTCCTCCAAGATGATCCTCACCAACAACTAGCCTGGCAAGTCGGTGGCTGAACAGGCCTCCTTTGTTGGAACACCCACCTTTGGCTGCAGTGGTGGCAACTCCACCTGAAGAAGCAGAAGTAGCTGCAGGGGCACCTGTGTCATGTGAACCAGCGGACATACTGCAGGAGACATAAGGTCCAGGGAGTAGAGACTTACCCTGCCCTACAATGGTCCACTGTTGGCAGAGGAGCTCCTTATAATACTGGTGCATCTTGCAACAGTGCCTCTCCTCTCCTGAGAATGAGGAGTGCTGATGGCCATGCCTCCTGCTCAAATGGGACTGAAAGTAGGAATGCCTCGACTGTGACTTTGAACGTTGACCAGTCAGTTGATGATGAGGGTAGCCTTCTGGTGGGTTGTGGTTAACCATGTGCCAGCACACACCGACTAACATGAGCGTGGAAGACTCAACCACTGGCGGAGCCTGCTTCTGCCAAGGACCAGATGGGGACATCAACCGGACCACTTCTTCTTGGTAAGGACCAGGAGCACCAGGGTCTAAGAGATAAGAGTCCTTGGCTCGACAGGGGAACCAAGAGCCCTGATTGCTCCTGTCCCATGACTGGTGCCAGTGGCACTTGTGTAGCACCACAGTGGGCAGGGCTCTCTCCAAGGTCTGCTGGACCAGACACATTTCCCGGAACTCTCTGGCGAATGACCCTCTGACACTGGTTCCAGGGACTAGCGCCAAGACAGAGGAGGTACCCGACATGGCAGCCGCTGCTTCCGCCTCAAGGGCCGCAAGCTGCTAAGGTGATCCGGCTGCAGCCGAAGCCTTCTTGTGGCCCTTAGGGCAGTCCTTCAGATCTTGTTACGAAGGCTGACTCAGTGAGAGCAGGAGCTTCCCATCCTCGAGGGACTCAGGAAATATACTTAGCACAGACTGTAGCTAGCCAGGACATGTTGCCCACCAGGTAGTACATGCACATATCATGCAGATCTGTGGTTGACATTTTCTGCTGACACGAATGCAGAATTTAAATCTTTCTTCTGCTGCTCCATCGATCGTCAAGGGGAGTCAAAGGAACCGGGAGAAGAGTTAGTGGAAACTTGAAAACTTTGAAAGTAAAGTTTGCCAATGGTGCATTAAAACTGAAGTGGGAACTGCAAAGGAGGTAATCTATTCTTTCAGTGGAAAGAATGATTGGACGTCACGGGATGGAGTTGGGGGACATACTGCCTGGGTGGTGTGAACAGAGCTTAGCATTCCAAGTGGAACTGCCGGAGTGTGGATAGTGAACCATATTCATGCCCCTATAATGACTTAATACAGTAGCCTACAGATCTCGGAAAAGCCTCTACAACTGAATATATGCAGATTATGGAAGACTTATCTAATACTTTAACAACTTTCATTTGCATTCTCTCTTGGAAACAAAAAAAAAGTGGCCAACACCAGAGGGTTTGCAACTGCTTTGTATAACAGAGACATGAGGCTAACTCCTCTACATATCGACTCACAATATAGTGTCTTCTTCAGGTGGCCTTTCTTTTTGCATTCTTTGCTTCTGCCCCCATCCCTCCCGATATCCACCCACCGCCCAGCTCTCCTTGGCTGCCCTTAGATGGATATCTGTGCTCCAAATACTTTCGGTTCATTAAACCCCATGGATTTTATCCAGCAATAGGGCTCGTAGTTTGACCAGACCCAACAGTATGGATCCACTTATACTGGATAGACAGCTGCTCTGGCAGACAGTGACATTACCTGGCGATAACCAGGGTTACAAGGCATAAATTAGTGCCAGAGAGTCACTAATCAAAATCAGAAATGATTAGCAGCCAGTCTGTTTTGAGAGCCATTTTCAAAAACAGTTATTTTTACAATAATATATAATAACTTGTGTATCTGTTCAGGTGTTTGAATTTTTCCTCACCTTTTCTTTTTGCTAGAGCAGTCAGTCAATAAAGGGCTTTGTTAGTCGAGCGATGACCTTCATTAATCTCCTACTGTCCACTCGAACTTAAAAATCTATGCAAAATTGAGCCCCAACCATTTCAATGGGGCGCGCCCCCACGCTCTCCATGGTCACACGTCATCATATGCTTGAGCGTGGGGGCACGTCAGTAGCACTGAGTACTGACGGGCTGGATAGCCTGATACAGAAATTATGAGTAATATTATAAAGTAATGGCCAGGAAATAAATATTAACACCTGGCTAAAATGACTATCGTGGGGGCAGCTACCACAATATGTGAGTTGTAGCTACCATTACCTATGTCGTAAAATCACGTCAAGGCCAGTGGCATGCTGGGATGTATAGGCAGGGGAATCACAAGCAGGAAGAGAGGTGGTCATGCCACTGTATAGGGCTCTGGTCAGGCCACACCTAGAGTACTGTGTCCAGTTTTGGAGGCCACACCTCAGAAAGGACATAGACAGGTTAGAAACAGTACAGAGAAAAGCGACAAAAATGGTACAGGGGTTGCACAACTTGTCTTACGAAGAACGACTAAAGAGAGTTGAACATGTATTCTCTGGAGCAGAGAAGGGAGAGGGGAGACATGATTGAAACCTTCAAGTACACGAAAGACATAAATAAAGTACAGGCACGGGACCTCTCACTTCAAAGAGGCCAGTAGAACTAGGGGTCATGTTCTGAGACTAAGGGAAGGGAGGTTCAATATTCAATACCAATATCAGGAAGTTCTTCATAGACAGGGTGGTAGATACATGGAACAGCCTGCCCCCAGGAGTGGTGGGAGAAAAAACAGTAGGGGAATTTAAGGCAGCATGGGATAGACACAGGAAGCCCTCACAAGCAAGGGCAATGGGGGGGTAAGTAAATAAATCCAGGAAGACTAGATGGATACAACGATCTCCTCTGCTGTCACTTTCTCTGTTTCTATGTTTCACTTTGCATTTCATGGACATAAATCAAATGTGTTAAAATAGACTGTTTTTCCTGTTTCAGTGGCCCTCTCCTCAGAGGACAAAATAATAGCATAGCTGTTCTTTATCTAGTCACCACAAATCAGTAAATCACAACCCTATCACGAAGGAGAGCCTCCTTGTTTTAAGCCATCCTGACCCATTTCTCACTTGTCTATGTGTACTACTTAGTTTGTTTCCGAGGGACAAATGCATTTTTCCATAGGCTAATTCAATGGTAAAATGCCAGCAACATGGTAATAAAGACTGTTGAAACACAGCAACACATCTTAGACAAGGGACCTACTGGAGCTGCAAGAACAAACTGGGTTTCAGATAGCAGAGAGGGCAACGAAACCCATTACTGCCAAGTCAGCCTTCTTGTGCAGACTAAAAGATGGGTAGCATTCCTTCTGGCTGAAGTAATGAATTCTCATTTTAAAAAGACCATAAAAAATTAAACAGACATTTTCTTTGTTTAGGTCGGAAATAAAACTTAACAGTTCTAAGTCCGACTGATCTTTAAACAGCTCAGTCTATTGTATACATCTATTTTTTACATTTATCTGTATTGTATATTTTTTACACTGACAAACATTCATCACAGTCTATCATAACATGGGCACCTAGATGTCTGTGAGGTGATTGGTAGACACGCAGCAGGTGACCACTGATTAATCTCTATTACCCCGCACAGTGTCCATGTGTGGTGAACAGGCCCCAGAGACAGCGCTCAGGCAGTACACAGAACTAGTTATTGCAGCCTGTGAATCACTGTAAAAGGCAGCCATTGTTTCTGCAGCCAAGCTAGTCTCCCCACCCAGCCGCCCCATGGATCTCGAAGCTCCTAGCGACACTATAGTCTCCCCATTCTGTATCAGAAATACAAATATCCTTCATGTACGCTGACCCCAGCTATCCTCGATGCTCACCTCCCACCCATCCAGCTGAAGCTGCTGCTCCTCACTCGATCTCTCTACCTGCACAGCAGTGTATCCTCTAGGGAGTTGCTAACATGACACTCTGTGGGTGTCGGCATCTGTGATACCACACACTCAGTGCAAGCTGGTGCTGCTTGTGCTCCGGTGTGTTGGTCGGCGGACTGCTGCTAGCTGTACACTGAGCTGACCTGGTGCTGCACACAGATCTCTCTCTCCCCACCCACCCGCTCTACACACTTAGTGCAAGTCGGTTCTGCTTGTGCTCCAGTGTGTTGGTTGTCGGACCGCCCGCCCCCGTCCCCTCTCCCACCCAGCCAACCAGTAAGTGCATGGAGCCGTGCACACATTCGAGTAGTAGCAGCCCGGAACCTCCAATGCCAGGCATCCCTCTCACAGCCGCAATCAGACACGCAGTTAGCAGCAGGCAGGCAGCAATCAGATCACCACCGCAGAAATGGACAGTGAGGGAGTACAAGCAGGTGAGCACTGTGCAGCACGAGCTTGACAGGAGCCGAGACACAAAACAGTAATCCTCGGACTGGCCAACTAACTGTGCAGCGCGAGACCGGGAAGCGCCACTACAGATTTGCAGCTGTCTTTCTTTCTCTCTGTCTCTCTCTTTTGTGTCTTGTGTGCAAGGAGAATACGAGGGGGCACAGGTAATGACGATCAGGAGCCCGACAGTGTAAGAAACAATTCGGTGTACTCCTTGATTTTATCCTGTGAGGCCAGTTTACCATAAACTTATGTTTGTAGAAATTTTTTTCTGTGGCAGAACACAGAATAGTGTGGTACTAAAACCATAAATAGTGGAAGAACACTAACTAGGTCCCACGTTTTTTTTTTTTTTTTTTTTTTTTTATCTGGTATTCCACTGGTTTTGTCCATTTCAGTCCACATGAGGCCCATGTTATAAGTGCAATAATCACTCCAGGGTGTCCGGTTGTGGGGATTAATCAACACCCTGTGTGCTGTGAGGATACTTGCCCGTGGCCTCATGCCTCACAACGCACTTTGGGTGTTGAGTCATCCCTAATAACGGCACACCCTATCGTGGGTTATTGCTTACTTATAGTCACTAGTGTTGCACAAGTGAGATAGACATACACTGAAATGAACTTTGAAACATATCTGTGAAAGTACAACTTTGGTATACATCTCAAACCCCTCAAACTGATCCTATCGTGATCTCCCCTTTGGCCTTAGTATTTTTTTATTTTTTTTTAAAACACAGAAACCTCCTCCAAAGCCTTTTTAAGTTAAAGATAACTGATGATATACTGTCGTAGGCATTATAAAATTAATTATACAAATTACAAACATGACAAGGGACACTTTGGAAACCTACCCCTTGAAACATTTCTGCGGATATTCCACATACTCTCTGTAGTCACTTCCCCGTTTCCATAATTATTTACATGAACACAAAAACAGCATGTCTGACCCCCTCAACTTCATCTGCTCTGGCTGCTTGTTTACATCAAACATCCTAATCCTCCAGTTATGACAACAGAATTGTTACCATAACAACATACTATGCTTTCAAAGGCAAAGCATTTAGTTGTCAGGTGACCACGTTTTATGGGAGGGGAAGGTTGGCCAGGACACTGGGGAAAATTCCCTACTCTTCCAAAAAGTCCTAGGATTCTTTTACTTTCACCAGGACACCCACTAGGACAGCACCAGAGAAGGGTGGAAGGGACTTTAGTTTGAAGTTTTATCTGAAGGATAGCACACCCTGACAGTACAGCATCCCCTAGTGCTACACCGTAACATGAACTGCTAATTCATGAGAGTAGGGTATGGATATTTTTGGGGGGTTGGCGGGGGGCAATGACTAGAATTGCTATTATAAATTTTAAATATGTTGGCCTTGTATGAGGAACAGAATCACTGGCGCATGGCCCCGTACCTCTAAACTGGCCTTGAGTAACAAGGGAAGGGGGTGGGAGTTAGGCTTGACAACCCTAATTGCAAATGTCCAAACTTTGTGGGGTTTGAATTCTGTGTGGTAGCAATCCTAATCTGATTTTTTTTTTTAAAGAATTGCCTTAGATTTTGAGAAAATAAAATGCTAACTTGCTTTGAGCAGGGCCCATTAGGCCATGCGCAAAACAGGATGAGACTCCTTACTTTATGCAAGGTCCTTTGAGCCCTGCAAGAAACTAGATGTGCAGGGTCACTTTGGTTCCTGCGCATGAGTCCTAACTTTCTTTGTGCAAGGCCTACACAAAGCATGAGATAGGACATAACTTACCGGGAAGCAATATGGCCATTAGGATTTACAGCTCAGAGATCAGACTCAGGAGATTTAAAGACCACTTCAGCTACTGTTCCTCCTAGAAATGAATGTGTGTGCGGAATACCCAGAGACCAGTATAGGAATCCCTAGAAAGGAGAAATCTGTGCCAGGTGGGACTAAAAGTAACAATATTGAGGCTCCATCACAAGATCTGTACAGAGCCGTTGAGCAAAACAGATTGAGGAAGCAGCAGAGGAGATGCTACAGGCTAGGGAGGAAAACCAAACTGTCTCTGGACTTGGTGATAAATTTCATACCTACGGAAGGGTCTGTTTGAAAACTTGACCAGATTCTGTTAGGAGAGACACTGCAGATGGTACAAAAGGGGCAGATGCTACTTTGAGGACCACAGCCAAACTCGTAGGAAAAAAATTTGCATCTCCGATCAAGGTTGGAGACACAGGAGAATCAGGCCAGCTCAGCTAACCTCCGTGTCACTGGTATGCCTGAAGGGTGTGAGGGGGACCATCTACCCCTCTTCATGACGTACTATCTCAAGCAAAAGCAACAGCTTGGGGAAGCCTTCAACAGTTACCTGATACAGAAAGTGTACTGGGTGACTCCACGTGGCAGGCCTGATAACTTGGAAGCTCCGTGCACAGCAGTACTGGTCATAGACGGTGTGGGAAACAGATTTCAGTTTGATTACTACCAGTTGGTGCCCTCTGTCTTTCTCTATGTGGATGTGGTCATGGCACCAACCCTTCCACTCCCCTCACCAGACTGGATACCCTCCTGCAACGCCCCCACCGTACCCACTATTGCTCACTGTATTCATCCTCCCTCTGCCCTCTCATTGCCAGGCTCGCTGTACATCCTTTATAGCCAGATACTGGTTTAGTTCACTTCCCTCTTGTCACTCCTCTCCCAACTCCCCCCACCTCCTATTCCCTCCATTCCTGGGACCACCTCACTTTTGCCACTCCTTACCTCTGCTCCTCTTCTGGGTAATCTGCCTTCTCCTTTCGACTTCCCTCACTCTGGAACCAACTCCACTCCATCCTCGGACTCTCCCTATCCCTTGGCAGTCACAGGCACCAGCTGAAACTCTAACCCCTGCCCACCTGTTCCTGTTACCCTTCCTCCTGATACCTCCTAGGCCAAGCCTTGACCATCCTTGTAAGCAGCCGGCTGGGTCCCTTCTCCTACCTTGGTTTCCTGCCACACCAGTACAGTCTTCTTCCATTCGAGGCTAGGCAATAACTCACCCTACAGGTCAGTCACCTGTTGTGAGTAGTGTTCTTGTTCTAGAGTATTGCTGCCACTTCTGAATACGTACTTGTTAGGCATTCTTATTGAGCTGTACCACTCTTTATTCTTTGCACATGCGACTTTTTGAATTTTTCTAATTTTGTACTAATTTTTTTAACCAAATGTTGTTCAAATGTTCTGTGCTGCCGTCCTTCCACTGTTCTCCTCCTGTGGGTTGCACCTGGGAACAGACAAAGGGACCCTGATTCAAGATGGTCAGCAAATAAGAATCTACCTGGAAATCAGTTATGCCACGAGGCAGAGAAAAAAATACAGGTTACTCACCTGTAACAGGAGTTCTAGGAATGGTATATGTTGTTCATCCACACTTATTGGCAGGTATCCTTGCCGCTTTAAATCTTGCCGGAAGGTCTTCAAGCTGGCTCCTCCCACCCACCCGGGTGGTAAAACTCTCGGCTCCGCCCCATGATGCCAGATCTGGCCCGCTGGACACTCAGGTTGTGTGTCGAAGCCGGGGAGGTCGGGTGGGTCGTGTGGATGAACAACATATACCATTCCTAGAACTCCTGTTACAGGTGAGTAACCTGTATTTCTAGGGACATGGATATGTTGTTCATCCACACTTATTAGCAGACTCCTAGCAGTTTTCCGGGAGGAGGGAGGCAAGGCGCACACCCCCGATACTTACTTGGGAAATAAAGACTGGAGAACCGAGGCCCCAAAACCAGCATCCCGGCGTGACTCAAGGTCGATGTGGTAGTGGGTGATGAAGGTGTGTGCTGACTTCCAGGTAGCAGCCCTGCGGATTTCCTGGATAGGGACATCCCTGGAAGCAGCCACCGATGCAGCAGTATGGCGGGTAGAATGAGCTCTTATCCCTCTGGGAGGCTCCATGCCCGCCAACTTATAGCAGAGATCTATGCAGGAGGTGACCCACCTGCTTATCGTCCGCTTGGCTGCAGGTCTGCCAGGTGCGGCTTCAGCGTAGGTGACAAACAGCTGGCAAACCTCTCCCTGAATTCCAGCCGTGCGCTCCTTATAGTAGGCAAGCGCCCTTCTAGGGTCCAGAGTATGGAGCCTATATTCGTATCGAGGTGTGACTGGGGTAGAACACCGGCAGAGTCAACACCTGGTTAAGGTGAAACTCCGACACCACCTTGAGGAGGAATTTTGGGTGGGGCGCAGGACAACTCTGTCCCTGTGGAAGACCAGGTAAGAAGACTCGATGGAAAGTGCCTGGAGCTCTCCCATCCTTCTGGCTGACGTGATAGCCACCAAGAAGGCAGTCTTCCATGACAGGTGAGAGAAATCACACCTGTGCATCGGTTCGAATGGCTTGCCCATGAGCTTAGCCAGTACCAGCAGTAGATCCTACGGAGGTGGAGGTTCTCGCACCGGAGGGGAAATGTGATCAAGGTCTTTGAAAAAGCGCCAGACCACCTTTTCCTCGTCACCGACTGCTTCAGCCCGCCGGTAGCAGAGATGGCTGCCAGGTGCACCTTAAAATTCGTCGACTAAGCCCTTGCTGAGAAAGGGACCACAGGTAGTCCAATATGCTCGCCAAGGAACAGGAGGAAGGGTCCAGGCCCTTGCCCTGACACCAAATGGAAAATCTCTTCCATTTGAAGGCATAGCATTTCCTAGTCTATTCCTTACGGGACGCCTCAACTACATTGAGGACCTCGTCGGACAGACCCAAGGCCTGGAACTCTAGCCGCTCAGGAACCAGGCCGTCAGGTGCAGGGATTGAAGGTCTGGATGGAACAACTTCCCCTGATTGACTGAAAGCAGGTCCGGGCGAGCTGGAAGCTGCCTCAGGAGCCTGGAGCTGAGGCTGAGGAGATCTGGATACCAGCATTGGCTGGGCCAGTCTGGGACTACCAGAATCACCTGTGCCTTGTCCCTCCTCGCCTTGAGAAGCACCTTGTGGATCAAGAGAAATGGGAAAGGCGTAGAAGGGCCGGGGTCCACGGCCTCAGAGGCATCCCCTGCAGCGAGCCCTGCTGAGGCGGCATGGAACAGCCTCAGCTGGCGTTCTCCTGGAGGCAAACAGATCTGCCTGAGGGTGCCCCAATGGGAGAACAGATCTTGTACTACCTCTGGCAGGAGAGACTACTCGTGGGACACAGCCCCTATCCGGCTTAGGGCATCGGCCAGGGTGTTGGAGGCTCCTGCGACATGAATGTCTAAGAGATCCGCCTACAGGCTGCGCACGAGTGACCAGATGCGGAGAGCTTCCTTGCATAGAAGCATGGAGCGCATCTCGCCCTGGCGGTTTAGACAGTACATGGTCATGGTATTGTCCGTCTGGACCCGAACCACTTGACCCCGAAGAAACGGAGTGAAGGCGGTGAGAGCTAGGCGGACCGCTCAGAGCTCCAGCAGGTTGATATGGCATCGGGACTCCGTGGGACCAGGGCGTGCGCTCGGTGTTCCCTCAGATGGGCACCCCAACCCATCAGAGAGGCATCGGTTGACAGAGACCGTCGGCTCGAGGCGGACAAGCGGGATGCCCTCCTGCAGGTGGCTAGAGCGATCCACCACTGGAGGCGTTCCACATCCCTGGGTCACCGTCACTAGCTGGTCCAAGGATGCAGCGTTGAGACCACTGGCTGGCCAGTCCCACTGAAGGGCGCATGTTCCAGCAGGCCCAATGGACCACGCTGGTACAGGCCGCCATGAGACCCAGGAGGCGAGGAAGTCCCGGGCAGGGCGCGATTTCCCAACCAGAAATGATCGGGCAAAGGAGGAAAGAACCTTGGCCCTGTCCACCGGGAGCCATGCTCTGGCTTGTAGAGAGTTGAGCTCTGCCCCGATCAATTGTATCACCTGCTTTGGCACGAGTTCCGACTTGGCCTCGCTGATGAGGAGGCCGACTTGAGAGCAAACCTGGAGGGCCAGATCCCTAGACCGCTCCACCTCCTGCTTGGAGGGGGCTGCTATCAGCCAATCGTCCAGGTAAGGGTACACCCGGACCCCTCAGCGCTGCAGGAATGCTGTCACCACTGCTATGCATTTGGTGAAGACCCTGGGAGCTTGAGACAAGCCGAAGGGCATGGCTCGGAACTCGAAAAGGGATCCCTCCGCTCAAAGCGAAGGAACCTCTGATGCAACGGACGGATAGGGACGTGAAAGAACGTGTCCTGCAGGTCCAGAGAGCAGAACCACACGCCACGTTCCAAGGATGGTATTATCTGAGCCAGAGTAACCATCCTGAAGGTTCAAGACCTTAGGAACTTGTTTAGGTTGTGTAGGTAGAATGGGCACCAGCCCCATCCGTTTGGGACCAGGAAGTACCTGGACACAAACCCGGGTCTGAGGAGGTCCGCCACCTCCTGATCACTTCCTTCTGGAGGAGGAGGCGATGTCGGCTCGGCGAGCCGACAGTGAGCTGCGGACCCCAGGCCCCAGTGCGGCGGCTCTGAAGGGGGCCTGCTCGAACTCCAGAGGCAGGCCTTTTCCACCACCTCCAATACTCATCTGTCCGTGGTAATAGCGGACCAGGCGGAAAAGAAGTGATGGATCCGTCCCCTACGGGAGGAACCTGGGGTAGGCGGGGTGGGTGCAACGCCCTTCAACCCGTCACTGGGCAGGCTTGGAGGAGGAACCGGCCAAGGGACCTCCCGGGCCTTTACCTCCTTGCTTCCTGGAGGAGGAAGCCGCAGGCTTGGGTTTGGGGTGCCAAGCACGAGCCTGCTGGCCCTGATGTTGCTGGGCCGGACGTGCTGCGGGTGCAGCAGGACGAAAGGGTTTAGGCTGTGGCCTGCGGCCTTTGTCCCTTTGTGCGGAAGAGACCGAGTCCAGGGTAGCATTGGACTTCTCGATCCTCTGGAAGTGACCTTCCACTCCAGGGCCGAAGAGGTCGGTTCCCAGGAAGGGGACATCCATCAACTTGTGCTGGGTATCCGCTGTGAAGGTGGATATCCTCAGCCATGCTCGACGGCGCATGGCCACTGCGGCCGCGACTGACCTGGCGCATGAGTCACCGATGTCCAAAGCAGTCTGAAGTTGCTGCTTGGCCACTGCCCTGCCCTGGTCCCGCACCTGCTTAACCGCTGTCTGCAGGTCGGCCGGGAAATGAGGGACTACCTTGTCCAGGAAGCCCAACAGGGCATAAGAAGTGTGCCATCAACACGGCCGAGCTGGCCTGCGAAGGCGAGGAGGGCATAGCGTAGACTTTAAGCCCGGCATAGTCCAATTTCTTGGACTCCTTGTCGGGAGGTTTGTCCACGTCCCTAGCATTTCCGGCCGCGAGGCAGCTGTCGATAACTAACCCCTCGGCTGAGGGGTGTTCCAAAAAACCGGACAGGGAACCGGTAAGGACCGCATACTTCCTGGCCATCCTGGCCGAAGGCGCAGGGCAGGAAGCAGGATGCTGCCAGAGCTCCAAGGCCGGACCCACAATGGCCTCGGCTACCGGGAAGGCCTCTGTAGGGGAATCCCCTCGGTCCAATATCTCCGTGAGGGGATACTTGGCCCGCTTAGATATCAGCTCGAGCTGCATCCCGGTGGACTCCGAGATGAGCCTAAGTAAGCCCAGAAAGGACGAAGGGCTCTCGTCCATTGACTGACCCCCAGAGGACTCCAAGTCCACTCGCTTGAAGAAAAGGGAGGAATCGTCGGACTCCGAAGAGTCCGCAAAGAGCTGCCTCGGGCCTGAGCCACCCTCCACCTGCCGAGGCCGATCGGGAGTGAGGGTGACAGACAGCCTATGGGGCAGACCCTGAGCCAACCAGAATTCTGGGTCAGAGCCCCAAATAAAGGCTGGGAGAGGGTTCCACGAATCGGCAGAGCAGCTGGTTTGGCCGAACAGACGCCTGGGAACAGGCGCTGGTCGGAAGGTCGAGGGTTGCTTGGCCGCTCGGTGACAACCACTTAATGGCGGGGAAGGCGTGAGTCAGCTTGTTCCGGTCAGAAGAAGCTGTTGCCACATGAGGTCCTAGTACCGCTGACGTAACTTACGTCAGAGCCTCTCCTCATCCGAGCATGAGGACGAGCGGCGGCGCCGCTTGCCGTGGTGCCGAAACTGAGACCGCCTGTGACAGCGGGATCGGCTGGACCGCAAAGAAGTCCGAGACCGAGACCGCGAACCTCGGTTTTCCCGAGGGGGGTTCGGAGGAGGGACGGGTGGGACCGGCTCTCCCCTCAGCTCAGAAGGTTCACCCGAGGGCTCCGGAACCGGAGGCACTGGCAAGCCCACGGGATCCTCAACTCCCCCCGGGGGAACCGGGGAGAGAGGATTTTCGGCTTCACCAGTCGACAACCCGTCCAACGGGTCGAGAAATATCTCGACTGCGTCGATGGGAGTCTCGGTCAACTGATCTGACGGGGATACCGTGAGTCCAGTGCTGAAGCCGAAGGATCGACCGAAGTCGATGGCCGACTACTCAGGGAGAGGGACCTTTCCTGCTCCCAAGAGCGTCGACGGAGGGACTTACCCTTGTCTTTCTTTTTGGACCGAGAAGGTCCAGCAGACGTTGGGCCCTCTCCCTTGGTGGAGAGGGACAGACAGAAACTCCTTGAAGGAGGCGAATAAGAGGAACCCAGGAGGCGGAATAAAGCTGCGCCGAGGAAGGAGCGGCCACGAGCCACCTCCTCTTGAGGCGATCATCTGCTCAAGCTGATCCGCCGAGCCGCCGCCGTGGAAACCCCAACCGGCCTCTTTGACTTCACCGGAAGCGCTTCTCGGGACGCCCAAGTTGTAAACGGGCAGCATGGTCTTCGAGAACGTAGGCCGAGAAGGAAGAGCACAGGTCGCAGGCCTGCGGGTCGTGCTCAAGGCCTAAGCAGTAGACGCACGTGGAGTGCGGATCCGTTCGAGACATCTTCTGCCCGCAAGGGCATCTCCGAAAACCGGGAGTCGATTTGTCCATCGCAGCTGCGAGGGATAGAAGACCGAAGTCTAAAGTTGAAAAACTTTTAAATTCGCAAAACCGAAGAGTTAGGAACCAGTCTTATACGCAGAGCGTTAAGGAGGGAACCTGAGCTTCCAAGCGGTAAGGAAGATATGGCGTCATGGGGCGGAGCTGAGAGTTTTACCACCCGGGTGGGTGGGAGGAGCCAGCTTGAAGACCTTCCGCCAAGATTTAAAGCGGCAAGGATACCTGCCAATAAGTGTGGATGAACAACATATCCATGTCCCTAGAAAAAAGCAGTTTGATGGAGTGAAGGGCTATGCTTAAGGCAGCAGGCGTCAACCATGGGATGGTGTTTCCTGCCCAACTCAGGATGGTACACCAAGCGAAACACAGAAACACAGAATTTGACGGCAGATAAGGACCACTTGGCCCACCTAGTCTGCCCATTTCCCTACCTATTGGATAAGTTGCAGATCCTAGTTAACCAACAGCCTACATCTTCCTACCCCCCAGCAGAATTGCCTTAAGTCTATCCCATGCATTCTTGAATTCCCATTGTTTTTACCCCACAACCTCCTCAGGAAGGCTGTTCCATGTCCCACCACCCTCTCTGCAAAAATACTTCCTCACATTGCCCCTGAGCCGTCCCCATCATCTCAAATTGTGTCCCCTTGTTCTTGCACATCTCTTTTCCTGAAAGGCGCTACCCTCGTGGACTTTGTTGATTCCCTTGGGTACCTGAAAGTTTCTATCATGTTCCCCCTCCTCCTTTCCTCAAGGGTATACATATTAGCTCCTTTAGTCTCACTTTGTATGGTTTCTGTTGCAGACCCTGCACCATTTTAGTTGCCCTCCTCTGGACCTCCACCCTGCCTATGTCCTTGCAGAAGTGGGGTCTCCAGAACTGCATGCATACTCTAGGTGGGGTCTCACCAACTGTCTGTACAGAGGGAGAACCACTTCCTGTTTTCTACTGGTGATAACTCTCCCTATACATCCCAGCATCCCCCAGCCCTCCTCACTGCTTTCCCACATTGCTTGCTTACCTTTAGGTCACATGATACGTCCACCCCAGGTCCCTTTCCATTTTTGTTGTTAATACGGCCCTTCCCCCCCATTGTGTACTCCTCCCCTGGGTTTTTGTTTCCAAGGTGCATTACTTTGCACTTCTTTGCACTGAATTTAAGCTGCCATACTTTCGACCATTCCTCCAACCTTGCCAGGTCCCTTCTCATCCTTTCCACCCCACCCCCCCTTGTGTATCAACCCTGTTGCAGATCTTTGCGTCATCTGCAAAGAGGCATACTTTTCCTTCCAGTCCCTCTGCAATGTCACTTAAAGACATTATAAAGGAAAGACCCAGTACTGAACCCTGCAGCACCCAGCTAGTAACTCCCTTTCTTGGAGTTGACTCCATTTACCATTACCCTCTGTGTCCTGTTGTCCAGCCAATTTTTCCCAGGCTGCCACCTTGGGACCCACTCCTGAGGCTGGTTAATTTGTTAATTCTTTTGTGTGGGACAGTCAAATGCCTTGCTAAAGTCTAGGTAGGCCATGTCTACAGCCCCTCCCAGGTCTACTACTTTGGTCACCCAGTTAAAGAAATCTGTTACATTCATCTGACATGACCTTTCTGCTGTGAATCCCTGCTGTCTTGGGTCCTGTGCACCGCTGGCCTCTAGGTACTCAGTTCTTTCTTTCAGAAGTGATTCCATAATTTTCCTACCACTGAGGTCAAGCTAACAGGTCTGTAGTTTCCTGCCTCTGCTTTGCTCCCACTTTTGTGAAGGGAATCGCACCTGCCCTTCTCCAGTCCTTAGGTACAAATATCCTCCCATGATTTGTTAAAAATGGTAGTAAGTGGTGTCACTTGTTCTCCTCTTAGTTCTTTTAGAATTCTGGGGTGAATCCCATCAGGCCCCATTGCTTTGTCCACCTTCAGTTTTAGGAGTTCTTTCAGAACCCTTTCTTCTGTGAAAGGACTGGTATCGACCCCCCCCCCAATCCAGAGTGCTTCTATTGACTGGATTAGGTACCTCCTCCCCTCCTCTTCTTTTGTGAATACTCGGCAAAAGTATTCATTCAGCAGCCCTCTTTTCACTGTTCTCTCTGCCTGCCCACCCACCCTTCCCTTTATTAAGCCTCACTATCCCTCCCTTGGTCTTTCTTCGCTCCCTAATGTACCTATAAAAGGTTTTATCCCCTCCTTAACCGAGTTGGCCATCTTTTCCTCAGTCTGGGCCTTTGCTATTCTGATTGCCTTCCCCGCTTTCTTCTGCTTTAACTGGTACAGTTCTCTGTCCTGCTCCTTCTTGGTTTCTTTATACTTCCTGAATGCTTTTTCTCCCTAACCTTCTCCGCCACCTCTTTTAAGAACCATAGTGTTTTTTTCTTTTGTTTTGATTTGTTTATTTGCTTCACACAAAGGCTTGTTGCCTCTGTGATGGCAGTTTTGATGTTTCCCATTGTTCCTCTACCCCCTCCTTCTTGCCTGTCTGCTAGTGACTTTCTGAGGCACTCTCCAATTTTGACAAAGTCAGCCCTCCTAAAGTCCAGTACCCTCACTTTTGTATGGCTTGCCTCTGTGGCTGTGTTTATTGTGAACCACACTGTTTGGTGGTCACTTGTTCCCAGATGGCTACCCACTTTTAGATCCGAGATCCTCTCTCCATCCCCGTTTGAGAGTACCAGGTCTAAAACTGCTCCCTCCCGAGTGGGTTCCAACACTAGCTGTCCGAGGCATCCCCCCCTGTAGGGCACTGAGAATGGCCCTGCTCTTGGATGTGTCTGCAGCAAAGGTGCTTCAGTTAACATCTGGCATAGTCAGGTCCCCCATCAACAATATCACCCCTTTTTCTGCCATCCTAAGGATGCCTTCTATCATTTCTTTGTCCATTTCCTCCCAGAGATGGGGGTCTCTATACAACCCCCATGCAGCCATTTCTGGTCTCCAGGGTGACCCACAGTGCCTCCTCTCCTCCCTGTTTACCCTTTAGTTCTGTTGCTTTGATCCCTTCCCTTACATAGAGAGCTACTCCTCCTCCTCTTCTACCCTCCCTGTCCCTCCTGTAGATTGTGTACCCTGGTATGTTGACATCCCAGTCATGGTTCTCTGTGCACCATGTTTATTACTGCCACGATATCCAAGCGTCCCTCTTCATCAAGGTCACCAGTTCAGGGAACTTGTTGCCCTCAGTTTTTATAGGCTTTATCCTTTTAGCCCCATCCCTGTCCTTACTGCCTTTTTCTCCATTTGCCCTGCCCTTCTCCATACAGACTTCTCTATCTTGGTGTTTACCTCACTAACTATGCTGATTTGGGGGTGGTGGTGGTGGTGTGTGCTAGTATTTCTCTGCTCCATTTCAGTGCCTCTCTCCCTTGGCTAGTTTAAATGCTTGCCAATTAAGCATTTAAACCTATCACCTAGGATCCTGGTTCCCCCTGGACAGATGCAGACCATCATGCTAGTATAGGGATGCATACCTCCAGGTGCCAAGCCAAAGCCCGAGTTCTGTACCAGTTTTCAACCATTAATTGAATCCCACTGTGTGGAGCACCCTAGCCTCCACCCATGCAATAGACAGGCAGCACCTCCGAGAAGGTTACCGTACGTCCCTACCTGTCCAAGGCCCTCTCCAACCCCATAAACTTCTCCTACACTGCTCTGACCCCTTTCCAAGCCAGGTAATTTGTCCCTAGGTGGACAATGACGTCCAGCTCCCTCCCCATGCAGCCGTCTCTGTGATCCTAAGGATTTGCTCCCTGTTCCTCCAAGCTACCTCCCTCCCCTCAGTTCCTACCTCCCAATTGAGTCCCCCCACCAGGAGTCATTTCCCTTCCCCCTGTGGTCCCATGCCACCCTCCTGTGGGTCTCCTTTGAGGAGGTTCCCAGCATCCTCCATGGTCTCCACTTCTGGTGCCTCCATAGAGGAACCACACTCTGCCAGAATGGTACGAATTGTGGAGAGGTACAACTAGAGGATGTGCCTCTGTTCCACCACCCTCACCCTCCCTGGAGCCCACTGTGTCCAACCGCCTCTTCTTGGCAACCTCTGAGGCAGTGGCGGTGGCTCCTGATGGTCCTGGGTGGGAGGGAGGTCCCTGAATCCAGGCCAACTCAGCCTGGAGACAAACAACCTCCTCCTCAGCCCAGAGAGGAGCATGCAGATGGGACAACACTGCATCCTCCAGAACGCCTCCCGGAAGACTGCCTCCACAGCACCACTCCCATCATGTCTTATATGTGGCTCCACAACTGTTTTGTAAGCTTGCTCTTTCCACTGTTTACTTTTTTTTTTCCTCCCTACTTTCCTACTGCCTCCGTGCCCTTACAACTCCTGCTCTTCCTGTTCTGGGACAGGAAGTTCCTGTATTCCTCAGTAGTCTCCTTCTTACTTGCTCAGAGTTAGACCTCCAGTAGCTTGGGGGGTGGAGAGCTACTCTTTTCCTTCTAAGATGGTGAGTTATTGTGCCTCTGTGACTACTCCCTTTCTGCTCCCAAACAGGAAGTTCCTGTTGTCAAATTCTGTGCCTATAAAAGTGGAACTAGCTAAGGGTGGTGGGGAGGGAGGACTATATAGTCCCAGTAAAGTTCAAACAGCACCTCCTTCCTCTTGCTGTTCTCTGCCAAAAGCTATCTAGGGCAGTTTTAAATCCAAAACCCTGGCTTCCTGCTGCCTAAGCCACTTCTCCTAATTCACAGCTCCCTTCTTCACCTAGCTAACTGCACAAAAGAGTTCCCTTCACTCAATTCAGACAAACACTGAAGGTCCCAGTAGCAGAGTTCAAGTTCTTAAGTCCCAGTAAAGTAGTAAAGTTCAAACAGCACCTCCATCCTCTTGCTGTTCTCTACCAAAATATTTATATTTTTCAATCCTATAGATGCCTCAAATTGTGCCCCAAAACATTCCTCACAGAAGCACAGCCAAGAAAACACTGAAGAGTCTCTACCAGAAGAAGAGGACACCTAAGCCAGACTGTCTGGAAGTTGCAACCCACTATTTTGGTATGTGCGGTGGGCGAATTACATATCCCTGGGTAAATTAACTTTGTGATGTTACATGCCTGGTTTGGACTTAGTTTAAATGTTCTGGGGTAGCCTTCCACCATACTGTACAGAGACTCTGAATTTGTATTTATCACTAGCACAAAGGTTTGGGCGTTATTAGACTATGTATGATGCCTCCCGTATGTGAAAGCGAGGTGACATCACATTAATATACTAAAAGCTCTATTATTTTACTCCTGAATTATAGTGTTTGCTAGAATAATCTTAAATGCGTCACAGATAGGGCTAGTTGTGTCTGTTGCTTACGCCGAGCCTGTGTTCATGTGTTAATGCACATGTAAAATCGATTAAGCATGGTTTCATTCTCCTAACCCCTGTAGGCGGGGGACATCTTTGGACTCACTTGTGACCATCATGGACTCCAAGAACAGCAAAAATATTGCATGTGTTTTAACAAATGGTTATTTTCTTATTAATTGGATGTAACCCCTAAAGTCGTATCTATGAAAGATTAGACATCTCTTCCTATGTATTAAGAGGAGTGGCGCTCTCAATATTCAAACCATTACTGAATGTTCTGTGTCCAAATGTCAACTATATGGGACTATTTTATTCATAATAAAAAAAGTTGAAAGGCAAAACTTTCTTACCGTTTTGTTCATGTACAACTTCAACTGTAGTACAAAATGCATGCAATATTTCTTTTAGTCGCTCATATTCTCAACTATTTTCTTGTTCTTCACATTAAACCATTTGTTTGTGTAGGACATAGAATCTTTTTCATGATAGTCATCATAAAAAACTTTGCATCATACAGATGTCCAAAACCTTCACGAAGGATTTCCATGCGAATGTTTTGTGAAAATGGTCATGCAGGATATAGATTTTAAAATCCATTGTGCAACAGATTTTGAAAATCATTCGCAAGCATGTAGACTGAAAACATATGTAGTATGAAGACTTCATATAGATGTTCAAAATATTTGTGCAATATATAAATTTTCACAAAAATTGTGAAGAATTCAAGTGCAAATATTTTTTTTAAAGATACTGAATTTGTGCATCTCATTTTACCTCTCCCCACAAAGCGTAAAAAAACAAGCTTAACATTTAAGTAGTTAATGTAATCTTAAAGGTTTTGTTGTAGAACTTAAACACTGACTAAATACCTTTGCCCAGCATGTACATTTTGAAAACAATCGTGCAGCATGCAGATTTTAAAAACCATTGCATGAGCCAGCCCAGTAGCACCATAGTAGAGCTACTGCCCACTACACTGGTGACCGGGCTTGAAACAGATGCTGGTCACTCGAGGGCTAGCCGAGGGGAGGAGGATTACCAGTCCCTTGCACGTCGCTCCTCTCTTTTGGGGGGAAGAGAGACACGCTGGTCCTGCTGGTCTGCCACCTGGAGGAATATGGATGGCAGTGCAACAGGACAGCTAGCACATGGGCAGGGACCCCGTCTGACTGCCCATGGTGTCTCTAATGAAGACATACATCACGTCATTGCCAGCTCCATTGGAGGAAAATGGAAATGGGAAAAAACGATTCCAGATGGGCAATGGCCTGGTCCCCCACAGGTTTTGTACAGATGACTGAAAATAGGTCCCATGGCAAGGACACACTAGTGCAAGGTAAGTCCCAAAGAAGTTGGGTAATGGGGCCTAGGAAAGTGATCCAGATGGTGCCAGTCAGGGGAGAAAGAGGACAAATAAAAACAAAGAAAAAAAAAATAAAATTGTGCAATCAACATGTAGATTTTCAAAACCCTTGTGAAGGATTTCTGTGCAAATGTTTTAAGAAAGCCATCATGAAGCATATATATATTTTGAAACCACTGAGTTGCACAAATATTTTGTAAACCATCGTGCACATGTTCAAAATTTGTGCAGCACATAAACTTTCAAAACATTCGTGAAGGAGTTCTGTGCAAACATTTTTTTAGCTATCCAATTATGGATTAATTAAAAAAATCCCAGTCTACATCCCTCTTATCACAATAAAAACAGGTTACTCACCTGTAACAATAGTTCTAAGTGGTATATATTGTTCATCCACACTTACTGGCATGTCCTTTCCCCTTTAAGAATCGTAGAAGTCTTCAAGCTGGCTCCTCCCACCCACCCAGGTGGTATAATCCTCGGCTCGGCCCCAGGACGCCAGATCTTAGCCCGCTGGAAGCCATGTGTGTGCGTCCGCAGCCGAGGAGGTCAGGTGGGTCCATGTGGATGAACCACATATACCACTCCTAGAACTACTGTTTCAAGTGAGTAACTCATTTTTCTAGGATCGTGGATATGTTGTCCATCCACACTTATTGGCAGACTCCTAGCAGTTCTCTGGGAGGAGGGAGGCAAGGCGCACCCCCCCCCCCCAACTGATACTCACTTGGGAAAGAGAGATTGGAGAACTGAGGCCCCAAAACCAGCATCCCGGCGTGACTCAAGGTCAATGTGGTAATGAGAAATGAAGGTGTTTGCTGACTTCCAGGTAGCAGTCCGACAGATTTCCTGGATAGGAATGTTCCTGGAAGCAGCCACCGATGCAGCAGTATGGCGGGCAGAATGAGCTCTTATCCCTCTGGGAGGCTCTATGCCCGCCAACTCAGCACAGACTCATGCAAGATGTAACCCACCTTGCAATAGTCCGTTTTGCTGCAAGTCTGCCAGAAGCGGCTTCAGCGTGGTGACAAACAGCTGGCTACTCTCCCAATTTCCACCCTCCTCTCCTTATGATAGGAGAGAGCCGCCTCAGGTCTAAAGTATGGAGCCTGCACTCGGCCTCCGAGGGTGTAATTAGGGTATTGTACTGGCAGAGTTAACACCTGGTTAAGGTGAAACTCTGACACCACCTTCGGAAGGAATTTCAGGTGGGGCGTGGGACAACCTTGTCCCTATGGAAGGCCAGATAAGGAGTACACCAAAAGCACCTGGATCTCCCTGTCCTTCTGGCAGGCGTGATGGCCACCAGGAAGGCTGTCTTCCACGACAAGTGTGACAATGCACACTCGTGCATTGATTTGAATGGCTTGCCCATGAGCTTTGCCAGTACCAGTAGTAGATCCCACGGAGGTGGAGGTTTATGTACCGGAGGGGATATGCGATTGAGGCCTTTGAAAAAGTGACAGACCCATGTCTCTGGCACCGTTGGCCGACAGTCCCACACCTGGTAAGCAGGGATGGCTGCCAGGTGCACTTTAAGGGTCGATGACCGAAGATCCCTTGGGACAGAGACCAAAGGTAGTCAAGAATGTTAGCCACTGGACAGGACAGAGGGTCCAGGCCCTTGCCCCGACACCAAATGGAAAATCTTTTCCATCTGAAGGCGTAACATTTCCTTGTCGATTCCTTTCTGGATGCCTCCACCACGGTGAGGACATCCTCGGAAAGACCCAAAGCCTGGAACTCTAGCTGCTCAGGTATCATGCTGTGAGGTGCAGGGATTGAAGGTCTGGATGGTATACCTTCCCCTGATTGACAGAGATCAGGTCCGGGTGTGCTGGAAGAAGCTCCGAGGGCCTGCAGTTGAGGCTGAGGAGATCTGGATACCAGAAATGGCACTGCCAGTCTGGGGCTACCAGAATGACCTTCACCTTGTCCCTCCTTACCTTAAGGAGCACCCTGTGGATCAAGGGAAAGGGAGGAAGGCGTGAGAGAGGCCTGGGGTCCAAGGCCTCGAGAAGGCATCCCCTGTAGTGAGCCCTGCTGAGGGGTGGGCATGAAATAGCCTCAGCTTGGTGTTTTCCTGGAGGCAAACAGGTCCACCATCGGAATGCCAGGTGGGAGACCAGGCTGTAAGCTACCTCTGGATGGAGAGACCACTGTGGGATGTCTCGCCAAAGTAGCTGATAGCTTCCGCCAGATGGTTTGAGGCTTCTGCTACATGAATGCCAAGGAGATCCGCATCCAGATGCGGGCGCCTCCTGCAAAGCAGACAGGAGTGCATGCTGCCCTGTTTGTTGAGGTAGTACATGGTAGTGGTATTGTCTGTCTGGACTTGAACCACTTGACCCTGGAGCTGAGGGCGAGCGGACAGTGCCAGTCTGACTGCTCTGAGCTCCAACAGGTTGATGTGATATCGGGACTCCTCGGGGGTCCAGAACCCATGAGCCCTTTTGTCCCCCATGTGGGCTCCCCAGCCCATGAGAGAGGCACTGGTCATGAGGACAGCCGTCGGCTCTGGGCGGACAAACGGGATCCCTTCCTGCAACCGGTCTGAGGCGGTCCACCATTGGAGAGTGTCCCACATCTTCTGGGTTACAGTGATCAGCTGGTCAAAATAATTATGGCGCTGAGTCCACTGCGAGGCCAGCTCCCATTGGAGGGGGCGCATGTGCCACCAGGCCCAACGGACCATAGAGGTGCACATCGCCATGTAACCCAGAAGGCGCAGAAAGTCCCGGGCAGGGCGCAATTGCCCAACCAGAAATGATTGGGCAAAGGAGGGAGAAACTTCGGCTTGTCCGCTGGGGAGCGAGCTCTGGCTTGATGAGAGTTGAGCTCTGCCACAATGAAGCACATCAACTGAGAAGGGAAGCTTCTGACTTGGCCTCGTTTATCAAGAGGCGAGTTGGGAGCAGGTCTGGGAGGCCAGGTCCCTGGACCTCTCCACCTCCTGCTGGGTGGGATCTGCTAAGAGCCAATTGTTGAGGTAGGGTAAATTCTGCCCCCGAGATGGGCTGCCACCACTGCGATACATTTGGTGAAGACCTGTGGGGCCGATGATAGGCCAAATAGCAAGGCTCAGAACTCATATAGGGACCCTTCGGCTCTGAAGCGGAGGAACCGCCAATGAAACTGACAGATTGGGACGTGAAAGAACGAGCCCTGCAGATCCAGTGAACAGAAATACAGGTTACTCACCTGTAACAGGAGTTCTAGGAATGGTATATGTTGTTCATCCACACTGTCTGGCAGGTTCCTTGCCGCTTTAAATCTTGCCGGAAGGTCTTCAAGCTGGCTCCTCCCACCCACCCGGGTGGTAAAACTCTCGGCTCCGCCCCATGACGCCAGACCTAGCCCACTGGAAGCCAGGTTGTGCGTTGAAGCCGGGGAGGTCGGGTGCGTCGTGTGAATGAACAACATATACCATTCCTAGAACTCCGTTACAGGTGAGTAACCTGTATTTCTAGGAACATGGATATGTTGTTCATCCCACTATAACAGACTCTAGCAGTTCTCCGGAGAAGGGAGGCAAGGCGCACACCCCCTACTTAGGAATAAAGACTGGAGAACCGAGGCCCCAAAACCAGCATCCCGGCGTGACTCAAGGTCGATGTGGTAATGGGTAATAAAGATGTGTGCTGACTTCCAGGTAGCAGCCCTGCAGATTTCCTGGATAGGGACGTCCCTGGAAGCAGCCACCGATGCAGCAGTATGGCGGGTAGAATGAGCTCTTATCCCTCTGGGAGGCTCCATGCCCGCCAACTTATAGCAGCGATCTATGCAGGAGGTGACCCACCTGCCTATCGTCCGCTTGGCTGCAGGTCTGCCAGGTGCGGCTTCAGCGTAGGTGACAAACAGCTGGCGAACCTCTCCCCGAATTTCAGCCGTGTGCTCCTTATAATAAGCGAGCGCCCTTCTAGGGTCCAGAGTATGGAGCCTGTATTCGGCCTCCGAGGTGTGATTGGGGTAGAACACCGGCAGAGTCAGCACCTGGTTAAGGTGAGACTCCTACATCACCTTCAGAAGGAATTTCGGGTGGGGGCACAGGACAACCTTGTCCCTGTGGAAGACCAGGTAAGGAGACTCTATGCAAAGCGCCTGGAGCTCTCCCATCCTTCTGGCTGACGTGATAGCCACCAAGAAGGCGGTCTTCCACGACAGGTGAGAGAGATCACACCTGTGCATTAGTTCGAATGGCTTGCCCATGAGCTTTGCCAGTACCAGCAGTAAATCCCACGGAGGTGGAGGTTCTCGCACCGAAGGGGAAATGTGATCAAGGCCTTTGAAAAAGCGCCCGACCACCTTTTCCTGCGCCACCGACTGCTCCCCAGCCCGCGCCCGGTAAGCAGAGATGGCTGCCAGGTGCACCTTTAGGGTCGTCGACCTAAGCCCTCGACTAGAAAGGGACCATAAATAGTCCAAAATGCTTGCCACAGAACAGGAGGAAGGGTCCAAGCCCTTGCCTGACACCAAATGGAGAATCTCTTCCATTTGAAGGCGTAGCATTTTCTGGTCGACTCCTTACGGGACGCCTCAACAACATTGAAGACCTCGTCGGAAAGACCCAAGGCCTGGAATTCTAGCCACTCAGGAACCAGGCTGTCAGGTGCAGGGATTGAAGGTCCGGATGGAACACCTTCCCTGATTGACAAGAGCAGGTCGGGCGAGCTGGAAGCTGCCTCGGGAGCCTGGAGCTGAGGCTGAGGAGATCTGGGTACCAGAACTGGCGGGGCCAGTCTGGGGCTATCAGAATCACCTGCGCCTTGTCCCTCCTCACCTTGAGAAGCACCTTGTGAATCAAGGGAAATGGGAAAGGCGTAAAAGGGCCGGGTCCAGAGCCTCGAAGGCATCCCCTGCAGCGAGCCCTGCTGAGGGGGGCGGGCATGAAACAGCCTCAGCTTCGCATTCTCCTTGGAGGCAAACAGGTCCACCTGAGGTGTGCCCCAGTGGGAGAACAGATCTTGTACTACCTCCGGCAGGAGAGACCACTCGTGAGATGCAGCCCCTATCCGGCTCAGGGCATCGGCCAGGGTGTTGGAGGCTCCTGCCACATGAATGGCTAGGAGATCCGCCTCCAGGTTGCGCACGAGTGACCAAATGCGGAGAGCTTCCTTGCATAGAAGCATGGAGCGCGTCCCGCCCTGGCGGTTTAGATAGTACATGGTCGTGGTATTGTCCGTCTGGACTTGGACCACTTGACCCCAGAGAAACGGAGCAAAGGCGGTGAGAGCTAGGCGGACCGCTCGGAGCTCCAGCAGGTTGATGTGGCATCGGGACTCCCTCGGGGACCAGAGGCCGTGCACTCAGTGTTCCCCCAGATGGGCACCCCAACCCATTAGAGAGGCATCGGTCGATAGAGACTGTTGGCTCGGGCGGACAAACGGGATGCCCTCCTGCAGATGGGATGGAATGGTCCACCACTGGAGCGTTCCACATCTCCTGGGTCACTATCACTAGCTGGTCCAAAGGATCGCAGCGTTGTGACCACTGGCTGGCCAGTCCCCACTGAAGGGGGTGCATGTGCCAGCGTGCCCAACGGACCATGCTGGTACAGGCGCCATGAGACCCAGGAGGTGCAGGAAGTCCCGGGCAGGCGCGGTGCCCAACCAGAAATGATTGGGCAAAGGAGGTAAGACCTCAGCCCTGTCCGCGGGAGCCGTGCTCTGGCTCGAAGAGAGTCGAGCTCTGCCCGATGAACAGGATCACCTGCTTGGCTCGAGTTCCGACTTGGCCTCGTTGATGAGAAGGCCGACTTGAGAGCAAACCTGGAGGCCAGATCTCTGGACTGCTCCACCTCCTGCTCTGGAGGGCTGCTATCACCAATCGTCCAGGCAAGGTACACCCGGACCCTCGGCGCCGAGGAATGCTGTCACCACTGCCATGCATTTGGTGAAGACCCTGGGAGCTGGAGATAAGCCGAAGGGCATGGCTTGGAACTCGAAGAGGGATCCCTCCGCTCGAAAGCGGAGGAATCTCCGATGTGACGGACGGATAAGGACGTGAAAGAACGCGTCCTGTAGGTCCAGAGAGCAGAACCACACGCCGTGTTCCAGAGATGGTATTATCTGCGCTAGAGTGACCATCCTGAAGGTTCGAGACCTTAGGAACTTGTTCAGGTCGTGTAGGTCGAGAATGGGGCGCCAGCCCCGTCCGTTCCGGAACCAGGAAATACCTGGACACGAACCCCGGGTCTGAAGGGGGGTCCTCTACCGTGATCACCTCCTTTTGGAGGAGGAGGCGATGTCGGCTCGGCGAGCCGCCAGTGAGGCTGCGGACCCCGAGGCCCCCCGAGGTGCGATGGCTCTGAAGGGCGGGGCCTGCTCGAATTCCAGAGGTAGGCCTTTTCCCACCACCTCCAGTACCCACCTGTCCGTGGTAACAGCGGACCAGGCGGAAAGGAAGTGTCTGAGCCGTCCCCCATCGGGGGGAACCAGGGGTGAGGTGACAGGGATGGGGGCGACACCCCTCAGCCCGTCACTGGGCAGGCTTGGAGGAGAGACCGGCCGAGGGACCTCCTGGGCCTTTACCTCCTGCTTCCTGTTGAGGAAGCCGCGGCTGGGTTTGGGATGCCAAGCTCGAGCCTGCTGGCCCTGGCGTTGCTGGGCCGGCGCGCAGCGGCGCAAGGAGCGAAGGGCTTAGGCTGTGGCGGCCTTTGTCCTTCTGGCGGAAGAGACCCGAGTCCAAGGTAGCATTGGACTTCTCGATCCTCTGCAGGTGACCTTCCACCCCAGGGCTGAAGAGGTCAGTCCCAAAAAGGGAACATCCGCCAACTTGTGCTGGGTATCCGAGGTAAAGGTGGATATCCTCAGCCAAGCCCGATGACGCATGGTCACTGCGGCCGCCACAGACCTGGCACGTGAGTCCCCGATGTCTAACGCAGTCTGGAGCTGCTGTTTGGCCACTGCACTACCCTGGTCCCGCACCTGCCTGACTGTAGTCTGCAGATCTGCGGGAAGATGAGGGACAACCTCATCCAGGGAGCCCAACAGGGCGTGAGAAAAATGTGCCATGAGGACGGCCGAACTGGCCTGACGAAGGCCGAGAGAGGACGCAGCATAGACTTTTCGCCCGGCATAATCTAATTTCTTGGATTCCTTGTCGGGAGGTTTGTCCACATCCCTGGCGTTCCCGGCACGCCGGAAAACGCTGTCGGTAACCAACCCCTCGGCCGAGGGGTGTTCCAAAAAACCGGACAGGGAACCGGTAGGGACCGCATACTTCCTGGCCAACCTGGCCGAAGGCGCAGGGCAGGAAGCAGGACGCTGCCAAAGTTCCAAGGCCGGACCCACTATGGCTTCGGCCACCGGAAAGGCCTCCGTAGGAGAATCCCCTCGGTCCAGAATCTCCGTGAGGGGATACCTGGCCCGTTTAGAAAGCAGGTTGAGCTTCATCCGGTGGACTCCGAGATGAGTCGAAGCAACCCTAAGAAGGACGAAGGGCTATCGTCCATTGACTGCTCTCCGAGGACTCCAAGGCCATGCGCTTGGAGAAGAGGGAGGAACCATCATCGGACTCAGAAGAGTCCTCAAAGAGCTGCCTCGGGCCTGAGCCACCCTCCACCTGCCGAGGTTTATCGGGAGTGAGGGTGACAGACAGCCTATGGGGCAAACCCAAGGCCGACCGAGAATTTTTGGTCGGAGCCCCAACTAATGGCTGTGGAGGCGGAGGTTCCACCAGAATCGGTGGGGCAGCTGGAATTGGCCGAACAACCGGCCTGAGAACAGGCTCCTCGACTACATCGAGGGGTTGTTGACTGCTCGGTGACAGCCACTTAATGGCGGGAAGGCGACTGGGTCGACTTATTCCGATCAAAAGAACTGTTGCCATGAGTTCCTCGTACTTCCGACGCAACTTGCGCCGAAGCCTCCCCTCGTCCGAGGAAGAAGAAGAGCGGCGGCGCCGAGACCGCCTATGGCGGCGGGATCGGTTGGACCGCGAGGATGTCCGAGACCAAGACTGAGAGTCTCGACTAGGCCGAGGAAGGCGAGGAGAAGTGTCGGAAATCGGCACTCCCCTCGGCTCGGACCATCCAACCGAAGGCTCCGGAACCGGAGGCACAGATGAGCCGACGGGATCCTCAACTCCACCGGGGAACCGGGAGAGGATTCTCAGCTTCTCCAGCCGACAACCCATCTAGCGGGTCAGAGAAAATCTCGACACAGCGTCGATGGGAGTCTCGATCAACTGGCCTGGCGTGGACACCGTGAAGCCAGTGGCGAAGCTGAGTCGACCCGAAGTTGACTGTCGACAAGGAGGGATCTTTCCCGCTCCCAAGGCGTCGACGGAGACTTACTTTACTCTTTTGGACCTGGAAAAGGTCCCGAAGAAGTTGGAACCTCACCTTTGGTCGAGAGGGTCAGACAAAGCTCATAAAAGCCAAGGACTTCGGTGGCGTCACGAAAGCCACGGCAGCCTGAGACGGAGCTCCCTCGCTGCAGAAAGAACTAACTCCACTGGCGCAGGAAATTAAAAACTTTATAAAAATGGATAAAGCATACAGTGGAGGCAAGCCTGGGAAAATCTCAAGCAAAAGGACCGAAATTGCAGCTGATCCACGCACTTAAGCCCAGCAAACTCGACCAAGCGGAGAGATTCCCCTCTTGAGTATGGCGGGAGCAGATACAGAAAATGAACTGGAAACTCTATCGCGCTCTAGATTGAAGCGCTACTCGGGAGATTAAACAGTCAAGATGGGACACAAAAGCGAGGTTTGAGCAACTACATAATGACCTGCTCAAACTTGAAAATCAATTTCCACGATAGAGGAGGGTTTCAAGCAACGGAGGACGATCTGGTAGGCCTCCATGAATGCAATTGGAAATATAGTTCAACAAGCAGGACTTTTGAAAGCTAAATGTCTGGATCTTGAAGCAAGATCCGAAGAGACAATTTACGTGTTATAAATTACCAGAGACTACCGAAACCAGAGACATGTGTGAATTTATGGAAGATCTGTTGAAAAAAGTATTAGACTTGCCACAGGCTTTCAGTTTTAAAATTGAAAGAGCACACAGGGCCCTAGTGCCCAAACCCACTTCGGCGACAGCGAGGCCCAGATCTATTGTCGCAAAGTTCTCTAGTTATAGAGATAAGGAGAGGATTCTAAGAATGGCGTGGAAACAACAAACTGTGGAATATAAGGGAGCAAGATTATTTTTTGACCAGGACTATCCGCCCTCCATACAACAGCAGAGGCTTTCATATGCACCTATCTTACGAAAATTAAGGTCACTAGGAGTTCGTTTTCAGACCCCTTACCCATCCCGCCTCAGGGTCTTTTGGAACTCGGGCACAGAGCTATATCAAACCTCTGAAGAGGCGCATCAAGCCATGAAAAATAAGGGACATGAAGTTCAACCTGAGAGGAAACGGGGAGACCAACATCTATACCTCCAAACACAGTGAAATCCTCCACAAGAAAAAACAACAGAATACCTGGAGGCCGTCCGCATCACATACTATGCATGACATTAAAAGACTATTACATGACCTCACCCATACACGAGCATGGAGAAGCAGTCAGAGGAGAGAAATGGCGATAGATGACTGATGAGCAAATAATAGAAAACATAGGCCCCCTCTTTTTCTTCTCTATACAGTGGACATAGGATCCACTCCGGAAGAAAATATTGGTTAACTCCCAAATGGAACCATAATGAGTCTCTGGGACATAGTGATGACTAAGGGTACTACATGAGGGGAGGAGGAGGCGAAGGGCATTCAGGAAATTCCAGGCCGGCAGCCTGCTGCTCCTTTGATTGACAACTAACTGAAACTGCATATGGGCATAGGCGTTACAAATGTTGACTGATTTAAGAGAAGTAAATAGAGTGTTATGGGGGGTGAAATCTGAATTTGTGGTTATAACAGGGGTTTGATGGATGGAGGTTCTGGGGAGGGAGGGGAGGAGAAAATATTTCTCTTTGTGGTTCCTCTCTTTCTCGATTCATTTTACTAGCAATCAGTTGCTAAATTAAAAGTCTGAAGGAATAGAATTAAAAAGAATTGCTTTGAGTTTACTAGGTATATAATTCAGGAGGCTGGTAAGTGATTTTAGGAAAGCTTCCTTTTAAGGGCCCATGACCGTTCACTTTTCAGATGCTCCTTTGTGTGAAAGCATGATAGTGTGGTCAGAAACTCTGCTTATCGGGCGGGAGGAGGCCACCCTGGTCATCCACGAAATGTGACGGGAGAAAAATGGTGACGACAGGCCAAAACATCAGGCCAGGACCTGAATTCAAGGTCCAAGAGGAACGAGATAGGGTTCGGATCTCCTTTCCTCTAACTTGGGCACTTGCTTCCCAAGTTCATAGGGAACAAGAAGAATTGTTCCCCTACCTTGGGGGTCGCTATGTATATAGTTATCTGAACAATAGTAAGCTGAAGGAGGAGTTATTACTATGTTATTGTATGTTTACTGTTAAGGGCAAGCCGGTTAGAGATATTAGAGACATAGCTACAGTATTGCTCAGGGATGCCAGAGACTTATGTATAGTGCATAACCTTAATGAAAGACAATGTAAAGAACTAAGGTTCACTTTAAGTGAGAAAATGATCTTGGGAGACAAAATATCTAGAATTAAAAAAGGGATATTAATGCAAGATAAATACATACATACTTTAAAATGGTAGATAAAACCAAAATAAGTGTTGTTTCTCACAATGTCAATGGATTAAACAATCCAATCAAGAGATATAAGATCCTGACTGATATAAAGAGACAGAGACCCACATTTGTGTTACTGCAAGAGACTCATTTAAACAAGGAGGAGCACCAGAAACTGCAGAAATTAGGTTTTAGCCAGATAGCTGCAGCCTCATATAGGCAGAATAAAAGAAGAGGAGTAGCTATCCTTATACCCAGAAATATTCAATTCCAGACAACTTCTACCTACTCAGATCCAGAAGGTCGATTGGTGATTCTGTCTGGGAATCTAGAGGACACCCGTTACTTTGGTGTCCTCTATCTCCACCAGGATCAACAAGAGGCGTTCTAGACTCTTATTGCAGAAAATTGTGGATTTACAGAAGGAAGATTGATTATGGGGAGATCTTAGCCAAACCTGGGAACAGATAGACACATCTAAGAAAATGACCTTCCATGAGAATCCAACTAGTAAAGAGATAAAGATACATCTGAGGAAAGCATTTTGGGTAGGCGCTTGGGCGGGATAACCAGGGAGAAGAGAATATCACTTTTCTCACCCCATGGTTCATATGCCCGAACAGATTATATATTAACATCAGGGGAACATCAAAACCTAGTGACTAGCTGTGGCATATCCCTTCCACACTCTCAGATCATTCTATGCTCCAGATGGAAATGGAATGGAATAATAAAGAGGACAGACCCTGTGGAAATTTAATAACTATCGCTGAATTTAAAGGAATTCACAGATATGGCAAAAACCAGCTAGAACAAATAACTCGGAGAATAAAACCTGAAATCTTAAAATCACCCTTTGGGAAACTATAAAAACAGTTTTAGAGGAGAGTGCATTAAATATGCAGCGTACTTTAAAGACAGCAAAATCAGCAGCTGGAGAAACTTCAAACCCAGCTGTTAGATTTACTAAAGACAGCATGCAGCTGGAGATGACTCCAACTATGTAAATACAAAAAGAAATTAAGCAAAAATCCAGAAGCTGATAGATATTAGAACAGAGCAGGCGGCTGCAGCGTAGTGCTGCAGAGATATAAGTAGCCCACGGGCTACCGCCTCCTAGCTCTCAGATTGAGACAACAGACCTCACAAAATACCATCATCCAGATTAGGGACCCTATCACAGGGAAAATGATGAAAAGTTCGGAGGACATGTTAGCTAGTTTTAAACTGTTCTATCAGACTCTATACCGTCTGAAAATAACTTAAGCGAACTAAAGATTCAGGAATATTTAGAAAAGCTTAAATTACCAAGATTATACGCAAAAATGAGAGACACTTTAGAAACCCATAGAGATGATAGATAGACAATGCAATTAAAACCTTAAATACAAGAAATCCCCGGCCGGATGTTTATACCGAATTCTTTAAATTTTAAGCAGAGCTTAAACCTCAGCTACTGGAGACATGTAGAACAGTGCAATCAGGAAGCTCTCCCAATTAGCTGGAATTATGCAGTTATCTCCAGTATCCCAAAACCAGGAAAGACATCTCACATTGTAAATCATTTAGACCCATTTCAGTTCTTAATATAGACTATAAAATATACACAGTTATCTTAGCAAGGCGCCTGGAAAAGGTATTGCCTAAATTAATAACATTAGATCAGACTGGATTTATTCTGGGTAGACAGACACAAGATAATATTAAAGAACTCTACATATATTACATCAAGCCACTAGTCAAATCTCTTTCTTACTGATGAGTCTGGATGCAGAGAAGGCGTTTGACGGGTGGAATGGAAATTTTAAAAAATGACCCTCAGTAAATTTGGCTTTCGGTTCTATCATCAAAGCGATGAGATAACATATATACAAATCCTAAGGCCTATATAAAGATAAATGGGCAAGTGTCTTCCCTTTTTCGTTGTACAGGGGCATGAGGCAGGCTGCCCTCTCCCCTTCTCTTTGCCCATATCTGGGCCGCTGGGCGCAGATGATCGCCATGAGAGGAAGATAAGGGCTGGAAGATTGGAAATGAAACACAAACTTGCATTTATGCAGATCTGCTCATTTATCTTTCGGACCCAGAACATTCCATGGAACCACTATGGAACCGTTTAACAGAGTTTAGTGAACTAGCAGGTTATAAACTAAATACTACCAAAACTGAGGTCTGAAGTCTCAATATATATCCTCAACGAAGATGGTTGAGTCTTTCCCATTCAAATGGGATCGTACATCTATCAGATACTTGGGGTCCTCCTTAGTTTTGATGTAGGTCAGCTTATTACACTCAACTTTAACAACCCTGGAAAACTTAAATTAGACTTGGAAAGATGGGCTCCGACTCCCATTCCCTTGGTGCAAAGAATAGAGGCCAATTAAAATGGTGTTACTCCCCAGATTTTATATTTAAGTCAGACATTGCCCATGTTTATCCCGGATTCATATTTTATGACGTTGCACAGAAGGATCTCTCGCTTCTTATGGGGCCAAGGGAGGCCAAGAATATGCTTCTCGGCTCTTCAGATCCCGAGAGGAGAGGGGGGATTGGCACTTCCCAATTTGAAATTATACCATCAAGCAGCCCAACTTAGAACAATCATGTACTGGCTGGACAATACGTATACAGCCAGATGGAAAACTATAGAAATAGGTGAGGGTTGGGAAAATCTAAACAGTGCCCTGCTTTCACAAAAAGGGTAAAGACACAGGAGAAAGAGAATCCGATATCTGAGTCACTTTGAGTATCTGGCACAAAACTCTATCAGATAAAAGGCTAAAGGGTGGAGATATTGATGTTATCAGTGCCCTATTTGACATCCTTTGCCCCACCAGCTGGATAAAGGTTTTAAAAAATGGGAAGAGAGAAATCTACATTTAATCTGGCACTTTTTAGAGGGGGAAGAGATCCTGTACTTTCAAACTTTAGTTACTAGGTATGAAATGCCCTGGAAGGACAGATTTCGGTACTTCCAGATTAGAGCATATATCAGATCACTTCAAGCACAGCTACCATCTAGAAAGGTGCCACCCCCCCAGATAGCAAAAATATTTAAATCAGCTATGAAGGAAACCCACCCAGAAAACATATAATCTCAGTCATATATAATGCCCTACTTAGTTGGAAGGAGACTCTATCCAAGTTATTAAAAAGATATGGGAAGGGGACCGGAATTCAGATACGGGAAGAACACTGGCAATGGGCAGCAGAGAATACAGTGGGGACTTCAGCGTTAGCTGGAAGGAATTTGCATGGAAAATCTTTATCAGATTTTTAGAGCAGCCAACAATTCAGGAAGATATCAAGGAGAGAGAGCCTCTTTGTGCTGGAGGAAATGTGGACACTCCCAGCAACTATGGGTCACATTTTTGGAATTGTCCAAAAATTCAACAATTTCTAAAGAGCTACAGCGAACCCTACAGAACATAATTAAACCGAACTTACAATTAACTCCTTTGTTGTATTTTTTCATGGAGTACCCTAGAGGCTGTAGGGACCCCAATACAAGTAAATTCCTAAAAATGGCATGTTTAGCTGCACAAAAATTAATCACAAAAAATTGGCTCTCACAAAAGGAGGTCACCATACAGGGGTGGCATGAAATCATGATTAACATATAGATTAGAGGCACTCACAGCGTCTTTTACTAAAAGTCTAATCAAATTTAAGTTAATCTGGAGGAGGTGGGTGCTTTATATGACAAATGAGTCTCAAGACTTTATTCCTTAGAAGCTATGGTTCCTTATCACTTTAAATAAAAGCAAAATCAGATATTAGTAACTTGAAGTTAATACCGCTAAAGAATCAAATTATAAAGGGAATACTAATAGGGAGGCAATTGGTTTGTTCGATTTGGGGGATGCTGTAGTCTCTCTTTTTTAACAAGATACATATTCTTAAATGTCAACAGGAATATAAGTTATATGGAAAGTTGGTCAGATAAAGTCAGGTATCTAACGAGAATATAAAGGCGTAAAGGATGTGTCCACCTTGATGATTGTATATATATGTTTGGCATCATCTCGTCTTGATCGTGCCAGAAACATGTGATACTGTGCGTGTGTAAGGTTTTTTTATCAAAACTATAAATAAAGTTTTAAAAAGAAGCCGATGCGAGCACCGAGGAAAGCGGGACAAATGCTGCAGCGAGGTAGAGCGGCCCGCGCCTTCTCTTAGAGGCGATCATCTGCTCGAGCTGATCCGCCTGGACCGCCGCCGGACACCGCCAATCGGGCCTCTTAGATTTCACCGTGGAATTCTTTTCTCGGGCGCCCAGTTGTAATCGGGCAGCACGGTCTTCAAGACGTGGGCGAAAAGAAGAGCACAAGTCGCAGGCCTGCGGGTGGTGCTCAAGGCCAGACAGTAGGCGCACGTGGGTGCGGATCCGTCCTGAGACATCTTCTGCCGCAAAGGCACCTCCGAGCAGGTCGATTTGTCCATCGCGGCGCGGGGAGAAGAAGACCGAAGTCTTTTAGCAAAAATTTTTTGATTTGAACTTTGAAGAATTAGAGACCAGTCTTAAGCTGCAGCGTTAAAGAGAACCTGAGCTTCAGGCGGTAAGGAAGATCTAGCGTCATGGGGCGGGCCGAGTTTTACCACCCAGATGGGTGGGAGGAGCCAACTTGAAGACCTTCCGGCAAGATTTAAGCGGCAAGGAACCTGCCAATAAGTGTGGATGAACAACATATCCATGTCCTTAGAACCTGTATTTCTAGGGACATGGATATATTATTCAATCACTGTTAACGAACTCTAACAGTTCTCCGAGAGGAGGGGCAAGGCGCACCCCGATACTTACTTGGGAAATAGAGACTGGAGAACCGAGGCCCCAAAACCAGCATCCCGGCGTGACTCAAGGTCGATGTGGTAGTGGGTAATAAAGGTATGTGCAGACTTCCAGGTAGCAGCCCTGCAGATATCCTGGATAGGGACATCCCTGGAAGCAGCTACCGATGCAGCGGTATGGCGGGTAGAATGAGCTCTTATCCCTCTGGGAGGCTCCATGCCCGCCAACCAATAGCAGAGCTCTATGCAGGAGGTGACCCATCTGCTTATCGTCCGCTTGGCTGCAGGTCTGCCAGGTGCGGCTTCAGCGTAGGTGACAAACAGCTGGCGAACCTCTCCCGAACTTCAGCCGTCCGCTCCTTATAATAAGCGGCTCATCAGGGTCCAAAGTATGGAGCCTATATTCGCCTCCGGTGTGATTGGGGTAGAACACGGCAGAGTCAACACCTGGTTAAGGTGAAACTCCGACACCACCTTCGGAAGGAATTTCGGGTGGGGGCGCAGGACAACCTTGTCCCTGTGGAAGACCAGATAAGGAGACTCGATAGAAAGCGCCTGGAGCTCTCCCATCCTTCTGGCTGACGTGATAGCCACCAAGAAGGCGGTCTTCCATGACAGGTGGAAATATCGCACCTGTGCATTGGTTCGAATGGCTTGCCCATGAGCTTGGCCAATACCAGCAGTAGATCCCACGGAGGTGGAGGTTCTCGCACGGGAGGGGAAATGTGGTCAAGGCCTTTGAAAAAGCGCCCGACCACCTTCTCCTGCACCACCGACTGCTTCCCGGCCCGCGCCTGGTAAGCAGAGATGGCTGCCAGGTGCACCTTAAGGGTCGTCGACTGAAGCCCTTGCTGAGAAAGGGACCACAGGTAGTCCAGAATGCTTGCCAAGGGACAGGCAGAAGGGTCCAAGCCCTTCCCCTGACACCAAATGGAGAATCTCTTCCATTTGAAGGCGTAGCATTTCCTGGTCGACTCATACAGGATGCCTCAACAACGTTGAGGACCTCGTCGGAAAGACCCAAGGCCTGGAACTCTAGCCACTCCAGGAACCAGGCCGTCAGGTGCAGGGATTGAAGGTCGGATGGAATACCTTCCCTGGTTGACTGAGATCAGGTCGGGTGGGCTGGAAGCTGCCTCGGCAGCCTGGAGCTGAGGCTGAGGAGATCTGGATACCAGAACTGGCGGGGCCAGTCTGGGGCTACCAGAATCACCTGCGCCTTGTCCCTCCTTGCCTTGAGAAGCACCTTGTGGATCAAGGGAAATGGGGAAAGGCGTAGAAAACCCGGGGTCCATGGCCTCGAGAGGCATCCCCTGCAGTGAGCCCTGCTGAGGGCGGGCATGGAACAGACTCAGCCGCATTCTCCTGGAGGCAAACAGGTCCACCTGAGGCATGCCCCAGTGGGAGAACAGATCTTGTACTACCTCCAGCAGGAGAGACCACTCGTGAGACACAGCCCCTATCCGGCTTAGGGCATCGGCCAGGGTGTTGGAGGCTCCTGCCACGTGAATGGCTAGGAGATCCGCCTCCAGGCTGCACACAAGGGACCATATGCGGAGAGCTTCCTTGCATAACAGCATGGAGCGCGTCCCGCCCTGGCGGTTCAGATAGTACATGGTCGTGGTATTGTCCGTCTGGACCTGAACCACTTGACCCCGTAGAAACGGAGCGAAGGCGGTGAGAGCTAGGCGGACCGCTCGGAGCTCCAGCAGGTTGATATGGCATCGGGACTCCCCAGGGGACCAGAGGCCATGCACTTTGTGCTCCCCCAGATGGGCACCCCAACCCATCAGAGATGCATCGGTCGATAGAGAGACCGTCGGCTCGGGGCGGACGAACGGGATGCCCTCCTGCAGATGTGCCGGAACGATCCACCACTGGAGAGCGTTCCACATCTCCTGGGTCACTGTCACGGGCTGGTTCAACGGATCGCAGCGTTGTGACCACTGGCTGGCCAGTCCCCATTGAAGGGGACGCATGTACCAACAGGCCCAACGGACCACGATGGTGCAGGCCACCATGAGGCCCAGGAGGCGCAGGAAGTCCCGGGCAGGGCGCGACTGCCCAACCAGAAATGACTGGGCAAAGGAGGAAAGAACCTTGGCCCTGTCCGCCGGGAGCCGAGCTCTGGCTCGGAGGGAGTCGAGCTCTGCCCCGATGAAGAGTATCACCTGCTTCGGCACGAGTTCCAACTTGGCCTCGTTGATGAGGAGGCCAATCTGAGAGCAAACCTGGAGGGCCAGATCTCTGGACCACTCCGCCTCCACTCTGAAGGGGGCTGCAATCAGCCAGTCATCCAGGTAGGGGTACACCTGGACCCTCGGGCTGCAGAAATGCTGTCACCACTGCCATGCATTTGGTGAAGACCCTGGGAGCTAGGGAGAGGCCGAAGGGCATGGCTCAGAACTCTTAAAGGGATCCCTCTGCTCTGAAGTGGAGGAATCTCTGATGAGATGGACGGATTGGGAAGTGAAAGAACGCATCCTGGAGGTCCAGGGAACAGAACCACACGCCTCGTTCCAAGGATGGGATTATCTGAGCCACAGTGACCATCCTGAAGGTCCGAGACCTTAGGAACCTGTTCAGGTTGTGCAGGTCGAGAATGGGGTGCCAGCCCCCCGTCTGTTTTGGGACCAGGAAATACCTGGACACAAACCCGGGTCTGGAGGAGGATCCGCCACCTTCCTGGTCACCTGTTTTTCGAGCAGGGCAATATCGGCTCGGCGGGCGACAAGGACTATGGACCCGTTGCCCCGAGGCAGCGGCTCAAAAGGTGGAGCCTGCTCGAACTCCAGAGGCAGGCCTTTCCTACCACCTCCAACACCAGCGGTCCGTGGTGATAGCGGACCAGGCAGAAAGGAAGTGGCGGGCCGTCCCCAGGGGAACCAGGGTGGGAGTGACGAGGTTGGGGTGGCACCTCACCGTCACTGGGCAGGCTTGGAGGAGGAACCAGCCGAGGGACCTCCTGGGCTTTTACCTCCTTGCTTCTTGTTGGAGGAAGCCGTTGTCTTGGGTTTGGGACGTCAAGCGAGAGCCTGCTGGCCCTGTTGCTGGTGCTGTTGGGCCGGTCGAGATGCAGGGGCTGAAGGACGAAAGGACTTCTGCTGTTGCTATCGGAGGCCTTTGTCCCTCTGGGTGGAGGTGACCGAGTCCAGGGTGGCACTGGACTTTTCGATCTGCTGGAGGTGTCCCTCCAATCCAGGGCCGAAGAGATCAGTCCCCAAGAAGAGTACGTACGCCAACTTGTGCTGGGTATCCGCCGTGAAGGTGGATATCCTCAGCCACGCCCTGCGGCGCATGGCCACCGCACCCGCTACTGACCTGGCACAGGAATAACCTATGTCCAGAGCAGTCTGAAGCTGCTGCTTCGCCACCGCCCTACCCTGGTCCCACACCTGGCGGACCGTGGTCTGCAGGTCGGTCGGGAGATGAGGGACAACTTCATCCAGGGAGCCCAAGAGGGCGTGGGAGAAGTGTGCCATTAGCACGGCCGAGCTGGCCTGGCGGAGGCCGAGGAGGATGCAGCGTACACCTTGCGCCCGGCAAAGCCCAGCTTTTGGACTCTTTGTCGGGGGCTTATCCACATCCTGAGCGTTACGGCGCGCGGAAGCGCTGTCGGTGACTAACCCTCGGCAGAAGGTGCTCGATAAACCGGGCAAGAGCGGTAGGGACGCATACTTCCTGGCCATCCTGGCCGGCGCAGGACAGGAAGCAGGCGCTGCCAAAGCTCAAGGCTGGGCCGACAATGGCCTCAGCCACCAGAAAACCTCTGTGGGGAATCCCTCGGTCCAGTATCTCCGTCAGGGATACCAGCCCGTTGGACCGCGGGCTCAAGCTGCATCCCGATGGACTCCGAGATGAGTCGAAGCAGACCCAAGAAGGATGATGGGCTATCGTCCAATGACTGGCCCCTGGAGAACTCCAGGTCGACCTGCCTGGAGAACAGGGAGTCATCGTCGTCGGATTCCGAAGAGTCTGCGAAGAGCTGCCTTGGCCCTGAGCCACCCTCTACCTGCTGAGGACGGTCGGGAGTGAGGGTGACAGACAACCTGTGGGGCAGGCCGTAACCCGACTGAGAATCCTTGGTCGGTGCCCTAGACTTCGGTTGTGGAGGTGGAGGTTCCACCACAATCGGTGGAGCAGCTGGTTTTGGCCGAGCAACCGGCCCTGGAAAGGGCAACTTGACTGAGGCGAGTGGTTGCTTCGGTTGTTCGGGCGACAGCCACTTGATGGCCGGGGTCTGGACCGGAGTCGGCTTAGATCTGGACAACAGCAACTGCTGCCACATAAGCTCCTCGTAGCACCGACGTAATTTATGCCGAAGCCTCCTCATCCGAGGAAGAGGCGAGGAGGCAGTGTCACGGTTACTACGGTATTGAGACCGCCGAGGTCGGTGGGAGCGGCTTGACCGAGATGAAGTCCGAGACCAAGACCTCGGGGACTGAGGTCGGGTCTGGGAAGGGCGGGACACCCTCTCCCTCGGCTCGGGCACTTTAACCAGGGACTGCGGCCCGAAGCGCAGGCAGATCCTCTGTCTCCACCGGGGGAACCGGTGAAGGTGGGTTGTCGGCTTCACCAGTCGACAGCCCGTCTAACGGATCGAGAAAGATCTTGACTGCGTCGACGGGAGTCTCGGAAGGCTGGCCTAGCGGGGGACACCATGAAAGCCAGCCTGAGCACTACTCCGACCAGTAGGCGGTCGGCTGGCTGAGGAAGAGACCACTCCCGCTCCCCTGAGCGCCCGGCGGTGGGACTTACCTGACTCCTTCTTCTTGGGCGAGAAGAAGGTCCCGATGCCCCTCTCCTTCGTGGAAAGGGACTGACAAAGCTCCTTGAATGAAGCCGTATACGAGGAACTCAGAGAGAGCGGGATAAATGCCGCGGCCGAGGAGGAGGAAGATGCAGCCTGGGCCGCCTCCTCCTTGAGGGCGATCATCTGCTCGAGCTGCTCGGCCGAGCCGGACACCGCCCGATGAGCCTCTTGATTTTACTGGTGGGAAACTCTTCTCGGGGCGCCCTAGCTTCAATCAGGCAGCGCGATCATCCAGGACGTTGGCAGAGAAAGAGCGGCACAACTCTCAGGCCTGCGGGTGCGTGATCTAGGCCTAGGCAGTGAGGCCGCGTGGAGTGCGGGATCTGTCCTGGACATTTCTGCCCATAAGGCACCTCCAGCGGGAATAGATTTGTCCCATCGCGGCAGCGAGGAAGATGAAGACCGAAGTTTAGAAAACTTCAAAACCAATTTCGGACGAACCGAAGAGTTAGGATCCAGTCAAACGCAGAGTGCTAAGGAGGGAACCTGAGCTTCCAAGCGGTAAGGAAGATCAGGCGTCATGGGGTGGAGCAGAGAGTTTTACCACCCGGGTGGGTGGGAGGAGCCAGCTTGAAGACCTTCCGGCAAGATTTAAAGCGGCAAGGAACCTGCCAATAAGTGTGGATTGAACAACATATCCATGTCCCTAGAACCACACGTTTCGCTCCAAGGATGGTATGATCTGGGACAGAGTGACCATCCAAAAGGTGCGTGACCCGAGATACAGATTCAGGTAGTGCAGATCTAAAACGGGGTGCCAGCTGCCCATCTGCTTGGGTACCAGGAAGTGCCGTACCTGGAGACAAAGCCTGGGTCTGCTGGAGAATCCGCCTCTGGAGCTACTGCCTCCTTCAGGAGGAGCTGAGCTAAGTCATGTCAGAAAGTCGACTGATATGGACGGATACTCTTTCTTCCCGAGGGGCTTGGCTTGAGGGTGCTGCTTCGAATTCCAGAGGCAGTCCCTGACCTACCACTTCCAAAACCCACCTGTCCGTGGTAATAACAGACCAGGTGGAAAGAAAGTGGTGGAGCTGGCCCCCCATGGGAGGACCCAGAGCTGGCATGACAGGAGAGGGGGTGACAGCCCCCACCCAGTCACTGAGCAGGCTTGGAGGAGAAGGATCCAGGACTTGAACCTCGGCCTCCTTTATGGGCCTGGGGACGCCAAGCTTGAGCCTGCTGCTGCTGTTGCTGCTGCCCACCTTGAAAGGAGGGTTGCTGTGCCACAGGGGAAGAGTGCCAAAAAGGCTTCTGCTGTTTCTTGCCCGAAGAACTTTTAGCAGAAGTAGCGTCCAAGGTGGCACTGGACTGCTCAATACGCTGAAGGTGACCAGCCACACCTGGGCCGAAAAGGTCTGTGCCCAGGAAAGGCACATTAGCTAGTTTGTGCAGAGTATCTGCTGGAAAATAGGAGAGTCTCGGCCAAGCCCTGCGTTGAGAGGCAACTGCGGCTGCCATCGAGTGGGCACAAGAATCTCCAATGTCCAGGGCTGTCTGAAGCTGCTGTTTGGCAACAGCCCAGCCCTGATCCTGTACCTGCTTGACCGTGGTCTGCATGTCAGCGGGGAGGTGTGGGAGGACTTCATCCAAAGACCCCAAGAGGGCATGGGAGAAGTGTGCCATGATGTCGGCCGAACTTGCCTGACAAAGGCCAAAAGATGAGACTGCATAGACCTTTCGAGCCAAATGATCCAAGAGTTTGGATTCTTTTTTCAAGAGGTCCGTCAGTTTCAGTAGAAATGCCAATGCGCCTGAACACAGAAGGCGATCACCAGGCTCTCGGCCGAAGGGTGCTCTGTGAACCCCGCAAAGGAGTCCATAGGCACTGCATACTTGCAGGCCATGCAGGCAGATGAAGCTGGCCAGGAGGCAGGGTGCTGCCGAGTTCAAAGCCAGGCCAACACAGGAACGCCTCAGTGGGGTATCCCTCTCTTGAGGATGTCCATGAGAGAGTACTCTGCTTTTCTGGATAGGTTCCAGGGGCATCCCTGTAGACTCAGAGATGAGGCGAAGAATGCCCTAAAAGGACGAAGGACCTTCCTCCATCTCTAATCCACCAGCCGATTCGTCATCCCTGGGATAAGAATGTATGCCGATCTCATCTGAATCCAAGGAATCTGGATACAATGGTCGACCGCCCAGGTCACCTTTGACCCGCCGAGGGCGGTCTGGGGTGACAGTGACCGAAAGACTCCGGGAAGCCCGGTGTCTGGTCTATCTTCCTTAGAAGGAGCTCCTCCCATGGGCTGCTTGGGTGGTGGTTCCACACTGATCTGTGGAGAAACCGGTTTAGGCCAAACCGGAGGTTTCGCCAGCTCCGCGGGCAGAGGAGCCAAATTAATCAGCTCTGAAAGAGTCAGCTTTAGTATGGAGGAACACAGTAATGGCTGGGGTGGAAGCTGAGGGTCAGCTTGTGCCCAGACAAAATCAGCTGTTGCCACATGAGGTCTTCGTAGCACTGATGGAGTTTCCGCCAGAGCCTCTCCTCATCTGAGGAGGATGAGGACGACCGATGGCATTTCCTCTTTTTTGAGTGCTTGTAGCTCTTCCTCGGCCTGTCAGTCAAGGGGGTCCTAGACCTCGATCGAGATCGGACGGGCCAATTCGGTCGCTCAGGAGACACCGGCGGGACGGTGATTTCCCAGAGGTCGGGACCACTTCCTCGACAGGATTCTCAGCAGGTTGGGTCTCTCGTTGGGAAACAAAGGAATGGAGTCAATTGAGAGAATCATCGACTGGAGTCGGCGACATGGAGTCGATTGGGTGGATGATTATTTCAACCTTGTCGATAGACACTTCAGTCAACTGGCGGACAGCAAAGGCGAGAAGCCAGCGTCCGTGAGGCAGTTTCGACCCCGGAAGTCGGACTGCCAGTTCCCTAAGGATAAAGATCTCCCAGTCCCAAAACGTCTTCGCGAGCGAAGATGATCCGGGTCCTTTTCCTGCTTATGGGACCGAGAGGGTGCGTGCCTGCAGGGCCCTCTCCTTAGTCGGAAGAGGTGGCACAACTCTGGAAGGAACCTAAGAAGGTGGAGCCCAGGTTGAGTGGAGCGAAGAGCTCAGAGAGGAAGATTCCCCAGCACGAACGCTTCCTCCTCGAAGACTTGCATGTGCTCCAATTGCTCGGCGGATCCAGCGACGCAGGAAACCACCACCGAGCCTCCTTTAGTTTCACAGAGAGTTCCATTTAGCGTCTGCGAGGCAGTCGAGAACATTGGGGTGAAATGCAAGACAAAATCGCACTTAAGTGTCATGATGCCGACAGCCAGGCAATAGATGCACGGTGTGGGGATCGGTGTGTGACACTTTCCTGGCGCACAAACACTGGCGAAATCCGGAAGACTGGTCTTCCATAATCGAAGATATAATGTCCGCGATCGCTAATGCGAACTAGACAAATTTTGGAATAACCGACGGTTTTGAAGCCAGGGCCTACAAAATGCAGGAGCACGAAGGAGGAAACCTGAATCTTCCAGTGGAAAGGAAGATCTGGCGTCATGGGGCGGAGACGAGGGTTATACCACCCCGGTGGGTGGAAGGAGCCAGCTTGAAGACTTCTGGCGATTCTTAAAGGGGAAAGGGACATGCCAATAAGTGTGGATGAACAACATATCCATGATCCTAGAACTGAAGTATCACCCTTGACATTTAAGTATAGCACATATTTTGAAAGCTGTAGTGCAGCATGTTGATTCTGAAAAACATCGCAGTGTGTACATTTTCAAAATCTATGGGAAGGATTTCTATACAAATGTTTTGTGAACACCATCACACAGCACCTAGATTTTGAGAACTGTCCTACAACATGTAGATGTTAAATACTGTTGTGCTGCTGTCGTCAACGCACAGGTCAGAAAGCACAGGGAAAAACCAGGAGCAGTCATAGAATTTGCAAAAAATGTCTATTAGTATTAGCAGTAACAAAAAAATAAACTTCTTGAGTATAACTATTTACAAAGGCAGAACAAACAGAGAAGATCCATCTGAGTTTTCCTTCAATCTGTGTCTCAAAACATTGCAGCTCTCTCTCTCTCTCTTATAAGTCTTTGCAACCCCTCTCTTTAACAAGCATCTGTTTTTTTTCTAAACTGTTCTTGTTAGTTTCAGGCAGGTGCAGCAAGAACACAATGTCCCAGAACTGAGGACCCTTCTCCACAGCTTCTGAAAAAGGGCTTAAAAACTGCTCTCAGGTTAACCTCTTGAGTTCCCAATAGCTTTCTGCAGTCATCTCAAACTATAATTATATACATTTCAACAGTAACACTATCATTTCAAAATAAAGGGATCCCAATATCAGTTACATTTCCACATAATTTGCATATATTTTTATACCAGCAGATATGCAAGGGAGGAAAAGATGAACAGCAAGGGAAGACTGAGAGACAGTGAGAGGCAAAGAATTGCAACACTGTCAGGGTGATCAAGTCCTAGGTCTCACGAGAAAATTTGGTTGTGCAAGTTCAACCACACAGACAAGAGACAGAAAATGAAAGACCAGAACAGATTTCTGCATTCAGACTCTCCATAACCACCAGGACAGGGTCCTATTCAACCCTATCACAGCTGCACATAGATTTTGAAAACCATTGTGCAGCATGTACCTTTTGAAAACCATCGTCCAACATGAATATTTTGAAAACCATTGTGTAATACACAAGTGAAATATCGACAAAGATGATAAGGTAAATATATATCACTTATCTTGGACATTAAATATAAGGCTCTATAAGAAATCATTATTACAGACTGAGATGTCTTGCTTTGATAACATCACTTTGCTCGTATGCGGCAGTCTTAGGATCTGATCGGCATGGTAATTGTAAAACAGAGATTGTTGGAAAAATGTAACAATTTACCAAAAACATACCAAATAAAAGATTTTAAGGTAAATTATATATGGTTCATTCAAAGTTTCCCTGAGATGTCAAGTGCTTTTTAAATTTAACTGCATGCATGACTTACATCAGGTAATCCTTCACATCCTCCACTGTGATGTCACCAGAGGCATCCAGCGTAATGTCAGCACTGCTGTTGGGGGAGTCTAGTACCAGAGAGGATAGTGCACCCTGGATTTCCTCCATTACCCCTGAAAGGAAGAAAAAACTGAGTCAAAGAGGGGAAAAAGTAACTTCCCCAAAAATAGTTATATGCAATATATCCAAAAATGGGCTAGTAAACCCAACCAAACCAATGGGTTTCCTCCCGACATCACTCTAGACCAAGAAATGAACGAATTTAACTTTTAGGCACACAGGCTTATATACTGACCCTTTTTTTCCTCCTTCTCAAGCAAGTTGGTACCTAGATAGAAATTTAAACATACATGTAATTTTTTAAGTATTGCACACCGCCTAAGCCTCTTGGTGCTTTCCACCTGCGCTCCCCTTCCAATGTTACAATTTTTTATTCCATTTTTATAGCACTTCATACACTGGGAATTCAATTTTAAAATTTTTTTTTTATTAATCATTGCCATCCTTTTATAGGCCATGAATACGTAAAATTACAACTGTTTTTTACTCCATCCACCTTTTCCAAATGTCCTTATTTCAGTTTTATTATTCCAGATATATATTTCTGTACTTTACCATGTCCATTCTCTCAAGATAGCATTTGTATTGCCTTAAACGTCTTGGCTCAATTACCTATTCCACTGTTACCCGAAGTCCTTCCATTTCTTTTCCTTTTCGTGTCATTCTTTTCTTTTCTTTATTTTCGCCTGAAATCCAGAGTGCTGTCCTCTATTTGCAGAACCGTAAAAGTGTTTTTAAATGCTAGTCGCGTGTTTGTTGGCGCTCCAAAGCGCTTACCCATGCCATTACTTTCTGCTTCCTGCTTAGAGTGACCTAGCCTCCCCGGAAGCTCCAATCAAACAGTGATGACATGATCTAACGTGCTGACGTTTGGAGCGAATCTCCATCATCAGAGCCCATTAAAAAGGAATGAGCAACACAAACTTTTGTCTGTTGGAAATTTAGAATACATGTAGTGGTGTTTGCCCACCCATACACTGCACAATAGTGAACTATTTTGAAAAAAAAAAATATATTTATATACTATTGATCAAGGATGTGCTCTTGAACAAAGTGCATCTCTTGTGGATGGATGAGACACTCTTACTCGGGCAAGGGTCTCAAGTGCAGGATTCTAGTTAAACACAGAATTTGTCGGCAGATAAGGACCACTTGGCCCACCCAGTCTGCCCATTTTTTTCCCTGTCTATACCATCACCGCAGACCCTCCCTGATCTCTGGCTCCACCCTCCGACACACACTTTCCTATCAAGACTCCTTCATGACTATCCCATGCATGAAGCCCACTACTGTTTGTGCACCACCACCTCCGCTAGAGGACTGTTTCAAGTGTCCACCACTCTTTCAATGAACAAGTACTTCCTTACATCCCTCATAAATTTCCCCCTTCCAGTTTCATTGCATGTCCTCTTGTTCTCATGCACCTTCTCTTCAGAAAATACTCTCCTCCTGTGCCTTATTTACTCTGGGGAGGCATTTATAGGTCTCATGTCCCCCTTCTCCCTCCTCTCTTCCAGGATGTACATATTAAGATCCCCAAGTCTCTCCTCACAGGGCTTATGATGCAGCCCCTGCACCATTTATTTGCCCTCCTCTGGACAGCCTCAACCCTGTCCATGTTCTTCCTGAGATGTGATCTCTAGAACTGCACACAGTACTCAGGCAGGATCTCACAGGATCAACACTGTGGCGACATCACCTCTCTCATTCTGCTGGTGATACCCTCCCTATGCACTCCAGCATCCCTCTGGCCCTGCCTGCTGCCTTGCCACCCTTAGGTAATCAGAAATGAGTTACCCCAAGGTCACTTTCCTGTTTAGTGACAGTCAATACCTCATCCCCATTTTATACAACCTCCTCTGCATTTCTGTGCCCTAGGTGCATGACTTTGCACTTTCACACTGAAACCCAGTTGCCATATCCTTGATCACACCAAGTTCTCTCAGCCTCTACTCATTCTCTCCACCCTTCCTGACTATCTACCCTATTGCAGACTTTGGTGTCATCTGTAAAGGGCATACCTTCCTTCCAGCTCTTCTGCAATGTCACTTATACAGACATTAAAGAGGACTGGTCCCAATAATGAACCCTGAGGTACACCACTAGTCACTCTCCCCTCACCAGAGTGTGTGCCGTTTACCACAACCCCCTGTCACCTATCCATTACCCATTTATGTACACAGTTTAACACCTTGGGTTCCACCTCCAAACAGCCCAGTTTTCTTACAAGTCTCCTATATGGTATGGTGTTGAAGGCTTTGCTGAAGTCTAAGTAGCCATGTCCATTGCCCCACCCTGATCTCTGGCCACCCAGTCAAAGAAATCAATCAGGTTCATCTGGCAAGCCCCCCCCCCCCCAATGAATCTGTACGGTCTTGAGTCTTGCAATCTGCTGAATTCTAGATAGGGAGGCAGTATAGCGCAGTGGTTTAAGGCTCTGAGCTGCAAATCTGGTGCCATCCAGCAGACCAGACCTGGGTTTGAATCCCACAGCTTCCACTTGCATACTGTGTGACCTGAGCAAGTCACAACTTCCCTGTGCTCTAGAGTCGCTCCTGTGAAAAGCTTTCAGCTCAGTGTGCTACTCCTGGTTAAACAAAAAAAAAAGATACTCCACAAGTCTTTCTTTTAAGTCTCCATTAACTTCCCCACCACCAATGTTGGACTGATTAGCCCATCGCTGCCAGTCTCCTCCCTGCTATCGCTTTATGAAGTGGGACTACATTTGCCCTCCTCCAGTTGTTTGGAATCACTCCTGTTTTCAGTGATTTGTTGAATAGGGTTGTCAGAGGTGCAGCCAGTACCTCCTTGAGCTCCCCCTCGGCACCATGGGGTGCACCCTATCCAGCCCATAGCCTTACCCTTACACATTCAAGTCCTCAGGGCTCTTTCCTCTGTAGATGGACCCAAGTCTACCTCTCTCCCACCCAGTATTTCTGCTGCTTTTATGTGGTCCCCCACTGTGAAGACTTTTTCCCCAGACCCTCCTCTGTACAGCCTCCCCCTGCTCCTCTTAACCTCACTATCCCCACCCTTGTCTTCCTCTTTTCACTTAAGCTCTGCAAAATGTCTTGTCCCTTTAGTTATCCTTTTGGCTATCCCTCTCCTTAGTCTGTGCCTTTGCACCCCTCGCCGCCTTTCCTGCCTCTCATACTTTTCCTGGTACACCTTCCTATGCTCTTCCTTCTGTGTCTCCTTGTAATTTCTGAATGCTACCCCCTTTTAGCCTTTACCTTCGAAGCCACTTCCCTTGAGAACCACAGTGGTCTCTTTATCCTCATTTTTGCTCACTTCTTTTTGTGCAGAGATTCACTGCCTTCACTATGCCATCCATTAATTTGGCCCACTGTTTCTCCATCTCACCCTGGCAATCCCTCCTGCCAGGTCGTGTGAGAGACATTCACCCATGTTTTTGTTTTAAATATGCCATCCTGAAGTCCAGGATCCTTGTCCTTGTCTGGTCTGCCGCTATCCTTCGTTGCCAGAGTAATGGTAATGAGGTGGGGCTACAAAGTAAAATAGAACTTTTTTCCAACCTTGATCTATAATATAGCTGTAATGGGACCCCAGCTGCCACTCTTATGGTTATAAGAGTGTTGTCTTACTACATCTTTACAGTGTGTGTGTGTGGGGTAGACCGTACCATTTTTTATGCAGAAAGTTAAAGAGCAGCTGACACCTTTGAAAAAACTTTTGAAAACATAATATTTAGAACACAATTCAGTTTGTATTTCATATCGTGTGTGTCTCTCATATATGTGTTGTGTGTGTGTATGTGTGTGTGTGTGTATATATATACACACACACCTACACACACACACACACACACACACTCTCAGTGGTTCAGCCAGGTAGCATACTCGCCTCTGAGGCAGGAGATCAAAGCTGTGGGTTCCAGCCCCACACAAGGCACTTGGGTTAATATCCCAATACTGACACTGCAAAGCAGCATGAGGGGGGTGCTGCACTCCTGAGGTGCTGTCTTTCGGAAGAGGCGTTAAACCAAGGTCCCATCTACCTGGTCTGGTAGTAGTTCAGGTGGATGTTAAAGATCCCATGGCACTTCGAGAGAGCAGGAGAATTTCCCCGGTGCCTGGCCAAATCTCCCCCCATTCACTAAAAATACCACCAACAGCTTAATCTGGTTCAAAGTCAGTTGGCAGTCACCTGTATCCCCCTCCCCGGGTCATGCCTGAAAATAGGCAGAATTTGTCCAGTGCACTTACCCGGTCAACAAAAACTAAATAAATAAAGACACACACACACACACTACAGATTTCTCCCCTCCATTACTTAAGAAATTTTCACAAAATCAAGTTTATATCCCTCAGAGTTTATCTGCCTCTGTAGCTTATTCCCTACTTGAAATTACAATGCTCTGTTGTGACATCACAGTCTGTTGCCATGGGCATAACTATGATGTCACAAGCAGAAATATGACATCAGGTTGGGAAGATACAACAGGAGCTGAGAGCGCTCAAGAACAACTCTCCTGTTTTCATGCATATGACTTCAGTATTAAATAATGGGGATAAGAAATACAGAGTTAATGAGAAATATAAGCTGCTTTATGTCTAAATATTATATTTTCAAAGTTCTTCTTGAGGTGCGGTGGCTCTTTAAAAGCAAAGATCTAATCTGTCCTCTCCTATTCTGTCACTTCTCTATCTCTTGCCTGTCTGACTGCACTATCAAATTTTCCTTGTGGAATCTTGGAACTGCCCACTTTGATGGTCCCACCATTTCCCCTGTTATCTCCCTTCATTTACTTGGTCTTTCTGTTCTTTCTTTCTCCCCTTGCTTCTCTGTGGTTTAAAAAATATATGTGAATCTGTATGTGAAACTGGGATCCATTGATTTGTAAATGTACATATTTATATTGTTGAAAAGAATTATAGAAAGCTGTTCGAGTTTATCTGGAACACGGGGCTAACCTTGAGGTCCATTTTGACCTCCACAAGCTTGTTTGTAGCGCTCTCAGCGGAAAAAAAACAGCTCTGACCAGAATATCTTAACTGGCTGCACCTGTCGAGAAGACTGGATGTACTGGTCACAGAAAATAAATTGGCAAAGTTTTGGGACATTGTGTGAAAACAGGAGACATAGCTTAACAAGAACAGGAAGCAGAATTTAACTGCCAGGTGAAAACATCTAACACGGTGCCAGAATCATTTGACTTCACTTTATAGTTCTCATACCCAGAGAACGAGCAAGAGAATACTTTTATAATCATTACAGTGCTGCTGGGGACCCACATATATGAAAATGAAACACACACACACACACACACACACACACACACACACACACACACACACACACACACACACCAACGAAAACCATGAATGCAATAAATAATTTCAACAGACTGTGGCTGTATGAAAGAAGATTCCGATTTACCTGAAAACAGCAATGTTAGGCCAGTGAAAAGTTCTGACACCCTGTCTGGAATTTTATATTTGATAGTGCCTTCCCTAGGTCAGGATGCTATTAAGGGTTATCCCCAACCCAGCTACTGGTTCTCAGAAATGAGAATTACTTTCATATTAATTTAAACTTTTGTTGTCCTCTAGCATCACTGGTTAACTTGCTCACTGCTTCAAAGAAAACTCAAATGTTTTCTCAAGGAACAACTGAATCAGGGGTTCTGGCAGAATTCCAAATTTTGTAAGCCCCTCATGGACAACTATAGACCAGTAGACCACCGGGTAAGCTGCTGTATCTCCACAGTATGTGGTATGACAGTGCAAGCAATTAATTACTTCTCCAATGTCGCTTCACAACAATGTGATGTTTTAGTGTAACCCCCCTGCTACCCCGGGTTACTAGAATCCCAGTAAGACCTAGTGGTAGGCAGGAAGGCAGCTTGTGAAACTCCAGCTAGATGGATTTCACACTGTCTCATTCTGTTCTCGGTCTCAGCTGAGACTGAGGGATGACATCAACTGTCGCAGCTGCATAAGCCACACTGGAATGTTGCAGTTGGAGGTTAGAGTAGAATGTTGGGGAATTTGAAGCGAGGTCAGCAGAGTTTGTGCAGTCTGTAGTAGAAGAGGTGCTCTGCTGTAAGTAGGCCTTCAGAGCTCTAAGCTCTGTCAAAGAGCTATTTTTTGTTGTATAGGTGTGTGTTCTCACCTGAAGAGGAACATAAGAGCACATTGAAGTGGTGGAGACTGCTTTCAGTGGTTCAGGGCCCATCCCTGTTGGGATGGGGGGAGGGGGAGGAATCAGCCTGCTTCCAGGGGCAACCCCCCTGGTCCGGCTAGGGAAAAGAAGCTACCCGATTTAAGTTCACGCTGCGGCACCAGAAGCTCTGGATGAGACTTCTTTGAGAAGAAAACGCCTGTGGGGCACCTGCAACCAAGGGGTGAGTTCACTCTGCTAAAGAGCCACGTGTTTTCACCCGAATCAAGATGAAACTAAAGGGACTGTACTGTGGGGTCAGGAAAAGACAGCCAAGTACAGTTTGGAAGATATGGGGATTGGACTGCTTAACTCTGTGGGGGGTCTAGAGTAATGGACACAGCCACCTATTAAGTATGTTCAAGTTCAGCACAAATGGGATGTAAAGACAGTAGATTGAATGTGAATACATTTAAAAAGAATCTACACAGCAAAGTGTTTTAAAGGATGAGGTGTTACAGTCTAGAGAAATGGCGGGTATGAATTATGGGGCGGAGGTGGAAGACGACCCCCATCAGTAGTAACCAAATTCACCCCACGGATTTGTTCTGACACCTGTTGCTTTCTCAGGTACTTGGCCAGTGCCTGAGGAAAGTACCCAGATGTGGGATTGATGAGGAAGATTCCTTGTGGAGCAGAAGTGCTCATAGGTGGTTTAGGGAGCCACCAGTAAATGTTTCCATGCTATATGGAAAGTGTCCAAGTGGCTGGCAAGGGAGCCGAGCCAGGGAAAACCCAGAACAGCGTACAAGTTCGGGCTCTGTGCCCAGTGTGTTTCAGAGCCTGAGGGCTAAAGTGATGAGGATGTGTTCTGGTCTCCTTAAATCTGCATTACCAGGAGTGTAGCCCAGTGGTGGTCCATCTATGCTTTGTTTATTCTGTTGGATCTGAATAAAAGTCACATTTTAGAATCCCACTTCTGGTACTGGACATTACAGTTATTGCTTCCTGTGTCCAGAATTACTTGGGTGCCCCTGTGCAGAGTAGCCAAACCTAGCCAATGTGCCGAGTGACCCATTTCTCCACGAACCCAGCCCACCAGGTAGAGCCGTCAAGATAGAAATGGCATACCTGGATGGGGTTACATTAGAATATGAAAGGTGCACTGGAATAGAGCAACACCAGTGTTAAATAAGAAGCTTTTATAAAAATGACTTAAGGCAATCAGTTAAAACTCCATCACAAACTACAGGAAACTTCTGCACAGAAACCTTGCTGGCTGGACCGGTGAATTATTTTGGATATATGAAAATGCTTTCTGATTTGAAGAGAGCCAAGGTTGCCAGGGATGCAAAAAAGAAGCTAAACACCTTGTAAAAGCATTCACTGCACTGCCATGCCCAGACTGGATAGTGGGAAGAATAAAGGTAACCCACATGATTTCTGAGATCGAACACACAAGGGAATGGCTAACTGGATTGAGGAGGAAGCGTTAAGAGGCACGCTGGATGTAGTTCTCATTATAGTATGCACACTGGAACGGACAGCAGTTTGCTCCATTGGCTTCCTGTCTACCCTTTTTCTTAAAGAACAAGAAATTAAAGAGGTAGTAAGGTCACCAATAAACAATTAGCTGGCATCAGCAGAATTCAGTTGCGCTACATTCCACAAAATTCTGAATTTCAAACCTTTCCATTCTATGTTAGTAAGAGTGTTTATGTTAAATTAATTTTATATGTACAGGTATTGTGTCTTATGGTTATAGAGTGTCTGGAATGTTTATAAACAAACAGCCCTGACTGGATAAGCACAATATCATTTATAAATGCATTTAAAAATTGGTAACGGGAGGGTACACTGAGCCAAGTCTCATTTCCTAGTGTGACGGGGGTTTACACTGTGGGAGTGTGGAAGAAGAACACATTTAAAACAACAACAACAACAGCAGCAGCAAGCCCCCAAAAAAAAATGAGATGAATGTGATTTAAAATTGCTTAGTGGCTAAGCATAAGAGGCAGTTATGAAGGTGGTGGAGAGAGAGAGAGAGTGTGTGTGTGGAGGGGGTAGGAGAGGTGGCAGATGGTGTGGAAAAGGACGCTCCGGGAGGGGTCAAGTGGTGTGTCTTGTAAGCACAGAGTTAAGTGACTTGCTCCTGGTCAAACAGTAGCAAGTGGTGGCTGGGATTCAAACCCAGTTCTCCAGGTTTGCAGCTCAGTGGTTTTTTTTTTGTTTTGCTTTTTAACCTGCCCGGCTCCCACGGCTTCAGATGAGGCCTCGTAACTCCTCCTATTCCATCTGCCAGGCAATCCCCAAAGCATCCCATCCCCAGTTTCATTGTACGTCGGGCCAGGGTTTTTTTTTTTTTTTGCATTTCTTCCCGTTTTCTCCCATCCCCCTGGGACGCCGGCGCTAAGGACGCATGTCCAGGCTAACGACGTGCTGACGTACACCGACTGCCAAGCGCCTAACAGCGTCCCCCCTCCCCTGCGGAGCAGAGCCGCCATGCCCCAAAAGCCTGTGCTTCAACCAGCTTCAGGGGCATCAGGTGCTTGAAGCACCCCTGGTGTCCCACCCCAGAAGGAGGACAGCATCTGTAGGGACGCTCAATCCTTCTTCGCCCCACCGACCCCAGGCAACCAGAGTCCGTTCCTGAACCCGGGTCGCCGGCGTAGCACGAGGTGTGGTGTCCAGCGCCTCAACCTTCAGCGCCACCAGGCTGGCTTCAGTGTTCCTTTTTTTTTTTTTTATTTATGCTTTATCACATCCCCTTCCTCCGCTCTTCGCCTTTCCCTCACGGTCACCTGTGGTAACTGAGAACTCTGTCCTCTCCCAGTACCCGAGCAGGAACTACCTCAATCCTACCACAGTTTTGCCCCCTGGGCGGGGAAGGAGGGAGGCTCAGCTTCCTCCATACCAATCACCTTTCTTGTTGGGCCGCTTCCTCCGAGAACCGGACGGCCATGATCTCTCACTGGGGCCAGGTGGAGTAGCAGGTCCATTTTCCTTGCTCTGCCCCCCCGAGGACAGTGACCTACAAGGAGGTCTGAGGAGACATGTGCATGCGGAGATGTGACGCTGCTCCAGACCCCAGCCAACATTTTCCCTTCCACGTGGCAGCCCAGCTGCACCCCTCTACCAGTGTGCACCCAAAGGTGGCAGGTGGTGCAAGCAGGGCAACATCCCCTCCCTCCCCGAAGGAGAGCATCCTTAGAATGCTCCATCCTCCTCCCCCCGCCGACCCTCCAGCGATGCAGGCTTGTTCCCGAACCTGGGTCGCCAGCGTCTCAAGCGGTTATGCAACCGCTGTGCTGATGGGCCAGCTCAGTGCTCTTAACTTACTACGCTATACCACCTCCCAACTGGCCAGAGTGTGCGTGAAAAACAGGAGCATTGTCCTTTACAATTTATCTACAGCCAAGACTTATTCAGGAGCTGAAGTCAAAATTTCCAACTTGCGACATCACAGTAAGTTCCACAGCCTGTGATGTCACAAGGTGGGGAGGATAAGGACAGCCCCTACACAAGTCTCAGTGGTGAGTGAAGTGAAAGGGCCGAACATCCAGTCACAAAGTCACAGTAATTTAATGCCAGGAGGGACTCTAAAGCTGGCCCGTCAGTGCAGGGGTAGGGCTATCACTCATGACGCCAGCGACCTGCATTCAGGGCAGGTCTGGGTTTTCAAGGCACGGCTGTAGGGGAAGAGAACTGAGCATCCCAGAGGATACGCTCCTCCTCCTGGGTGGAAGCACTGTAGTGCTGCCACCTTGGTGACCATAGATGGAAGCACAGTGATAGGCAGGCAAGGAAAGGAGGTGGTCAGCTGAGGGAGTTTCCACACAAGGGTCCCAGCATCCCAGGCAAGGATCCTGGTATAGCCAGGCCCCATAGATCTGTCAAGCTGCTGCCACTTGAGGACACCTGAGAATTTGGGGGTATATCCCCCCTGACCCCACCGGGGCATGGCTCCATGGAGGGGCAGCACTGGATGTCAAAGATGCTTAGAATGATTTGCAATCAATAAAAAGTACAGTCAAGAGTTTTTCCTCTACTTCACTGCACTGCTGCTGCTTTAAGTTACAATCAGACAGATCGATAAGCCACTAAAGGGAATCGAATCCTAAATCAGCTCCTTTCTTTAATTTACGCTCACCTATCCACTAGTATAACTGCCACTACTCTTCATATGAAAGTCTTTTCAATCTACTTAAAGGTGAACTGTTACATGCATGAACTCAGTTGCTAAAATGAAAGCAATCTTTCAAACTGGTAACCAGGCCTGCTAGAATTTATGGTATTTCTTTGCAGATGTCGGAGCAGTTATAGAGGCAGCAGTAATTCCAGTGCTTGATTGCTTAACTGGCTGGCTAGTATATATGAAGTGGTTCTCATTTCTGGGAATGCAGCTTAGAGCAGGAAGTCATTTACATCCCATCCAGAAAACACAACTTTGAAATGCCAAAGTAGGGTAATATGAAAAATTTATGGTGTTAGAAGCAAATCAGCTGCCTAGGCCAGGTCCCACCATGGCGACCAAACAGAAAGGAACAAAATAAGGAAATCCGTCATGGTGGTGTCTGACCAAACATGTGGACAGACTGAAATGTGACTTCCATGATGGATGGAGTGGGTTGGGGCCTACAATACACGTGTCACTTTGATCAAACAAGAAGAAAATATAAAGCTTGTTTTTCACAGCCTGTACGGCATTAAACATACACAAGCAGAACACAAACAAGTTAGTTCATGTTTAGTTTACATATTGGCTTCTATTCAATTTCCTAAGGCCCCAGATACCCATTTTACAAAGCAGGAGGTCACTTTTCTAGTCCAAGACAAATACATGCATGTCAAGATACACAGTGAAAAGGAGAGTAAGAGCAAAGGCACACACTACACTGGAGAAAAACAGTTTACTCACCTGTAACAGTAGTTCTAGGAGTGGTATACAGAGTACCTCCACACTGACCCACTCGACCTTCCATGGCAAGTGGCACATCGGTCCTGCTTCCAGCGGGCAAGATATGACATCACAGAAAGGTGCTAGGGAGTTACCACCCAGGTGGGTTGGAGAGGTCAGCTTGAAGACGTTCTGGCAGGATTTAAAGGGAAAGAAACACTGACATAGTGTGGATGTACACCATATACCACCCTAGAACTACTGTTACAGGCGTAGTAATTGTTTTTTCTAGGGACGTGGATATGGTGTACTATCCACACTTCAGGCAGACTCCTAGCAGCTCTCTGGGAGGAGGGGCAAGGTGCACACCCCTATTTAGGAACAGAGATTGGAGAATTGAGGCCCCAAAACCAGCATCCCAGTGTGACTCAAGGTCGATGTGATAGTGAGAAATGAAGGTGTGTGCTGACTTTCAGCTAGCATCTCTGCAGATTTCGTGGACAGGGACAACCCCAGAAGCAGTCACTGAGGCAGCGGTATGATGGGTGGAATGAGCCCTTAGCCCTACATGAGGTTCCCTACCAGACAACTTATATCAGAGGTTGATGCAGGATGCAATCCACCTACCAATCATCTGCTTAGCGCGGTCTGCCAGGTGCAGCTTCAGCATAGGTGACAAATAGCTGGGCACACTCTCCCCGAACTCCAGCCGTGTGCTCCTTATAGTAAGCAAGCACTCGCCTCAGGTCCAAAGTATGGAGCCTGTGCTCAGTCTCTGAGGTGTGATTGGTGAAATACACCAGGAGATTGATCACCTGGTTAAGGTGAAACTCAGACACAACCTTCAGGAGGAACTTCGGGTTGGGGTGAAGGATGTCCTTGTCCCTGTGGAAGACCAGGTAAAGAGACTCCACCGAGAGCACCTGGAGCTTACTAATCCTTCTGGCTGACATGATAGCCACCAGGAAGGCAGTCTTCCATGACAGTTGAGACATTTCACACCTGTGCACTGGTTCGAATGGCTTGCCTGCAAGCTTTGCCAACGCCAGTAACAAATCCCAAGGTGGTGGTGGTGGTTCACGCACTGGAGGGGAAATGTGATCAAATCCTCTGAAAAAGCACCAGACCACCGTCTCCTGTACCACCGACTGTGTACCTGCTCACACCTGGGTAAGCAGAGCTAGCCGCCAGGTGCACCTTGAGGGCCATCGACCGAAGGCCCGACAGAGAGGGACCAAAGGCAGTCGAGAATGCTAGCCACCAGGTAAGATAAGGGGTCCAGCCCCTGGCCCTGGCACCAAATGGAGAACCTCTTCCATTTGAAGACAAAGCACTTTTGGGTCAACTCCTCCAGAGATGCCTCAACCACAGCGAGGACATCATCAGAGAGACCCAAAGCCTGGAACTCTAGCTGTTCAGGAACCAGGCTGTCAGGTGCAGGGACTGAAGGTCCAGATCGAATACTTTCCCCTGATTGTAAGAGAGCAGGTCCGGGTGCAGAGGGAGATGCCTTGGAAGCCTGCTGCTGAGGCTGAGGAGACTGGGGTACCAGAACTGGCAGGGCAAGTCCAGAGCCACCAGGATAGTACAGTTACACAAGAACTTACCGTAACAGTAGATCTTTGAGAACAGCTCTTGCAGCAGGTTACACCATTAGGACTGAAGCCGGCAGGCGCCAGTACCCCACAGAAATTTTCTAGCTAGCAGTATTCAGTGGGGACCACCCCCGTCAGTCCTGCCCCCGACGTCCAGCATAGTACATAAGGGGGCAGTCTCCCAGAATCCCCAGTTCTCCTGCCGGAGACTCCCGGCCGCTGGATGACATCAGAAGAGGAGACTGAGGATCCGCCATCAAATGTCAATCAGAGTGGTGCTGAAAACACCTGATCCTAGGAGAAGGATACTGGAACCAGAATCTACCTCCAGCGGGGATGGTGGGAGGGAAAGTACCTGCTGCAAGAGCTGTTCTCGAAGATCTACTGTTACGGTACGTTCTTATGTAACTGTACTATCTTACTTCCGAGAAACAGCTCTTGCAGCAGGTTACACCATTAGGACTGATTCCCAAGCAGTAGTGGAAATCCCACACCACTGGGGGGAGGGAAGGTAGAATTCCTTAATAGAACCCGAGCCTAGGACAGAAGTCCTTGAAGGACTGCTAGACCAAAACCTGCTCTTCGCCTTGATGCAATGTCCAGGCTATAATGCCTGATGAAGGTGTGCACAGTGCTCCAAGTAGCTGCTGCACAGATGGTCGAGGTGGACATGTTCTTAAGGGCCGCAAAGGAGGTAGCCACCCCCCCCTTGTGGAATGACCCTTAACCGCGCCTGGTAAGGGTTTGTTGTGCTTCTGGTAACAGAACGTGATACACTGAATAAGCCACCTGGACAGCAACTGTTTGGAAACAGGAGCTCCCATCATCCTGTGGGCAAAGGAGACAAAAAGCTGATCCGATTTTCGGTGGTTTTTGGTTGTGGTCAGGTAGTATCGAAGACACCTATGCACATCTAAGGTGTGCAACAGGGCCTCTCCTCGATTAGAATACCTGGGGAAGTACACTGGTAGATCAATGTCCTGATTAAGGGTGAGAGCCGAGACCACCTTAGGAAGAAACTTCGGATTAGTCCGTAGGATACCCTGTCTTGGTGAAAAACCAAATGAGTTCTTTGCACATCAGTGCATTGAGTTCAGAAATTCTTCTGGCGGAAATGCTGCAACTAAAAATAACGTCTTCCATGTAAGGAGGCGTAGCTGCAATCATGGCTGGTTCAAAAGGTGGCAGCTGAAGCTATTCCAGGACAAAGGTAAATCCCATGGAGAAACAGGATCCTTAATCGGAGGTCTAAAGTGGAGAACACCTCTCAGGAAGGCTCGTGCTGTGTCCAGCTACAGAGATATAGGGGACGTTGACCTATCGGTGTATGATAGGCTGAGATGGCCCACAGGTGTACTTTGATTGAGGAGTAAGCCAAGCCTGTCTGAAAGAGAGACAGGAGGTAGTCCAAGACCGACCTTTCAGAACAATCCATTGGCAAAAGTCCCCGCGCTTGAGCCCAGAGGCAAAATCTGCGCCATTTCATGGCATAAGTAGCGTGAGTGGCTGGTTTTCTAGCAGCCACTAGAATGTCAGCTACCTCTTGTGAGACCCCGTATCGCATAATGGCTTTGTCTCTAGGAGTCAGGTGTGCAAGTTCAACAAACGAAGGTCCGGATGGACCAAGGAGCCCTCTTCCTGAGACAGTAAGTGAGAGCTGATTGGCAAAGACACTGGAGGTTCCCGGGACAGCTGATGTAGAAGAGGGAACCAGATCTGTCTGGGCCAAAACGGTGCAATAAGTATCAGGATCGCTTGCTCTCTGCGAAGTTTCAGGAGTACCCTCTGGATCAATAGAAAGGGGAGGAAGGCATAGAGGAATCTGCCCGCCCAGGAGAGGGACAACGCGTCTCGCCAGAAAACACCAGGCCCTGGATCTAGCAAGCAACAATTGGGCAGTTCTGCATTGTATGGGGACGCGAAAAGGTCCAACTCTGGTGTACCCCATCTGCGAAACAGATCCTCTACTATTTTCTGGAGTAGTTCCCATTCGTGGACTCTGACCCGAGAGCGACTCAAGTTGTCTGCGATGACATTGTCCACCCCCGGTACATGAACTGCAGTGAGGTTTGCGCCGTGTTGTAGAACCCAATTCCAGACCCTTATGGCCTCCCTGCAAAGCGGGTAGGAATGGGTACCTCCTTGTTTGTTGAGGTAATACATCACTGCGGGATTGTCTGTTTGTAACAGAAGAGTACCCGGTGGAAACTCTGACTGGAAAGCCTGCAGGGCGTAAAGAACTGCTCTCATTTCCAGGATATTTATGTGAAGATGAGTCTCTTGGACTGTCCACAGGCCCTGAGACCGAACACCGTCAAGGTGTGCTCCCCATCCGAGCCCTGAGGCGTCTGTAGCAGCGTCCAATTAGAGGCGGCGCCATGAAGGGACCCCCTACCGATGGAGATTCTTCTAATCTAGTCACCATTGCCAATCCCGGATCACGGCCTTCGTGATCCAGATTGAGAACTGCAGATGGTCTTGCTTTTGATCCCACTGGACACGTAACATTCAATGGGTCACCCGCATGTGGAGGCGGGCTAGTGGGACTGTTGCAATGGCCGCAGCCATGTGTCCGAGCAGGCAAAGGACCAGTCTGGCGGGACGGTCTTCTTCGCCATGATATCCCTGATGACAGATCTGATGTGTTCCGCTCAGTCCTGGGGTAGAAAAGCTTTTCCCTGGACGGTGTCCAGAACTGCGCCTATGAACTGCAGAATCTGTGACAGAACCAGGCGTGACTTCTCTTGATTGATAATGATGCCCAGCGTCTCGAACAGAGACAGAGTACAATGAATGGCGGACATCAGGGCCTCCCGAGAGGGCGCCATGGGAAGCCAATCGTCCAGGTAGGGGAACACGTAGTGGCCTTGTCTCCTCAAGTCTGCCCACGACCGCCATGCACGCCGTGAATACCTGAGGTGCGATGACAGTCTGAAGGGAGGGCTCGGAATTGATAATGGTGACCCTGAAACTCGAGTGCAAAACTTCCTGTGCGCTTGAGCGATGGGTATATGCAGGTAAGCATCCTGCATATCCAAGGACGCTAGAAAGGTGCCCTGCTTGAGCATGGGTATTAGACCTGGGAGGGTCACCATGCGGAAGCGTTTGTACAGGACCAAAGCGTTGAGGTCGCTGAGGTCCAGTATCGAGACGGAGGTCCCTGTCTTCTTGGAACCAGAAAGAAGTGAGAATAATAACCTGCACCTCTCTGGTTCCATGATCGTGCTCTACAGCTTCTTTGCAAGAAGCGCACCTCCTGCTGTATGAGCAGGGCATGCTGATCTGAGTAACGGGAAAGGAGGGGAGGTCTTGACGGTGGTGGTCAAGAAATTCTATTAAGTGGCCTTTCTTGACCAACTGGAGAACCCACTGGTCGGCGGTAATCGACTGCCACCCTGAAAAGTGGCGAGCGATGTGACCCCCAACTTTTTGTGCCCGTTGATCCAGAGGAGGGGCGGGGGCCGTGAAGGAGTCATGCTGTGGCAGCACTGGTCCTTGCAGGCTGGGATGGTTTTGTGTAACGTTGTCCTCTGCCTGGGGACGACTTAGCCTGGGCTTTACATTGAAAAGTGCCTCTGTTGCTGGCCGGAACATGGCTGCTGCCGTTGTTGCTGGCTGCGGCGGCTCTGGTTCCTCGAAAGGAACCAGGCTTTGATCTGTACATGGCTTGTACAGACCTGACTGCCTTCTCAGCGTCCTGGAGCTTGGTGATACCCTTCTCCGAGGGTTCAACAAAAAGTACTTCGCCGTTGTAGGTAATGTCAAGAATGTTCTACTGTACGTCTGGGGTAAAGCCGGAGACACGGAGCCAAGAGTGTCTCCGGAGACAGAAGCCTGAAGCTGCAGCTCCGGCAGACGAGTCCGCAGAATCGTATGCGGCTCGTATCACTTGGGTTCCCACATCAGACCCTGCTTGGAGGAGGTTTAGGAGCTCCGCCTTCTGATCGCCATCTGGTAGTCTGTCGACCAGGTCCTGGCCCTGTTCCCACAGGGCATTCTGAAACTGTACCATGTGAGACAGGTAGTTCAGGGACCTGATGGAGCATGTAGCAGCCACATACATGCGTCTCCCCAGGGCATCCAGCTGTTTGGATTCCTGGTCTGGTGGCTGTGTGCTCATGTGCTGCGGTCTTTGGGACCGGACATGTGAGGCCATAATGACCAGGGAGTCAGCCAGAGGTTGTTGAGCCAAGTACTGGTCCTCTTTCGGGGCCTTGTACAGGCGGTCAGCTTTCTTCAGCACAGTGGTGGTAGAGTGTGGACGCTTCCATGCAGCCTTGGTGAGGTCCTCGAAGGTGTCCACCAAGGGTGGCATTACCACAGGCTTTGGATCTTTCTGCCGAAGATAACAGGCAAGGCGCTGTCTCTCGGGATCGAGGTCTTCGGCATCCCATCCCATATTTTCCTGGATGTGCCTCATGATCTCAGAGAAGGAAGGAAGGATCATCCGGAGGAGACCTGGGTAGGTCATGTGATGAGATGGTGAGTGGAGGAGGAGATCTGGAGAATTCAGAGGTATCCGATCTGGAGTCCTCCCCTGACGGAGTGTACCAACGACGTCTGGTCGCTTAGGGCTGGGAGACCCTGATGGAGATCTTGAGGGAGGCCTTCTCTGATCCTTGGATCTACCCCTAGGAGGTGGAGTCTGCTCCTTAGGGGTTGGTGGTCATCCTGCTAGCCCCTGTGATGGAGAAGGGGGCGTAGGAGGTGAAGGAGTAGGAAGAGGAGGTTTTACGGGGACGTCTTTTCGGATGGTGTCCCACCAGAAAGTAAAGAGATCCTTTACTTCTTGTATGTTCATGCCTGATGACGGGCCTGGCGCCGGTGGTCTGTCGCCGGGGTCGGGCGTCGGGTCCGCGGGTGTCTCCGGGGTTGGCGAAGGTTCCCTCAGAAGCCCGGCATCCTCTGTGTCACCCGCCTGGTCTTCAGGCAATGTCGTGTCCTCCTCTGTGGAGTCCCTCGACCGATGTCCACCGGTGACTTGGGGCGGTCTTGCTCCAGTGAGTGTGAGGCCGATGTCGGTGGCGGCGGCGACTTCCGGTCGAGCGCCTGGCCAGCGTCCTGGTGCTTGGCGGTGTCCCTCGCTCTGGCTAACGCCTGGCCGACTTAAGTGCTTCGCGACATCGGTGTTTGGGCCGACGCCGGTCAGTCGTCCGGCTTAGGGGACGCCAGGTACGTCTTCCTGGGTGGTGGATCCGGACCCCTGGGAGGCTGGGAGACCGATCTGGTGTTGGGGTCGGCGTCGGGCAAGAGGAGAAGACTTGGCGTCGGAAGACTTGGAAGAGGCCGAGAGGGAGTGGAAGAAGCCGAGGGCCAAGGAGTCTTAATGGGCTGAAGCGAAGTCGAAGAACCGCCTGAAGCCTTGACTCTGATTGGAGGGGGTGGAGAACGAGCCCTGGAAGGAGAGCTGTCAGATCGGGTGGGTAGCCTGAGCTACGCGAGTCCAAGGCCCGGTTCGGGGATCTGGACCTTGCTTTCTCCCGGTGTTTGTCCCGGTGCTTATGGGCCTTGGAAGAAGAATCACCCCTGGAGGAAGGTTCTTTGTCCATCCTAAGTTTCTCCTCCAAGACGTATGCCTGGAGTGCCTTCTGACGACGGATCCTGGTGCAGCTGTTGAACCCTTGGCAGAAGGAGCAGGCCTTGGTGTCATGTTCCGGGCCTAAGCACTGCACGCAGGAAGAATGAGGATCCTTGAAAGGGATCTGTTTTCCGCAGGCACACTTGGAAAGGTGTCCCTCAGAAAAAGGAGTTGGAGAGGACATTAGTTTTGTAGAAACTACTTTGGAGAAGTTCTAAGTCATCGTGTGTTAGGTAGAGACCGAGAAGCCGATGCTGGCGAGTTGATGGCGGGAAAATAACTGGGGATTCTAGGGGACCGCCCCCTTATGAACTATGCCTGACGTTGGGGGTAGGACAGACGTCGGGGCAGTCCCCGCTGAATACTGCTAGCTAGAAAATTTCCGTGGGGTCCTGGTGCCTGCCGGCTTCAGTCCTAATGGTGTAACCTGCTGCAAGAGTTGCTTCTCGAAGTAACATCATCTGTGCCTTGTCTCTCCTGGCCTTGAGCAACACCTTGTGGATCAAAGGGAAAGGAGGGAAGGCATAAAGAAAGCCTGGGGTCCAGGGCCTGGAGAAGGCATCCCCCCTGCAATGTTCCCTGCTGAAGGGGAAGGGTACAGTACAGACTCAGCTTTGCACTCTCCCCGGAGGCAAACCAGTCCACCAGAGGGGTGCCCCATTGGGAGAACAGGCTGTGCACTAACTCCAGATGGACAGACCACCCGTGAGACGCCTAACCCACCCGGCTAAGGGCATCCGCCAGCTGGTTGGCGATGCCAGTCACATGGATGGCCAGGAAATTACAGTCCAGGCTGAGCACGAGGGTCCAGATGGGGAGAGCTTCCCTGCACAGTGGGAGTGCATCCCTCCTTGTTTGTTGGTATAGTACATGGTTGTGGTGTTGTCTGTCTGGACCCGAATGACCTGAGGCCGAACATGCAGAGCAAAGGTTGTCAGAGCCAGCTGAACCATCTGCAGTTCCAACAGGCTGATAGGCATCGGGACTCCATGGGGGTCCAGAGCCCGTGTACTCTGTTCCCCTAGGTGGGCATCCTAGCTCATCCAGGAGGCATTGGTCTTCAAGATGACCATCTGCTCTGGGCGGACAAATGGGATCACTTCCTGCAGATGTTCCGGGACTAACCACCGCTGGAGGGCGTCCCATATCAGCTGTGTCACAGTGACCGGCTGGTCGAAGTGGCCCTTACGCTGAGACCACTGGCAGGTAAGCTCCCACTGCAGAGAGCGCATTCTCCACTGGGTCCAACGGACTACACTGGTGCATGCCGCCATGAATCCCAGGAGGCACAGGAAGTCCCAAACAGGGCACAACTGCTCAACCTGAAATGATTGGGCAAAGGAGGAGAGAACCTCTGCCCTGTCCGCTGGAAGCCAAACCCTGGCTCTGCAAGAGTCGAGCACCTCCCCAATGAAATGAATCACCTGTGAGGCATGAGTTCAGACTTGGCCTTGTTGACCAGGAGGCCAAGGGAGACACAGGTCTGGAGGGCCAGATCCCTGGACTGCTCCACCTCCACTCTGGAGGGGCCTGTGATTAGCCAATTGTCCAGGTAGGGGTATACCCGGACCCCTTGGCACCACAGGTAAGCTGCCACCACTGCTATGCATTTGGTGAAGACCTTGGGAACCAAGGACAGGCTGAATGACATGGCCTGGAACTCGTAGAGGACCCTCTCCACATGGAATCAAAGGAACCAGCGGTGGAATGGATGGATTGGGACGTGGAAGAACGTGTCCTGAAGATCCAGAGAGCAAAAGCAGTACAGTTACGTAAGAACTTACCGTAACAGCAGATCTTCGAGAACAGCTCTTGCAGCAGGTTACACCATAAGGACTGAAGCTGGCAGATGGCAGGACCCCACAGAAAAGTTCTAGCTAGCTACATATAACAGGGGACTGCACCTGACATTGGCCCCGCCCCCAACGTCCCATACATCATAAAAGGGGCGGTCCCTCAGCATCCCTCAGTTCTCCTGCTGGAGACTCCGGCATAGTGATAAAAATTCTGAAGGGAGACAGAGGATTCGCTTCCAAGAGGAAGACTAGTAACTATGTTGCCAATGCAGATGACACTCCTGAGGGGAAGGTGGGTGGGAAAGCACCTGCTACAAGAGCTGTTCTCAAAGATCTACTGTTATGGTAAGTTCTTACGCAACTGTACTATCTTACTTTGAGATGTAGCTCTTGCAGCAGGTTACACCATAAGGACAGAGTCCTAAGCAGTATGTGTAGCTCATAAAAACAGGAGGTCTGGAGAAAGGGTGAAAGAGAACCCCTCATGGCAGAAGCCCCTGCAGGACAGCAAGGCCAAATCCTGTTCTGCACCTGGAGGCAATATCCAGACTGTAATGTCTGATGAATGTGAGCACTGTACTCCAGACAGCTGCTGCACAAATGTCGGAAGCAGACATTTCTGAGAGAAGCAAATGAGGTTGCCGCCCCCCTAGTGGTGCGATCCTTTACTGGTACTGGTAAGGGTTTGTTGTGCTTCTGGTAAAAGAACACAATGCAGTTCACCAGCCATTTTGACAGTGTCTGCTTAGTTACAGGTGCCCTAGCATCCTGAAGGCAAAAGAAACAATAACTGATCTGACTTTCTGTGATGCCTTGTTCTGGTCAGATAGTACCGAGTATCTATGTATCCAAAGTGTGCAGGAGAGCCTCTCCTCTATTGGAGTCTCTATAGACGTAAAGGGAGAGTTAACCTCTTGGTTGAGGAGTAAGCTCTGACTTTTTTTTTTTTTTTTTTGCTGTATTATTTCTCTCCTTGGCTTCCGATCGGCTGTACATCCCGACCGACCTCCTGACCCAAATCCCGACATCAGGCTGACCTCCCCCCAACCGTTTTCCCCACAGCTTGCCCTCTGTGGCAGGGTGGTGAGGAGCTCCCCCAAGCTCATCTCACCTGAAACTGATCCAGATCTGAGGAGGTGCCATTCGAGGTTAGGCCACGGAGGTCAGAAGCTCATGCTGCCCGACTGGGAGCCCATTTTCCTTGTTCTTGTGTGGCGCCCCCCCCCAGAGGCAGAGTGTGCAATGACACCAGCTCCCGTATGCACACTCAGTCAGGCATCTGCTCCACCTCTGTCCCTTTAGATGCAGTGGTGTGCCAGCCCCAGCCACCGCTAGGGAGCCAGGCATCATCATCTGGAGACCCCCTTCCCTGGAGAAGGAGAGCTGTCCCAGGGATGCACATCCTTCTCTTCCCCTGCTGACCCCGGCGGTCCGGTCACACTCGCTCCCGAACACAAGTCACCAGCATGGCACGAGGTGTGGCATCCAGCATCTCAGCCCCACCCGGCCGGCTAGCTCTGACACTACTTTTGGTAAAACTTAGGATTGGTTCTCAAGGACACCCTGTCCCTATGAAAAACAAATACATCTCTTTGCACATAAGTGCCTGGAGCTCTGAAATCCTTGGGCAGAAGAAACTGCAACTAAAATAACACCTTCAAGACAGAAGGTGTGGCTATAAACCACAGCTTTTTCAAAAGGGGTAGTGTGAGCTGTTCCAAAATAAAAGAAGATCCCAAGTAGGGATCAGGTCCCTAATGGGTGGTTTCAGATGAAGAATGCCACGAGGAAGATGTGTGACAGATCCAACTGGGCTAAGATTTATCTCCAAATGGTGCATGATACACCGATAATGCTGAGAGATGCATAAAGGAATAACCAGCCCTGTATCTGATGGGAGAGAGAAGGTACTCTAGGACAGAGTTCACCAGGCAGGTCAAAGGGTCCAGGCTACGGGCCAAGAACCAAATGTAGAAGTGTCACCATTTCATGGCATACGTGGCTCTAGTAGAGGGTTCTCGCTGCCACCAGGACATCTGCCACTCGATCGAGACCCCATGGCAGAAATCACTAAGTCTTCAGGAGCCAAGCATGCAGATGAAAGGATTGCAAGTTCGGTGGACTAAGGATCAATTGCCCTGTGACAGTAAGTGCGAGCTGTGAGGTAGAGGGAGTGAAGGATCGCAAGCCAAACGCTGAAGTAAAGGGACTCATAGCTGTCTGGGCCAAAGGGAGGCCACCAGAATCATGTTTGCTCCCTCTGCTTGCAATTTAAGCAGAACTCTCTGGATCAGTGGGAAGAGAGGGAAGGCATAAAGGAATCTGCCTGCCCAGGACAGGGACAACACGTCTCGCCAGAAAACACCAGGCCCTGGATCTAGCAGGCAGAAATTGGGCAGTTTTGTGTTATATGGGGAGGCAAATAGATCTAGCTTTAGAGTTCCCCATTTGGTTAACAGGGCTTCTGCCACTTGCTGCAGAACTTCCTACTCGTGTACGCTGGATCTGGATTGGCTGAGCATATCCACCAGTGTGTTCTGTACTCCTGGTACATGAACTGCAGACACGATGATATTGTGGTCTAATGCCCAATACCATATTCTCATCGCCTCCTGGCAGAGTTGGTATGAATGGGTTCTGCCTTGCTTGTTAATGTATAACACTACTAACATGTTGTCTGTTTGAATCAGTAGATGTCCTAGGAGTAGATCGGTCTGCAGGGTGCAGAGGACTGCCTTCATCTCTAGGATATTTATGTGCAGGGCTCCTCCTGGGCTGAGCCATAATCCCTGTGTCCTTCTGTCGCCTAGATGGGCACCCCAACCCGACCCTGAGGCATCTGTGGTCAGGATCTGTGAAGGTGGGGTCCAAGATCAGCTGATCAAGGTCATCCTGGTGTTGGTCCCATTGGACTCAGGAGTGTTCACTGAATGGTTCTCATGTGCAGATGTAATAGGGGAACCGTGGTTATGGCAGCTGCCATGTGGCCCAAGAGGCGCAGCATGGTCCTTGCTGTGACCGTTTCTGCCCAGAATGTGCCTGGTTAATCCCCTTGGCGATCTACCCTGTCCTCCAGTAAGAAAGCCTTCCCTCTGGTCATGTCCAGGATGGCTCCTATGAACTGCAGTCTTGCGCGGGGAAAGAAAGCGATTTGGCAGATTGATGGTGACACGCACTTCTTGAAGATGGAAAAGGTGTCTTGTAATACCTGGTTTAGCCCTGTCCAGGATGAAGCTGTGAGAAGCCAGTCATCCAGGTAAGGGAAGGCATAGTGGCCCATCCTCCCAAGGGCTGCGGCTACTATTGCCAGGCATTTGGTAAAGATCCTGGGTGCCGATGACAGTCCGAATGGCAGCACCTGAAATTGGTAATGTCCTCTGAATTCAAACTGCAGAAACCTACTGTGGTGTTTTGCGATTTGAATGTGGAGATACGCATCTTGCATATCCCGCGAAGCGAGCCGAGCATTCAGCGGAGCATCAGGATCAATCCGGGCAAGGTAACCATTCTGAAGTGTTTGTGTGCCATGAGGGTGCTGAGATTGCTGCGGTCCAGAATGGGATTCAGGTCCTGTCTGAGTACTAGGAAAAAATGGGAATAATACCCTTTCCCTTGTTGAACCCAAGGGACAGGCTCTATGGCCTCTTTCTCTAGAAGGGCCTGGATTTCTTCCTGAATCAGCATGGCAAGTTGATGCGAATACTGTGAGAGAAGGGGTGGCCTGGACAGGGGCCTCCCGGTGAACTTGATAGAGTGACCTTTTTGTATTAACTGAAGAACCCATTGGTTGGAGGTAATTCGCTGCCACCCTTCTAAATGTTTCGGGAAGTGACCCCAACTGCCTCTTCCACCTGGCAGGTGGGAGAGGAGACTCTGCAAAGAGGCTGTGGATGGGAGGAGGTTTGCCTGGGAGGGCTTGGCATTTCTTGTGGCTGCGCCTCCTGCTGTCGAGAGTGGCTTTTGGGTAAAGCCACCTCTCTGCTGTTAGGCATACCTAGGCTGTTGTCCTTGTTTTCCTTGAAAATGAAAGTGCTGCTCCAAATGGTTTAGGCTTTGGCTTATACATGACTTGCACAGAACGGCAGCTTTGCCTGCATCCTGTAGCTTTGTTATCTTTTGGAGTCTTCCACGAAGGTACCGTCCTCTTGAAGGGATGTCCAGAATACCTGTCTGGACGTCTGGTGTAAGCCTGAAATCCTCAGCCAGGAGAGTTTTCTGAGGCTACGCCTGCTGTTGCCCTCTGGCGGCTGAACTGCTGGAGTCATATGCCTTTAAGCACCTGGGTGCCCACATCAGAATCAGTCTGCAAGAGCTTGACCAGTTCTTCCTTCTGATCCCAGTCAGGGAGGTTTTGGCCATATCAATCCTTGCTCCCACAAGGTGTTTTGAAACTGAACCATGTGGGCCAGGAAGTTCAGCGACGGACAGAGCATGTGGAAGATGCGATTTTCTCCCCAAAGAATCTGGCTGCTTCGATTCTCAGTCCAGAGGCTGGGTGCTCAGGTGTTTTGGCCTCTGGGACCTGTCATGTATGGCGGTGATTACCACAGAATCCACTACCGGATGTTCTCCCAGGTAAGGTTCTTCTAACGGTGCCCTGTATAGGTGGACAGCCTTTTTGGGGACAGCAGGAGATGAGTATGGTTGCTACCAGGTCACCCTGGTCATGTTCCGGAATGAATATGTCCACCAGTGGTGGGACCACCACAGGCTTAGCATCTTTCTGGTGCAAATACTTAGCCAGATGGCACTCGGGATCCAGATCCTCCGTGTCCCACCCCATTATTATCTTGGATATGCCTCACGATATCCATGAAAGTAGGATCATCTGGAGGGGACCTTGGCAAATTCTTTGGATCCTGGGAGGGAATGCTGAATGGTGAACCAGAATCTAGAGGATGAGTCGGAGAAAGAGTATGCCTCTTCTGAGGAGGAAGACTCCGATCTCTGATGGTGGTGCTTCTTTTTGTGCCCACTTGGGGAGAGGGAAGGGGACCTCGACTGCTTCTTTTCTTTTGAACGGCCCTGTCTGGAACAGGGCTTTTCTGCTGAGGTGGAGGGCTAGGAGACCTCGGTGGCTGGTCTCCGTGAGATGCCTTGGTGGGGACTACGTCCTCCTGGATCATCTCCCACCAAAAGGAGAACAGGTCCTTGTCTGGAACAGGGCTTTTCTGCTTAGGTGGAGGGCTAGGAGACCTCGGTGGCTGGTCTCCATGAGATGCCTTGGTGGGGACTACGTCCTCCTGTATAGTCTCCCACCAAAAGGAGAACAGGTCCTTGACCTCCGACATCTGTAGGCCCACAGTTGGGCCCGTCACTGGCTGAGATGTCTGGCCGTAGCCCGTGCCATTGGTCAGTGATCCGACACACCCGTCGTCCAGTCATCAGGTGCCATCCAGCTCTTGCGCCAAGATCTGTCTCTAGGCAACTGGCGCCTGGGCGTCGCTCAAACGTTCGACCGGCGTGTCCTCAGTGAATATCCGGTGGAATGTGCTGAACTTTGGTATCATGGGCGTCGTCATCCTTGCTGTAAGTGTGGACCTCGGCTGGTGGCTGTTGGTCCGTGGTCCTCTAGCGGACATCTGTTCTGTGGTCTGTTTAGCAGGCGTCACCAGGACATGAGGCTTCTGGGGACTGAGAGGCCGACCTGGACTGGTGGAGCCCAGCGCCGGTCCAGGGTGAGCCCACTACTGAGGATGACTTGGAGGGTGCTTTTGCTGGGCGGTCTGTGAGAGGAAGACCATCTGGATGAGCCAGAAGACTGGCTGGTGGAATGCACATGAGGCCAGATCTTCAAGGGATGAAGTGTAGTTCCGAACCTGAACCAACAGGCGTCAGGGCCTTAGACCAGGCACGGAGAGCATGTAGAGCAGCTGGCTGAGTCCGAACTCCCCGGAGTCTGACATCTTAGACTTGGATGGGAGCAAACTCTGTCTTTCCCTCCTTTTATCTTTATGTTTCCCTGACATGTGAGAGCCTTCTCTGGAGGAGGTGCTTTTCTGCATGGCTGCCAATTTCTGTTCGAGGAGGAAGGTCTCCAACAATTTTTGGCGGCAAATCCTCGTTCTACTATTGAACTTTGGCAAACAGGACAGGCCTTGGTGTCATACTCTGGTCCCAGGCACCGCACACAGGCAGAGTGGCCATCCTTAAATGGGATCTGCATGCTGCAGGCACACTTAGAAAAGTGCCTTTCTATTGAGGACATCTGGAAAGACAACATGCAGGAAAAGTGAGCAAAAAAATTAACTTTCTTGAGTAAATAAAGAAAATGCTTAGGTGTGGCGTGGGTGGTGGCTGAAAGGCGCCCGTGGAGCCGATACTAGCGAGTAGATGGTGGGAAAGAACTGAGGGATACTGGGGACCACCCTTTTATGATGTATGGGATGTCGGGGCAGTGCTGACATCGGAGGTCTCCGCTGTAATGAGCTAGCTAGAAGTTTTCGTGGGGTCCTGCCGCCTGCCAGCTTCAGTCACTTATGGTGTAACCTGCTGCAAGAGCTGAATCTAAGTAAGATTCACATGTTCTGCTGAGAGATGGTATGTTCTGAGACAGAGTGACCATACTGAAAGTGCGGCGGCGGAGAAACCTGTTAGGTCATGCAGATCTAAGATGGGGCATCAACCCCCATCTGTTTTAGCACCAGAAAGTACCAGAGACAAACCTGGTGTTCTGGAGGGTCAGACTGAGACATAACCTCCCTGAGGAGGAGCTGGGATGTCATCCCAAGGCACGACTGAATGTTGACGGATACCATGTCCTCCCATAGGGCACAGGCTCAGCAGGGAAATGCTTGGAATTCCAGAGGCAGACCCTGGCTGACCACTTCCAGAACCCACCTGTCCATGGTGACAGCGGACCAGGTGGAAAGAAAGTGATAAAGCTGCCCCCTTCCACACAGAGCGACCCAAGGGAGACAGGACGGGTATGGGAGGACCCCATCCCATCACTGGGCAGGCTTGGAGGCAGAGGAAGCACCGGCCAGGGGCTGCTGGGACCTTGACCTCCTGGCTTCCGAATGACAGAGGTAAAATTTTGGCCAGGAATGCCAGGTCTGAGCCTGCTGACCAGCCTGAGGCTGGGTTGGTTTTAGCTGCAGGGGCAGAGAGACACAAAGGCCTTCTTCACAGATTTGGAGCCCTTGGGATCCCTCTGAGCACGGTCAGAGTCCAAGGTGGCATTGGACTTCTCAATATGGGTGAGGTGCTCTTCAACACCAGGTCTGAACAAGCTAGTGCTCAAGAAGGGGACATCCACCAGTTTGTGCTGGGTATCTACCGTAAAGTTCAAGATCCTGAGTCAATCCCTGCGGTGCATGGCAACTGCGGCCAGCACGGATCAGGCGCGAGAGTCTCTGATATCCATGGCTGTCTGGAGCTGTTGCTTAGCTACTGCTTGGCCTGATCCTGGACCTGCTTGACTGTAGTCTGCAAGTCGGCTGGAGATGAGAAACACTCATCAAGTATGCCTAAAAGGGTATGTGGGCAAAGTGGGCCAAAGGAACCAAACTCGCCTGCCAAAGGCCGAGACAGGAAGCAGCATACCTCTTGACCCACGTGGTCCAATTTCTTGGACTCCTTGTCAAGAGGCTTGTCCACATCCCGACAGTGCCTGTGTGCCAGAATACGGAGTCTGCCACCAGATCCTCAGCCGAGGGTGCTCTATAGAGAACCTGACAGGGAACTGGTAGGGACAGGATACTTGCGGCCATTTGGCCGACGGGTGCAGGACAAGAGGCCGGATGTTGCTAAGTTCCAGAGCAGGCCCAAGAATGGCCTCTGCAACTGGAAAGCTTCCCAGGGAGTCACCCTGGTAAAGAATCTCAGTAAGTGGGTACCTAGCCTGCTTTTTGGATGGGCTCCATTGCTAGATGCATGGATTCTGAGATCAGATGGAGAAGCCCCATGAAGGAGGTGGGACCCTGCTCCATCGGCAAATCCTCTGCTGACTCTTGTCCACTGTGTGGGAGTGCAAGGCAGCCCTCAGACTCAGAGGATTCACTGAACAAAGGTGGCCGTCAGAGTCCCTGCTGACCTGTGGTCGGTCAGGATTGATGGTGACTGACTGCTGATCCGGAAGCCCGATGCCAAGCAGGCATCCTAGGAAGAGGGCCGAACATCGGCTGTTTCGGCAGAGGCTCCACCAAGATAGGCGGAGAAGTTGGGGTAGGCTGAACCGGTTCTGGCTGAGCCAGAGGCTGCCAAGTCGGAGAAAGCTGAGGCCTCTGTGGTGAGAGCCATGTGATAGCCGCAGTAGAGGTTCGAATCGGCTTCACCCCAGTGAACATGAGCTGGTGCCACATAAGCTCTTTGTAGTGCCAATGCATTGTGGCAAAGCCTCTCCTTATCCTAGGAGGAAGAGGAGGAAGAATAGCAGCACTTGCCCGAGTGTCGAGATCAAGGTCAACGAGGGCTGCTCGACCCAGGACTGCGGGACCACAGCCTCGACCATGGGGGCTGCTGATGGCGAATCTCAGAGGGAACTGGTGAAAGTTGAGGATCCTCCTGGTCCACCAGATCCTGAGGAAGAGACAGAGGATCAGCGAACTGGTCCGTCCCTCCTTGGGAAGTCACAGGCAGGACTGGAGTCCTACAGAAGGTGGTATTGTCCTCATCTGGCTATAACGGGTTGACTGGTTCGAGAAATATCTCGGCAGGAAAGTCTATCTGCATCTCTACCAACTGATCTGACAGGGAGACCATGGAGCTAGAGGCCTGGTCCGAAAGATCGACCGTGATCAAAACCTCCATTAAGTACAGGAATCTGAGGCTCGAAAGCGCTCGCGATCCATGATCAATGGTAAGACTTTTCTTAGCTTCTTCCTTGTTAGATTTAGTGCCGAAGAGGTTCCTGTCCAAGAGTGGGAAGGGCCAGACACAGATTTCTGAATGCCCCTGAAAAGGAGGTAGCCAAAGAAAGTAGCAAAAAGACCGAAGCTGAAGAAGCTTGAGCCGCAAGCTGTTCACCGGACCATGCAGTCGCAGAGACCGCCCTCTGGGCGTCCTTAGATTTTATTGGAAGATCTCGTTCATTCAGGTGTCCCAGAAGAAGTCAAACATGCCAGTCTTCCAAGGTAGAAGGATACAAGGTGTGACAGGCAGCATGCCTGGAGATCGTGCTCGTGGCACAGGCAGTATACGCACATGGTGTGTGGGTCTGTCCGAGACATCTTCTGCCCACAAGCACATTTTCTGAAAACTGGAGCTGACTTCACATCATCCATCGCGGAAGAGGTGAAGGAGTCGCTTGAAGACAAAAAGTCACAATTCAAATTTTTATTAGAAAGCAGAGGCCTACTCAGCAAGAGGCAATAAGGAGAGAACCTTCTTCATCAGCGGAAAGGAAAATATGGCGTAATGGGGCAGTGCTGGGAAGTTACTACCGGGTGAGTGTGAGAGCCAGCTTGAAGACATTCTGGCAGGATTAAAGGAAGCGAACACTGCCAGAAGTGTGGATAGTACACCATATCCATGTCCTAGAAATCAGGGTTTATCAATAGCCAAAATATATTAAGACAAGACATGAACAGGCAAAACAAGAACAGGCTGGTTCTGTCAAGGATGATTGTGCTGTGAACAAATCTTTACACTGTCAAATCATTGAAAAGGTTGCATGAGAAACCCATCCTGATCAACTGAATCGATTTAAAAATAAGTATTTGACAGTGTTCAGAGAATCACTCTGGAACATTCTTAAAAGCTATGGAATACTGCCAAGATAGTTAGCATAGTGAAAAGCTTCAATGACAGAAGTCGATGTGTAAGATTTGAAGTGCAGATAGGTGAATGGTTCAAAATTGTTACTGGTGTGAGACAAGGATTTCTTCTCTTGCCCTACTGTTTACACTGGTGATGGACTGGGTGATAGAAAGCAACCGATAATCCTGTGACAGGACTGGAATGGGCCAACAGTGAAAAGCTGAATGACATATTTTGCATATGATGTTGCACTGGTGGATAGTACATGGGCTGGAATGAAAATGCCGACTACAAGAGTAGAACAGGAGGCAAAGAAAATGGGGTTACTCACCAATCCAGATAAGACAAAAGTTATGAAAGAAAGAACAAGGGATTGTGATGAGAGGTTGTATATTGGTGGAAAAGGAATTGAAGTCAGAGGATTTTTGCTATTAGGGAAGTACTCTGTCAAACAGCAACAACTATGATTAAAACATATTATCTATTAAAAGCGTATTATCTAGGATAGGAAAGCCAAGCAACCTTTGGAAGACCAGGAGTTATTTGAAAAATAAGGGACTTCAGTTTGAAGGTCAAGATCAGGCTATATGAAGCAATAATGCTACAATTCTCTTATATGGATCAGAGACGTGGCCTATGACTGTGTCGAACATGAAGTGTCTTGAGGCTGCCATCACAGGTGGTTGAGGAAAATACTCCATGTATCATGGAAAGACAAGGTGACAAGAAAGTTCACGTGACAACAGGACAAGAAGAGCTTCCAGTAATTATGAGAAGACTATGATTGAGATGGCTAGGGCATGTTCACCAAATGGATAATAATCATAGAGCTAAGCGGGTCATGAACTGAATACCACAAGTGGGGAAAAAAAAGAGAAACCACCAAGGAATAACTAGAAGGAACCTGTTGGAAAGGGTCTTATCATAGGGCTGACATGGGATGAGTCTCTTCATTAGGTCTTGGACAGAGAGAAGTGGGCAGCTGGACTGCCTGATGTGCAGACATGCAGACGGACTAACGTCTAAGGTGGAGTTGTTTCTGCAACTGGGCACTGCGCTCTTGGGAGGCCCTTTCCTCTACTCCTTCCTCATTTTGCATATGTCATAGTATCCTCAGTTTTGTCCTGGCCTAAAAACATCATTTTTGGGGGGCTCAGACTGTAGTGCTGTCCATGGCTTAGCAATCTTGACTTCATATTTTAGGTGGTTTGAAGGGTGAGGGTGTATGCATGCTAAAGTCACCTCTACAGCTCTCCAGTCTGGTCTTCACAAGATCAAGGCACAATATCACTGCGGGGTCGCATAACAAATACAGTTACATAAGAACTTACTGTAACAGTAGATCTTGAAGAAAGCTCCTAAGCAGAGCTACACCTTGAGGACTAGGACTCCCACATCAAACTTCTAGCCAGCAGTACCCAGCTGAGGACCGCTCCTTATGGATCCGCCCACAGACGCCAGCCCCTTATAAATGGGGTGGTCCCAGCCCCACCTCAGTTCACCCGCCAGTGACCAGGAGGATGATCAGCAGGAGAAAACTTGAGGCAGGTGCCGAGATTTCCAAAAAAGAAAAAATGAATAGGGGGATGGAGGGAGGGAAAAAGCACCTGCTGCAGGAGCTCTTCTCTAAGATCTACTGTTACGGTAAATTACATAGATACATAGACAGTGTCGGCAGATAAGGGCCTATGGCCCACCCAGTCTGCCCATTTAAGTCTGTAAGTTCAGTTTATGTTTTCCAAGAAGTCTGTTGCCCCTTACCCCTGACCTCCAGAATTCCTTTATGTCTATCCCATGCATTCTTAAATCCTGATTGTTTCAGCCCCCACCACTTCCTCTGGCAGGGTGTTCCACTTGTCCACCACGTTCTGTGAAGAAATTCTTCCTCACGTTTCCTCTGAATCGTCCTCCTCAACTTCATCCCATGCCCTCTGGTCCTGGAACATCTTTTCGCTTAAAATAGTGCATTCCTGCACCCTATTTCCTCCTATGGAAGATACTTGTATGTCTCTATCATATCCCTCTCTCCCTCCTCTCTCCAGGAATACAGTTCAGAGCCTTCAACCTGTCCTCATGAGGACTTGTGATGCAATCCATGCCACCATCTTTGTTGCCCTCCTCTGAACCTTCTCTACCCTGTCTATGTCCATACGTGGGTAAGGTCTCAGAACTGCACAGTGTACCCAGGTGCGGCCTCACTAGTGTCTTGTATAGTGGAATTATGACCTTCCTTTTCCTGCTGGTGATGCCCCTGCCTATGCATCCCAGCATCCTATTTGCTTTACCTGCTGCCTTGTCACACTGTTCCCTGCCTTGAGGTCATCAGAGATGATAACCCCAAGATCCCTTTCCTGCTTGGTGCATGCTATATCCTCACCCCTAACTGATATATTGTACTTGGGGTTTAAGGCCCTTGAGCACAGCTAGGCCAAATCCTGCCCTTCTTCTGGAGTAATATCCAGAGTGTAGTGCTCGATAAAATGTGCATGGAGTCCATTGGCTTGTAGCATATATATCTGCCACTGAGACATTCTTGAGAGCTGCAAAGATGCAGCCATCCCAGTCGAGTGAGCCCTGACCCGGTCTCGCAAGAATTTCTTGTACCTATCATAGATGAAAGTAATACAGTTCTTCAACCATTTTGGAAATGGTTTGTTTCACCACAGGTTTCCCCAAGGATCTGTAGTGAAGGACACAAATAGCTGGTCTGATTCCTTTTTTTTTTAAAATCACAGTTATTTTTATTCCTCAGCAGGCGGCCCTATGATCTCCGCCACGGCACCTGCACTCCGTGCGTGCTAGGGCCACATGAACCCGCACCACCAGGGGCTGGCCTTTCGTCGCTCATGCACACCTGGGTACATGCACCTCTCCGGGTTCCCTACCCGGGAGGTGCAAAGCGGCCATCATCCATGAGATCGCCCTCTGCCCAATATCCGCTTCCCCTCCTTTTTGAGCTGGGATGTGCAATGGGGACCAAGCACGTGGTGCTGGCGCACACAGCTCTCCTTTCTCTGCTCATGCAGCTGAAGTGCGGCTGGCCTGACCAGTCGCTGCAAGGTGATGTGAGCCCGACCCACCCCAGAGGAAGGATAGCAGTGGGTGGGGCAGCATGATCCTCCTCTCCCTTGCCAGCCTCCAGCCGTCCGAGTCCATTCCCGAACCTGGGTCACGGTGTGGCATCCAGCGCCTCAACCCTCACACACCACGGGCGGCACTGGTCCGATTTCCTGACCAATTTCGTTCGATGCAGGCAGTAAAGTACAGTTATGTAAGAACTTACTGTAACAGTAGATCTTGAGAACAGCTCTTGCAGCAGAGTTACACCATTAGGACTGAAGCAGGTAGGTGCCAGGACCCACGGAAAATTCTAGCTAGCAATATGCAGCGGGGAGGCCCTGACGCGGCCCTCCCAGGCGTCAGGCATCACATAAAAGGCGGTCCCCAGGCATCCCCAGTTCTCCTGCCGGAGACTCCCGGACCAAGAATAACATTTGAAGGGGAGACTGAGGTTCCACTTCAAAGGAAGGTTTGCAGAGGCATCGAAGAGCGCTATAGCCTAGAAACTAGGTCAGAAGACAACCTCCAGAGGGAAGGTGGGAGGAAACTACCTGCTGCAAGAGCTGTTCTAGAAGATAGAGCTATTACGGTAAGTTCTTACATAACTGTACTATCTTACTTCGAGAAACAGCTCTTGAAGCAGGTAACACCATTAGGACTGATTCCCAAGCAGTAAGGAACCAAGTTGTCATCAGGAGGAGGATAGGAGGAAAACTCCAGGCTTCAGGACAAAAGCCCTGAAGGACCACCAAGCCGAAACCAGCTCTGCGTCTAGAGGCAATATCCAAACTGTAGTGCTGATGAATGTGTGTACAGTACTCCAGGTCGCTGCTGCACAGATGGCTGAAGTGGAAACATTTTTAAGCGCTGCGAAGGAAGTAGCCACCCCCCTAGTGGAGTGACCCTTCACCAGTCCCGGTGAGGGTTTATTGCGTTTCTGATAACAAAACATAATGCACTTTACCAGCCATCTCGAAAGCGGCTGTTTGGAAACAGGATCATCCTCTGTGCGTAAGAAACAAAGAGCTGGTCCGAAGTCCGATGGGCTTTGGTTCTGGTCAGATATCTGAGGCACCTATGCACATCCAAAGTGTGCAACAGGGCATCCCCCCTGTTACCGTGATTCGGGTAATACACGGTAAGTCTATATCCTGGTTGAGTGTGACAGCAGAGACCATCTTGGAAGGAACTTTGGATTTGTTCTTAAGGACACCCTGTCCTTGTGAAAAACCAAATAAGGATCTTTGCACATGAGTGCATGAAGCTCAGAAACTCTTCTGGCAGAAGTAACAGCAACTAAAAGGAGCGTCTTCCAAGTGAGAAGACGCAGCTTGCAATACACGGCTGGTTCAAACGGAGGCAGCGTAAGCTGCTCTAGAACAAAAGGAAGATCCCAAGGTGGAACCGGGTCTTTGATGGGAGGTCTCAAGTGCAGGATGCCGCGCAAAAAGGCGCGAGAAGCCTCTAGTTGAGCTAGAGACCTGTGACCTATCAGAGAATGGTACGCTGAAATAGTGCACAGATGGACCTTGATGGAGGAATAGGCAAGTCCTGCCTCATAGAGGGATAGGAGGTAGTCTAAAACAGACCTTACGGAACACTCCAATGGGGTCAATGCTAGAGTCTGAGCCCAAATACAAAATCTACGCCACTTCATGGCATAAGTAGCGTGAGTAGAGGGTTTCTAGCTGCCACCAGAACATCTGCAACTTCCTGAGACCCGTATCTCAGGACTGCTATGTCTTTAGGAGCCAGGCATGCAGGTTCAGGAGACGAAGATCCGGATGGACTAAGGAGCCTGTCTCCTAGGAAAGAAGGTGACAGCAAAATGGCAGAGGCACCAGAGGTTCCTGGGCCAGCTGATGTAGGAGAGGGAACCAAATCTGCCTGTGCCAAAAGGGTGCTACTAGAATAAGGAACACTAGCTCTTGGACGGAGCTTCAATAGAACCCTCTGGATCAAAGGAAAGGGCAGGAAAGCGTAGGAACCTGTCCATCCAAGAGAGGACAGCGTCTACGCCAGAAAACACCAGGCCCTGGATCTAGAAAGCAGAAATTGGGCAGTTTGCGTTGAATAGGAGACGCGAAGGTGTCTAATTCTGGTGTCCCATCTGTGGAACAGGTTCTCTGCGACTTCCTGAAGCAGTTCCCATTCGTGGACCCTGGCCTGTGATCGGCTTTGGCTGTCCTCGATAGTGTCGTCACACAGGAACATGTGCTGCAATGATCGTGCGCCCATGTTGCAACATGAGTTCAAACCTCAGCCTCCTGCAAAGAGGGTAGGAATGAGTGCCTCCTTGTTTGTTGAGACAGTACATCACCACAGTATTGTCTGTTTGAACCAGAAGAATACCCGGCGGAATCTCCGTCTGGAATGCCTGTAGGGCGTAGAGAATGGCTCTCATCTCCAGAATATTTATGTGAAGATGGGACTCCAGAGACGACCAGGAGTCTTGAGTCCTGACCCTGTTGAGGTGAGCTCCCCATCCGGACCCCAAGGCATCCGTGGAGAGTCACTGAAGGAGGTGGCGAGTGAAGGGACTCCTGTCGAGAGGTGGTCTGGGACAGCAACCAATCCCAGTCTCGGATGACCGCGCTGTGGATCCGGACTGGATGCGCAGATGGTCCTGCTTTTGGTCCCATTGTGTTCTCAACATCCACTGGGTAATCCACATATGGAGTCAAGCTAGGGGAACCGTTGCAATGGCAGCCATGTGTCGAGGCAAGGGCGGTCTGAGAGCTGTCATCTTTCCTTTATGTCCCTTATGAGGGATCTGATGCGTTCCGCCCTGTCCTGGGGAAGGAATGCCCTTCCCTGAATTGTGTCCAGAACTGGACCTATAAAATGGAAGTTCTGAGACGGAACAAAGGCACGACTTCTCCTGATTGATGGTGATGCCCAGCGTTAGGAAGAGGAACAGGTATCCTGTATTGCGGACATCAGGGCCTCCCGTGAGGTGCTATGAGGAGCCAGTTGTCTAGATGCGAGAACACGTAGTGGCCTCTTCTCCGAGCTGCTGCCACAACTGCCATGCACTTCGTGAACACCCGGTGCTGAAGACAATCCGAGAGGGAGGGCTCGAAACTGGTCGTGGGCGTCCAGAAACTCGAAGAGCAGAAATCTGCAGTCGCCGAGCAATCGGAGATGTAGATAAGCGCCCTGCGTCCAGCGACGCCAGCCATGTGCCTCTTTGAGCATGGGAATGAGACCCAGCAGGGTCACCATGCAGAAATGCTTGTTCAGCAGAAAATTGTTGAGATCGCTGAGATCCAAAATCTGGTGCAAGTCCCTTGATTTCTTTGGAACCAGGAAGAAGTGTGAATAGTAACCGTTTCCACTCTGGTTCAGTGGAACATCTTCTATGGCCTCCTTGTGTAGGAGGGCCAAGATCTCTTGCTGAATAAGCAGAGCATGCTGACCCGAGTAACGGAAGAGCAGGGGAGGTCTGGACGGTGGGTGATCGAGGAACTCTATAGAGTGGCCTCGTTCGACCAACTGCAACACCCACTGGTCGGAGGTGATCCTCTGCCATCCTGAAAGGTGATGAGAATCGAACCCCAACCTTCTCGACCCTTTGATCCAGAGGAGGGCGGGGCCGGAAAAAGTCATGCTGTGTGGTGTTGGCCCCTGTGTGTAGCTGCTTTGAGTGCTTCAGGCCCTGGCCGAGAGGACCCTGGCTTGATTCCTATGGCCGGTTGCCCCTGGGTTGCTGGCTGGAACGGCTGTTGCCTTTGTTGGTGGCCAGAGCGACTCTGGTTCCTAGGAAAGGAACCAGATTTTGGTCTATACATGGCTGTACAGACCTAACTGCCTTCCCAGCGTCCTGCAATCTGGTGATGACCTTCTTGGACTCTTCACCAAAGAGGACCACTCCATTATAAGGGACATCCAGAGATTCTTCTGGGCGTCCAGGGTAAATCCAGAGACCCTCAGCCATGAGTCTCGCGAGACAAACGCCTGTAGCTGCTCCCTGGCTACCGAGTCGTAGCGGCTCGGAGAACCTGGGTCCCCACGTCAGACCCAGTTTGAGGAGGTTTAGCAGCTCCTCCTTTTCGCTATCCGGTAGATGTTTAAGTAGGTCTTGGCCCTGATCCCAAAGGACGTTCTGAAATTGCACCATGTGCGTCAGATAGTTCAAAGACCTAATAAAGCATGTAGCAGCCGCATACACGCATCTTCCCATGGAATCTAATTGCTTAGATTCCTGGTCCGGAGGCTGGGTGCTCAAATGTTGAGGCCGCTGGGACCTGTCTTGAGATGCAGTAATGACCAGAGAGTCGGCCAGGGGTTGTTGCGCCAAATACTGATCCTCTGTAGGAGCCCTGTAAAGGCGGTCAGCCTTCTTTAGAACAGCAGGTGTGGAATGCGGACGCTTCCAAGCTGCCTTGGTGACGTCCGTAAAGGTGTCCACCAAAGGTGGGAACACCACAGGCTTCGGGTCTTTCTGCCTGTGGTAACGGGCAAGGCGTTGTCTCTCGGGGTCTAGCTCTTCGGTCTCCCATCCCATACTGTCCTGGATGTGCCTCATGATTTCCGAGGAGGAGGAATCATCCGGGGGTGACCTTGGGAGGTCCCGTGGGTCTGGTGATGGGGGACTGAAAGGAGATGGAGACCTGGAGATGTCGGACGTATCTGGCTGGAGTCATCTTCTGATGATCGATGTCCACCCCTGGGTCGCTTCGGGCTCGGGGACCCTGAGGGAGAAGATGAAGGGCATTTCCCATCTCGCGATTGGACTCGAGGAGGCGGAGTAGGCTCCTTGGAGGTCTGTTACCTGTGGCACCCCTAGGAGGAGGTGGTGGAGGAGGCTGAGGCTTACAGGGAACCATGTCCTTCTTGATGAGTTTCCACCAGAAGGTGAACAAATCCTTCACCTTCTGGACGCTCATGCCTGACGACGGACCCGTGTCGTGTGCCTGTTGTCGGGCTCTGGCGCTGGGTCCCGGAAGCACTGATCCGCCCCTGGGCAAGCCGGCATCCTCCGTGTCGCCCATCTGGTCGTCTGGCGGTGCGGTAGCCTCTTCGCCTGAGGACCCCTGACGTCCAGAGTCCACCGGCCTCGGTGTACTGGTTGGTAGTCTTTCGGGTGCCAGGTCGGACGCCTTCTTGGACTCAGTCATCCGCTTAAGGGAAGTCAGCTCTGAGGTCTTCTTTGGAGGTTGGGAGACTGACCTGAAGTCGGTGTCCTGGCGTCAGTCAGAAGCACCTCTTGATTTGGAGGAAGACTTTTTATGCCTATCCGAAGTAGCAGGCTTAGAGGCATCCGTTGCCCGAGAGGTCTTGAGCGGGTGCAGGAGGCGGAGGAGCCCCCTGAAGACCTTACCTTTACTGGGGGAGGCTGGGAGTGAGCCCAGGAAGGAGATCTATCGGACCGGGCAGAGCTGGAGCTGATCCTGGACTCTGAGGCCCTGCTTGGAGATTTTGCTCTGTCCGAGTCCCGATGCTTGTCCCGGTGCTTCTCAGACTTATGAGAAGATTCCCCTCTGGAGGAAGGTCTTTTATCCATCTTTTTTAGTTTCTCCTCGAGGAGGAATCCCTGAAGGCCCTTTAGGCAGTGGATCTGGGTCCTGCTATTGAACTGCTGGCAAATAAAGCAGGCCTGGGTGTCGTGCTCTGGGCCCAGGCACCTGACACAGGCAGAATGATGGTCTGTAAAGGGGATCTACTTGCCGCAGGCGCACTTAGAGGGACATCCGTCGGGAGAAGGAATAGAAGAAGCAGACATGGAGTAAAGTTTTTAAACGAAGATTGAAGAGTTCACGCGTCAAGAGAGTATAGCAGGCTTCCGTGAGGCAGATGCTGGTGAGTCGACGGTGGGAAAAGAACTGGGGATGCTGGGGGACCGCCCCCTTTTATGTGATGCCTGACGGGAAGGGGCAGACGTCGGGGGCGGTCCCCAGCTGGATATCGCTAGCTAGAATTTTTCCGTGGAGTCCTGGCGCCTGCCGGCTTCAGTTCTAATGGTGTAACCTGCTGCAAGAGCTGTTTCTTGAAGTAAGAACAAAGGATCCTGTGAACATCCAGAGTATGAAGGAGGGCCTCCCCTCAATTGGAATGTTCAGTATAATAAACTGGAAGGCACGCGTCCTGATTCTTTGTCAACTCAGACACCACCTTCGGGAGAAACTTAGGATTGGTATGAAGAGACACCCGGTCTCAATGGAAAACTAAATACGGTTCTTTGCACATCAGTGCTTGTAGCTCTGAAATCCTTCGAGTTGAAGTAATGGCAACTAAAAATACAGGTTACTCACCTGTAATAGGAGTTCTAGGAATGGTATATGTTGTTCATCCACACTGTATGGCAGGTATCCTTGCCGCTTTAAATCTTGCCGGAAGGTCTTCAAGCTGGCTCCTCCCACCCACCCGGGTGGTAAAACTCTCGGCTCCGCCCCATGACGCCAGATCTGGCCCGCTGGAAGCTCAGGTTGTGCGTCGAAGCCGGGGAGGTCGGGTGGGTCGTGTGGATGAACAACATATACCATTCCTAGAACTCCTGTTACAGGTGAGTAACCTGTATTTCTAGGGACATGGATATGTTGTTCATCCACTGTCTGGCAGACTCCTAGCAGTTCTCCGGGAGGAGGGAGGCAAGGCGCACACCCCCTACTTAGGGAATAAAGACTGGAGAACCGAGGCCCCAAAACCAGCATCCCGGCGTGACTCAAGGTCGATGTGTTAATGGGTAATGAAGGTGTGTGCTGACTTCCAGGTAGCAGCCCTGCAGATTTCCTGGATAGGGACGTCCCTGGAAGCAGCCACCGATGCAGCAGTATGGCGGGTAGAATGAGCTCTTATCCCTCTGGGAGGCTCCATGCCCGCCAACTTATAGCAGAGATCTATGCAGAAGGTGACCCACCTGCCTATTGTCCGCTTGGCTGCAGGTCTGCCAGGTGCGGCTTCAGCGTAGGTGACAAACAGCTGGCGAACCTCTCCCCGAATTTCAGCCGTGCGCTCCTTATAATAGGCGCCCTTCTAGGGTCCAGAGTATGGAGCCTATATTCGGCCTCAGAGGTGTGATTGGGGTAGAACACCGGCAGAGTCAACACCTGGTTAAGGTGAAACTCCGACACCACCTTCGGAAGGAATTTCGGGTGGGGGCGCAGGACAACCTTGTCCCTGTGGAAGACCAGGTAAGGAGACTCGATGCAGAGCGCCTGGAGCTCTCCCATCCTTCTGGCTGACGTGATAGCCACCAAGAAGGCGGTCTTCCATGACAGGTGAGAGAGATCACACCTGTGCATTGGTTCGAATGGCTTGCCCATGAGCTTTGCCAGTACCAGCAGTAGATCCCACGGAGGTGGAGGTTCTCGCACCGGAGGGGAAATGTGATCAAGGCCTCTGAAAAAGCGCCAGACCACCTTCTCCTGCGCCACCGACTGCTTCCCGGCCCGCGCCCGCTAAGCAGAGATGGCTGCCAGGTGCACCTTAAGGGTCGTCGACCTAAGCCCTTGCTGAGAAAGGGACCACAGGTAGTCCAATATGCTCGCCAAGGAACAGGAGGAAGGGTCCAGGCCCTTGCCCTGACACCAAATGGAAAATCTTTTCCATTTGAAGGCGTAGCATTTTCTGGTCGACTCCTTACGGGACGCCTCAACTACGTTGAGGACCTCGTCGGAAAGACCCAAGGCCTGGAACTCTAGCCGCTCAGGAACCAGGCCGTCAGGTGCAGGGATTGAAGGTCCGGATGGAATACCTTCCCCTGATTGACTGAGAGCAGGTACAGGCGAGCTGGAAGCTGCCTCGGGAGCCTGGAGCTGAGGCTGAGGAGATCTGGGTACCAGTACTGGCGGGGCCAGTCTGGGGCTATCAGAATCACCTGCGCCTTGTCCCTCCTTGCTTTGAGAAGCACCTTGTGCATCAAGGGGAACGGGGGAAGGCGTAGAAGAGGCCCGGGGTCCACGGCCTCGAGAAGGCATCCCCCTGCAGCGAACCCTGCTGAGGGGGCGGGCATGGAACAGCCTCAGCTTCGCATTCTCCCTGGAGGCAAACAGGTCCACCTGAGGTGTGCCCCAATGGGAGAATAGATCTTGTACTACCTCCGGCAGGAGAGACCACTCGTGGGATGCAGCCCCTATCCGGCTTAGGGCATCGGCCAGGGTGTTGGAGGCTCCTGCCACATGAATGGCTAGGAGATCCGCCTCCAGGCTGCGCACGAGTGACCAGATGCAGAGAGCTTCCTTGCATAGAAGCATGGAGAGCGTCCAGCCCTGGCGGTTTAGATAGTACATGGTCGTGGTATTGTCCATCTGGACCCGGACCACTTGACCCCGAAGAAACGGAGCAAAGGCGGTGAGAGCTAGGCGGACCGCTCGGAGCTCCAGCAGGTTGATGTGGCATCGGGACTCCCGGGGGACCAGAGGCAGGCACCGGTGTTCCCCAGATGGGCACCCCAACCCATCAGAGAGGCATCGGTCGAGAGAGAGACCGTCGGCTCGAGGCGGACAAACGGGATGCCCTCCTGCAGATGAACTGGAACGGTCCACCACTGGAGAGCGTTCCACATCCCCTGGGTCACCGTCACTAGCTGGTCCAATGGATCGCAGCGTTGGGACCACTGGCTGGCCAGCCCCACTGAAGGGGGCGCATGTTCCAGCGGGCCCAACGGACCACGCTGGTACAGGCCGCCATGAGACCCAGGAGGCGCAGGAAGTCCTGGGCAGGGCGCAATTGCCCAACCAGAAATGATTGGGCAAAGGAGGAAAGAACCTCGGCCCTGTCCGCCGGGAGCCGTGCTCTGGCTCGAAGAGAGTCGAGCTCTGCCCCGATGAAAAGAATCACCTGCTTGGCTCGAGTTCCGACTTGGCCTCGTTGATGAGGAGGCCGACCTGAGAGCAAACCTGGAGGCCAGATCTCTGGACGCTCCACCTCCCTGTCTGGAGGGGCTGCTATCAGCCAATCATCCAGGTAAGGGTAAACCCGGACCCCTCGTGCCATAGAGAATGCTGTCACCACTGCCATGCATTTGGTGAAGACCCTGGGAGCTGGAGATAAGCCGAAGGGCATGGCTTGGAACTCGAAGGGATCCCTCCGCTCGGCGAAGGAACCTCTGATGTGACTGGACGGATAGGGGCGTGAAAGAGCATCCTGCAGGTCAGAGAGCAGAACCACCGCCCGTGTTCAAGGATGGTATTATCTGAGCCAGGTGACCATCCTGAAGGTTCGAGACCTAGGAACTTGTTTAGGTCGTGTAGGTCGAGAATGGGCGCCAGCCCCGTCCGTTCGGAACCAGGAAGTACCTGGACACAAACCCGGGTCTGAGGGAGGTCCGCCACCTCTTATCACCTCCTTCTCGGAGGAGGAGGCGATGTCGGCTCAGCGAGCTGACAGCGAGGCTCGGACCCGAGGCCCCTGAGTGAAGCGGCTCTGAAGGGTGGGGCCTGCGAACTCCAGAGGCAGGCCCTTTCCCATCACCTCCAACACCCACCGGTCTGTGGTGATAACGGACCAGGCGGAAAGAAAGTGGCGAAGCCGCCCCCCCATGGGGGGCACCTGGGGTGAGGCGACACCCCTCAACCAGTCACTGGGCAGGCTTGGAGGAAGGACCGTCCGAGGGACCTCCAGGGCCTTACCTCCTGCTTCCTGGTGGAGGAAGCCGGAGCTTGGTTTGGGATGCCAAGCTCGAGCCTGCTGGCCCTGGCGTTGCTGGGCCGGACGTGCGCGAGCAGAAGAGACGAAGGGCTTAGGCTGCGGCCTTTGTCCTTCTGTGCGGATGAGACCGAGTCCAAGGTAGCATTGGACTTCTCGATCCTCTGCAGGTGACCTTCCACCCCAGGGCTGAAGAGGTCGGTCCCCAGGAAGGGGACATCCGCCAACTTGTGCTGGGTATCCAAAGTGAAGGTGGATATCCTCAGCCATGCCCGACGGCGCATAGCCACTGCGGCCGCTACTGACCTGGCATGAGTCTCCAATGTCCAGAGCAGTCTGAAGCTGCTGTTTGGCCACTGCCCTGCCCTGGTCCTGCACCTGCCTGATCGTGGTCTGCAGGTCCGCCGGAGATGAGGAACTACCTGCTCCAGGGAGCCCAACAGGGCATGAGAGAAATGTGCCATGAGTACGGCCGAACTGGCCTGACGAAGGCCGAGGGAGGACACAGCGTAGACTTTGCGCCCGGCATAGTCCAATTTCTTGGACTCCTTGTCGGGAGGTTTGTCCACATCCCTAGCGTTCCTGGCATGCCCGAAAAGCTGTCGGTAACTAACCCCTCGGCTGAGGTGTTCAAAACCGGACAAGGAACCGGTAGGGACAGATACTTCCTGGCCAGGGCGCAGGACAGGAAGCAGGCGCTGCCAGAGCTCAGGCGGGCCCACTATGGCCTTGGCCACGGAAGACCTCCGTGGGAATCCCCTCGGTCCAGTATCTCCGTGAGGGGATACCTGGCCCGCTTAGACACAGGTTCGAGCTTCATCCCGGTGGACTCCGAGATGAGCCGAAGCAATCCCAGATAGGACGAAGGGCTATCGTCCATCGACTGACCTCCAGAGGACTCCAAGTCTACTCGCCTGGAGAAAAGGGAGGAATCGCCGGACTCTGAAGAGTCCGCAAAGAGCTGCCTCGGGCCTGAGCCACCCTCCACCTGCCGAGGTCGGGAGTGAGGGTAACAGACAGCCTATGGGGCAGTCCCTGAGCCGACAGAGTTCTTGGTCGGAGCCCCAAATAACGGCTGTGGAGGTGGAGGTTCCACCGGAATCGGTGGAGCAGCTGGTTTTGGCCGAACAACCGGCCTGGGAACAGGCTCCTCGGGTAAGTCGAGGGGTTGTTTCGGCCGCTCCGGTGACAGCCACTTAATGGCGGGAAAGGCGACGGCGTCGGCTTGTTCACGGTCAGAAGAGCTGTTGCCACATAAGGTCTCGTAGCCGTCGGCGTAACTACGTCGAAGCCTCCCCTCGTCCGAGGATGAGCGGCGGCGCCGCTTACCGCGGTGCCGAGACCGACTATGACGGCGGGATCGGCTGGACCGCGAAGAAGTCCGAGACCGAGAACCTCGGCCTTTCCGAGGACGGGACGGGTGGAACCGGCTCCTCCCTCGGCACGGAGGGTTCACCCGAGGGCTCCGGAACCGGAGGCACTGGCAAGCCCACGGGATCCTCAACTCCCACCGGGGGAACCGGTGAGAGAGGATTTTCGGCTTCGCTGGGCGACAACCCGTCCAAAAGGTCGAGAAAGATCTCGACTGCGTCGACGGGAGTCTCGGTCAACTGACCTGATGGGGACACCGTGAGACCAGTGGCGGAAGCCGAGCAGTCGACGAAGTCGATGGGCGACAACTTGGGAGAGGGACCTTTCCGCTCCCAAGAGCTTCGACGGAGGGATTTACCCTTGTCTTTCTTCTTGGACCGAGAAGAAGGCCCAGCAGACGTTGGTCCCTCTCCTCTAGTGGAGAGGGACAGACAAAGCTCCTTAAAGGAAGCTGTGTAAGAGGAACCCAGGGAGAGCAGGATAAATGCCACGGCCAAGGAAGATGTGGCCCGCGCCGCCTCCTCTTCGAGGCGATCATCTGCTCTAGCTGATCCGCCGAGCCCACTGCCGCAGAAACCGCTAACCGGGCCTCTTTTGACTTCACCGGAGGAAAACGTTTCTCAGGGTGCCCCAGCTGTAAACGGGCAGCACGGTCTTCAGGACGTAGGCTGAGAAGGAAGAGCACAGGTCGCAAGCCTGCGGGTCGTGCTCAAGGCCTAAACAGTAGACACACGTGGAGTGCGGATCCGTCCGAGACATCTTCTGCCCGCAAGGGCATCTCCGAAAACCGGGAGTCGATTTGTCCATCGCAGCCGTGAGGGAAAGAAGACCGAAGTCTATAATGCAAAAGCTTTTAAATTCGGAAAACCGAAGAATTAGGAACCAGTCTTATACGCAGAGCGTTAAGAAGGGAACCTGAGCTTCCAAGCGGTAAGGAAGATCTGGCGTCATGGGGCGGAGCAGAGAGTTTTACCACCCGGGTGGGTGGGAGGAGACAGCTTGAAGACCTTCCGGCAAGATTTAAAGTGGCAAGGATACCTGCCAGACAGTGTGGATGAACATATCCATGTCCCTTGAAATAACGCCTTCCATAACAGAAAGAGTAGGTCGCAATCCGTGGCCAGTTCAAAGGGAAGCAAAGTAAGTTTTTCTAGGGTGAACAAAAGGTCCCATGGTGGGACTGGATCCCTAATGGGAGGTTTCAAATGAAGAATGCCCCGAAGGAAGGTTCGGGTCAAGTCCAACTGAGCAAGGCTCCTTCCTTCTATCGAGTGCATGATAAGCCAAAAGCAGGCTCACAGATTCACCTTGATGAAGAGTATCCCAGCCCCACGTCTGAGAGGGATGAAGTAATCCAACACCCGACTTCACCGAGCATGTGAAGGATCCAGGAGCATGCTGCTGCCCATATGCAAAGCGTTTCCATTTCTTGGCATAAGTCACTCTTGTAGAAGGCTTTCTTGCTTCTATGAGGACCTCGGCCACCATGTGAGACTCCATGCCTTGAAATGGCCAAGTCTACAGGGGCCATGCATGAAGGTGCAGAGACCGAAGGTCTGTGTGAACCAACGTGCCCCATTCTTGGGATAAGCAAGCTGGGCGTGATTGGAAGCTGGAAGTGGTGGGGTTGTCACCAACTGTTGTAACAGCGAGAACCAAATTTAGCATGCCCATAGTGGGGCTACCAGGGTCATGGTCACCCTCTCTGCCTGAAGCTTGAGAAGAACTCTCTATTACTGGAAAGGAAGGAACATGTAAAGGAACCTCCTGTCCAACAAAGGGACAACACGTCTCACCAGAAAACACCAGGCCCTGGATCTAGTGAGCAAAAATTGAGCAGTTTTGCATTGCACAGGGGACACGAAGAGGTCCAGCTCTGGACAATCCCATCTTTCCGAAGAGGTCGTCTACCACTTCTTGGAGCAACTCCCATTCGTAAGTCCTGGTCTGAGAGTGACTGAGCTCATCTGCCAGGACATTTTGGACACCTGGAACATGAACTGTTGTCATAGCAAGGCCGTGTTCCAGGGCCCAATGCCACACTCTCATGGCCTCTCTACATAGAGGCTAGGAGTGTGTCCCCCCCCACTTGTCGATGTAAAACACCACTGACATATTGTCTGTCCGGAGAAGCAGGGAACCCTGGGTAAGGTGATTCTGAAAGGCCTTCATGGCATAAAGAATCACTAATTTCCAAAATGTTGATATGCAGAGACACTTCTGTCTCTGATCATGTGCCCTGTGTGCAGTGATGTTGAAAATGAGCTCCCCAACCAAGACTCAAGGCGTCCATGGTGAGAGAGTGGCTCGGTGAGGGTGATCGGAATGGAATGCCTAATTCCAGATTGGGGGATGTCAGCCGCCATGACAGCGTCTGCTGAACAGCCCTAGAGATAGTGATCTGATGATTCAGATTTTGGGAACCCTGGTTCCATTGGACTCCACAGGTTCCATTGTGGTAGTCTCATATGCAAGCATGCTAACTGCACTGTGGGAAAGGCTGCTGCCATATGACCCAACAGCTGCAACATAGACCGAGCTGCTACCCGACGGGATGCAGCTATTTCAGAGGCCCGATCCCTCAGCCAACTGGCTCTGTCGGGAGGAAGAACAGCCACCCCTACCGTGTATCCAGGATAGCTCAAGTACTGAAGTCTTTAGCAGGGCCAGGACAGGACTTCCTGAATGCTGATGCTTATCCCCAGCTGCGGAACATCAGAAAAGTGTCTGGGCGTGAACTAACTGCTGCCTTGAGGAGCAGTTAGAAACAATCGTCTAGGTAAGGGTAGACAACATGACCCTGTTTCCTTAATGTGGCTGCCACCACCTCGAGACGTTTGGTAAACACTCTGGGCACGGAGGATAGACCGAAAGGAAGGGCCTGGAACTGGTAACGGTTCCCTCGAAAAGTGAACCGAAAGAACCTCTGGTGGGCTGGAAACACCGGAATATGGAGGTAGGCGTCTTGCATATCCACGGAACAAAGCCAGTCTCCTTGATTTAGCATGGGGATCAGACCGGGCAAGGTCACCACCCTGAATCTCTTGTATTCTATGTACCGATTCAGATGGCTGAGATCCAGAATGGGTCCTAAATCTCCAATCTTCTTGGGAACTAGGACGAAGTGGGAATAAAACCCAGTTCCTTGCTGAGATGGAGGAACAGGCTCGATGGCTCGCTTTAATAGCAAGGCCTGAATCTCCTCCTGGATGAGGGCTGCGTGGGTTGGGGAGTACCAGGAGGAGGCTGGAGGATTGTCCAGAGGGATCTGGGTAAACTCCAACGTATAACCCCTTCCTATAACGCTCTGAACCCAAGCAGTGGCTGACATGTTGGTCCGCCTCTCTAGGTAGAGGGAAAACTGACATACTACTGTCTCCCCCACTTCCTCTGCCGGAGGGAGGGGCTGCAAGGAGACATGCATGAGTGTCTCAGGTGAGCAGCGAGGGCTGGGAGGATTTGGCATTCCTAGGCCCACTGTTCCAGGAGGGCTGAGAGGGAGCCTTACATTTGTAGGAACCTCTGGGTTGTTGTCCTCTCTGTCTATTGCCACCTGGGCGCCGAAAAGGCTTGTGTCTGGGCTGCTGAGGGTTCGACTTTGTACATCTGGTCAACAGACTGCATGGCTTTCCTAGAGTCCTGCAGGCCTGTGATAATCTGTTTCACCTCCTCTCCAAAGAGGACAGAGCCGTGAAGGGGCATCCAGGATAGAATCCTGGACATCCTGCCTGAACCCAGATACCCTTAGCCGGGAGTGATGGCGAGAGGCAGATACCTGTAGCTGCAGCTCAGCGTCTGTGTCCATTGAATCATGGAAGCCCTTAATACGAGGTTTCCCTATGTCCAGGCCGGATTGAAGAACATCCAGAAGCTCTGCGTGGGATGGGTTATCTGGTTGCTTCTGGGCGAGTTCAAGGTCCTTCGTCCAGAGGGACTTTTGATGAAAGACCATGTGGGCCAAGAAATTCAAGGACCCCATGGAACATGTGGACGAAGCATAAACCCTCCTCCCGAGCTGGTCCAATTTCTTAGACTCCTTGTCGGGGGGCTGCGAGCTCATATACTTGGGCTGTTTGGTCCTACCATGGGCAGCGGTGAGGACCATGGAATCTGCCTTCAGTGTCTCAGCCAGAAAAGGCTCAACCTTGGGGGCTCTATACAGTCTGTCCGCCTTCTTGGGAAGCGCACAGAAGGAGGCGGGATGCTCCCAAGCCAATCTGGTCAGGTCCTGGAAGGGAGGGACCAGAGGGAAATGACCAGCCGTTTTGGGTCACATATACCCAGGAGGTGTGAAGCCTCTTTCTTTCAGGATCCAGTTCCTCGTCCCATTGATTAAGGTACTGGATGTGACGCATCACATCCACGGTCGGGTCATCTTGTGGAAAGTGGAGGAGTTGCATGGACTTTCTGAATCCGGAGGAATCTGGAGAACATGGGCGTAGCCTGAGAAGAGGAGGAAGACCTGGAACACTTGTGTCCACGCAGACGTTTGGTTCTGTTGTCGGGGATGAATACCTGGAGGATGAGTGGCCGGCGTCTCCGCTCACGCCTGTGCCCTTGATCAGGGTCCCTTGGGGCAGGGCTTTTAGGTTGTAAACATGTCCTCCCCACCAGGACTGCAGCCTGGAGGCTGGGGCTGTGGGGGAGGGGAAGGAAGGGTGGACTATCATATGCAGTAAATCCCCTTTCTGATGTTCCACCAAGAGGTAACAAGTTGCCCCACATTGGCCAGTGGAACCATGGGGACATTGGGGGAGGTTGAGGCTTGGTATCTCCTACATTTTAGGTGGGCGCTAGGCCGGACGTATCCACTGGGCCGTTGGGGCTCTGACTGTAATGACCTGTCATCTGGTCGCCTGCTGACTGGTCACCTGTCACCCTGGTCATCAACGCAGAGGGACGGTGTGGGCCAAAGAAGTGTTGACAGGGGAGTGTCGACAGGGCCTGGTGACAGGCTGGCAGTCGACAGCCATCTACTGCTCTGACGGCGGGTGTGGAGGTGGGCGACTAGGGGTGTCTGGACTGCAGTGGCTGCCCCAGTCATCTGCTTGTCTGCCCTCCCGGTCCTTCCGTTGTTGGAAGGCCTGTCATCCGAGACTGCCGGAGTAACAGCCCTAGCCACCGACTGGTCTCGGGATGGGCGTTCCCTGGAACGGGAGCACTCCTGGCATCTTTGCTTGTCCTCCGAAGTGGAAGGAGAGCTAGAAGAGTGAGAAGCTGTTGCAGCCTTAGCGGCAGAAGAGCCTGCTTTAGGCTCGGGCTGCTGGAAGGGCCTAAGGCCAAGGGAGGGACCAGAAGGTCCATGGCCTGAAGAGCTGCCGCCTCCAGAAACAGTAATGGCGGGAGCCTTCATCAATGGCAGGCCTGAGGAAGAGAGAGGCCTGATGGAGGGGCCGATTCTGCTCTCTTGCTGGAGTGGGAAGAAGACTCCCCATGATGGGATTTCAACCTACTGTGCTCCCGGTGATGGTGCTTCCCTCAGAGTGTTTCTCCTTATGGGAAGAAGGCGACCTGGAGGATGAAGAGCCGTCCTTCGCAGGATGTTGGAAGGCTGCCAGCTGCTGCTCCATGAGGTAGGTCTGGAGTTTTTCGGTGACTGATGTGTATGTTGAATGAAGTTGGCACAGTCCAGGCAGGCATCCACATTGTGGCTAGGCCCCAGGCAGAAGAGGCACTACGGTGATGGTCTTTCGCCCGAAATTTGCTGCCAGCACTAACGCAAGACTTCCGTTGCTTCAATGGAGTAGATGGAGAAGATGTAAAACGGATGAAAAACACGAAAAGTTTGAAGAAAAAACTATACTGCTAGGCCGAAGCTAAGATGGTGGTCAACAAAGCAATGAGGAATCAGAGGGGCCGAAGCATACTGGTTGATGGCGGGGAAAAAAAACTGAGGTGGGGCTGGAGACCACCCCCTTTATGCGGAGGCTGATGTTGGTGGGCGGACCGACATAAGGGGTGGTCCCCAGCTGGGTACTGCTGGCTAGAAGTTTGCCATGGAGTCCTAATGCCTGGTGGCCTAGTCCTCATGATGTAACCTGCTGCAGGGGCTCTTACTCGAAGTAAGATCTCTGGATACATGTATACAGAGATTCCACTCACCTAGAGACCAGCTGTACTTCATCTAGTAGCATATAAACAATGTCCCTTTTTCAAACACTGGAGAACACATCTTAAGAGCTCTTGCTCCTGCTTGCTGATTCACCATCCACCTCTAAGTCAATCTATAACCTTCACCAGTCTAAGAAGCAGTTCTTCAGTTAACTCCACAACCCTCAGCAACAATTCATCTTGTAGTCCCAAGGCATCTGACTCTGTCGTTTCAAGCATCCCAACCAAGCTCTGATTCAATGCCTGAATTTGATTTTCCAGATGTCTGACCAGGTGTTTTATCCGTGTCTTAAGCAACGCATTTTCTTTAAATTAGTTTGTATGTCACCTTGAAACCTAGATGGTACACTCAGCCTTCATGAAATCAACAGTAGCTTTCGACTTTTTTCACCTGGTCTTTACAAAGACTTAATTTGATGTGCATTAGCAAAAAGATGCTTAAAGTTGCTGCACAGTATTTTGCAGTGCCACCAAGTAATTCCCTCACCACATCACGGAGCTTGATCTGCTCGATTTCAATGCTGCTGCTGGTGGAGACTTTCTGTTAATCGTTCAATGGCTATCCTTTCAGTCTGCCCATCTTATGGTATCAAAGCAGAGAAATTAACAGAGCACTCAATAATATGAACTTGGGAGAAATCCCCCCCTCCCCAAAATAACAGAAGGGTTTAGAAACAAAGTGCAGAACTTCCTCTGAAGTACAGTTTCCTACTACGAGGCATGCACCACCCCTGGATTTTAACCTTCTATTCCTTCATTTTGTACCTTTAAATGCACTGCAAGCACTCCTTTAATTGCGTTGCAAACATTTCACACTCCCCTCAAGTAACTCTTAATCTTCTATAAGGAGCAGTAAAGAAAAAGGATTTCACCAATCTCTTTTTTTTTTCCCCACATAGCTTTTTACCTGTCGGGGTTCCGAAGCAGGCAAACTGTGGTCCTCCTTCAGAGGATCTCAATCCACTCTGTTCTCAGGGCTTCACTGGGCCTCCCCAGTGCCCCATTATCCTGGGACCCCAAAATACGGGTGCACATGCGCTCTGTGGTTCCAGTGACAGCCCTTACTCCCACCTGGCCTAATGCCTGGCTCCTTCGGCTTGGCACTGCCACCTAGCTTCCACCTGATGGCAGCCAATGGCCAGAGAAGCCCACGTCCCACCCTGGGAGAGGAGAGCTGCCTTGCAGTCACTCAATCCAGATCCCCACGGGCAGCAGGCACATTCCTGAACCTGGGTGGCCAGCATGGGAGGAGGTAAGGCATCTGGTGTCTCAGCACTCCATACCACTGGGCTGGCTGATGTCACCAATCTTAGCACAGGATGTTTCTTACCAATTTTGTAACATTCACTAGAACATACAAACAAGCAATGGCGTACTGAATACACCAAGAATGGAAACTGATTTCCCAGTTTATTGCTTCTCAGACCACTTGGGAACTCACAGCAGCAGGTTGGTTGGACAGAACTCTGGGTTTATATTCTGTTTTTAACTGAAATATTGGAATAGTTTGTAAGTGAAATTAGCTCTATGTGGTAAAAATTATTACCCTGAATTAGAACTGTTACTTGGGCTGTGATATTGTAACTTTTTGAGGTTTGGGGACAGTTGTTTGTCAGGGTTAATTAGAGGGAAATTTAAATGTGTTGTTTGCCTGGTGTTTGGGGAAGGGACATTAGCTGCAATTACCTTGTCTTTAAACAGGAATTACCCTGGCCTCCATTGTTCACTTGGGAACTCACAGCAGCAAGTTAGGTTGGACAGAGCTCTGGGTTTTATATTCTTTTTAACTGAAATATTGGAATAGTTTGTAAGTGAAATTAGCTCTATGTGGTAAAATTATTATCTGAATTAGAACTGTTACTTGGGCTGTGATATTGTAACTTTTTGAGGTTTGGGGACAGTTGTTTGTCAGGGTTAATTAGAGGGAAATTTAAATGTGTTGTTTGCCTGGTGTTTGGGGAAGGGACATTAGCTGCAATTACCTTGTCTTTAAACAGGAATTACCCTGGCCTCCATTGTTCACTTGGGAACTCACAGCAGCAGGTTGGTTGGACAGAGCTCTGGGTTTATATTCTGTTTTTAACTGAAATATTGGAATAGTTTGTAAGTGAAATTAGCTCTATGTGGTAAAAATTATTACCCTGAATTAGAACTGTTACTTGGGCTGTGATATTGTAACTTTTTGAGGTTTGGGGACAGTTGTTTGTCAGGGTTAATTAGAGGGAAATTTAAATGTGTTGTTTGCCTGGTGTTTGGGGGAAGGGACATTAGCTGCAATTACCTTGTCTTTAAACAGGAATTACCCTGGCCTCCATTGTTCACTTGGGAACTCACAGCAGCAGGTTGGTTGGACAGAGGTCTGGGTTTATATTCTGTTTTAACTGAAATATTGGAATAGTTTGTAAGTGAAATTAGCTCTATGTGGTAAAAATTATTACCTTGAATTAGAACTGTTACTTGGGCTGTGATATTGTAACTTTTTGAGGTTTGGGACAGTTGTTTGTCAGGGTTAATTAGAGGGAAATTTAAATGTGTTGTTTGCCTGGTGTTTGGGGAAGGGACATTAGCTGCAATTACCTTGTCTTTAAACAGGAATTACCCTGGCCTCCATTGTTCACTTGGGAACTCACAGCAGCAGGTTGGTTGGACAGAGCTCTGGGTTTATATTCTGTTTTTAACTGAAATATTGGAATAGTTTGTAAGTGAAATTAGCTCTATGTGGTAAAAATTATTACCCTGAATTAGAACTGTTACTTGGGCTGTGATATTGTAACTTTTGAGGTTTGGGGACAGTTGTTTGTCAGGGTTAATTAGAGGGAAATTTAAATGTGTTGTTTGCCTGGTGTTTGGGGGAAGGGACATTAGCTGCAATTACCTTGTCTTTAAACAGAATTACCCTGGCCTCCATTGTTCACTTGGGAACTCACAGCAGCAGGTTGGTTGGACAGAGCTCTGGGTTTATATTCTGTTTTTAACTGAAATATTGGAATAGTTTGTAAGTGAAATTAGCTCTATGTGGTAAAAATTATTACCCTGAATTAGAACTGTTACTTGGGCTGTGATATTGTAACTTTTTGAGGTTTGGGGACAGTTGTTTGTCAGGGTTAATTAGAGGAAATTTAAATGTGTTGTTTGCCTGGTGTTGGTAAAGCCTCCACCCACCCTGTTTGTAGGCTTTCTTAAATACTGAAAACCACTGGGGTTGGGATTGAAAGGCTGAGTATTTCTGTTTTAGGACTGAAATTTGAAGCAACAGCAGCTGGTGGGCCTGTGACATCATACGGTACCTGATGTCTGCTTACACACACTCTTAGTGGGACCGAACACACACTGGACTGTATGTGTTTGTGAGACTTTGGAACTTTATTGGTGGGGTTGAAATTGGGTTTGTAAATAACTACAGTCAGTATAGAGAGAAACTGTATTCCAGGGAAAGGGACTGAAAAGGGGTGTGCCATTATAAACAGAGGGGATAAACAGGGTGGCCATATTCCACCATGGCAGGCATCTTTGGAAGGGTTGTAGGCTGTACAGGCTGTGGGATGGCAATAATTCTAAATTGGGCCTGGAGAGGAGGCTGCCCACTCTGTGAACAGTTATCTTGTATCAGGAGTGAGGTATATTGGTTAAGGAGTAAGCTGGGGAGCTGGGGGTGTCAAGGATAAGGGTGTGGATATGGGCAGCAGAAGGGTGGGGCTGAGGGAGGCTGGGGCAACGCTCTGAAATTACAGGACGTTATGTTACAGCAAGCAGGAGGGATATTAGGGACAGAGGACCCTTAGATAGGGAAGTTGATGCTAAGGGAAAGTGTACGGGTGAACATTCTGAATACAAAGACAGTGGAGGGGAGAGAGTCAGGAGGGCTGTTGTCGGAAGCCTAAAGCAGCAGACTATGGGAAGGAGCTCCTAAGGTGAACAGAGCAAGAGGGAAGAAGAGGGCAGTTTAGAGGTGCAGTCAGGGAATCTCGGTTACTTGATGGAGGCTGACATAGAGTGTCGCAATAAATTTGAGCTACTAAGCAATCTAGAGGGGAGGAAGGGTTGGTGGAAATGAGAAACTTACAGAGGCCGGGGAGGAGTCTGATACCCACAGGGCATCACAGACCGGCAATGGAAAGGATAGAAATAGTCCCAGAGGGAGAAGGAAACATATATGTTAAGCAAATGGGGAGATGCAACATATTCCAGACATGAGAGAGAGAGCATGATTGGAGAGAAACTGGGAGACAAGGAGGTGGGAGAGGCCCCCTTTCAGCGAGGGTCAGTACAGAGATGGGCCCTAGCTAAGGGACCCACAGAGAGCCTCTGAAGGCAGGGGTACTATTACAAGGGGAGGATGGCGGTGTGGGGAAGGAGAAACCATCAGGGCCAGGATAAATGGTTCAGATAAGAGAGGGTTAAAGGGACACCTATTCAGAGGAGTTTGAGTTAAGTGGGCAAAATAGCAAGGGAGGCAGAAAGGAGGGTGACAGGGGTCTCTAGTAAGGCAGGAAGACTCCCAGAAATTGAGATCATGAATAAAGGGGAAGGGGGCTGAGAGGGCATAGTGGAGGTAACCATAAGGATGATGGCGGTGTTAAGGTTCTGTTGTTGGAGACTCGATGATTAGGGGTATCCAGTGGGAGGGACAGGGGTGGATGCCATAGCCAGGTGAAGGTAGTGTGTATCCCTGGGCTGACACTGCACAGAGCAAAGTTCATGGTGTATGAAATGGTTAGGGATTGTGGAGGAAACCGGTTTCCTGGTGCATTTGGGAACTAATGATCTAGAGGAAATAGCATTTGGAAATCCAAGCAAGGTTCAAGAACTTGCCAGAGTCTGTCGGGATAATGGATGCAACATTTCCTTTTGGAGATATTGCCAGTACCAAAGGCCTCAGTGGAGAAAAAATGAAGCTCACAGAGGTTAATGACTGGCTCAGGAAGTGGGGTGAAGAGAGTGGGTTGGGGGTGTTAGGGAACTGGAATGGAGTTTGGGAGGATAAGGGACTATATGCCAAGGACAGGTTTCATCTTGCCCCATTAGGGAAGGAAGTCCTTAAACAGGGGATGGCTGACTACATACAAGAAAGGTGGGGTTTAAACTTGTGAGGGGGAAGGGATAAGGGAGGGGCTGACCAGAAGCCCTCTCCTCCAGATGAGGGGAGTAGCCTTCACGCCCAAGGGGGGAAGGGGTAAACAGACTGGGGATGGAGGTTTCAGGAGGAGCAGAGGGAGGATGGAAGTATAAGGAATCTGGGTGGGGTTCGACAAAGAGAATCAGGGATAAGGGGTGGGGGTTGGTGTTAGTAAATGCCAGGAGCTTGGGAAACAAGTTGCCAGAGTTCCAGGCCATGCTTTTCGAGGGGGGGTGGATGTGGCGGCGGTCACGGAAACGTGGGCCAACAAAAACCATGACTGGGACCTAAACGTACGGGGGTACACTATGCTCAGGAAGGATAGAAAGGAGGGCAGAGGGGGTGGAGTGGCTATGTTCATTAGAGATGACATAGAAATTGCTAGGGTAGAAGAGGCAGAGGAAAGGGGTGGGACAGGTACAGGGAAGGGTTCAGGAAGCAAAATCCAATGCAGCAAGAATATTTGGAACTGGGAAGGAGAAGCCAGAGAAGTAGGGGACAGCAAGGTCAGCACCAGGGTGGGGGCTGACCAACGAGCAGACATGAAAGACCATTAGGCCTATTCTGCTGGCATTTTAGTATGTTAGTATGTTAGTATGAAGCGTGGAGGCCTTATGGGTCACTTCACGATCCTCAGCAGGAAATAAGGTCAAGCTGGGTGTAGCTATAGGCCCCCGGGATGAGTGAGGTTCTAGAGGATGGTTTGCTGGACAACATCATTGCCCAGTGTGGACCAAAAGGGAAGGAGTGGTGTTGATGGGAGACCTTAATATGCCAGGTACAAACTGGGGAACCATCTCCTCTAAGGTGGCCAAGGAGCAGAGGCTGCTGGATGGCTTCCAGGATGTTTTCTTAACATAGCATGTGATGGAGCCCACAAGGGAGGGCATGTCCTGGATGTGGTTCTGGCAGATGGGGATCTGGTAAGGGACATGGTTGTACAAGACCCCTGACTGGGAGGCGACCACAATACTGTCTGGTTTCAATAAGCATGGGGGATGGGGGTGAGATCTAGGACACTGGCAGTGGACTTCAGGGGGCAGACTTCATGGGCATGGGAAATATTCTCAAGGATCACTTGATGGGATTACCTCAATGACAAGTGTGGAAAGGAGATGGGAGGTCATAAAACAGGGGACTTCATGGGGCAGTCAGGATCTGCACTAAGTTGAAGCGTAAGGAGCAAGGTCACATAAACCATGCTGGTGGTCCAGTGAGGTACAGGTAGCAGTCAGAGAAAGAAGGCGGCCTACAAAATATAAAACAACAAGAGGGATAGGGATAAGGAAATGTACTAGCTTGTATCTAGAAAAGTCACCCGTATGGTGAGGGGCAAAGTCCAGTAAAGAGCAGCGGCTGGCACAGGGGATACATGGAGGGGAAAAGGGGTTCTTCCGGTACATTGGGGAGCGGAGAAAAACTAAGGGCCATCTCAGCAGATTGAGATCAGAAGGAGGGTGGGTGGAAGAGGTGAGGGACCAGGCAGAGGTATTTAACAAGTACTTTGCCTCTGTGTTCACTAGGGAGGGGGATGGGATATCTACAAAACAAGGCACGAAGGGGATAGAAACATCAGTAAGTGGGGTCAGGGGAGCAACAAAAATGGAGCAAGAGGGAGAGAGAGGTACCCCAGGGGTGTCACATTTGGGTAAAGATAAAAAGGCCAGTAAGGTGGAGGGGACGGATGATGCTATCTCTGCCAAAAGGTGTGGTTAGCCCTCAAGGCCCTAAAGAAAGACAAATCTCCTGGGCCGGACGGCATTCATCCGAGAGTACTATGGAATTGGCGGACATACTGGCTGCACCTGGCGGAGCTTTTCCAGGTCACTTGAGACAGGAGGTACCTAGGGATTGGCGAGAGGCACATGTGGTACCAATCCATAAAGGGGGGTCGAGGGAAGTACCAGGTAACTATAGACCCATCAGTTTGACCTCGGTGGTGGGAAAATTAATGGAGAGTATACTAAAGGAACGATTGGGGGTGTACTTGGAGGAGGTGGGAGGTCTGGATAGTCGGCAACATGGGTTTGTGCCAGGTAGATCATGTCAAACCAACCTTGTGGAGTTCTATGAATGGGTAACATCAGAACTGGACAGGGTAAGCCTGTGGATGTATTATTCTTGGACTTCAGCAAGGCGTTTGACTCTGTCCACAATGGTCTGGTGGAGAAACTGATGGGGTTAGGAGTAGGCCCTTTGATGGTCAGATGGATTGAAAACTGGCTAGCTGGACGCACTCAGAGAGTAGTGGTCTGTGGGGAGCTCTCGAACCCTAGAGAGGTTGGTAGTGGGGCACCGCAGGGCTCGGTCCTGGGTCCGATCCTGTTTAATGCATACATATCGGACATCAGGGAGGGTATAGGGTGTGAAATGAGTCTCTTCGCGGATGACTCCAAGATGGGAGCAGCAGTTGAGGGAGAAGAGGGGAGGTTGGCCCTGCAAGGGGACCTGGACACCATGGAAAGCTGGGCTCACACATGGAAATTAAATTTCAATATCACCAAGTGCAAGGTGTTGCATCTTGGTCGGGGAAACCCTAAACACAGGTACACCCTGGGAGGGGAGGCGCTCGAGGCCTCAATAGGGGAAAAAGACCTAGGGTTCATGGTGGATGCATGTATGAATAACTCTGAGCAGTGCAGAAGAGCGGCTAGCAAGGCAAACAGGATGTTGGGATGCATCGTAAGGGAGATCACCTCTAGGAGCAAGGAAGTGATTCTGCCGCTGTACAATGGACTGGTTAGACCACACCTTGAGTACTGTGTACAGTACTGGAGACCACACTTAAAGAGGGACATACAGCTCCTAGAGAGGGTACAGAGGAGGGCAACAAAGATGATCACGAGGGCTAGGGGATTTGACGTATGAGGACAGACTTAAGGAGCTCTGCCTGTTTTCACTGGAGGAGAGGAGAGACAGGGGACATGATTGAGGTCTTCAAGTACCTCAAGGAATAAATAGGGTAAACATGGAGGGGATCTTTAGACTAAAGCAGGGAGGCATCACCAGAGGGCATGGTTTGAAGTTGGAAGGGTAAGGGGGGAGAAGAGGAGGAGGAGGTTTTTCACTGAGCGGGTGGTGGACCCTTGGAATGCACTGCCCGGTGAGCTAGTTCAGAGATCCACAGTGGAGGGCTTCAAGAGAGGATGGGACAGACACAGAAAGTGGATGTATCAGATGATGTCCTGTCCCAGGGGGGTGGGGATGGATGATACGGGTTTCTGGAGCACAAGGGATGGGAGGGTCTCGGCACCCAACTAAGGATCTAAAGTTCGAGCAGACTCGATAGACCGTAAGGCCTAATCTGCTGGGCAAATAGTATGTTAGATAGCTGTCTACTAAAATCAGAAAATAATCAAGCTAGAGACTGCAAGGTACCCTCGCAAATAAGCATCTCGACTGCCTGCCTCTTTATCTTAGGCAGAGCATTTAAATTATTCAGTTATCAATAAGAAACATATTATTTGGTCCATCTGACAGTTCAGCAGTAGTCCTATGTGTTCCCATGAGGGTGAACTGGTTCATAATAGATTCTCGCTTCCCGTGACTAGGCAGTCTGTAGCTGGGGATACTACCATTGATGGTGCTTCTTGGGCCATTGGGGAGTGCATCAACTTGGCCATGTCTGCAGCAACCCCTGTGGTGAACCCAGGAGGAGTCTTGAAGCTTGCATAAGTCATCTCCTAACACACAGGTGATGCAAATGCTTCAGCATGCCGTGGTACCAGAGGGAAAAGGGAGGTGAAGAAAGGATGCAGCATTCATCTTTCAGCATGCTGGGCTACATAAACCATCCCCGGCTGGCAGGATACGAACATACGAAATTGCCAGCAGATACAGACCATACGGTCTATCTAGTCTGCTCGAGTGTGCAGCACTTCAGCCCATTAGACTGCAGCTGCCCCCCTCCCATTAACTCTTCCCTCCCCTAACTTCCCCCCAGTATGTACTTTCCCCTTGAACTTGTCCTACCCTCTCTTGAAGCACCCCAGTCTGCACTGATACGAGTTGCTCAAGCAGTGCAATCCACCCTGTTACCACTCCTTCAGTGAGGTAGTGCCTCCTACTTTCCCTCCTGAATCTGCCCCCCTTTAACTTCAGGGAGTACCCTCTGGTATCTTCCGCTCTGGAGAGTGAACCCACCCTGGAATCCTATTCTGTTCATCCCCTTCAGGTACCTGATCATGTCCCCCCCTCTCTTCTATCCTCCAGGGTATACATGTTTTGCTCTTTTAGTCTTTCCTCATAAGTTCTATTCCCCAACCCTTGGGTCATCTTTGTTGCGCTTCGCTGCACTGCCTCCAGTCGTTGATATCCCTTTTCGAAATGCAGGCACCAGAGAACTGCACAGTACTCCAAGTGCGGCCTCACCAGGGACCGGTATAGGGGCAATATGACTTTGCTACATCTGGATGTAATCCCCCTTGCTATGCACCCTAGCATCCTGTTATCCTTAGCCGCTGCCTTCCTACACTGGGCCGAGTGGTTTAATTCCCCGGTCACCAGCACCCCCAGATCCTTCTCCTCGTTGGATGTGGACAGTTTGATTCCATCCATCCAGTAGCTGTATCCTGGGTTTTTGGCTCCAAAATGCATCACCATGCACTTCTTGGAGCTGAACCCAAGCTGCCAGGTGTGCGACCACTCTGTCATTGGCAAACAGGCTGATCTTATCCTTGATCCCAACCGCTATGTCTGCGATGAAAATGTTAAACAGGACTGGTCCCAGTACTGATCCCTGTGGGACACCACTTGTCACTGCCCTGGGTTCCGATGCTTCTCCCCCCACAACTACCCTCTGCTGCCTGTCCCTCAGCCAGTTTTCTACCCATCAGGCTAGCTTCCACCCTATACCAGGACTCCTCAACTTGCAGGACAACCTTCCACATGGCACTGAATCGAAGGCCTTGCTGAAATCCAGGTAGACTACATCTACTGCATGGACCTCGTCCAGTGCCCTCGTGACCCAGTCAAAAAAAAAAAAAAATCAACCAGATTTGTCTGATAGGCTCTGCCAGCGACAAACCCGCGCTGTCTGTCATCTTGCAGATCATTATCCACAAGAAACTGCACCAGCCTTTCTTTGAGGATAGATTCCATCAGTTTCCCCACAATTGCAGTGAGGCTCACTGGCCTGTAGTTCCCTGGTTCGTCCTTGGCCCACTTTTGTGGAAAGGTACCATGTGTGCCTCCCTCCAATCTCTGGGCACACATCCCGTATTTAGCGAGGTGTTGAACAGATCCACCAGTGGCTCTGCCAGGACCTCTGCCAGCTCCCTCAGCGCCCTAGAATGTACCCTGCCTGGCCCAGGTGCCTTGTCTACCCTCAGGGACCTAAGGCCCTCCAGCACCCTTTCCACCGTGATGACAGTCTGTGGTTGTCTCACCCCCCATGCCTGCGCCCCCTTTCCCTGCAGGAATGGGCCCATCCCTCTCCCTTGTGAACACTGAACAGAAGTACTCATTAAGTACTTCTGCCTTCTCGGCCCCCTTGTCTACCCACCCACTCCCTTTCCTGATCCCAACTATTTGATCCTTGCACTTCCTCTTTTCCGATATACCTGAAGAAATTTTTTCCCCCCTTCCTTAATCCTCTGTGCTAATTTCCTTTCCCTGGTCGCCTTTGCAGTCCTGATCGCTATGCTCACTCTCCTGGATTTCCTTACACCCCTGCTTTTCACACCATTGATGGGACCCTGGGCGCCTCCACCTCTTTCAGATACCTCCGGGGTCTGGCTTGACCAGCACCTTGACTTTTCTGCTCATATTGGGCGATCCACAAAAGCTGCACCCCAAGCTGGGCGCCTTTTATCGGAACTGTGGATGCATCCCTGCCAACCTGCAAAGCAACTGTACAGAAAATTATCCTCCCTATTTTGACTATGGTGACAGATAGTCAGCTGCTCCAAAGTCTCCTTAGTCAGACTTGGATCCTTCTTCCATTCTTTCTGTCACTTTGCCCTTGACTGTCCTCCCACAACCCACTGCTGTGACCTCTACAGGTCCCTAGACCTACCCTCACTCCAGGATCGGAGACAGATGCACTGTGCTAGGTTAACAGCAAAATTTTGGGCCCAGTCCCTTCCCCCTTACCTCGCAGCTGCCCTTATGGCCCAACCTCCATCTGTGTACTCTCTCCAGAACACTGACTCTCGGCTTCTATCTGTCCCACATATATCCTCCTCTAAAGGACAAACTGCTTACAAGTACCGTACACCTAAATTATGGAACTCCCTGCCAGTAGATATTAAGCTCTCTGCCAACACTCATCAGCTCAACTCTCTCCTCAAGATGCATTTCTCCTCCTCTGCTCATGCTCCTAGCTCCAAAGGGAGCCATATCCCACTTCTCCTGACTAAGATAGTGTTATGTATGTGGTTACATTTCCTATGTTGTACTTAGCCACTAATGCAATTCTAAGACATTCTATGTACAGTGCATTTCGGTTGTGCACTTCCAGTTGTGTGCACAAAATCAACTGGTCCCGATTTGTTCACTATAATTCTCTGTTAAATAATCTGTTTGTGTGCACAAGCAATTTCGGTTGTGCGCACGAATTTAGCTGATCAAATGCTGCTGAGAGGTGTGAAATGAGGCAATTAACGCATGATTTCCTTAGCGCTCCGTTCACTTATGCTGTCCCAAATAACAAACCCTCAACTGTCACATCATTAATTGCTTCCGGTTACATCTAACACCTCACAGCATGTTTATAACTAACTCCTACCCGATACCAGTCCATTCAATCAGCATGGACAAACTGAAATGTATGTTCTGAGCCTTGAAGCAAAAATAAAATTGCTGGATCAGGCTCTTGTCCCAGGAATTACATGGAAGCAGCTTGCAGCAGACTTTGGTGTTGATGTGTCACATGTGGGGAGAATTTTAAACAAAAGAGGATATTCTACAGGAATGGAGTGTGGGAGTAAATAAAGATAGAAAGCGCAAGCGGGAAGGAAAGGATGTCCGCGTTGAAGATGCGCTTTTGCGGTGGTTCACTGCAGCTCGCGATCGTAGTGTTCCTCTCTCCGGGCACATTCTGCTTCAGAAGGCGAAGTCTTTGGCAACAGAGCTGGACATTAATTTTGACCCAACTGCAGGCTGGCTATCCCTGTGGAAAGCACGAAATGCCATCGGGTATAAAAGGGTTCATAGTGAGCGAGCAGAAAGTGATTTTGATGCATCTGACCGCTGGATAAGAGATGTCCTGCCTTCAATCACGAATGCTTTCTCTTTAAAGGACACATTCAATGCTGATGAGAGAGTTTAATTTTTTTAGAGCTACACCAGATGGGACCTCAGTTTTAAAAGGACAATGTTCGGTTTTAAAAGCGAAAGAAAGAGTGTCAGTTCTTGTCTGTGCAAACAGTGATGGAACAGAAAAGATGCCATTGCTGATTATTAGCAAATCAAAAAAACAAAACAGGTGCTTCAAAGGGGTTAACATGGAAGCGTTACCTGTTCGGTATGCTGCTAACAGCAATGCCTGGATGACCTCGGACCTTTTCCACGGATGGCTGCAAGACACTGATTAAAAAAAATGAGGCGGCAGCCCCACAAAATTGCCATGCTTGTTGACAACTGCCCTGCACACAAGCAAATAAACTTACGGAATGTCCAGGCTTTTTTTCTTCCCCCGAACTGTACCTCCCTCATACAACCAATGGACCAGGCGTTATAAAGAACCTGAAGCAGCACTACCGGCCGGATAGTAGTAAAATCCTACTGGGTATGGAATTGCATGATGATTTTAATTTTAATGCAGTGGCCAGTCGATTTCACTGTTAGATGCCATACATCTGCTTCATGCTGCCTGGGGGGACGTAATGCCAGAAACAATAAAAAACTGTTTCTGTAAAGCAGGGATTACACAGTGCTCCGAAGAAGCAGAGGACGACAATCCAGTTCATTTAGAAGTTGTACAACCACCAGACTTCGAAGAATTTGTCACGGTGGACAGCGAGGAGCCCACGAGTGGTGAGCTGACAGACAAGGACATCTGTGCTACAGTGCTCTGGTCAGGTACGGCTACAGAGAGGACGACGACGATGAGCCAGAGGTACTGCTGCCTTCAACCGCTGAAGTTTGGACTATAATGTGAAAAATAAGGCACTCTGTGGACACAAGGGAGCAAACAAACTTTGATTGGTACTGCACTTCTGGAAAAAAAAAGTTTGAGTCTCTAAGCAAGCGAACTGCAAAACAAGCACAAATAACAGACTTCTACAGCTTACCGGGACTGAGTGGTGATGTACTCTATGAAATGTAATGCTTTTACATCTTAAATGCTCTTAATGAGTTTTATGCTTTTAACATTTTAAATAATGCTATTATTTTATCCTACTGTTATTTTGATCTTAATATGGTACCATAAAGTTAATAAAATTGTTTTTCATGCAACGCTTCAGCATGGTGCTTATTTGTTTGATTTTTCTTGATTTTCGGTTTAGTGCATTTTTTGACTGTGTGCACAAATTCGGGTGGTCCCAAGGTTGTGCACACAAGCGGAATGCACTGTATTATAAATTTATCTGCCTATGGATCTGTTGCTTATGCTTCCACTTGCTGCACATATGTCACTGTACCTAGTGTGCCCTCAATATTGTAACCATGTATAACTTGTGTTATTTTATTGCTTGCTGTCCAATCCCCCCCACCCTCAGGATGCATCTGGAATCGAGCATTGTACCACTCAGTATGCCTTCCTGGTAAAACTTTTAAATAAATAAATAAATAAAACAGTTCTCCCTTTCCTGTGCCCTGTTGGTTCTCTTGTAGGTTCAGAAGGCCCTTCTCTTATCCCTCACCTTCTCCGTTACCTCTCTGGTCATCTGGCTTGGATGCTTGGTCCTTGATTTCTTTTGCCGACTCTTGACACAAGCTTTAGTGGATTCAATCAGCCCTAGTTTTATGATCACCCATTTCTGCTCTGTGTCCATGTCAGGGTGGATGTCACCTATGTGTGTTCTCATTAATTGCCCCGTCCTGCCAAAGTCTGACTTTCTGAAGTCCAGGACCTTTGTTTTTGTATTGTGGGTCTCTCTACCCAAATTGCTAGAGAACCACACTGTGTGGTGATCGCTACCAGCCAGTGGTTCCTCCACCCTTACATCTGTGACCTGTTCACCATCCTCTAGCACCAGGTCTAGAATATTTCCTTCCCTTGTTGGCACTGTCACCCTTTGGGTCAGGAAGCCATCCTGGATTGCTTCCAGGAGGATCTGCTCCCTGGCGCATGTGGTGGCTTGGATGCTCCAATCCACCCCTGGTAAACTGAAGTCTCCCACCATCACAGTGCTCCTGCTGCCATAGAGTCTCCTTAGTTGCTCCCCTAGCTCCCTATCCACATCCTCTTTCTGGGTTGGGGGCCTATAAACAACCCCCAATCAGACCCTAGCCCCTTTGGGGCATGGAGTTTATCAAATGACTTCTGACCTGTCTTCGTCCCCTCCTCCTGAGCATCCAATCCCTTCCCTTGTGTGGCTACTATCCCCTTACCTTTTCTCTGTCCCTCCTGAATAATTTAAATCCTGGGATGGTCAAGTCCTAGTCATGGTTTTGGGTTGCCCATGTCTCAGTGATAGCTGCTCTGCCATCTTATTCCCCAGGCTCCTAGCATTTAGTTAGCCCATCCAGACTCTCTCCCAGCTGCCCCTTACTCTCCTGTCCCCCACGTCCTAGACAAAGTAGGCCCCTCGTTGCTATGGGGAGGTCCTCTGGACCTCCTCTCCTGATTCACTCCACCTCCCCATCCCCCATAGCAAGTTTAATTATACTTTGTGGTGATAAATTCCTCAGTCTCTGCTTTAACACCCAAACCCTCCTTACTTAGATGTAGCCTGTCCCTGCATATAGATCTGGGTCTCCCATGTGTTGCCCCACCTCCCATCCAGCCATACCCCATGGACTCACCATTCTCTCAGCCACTTGCTGAAGTCCATGATTCTGCTTTTTCTGTCTGTACTTGCCCTTTGCACTGGCTGAACTACTGAGAATGCCACTCGCTTCCCTCTCTCTGCATAGCTTCCCATTTCTCTGAAGCTGTCCTGAACCTCCTCTATCTGCCTTCCTCCAGATCATTTGTTCCCAGGTTAACAATGATGTGGTTCCCCCACCTTCTGTACCGCTCTACCAATGTGCTGCACCCTACCTGCTGTCCATGTATCAGGCACACTCTACCCAGATGCTGCTTTTCCTGGCCCCTTCCCCCATCTGACCCCCTTAACTATGGAATCCCCAAAATTATGACTGACCGTTTATGTGCTCCCTCTCTTTTCAGGCACTTTTCCTTCCCCATCCCCCAGTTATTCCCCCCTTCTGCCTCCTCCATTCTGTGTCCTGACTTCTCCCCTTGCCAACTATGGCTGGTGCACCCTTCACTTACTAGACCATTCCCTTCTGCCCCCTTACCTTCCCACATGCAGTTTTCTCTGCCATCCTCCCCACTATGGTTTCCTGTGTTTTCCTCACGTAGCCTGTGCCCCTCCCAAAGGTTCCTTCCTCGGCCTTGTTCCATCCTTATCCTTGCTGCCTCCTGCTTCTTGCCTCACTGCACCTCCCTGCTCCATTGTCCCCGATTTTGCTTCCTTACCTCCTTTCTGCTGCCCCTTGTCTCTAGGGCTATAGGTTGCGCCTGCCACTTCTGTGATGCATCTTCTCTCCCTTGTAGGTGACCCCCCTTTAACCTTCTCAGTGATTACACTACCTTCCCCCTCCTGCTTCTCCCAGTTAGCCATACCATTGACCCGATTTGCTCTGGCGATCCCCTTTCCCTGAGGCTTATGACCTTGCACTGGCCCTGCTGTAGTCTTGTCTCCTCGACTACTCCAACCCGTCTCCATGTCTTGCATGTCAGGCATGCACTCTACCCAGATGCTGCTTTTCCTGGCCCCCCTTCCCCCCATCTGACCCCCAGGACTGCACAGGATTTTGCAGCCCACCTCCTGATTCCTCTGGAATTACCTTGTGCTGACCTGCTGGTGGCTGTATTGTGTGTCCAAACAGGTTCCCCTTACAACTCCAATCTTCCTTACCTCGGCCTCTCCATGCCTGCAGATCCCTCCTCAGCCACACAATTTCTTCCCTCATTTGCCCCATCTGACAGCACACCAAGCATCCCCCCACCCTCCATGCCACTGCCAGGAACATGGCTGCTCCGCATCCTTGGCAACAAACTACCCTCCTTAGCCCTTGCTGGCCGCCAATCCCCTTCCCATTGATTGGACCCTCTCCTGCCCCGACCTTTCCCCACGCTGGCCTCCTCTCATCTACATTGGTCATGTTTGCTCTTGTCATCCCTGTACTTCCCTAACTATTCCCCTTCAGCCTTCCGCCCCTATGTCCTGCCTGCTCCCCTTCCCAGTTGAACACTACTAGTACCTAATATTGCCTAGCTGAAGGCCCCCCCACCTATCACACCACTCAGCAATTCATTGTGGATGCTGTACTCCTATTTGAGACCGACCTATGCTCTTCCCTGCCCCGTGATTGCACTATTGGATAGGAACTACATGAGCTGTATATGAAGTCCCTTCCTCCATTCGCAGGGCAGGTGTTCCTCTATAAATGTACTTTGTTCGGAGGAGGAGGGATGGGGGAGGGTGGGATTAGGCCCACACCCGACTCTCACGAGAGAGAGTATCAGCCGCAGAAGGGGCTCCAAGCAGCCAGCGGCGGCGCGACCTCCAGCCGACCAAGAGATCCAGGAGGCGGGAGAAGCAGTGTGAAAGGTACGGCAAAGCCGAAAATTCTGCCCGCCCTCCCCTCTTGGTTGATTGCATGCCCGCCCCGGTTGATTGTATTTATACACTCTTTCCGCCATTTCTCTAATCCACGCCCATCTAATTCCTTCTTTATTAACCCATACCTACCCTGCACAATGCTAACTTGCTTCCTTTGCTCCTTAGCCTCATTTCCCCAATCCATTATGATAATCATATTATACCCCTGTCATGACAAATAAGTTAATGAGTATGTTCTGCTCTCCACTGCCATCCACAATGTACAACCATCTATTCCTTATTCACTTTGAACCACTCTCACTGCAACCCCTGGGAATCCTACATAAAGCCTCTAACAATCCAGCACCCCTAGCCCCTTACATGTATCCTGGCTTTATAATAACCCACTATGCCTGTCCATCAGACTCCTATGTTATGATAAAAGTCACACCTATATAACAGGACCATCTCCCACTACACAGTGATGACTAGGACTAAGAGGAAACGCTCTGATCACTCTCTATCCCTATCCCTTGGTGCCCTACTCAAATTAATCTTCTACCTCCTTTTCTGCATTGGCACTATTGAGATTAATCCTGGCCCCATTGTAAGTTTATCTTCCCCTGCTGATCTGACTTCCATAAAAGGCCTAAGCTTCATACACTTCAATGCTTGCAGCCTCCTAAAAAAGTTCATCTTAATACAGGCTTGGGTGGCACATACTCTTCCAGATTTCCTGGTCATCTCTGAATCTTGGTTCAGGCCTACAACAAAAGACAGTGTTGTAAACCTTCCCAATTATCAGCTCTTCAGAGCAGATCGCCCTTCCAGGGGTGGTGGGGTGGCCATATACATTAAGGACACCATCTCTGCAACCTGCCTCATCAACACATCCGAGCCAAATGAATTTGAATGTTTATCAATCAAAATATCCCTTCCTAATTGCTCTTCATTTAAACTGATTGGATGCTATAGGCCCTCTGCAGGCCTTAAACTGCTTTCTCACCTAGGGTCAATTCTCAACCAGGCCCTGAAGATACCATCATCCTTGGTGATTTGAATTTAACTGGCTGTCTAATGTATCTGCACCTTTGATAACCTTTTGTGACACCTATGGATTACACAGCTAATTAAAGCCCAACTAGGATCAACCTAAGAAATTCCAGCAACAGCTCACTCCTGGATATTATGTTGGTAAATAAGCCTCACTTATATTCACATGCAGGAGTACTGCCGAGTGATCAGTGACCATTACCCTATAGCTGGCATAAGATCCACACTCAAACCACCAAATCCTGCAGAATTTGTCCTCAAAAGGTCAAAAAGAATTTCAATATCTCAGGTTACCTCCATGACCTGAGTAATACAATATATTGGCAAGATTTCTATCTTACAACCTCTGTTGAAACAGCTCTCCAGACTTTAAAGGATATTATCACTAATGCTCTCAATATTCATGCACTATCACCAGTATCAGAACTAAGGTAAATCCTGCCCTTGGTTCACCTCTGAGCTTAAAGCAGCCTTGAGAACCAGAGACAAACTGTGGAAAAGGCAAGAAAAACAAAGGACACCAGAGATTGGCTAAATTTCAGAAAAGCAGGAATTCATGTACAAAAAATAAGAACTGCCAAAACTGCCTATTATACAGCTGAATTGGATGCCTCCTACAATAACCATCCAAACTCTGGGGTACAATAAAGGACTTCTGGCCAAAATTCTACTCCTGCCTTAACCTCCAAACTGCTACTAAATGATACAGAAATTACAGGTAAACAAGAAATCTTAAATACCTTCAATGTTCACTTCACCACAGCCTAGCATTTGACTCATCACCTGCAAATATCCTGAGATCTTCCTTGAACCTGCAAACTACTGTGGGACAAATGGCACTTCAACTTTTCCTTCATCCCAATATCCGTGAAAGAAGTGGAAGATCTCTCTCTAATTTAGACACTACTAAGAGTGCAGGTGCAGACTCCCTGGATCCCTATTTCCTGAAAATTGCTTCACATGTCTTATCTGCCCCTCACTCATCTCTTCAATCTTTCCCTAACTACTGGATCCATTCCCTCTACTTGGAAAACAGCTCAAATAGTTCCATTACTCAAATCTGGTGATACTAGGGATCTCAACAATTACAGGCCTATCTCCATCCTACCAGTGCTATCCAAGATGCTCGAAAAACTAGTAAACTCTCAATTAAGGGACTATCTAGATAACAACAACCTTCTAAATTCTGCACAATCTGGATTTAGATCAAAGCATAACACCATTACTGCCTTAGCCAAGGTAACCAATGATTGGCAGACTGCCTTGGATGAAAAATTGACCTGTGCTGTGTTCCTGGATTTGAGTAAAGCCTTTGACACAGTGGATCATGACTTATTAATCACCTCCCTTAACTCACTAGGCCTGGATTCCTATCACTCAACTGGTTTAAGGATTACCTTTCAGATAGGTCACAACTGGTTAAAATGGAAATTACCTATCCACCTCTAAACCACTGCTAGGGGTGTACCACAAGGCTCTATTCTTGGCCCTATCCTCTTTGCCATTTATATAAACAATATTGATGCCAACCTCACTCAATCTAACATTCATCTGTTTGCTGATGATACTGTATTATATGTCAGCAATCCCTCACCTTCTAAAGCCTGTGAACTGTTACAATCCGAATTCTCCATTCTGCAGCACAATCTACTTGACAAAAAACTACTTCTAAATGCCAAAAAAACAAAAGCTATGTTCTTTGCCACAAAGAGTTGCTCTACCACTACCCCAGCATCCACCACCCTACAATTATCCACCTTACTTGGAGAGAAACTGGAATTTGTTGATAATTTCAAATACCTTGGAGTCTGGATAGATAACAGGCTTGACTATTCTGTCCATATTGAAGAGCTACTTAAAAAGCTAAGACAGAGGCTTGGACTATTTTTAGAATAAAACATTACCTAAACAGTGATTCCAAAAAGGTTAATTCAGGCCTCATTCCTATCCCTCATTGATTATGCTGATTTTCTCTACTGCCATTGTTCACGCATCTCTTAGATAAACTGGACACCCTGCACAGGTCCATAAGATTTATTACTGACCTTCCTCCAGCACCCATCATTGCAACACAGAAGAAATAGGAATGCTGCTATCTGGATATTCAAAGCGTTAACAGGCAAACTACCTACCTATATCACTGATTGCTTTACCAAATTACAACTAGGCCATACACATCAGGATCAGTAAACTCATCATATAAAGGTCCCAATGCCTGCACCCGTTTGGGAGGCTGCTTTCAGCTATACCTTAGCAGTTGCATGGAACTCTCCCAAAAATCCATGAAGCTAGATAGCCTACTACCTCTGGCATCTTCAAAAGATTGTTCTCCCCTTTTCCAGAGCTCTGCAATTGCTTTTATAAAGCCTAATCCCCTACCCTACCTGACCCACCTTCCTTTTTCCGTCCATTATATTAATTCAATTTCTATCTTCCAAATCACCTATTATATTCTCATAAAACTAGTTAGACCCTATAATTTATATTTACAGGCTAAATGGTTCTACTGTTCCTTGTATATATGTAAATTGTTGTATATAATCATTTCATGTCATTGTATTGCTGTTTATGCTATTCTTGTCTATGTAATAATACTTGTATCCTCATTTGTATGACCACTCAGGTCCATCTTGTAAATGAGCTTTGCTCAATGATGTTCGCCTGAATAAATAAAGATTTTGATTGATTGGGACTGGGACCTCTGGCCCAGATCACCCAACCCACCTCCATACCTGAAGGACAGGCTCAAAAGCGGAGGGGCCACCTCCAACCCAAAGGCCCTGCCATGTGAGAGCAAAGCTATACAGGGTAGAGAGGAGTCTTGGGGTGCCACTGGCGGTTGGAGAGCAGGATAGTGGTGGTCATAAAAGTGGATTAAAAAAATGGGACCACCTACTGGTGCAGCAGTAGGCTACTGCTTGCAATACCAGCGACTCAGGTTTGGAACAAGCCTCAGCCATCAAGAAATCTCCTCCTTGGGGGGGGGAAGGGCAATACCCTTGGCTATGATACTACCATCTGGGTGACCACAAGTGGTAGTGTTGTTAGAAGGCCAAGTGATGGGTGGGACATCAGCATGCAGGCAGGTTCTGCATATCTGCACCTCAGTTGTCTGTGCACACAACATCCCAGAGTAAAGGAACAAGATGAGAAAATGGCCCTAGATCCAGTCACGTTGAACCCTGGTGTATCCGGGCCCAGCACCACTGCCTGAGAGGCTGATGATGATGTTACAAGACTCTTGGGGGCAGGGGTTCATCCCCCTACCCCATCCCTACCTGAAGGAATAACCAATCAAGGTGGGGGGGGGGCAGGTACACCATGGGTGTTTTTGAGGGAGCCTACAGCTACAGACAGAAAGGGGTCATAAAGAAAGTGAAATATTCAAAAATATCCTCAGCTACTGTTGCTTTTAGATGTTCATCTGGAAGCATGAAATGGGTTGTCATGCCATGCCATGTCTTACACACCAGCATTTGCCAAGACACTGCTGAGAACTTGCCTTTACAATCTTCTCTCAACATCTACTCCCTGCAGGCTAGAAGGGAGAGGGGTGACATGATCAAAACCTTCAGGCACCCTAAGGGTTTCAACAGAGTGAGCTCTTCAGGTCTCTTCAGCCTTACTGGGAACAGGACCACTAGGAGCACTGCCTCAATCTGGTGAGAATTCAGGAAAGAAACCGAGGAGACACTTTTTCACAGAGAGGGTGGTGGCTAAGTGGAATGATTTGCTGAAGGACGACTCTTCCTGAAGACCATGAACAGCTTCAAGAGAGGTTGGGACAGAACAAATGGGAACGCTGCATATAGGAGAGGGGGGAGGAGGGAGGAGGACATCAGCAGGGAGGAAGGAGCAGACAATGGGGAGGGAAGTGGATCCTCAGTAGACACTGAGGGATCTGCAAGCTCGAGCAGACATGATAGATCACAAGGCCTTTTTCTGCTGGCTCAATCGTATGTTCCTAGGTTTGTATATGTGTATAATATATATATTTTGTTTGTTTGTTTACCTTTATGTTGATTGCATTTTAACAAAGTAATGACATGTAGTACATTCTCCTGTAAGGCATCATAAAATAAAATGGAACTCTGACTTCCGTTGGCACTGGCACCCCAATGGCGGCTTAACTGCTCATCTCCAGCTGCCTCCTGACAACATCTGATAACATCTGCCAAAATAAAAAATGCAGTCACTAGCTAAAAGTACCAGATCCAAACCCAACGGCACCAGGATGCCAGGGACCCCAGTCTCACGGCTTAAAGAATTAATCCAGAATGGTAAACAAAACTCTTTTACAGAGGCTGCTGACACCTCCGAGAACATAGTGGGGACCCAACTGACAGATATATAAGAAGTGTATCTAATAGCTACGATTCTGCAAACAGCAAGACAGTTAAAATCTATCAGTCCATCTCAGACCTGCAAACAAATATCAACAATACTGAGCACAGAACTGACCAGGTGAAACTGGGCCTATTGGGGGTGACCGAGCAATCAGACCGCCACGATCGACTGCTGTTGTATTTGCTGGGCCGAGAATGAGAGCTAACCAGCCGTCTCGATGATCAGGAGGACCGGAGACAAAATTTAAGGCTTTATGGCATCCCGGAGGGGATAGAAGATAAAGCCACAGGCACCATCTCCTTCGTACAAGCGATCCTTAAGGAAGTGTTGAATTTACCCCCTGGTTTTGATCTCAGCATGGATTGGGCATACAGGTTCCTGGCCCCGAAACCTAGCAACGCGGGGACCTGACCTAGATCATTTATATTTAAAATGACATCCTACTCTGTTAAAGAGGATCTGCTGGCAAGGGCTTGGAAACAAAAGGACCTCCGCTACAAGCAACATAAAATTGCTCTAGATAACGACTACACCTCAGCTGTGCAGGAAAGTTGCAAGCAAGTCTGGCCGATTATCAAGCAACTCAGAGCCAGAAACATACGAGCACAACTTCTATTTCCAGCCAGAATCAAAGTGGACACAGACAAGGGGTTAAAATCTATCCCGACTTGCTGGCTGCCTCCACCTACCTTGAGAATATCAGGATCCTTGTCCCTCCTCTGCACAAAGAAAGGCTGGAGAGAGAATCCTGAAGTCCGCATGGTCAGTAGCACAAAGGCCGCTCCCGGGCTGCAGGTAGACAGGAGACCCAGAGAACAACCCTACGAGCAGACTTTGTAGGTATCCTGAAGCCCTACACCTCCTCATCACTACTACGTGGATTGATGCAGGAAGAGCGACCTCGACTGGACTCCCGCAAGCAAGAGGATGCGACTCAGGACACTGCGAGGCAGACTTGAGGGAGCCCGCCTGGATTCGTAGCCGATAGTTCTTGCAGACGCCTCACCTGAATTAATTTATTGTTTAATTAGTATTTCAGAAAGACCTTTGAGCGTGAGCTCTTTTACAATACTCCAATTTGAATACTCCAACACAGGACCCAGATAGGCCTCTGAGTTAACGGTCGGCAGCACAGTGCCTGTAAGTCAATTAGACTTGAGATTCTGGACTGTTGTAATGTTCTCCTGCTTCCTCTGATCAGACTGTCTACTCCAATACATTTATCTGCAAAGTTTTATTACATTTTAGAAAGTGTAAGGGCCGACTGGGATGGAGGGGTAGGGTTGGGTGCTCCTGGGCTGATTTCGGGAGCCTAACAATTGTTGATCAATTCACCCCCTCCGTTCTCTCTTCCCTCTGCTTCTACTTATAGCTTAAAGTTCAGAAGGAATGGCAGTGTAGATACTCTTAACTATCGCACAATATGAATGTTTAGAATCGGTTATTGTTGGAAGGAACCCTCAACGTGCAACTTTTGAAAAAAAGGTTCATGACAATACCGATGTTGGGAGTATGTCATTGTTGGAAGGGAACCCTAATGCACAACTTCTGAAAAAGGTCTCAAATGTTTTCTTCTCTTGTCTGAAGGGGGCAAGGTAGACAAGGGGGGAAAAGAAAAAGGTAGTATTATAAGGGATCACAGATGCTTACTCTTGGTTACTTTTATACATAGTACATATGTTTGTTGAGCAGATTCAAATAGCCCATTTAACACTTGGTTGGGAGGCTCGGTTGAGCCGTGGAGAAAAACAAAGACCTATACTCACTGTTTTTGTGACCCAGCGCATCAGACCAATGCCTCGGGTGGAATTTTTCCCTCAGCACGCCGCACATATGCCTATTCCAGAGGGATCACGCAATAGGTTTAGGATACAACCCAGGCAGGTTTCTCCTGCCTGACCTAGGAAGTACACCTCACATTTACTGTTTGAGTCTACAGACTATTACAACTGGTACTGGGTCTGAGGGCCCAAACAGTTTCAATTACTAATTAGTCTCTTGGACAGGGACCCTGTTTCTTTGACCAGGTGAACTTCCCTTTCTCGTTTTTTGTTTTTTCTTCTCCCCTTCTCCCTTTCGAGTTGGATGCTTTAATGTTTGTACAGTGGAATCCTGTTCATTTCCGCACGGTTAGTTCAAAAGTTGATATATTTTATGAACAGTTTGTTGGTACTATGTTATTGTTCAGATCTATACAGGTACTGGGATACTGGGACTTTGAACATGATCTGGTTGCAGCGAACACTGCTACGGTTGGGGGCATCGGAGGCAAAGAGCAAAGATGGACCCCATAGACAGCAAATACAGGTTACTCACCTGTAACAGGAGTTCTAGGAATGGTATATGTTGTTCATCCACACTGTCTGGCAGGTTCCTTGCTGCTTTAAATCTTGCCAGAAGGTCTTCAAGCTGGCTCCTCCCACCCACCCGGTGTAGTAAAATCTGGCTCAGCCCCATGGCTAGATCTGGCCGCTGGAAGCCAGGTTGTGCGACGAAGCCAGGGAGGCCGGGTGGGTCGTGTGGATGAACAACATACCATTCCTAGAACTCCTGTTACAAGTGAGTAACCTGTATTTCTAGGGACATGGATATGTTGTTCATCCACACTGTCTGGCAGACTCCTAGCAGTTCTCCAGGACGAGGGAAGCAAGGCGCACACCCCCTACTTAGGGAATAATGACTGGAGAACCGAGGCCCCAAAACCAGCATCCCGGCGTGACTCAAAGTCGATGTGGTAATGGGTAATGAAGGTGTGTGCTGACTTCCAGGTAGCAGCCCTGCAGATTTCCTGGATAGGGATGTCCCTAGAAGCAGCCACCGATGCAGCAGTATGGTGAGTAGAATGAGCTCTTATCCCTCTGGGAGCTCCATGCCCACCAACTATAGAGAATCTATGCAGGAGTGACCCACCTGCCTATCGTCCGCTTGGCTGCAGGTCTGCCAGTCTGGCTTCAGCCAGGTGACAAACAGCTACGAACCTCTCCTGAACTCCAGCCGTCCACTCCTTGTAATAAGCGAGCGCCTCTAGGGTCCAAAGTATGGAGCCTATATTCGGCCTCCGAGGTGTGATTGGGGTAGAACACCGGCAGAGTCAACACCTGGTTAAGGTGAAACTCTGACACCACCTTCGGAAGGAATTTCGGGTGGAGGCGCAGGACAACCTTGCCCCTGTGGAAGACCAGATAAGGAGACTCTATGGAAAGCGCCTGGAGCTCTCCCATCCTTCTGGCTGACATGGTAGCCACCAAGAAGGTGGTCTTCCATGACAGATGAGAGATGTCACACCTGTGCATTGGTTCGAATGGCTTGCCCATGAGCTTAGCCAACATCAGCAGTAGATACCACGGAGGTGGAGGCTCTAGCACCAGAGGGATATGTAGTCAAGGCCTTTGAAAAGCGCCCGACCACCTTCTCCTGCGCACCGACTGCTTCCCGGCCCGCCCGGTAAGCAGAGATGGCTGCCAGGTGCACCTTGAGGGTCGTCGACCGAAGCCCTTGCTGAGAAAGGGACCACAGGTAGTCCAGAATGCTTGCCAAGGAACAGAAGGAAGGGTCCAGGCCCTTGCCCTGACACCAAATGGAGAATCTCTTCCATTTAAAGGCGTAGCATTTCCTGGTCGACTCCTTACAGGATGCCTCAACAACGTTGAGGACCTCGTCGGAGACACCCAAGGCCTGGAACTCTAGCCGCTCAGGAACCAGGCCGTCAGGTGCAGGGACTGAAGGTCCGGATGGAATACCTTCCCCTGACTGACTGAGATCAGGTCCGGGCGGGCTGGAAGCCGCCTCGGGAGCCTGGAGCTGAGACTGAGGAGATCTGGATACCAGAACTGGTGGGGCCAGTCTGGGGCTACCAGAATCACCTGCTCCTTGTCCTTCCTCGCCTTGAGAAGCACCTTGTGGATCAAGGGAAATGGGGGAAAGGCGTAGAAGAGGCCCGGGGTCCACGGCCTCGAGAAGGCATCCCCCTGCAGCGAGCCCTGCTGAGGGGGGCGGGCATGAAACAGTCTCAGCTTTGCATTCTCCCTGGAGGCAAACAGGTCCACCTGAGGCATGCCCCAGTGGGAGAACAGATCTTGTACTACCTCCGGCAGGACAGACCACTCGTGGGACGCAGCCCCTATCCGGCTTAGGGCATCAGCCAGAATATTGGAGGCTCCTGCCACATGGATGGCAAGGAGATCCGCCTCCAGGCTGCGCACGAGGGACCAAATGCGGAGAGCTTCCCTGCACAGAGGCATGGAGCGCGTCCCACCCTGGCGGTTTAGGTAGTACATGGTTGTGGTACTGTCCGCCTGGACCTGGACCACTTGACCCCGAAAAAATGGAGCGAAGGCGGTGAGGGCTAGATGGACCACTCGAAGCTCCAGCAGGTTGATGTGGCATCGGGACTCCTGAGGGGACCAGAGGCCGTGCGCTCTGTGCTCCCCCAGATGGGCACCCCAACCCATTAGAGAGGCATCTGTCGATAGAGAGACCATCGGCTCGGGGCGGACAAACTGGATGCCCTCCTGCAGATGTGCTGGAACGGTCCATCACTGGAGGGTGTTGCACATCCCCTGAGTCACTGTCACTAGCTGATCCAAGGGATCGAAGTGCTGTGACCACTGGCTGGCCAGCCCCCATTGTAGGGGACGCATGTATCAACAGGCCCAACGGACCACGCTGGTGCAGGCCGCCATGACGCCCAGGAGGCGCAGGAAGTCCCGGGCAGGGTGCAATTGCCCAACCTGAAATGACTGGGCAAAGGAGGAAAGAACGTCGGCCCTGTCCACCGGGAACCGTGCTCTGGCTCATACAGAGTCAGGCTCTGCCCCGATGAACTGTATCACCTGCTTTGGCATGAGTTCTGACTTGGCCTCGCTGATAAGGAGGCCAACCTGAGAGTAAACCTGGAGGGCCAGATCCCTGGACCGCTCCACCTCCATTCTGGAGGAGGCTGCAATCAGCGAGTCGTCCAGGTAGGGGTACACCCGGACCCTTCGGCGCCGCAGGAATGCTGTCACCACTGCCATGCATTTGGTGAAGACCCTGGGAGCTAGGGAAAGGCCGAAAGGCATGGCCTGGAACTCGTAGAGGGATCCCTCTGCCCTGAAGTGGAGGAATATCTGGTGGGACGGACGGATTAGGACGTGGATGTGAAAGAACACGTCCTGGAGGTCCAGATAACAGAACCACATGCCTCGTTCCAAGGATGGAATGATCTGAGCCAGAGTGACCATCCTGAAGGTTCGAGACCTTAGGAACATGTTCAGGTCGTGCAGGTCTAGAATGGGGCACCAGCCCCCCATCAGTTTCGGAACCAGGAAGTACCTGGACACAAACCCTGGGTCTGGTGGAGGATCCACCACCTTTCTGATCACCTCTTTTTCGAGGAGCAGGGCAATGTCGGCTCTGCGAGCCGACAGAGACTGCAGACCCCGTAGCCCCCGAGGGGCAACGGCTCAGAAGGGTGGGGCCTGCTCGAACTCCAGAGGCAGGCCCTTTCCTACCTCCTCCAGCACCCAGCAGTCCGTGGCGATAGCGGACCAAGCGGAAAGGAAGTGGTGGAGCCGTCCCCCCATGGGGGGAACCCAGGGGGGAGTGACGAGGCTGGGGGGTGACACCCCTCAACCAGTCACTGGTCAGGCTTGGAGGAGGGGCCTGCTGAGGAACCTCCTGGGCCTTTTCCTCCCTGCTTCCTATTAGAGGAAGCCGCAGGCTTGGCTTTGGGGTGCCAAGCGCGAGCCTGCTGGCCCTGATGCTGGTGTTGCTGGACGGATGTGCATGAGCGCAGAAGGCGAAAGGACTTATGTTGCCGACAATGGCCCTTGTCCTTCTGGGCGGAGGTGACAGAGTCAGGGTAGCGTGGACTTTTGATCCACTGGGTGGCCTTCCACTCCAGGGCCGAACAGGTCAGTCCCAAGAGGGGCGTCCGCCAATTTATGCTGGGTATCCGCCGTGAAGGTGGATATCCTCAACCATGCTCTGCGGTGCATGGCCGCTGCAGCCGCTACTGATCGGGCACAGGAGTCTCCGATGTCTAGAGCCATTTGGAGCTGCTGTTTAGCCACGCCTTCCTGATCCCGCACCTGCTTGACCGTGGTCTGCAGGTCGGCTGAAGATGAGGGATCACCTCATCCAGGAGTCCATGAGGGTGTGGGAGAAGTGTGCCATCAGCACGGCCTAGCTGGGCTGGCAGAGGCCTAGGGAGGACGCAGCATACACCTTCGCCTGACATGAGTCCAGCTTTTGGACTCCTTGTCGGAGGCTTATCCACATCCCTAACGTTCCCGGAGCACTGACAAGCCTATCGGTGACCAACCCTCTGCGGAGGGTGCTCTGGAAAGGACAAAGAGCGGTGGGATCGCATACTTCCTGGCCATCCTGACCGGGCGCAGGACAGGAAGCTGGCCACTGCCAAAGCTCAAAGCTGGGCCAACAATGGCTTCAGCCACGGAAAAACCTCCGTGGGCGAATCCCTCGGTCCAGTATCTCTGTCAGGGATACTTGGCCCGCTGGATATGGGCTCGAGCTGCATCCCGGTGGACTCGAAATAGAGCGAAGCAGACCCATGACGGACGATGGGCTCTCGTCCATCAAGCTGCCCCGGAGGACTCCAGGTCAAGGGGCCTGGAAAACAGGGAGGGTTGTCGTTAGACTCCAGAGGAGTCTCGAAGAGCTGCCTGGGCCTGAGCCACCCTCCACCTGCCGAGGACGGTGGGAGTGAGGTGACCGACAACCGGTGGGGCAGACCCTGACCCGACCGAGAGTCCTTGGTCGGCGCCCGATTTCGATTATGGAGGTGGAGGTTCCACCACAATCGATGGGGCAGCTGGTTATGGCCGAACTGGCCCAGGCTTGGGCACCTCGACCACCGCGGTTGTTTGACCCTTCGGGTGACAACCACTTGATGGCGGGGAGGAGACGGCGTCGGCTTGTTCCCGGACATTAGGAGCTGCTGCCACATTAAGTCCTTGTAGCGTCGGCGCAATTTAGCTGAAGCCTCTCCTCTTCAGGGAGGAAGGCGAGATGAGCAACGCACTCTCCTCGGTGCCGAGACCGCCCAATGTCGGGCGGGATCGGCTGGACTGAGACGAGGTCCGAGACCGAGACCCTCGGTGTTTCCGAGGGCGGGTCTGTGAGGGAGCGGGGGACACCCGCTCTTCCCTCAGCTCGGGAGACTTGACTGGGGACTCTGGCACAGGAGGCGCAGGCAAGTCCTCGGTTTCCACCGGGGGAACCGGTGATGAAGGACTGTTGGCTTCACCAGTCGACAGCCCATCCGATGGGTCGAGAAAAATCTCGACCGCGTCGATGAGTGTCTCGGCCGGCTGACCTGACGGGGACACAGTGAAGCCAGCGGCCTTAGCCGCAACCTCGATCGAAGTAGAGTATCGACTGTCCAGGGAAGGGACCTCTCCCGCTTCCCACAAACGTCGACGGTGGACTTACCCTTGAGTCCTTCTTTTTGGACTGAGAAGAGTGTCCTCCTCCTCGAGGGCGATCATCTGCTAGAGTTGCTCAGCCAAGCCAGCCACCGCAGACACTGCCCAACAGGCCTCCTTGGACTTCACCGGCGGGTAGCGTTTCTCGGGGCGCCCAAGCTGTAACCGGGCAGCGCGGTCTTCCAGGACGTTGGCCGAAAACGATCGACGTAACTTGCAGGCCTGCAGGTCGTGATCCAGGCTGAGGCAGTAGACGCACGTGGAGTGCGGGTCCGTCCTGAACATTTTCTGCCCGCATGGGCACCGCCGAAATCCGGGAGTTGATTTGTCCATCGCAGCCACGAGGGAGTAATTAAACCGAAGTCTTGAGAACTTTATAATTATTTTCGGCAAACCTAAGAAATAGGATCCAGTCTATCACGAAGCGTTAAGAAGGAACCTGAGCTTCAAGCGGTAAGGAAGATCTGGCGTCATAGGCGGGAGTAGCATTTTACCACCCACGTGGTGGGAGGAGCCAACTGAAGACCTTCTGGCAAGATTTAAAGCGCAAGACAGTGTGGATGGACAACATATCCATGTCCGAGAATAATGGTTAAAAGTACTATCCTATAATCTAAATGGGATAAATAATCCCATAAAAAGGAGGAAGCTACAAAAGTTTTAAGGGACCAGAGATGTGACAATTCCTTTTTTTTTTAACAGGAGACTTGTCTCTCTCCTTCTGAAGCTGAAAAGTTAAGGACTAGGGCATTCCCAAGCCTATATCAGGCCTCGTTGGAGGCAGAGAGAGGTGGCCATCTTGCTCTCTGCCTCCCTTGCCTTTTGAGGAACAAAGTGCTTACAGACCCAGGGGCCAGTATCTTATGGTGGTCGGGAGGGTCCAAGATGTAACCTTAACCTTGATAAATGTTTATGCTCCCCCGGGTTCAAACATCTCCTTTTATTCTGAGATACTTAAACTGGTGGCCAAGGGGGCTAGGGGAATCATAGTCTTAGGCGGAGATGGGAACTTAATCTTGAATAGGGTCTGGATACTTCTCAGATCCCCACCCCAGAAACACAACAGCCAAGCAATATAAGAGGCTGATGGAGGATGTGGGATGGTAGATGCCTGGAAGGAAAGTACCTGCTGCAAAGAATATACCTGCTACTCTCCCAGATTTAAAACTTTTCCAGATTGGCTATGTTCCTTACAAACTCAAAAGACCTTTCTACTTTTAAACATATCTGGGTTGGTATGGCAGCCCACTCAGACCACCAGCCTTTATTTCTTGAATTAGAGCTTGCTCTCCCCAGGAAGGAAACTCTCTGGCGGCTCAACATGTCTTTACTAAGGGACAAAGAGGTGCTTAAAACCCTACAAACAATTATAGCACAAACTCAGGAGACTTGCTCGGGCCCGGAGACTTCTCCCAAAATATTATGGGACACCACTGAGACAATGCTCGGGGGGGAGGCTCATCTCTATTGCCTCATACAGGCAAAGGGAGAGGAGGAGACTCCTTGACCAGACCCTGCAACGTCTAAGAGAACTGGAAGCACAACAAAATATTCAATGGGCTAGGCCCACTGATCTAGACATTAAAGCGACTAGATCCAAGATAAATAAAATTCAAAACACAGAGAAAGAGAAAGCGTTACAATACTTAAAGCAGTCATATTTTTAGGGGGGTCCTAGGGCCACTAAATTCCTGGCCTACAGATCAAAACAGCCAGCTGCTAAGGCTGTTATCTCCAAAACAAAACACCCAAGGTCTAATTTGTTGTTCTATAAGGGAGAGCAAATCTTGAATGCCTTTGTGGACTACAATAAGTCCTTATATACCCCAAAGGGAGACATCCCCAGAGGACATTAGACAGTTTCTTGAGAGGCTGGGCTTACCCACACTCAGTATACAACAAAAAGCTAAACTAACAACCCAAATGACGTGTGGCCATACAAAAAGCAAAACCTGGAAAATGCCTGGGCTCAGATGGATTTGTTGCAGAACTATATAAGGCCTTATCCAAAGACACCGTCCCAGTACTACACTCTACATGGAATGCCATATGGCTTGAGGGTGATCCCCCACCCCCATTGTGGGATTACACCACCAAAACAGTGATACATAAACAGGTAAAGACCGGTGGAATGTGTGTCTTACAGACCCATTTCACTACTGAATACGGATTATAAAATATACACCTAATTTATTGCTACTCGTTTAAACCAAATGATCCAATATCTCCCCAGGGCCCAAATGTATTTCCCGGGTCGTACCTGGTCGTACCCCAGGGCCCAGTATCTCTCGGGTCGTACCTGAAAACAGGCAATTGTCTTGTCTAAGTTAAATAAAATAATAATAAATAAAATAATCCCGGATTTAGTGCATTCTGACCAAACGGGGTTTGTGGTGAGTCGACAGGCACCGGACAGTGTTAGAACAACTAATCTCATTGATATAATACACCAGGAACGTACACCAATCTGTATGATGAGTTTGGACGCTGAAAAGATGTTTGATAAAGTCTCTTGGCCTTTCCTTTTCATGGTCCTGCGGCGGTTTGACTTCCCACAAACCTTCATAGATGCACTGAGGGCCCTATATAGAGCTCCACAGGCACATGTTAGGGTTAATAGGGGAATCTCGGACAGATTCCCATTGGGCAGAGGCACACGGCAGGGATGCCCTCTGTCTCCACTTCTCTTCGCCCTGTATATTGAGCCTTTGGCTCAGGCCAGAGAACACTCAAATATTAAAAGGGGTTAAGGTCAGAGATACTGATCACAAGCTTTCACTTTATACAGATGATATCCTGCTTTATTTGACTGACCCAGATAACTTGATCCCCGAAGTTTGGTCACTATTAGAAGAATTCAGCTTGTACGCAGGGTATACATTTAATAAAGCTAAAACAGATGCTCTTAAATTCTTCTATAGGCCATCTCAAGAGGTCCTCAAATTGTGCCCCATCAATTAGAACAAAACCCAAATCACCTATCTGGGTATCCAGATACATAAATATTCTGGGAAATTACGACAAGCTAATCTAGGCCCTCTACTCACTCAGCTACAGGGGGACATTGCTAGATGGTCTCTTTTAAACCTTCCTTGGTAATCGAGAATACAATCCATTACAATGACTGTCCTCCCTAAATTCTTATATGTCTTCCAATGCCTCTCCCTAAGAATACTGTCCAAAACATTCCAACTATGGCAGAAAGTCATAAATAAATACATTTGGGCCCCGGGGAGACCCAGAATAAGAGCACTCTCACTACAAGCAAATAAGGGCCAGGGCGGCAAAGCCCTATCAAATCTGGAGGACTACTTCCTAGCAGCACAGCTTAGGAATGCTTTACTCTGGCACACAAAAGGCTACAACCCCCACTGGAAGAGCATTGAGGATATCCTGAATGAGGGGACACCCCTGGGTGCACGGATGTTTGACCCTTGTCTACAGCATGACAAACAAAAAATAACACTGACAAATGTGGCGAACACCCTTTGGGTGGTGCATAAACTCTGGAACAAATATAAACTACTGAAAATGATCTGGACCCTGCAATATTTTGCATGGGACAGAACCGTTCAACCAGCCTACTTGGATCATACCTTTAAAAGGTGGGGGAGACTAGGTCTTACAAGGTATGAACAAGTTCTACAGGATCAGAGGGTAGTGGTATTTCAAACACTGAAAAATGCCCATCAGTTACGCACCTCAGATTTTTTCCGCTTTCTCCAACTCCGGACACACATAACAGCTGTGGCGGGGATGGAACTTCATACTGCGACCAAGCATCTCTGGGAGGCCATACACTCCATTATACGAGGGCAAGTAGATAGAGGGTTGCTGTCTCTCCTATATAAAGCCATTAGACAGCTATATGATGATGCCACCGCCCAAATTAAACTAAAATGGGAGGAGGAACTGGGACTAGAAGTGGAGAAAGGGGACTGGAGTAAAATATATGCTCTGGCTAATAAAACCACACTCTCCCATGCATGGCAAGACTGAGTGGAAAGTCAGGATCAGATTTTTCTACACCCCAGCAACACAGACTAGGTGGGGGGGCAGGACAGCATCCCACTGCTGGAGGGGGTGTGGCCACTCCCCAGCCCATCATACCCATATATTCAGTCAGTGTCTGATGCTCAAGGAATTCTGGCCCTGAGTGGAACAAACACTTACGGAGGTATTTTCCCTTTCAGCCCCTTTGTCCAGATTAACAAGCTTCTTGATGTCCCAGATTAACAAGCTTCTTGGTCTCCCTCCTTCTGAAATCAAGGGCTCCAAAGCAATATACTTGTGGAACATCCTTTTGGCCACGGCCCACAAGGCCATTACCCACAAGTGGCAGGCGCAGGACCCTCCCACTACCCTACAGTGGTACTCTATTATACAAGAGATGGAGGAACTAACCTATAAAATCAATCAGGGAGTTTTGATTTTCACTCATAGGTGGTCCAGGTGGCTCCTCCGACCAAGAGATGGAGGAACGGTTGAGCCTGAAGGCCCACCATAGAATCAGAGACCTGAGGAAATGCTGTGCCCTCAACCTTAAGGAAATAATATCCATGGTGATATGGGCCCATTTATGTATGACTAATTGCTAAGTGTATTACTAATTAAGGTTTGCTGTAATGACCTGAATGATACTTGTTTTGACAAAGTCTATGTACCTGATATTTGGAATCAACTTGAATTAAAAAATAAATAAATAAAATGGAATTCAAATACATTAAATGTACTCAAGGATATAAAGCCTATACAGTCTTACATTAGGAAGTGAGAAACCTAAAAGAAGTCCATTATATTAATATCCAAATGGCTACAGCCAGCCAAGGCTTTTAGGGATCAAGTCCAAAATGCTGAATATCCTACAAATAGTAACAACTCAGCATCCAGTGTTGATTATGTCCCAAGCCCAGAAAAAGGTGCTCCTAACATAGTGAGCACTAATAAAGAGTCTGCATCAACCTACTATTATTTAAGCAAGAAAATTAAGTAAATAAGTAAGAAAATTGAGTAACTCCCAAGAAGCACCCCAGTCCTATGATTAACCCTCTATTCACTATTGAACCCAGAATTACCCAGTAAAGAGTTCAAACATTCAATACTTAAGGTAATTAAGGTAGTCCCAGAGAAAATAAAGTGTCTTCACCCAAATCTAGTGCCTGTTGCACCTCTGTAGACTGAAATTCATGGGTAATGACTTCAGCTTTTTCCCACTTCCACGGGATCACTAAATTGCAAAATATGGCCTCCTTAATGAATGCAGAGTCAAGCCAGTATCAGTAAGGAGGAGTAATCATGGTTTCTGAGAGTCGTTTCAATCAAGATCAATTTTCACAGCCCCGAGTAGCAAAAGATAAATCTGGGAACAAGTGGATTGTTGCTCCATTGAACGCGGAGACCTCCGCAGATCTGGCAGCCTGTAGAATAGCCGCTCTGGTAATGGTGGAAAGCACAGTTACGCAAGAACTTACCGTAACAGTAGATCTTAGAGAACAGCTCTTGCAGCAGGTTACACCATTAGGACTGAAGCCGGCAGGCGTCAGGACCCCACGGAAAATTTTCTAGCTAGCAGTCTTCAGTGGGGACTGCCTCAGACGTCGGTCCCGCCCCCGAAGTCAGGCGTAGTACATAAGGAGACGGTCCCGCCAGAATCCCCAGTTCTCCAGCCGGAGACTTTCGGTTGCTGGATGACATCAGAAAAGGAGACAGAGGACCCGCCATCAGATGGCGAGACTAAGAACAAACCTTTCCAATCTAAGGATAGCGAGGCTGGAACCTTCTACTTCCTCCAAGGGGAATGGTGTGGAAGTACTGCTGCAAGAGCTGTTCTCGAAGATCTACTATTACGGTAAGCTTTACGTAACTGTACTACTATCTTCTTCGAGGTACAGCTCTTGCAGCAGGTTACACCATTAGGACTGATTCCCAAGCAATGGTGCCTTGAAAAGTCATTGGGAGGAGGCAATACAAAGATTCAGACCCATCCTGAGCCTAGGACAGGAGGCCCTGAAGAACATCAAGGCCGAAACCCGCTCTTCGCCTAGAGGCGATATCCAGGCTATAATGCCTGATAAAAGTGTGCACTGAATTCCAGGTGGCTGCGGCACATATAGCCAACGTAGAGATGTTCTTCAGTGCCGCAAAGGAGGTAGCCACTCCTCTTGTGGAATGGCCCTTGACCACTCCTAGTAAGGGTTTCTGACGCTTGTCATAGCAAAAAGAAATACATTGGATGAGCCAGCGTGAAAGGGTCTGTTTTGAAACTGGGGCCTCTTTCATCCTCTCGGCGAATGAAATGAACAGCTGCTCCGCTTTCCGGTGCTGTTTGGTTCTGGTCAAATAATACCTGAGACACCTGTGAACATCCAGGGTGTGAAGCAGTGCTTCTCGATTGGCGTACTTAGGAAAGTACACTGGCAAATCAATGTCCTGGTAAAGAGTAAGGGCTGAAACCACCTTAGGCAGGAACTTAGGATTCGTCCTCAGGGACACCCCGTCCTGATGAAAAATTAAATAAGGCTCCTTGAACATAAGAGCATGTAATTCTGAGATTCTTCTCACCGAAGTAACGGCAACCAAAAACAACGTTTTCCACGACAGAAAACGTAGCTAGCAATCTGCGGCAGGCTCAAAGGGTGGCAGCGTAAGTTGCTCCAGGACAAAGGGTAAATCCCAAGGAGGGACGGGATCCCTGATGGGCGGCCTAAGGTGGAGGACCCCTCTTAAAAAGGCCCGGGTAGTATCCAGCTGGGCCACCATACGTTGGCCTTTGGGGGCATGATAAGCTGAGATTGCACAAAGGTGCACTTTGATCGAGGAGTAAGCTAACCCGGATTGAAAGAGGAAAAGCAGGTACTCCAGAACCAGCTTCTTGGGGCAATCTAAGGGCAAGAAACCGCATGCCTGAGACCACAGGCAAAACCTGCGCCATTTCATGGCATATGTTGCGTGTGTCGCCGGTTTTCTGGCGGCAGAAAGTACATCCGCCACCTCTTGCGAGACCCCGTGTCACACCATGGCTATGTCTCTAGGAGCCAAGCATGCAGGTTCAGTGAACTTAAGTCTGGGTGGACTAGTGAACTCTCCTCCTGAGACAACAGGTGGGAGCCGATTGGTAAAGCAAGCGGAGGTTCCTGGGACAACTGATTCAGCAGCGGGAACCAGATTTGCCTAGGCCAAAAAGACGCTGTAAAAACAAGCGTCGCGTGCTCCCTGCGAAGTTTGAGAAGGACTCTCTGGATCAACGGGAAAGGAGGGAAGGCGTAGAGGAATCTGCCCACCCAGGAGAGGGTCAACGCGTCTCGCCAGAAAACACCAGGCCCTGGATCTAGCGAGCAAAATTGGGCAGTTTTCGTTGGATGGGAGGCGAATAGATCAATTCTGGAGTACCCCATCTGTGGAACAGATCCTCTGCCACCTCCTGTAGAAGTTCCCACTCGTGGACTCTGGCCTGGGAACGACTCAGGCTGTCTGCGACCGTGTTGTCCACCCCGGGAACGTGAACTGCGATGAGGTTTGCGCCGTGTCGTATTACCCATTCCCACACCCTCATGGCCTCCCTGCAAAGGGGGTAAGAGTGTGTGCCTCCTTGTTTGTTGAGGTAATACATCACCGCAGTATTGTCCGTTTGTAACAGAAGAGTACTGGATGGAATCTCCGACTGGAAGGCTTGCAGGACATAAAGGACCACCCTCATCTCCAATATGTTGATATGGAGATGAGATTCCTGGGTAGTCCATGTTCCCTGAGACCTCACCCCCGTTCAAGTGCGCTCCCCACCCCAGCCCTGAGGCGTCTGTGGTGAGTGTTAACACCGGGGACGGCGCTGTGAAGGAAACCCCCACTGAGAGGGTTCCCGGATCTAGCCACCATTGCCAGTCCAGAACCACGGTCTTCGTGATTCTGACTGGCTGCTGCAGATGGTCTTGCCTTTGGTCCCACTGCACCCTTAACATCCACTGGGTTACCCGCATGTGGAGTTTTGCCATCGGGACCGTTGGAATGGCCACAGCCATGTGTCCGAGAAGGCGAAGGACCAACCTGGCCAGGACGGTTTTCTTCGCTGACATGTCCCTTATGAGGGATCTTATGCGTTCCGTTCTGTCTTCGGGAAGAAAGGCTTTCCCCTTGACTGTGTCCAGAACTGCGCCTATGAACTGCAGCTTCTGGGACGGTACCAGGACAGACTTCTCATAGTTGATTAAGATGCCCAGAGACTGAAAGAGAGCCTGGGTGTGCTGAATGGCCAGCAGCAGTGCCTCCTTGGAAGAGGCCATGAGAAGCCAGTCGTCCAGGTACGGGAACACGTAGTGACCCTGTCTCCTTAGAGACGCTGCCACGACTGCCATGCACTTGGTGAATACCCTTGGTGCTGATGACAGCCCGAAGGAAGTGCTTGAACTGGTAGTGGTGACCGAGAAACTCGAAGTGCAGGAACCTCCTGTGCGCCTGAGCGATGGGGATGTGCAGGTCCCTGCATGTCTAGGGACGCCAAGAAAGCATCCTTCTTCAGCATGGGGATTAGTCCCGGAGGGTCACCATGGAAGCATTGTAAACGACCGATATGTTGAGGTCGCTGAGGTCCAAGATGGACGGAGGTCCCCTGTCTTTGGAACCAGGAAGAAGTGTGAATAATAGCCTGCTCCTATCTGGTTCCCTGGAACGTGCTCCACAGCTTCTTTCTGCAGAAGCGCGAGCACTTCCTGCTTTATGAGCAGGCGTGCTGACCCGAGTAACGGGAGGCAGAGGACACCTTGTGGGGGGCTTGTCTAGGAATTCTATAAAGTGGCCTTTTTCGACCAACTGTAGCACCCACCTGTCGGTGGTGATCGAGCGCCACCCTGGCAGGTGGTCTGCGATGCGACCCCGGCCTTTGTTTCCCATTGATCCTGAGGAGGGGCGGGGCGGGAAGGAGTCATGCTGTGGCAGCAGAGGGTCCTGCAGGTTGGGCCGACTTGGTAGCACATGGCCCCTACCTGAGGGCGTTTGACCTGGGCTTTCCGGAGAAGGAGACCCTCTGCTGCTGACCAGAATGAGGTTGTTGCCTCTGAGTCCGGCCTGAAAATGACTGGTTCCTACAAAGGAACTGAATCTAGATCTGTACATGGCCTGGACAGATCTAACAGCCTCCAACTTCCTGTAATTTGGTGATGACTTTTCCGATGCTTCACCAAACAAAACTTCTCCATGAAAGGGGGTGTCCAAAATGTTTTTCTGGACGTCCGGGGTAAACCCGGAGGCACGGAGCCATGAGTGTCTCCGGAGACATACGCCTGAGGCTGCCGCTCTGGCCGAAGAGTCCGCGGAATCGTACGCGGCTCGGAGCACTTGGGTCCCCACGTGAACCCGTACGGAGGAGCTGGAGAAGTTTCTCCTTTTGGCCACCGTCTTGTAATTTCTCTGCCAGTTCCTGTCCCTGTTCCCACAGTGCGTTCTGGAACTGAACCATGTGGGTCAGGTAACTCAAGCTCTAATGGCGCAAGTCGCGGCCGCATAAGTGCGCCTACCCAGCACGTCCAGTTGCTTGGACTCTGGGTCCGGTGGCTGCATGCTCAGATGTTGCGGTCTCTGAGACCGGTAATGAGAGGCTGTAATGACCAGGGAGTCAGCCAGAGGATGGTTAGCCAGGTACTGGTCCTCCCTTGGGGCCTTGTACAGGCGGTCAGCCTTCTTCAGCATAGCCGGGGTCGAATGTGGACACTTCCACGCTGCCTTGGTGACGTCCATGAACATGTCCACCAAGGGTGGCACTACCACAGGCTTGGGATCCTTTTGCCGAAGGTAGCGGGCAAGGCGTAGTCTTTCGGGGTCGAGTTCTTCCGCATCCCATCCCATGTTCTCTTGGATGTGTCTCATTATCTCAGAGGACGAGGGGTCGTCTGAAGGAGACCTAGGGAGGTCGGCGATGGGTCCGGAGAAGGGATGCTGATTGTGAAGGGACCTGGAGCATTCAGAGTGTCAGATCTGGATTCCTCCGTCGCGGCGAATACCGGCGTCTTCTGGGTCTCTTGGGCTGGGTGACCCTGAAGAAGATCTAGATGGAGGCCTTCTTCTCTGTAGATCTGCCCCTAGGAGGTGCTACTGGCTCCTGGGAAAGGTGTAGCCTGCTGCCCTTTGCAGGCGAAGGGCGCGAGGCGTCGTTGGTGCCGCTGGTGCGGGAGGAGGCTGCATGGTGACCACATACTTTTTGATGGTGTCCCACCAGAAAGTGAAGAGCTCCTTCACATCTGCCAAGTTGAGGCCCGACGACGGGCCGGGCGCCAGTGGTCTGTCGTCGGGGCCAGGCGTCGGCTCTCTAGGGGTCTCCGTTTCTGGGGAGGGTTCCCGTGGGAGCTCGACTGGTCCGGGGTCGTCCGCCTGGTCTTCGGGCTGAGTGGACTACTCCTCCGACAACGCCTCCTGACCGATGTCGGTAGGTGGCGGTGTGGTTCTTCTGTCTGCGGTATCAGACGCCGGTCCCCCCGTCAGCGTCCTGGGGGGTGAATGCCTGACAGGCGACGGGTGACGAACGGCTGCCGGCTCACGGGAGTGCTTGTGGACCTTGGCTGACGTCGGGTGGGCCGACGTTGGATCTGACGTCCGCTTAAGGGAGGTCAGCTCCTTGGTCTTGCGTTGGGGTGGCGGCGGCAAGGAGACTGACCGGACGTCGGAGGCCGAGTGCCGGGACAAGGACTTGTGATACTCCCCTGACCTGGACGAGGCCTTAGCAGAAGAAGAGGGCCTGGAGGTCTTGGCAGGCCGCAGAGTGGAAGAACCGCTGGCTGATCTGACCACAACCGGGGGAGGCCGAGAGTGGGCTCTAGACGGGGAGCGGTCCGACCTGGAGCCGGAGCTGCGGGAGTCTGAGGCCCTAGAGGAGGATCTAGGTCTCACCTTCTCTCGATGCTTCTCGTGGTGCCTGTGCGACTTTCCCGAAGATTCCCCCCTGGAGAAAGGTTCCATGACCTTCAGCTTTTTTTCTAGGAGGAAAGCCTAGAGAGCCTTCTGTCGGCGGATTCTGGTCTGGCTGTTAAAGCCCTGGCAGAAGGAACAAGCCTGGGTGTCATGGTCCGGGCCCAGGCACCGAACGCAGGCTGAATGAGGGTCTTTAAACAGGATCTGCTTCCCACAGGCACACTTAGAAGGATGGCCCTCCGCTGAAGTTGGGGAGGACTTCAGGCGAAGAAGGTAGTCTTGAAGAAGAATTTCTTCCAAAGTTTCCGATTTCGGAAAGGATTTCCTGGTCGTCGCACGCTAGTACTAACCGAAGGGGTCGAGACATGCAAGTCAATGGCGGGAAAGAACTGGGGATTCTGGTGGGACTGCCTCCTTATGTACTACGCCTGACATCGGGGGCGGGACCGACATCGGAGGCGGGACCGACGTCAGAGGCGGTCCCCGCTGAAGACTGCTAGCTAGAAAATTTTCCATGGGGTCCTGACACCTGCCAGCTTCAGTCCTAATGGTGTAACCTGCTGCAAGAGTTGTACCTCGAAGAAGATCTAGCAGTAACCAGCAACACCACTCTTGGAGCTTCACCGCGTGGTCCAGCGGCTCGAGGAATAATATGTAAAACTTTGCAGAGCTGACAAGCAATAGCGTCTCTAGGTAGGTTAAGCAAGTCAGGCAGCCAAGACTGTAGAAAGGCTAAAGGGTCTGCTTCTTTGCTCCCTTCTGGGAGACCGATGATGTGCACATGCGAGGCCTGATTTGAATTCTCTAGTGCCTCCCGTCTAACGCAATTACAAGTTTTCATGCACTAACTTGGAGGTTGCAGCCATGGCCCAAGTAGCTGTTTACTCTGCCTCCACTGCAGTCTGTGAGACTGTCTCTAGCTTCACATCTTGCTCTACAAAACGGAGAACTGATTTGATCTTCAGGTCGATTGCCTGCATAGAGGTCTGTAGAGCTCTCAAGGGTCTCCACTCTGGCAATTTAGTCGTTGAGGTAGTTGCGGCCTGATCAGCCATTGTTGAACTTTTGGCACTGCTCTCACTTGCCTTCTGATTGCGCCCATGATAAATTTTGGTATCCAATGATGCTGGACGATGTAAGCTTTCCAATACTGCTGATAGTTTCTCTCGGTACTTGCTACAGAAGGAGGTTTTTAAAGTTTTTATCGTCGATATGTACAGAGCTGCTTTAAAAGCAAGTCTCTTGCCACTAAGCTGCTCAACAGCGCCCCGGTTTGTATATTTAATGAGTCCGTATAACAACTCACAAAAAAGTTGGCTGCACCATCTTCCCAAACTGCCAAGTCAATCCCTAATTTCTGTGTTGCACAAAATAATTTTCTGAGTGCCAGAAATAATAACCACATTTCTGCAGGTCTTTTGTTTATTGGTCGAGTATAGGTAACTCTATTGGGTCAAAGGTCACATGCCCAACTCACCTGCGCAAGGCTGTAAAATGGAGATGCAACCAACCTAAATGCAAGGGGGAGAACAGAAGTGGCCATGAGTACATTTGGATTTCCTGTACCCTATCAGTGAACAACTTGCCTCAGGGTTTAAAGGTGTTACCACATTTAAATGGTTCTAAAATAATTATTTTAAAGGGACACTGTCAACTTCCTTAGGCCACAAAGTGTCCAATTTAAAATGCCCATGTTATTATTGGTCACATTCTGTAGATGTTGCTAATGTAGCCGGTAGCTTGATTCAGATACCTTTTTCCTTTTTTTGTATATTTTCTTTTCTGTATCCTACTGAGGTACTCACTCGGCATGGCCTCTACTCCCTGCCTGAACCCTTCGCTACCAGCTTCCTCCCCCAAAACACCCAGGCAGGTCTAGCCCCCGGGTCACCCCCTCCAGTGGCAGCCTTTCTGAAATTAGAGAGGCCTGCCTGAGCGTTGGGTCACCCGTGGAGTCCCCTGGTGCGACAGAACGATGTTGGGATGCAGGCCTGCCCCTGGAATCCCCATCATCTCCTCAGTGCCGTAGAGGGATTTTCCAGTTGTGTGTTTTCCCCAGGAGTGCAGCGGTGCAATGACGCTGGCATGACGCCGCAGATGTCCGCCACACTCCTCCCACTCGTCAGCCTGAGCATGTGTAGTGCCTCCGGCTTCCACCGGGGGCCACTACTTCACCAGGCATGCCCTGGATCCCTCCTCAGGGAGAGAGGAGAGGAGAGGAGAGCAGTCCACCAGACGCTCAATCCACTCCCTCCCCTGCCTACCCCCGTGCTCGTTCCCGAACTCTGGTCGCTGGTGTGGCATGAGGTGTGGTGTCCAGCGCCTCAACCCTCAGCGCCACCGGGCCGGCATTCCTTTTTTCTTCTTAAAGGTGAAAATAAAACTACCCACCATACTGGTGTTACCACACCAAAAAGTACAGTTACGTAAGAACGTACCGTAACAGCAGATCTTCAAGAGGAGCTGATGCAGCAGGTAATACTGATAGGACTAAGGCCACCAGGCGTTAGGACCCCACGGAAAAATAGTCTAGCTAGCAGTCTGTGGTGGGGGACCGCCCCGATGTTGGCTCCGCCCAATGTCAGACATGGTATAAAGGGGGTGGTCCCCCAGCGCCATCTCAGTTCTCCCGCTGGAGACCCGGTTGACAGAAAACAATGGAGAACCGAGGAGGGTCTCCCCTACCCAAAGAGAAAGAAATATAACTTTGTTCCTGGGGGCTGGAGGGTGGGAAAGCCACCTGCTGCAAGAGCTCCTCTTGAAGATATACTGTTACGGTAAGTTCTTACGTAACTGTACTATTTCACTTCGAGGGGGAGCTCTTGCAGCAGGTAATACCAATAGGATTGAGTCCCAAGCAGTACCCAAAGATAGGCCCAGGTCATATGGGAGGAGGACAAACTGATAACTGACAAGTTGGAGCTTAGGGGAAGAGACCCTGAAGGACTGTTAGTCCAAAGCCTGCTCTCCTTCTAGAGGCAACATTCAGACTGTAGTGCCTGATAAAGGTATGGACTGAGCTCCAAGTGGCGGCAGCACAAAGGTCTGCTGAAGAAGCGTTCTGCAGAGAGGCAAAAGCCGTCGCCACAGCTCTGGTGGAATGGCCCTTCGCCAATCCCAGTAAAGGTTTATTGTGGTGCTGATAGCAAAAGGCGATGCAGTGCACCAACCATCTGGCTAGTATTTGCTTGGTGACAGGAGCCTCTGTCTTCCTACAAGCAAAGGAAATGAACAGCTGGTCCGTCTGCCGAATGGAACTAGTTCTGCTGAGGTAATACCTGAGGATCCTATGCACATCCAGAGTATGCAATATTACAGTACTCTGGATAATAGACCGGAAGCTGGATGTCCTGATTCAGGATCAATTCGGACACCACTTTCGGTAAAAACTTAGGCTTAGTACACATTGCCACCCTGTTCCTATGGAAAACAAGATAAGGCTCTTTATACATTAGAGCCTGTAACTTGGAAACTCTCCGAGTAAAAGTAATAGCAACTAAAAATAACACTTTCCAAGAGAGAAAGCGAAGCTCGCATGATGCAGCTGGTTCAAAAGGGGGTGAGCTTCTCTAAAACAAAAAGAAGATCCCAAGGAGGGACAAGATACCTCAGTGTGTGGTCTGACATGCAAGATTCCCCTCAAGAAGGTCTTGCACATGTCAAGTTGTGCCAGAGTCCTTCCAGTCATCGGTGCATGGTAGGCTGACAGAGCACAGAGGTGCACCTTAATGGACGAGTAGCTGAGGCCCAAGTCCAAAAGAAGGAGAAGGTACTCCAGCACGTATTTTATGTGACAATCCAGGGAATGGGGTGCTGCCCATAAGCAAAAACGCTTCCACTTCATGGCATAGGTGGCCCTGGTGGAAGGCTTTCTAGCTGCCACTAGTACTTCTACCACTCTACTTGACACTCCCAGTCTCTCCTCCACTTAGACTACAGGAGCCAGGCATGCAAATGTAGAGGCTGTAGAGCTGGGTGGATGAGCATCCCCCACTCTTGGGACAGCCAGTGAGAGAGGAGAGGGGCAACTGCAATGGAGGCTCTGTGGCTAGTTGCTGCAGCAGCGCGTACCAGATCTGTAGAGGCCAGAGAGGAGCTACCAGGATCATTCTGGCTTCCTCCATCTGCAGGTTGAGCAAGACTCTCTGAAGAAGATGGAAGGGAGAGAAGGCATACAGAAACCTCCCTGTCCAGTAGAGGGACAATGCGTCTCGCCAGAAAACACCAGGCCCTGGATCTAGTGAGCAGAAACATAGCAGTTTGGCATTGCATGGGGACGCGAAGAGGTCCAACTCTGGTCGACCCCATCTTTCGAAGAGGTTTTCTGCCACCTCTTGATGCAACTCTCACTCATGGTTCACAGAGCAAGAGCAGTTTAGACTGTCAGCGAGAAAATTCTGGACACCTGGCACATGAATCGCTGTGATGTCCAGACCGTGTTCTACTGCCCGGCACCACTCTCTCATGGCCTCTCTGCATAGAGGAGTGAGTACCCCTTGCTTGTTTAGATGAAACACTACCAGGTATTGTCTGACTGGACTAGGAGTGGGCCCCAGTAGAGCTGGTCTTGGAAAGCCTGCAGGGCATACTGTACAGTACAGCTCTCATCTCCAGAATACTGATGTGGAGAGACCATTCTGCCACGTTCCCAGAGCCCTTCATTCAGTACACATCCAGGCAGCCTCCCCAGCCTAGACCCGAGGCATCCGTATTAAGGATCTGCAATGGGTTCAGCCTCTGGAAGGAAACCCCTATCTCAAGGTTGACCGAAATCCGAACAGGTTGGTCCAGTTCGTCTATGCCCTGGTCCCACTGAACTCTGAGGTGCCATTGTAGAGTCCTCATGTTCAGCCTTGCTAAGGGAACCACAGCTATGGTGGCTACCATATGCCCTAGTAGTTGCAGGATTACTCACTGCGACTTGGTCTGAGGTCTGCACTTTGTGGGCAACTCCTTTCAGCCATTCTGCTCAGTCTGCTGGCAGAAAGGCCATGCCTTGAATGGTGTCTAGGACCGCCTCAATATACTGAAGCCTTTGGGAGGGCCAGGGACGTGACTTTGGCCAATTCAGAGTGATGCCCAGGGACTGGAACATCAAGGTGGTATCTTGCAAGGCACTGGTCAGCTGGTCTTCCTTCTCTGCAGAAATAAGCCAGTCATCCAGGTAAGGGTAGACAAAGTGGCCCTTCCTTCTCAGGGCTGCTGCTACCACTGCTATACATTTGGTGAAGACTCTTGGTGCTGACGAGAGGCTGAATGGAAGAACCCTGAACTGATGGTGCTGACCTTAAAAGGAAGCACAGGAACTTCCTGTGTAAAGGCAGGATTTTGATATGCATGTACACATCCACATGTCCAGGGAGCATAGCCAGTCTCCTTGATGGATCATGGGCAAGATGCTTGCCAGTGTCACCATTCTGAAACTCCAGTACTGGATATACTGGTTCAGCTGACTGAGATCCAGTATAGGGTGGAGGTCTCCCGTTTTCTTAGGAACCAGAAAAAAGTGTGAATAGAAGCCTTTGCCCTGCTGTGTAGGTGGAACCACCTGGATGGCCTTCTTCTGTAGGAGGGCTTGTATCTCCGCTTTCAGAAGAAGGGAGTGGCTGGGCGAATAATGGAAAGGAACAGGATGATTGTCCTGAGGACAGCTGAGACACTCTAGCGAGTAACCCCTCTCTACTGTCTGAAGGACCCATTGGTCCAAGGTGATACTGGACCACCCTGACAGGTAGAAGGGTAATCTCCCTCCTACCATCTCCCTCTATGGAATCCGAGGGTGGGGGAGGGAGTCATGCTGTATTTAGGGAGTGGGACAAGGGGTTTCGGGGTGCCTTGGGATGTTTGGGGCCCTGGGCGCCAGTAGTGACAGGGTGGCTGCGTCTCTTGAAAGCTCCTTTGTTTTGGGGTTGCCTTTTCCCTTGTTGTCCTTGGCTTCTACAAAAGGACAATGGCGGGAAGAGGGCAGTTCTGACTTGTACATCCTGTGTACCTCAGCTACCACCTTACCAGAGTCATGAAGCCCCAGGATGACTTTCTCCACTTCTTGCCCAAAAAGGACAGAGTCCGGGAAGGAGGCATCTAGGATGGCATCCTGCAGGTTCTGGCAGAACCCTGATACTCTTGAGTCAGGCGTGCCTCCTCAGATAGATGCCAGAGGCCGCAGACCTGGCTGCCATACCTGCTGAATTGTAGGAGCACCTAAGCATGTGCTCGTCTACGTCCATGCCCAACTGGATGTATGCCACGAGCTCATTCTTATTGCCAGAATCTGGTTGAGCCGCCACCAGGTCCATGGTTTTCTCCCAGAGGAACTTCTGGTAAATCACCATGTGAGCTAAAAAATTCAAAGAATGAATAACCCAGTGGCTGATGTATAGACTTTTCATCCCATGGTCCAGCTTTTGGACTCAGGGTCTGGAGGCTGGACACTCATGTGGCTAGGTTGTTGAGCTCTCCCATGAGCTGCTGTGAGCACCATGGAATCTGCTTTGGTGTTCCCTCAGGAATGGTTCCCCTTTGGGAGTCAGTACAGTCTGTCTGCCTTTCTTGGTACTGCAAACATAGTGGAGGGGCGCTGCCAGGTGAGCTGGTAACATTCTGAAAAGGCTCCACCAAAGCTGGGATAAACAAGGGTTTAGGGTCCTTGGATCCCAAAAACTTCGCCAGGCGGCGTCTCTCAGGATCAAGCTCCTCAGTGTCCCACTGGTAGACTGTCTAAATGTGTCTCATTATATATCCAGAAATGAGTGGTCATCTGGGGGCGACCTAGGTGAGTCTCCTGGACTAGGGGAGGGCAGCGGAGGATCTTCCCCAGATGAGTAATCAGATGAGGAGTCCCCTGTGTCCTCATCAGAGGATGACGGTGGACAACCGCTCGAGGAAGGCACCAACAACAGGTGTCTTCTTCCTACAGGACAGGGCGGAGGATGAGAGTCCTCGTCGGACACCTGACCACCAGCGGGCGGAGGAGGCGTTGCAGGGCTTTCCTTTGGAGATGGCTCTGGAGACCTGTACAGCAAGTCCCCTTTTACAGTATTCCACCAAGAGGTGAACAAGGCACCGATGTCAGCTAGTGGGACGACCGGGGGTGCGAGCGTCTGGTGCCGGACCCTTAGAACCTTCTGGTGTGGGCGTCCAGTCTGGAGACCCCTCCACAATAGTATCAGGCTGTAGGTCTGGCTTAGTGTCAGGGGCAGACCTGTCATCCAATCTGGCATCTGGTTTCGACTGCGAGTTGTCATGTGACTGGTCCCCGGGAGTAGGGGCAGACGCCTGATCCTCGGGCCTGATGGCCTCTTATCGTCCGGTGGGGCCCTGTCCTGGCCTGAAGGTGAGCTGGCCCAGCTAACGGGTTGTCTGTCACCAGCGGGAGGCTTCCCTTTGCAGGGGCGGGTGTCCAGTGCAGGACATTCTCTCTGGCATCTGGTGGAGTCGTCCAGTGGCTGCATTTGTCAGACAAACCACGGACTTATGGCCTGTGTCAAGAGCCTGCCTGAAGATGCCAGTCCCTCTTGGGTCGACCAGTGAAGGTTTGTGGGGGTCGGTGGGCCAAGGGAGCTGGGCAGACGGCGTGCAGAAGAAGATTCCTTACCTTTTCCTTGGATGAAGAGGGGGCGTCTTCTTTGGAACAGTCCCAGAAGCAGCTGGAGGAACTGACTCTCACCTCCGCCAGAGGCCGAAAAAGAGGCTCTCACGGTGGGGGACGACCCAACCTGGCCCCATCTTTCTCCTGTGATGGTGATGCTTCCACCCCCAATGACCTCTTTAGGGGGGAGACTCTCTAGCGGGGGACGAAGAGTTGCGTCCCGATGGAGTTTTCTGCATGGCTGCCACCTGCTTCTTGAGAAGATAAGCCTTCAGGGCATTGGTTCTTCTGATGCGGGTTTTATTATTAAATTTCTGGCAATGTGGGCAATCGTTGGGCCAGTGGTCTGGGCCTAAGCAGATCAAACAGGCTGCATGGCTGTCCTTAGGTGGGATCTACTTCCCGCACTAACACTTCGACTTGTGCTGCGTGGAGGAAGGCAAAGACATGCAATTTTGTCAAAAGATACTGAAAAAAGCAATCGAAGCTTTGGAAACAATTAGGAAAAAAGCACAGTTGACTGAGAAGACTGGGCATCCGTGGAGCCGAGGTAAGCGGGTCGATGGCAGGAAAAGAACTGAGATGGCGCCAGAGGACCACCCCCTTTATACCACGTCTCTGAAGTCGGGCGGAGCAAACGTCAGGGTCGGTCCCCCGCCACAGACTGCTAGCTATAAGATTTCTTACGTGGGGTACTAATGCCTGGTGGCCTTAGTCCTATTGGAATTACCTGCTGCAAGAGCTCCCCCTCGAAGTGAGATCATGTGTTTATAGTCCTTGATCAACACCCACTGCATCTTTCCTGGACTTGGGAACACCCCCAACACACTCTAGCCAGTCACGATGCAGTGGAAGGAGAGGAGACTATTGCATAGTGATGGCTGCATTGTTTGGGGGTGTTCCTAATGTTTAGGAAGCACGCAATAAGAGTACATCAAGGATCTGGAAAAAAAAAGGGTGGAGTATAATTACACTCTTAGCATTAGCATGCATTTCAGTTGTATTAAGAAAGGAACCAGAAAAAATAACCAGCGATACCAATGAATTTTCGAGATGGCAAGCAATCATAAAATATGAGTTTTCAACTAGAACTCATATGATGCAAAAATGGACGACAGTGTCCCTTTAAAGAGTACCACCAGCTTTACAGTGGGAGACTCTTGAGGTAAGATATATAGAAAACACAAAATACATCACTCACCTGAGTTACGAGTCTCCAATTATGCATCATAAGTTTTATTTTCTAACTTTTTTTATTATTTTATAAAAGAGAACGTTTACATTTCATACACAGAGGGTATACAGAACAATGTCATTTAGAAATCGTAACAGCAGGCTACTCTGCCCAAGTCCCTTGTATTACTAACACGTGGGGGGTGTCTAATCAGAGCCTCATCAATAAAGTTCAACATTAAAAGCTGCAGAAGCAGCAAGACGTTGAACCAATATCTAGAAAGTTACAATGTCCATATAATATATAAAAGCCATTTTCTAAAGAATTGTAAGGTCCTGTTCAAAAGATTCTGTATTGCACACTTAAGATATATTTCTTAAACAAAAAGAAGAGCCCCTCCTAAATTTAAGTTTGAAGCTGAACTGAGCGATCCTTTAAACTACTGTATACTATTGGGTTTTGTTAGGTTGCAGATAGGAACAAAAAAGCATACATATAAGGTTTAAGGTAGAAATCAGATAACTAGAATAAAAAAAGGTGCTTTAACAAAAGTCCAGCAGTTACCAAGCCATCAATAAGGTGCAGTTCTAGTGAAGACGGCGTTTGTGATCAACGTAGGGAAAGAACTAGGGAGCCTTCATAATTAGAATTATAGACCATTACTAAGGACAATAATGGCAAATTTGGGGAGATGGAGGGCCCTTTCCCATATAATGGATGGGAAGGAATAGAAAAAGGAAGGACGAGTTTTCCAGATATAAAAGGGCATTTTCTGTCTATGCAACGTATACATCCAGGACTGTGTCACCGGTGGAGAGACAGCCAGCTGGGTAGACCTGGAGGGTGATGGGGCTCCAGACACATGTCAGTTTACTACTTAACCCCAAGTGGAAATGAGCATATTGGACAGAACACTCTAAAACCAACTGGTAAGCCCGACGCTGGAGGCCCGGGACCAGGTGATGAAAAGAGGAGAAGCGGTGGAGGAACAAACCCTACTGGTGCCAACAGCAGGAAATGTGGCACTTATGCCTGGACTATAGGCTCCAGGCTTAAAACCCTGATGGAACTCCAGAATCAGTTTCAGATACTCCAAGCACTCACATATAAGTACTTACAGGCAAGAGCCTTCGGCAGGAGTCTGGACAGGAACAGGTAGCACTCAGAGCGAGGACCTCTCCAAAAGGGATCACAGCACAAATGGCAAGGCAGGATAGACAGGCCCTCCCAGACCTCTCAGAAAAGGTCAAAAGACAATGGGAGAGGGACCTGGGGATAATTTCGGAGGAAAGCTGGGGTACAGTACTATAATCACACATGCAATTGATCATTTGTACTGTAATAAACACAAAGAATCAGTTTAAATTTATACACAGGCTTTACTGTCCACCAAGTGTGGTACATTAATTTAATCCTTCAATATCTCCCATGTGTGGCAGGTGCAGCAGTGTGCTGGGCATATATTACATTATTTCAGAGGGTGCAGGGATATATGCCCATTCGATCACAGGTGGCACAGAAGACATCCCAGAAATTCTCCGGAAATGTAGTGGACACACTGGTATCATTGCTGTTTAGCATAGAGGATACGGGAGAGGAAGGCTGAGAAGTGAGAACTGTACCCAAAGGCAGGGTCCTGTTAGTTCTGGCCCAACAAAGTATACAGAATACATGGGTCTCCCCATGTTACTCTCACAGTTGGGTGCTGGCACACCTTGGTCCTGGAAAAACCTAACATATGCCCTCCATGACAGGGAGGAGTTTTCCTCAGAAGCTGGAGGAGATACTTGGATGCCCTCACTGTGGAGGAGGCAGCCTTGTTGGGCCAAGATATGATCCAACAAACCCCAAAAGCTGCCATCAGAACCCTTCATGGAAGAATGCAATGTGGCGCTGGGAGATCTGAACCATTTCTGACACCTCTGTCCTGTCAGGTACAAAAGGGCTGCATTATTTAGGAGACCCTGAGGGTACTTTTAACACTGGGTACTATCAAGTGGTAATCAAATGGTCATTGCGTCTTGTATGATGTTCTGTAACCATTTTACTTTCGCTCTCTAAACTGTTAAGCTAGACTGCATTATCCTACAAGAACTTATCGGTATATCTACTCCTCTACAAATAGGATACAAGGTCAGTATATAAACAGTTGTAACCTAGATGGCTTATCCCAGGGGCTACTACCCCTGCCTGATTTGCCACTAACAGGTTGAGGGCCTGGATCCAATGGCGGTGCCTCCACCCAGAGGTCAGGGTTTGCAATAGTTAAACTAACTTGGTCACAGCCCTCTGGGACACTGCAACCCTCCTTTCTTCCCACTAGTGGCCCACAATATATCAGAATTACCTTTACAGTATACACTTACCCCAGGACTGGTTCGGCACTGGGACCTCCTGTGAAATGAGATACAGTGCAACAATCACAGTACAGTACTTTAACATGAACAAATACCTCAGGCAGTATAACTTTGCTGAAACAAGCAGCTCTGATTTATTTAGGGGGATATAACAAGGACGGGAAATCAGGTTAATTGGCTTATCACTCTAATAATCACCTATGGCTCTGTGCAGAGCCTATCCTACAGTTACTGTCCCTGGGTACCCAAGCCCTAGTGGCTAGTCCAAACCGTGGCAGCTGGTGGGGCCCTTTCACACAGAGAAAAGGAAAATTAAACAGTCAGCAGTACAGTAATTCCATTTGGATTTAATGTGGCAATTCAACAGGGCGACCCTGAATTAGTACTCACGACCTCCAAACAAGATAGGGTCCTTCAATGTCAGCAGGGCTACTCTTGAGCTCCAAGAAACTCCTCACACATTTATATGGTAAAAAAGAGTACTATACCAGGCAGGCTGCTTCTCTATCCCGATCGCAATTACTGCACAATACCGGGAGAACACACAGCAGATTCAGTTCCTGACAGACAGAGTGCAATTCAATAATTTCTCCAGTCTTCTACAGGGTGAGCCTGGTTTCTACTCTTCAGAGATCCTTTGATTCTTTTCACAGGGCAGATTCAGTCTAACAAGCGTTACATAAGCTGCAGACGGAACTCTGGGCCTTACACCGTTTTTGACTAAAACTGCACACTGAAAAAGCACAGGGCTCCTTCCTTCTTCACTGCCAAAGCTCAACTGAAACTCCAACCGACAAAACCGGGCACTTCCTTTGAGTTCCTCCCAGTTCTTGACTGGATTGGCTGTCACTCACAATAGACTGCTGCTGTTGGTCCAAAAGGCACTGAAGTCTAAACTACATCTCCCAAGTCACTGCCCATACAATCCTCTTGTGGCTGGCTCAGATTATAGTCAAGTTCTGATTCGTCCAAGGCACCATTTAGAGCTAGCTTACCCACACTGATTGGTCCAGTTCAGCAGTTCAAAACCAGAATGGGGAACTAGCAGACACAGTTCTGACTGCAAAGCAGGTTAGACAAATTGTAATTTTATTATCACTCTAAATGGTTTCTGGCAAACAGTTACATCTTTCAGATAGTTCCCTTTGCACTCCTAGTGACTGCAAAAATGGAGTGAATTGGCAGCAGCTTGAGTGGTACTCAATCAAAGAAACACACAGTCCCCCATACAAACTAATTATGTCTGCAAGCAGACAGCTCTTAAAGAGACAGTACCAGAGGTTCTAAAAACACTCACTGATAAATGGCTTAAACGCCAAACACCATTCAGGCTTGGAGCATTCAAGCAAGCTCCTGGAAGTCTTTTGGGAACCCCCATTTGCAGGGGGTTACAGTCTCTGGTTCTAGAGACACACGTCATTTTTAGTTCCATTTTTTGTTTCTTAACTTTGGATTAAAAGGAACATTGTCAACCCCTTTTTGCATCACAGTGTTTTTAGATGAAACCCACATTTTATGATTGTTTTCCTTCTCCAACATTCACTAGTGATGCTGGTTGTTTTACCTGCTTCATTTCTCAGTAGAACTGAACTACATTGCCAATGGTGTTATAATACCCACGCTGTTTTGTTTTAAATCTTTCATCTACTCTTATTGCATACTTCCTGAACATTAGAAAACCCCAAACAGTGCAGAACTCGTATGCAAACGTCTCCTCTCCTTCCACTGCATTTCAAGTGACTAGACTGTGTTGGGAAGTTCCCAAGTCCCACAAAGATGCACTGGGAGTTGATCATAGAATGTAAACAAACTGGGTTTTGGCTCTAACCCCAGTGTGGTGGGCAGTCTATTTTTCACGTCTAAAAACAAAGAATCAGAATCAACTACCAACCAGATCAGAAATCTCTACAGAATCTGACCAATCACTAAATGTGTTTTTTAAACTAAAGACACTGAGGCCCAAGGACATTTACAGTGTCCCTTTGACACTATACTGTCTAGTCATGTGGCACTGTGTGCTATGCATTGTCAACGTCTATTTTATGAGGATATTAAATCAAAACATGAAACAAAACAAAAAAGATGCGGTTCTGCACTTCTAGCACTTCCTTGGCATGAGCCCAAATCATCAAGTCAAGCCATGTGGCCACTGCCATTTCTTACAAGAATTGCCAGAGTGACTAGGCTGTTTATCACTAATAAAGCGGGAACATACAAAGAAGCCAATCACCATTTGGGATGTTCTTAACTTTATATCCTCTATTCCTAGTGTAACCCCCCTGCAAATGGGGGTTCCCAAAAGACTTCCAGGAGCTTGCTTGAATGCTTCAAGCCTGAATGGTGTTTGGCGTTTAAGCCATTTATCAGTGAGTGTTTTTAGAACCTCTGGTACTGTCTCTTTAATAGCTGTCTGCTTGCAGACATAATTAGTTTGTATGGGGGACTGTGTGTTTCTTTGATTGAGTACCACTCAAGCTGCTGCCAATTCACTTCATTTTGCAGTCACTAGGAGTGCAAAGGGAACCTATCTGAAAGATGTAACTGTTTGCCAGAAATTATTTAGAGTAATAATGAAATTACAGTTTGTCTAACCTGCTTTCTTTGCAGTCAGAACTGTGTCTGCTAGTTCCCATTCTAGTTTTGAACTGCTGAACTGGACCAATCAGTGTGGGGTAAGCTAGCTCTAAAATGGTGCCTTGGACGAATCAGAACTGGACTCATAATCTGAGCCAGCCACAAGAGGATTGTATGGCAGTGACTCTGGGAGATGAAGTTAGACTTCAGTGCCTTTTGGACCAACAGCAGCAGTCTATTGTGAGTGACAGCCAATCCAGTCAAGAACTGGGAGGAACTCAAAGGAAGTGCCCGGTTTTGTTGGGTTGGAGTTTCAGTTGAGCTTTGGCAGAAGAAGGAAGGATCTGTGCTTTTTCAGTGTGCAGTTTTAGTCAAAAACGTGTGTAAGGCCCAGAGAGTTCCGGGTCTGCAGCTTGTGTAACAGCTTGTTAGGACTGAACCCGTCCTGTGAAAAGAATCAAAGGATTTCTGAAGAGTAGAAACCAGGCTCACCCTGTAGAAGACTGGAGGAATTGCTGAAAATTGCACTCGGTCTGTCAGGAACTGAATCTGCTGTGTGTTCTCCCGGTATTGTGCAGTAACTGCGATCGGGATACAGATGCAGCCTGCCTGGTATAGTGCTTTCTTTATATGGATGTGTGAAGAGGTTTGTGTACCTCAAGTGAGCCCTGCTGACATTGAAGGACCCTATCTTATTTGGAGGTCGTGAGTACTAATTCAGGGTCGCCCCTGTTGAATTGCCACATTAAATCCAAATGGAATTACTGTACTGCTGACTGTTTAATTCTCCTTTTCTCTGTGTGAAAGGGCCCTACCAGCTGCCACGGGTTTGGACTAGCCACTAGGGCTTGGGTACCCAGGGACAGTAACTGATAGGGATAGGCCTGTGCACAGAGCCATAGATAGATTATTAGAGTGATAAGCTAATTAACCTGATTTTCCCTGTCCTTGTTATATCCTAAATAAATCAGAGCTGCTTGTTTCAGCAAAGTTATACTGCCTGAGGTATTTGTTCATGTTAAGCACTGTACTGTGATTGTTGCACTGTATCTCATTTCACAGGAGGTCCCAGTGCCGAACCAGACCTGGGGGTAAGTGTATACTGTGAAGGTAATTCTGATATATTGTGTGGGCCAATAGTGGGAAGAAAGGGGTGTGGTGTCCCAGAGGGCTGTGACCAAGTTAGTTTAACTATTGCAAACCCTGACCTCTGGGTGGAGGCACCCGCCATTGGATCCAGGCCCCTCAACCTGTTAGTGGCAAATCAGGCAGGGGTAGTAGCCCTTGGGATAGCGCCATCTAGGGGTTACACTAGACTTAAATCCTAGTCTGTAATTCAGAGACACACAGCAACCCCTTCATCCCAGTCCAACTACAACAACATAACCCAGAGTCACAAGTGGCCATGAGAGAGCGAAGTGTCTGTCCCGTGATGTTAGAAAACAAAGTCCATTCTCTAAATCCCCAAACAAATATTTGTTATCTGCAGATGTGAGAGCTTGAGTTTAGCTAGTAGCTGAAGCATATGTGAGATACCTAGCTCCCACAGTTGCCCAGGCTGCATTAAAACTTTCTTGGGTCTGTTGAATTGTAAAGATCAAATCTACGAACTGATAGAATGGTGACCCTGAGACACCCACTAGATTCCCCACTCTTTCGCAGCCCTTAGTACTCGGTCATGTTTTTAGACTCTTCCCAGTACAACAGGCAGAGTTCAGGGTAGGCGGTCATCACTGGGTCCTCTCCAAGGAGAGGATTCTGTGCACTTGGAAAATGAAGAGCGGTGTCTCAAGATGAAGGAGTTGCTGCAGAAACGACCACAAATAGATATTTGGATCAACACCTTCTTCCCTCTCAGACATGCTGATCAGCCACACGTTCATGGATCTGGAAGAATTTTCCAGTTGCTCAAATCACATTCTCAGCAATTTATTTTCCTTCAAGACAGCAAGCAGGGCCTTCTGTGCTGTTTCCGTTGCTTCTTTGGTACAACGGACTCTGCTTTTGTTTCCATGACTGAGACCCTCGAATTAAACATTTCTACTTTTTATCTACATCTCATACTACTTTTTTTTTTTTTAATCTACGTCCCGTGCTGCTTTTAACTGTGGGCTCCTGTTCCATGATAGCATCACCTTCAGTCAAAGGCCCGCTTCCAGGCACTAAATTCATGTTTTGTTTGTCTGAGCCTGAGTATTTGATATATTTCTCCCATGACCAGATCTACCCAAAATCAAACTGGTGAGAAATATTGTATACGCCACAGCAGTGTACCTGTCCACTCCAAGTAAAAGTCAAGTAAATGAACGATTTCAAATCTGAGGTTTGTTTATAATGCGCTTGGCTCTCTCGAAGTGATTCTCTTCTCATCTGCTGCAAGCTCTGCCCACAGATTTATTTATTTTAATTCCCACTTGGCATCACTAGTGGCTGACTGTGAAACTGCAGCTGCCGAAACAAGATCATGACTTTGAGAATGACTCAGTAGCAGAGCTCAACTGTCGGCTGCAGCAGCATTCAAGATGCAAACTACTCCCATTTTGTAAAAAGCTTCCTTCCCCTCCTGCCGGGGATTCAGTAACTCAATTCCTCAGTGGCTGTGGTTTGCACTGCTGGGGTTATAAATTCCCTGCCACTGCCACGTTCCTTCGTTTGTCTGAGTGAACACATTTATGCAACATATGTGAGAGTTCAACCTTACAGCTAAATAATGTATTTTAGCTACAGCAGACTTTTAAATGAGGATAAATCATTTATCCTTACTTTAGCCATTTATCCTCACTTAAGACAGGTCACAATGAAACCCTAAACCAATGGGAGAACAGCCTGAACAATACCTAATGATATCACAATGACTTCTGCTGCACTCAAAACAGAGCAGTGAAATCAAACAGAAACAGTTTAATGGGAAAAGTCAGCACAAAGGGCCCCACACTCGAGTGGTCCCAATGTGCACTTTGTGTAAAACATTTTAGTTAAATTACGTTTCGTAAGCAATACCATAACAGGGTGGGCATTATTAGCAAATACGGACCGCCCGGGCGTAATGAGCCTGACGCCACAGGCGGAGGGCCTTATAGACCCTGGAAGGTCTGGTATTTCCAATAATGCCCACCCTGAGGTATTACTGCACTTAGAAAATGGTCCATTGAAAATATTACTCTGTGATGAGGCTCTTGGACTGGCTCTTATTTGTAGCTGGGCATCTCCTGAAAAATAAATGCCCAGCTTGGAGCCTGTCTCAGCCAATCAGATTTAAGAATTGACTGTTGCCATTTTCTAATGCAGTATAATCAATAATAACTGGTGACCCCCTCCAATGACTGGATATCCAATTTTGATAAAATGCCATAATAATCCATTGAATTCCGTCATAACTCAAAAGCGGGTTATTACGGTGTTTTCCTCCTCATGCTGTCACTGCACTGAAGCGCAAAAGAAAGCACACTGTATTAGTACATCGGCTGCTGAAGGACACGCTCGCTGGCACAAATACAGTTTACAGTTTTCCTCTCCGAAACCTTGCACCAGTTATTATAAAAAAAACAATGCCTGTGCAGGTGTGCGTCAAGAGGATTTTTCACACTCCGTCAGTGTGAATCTCATAACACACACCTGCACAGCCATTACTCTATGTATCAGGCTAATTTTGTTTACTTCTAAGCCGACATACTACATATCCGAATCCCCAGTAGCTCACATCAGAGCAGTACACAGCAGTGGGAGATTTGAAAGCCTGCAGTGTACGTTAGAGCTTTTATAATCTGTTCAGATGTCTTCTAGCTGTGCTTTTCTCCAGGGGCTCAGGACACTCCTCTGTGACTGTACTTAGTCCAGGGAGGACAGCGGGACCAGCAATTGAAAGATCAGGGCTTACATAAACTCTAACATGCACTGCGGGCTATGGAATCTCCCACTGCTGCCTACTGCTCTGATGTCAACTGCAACAGATTCTGGAATCTGAAGGAAAAGATGTCAGCCTAGAAGAAAAAAAAATTAGTCTGATACAATCTACTGTACAACAGTAAACTGTAAGCAAACCAAATTTTATTTTTATTTACGTTCATTATTTTCATTTGATGCAAAAATACATTTTTAACTCGTATTACGCATTAGGCAAGTATCACCCATTGATACACAGATACATAGACGCTGTTGGCAGATAAGGGCCTATGGCCCACCCAGTCTGCCTATTTGAGCTTGTAAGTTCCTTTACATTTTCTAGAAGTTTGTTACCCCAGACCTCCAGAATTCCTTGTCTATCCAATGCATTCTTAAATCCGTGATTGTTCAGCCCCCCAACACTTCCTCTGGCAGGGTGTTCCACTTCACCACCCTTTCTGTGAAGAAACTCTTCCTCACGTATCCTCTGAATCACCCTCCCTCCAACTTCATCCCATGCCCTCTAGTCCTGGAACATCTTTTTCGCTGGAAAATAGTGTATTCCTGCACCCTGTTCCTCCCTGTAAGGTACTTGTATGTCTCCATCATATCCCCTCTCCTCTCTCTTCCAGGGAGTAGATATTCGAGTCCTTCAGCCTGTCCTCACAGGACCTGTGATGCAATCCCTGCACCATCTTTGTTGCCCTCCTCTGAACCTTCTCTACCCTGCCTATGTCCTTATGTAGGTAAGATCTCCAGAACTGTACACTGTACTCCAGGTGGGGCCTCACTAGTGTCTTGTATAGTGGAATTATAACCTCCCTTTTCCTGCTGGTGATGCCCCTGCCTATGCATCCCAGCATCCTATCTGCTTTACCTGCTGCCTTGTTTCGCTGTTTCCCTATCTTGAGGTCAGAGATAACCCCAAGCGCCCTTTCCTACTTGGTGCATGCTATATCCTCACCCCCCAAATATGTAGTTCCAGGGTTTTTATACCCTATATGCATTATCTTGCACTTCCTTGCGTTGAATGTCGACTGCCAAACCCTTGACCATTCTTCACACTTCTGCAGGTCCCTCTCATTCTGTCTACACCCTCTGGCATGTCTACTCTGTTACACAGCTTCGTATCATCAGCAAACAGGGAAATTCTGCCTTCTGGGTACTGTGCAATGTCACTGATGAAGACATTTTCCTTTTTTTTTTTAGAGGACCTACTTCCACCTTTAGCCAGTGTGCCCTTATGCCATCCGGCCGGACCTGCCACCTGCCGGGACATAAGACCACCTGTGATATACTGTTGTGCTGTCCACCTGGCTTACCCGGTCGGGTATACCTTCTGCTCCATGGCATTTCTTCCCTGCTGTCCATCTGGCCACCGGAAGTAGAGGTGAAGACTGGCAGCATCCCCCATGGAAGGTGGTTCGATTTCGGCACTGGACATGGTGGGCAGGCTGAGGCTTCATCCCCCCTCCCTGAGCCTCTGTTTCCTGGTATTCTTGCCCCCCGAGGTGCAATAGCGATTGAGTGCGTCAGCTAAGCCGGTCCTACCAATCCCAGCGCTCTGTCTGAGGGTCCCTCCTCCTTGGTTGCTGAACCTCTGCAGCACCACCTGTGGTCACCCTGGAGGCAGCAGAGCAGTAAGTCACAACTCCTCCCCTCCCGAAGAGAAGAGTGTCCTGTGGGACACTCAATCCCCCAGCTGATACTCCAGTATCTCGGTCTTGACTGTACAGAGAGTTCGGGTAAAGTCAAAATGGACAGGGAAGGCTCATATATACCAAACAGTGGCTAATGCAGCGTGAGGTCGGCATCATATTAACAAAATGTAATGCTATTCTGCCGCCCGTAATCGCCATTACATAAAGTGAGATCAGAACTTAAACTCAGCCCATATAATTACGGACTTTTCAATAATGTTTATACAACACTTTTAAAGTTTGTGAGTGCTGAACAGTGTCCCGTCAAGACAGCAAGTAACTAAAATGTTTTTGCACAAAAAGTGCACATTGGGACCAGCCCCACACTCTACTGTGGAACCCTTGGTGATGACTGCTCCCCTACAGATCTTCATAAAACACGCCAATATAAACATTTTACAGTTTAAAACACACTGTATAAATAGGACACAATGGTCAAACTCAGAAAAAGCCATTTATCCTCACTTTGGGGGGGGGGGAGGCAATACTTTCATAACAGACTCCTGCCTCTGCCACTCTTGAGTTAAGTGTCCGCCTCCTCACACTTGAAGATAAATAGCATTTTCTAAAATCAGCCTATTACGTATCCCATATGTGCAACGCAACAACTGTGCTTGCTCTTTAAAGGATCTCTCACAATATCGCAGGCAATAAGGGGACTCAGAGGAGCATTACATAACAAACACCTTGCTGTCCATTCTTTTCAGCAGTTCGAGTTCAAACCCAACTCCTATCACAGTGCACCATGCAGAGTGTCACACTTTTAGAAACTGCAGCTGACACACTCCTGCCGAATACTATAATCTCAAATGCAGAAAACCTACAATTATTCCTCTTTGCAACTCCATTATCCTCATGTTAAGGCACAACCCCAGCAGAACTGTACATAAAGCTGTGCAGGACTGCAGGGAGTTTCCACATCAAGGGAGAAAGACTAAAGACTGTACCAATCACATTAGTGACATTGCTCTGATTGTACTGTGCACTGTTACATTAGTCACATTCTCTGATCTCTTCGACATGCCATGACTCCAAACAGCACACCAAGAGAGGAGTAACTGGCATGAGTCCTGTACGTTCCTTTATGCAACTAATTTTTGGGTCACTCTTGAAAGAGACAATTTGGGTCCAGTAGGCCTACAGGATTACCAAAAATAGAATAACTAACTACATAAATAGTGCAGGGATTTGCAACAGAAAATGTAAAAAAATAATGGTTGGCAGATTTTTAAGTAAAAAACTGGTGTTTACTAGATAAAGAACTTGCTTAACCAAGGTCACATTTGCTGATCAATATTTGTTTTTCAAATGTTTTAATACCACTTTCCCTGCCTCAGCCCTCCCCATCTCATTCCTGCCCCTCACCCTACAACCGGTACCACTGTGCTGCCCTTTCTCCATACAGGAGGCAGGAGGAGTGTTCGTGTAGTAATCCATGCCAATACTGCTTCTTGGTCTGTCGAGAGGATGATGGAAGAATGCTGGGTCACACACACACACACACACACACACACACACACACACACACACACTCCCTTCTCTGGGAGCCGAGCACCTCATCCCTGCACCGCATTCAGTGCCCTGGTCGACCCAAGAGTGGCAGGCTGTGGCTCAAATGTAAGCATCAGGTTACAGTGTAATATGCCACTGAGGTGACCCTGCCAATCAATTTTACTTTCATACCTTTAAACTGATAAACTTTGCTAAAATAGCGATTGTTCAACAGTTACTTACTCTGTGCTCCTACACACACACAAATACGTGGGGTAAACCAACAGGTATACATTCACACAGATCTATACATTAATAGAGATTTCCCATAAATAGCCAGGAACAGGTTACTCACCTGTAACAGTAGTTCTAGGAGTGGTATATGTTGTTCATCCACACTGTTCAGCATGTCCCTTCCACTTTAAATCTTGCCAGAAGTCTTCAAGCTGGCTCCTCCCACTAACCGAGTGGTATATACCGGCTCCGCCCCTGGACGCCGTAGATCTAAGCCCACTGGAAGCAAGGTTGAGTCCGGGTTGGTGTGTACGTAGATGAACAACATATACCACCGAACTACCGTTACAGGTGAGTAACCTGTTCTTCTAGGAGTGTGGCTATGTTGTTCATCCACACTGTTTAGCAGACTCCAAGCAGTTCTCTGGGAGGAGGGAGGCAAGGCGCACACCCCCTACTTAGGAAACAGAGATTGGAGAACAGAGGTCCCAAAACCAGCATCCCGGCGTGACTCAAGGTCGATGTGGTAGTGGATGATAAAGGTGTTTGCTGACTTCCAGGTAGCAGCCGACAGATTTCCTGGATAGGGATGTTCCTGGAAGCAGCCACCAATGCAGCAGTATGGCAGGTAGAATGAGCCTTATCCTCTAAGAGGCTTCTTGCCCGCCAACTCATAGCACAGACCTATGCATGATGTAATCCATCTTGCTATGGTCCATTTGGCTGAGGTCTGCTCAGAAGCAGCTTCCAGCATAAGTAAACAGTTAGGTGAACCTCTCCACAATTTCCGCCATCCCTTCCTTGTAGTAAGAGAGCATGTCTCAGATCCAGAGTATGGAGCCTGTACTCTGCGTCCGTGGTGTAATTAGGGTAGTATACCAGCAGAGCCAACACCTGGTTAAGGTGAAACTTGACACCACCTTCGGAAGGAATTTCGGGTGGGGGCACAGGAAAACTTTGACCCTGTGAAAGACCTGGTAAGGGAAGTCCACCAAAGCGCTCTCTAGCTCCCCTATCCTTCTGGCTGACGTGACAGCCACCAGGAAGGCTGCCTTCCACAAGTGTGAGCTCACATTTGTGCATGGGTTTGAATGGCTTGCCCATGAGCTTTGCCAAAACTAGCAACAGATCCCATGGAGGTGGAAGTTCACACACTGGAGGATATGTGATCCAGGGCTTGAAGAAGCGCCCAACCACTGTCTCCTGTGCACACACCTGTTGACTGGTCCAAGACCCGTAAGCAGAAATGGCTGCCAGGTGCACCCTAAGGTCGATGACCGTTGACCCCTTGAAGAGTTACCAAAGGTAGTCGAGAATGTTAGCCACAGGACAGGATAAGTGTCCAGACTTACTTCCTGACACCAAATGGAAAACCTTTTCCATTTGAAGGCGTAACATTTGCTGGTCAATTCCTTTCTCGATGCCTCCACTATGATGAAGACATCTTCGGAAAGACCCAAAGCCTGGAACTCTAGTCACTCAGGTACTAGGCTGTGAGGTGCAGGGATTGACGGTCCGGATGGAATACCTTCCCCTGGTTCAGAGATATCAGGTCCGGGCGTGTACAAAGCCGCTCCGGGAGCCTGCAGCCGAGTCTTAGGAGATCTGGGTACCAGAACTGGTGCGGCCAGTCTGGGGCTACCAGAATCACCTTCGCCTCTTCACTCCTCACCTTGGAGAACACCTGTGGCTCAAGGAAACAAAGTGAAGGCGTAGGAGGCCTGGGGTCCATGGCCTCGAGAAGGCATCCCCCTGCAGTGAACCCTGCTGAGGGGAGCAGGCATGATACAGCCTCAGCCTGTTTTCCCTGGAGGCAAACAGGTCCACCATCGGTATGCCCCAACGTAAGAACAGGCTGTAAGCTACCTATGGCTAGAGAGACCACTCGTGGGATGCCTGGCTTATACAGCTGAGAGCATCCAACATCTGGTTCGAGGCTCCTGCCACATGGATGGCTAGGAGATCCACCTCCAACCGGCTTACGAGGGTGCAGATGCGGAGCGCCTCCTTGCACAGCAGACGTGAGTGCATGCCGCCCTGTTTGTTGAGGTAGTACATGGTCGTGGTATTGTCCGTCTGGACTTGAACCACTTGACCCCGAAGCCGAGTAGCGAAAGCTGACAGTGCCAGTCTGACTGCTCCGAGCTCCAACAGGTTGATGTGGTATCGGGACTCCTCGGGGGTCTAGAACCCGTGGGCCCTGTTGTCCCCCATGTGGGCTCCCCAGCCCATGAGAGAGGCATCGGTCATAAGGACGACTGTCGGTTTGGGTCGGACAAACGTGATCCCTTCCTGCAACCGGTCTGGGGCGGTCCACCATTGGAGAGCGTCCCACATCTTCTGGGTTACAGTGACCAGCTGGTCGAAGTGACCATATCGCCAAGTCCACTGGGCGGCCAGCTCCCATTAAAGGGGGCGCATGTGCCACCGGGCCCAATGGACCACCAAGGTGCACGCCGCCATGTAACCCAGAAGGCGCAGGAAGTCCCCAGCAAGGCGCAAATGCCCAACCAGAAATGATCGGGCAAAGGAGGAGAGAATCTCCGTCCTGTCCGCCAGAAGCCAAGCTCTGGCTTGACAAGAGTCGAGCTCTGCCACGATGAAGCCTATCACCTGAGAAGGCACACGTTCTGACTTGGCCTCGTTGATCAGGAGGCCAAGTCTGGAGCAGGATTGGAGAGCCAGATCCTTGGACCTCTCCACCTCCTGTTGGGTGGAACCTGCCAAGAGCCGATCGTCAAGATAAGGGTAGATTCTGACTCCTCGACGCCAAAGGTGGGCTGCCACCACTGCAATGCATTTGGTGAAGACCCGTGGGGCCGATGACAGGCCGAACAGCATGGCTCAGAACTCGTACAGGGTCCCCTCGACCCTAAAGCGGAGGAACCACTGATGGGACAGACGGACTGGGACGTGAAAGAACGCATCCTGTAGATCCAGTGAACAGAACCACATGTTTTACTCCAGGGATGGTATGATCTGGTTCAGAGTGACCATCTGAAAGGTGCGGGACCTGAGATATTGATTCAGGTCGTGGAGATCTAGGATGGGGCGCCAACCTCCCATCCGCTTGGGCACCAGGAAGTACCTGGAAACAAAGCCTGGGTCTGTCGGAGGATACGGCACTGGAGACACTGCCTCCTTGTGGAGGAGCTGGGCCACATCGTCTTGAAGAGCCAAATGGGTGCAAGTGGAGATCTGTTCCTCCCGAGGGGCGCGGGCTCGGGCTGGGAGGGTACTACTCGAATTCTAGAGGCAGTCCCTGACTGACCACTTTGAGAACCCACCTGTCCGAAGTGATAACGGACCAGGCGGAAAGGAAGTGGTGGAGCTGACCCCTCCACGGGAGGACCCAGAGCTGGCGTGATGGTTGTAGGGGTGGCCACCCCCCAACACATCACTGAGCAGGCTTAGATGAGGAGGAGGAGACTCCAGGACTTGAGCCTCAGTCTTCTTTTATGGGGCTGCTGAGGACCTTGCTTGGGCCGAGGGCACCAAGCTTGAGCCTGCTGCTGCTGTTGATGCTGCTGTCCTCCTTGATAGGAGGGCTGCTGGACCGCAGGAAGAGTGCGAAATGCTTCTTCTTTCTCGAAGAACCCTTGGCAGAAGTAGCATCCAAGGTGGCACTGGACTGCTCTATACGCTGAAGGTGACCGGCCACTCCTGGACCGAACAAGTCGGTACCCAGGAAGGGCACGTCAGCAAGCTTATGCTGAGTATCTGCCGGCAAGGAGGAAAGCCGCAGCCAAGCCTTGTGGCAAGCGGCCACTGCAGCTGCCAGCGAGCAGGCACAAGAATCTCTGACATCGAAGGCCATCTGGAGCTGCTGTTTTGCAACAGCACGGCTCTGGTCACAAACCTGCCTGACCGTGGTCTGCATGTCCGGTGGGAGATGAGGGAGGATCTCGTCTAGTGACCCAAGAAGGGCATGAGAGAAGTGTGCCATAATAACAGCCGAGCTAGCCTGACGAAGGCCCAAAGAAGAGGCCACATAGACCTTACAGGCAGTGTGGTCCATATTCTTGGACTTTGTCCGGGGGTCGGTCAGTGTTGGCCGAACTACCAGTACGCCTGAACACAGAGGTGGTCACCAGGCTCTCGGCTGAAGGATGCTCTGTGAACCCCGCAAGGGACCCCATGGGCACCGCGTACATGCGGGCAGATGGTGCTGGGCAAGAGGCAGGACGCTGCCAAAATTCAAGAGCTGGGCCAACAATGGCCTTGGCCACTGGAAAGGCCTCCATCGGGGTATCCCCTCTCTTAAGAATGTCGGTGAGAGGGTACTCCACCTTTTTCTGGATAAGCTCCAGGGGCATTCCGGTAGAATCGGAAATAAGGCGGAGAATGCCCTGGAAAGAGGAAAAGCCTTCTTCCAATCCTGCGCCTACCGACGACTCAGCATCCCCGGGATGCGAGTGCAAGCCGATGACGTCCGAGTCCGAAGAGTCGTGATACAGTGGTCTACCACCTAAGTCACCCTTGATCTGCTGAAGGCGGTCCAGGGTGACTTATCGACAGAAGTCAGGGAAGCCCGGTGTCCTGTTGGTCCTCTTTCGAGGGCACCCCTCCCTCAGGCTGTTTAGGCGGTGGCTCCATCCGAATCTGTGGAGAGACCAGAATAGGCCTAACCGGAGACGGACCAGCCCCACAGGTGGAGGAATAGAGGGCTTCGGTTCCGGAGAAGTCGGCTTCGGCCTAGCAGGCGAGAGCCAAGTGATGGCCGGGGTAGGCAGCGGAGCTGGCTTTTGCCCAGTCCAAGATCAGATGCTGCCACACAAGGTCTTCAGCGCCGGAGTTTCTACCGGAGCCTCTCCTCGTCCGAGGAGGATGAGGACCTGTGGCGTCGCCTCTTCTTTGAGTGCTTATGGCTCTTCCTTGGTCGATCATCCGAGGGGTCCTGGACCGAGACAGAGACCGGGAGGCCAACATGGTCGATGGGAGACACGAATTGGTGAGACCGGGGTCGGGACCGGTTCTTGATGGGGACACCAGCAGGCTGGGTCTCCTCACCCGAAAGACCAGGACTGGAGTCCGTCTAAAGAGTCATAAGGCTAGCTATTAAGGGTCGATAATGAAGATAATTTCAACCTAGTCAGCTCCTTCCTCGGTCCCTTGGCCAGATGGAAGGTCCGAAAAGCCAGCAGCTAAGGTTGCGATCTTGACTGAGGTAGAGACCGTGTGTTGTTGGGACTCTGACCTCTCCTGGTCCCAAGAGAGTCTCCGTTGGGACGAAGACACTGGGTCCTTCTTCCTCTTGCGAGAGCGGGAGGAGTGCGAGCTAGAGGGTGCCTCACCCCGAGTGGGGAGAGACTGGCGCATCTCCCTGAAGGAGCCCATAAAGGTGTAGCCTAGGTTTAGCGGGACGAAGAAGCTTCAATTGGCCGAAGCACAAGCTGCTTCCTCGAATGTCGTCAGCTGTTCAGCGGAGCCTGTGGCCGCGGAAACCGTCCACCTAGCCTCCTTCGATTTCACCAGCGGGTTTCTTTTCTCTAGTCTCCCCAGCTTCAGGCGTGCCTTGCGGTCGTCCAGGACATTGGGATGGAAGGCCAAGCAGAAACCACACGACGAGGTGTCATGTCTGACACCTAGGCAGCAAACGGACGTGAGGTGGGGATCAGTGCGCGACATCTTTTGGCTGCAGGGACACAGGCGAAATCCTGGGGAAGATTTTTCCTCCATAGTCGCGCGCGACGCATCGTGCAATCGCTAACTCAAACGAGTTTGATTTTCAGTATAACCAATGATTTGAAAGCCAGGGCCTACGAAATGCTGAGAGCACGAGGGAATCTGCATCTTCCAGCAGAAAGGAAGATCTGACGTCATGGGGCGTAGTAGAGGTATATACCACCTGAGTGGGTGGGAGGAGCCAGCTTGAAGACTTCCGGCAAGATTTAAAGTGGAAGGGGACATGCCAAACAGTGTGGATGAACAACATACCCACGCTCCTAGAAGCACACTCTTTTTTTTTTTTTTTATTTTCGTCTTTATCCCTCCTTACTGCCTCCGGTGCCCACTCCTTCAAATCCGCTCATGTCCCCGGTACCTACCTTGGGATCTGCCCTAGAGTGCCCATCCTCCTCTCCTAGCACATTGGGGTCTGTCCTGTAGGTGGTCCGGGTGGACTTAAGCGAGACTTCATCTAGGGCTGCCGGAGGATTTTCAGTTTTCTCCCCCGGCCCCTCCCCAGGAAGCCTTGCGCTGGGCGTCGTCCCAGTGGTAGCGTGCTTGCGCATACAGGCCCTCATGCGCCCGAGGCGTCCCCACCTCCCGGCTCCGACAAGCGAAGCCGCCTCCACCCCTTCCCTCTGCGGTGCTACCGACTACGGAAAGAATAGGCGCAATGCGCTCTTGGTAACTCCACCCTAAGGGAGAGAGCATCCATTGGGGCCTCGATCCTCCCTCCCCGCCGACTCCCCAGCCACCCGAGTCCGCCCCGAACCCGGGTCGCCGCGCAGCGGCGCCCAGCACCTCAACCTCAGCGCCACCGGGTCAGCTATAGAAGCACACTTACAAAAATCTAATTCAGCAAGCTAAACAAAACCAACATCGGCAATAAGGATAGCAAGTCTTTATAGACTAAGTGAAAATTCTTCAAGCAGCAAGGTTCTTCCAAAATGCTTTACTTCAATCCAATACTATTAATCGACACACATCCGGATGCAGCTGCCATACGCTGATAAACAATCACAGAGCAGCCCAACATTATGCTAATCGATACAGTTCTCTCCTGACATTTTATCACCTTCTGCTTTCTGTTGAAGAGGGACAGCACAATGCTTCTCTGAATGAAAAACAGGATTATCCCTGTTCTCCCTTGAGCCTGTCCTAATGTGGTGACCCAGCTATCATTCACCACTTGGTAATGCAAAGCCTATGGAATACAAAAAAAAACAAAAAAAAAAAACTAGCTTCTGCTTTCCAGTTAAGAAGAGGACCAATACTCAATTCCAATTTCCAACAGGCTTTATTTTTTTTTGGTTATGATTACTATTTTATCTCCTGCACTGCGAGACCGGTCCGTTCTGGTCCATTTTAACCCCACCCCTTCATTCAGCTTTTCTAGGACTAACCTGTTTAAGTTGCCAATTATCCTCTGCCAGAGGACCTTGGAATTGCCCAGTTGTTGGTGTGGGGCCTGTGGGGGACCAGGCCTTCACCCTATCATGGTGGTGGTGGGGGTTTCTACGGTGTTTTCTCCCTGGGCCCATGGCGCATGCAATGATGCACTGTGCTAGCTCCACCTCTGCAGAGACAACCCCAGTGTCGAGAGAGCTGGACACCTTCCCTGGCATCCCACTGTGCTGCTGCCCAGATCCTGGCGGTTACAGCTGCTTAGTGGGACACCCCACAGAGAGAGACAGGTCCTTGGGACACTCAAGCTTCCCTCCCAGCTGGCCCTCAATTGGCTCACATCAATTCTCGAGCCCAGGTGGCGGCGGGAGCAGGATGTGAAGCACCTAGCCTCGGAGCCCTCCATGTCACTGGGCTGGCCAGCCATGTCTTTTTTTTTTTTTATTTAAAAACACCCTGGACAGTGTGGCCAAGATCTCATTTTCAGTGGGGCCCTGCTCCTACCTATTTCCACAGCTGGTTCGACTGGAGCACTTGAGGTTTAGCGACTTTATCCCAAGGTCACATCATGAAAATTTGGCTCAGGTGGGGTTTGAACCACTGATCTCCTGGAGCCCAAGCCTGTGCTTCAACCACTAGATCATACTGCCTCCATGTATGGCACAGAGTACTGCAGTAGAATGGAAAAGGACCAACATCCAAGCTCAACTCCTGGAATGTTACCGCTACTCATGCTGTATAACCATCAATGCTAGTCTCCCTCAGGAACTAGTCTAGGCCAGCGGCTTTCAAACCCAACATCCTAGTTACCTCACTGCTTTGCCCATCCAACCCCCACCTGATTTAACAAACCTCTTTTCATATACTAAACTGAAAATTAGATTCCTAATGTGTTTTCCTCAGAATTTACCTCCGTGTTTTTATGATTACAGATTGACAGTTTCACCATATTTCTTACTGGGGCTCCAAAGAGCTCTGTGGCTGCACTAAACTGTGCCGGTGCCCACATATGGCTATAGTGGCTTCACTGGAGAAACACTGGTCTAAGCTGCAGGTAGGATGGACCTTGGTTTTACTTAAAGGAAAACACTAGAAAAGACACAGCTTTCCTCAGACGCTACATAAACTCTCAAATAGTGCTTTCAGACAGTAACAACTTTTTTTTAATGATTTAAAACAGCTACCCTCAACTTCTACTTTCTATTGCTGGCAGCCACCATCTCCTGAGCAGCAGTCAGATTCCTGAGCTCACTGTATGCTAATGTGTCTGTCTGACCTCTGCTATTGGTTGGCAGGACATATTAGCATAACGTGAGCTCTGGAAGCTCTCTGCTGCTCATGAGATGGTGGCTGCCAACAGAAAGTGAAAGCTGAAGGCTACTGTTTAAATCACTAAAAAGCAATAGGAGGTAATTTACTAAAAACATTTTACTGTCTGAAAGCACTAATCAGGCATCTTTGTGGCGCCTGGGTAAAGTTGTAACTTTTCCAGTGTTTCCCTTTAATGACTCGCCTCAAGGAACACATAACCCTGTGCATCACAAGGACTTAGGACAAGTACCCATATGGTCCACCAAGGGACGTTCTGCCTGAAAAGCCACCAACACCTGCACATCTTGGTCATCTGAGCATAACATTTTTTTTATTTATTTTTTAATATTTTTATTAAACGAAGCTCCTCATACAATAGGGAAGAAAATCAATGTACAGCAGTGATATCACAGAAACAATGCATATCAGAAGTCAGACACAAAAACTCTCATTGCAATATCACCTTATTGAAGAAAACAGTAGCATTTAGCGTTCTATATTCCCACAGAACCCACTTTATACCATAGGGTTTACCACAGGAAATGAGAGTCTGTCATCCTGATTTTCCTTCCCCAGCGAGCAGCACCCATATACTCCTAATGGGGACATAGCCTAAGGCACAAATGCTATATCTATCTGCGCTATATACCACACCCATCTTTTCCACTAAAAGGGTAAACATCATGGAGCCCAGCCGTCAATTTTCTAATTGATATATATCCATGACAATCTTCCGTCAATCCGCAATCACTGGGATTATGGCAGTCATCCATCTACGGGTAATATCTTTCTTGGCAACCAATATATACAAAAGTAATGTTTTATGCCGGGGGTGTGGTGATGCTGAGGCATGACAGACAGTAACATCATTTCGCTGTTAATTCAGCCTGCTCCCCAGGCATTCCTTCAATTCCTCCTGTAGAGTGCACCAAAGGGCATCAGCATTGGGCACAACCAGAAGAGCATAATAGTTCTGAATGGGCAGAAGGCACTCCTCATAATACAACTGCAGCAGGAGTTCTAGGAATGGTATATGTTGTTCATCCACACTTACTGGCAGGTTCCTTGCCACTTTAAATCTTGCCAAAAGGTCTTCAAGCTGGCTCCTCCCACCCACCTGGGTGATAAAACTCTCGGCTCTGCCCCACGACACCAGATCTAGCCCACTGGAAGCCAGGTTGTGCGTCGAAGCCGGGGAGGTCGAATGGGTTGTGTGGATGAACAACATATACCATTCCTAGAACTCCTGTTGCAGGTGAGTAACCTGTATTTCTAGGGACATTGATACGTTGTTCAAGCCACACTTACTGGCCGACTCCTATCAGTTCTCTGGGAGGACGGAGGCAAGGCGCACACCCCCTACTTGGGAAATAAGGACTGGAGAACAGAGGTCCCAAAACCAGCATCCCGGCATGACTAAAGGTAGATGTGGTAGTGGGTAATGAAGGTGTGTGCTGACTTCAAGGTAGCAGCCCTGCAGATTTCCTGGACAGGGACGTCCCTGGAAGCAGCCACCGATGCAGCGGTATGGCGGGTAGAATAAGCTCCCATTCCTTTGGGAGGCTCCATGCCCGCCAACCTGTAGCAGAGATCTATGCAGGAGGTGACCCACCTGCCTATCGTCCGCTTGGCTGCAGGTCTGCCAGGTGCAGCTTCAGCGTAGGTGACAAACAGCTGGCAAACCTTTCCCCGAACTTCAGCCATCTGCTCCTTATAATAAGAGTGCTCTTCTAGGGTCCAGAGTATGGAGCCTATATTCAGCCTCCGAGGTGTGATTGGGGTAGAACACCGGCAGAGTCAACACCTGGTTAAGGTGAAACTCCGACACCACCTTCGGAAAGAATTTCGGGTGGGGGCGCAGGACAACCTTATCCCTGTGGAAGACCAGATAGGAGACTCTATGGAAAGCGCCTGTAGCTCTCCCATCCTTCTGGCTGATGTGATAGCCACCAAGAAGGCGGTCTTCCATGACAGGTGAGAGATGTCACACCTGTGCATTGGTTCGAATGGCTTGCCCATGAGCTTAGCCAATATCAGCAGTAGATCCCACTGAGGTGGAGGTTCTCGCACCGGAGGGGATATGTGATCAAGGCCTTTGAAAAAGCGCCCAACCACCTTCTCCTGCGCCACCGACTGCTTCCCGGCCCGCGCCCGCTAAGCAGAGATGGCTGCCAGGTGCACCTTAAGGGTCGTCGACCGAAGCCCTAGCTGAGAAAAGGACCACAGGTAGTCCAGGATGCTAGGCAAGGAACAGGAAGACGGATCCAACCCCTTGTCCTGACACCAAATGGAGAATCTTTTCCATTTGAAGGCGTAGCATTTTCTGGTTGACTCCTTATGAGATGCCTTAACAACATTGAGGACCTCGTCGGAAAGACCCAAGTCCTGGAACTCTAGCCGCTCAGGAACCAGACCGTCAGGTGCAGGGATTGAAGGTCCGGGTGGAGAACCTTCCCCTGGTTGACTGAGATCAGGTCCGGGCGGGCTGGAAGCCGCCTTGGGAGCCTGGAGCTGAGGCTGAGACCACCTGGATACCAGAACTGGCGGGGCTAGTCTGGCGCTACCAGAATCACCGCGTCTTGTCCCTCCTTGCCTTGAGAAGCACCTTGTGGATCAAGGAAAATGGGGAAAGGCGTAGAAGAGGCCCAGGTTCCATGGCCTCGAGAAGGCATCCCCTGCAGCGAGCCCTGCTGAGGGGGGCGGGCATGAAACAGCCTCAGCTTTTAATTCTCCCTGGAGGCAAACAGGTCCACCTGAGGTGTGCCCCAGTGGGAGAACAGATCGTGTACTACCTCCGGCAGGAGAGACCACTCGTGAGATGCAGCACCTATCCGGGCTTAGGGCATCGGCCAGAGTGTTGGAGGCTCCTGCCACATGGATGGCTAGGAGATCCGCCTCCAGTCTGCTCACGAGAGACCAAGGGCGGAGAGCTTCCTTGCACAGAGGCAAGGAGCGCGTCCCGCCCTGGCGGTTTAGGTAGTACATGGTTGTGGTATTGTCCGTCTGGACCTGGACCACTTGAACCCGTACAAACGAAGTGAAGGCAGTGAGGGCTAGTCGGACCACTCGAAGCTCCAGCAGGCTGATGTGGCATCGAGACTCCTGAGGGGACCAGAGGCCATGCGCTCTGAGCTCCCCCAGATGGGCATCCCAACCCAGAGAGGCGTCGGTCGTTACAGTGACCGTCGGCTCTGGGTGGACAAACAGGATACCCTCCAGCAGATAAGCCAGAACGATCCACCACTGGAAAGCATTCCCCATCTCCTGGGTCACTATCACTGGCTGGTCCAGAGGACCGAAGCACTGTGACCACTGGTGGGCCAGCCCCCATTGAAGGGGATGCATGTGCCAGTGGGCCCAACGGACCACGCTGGTGCAGGCCGCCATGAGGCCCAGGAGGCACAGAAAGTCCCGGGCAGGGTGCAATTACCCAACCAGAAATGATTGGACAAAGGAGGAAAGAACCCCGGCCCTGTCCGCAGGGAGCCGTGCTCTGGCTCAAGAGAGTCGAGCTCTGCCCTGATGAATTGAATCACCTGCATTGGCACGAGTCCGGATTGGCCTCGTGATGAGGAGGCCAATCTGAGAAGCAGACCTGGAGGGCCAGATCCTGGCGGCTCCACCTCCGGTCTGGAGGGGCTGCAATCAGCGAGTCATCCAGGTAAGGGTACACCCGGACCCTTGGGTGCACAGAGGAATGCTGTCACCACTGCCATGCATTTGGTGAAGACCCTGGGAGCTGGAGAGAGGCAGAAGGGCATGGCCCGGAACTTGTAAATCAATCAATCAATCAAAATCTTTATTTAATCAGGCGAACATCATTGAGCATAGCTCATTTACAAGATGGACCTGAGTGGTCAAGAAGTGCAAGTGTTATTACATTGACAAGGGTAGCATAAACAGTAACACAATGACAGGGGTAACAAACAGTAATACAATGACATAAGTGCTAATATATAACAATATACATATGTACAAGGCACATTAAAACTTTTAATCTGTGAGACAGAAGGTAATGGCACATCAGAGTAATATGTAGATTACAGGACCTAGCAGGCATTTTGAGGGTGAATCTGGGACTGGAAACGGGTTTATCAGCATATAGGAACACGGGGGGTAGGTAGGGCCGGGTTTAGGCCTTGTGGAAGCAGTTGCAGAGTTCTGGGAATAGGGTGGTGAATAGTCTTTGAAGGATATTAAGGGTAGGAGGTTATTTAGCTTCATGGTTTTTTGAGTGAATTCAAACAATTGCTAGTGAGTAGCTGATAGCAGCCCTCCCAAACTGGGTGCAGACACTGGGGACCTTAAGAATGATAATTTTGCTGATCCTTAGGTTGTATGACCTAGAAGTAATTTGAGTAAAACAGTCTGAGATATAGGTAGGTAGCTTGCTGATAAGGCTTTGAATATCCAAATTGCAGCATTCCTATTTCTTCTGTGTTGTAATGATGTCCAGTTAACTGCCTTATAAAGGAGCAATGATGAGTGCTGAAGGGAAGGTCAGTAATGAATCTGATGGACCTGTGGTATAGGGTGTCCAGTTTATTTAAGAGGGGAGGAACAATGTCCGTACAGAAAGTCAGCATAGTCAATGAGGGATAGGAATGAAGCCTGGATTAATCTTTTTGGAGTCTCTGTTGAGGTAGTGCTTTATTCTAAAAAATAAACCAAGCCTTTTGTCTCAGTTTCTTTAGTAGCTCCTCAATATGGACAGAATAGTCAAGCTTGTTATCAATCCAGACTCCAAGGTATTTGAAGTTATCAACGAATTCCAGCTTCTCTCCAAGTAAGGTGGTTAGTTGTAGGGTGGTGGATGGTGGGGTAGTGGCAGAGCAACTCTTTGAGGTAAAGAACATAGCTTTTGTTTGTTTGGCATTTAGAAGTAGTTTTTTTATCCAATAGGTTGTGTTGTAGGATGGAAAATTCAGATTGTAGCAGTTCACAGGCTTTAGATAATGAAGGATTGCTAACATATAATACAGTATCATCAGCAAACAGATGGATGTTGGATTGAGTGAGGTTAGCATCAATATTATTAATATAGATGGCAAAGAGGATGGGGCCAAGAATAGAGCCTTGCGGTACACCTCTTAACAGTAGTTTTAAGGTGGATAGGTAGATTCCATTTTTACCAGTTGTGATCTATCTGATAGATAGCACTTGAACCAATTTAGTGAAGGAGAATCCAACCCTAGTGAGCCAAGGAGGTGATTAATGATTCATGATCCACTGTATCAAATGCTTTGCTCAAATCCAGGAACACAGCACAGGTACTGTTCTTCTTATCCATAGCAATCTGCCAGTCGTTGGTTACTTTGGCTAGGGGCGAAATGGTGCTATGCCTTGATCTAAATCCTGATTGTGCTGTATTTAGGAGGTTATTGTTATCCAGGTAGTCCCTTAATTGTGAGTTTACTAACTTTCGAGCATCTTGGATAGAACTGATAGGATGGAAATGGGCCTGTAATTATTGAGGTCCATGGGATCACCAGATTTGAGTAAAGGAACTACTTGAGCTGTTTTCCAAGTGGAGGAATGGATCCAGTGGTGAGGAAAGACTGAAGATGAGTGAGGGGGCAGATAAGACTTGAGATGCAATCTTGAGGAAGAGGTCCAGGAGTCTGTACCTGCACTTTTTGAAGTATCTAAATTGGAGAGGAGATCTTCCACTTCTTTCAAGGATATTGGGTTGAAGGAGAAGGTTGATGTAGCCTTTTGACCCACGGTGGATTGAAGGTTCAAGGAACATCTCAGGAGATTTGCAGGTGAAGAGTCAAATGCTAGTCCAGCTGTGGTGAAGTGGTCATTGAAGGCATTTAGGATTTCTTGTTTGTCCGTAATTTCTGTGTTATTTAGTAGCAGTTTGCAGGTTAAGGCAGGAGTAGAGTTTTGGCCCAAGATACCCTTTATAGGACCCTCCACCCTGAAGCGGAGGAATCGTTGGTGGGATGGACGGATTGGGACGTGAAAGAACGCGTCCTGGAGGTCCAGAGAACAGAACCACAAGTCTCACTCCAAGGATGGAATGATTTGAGCCACAGTGACCATCCTGAAGGTTCGAGACCTTAGGAACTTGTTCAGGTCGTGTAGGTCTACAATGAGGCGCCAGCCCCCCGTCCGTTTTGGGACCAGGAAATACCTGGACACAAACCCTGGGTCTGGTGGAGGATCCGCTACCTCCCTGATCACCTCCTTCTGAGGAGCAGGGCAATGCTGGCTCGATGAGCCAACAGAGAGGCTGCGACCTCATGGCTCCCCATGGGGCTTAATGGCTCGGAGCAGGGTGGGCCTGCCTTACTTCCAGAGGCAGACCTTTCCCACCACTTCCAGCACCCAGCAGTCCGCTAAGATATCGGACCAGGCGGAAAGGAAGTGATGGAGCCGCTCCCCACAGGGGGACACGGGAAAGAGTGATGAGGTTGGGGGCGACACCCCTCAACCCATCACTGGGCAGGCTTGGAGGAAGGACCAGCCAAGGGGCCTCCTGGACCTTTCCCTCCTGGCTTCCTGCTGGAGGAAGCTGCAGGCTTGGCTTTGGGGTGACAAGTGCGAGCCTGCTGGCCCTGATGCTGGTGTTGCTGGGCCAGACGTGCTGCGGGGCAGAAGGCCGAAAGGGCTTATGCTGCTGCTGCTGGCGGCCTTTGTCCTTCTGGGCAGACGTGACCGAGTCCAAGGTGGCGTTGGACTTCTTGATCCTCTGCAGATGACCCTCCACCCTGCGACCTAACAAGTCGGTACCCAGGAAGGGAACGTCTGCCAGCTTGTGCTGGTATCCGCTATGAAAGTGGAGATCCGCAGCTAAGCTCTGCGGCGCATGGCCACAGCAGCCGCTACTGACCGGGCACAAGAGTCTCCACTGTCTAAGGCAGTTTGGAGCTGTTGCTTAGCCAACACCCTTCCCTGATCCTGCACCTGCTTGACCGTGGTCTGGAGGTCAGCCGGGAGATGAGGAATCACCTCATCCAGGGAGCCCAAGAGGGCGTGGGAAAAGTGTGCCATCAGAACGGCCGAACTGGCCTGACGAAGGCCTAAGGAGGACGCAGCACAGACTTTACGCCCGGAGTAGTCCAGTTTCTTGGACTCTTATCGGGTGGCTTGTTCACGTCCCGAGTGTTTCCGGAGCGCCGGAAAACACTGTCGGTCTCAAGCCCCTCCACGGAGGGTGCTCCGAGATCAGAGAGTGAACCAGCGGAGCGGCATACTAGGCCATCCTGGCGAAGGTGCTGGACAAGAAGCTGGCCGCTGCCATAGCTCCAGAGCCGGGCTAGCAATAACTCGCCACCAGAAAGGCCTCCGTGGGGAATCCCTTGGTCCAGTATCTCCTGAGGGATACCTGGCCCACTTTGAAACGGGTTCGAGTTTCAGCCCAGTAGACACTGAGATGAGCTGAAGCATTCCCAGGAACGAGGATGGGCTCTCGTCCACTGACTGACCCCCAGTGGACTCCAGGTCAAGGGGCCTGGAGAACAGTGAGGAATCATCGTCAGACTCAGAGGAGTCTGCAAACAGCTGCAGAGGGCCTGAGCCACCCTCCACTTGCCGAGGTTGATCAGGAGTGAGGGTGACCGACAACCAATGGAGCAAACCCTGACCTGACAGAGAATCCTTGGTCGGTGCCCCAGTTTTAGGTTGTGGAGGTGGGGGTTCCACCACAATGGGTGGCACAGCTGGTTTCGGCCAAACAACCGGTGCCAGCTTCGGCTCCTTGATTACGAGGGGTTGTTTCGGCCACTCTGGTGACAGCCACTTAATGGCCGGGGAAGGCGATGGAGTCTGCTTGTTCCCGGTCAAAAGGAGCTGCTGCCACATCAGATCCTCATAGCGCCAACGCAATTTGCGCCGGAGCCTATCCTCCGAAGAGGACAAAGACGAGGATGAGCAGTGCCGCCGCTTTCCTCGGTGCTGAGACCGCTGATGTTGGCGGGATCGGTTGGACCGAGAAGAGGCCCGAGACTCAGACCTTCGGTGTTTCCGAGGGTGGGTCTGAGAGTGAGCGAGGGAAACCCGCTCCTCCCTCGGTTCGGGGACCTTAACTGGGAACTCTGGCACAGGAGGCTGAAGCAAGTCCTCGGTTTCCACAGGGAACAGCTGAAGGAGGGTTGTCGGCTTCTCTGAGTCGACAGCCCATCGACAATTAGAAAAAAATCTCGACTGCGTCGATGGTTGTCTCGGCCGGCTGACCTGACGGGGACACCGTGAAGCCAGGGGCCTTAGCCGCAACCTCGACCGAAGTAGAGTGTCGACTATCCGGGGAAGGGGACCTCTCCCGCTCCCACGAACGTCGACGGTGGAACTTACCCTTGGAGTCCTTCTTGGACCGAGAGGAATGTCCCTAAGGCCCCTCTCCCTTTGTGGAGAGGGACTGACAAAGCTCCTTGAGTGAAGCCGTGTAGGAGGAACCCAAAGAAAGCGGGATAAATGCCGTGACCGAAGAAGTGGATGCGGCCTGGGCCGCCTCCTCCTCGAGGGCGATCATTTGTTCGAGCTGTTCAGCCGAGCCCGTCGCCGACACCGCCCAACGGGTTTCCTGACTTTACCGCAGGATAACTTTTCTCAGGGCGCCCAAGTTGCACTCTGGCAGCGCGATCCTCAAGAACCATGGCCGAGAAGGACTTGCACAAGTCGCAGGCCTGCGAATCGTGCTTGAGCCCAAGGCAGTAAACGCATGTGGAGTACGGATCAGTCCAGGACATCATCTGCCCACAGGGGCGCCGCCAAAATCCGGGAGTTGACTTGTCCATCGCAGCCACGAAGGAAGAAAAAGACTGAGGTCTTGTAAACTTTAAGATAAGTTTTGGATTAACCGAAGAGTTAGGATCCAGGCCTAAATTGCAGAGCGCAAAGGAGGGAACCTGAGCTTCCAAGCGGTAAAGAAGATCTGGTGTCATGGGGCGGAGCCGAGAGTTTTATCACCCAGGTGGGTGGGAGGAGCCAGCTTGAAGACCTTCCGGCAAGATTTAAAGCGGCAAGGAAGCTGCCATTAAGTGTGGATTGAACAACATATCCATGTCCCTAGAACTAATATTAGTTTTTAAAAGAAGTCAGCAGCCGGCCCAGTGGTGTGAAGGGTCAAGGCATCTATGCCCTACCTACTGCCACACCGGTGACCTGTGTTCGCGGGTCGCTAGGGGTCGGCCAGGGAGAAGGAGGATCGAGCATCTCCAGGACAGCTCTCCTCCTCCGGGGTGGGGGTGGGAGACAGCCGTCAGTGTTAGCCTGGCCCTAGTGAGGCTAGTCACAAATGCTGTAAGGAGAGGCGTGAAGCTAATGCGTTATGTATGAGGTACGTGTGCACCACCACTGGTGTCCCTGCATGCCTCCTTGGGGAGAAAAAGGGGGAAAATACTGCTGGTGGTTGGATGATGGTGGGCACCATGGCCCCCGCCCGGCCAGTCGGATTCAGCCAGAACCGATCCTGTGGCAGGTGAGCGCCTCAGCAGACCCCACGGGGAGGGCAGCTCAGGCAGAAAGGCCGAGTAAGTGCCGGTGGATGTCAGGCGACAGGGTTGGGGTGCCTGCCTGAACGTGGGCCGCTGATGAGAGAGGAGCAGAAACAGCTAAACTAAAACAATAAATAAAATTGAAAAAAAAACGTCAACCATTACCTTTAATATAGGAGGTACTCCCTTTTAACTTTTGTTAACGAGAAGAATTTTTGATGTTAGCAGGTGTAATATGTGGAACAGCACTCTACCTGGCAGCTGACTTATCTAGCCCTGTTCTTCCCACTATGTCATCAGCACTGTGACATTACAGTTGCTCAGGAAGAGCCACTCAGTAGCTGCCAGGTCAGTCATCTGTGATGTCATTGTCAGTGAAGTCACAATGCTGATGATGTAGTGGGAGCAGTAGTGCAAGTGGTAGACAAGAAGTACAGGAACTTAGGCATTGGTAAATATGAAATGCAGAATGAGGATCCTCAATATGAAGGATATCCGTGTCAAGACACATCTATCTGTTTTGACACCAATAGATTTAGTTAGAGATATTGAAGTATTTCTAGGAAAATAACACTGTTGTACAAGTCAAATGTTGTTATGGAAGCCTTGATTTCAGGTCACAGGCCCAGAGATCTACTGTTATGTTGCTGGTTTAAGAATTTCACTTCCAGTATCAGTGGGAAGTAGTACAGGAACTGTGTTCCTGCTGCAAAAAAGGTACAGGAGCCGAGTTCCTGTGTGTTCCTGTTCACTTTCATCACTGAGTGGGAGGGATAGAAAGAACGGTTACTTAAGAACTTACCACAACAGTAGAACTTTGAGGGGATCTGCGTCATCAGGTCACACTGCAGAACTTCACAGTCAGTGAAGCCGGATCCAGATGGAAGATTTTCCATCAACGTCATCAACCCTATAAAGGCGTGAGCGGCCCCGCTCCCTCATCAGTTTTCCCCCGGAGACGATGAGAGCATAGCTTGAGCCATGGGGGACTGAGGAGAGAGAGACAGAGAGAGAGAGGTGCCCAGACCTATATGAAAGGCTGGATACACCAGACAGCCAGTTCCAGTGCAAGAGCCCCAAGAAGGGGGATGGCGGGAGGGAAAGCAGACCTGATGACTGAAATGCCCTTGAAGATCTACTGTTATGGTAAGTTCTCACGTAACTGTTCTATCTTCTTCGGTGGTATCTCAGTCATCAGGTCACATCGTAGGAATAAGTCCCAAGCTACAGGTGCAACGGGCAGTCTGGGAGGAGGAACCACCATAAACTTAAGACAGGAGGCCTTGCAACACAGCCCGGACAAAACCTGCCTGGGCTCTTGAGGCAATGTCCACACAGTGCTTGGTGAAAGTATGGATGATACCTCCAGGTGGCAGCTGCACAGATGTCAGCGGCTGAGACCCCTCGGAGACAAGCCACAGTGGTAGCCATGCCACTCGTGGAATGAACTTTAACCATTCCAGGCAATTCTTTGCCATACTTGTAGCAGAACACAATGCAATTTGCCAACCATCCGGGTAAACACTGCTTAGAAACTGAAGCGCCCTCTCTATCTGGGGCAAAGGAACCAAACAACTGCTTCAACTTTCTACATTCCGTGGTGCAAAGCAGGTAGTACTTCAAAGTTCTGCACACATCTAACGTATGGAGCAGTGCTTTCCTGGATTGGCATGCTCAAGAAAAGAAACAGGAAGGTGGATAGATTGGTTGAGTGTAAACTCTGAGACCACCTTAGGGAGAAACTTAGGATTTGTGTGCAAAGACACCCTGTCTTTGTGAAAACAAATAAGGTTCCTCACGCCAGAGGGCCTGAAACTCTGAAATTCTTCAAGCAGAAATAATGGCAACTAAAAATAATGCTTTCCAAGAGAGAAAGCGTAGCTCGCAAGTTGCGGCTGGCTCAAAAGGAGAGAGAGTCAACTTCTCCAAAACAAAATTCAAATCCCAAGCTGGGATGGGAGAACAGATTGGGAGTTTCAGATGCAGAATGCCCCTTAAGAAGGTACAGGAAACATCCAGCTGAGCTACTGTATGGTCACCCACAGGCTCATGAAAGGCTGAAATAGCTGAATGGTGCACCTTGATGGAGGAGTACTGGAAACCTAAAACAGACAGAGAGATCAGTTAGTCCAGGATCTGGCTCATCAGACAGGTGAAAAGGTGCACATCATCTTTGGCAGACCAGATGGCATACTGCTTCCACTTCACAGCATACTTAGCTCGAGTGGAAGACTTCCGGGAGGCCACCAGAACACCAGCCACTCTGTCAGATACTCCAAACCTGGCAATGGCCATGTCCTCAGAAGCCAAGCATGCAGATGGAGGGACCTGAGGTTGGGATGGACCAGGGTCCCCTGAACCAGAGGAAGCAGGTACATGCAAAGGAGGAGTGGAACTGGAGGTTTCTCTGCCAGCTGCTGTAGCAGGGAGAACCATATCTGGCAGGACCAGAATGGAACTACCAGAATCATGCTGGCCCCCCTCCATCTGAAATTTGATCAGCACCCTCTGAATTAGAGGGAACAGAGGAAATGTGTAAAGAAACCTCCTGCTCCAGGAGAGGGACAATGCATCTCACCAGAAAACTCAAGGTCCTGGATCAAGGCAGCAAAAATTGGGCAGTTTTGCGTTGAGTGGGGCACAAAAAGGTCCAACTCTGGATGTCCCCATCTCTTGAACAACTCTTCTGCGATGGATGAGAGGAGCTCCCACTCGTGTATGATGGACTGAGTCAGGCTGAGGCTCTCTGCCAGAGTGCTTAACATGCCTGGGATGTGGAACACAGAGAGTGTCAGATTGTGATCCAATGTCCAATACCACACTCTCATGACCTCCCTGCATACGGGTTACGAGTGAGTCCCCTCCGCTTGTTGATGTAGTACACTACTCTGAGACTGTCTGACTGCACTAGCAGCTGACCCGGAGCAAGGTGGTTCTGAAGGGCCTGCATGGCATAGAGCACCGCCTGCATCTCCAGGACACTGATATGCAGGGAGGCCTCAACCTGAGACCAGGAGCCCTGGGTTTGAAAGGGACCTAGATGAGCTCCCCAGTCCAATCTGGAAGCATCTGTGGTTAGGATCTGCTGTGGAGAAGAGATCTAGAATGGGACTCCTTGCACAGGTTCTTTATTTTTTTTGTACTTCTATTTTATTGTTTTACTTAAAAAACATCATGTAGCATTCTCATGCAAGAGATCACATTGCAGCAGGAAGCATCCGATGTATCAGTATTGTTTTAGTCTATATAATCTATTTTGTGGATAATGGGGGTATCCCCAAAATAGTAAAGTTCATAAATAATAGTCCAAAACTGACGTGGGTGGTCACCTAGAAAAAAAAAAACCAAAACAATAACATTCCAAACATAGCATACTCAACAGCGCGTGTTGATATGACCCCCATCTACTACAAAGACCACTGCACTGGTAGCATCTGTGAGAGAAATTCTGCCATGTAACCAAAATACAGGTAACAGATCTGACAGAATTTTAACCAGAAAAATTTCAAGAACTAGCCCATTAAATTAAGAGAAACATCAGACAGCATTTACAGGATAAAACTGAACTGGAACTCTCCCATAATTATGTGACTAGTAAGGCATGACGCACTTCTATGCCCTGAGGCCCCAACCATTAGGGAGACATTTTTTTCACTTCAATTTTAAACTAAACATTAAAGTCCATCTAAACACCAACAGCTGGAGAAACGTCCCTGACGAGCAACCCATCTCTATAGGTCAAACAAAGAGTCATATTTTTAGATCCAAGAGAAACCTTGCCAAATTTAAACAGTACTTGCCAGATACTTTTCCCTTTAGGTTTCCTCCGTATCCGAAGAGTCCAACACTCGAGCCGATTCAAATTCTCTGGCTATGGCCTCTGCTTTTTCCCCCCGCTTCATCTGGATCAGTGTATTGGAAAGTATGCCACTGTAATGAATCCTCAAACCGGCAGGCATGAGCAAGGAGTGGGCCACCTCCAGACTTCGTAACTTCACTTGGACTGCGTCAAACTTTTTCCTCTTCGCTCATGTAGCATGAGAGGACTGGAAAAATGTGAATAGTTGTACCTTGGAAGTTCAGAGCTTTTGACTCCCTAGCTGCTTGCAGAATTTGGTCGCAGACCATAACACTCACAGTCACCAGGAGAACAGTAGGGGGCCAGTTGTCATTGCTCACAGAGGCCCTCGAGGAAATATGACAGGTCTTAATGAGGCTATGAAACAGCTCTTCAGGATTAATCTTTAAAGCTCCTGGGAGTCAATCCTGAAGGAAGGCTAGGAGATTATCTCCCCCACAATTCTCCAGTAAACCCAATCTTGCATTGGAGGCCTGTTGCGCATTTTCCAGGGAATCCAGGCGATATCTCAGCTGCGAGCTTTCTTGGGCCATTTTGCTTGTGGCTGAAAGTGCCTTCATTGCAGTGGACTCCGCTGATGTTGCCGTTTTAGATGCGGCTTCAATTTTAACCTCTTATTCTGTCATTTGTAGGAGGATGGATTCAACTTTCTTGTCAGTGGCTTGCACTGATAATTGGAGGGCCTCCCATGGTGGCTCAGTCCCCTGCAGTGGTTGCACCTCAGCCGTGTGTTGTGGGTCTGCAGGCATCAGAGTTTTAGAGCCACTTCCAGTGCCTTTGTTAGAGCGGCCCATGGTCGAAAATGGTATGATAGATTCAGCTTGATAAGGGGATTTCAATGCTGTCCTCAAAAATTCAGTTCAAATTTGTTTTTCTGTTTGTAAATATTTCTACTATGCTGAGCTCTGTCCAAATACGTTTTGTCGGCAGGTGTTCCCCACAGCGTCCCCCCCCCCCCGCAGCAGGTTCAAGAGGTCAATCCACCACGGGAGCACTTTGCAGGCTAGGGAGGGAAGGAGACCAGCACCAACTGATCTAACTCGGCCACGTGCTTGTCCCATTGCACTCAGAGTCCATTGAAGGATGCACATATGGAACCTGGTCAGTGGAAAAGTGGGAGTGGCAGCTGTTAGTCCCAACAGTCTCAGGTACACCCTGACAGGAATAAAACGGCTCTGGACCACCTCCTAAGCCTAGGCTATAAGGCATTCTGCCTGTTCTGGGGTAGGAAGGCCTTCCCCTGTGCCAAGTGCAGAACCACCCCTTTGTACTGCAGTCTTTGGGACAGCACCAGAACTGACTTGGGCAGACTGACTGTAATGTCCAAGGAGAGGAAAAACTGAAGAGTTTATTCCAGAATCTGCAGGAGCTGCTCCCTGGATGGGGCCTTTAGGGAGCCAATCATCCAGGTAAGGGAAAATGTACAGTCCCTCCCTTCTGAGGGCTGCAGCTACTGCTGCTAAGCACTTGTTAAATACCCATGGCACAGAGGACAAGCCAAAGGGCAGCACCTTGAACTGGTAATGCTCGCCCTGAAACAGAAAATGGAGAAACCTCCTGTGAGGGGGGGGAGACCGAGATATGCAGGTAGGTGTCCTGCATGTCCAGTGAATAGAGTCAGTCGCCTGTTTTGAGGAGAGGCATCAGGCCTGGCAAAGTTACCATCCTGAACTTTCTGTACTGGACATACATATTGAGGTCCTTTAGGTCTAAAATGGGCCTCAGATTTCTGGTCTTTTTGGGGATCAGGAAAAACCTGGAATAGAACCTCTCATTTCTGCCAGCCCGCTGGCGCCGCGGTACCGCCTGCGATGCCGCTGACCCGGGTTTGGGAACGAATCCGGGGAAACAGAGGGCCAGCCCGGGGGGAGGCTAGAGCATCTGATGGACTGCTCGCTTTCTCCGGAAGCAAGGGGTTGGGGGAAACGTGGCTCGGCGCCTGTCTGGCCTCTGGCGGTGGCTGGAGGCACAGCCAGCACTAGAGCCTTCAGAAAGGGTTGGACGTCGGTGATCATCGCCTTGATGTCTGGGCGCATGGTGTGCTCCACAGAGAGCATCGGAAAAATAAGCTCCCTGGGCACCAGGAAGACGGTGCAACCAGATGCAGATCCCACGACTCTACTGCCTGTACTGTGAGTGACCCAACAAAACCAGAAAGCTCAGTGTGTACGGCCCCACCTAGTCCCGCCTGGAAGTACAACTAAGACTCCATGGGGATCGCTTCCAGGCTCCAGGTAGGTGAGAATAGGGGCAGGCATCATAGGTGACTCCCGATGGTGCGGGCCCTAGGGAGCAAAGGGGAGTATAAACAAAGTTAAAAAAAGAAAAAAAAAAAGAGAACCCCTTGTTTCTCTGGTACCTGGGTATTGGTTCAATGGGCTGCTTGCACAGAAGATACCGTACTTCTTCCCGGAAAACAGATAAGTGAGCCAGAGGAGTAAAGTGGAGGGCAGAGGAGGGGTTTCTGGGGGCTACTCCATGAGCTCCAGCTTGTGACCACTTTCAACGATTTGCAGAATCCAGGCATCTGAAGTTATGATTCTACATTGATCTAGATGGAGGGAGAACCGACCTCAGACCACCACTCCTTGGTCGAGGACCAGAAAGGGAGGTTGGGGGGGGGCTGTCAAGGAGTCAAACAGAGGTGGATCCAGCCGTTGGGACTGATCCATCATTTTGTGGACGCTTGGCAGCAGTTCCCGCATTGGAGGGGGCAGGCAAGGCAGTGGAGAATCTTTGTTTGCCCTGGGGCTGAGAGGCTACTCCAGGTCTACCAGACGTCTTGTCAAAGGGAGGGCACCATTTACCCTTAGACTGCATATGGCAGAAGGAGTGTACAGACTTTATAGCCCTGCCGGAAGCCTGCAAATCATTAATGATGTCCTGGACATCAAGCCCAAAGAACTTAGTGCCATTAAAAGGGGCATTAAGCACCTTCTGCTGAACATCAGCAGCAAAGCCAGAGACCCTCAAGCCAGGAGTGCCTGCATAGGCAGATGCCAGTGGCAGTAGCCCTGGCAACAGTGTCAGAGATATCAAAGAGGGCCCTGAGGAGGTGCTTGCTAACATCCTCAGCAGATGCACACACTTGAGAACCACCTGCTTCTGTGTGCCCTATGGGAGGGCTTGAGCGGTAGCTTTACCCTTCCTCCAGTTGGGGTTTTGGTATTTTACCATACGAGACAGGTAATTGGCAATCCTCAGCCCAAGGGTGGAGGAGGCATAAACCCTCTTGCTCCAAAGGTCCATCCTACGAGACTCTTTGTCCAGGGGAAGAGAACTAAGGTGCTTAGGTGTCATGAGCTGTCTTGATGACCACTGAATCGATCTCTGACTGGGCAGCATAGTAAGAAAACCCTTGGGGGACATGATAAAGCTTATCTGCCCTGCAGGACATAGCTGGCACCATGTCTACCCTGTGCCAGGCTGCAGAGGCAGCATTTCTCAATGCAAGTAAAACAGGAGGAATGATCTTTAGGGGAGACTCTGGGATCTCCAGAAAGTCCACCAGATCATTTCTGGTGACATCTTCCTCCTCAGTATGGAAACCCATGGCTGAGGACAATTATTTCATCACACTGAAAAATGTGGGGTCCTCAGAAGGAGACCTAGGGGCATGCTTGACAGAGTCCTCACTAACAGAAGAGGCTGTGGATCTGTCTGAGATAAAGACCTTGTCTTCCTCATCAGGAAGAATGAGGTCAGGGTAGTACTCCTCCTCGATGTCAACCTCTTCTTAGTTCAGGTCTGATGTCGGAGGTGCCGCTGACTGATTGTGGGGGGCTTCCTACGGCCTATGAGAAGATATCAATGCCAAGGCTGCCAGACGGCACTGGTGAAGTGGACCTGCATGCACCCAATTGATGAGCTATCACCGAGGTAATCTTGGTGAGGATTTTGTTCAGGTCAACGACCATCGAAGACTGTGTTGGGGGTTGACAGTACAGGGATAGACGACCTGCCTGATGGGCCCTGTAAACCAGAAGAGCCTTTAGCCCAGGTAGAAGAGGGGTCAGGAGTCAACAGGAGGGCCATCGACAATGAGCCAGTCATAGACAGAGGGGCAGATGACCCGGAGGTCAACGACTGGCTACCCTATGAATTGGGCAGATGCACTGTTGGTATGGGTCTGAAGGGCAGAGACACCTGGACAGCAACTTTCTGCATCGGTGCAGCCGAAGAACCCCTGGGTGAAGGAGAGGCTGTCGGAGAATGAGACCACCGCCGGGGAGAGCGGTCCCGATCTTGGTCCTTCTTATGACTTTTCCTCGAGGATTTGTCTCGGGCCTTGGAGGCCTGGGAGCTCAATGACCCTGCCGGCGACTGAGAGACTGGGACACTGGAGGACCCCTGACCGGAACTGGCTGCTTGATGTTCTATTAAAACATTTTTTAAAGCCTTTTTGAGTCACCTGAGGGTTGTCTGATTAAACTTCTGGAAGAGCTCACAGTCAGAAACATCGTGGTCCGGGCCAAGACAGCAGACAGAGAGAGTGTTCCTCTGTGGAGGCAATCTTCTTTCTGCAGCAGCAGCGATGGAAGGGAGAGGTCAAAGATTAACTCTCGACATAAAATGAATGAATCTCTTATGAAAAACAGACTAAAAATAACAAGTAAGAAAAAAGCTGTAAGCAAAATGGTGCAAAACTGCGTCAGAGCTTCTGCGGAGACCCATGCGAACAAGTAGACGTCGGGAAAGAACTGAGGAGGAAGCGGGGCCACTCATGCCTTTATAGGGCCGAGGACATAGACAACGTGGTTGGCCCCAGTTGTACTGCTGAAAATTTTCCGCGTGGATCCTGCTTCACTGACAGTGAAATCCCTACGGTGTGACCTGATGACTGAGACCCCCAAAGAAGATCTAGATATGTTAGCAGCCAGGCCCATAGCTCTTTAAAGATGGATTTGGATGCATTATCCTTGCAGGTGCATATAACACTGATAGTTTCGTCTTCCTATCCAACCCTCACCAAACTGCTTTCTCAGAATCAAAACTGGTAAGTCTGTGTACGTCTACAGAAAGCATTACCCCCTCCACCAGTAGAAAACATCTACCAGGACAGAACCGAATAGGTAGCTCCTCCCTGCAATTCCTTGACTAACCTGCAGCAGACTATCTTAGCCATAAAATTTCTGCCAACTCAGTTCAATGGAGAAGACACTTACCTACCATTGTCTCACCTACCTCTTTCTGAAATATGGAGTTTGGAAGATCCCCAAAAAAAGGAAGAACAGAACTCAAGCACCAACTATCTCCTAGAATGAAGTCTAACACCAAGCGTCCCCAGGATCATTTAAAGCTTTTTACATGATTCTCACCTTTCCTTGCTGCCAAAAGACACCATCATTATTGAAACGTGTCCTTTGTGGCAACCAGCAGCTCTCACCCACTCATTTCATGTGAAACAGTTATTGAAAGAAATCTGCCGTGTTTTCATCATCCTTACCTTGTCCGTCTGCTAACAAGTTGCTTTCTTCAGGGCTCTGCAGTTTGTGAGTTCCATTGGCCTGGTTCAATTTGGGGGATCCAGTGACGTTGTTACTGAAAATGTCCAAAGGAGAGTGGACACAAAAAAAGATTAAAAAAAAAAAAAAAAGGATTAACCCCCCTTATCAACCCAAAACAACAAACATAAGCTGAAAATTGTGACACCTAAAAGACTTGCAAATTATCTTTTATTACACACCACTTCCTATATTAATTTTCAGGAAGGTTGTGCTAAAACCAAACTCACTTGATCACATGCATGTACAAGAAGTCGTCTGCTCTCACGTGACTGCATCAGGTTGTGCTTTAGTGCAGAAAATTATCCGTATTTGTTTCCATTTATAACAGGCACACTATTAGCAGTCAGGGAAATGCCAAACTCACAGATCACATTAGAAAAGTAAGTAGGTGCCGCCCCAGTGGCGCAGAGGGCTGAGGTGCTGGATGCCTTACCTTGCATCACGCTGGCAACCTGGGCTCGGGAATGGATTGGGGTCACTGGAGAGCCGGCATGGGGGGGGGGGAGTGAGAGAAGCAGGATCGAGCAGCCAAAAGGCAGTTCTCCTCTCCCAGGAGGCTGTCGTTGCCCCCTGTAGTTCCGCCATCGGGTGGAGGTCCGATAGTCAGCATAGGAGGAAGGGGGCAGCAAATAGCAGGAGCGGCGTCCTGGTACTGAGAGGCGTCGCGCTGCCTCCACACGCTTACAGGGCCAGGAGAAACGAGAATCGGGCCATAAAACTTACAAAAATAAATAAGTGGTGCCACTTTGATTAAGAAACTGGAATGGTGAGGGTGGGGGAACAGCTGCCTTCACAGTCGGGACCCCTTGACAAATCCTCAGTGAGGTGAACGGCTGGGTGCTGGGATTGTAGTGGGAAGCGCTGTTCACACACTGAATAAATTTTATTAGCCATTGCATTTACTGGTCTGCAGCGATTTATGGAGAGTTGAGTATGGCAATTTTTCTAGTATCCAAGTGCTTTTTCAGGGTTAGCTGCTGCTTCTGCTCGCATGGCAGTGTGCGGATAGGTAGCGCAATCATCATTTTTTCCCCCCTGTACAGGTTTTTCTTGCTTGGTGAATGGGGTGGCTAATAGGCCCTGTCCCCGCCACTCCCAACCAATGACAACCTTCCCCAGGGCCTAGCTGGTTTGAAGTTTCCCCATGGAGTTTCCCCCATGGTGGGTCCATAAACGGGATAGCCATTCCGCCCAGTGACTCGCATCCAGATGTACCAGGCAGTCCTGGGCAACAGTGGGGACCCAGTGTGAATGGGCAGGGCTTCACAAAGCCCCCTCCACCCATTTCCGCTTTCTCCCATCCTATACCCTTCTGCAGCCAGACATGAGTGCATGCTGTGTGGAGGCACACTCTCGCTACATAGCCATGGCACCTCCCTTTAGTGCCACCCTTGCCTGCACTACCACCAGGCCTCTACCTGGTGGCAGTCATAGGTCAGGCTAACAAGCCACTCCTCCCTGGGAGAGGAAAACAATCCATCAGATGTCTAATCCCCTCCCAGCCCAGCAGACCCCAGCAACCTGTCTCACTGCAGAATACAGGTCATTGGCAGCAGGAGCAGGAGGTAAGCTCAAGCTGTTCAATGACTCAGCCCTCCAAGTCAACGGGGCAGCAAAGCACGAGCATCATTTGAGGATTTCAAAGCCAAGGCCACAGCCCTGGCATAACTGCCCAGTAGGGTGGACTGCACAATTAATGCCAGCTGGCCTACCCCCTCCTTTCCTGGGAAACAGAGTGCCTCACCTTGGTAACATGCCTGGCATCAAATCAGTCTCCGTGTGTGATTCTAGGGCTCGTACCTAAACTCTGGTCTCCTAGGTAGCAACTGCATCACTGGCCCTACCAAACAGAGTAGTGTTTCCATGTCAGCCTTGTAATTTGTAGATTAACAGCTTCATTTGTTTTGCAACCACTGCACGGAGGCAGCATGCTACTTTTTTCCTATGTTTTGTCTTGTACTTTGTATCCGTACTTAATGGTTTTGGTAATAAGGTCTGAATCAGTCTCCTACTGAACCCTTTCCCCCAAAAATATTCTCCCTAACTGGGACCAGAATTTGTCATTCTGGTATTTTTTGTCACACTATTTAAAAATTATATACACACCTGTCATTTCAGTGAATTTTATCACTGCATCTTTTCAACTTATTGGGAGAATTTTGCAGTGGCTTTCAAGGCATTTCCTTAAGGCTGGCTTCTTACTTTGTCTCTAATACCAAGAGGACACAAGGCCTTTATAACTGCTAGGAGGGCCCACACTAGCAGCAACACATCAAGCACACTTCAAATTTTTGTTCAGCAGTTTTTTCTCCATATAATTTTTTTCTTCACGGACAGCGACATCCTAGGGATATACCCTTAACAGGTCGAGCCCGTGGCAACAGTTTCTCCCCTCCGTATTTTCCTCTCCTTCCTCCTCCCTGGCAGGAGTGATGTCCCTGTTGGTGCCACACAGCCAGTCCTGCAGCAGGAGCAAGCTCCTGGGCTCCAGTAATCGGCTGGTGGCACAGCCTGCCGACAACCCACCCCACCCAAGATGCACTACCGAGTGGCAGCTATCTCCAGCCTTGGCCAGCTTCCAGACATGGTTTTCGGGCTTGTCTGCGAACCTGGGTTTCCAGCACCACAGCGCGTTGGGACATGGGGGCGGCCACAGTATTTATTTAGCATTTTTAGAGAGGAAAAGTCACGTCTCAGCTCTCTGAAGTGCCTCGTTGTGGTGCTGAGCTTAACCACTGGATTTATTTTTAAACCAGATCCAGCTATGCAAAATGCAGATATATAGCTGAACGTTACCATTTGTCTTCTTTCAAAATCAGCCGGCCTGCCAGCGCAGTGGTAGCACTACTGCTTGCAACACCAGCGACCTGGGTTTGGTAGCGAACCCGGATCGTCGGTGAAGCTGCTGGCGAAGAAGGATTGAGCACCCGATGGGCTGCTCTCCTTGCTGCAATATTGCCACCACCTGGGTGATCACGGTGGTGCTGGTGCAGTGAGGAGGCAGAATAATAAGGAGGGTCAGGCACTGGCCGAGGACCAGAGGAGTGTGTCTCTGCGCCTCTGTCTCATTGGTCTTCCCGTGTACTGATGTCTGCAGGGCTGGGACCAGAATGAGGAAAAAGGCCCCATGTCTGGGCCAGGCAGCAGTACCGCACCAGTGTGACCCCAGAGGAACCGTGGGGAAGTTCAGGTGCACGCTCCCTGAAGTTCGGAGGGGTAAGGCGGCCTCTCACCCTACCCGGGAGGTCATCGGGCCTCAGATGTACCAGAGCATGGCGCTAAAGGATAGCTCTTGGTCCTCCCAGCACAGCCTGGTGGTGCACTGGGAGCCCTGGGAGAGGATCTGGGTGTGGTGACATGAAGCTAAAACAGAAAGTTAAAAAAAAAAAATGGGATCACAGCCTCCTAACATGGCCTAGCGATTTACTTCAAAGAACTGAAATGTAATATGTATTCATTTTTTCCATTTTAAAAGAAAATTATATATATATAAAAAATGTTCTTTATCAAATAATGTTTAAAAGCATCACCATATGGTGGTTTGCCTCAGAGTTCCCAGTGCTGCAACATATTGTGGGAAGCAGCACGATGTGATTAGGGTCACAGCAGTTTTCCCCCTGCTACAAAGCAGCATACTGAAGCAAACCCTTGGGAGAAAAGCAGTGAATTCTGTCACAAAGTTTATAGCTCAGTACTCAAAAAAACAAAAGAAGTTTTCCTAACTGTCTGGGTGTAGACATAATTCGACACTCATGACTAAAATTACATCATCCCAATGCCATGGGACAGAGCGATGAGGAAAGACAGCAATAAAAACACAGTGACACACCCTATGGCAAGTAAAAGTGTTTCTTTAAAAACAAACATTAGTACGAATATATATTAGCAGTTAAAAAAAAAATATATATGTATATATACACACACACACATATATATATATACTTAAAGAAAACCCAACAGAAATATATATAAAGATGGCTGCCCTTTCTTTACTGATCTCATCTCCTGTGGGTGCATATCTTTTTAGATTATTCATAGAGTTCGTTGCTAGAACAAGTCATGGTTCAATAATTCATTGACCTGGTCTGCTGCACCACCAAGGCCGATGGGAACTGTCCCATGTGCGTGCAGAAAGTATGGAGTCCATCATGTTCTGGAGGGCTCCAAACAATTCAGAGCAAAAAAACAAGAGTAAGGAAGTTGTTCCAATTCTGGAAACCCCTAGACGTTTCAGACTGTCTGGGTTCAGTCACTCCCCATTTCATTAATCAGTTTTACTTCCATGCTTTCTGAGAATAGGCAGGGCAAGCTCAAGAGGACTGCCTTACAACAGGTGCCAGCTGAACAAGTTATGTGGAAGAAATGATTGTGCGAGGTCCCAGACTCACTCCAAATGCCAAAATATGCAGCTGGGATAATTATTTGTTTACCTAGGATAGCCAATCTGGAGAATAAAAACATTTTTTGGGGGCTTCTACAGACATTTACAGCTGGGAGGATCACTGCAGGACGAAGGTCAAATAGCTTTCTCAGGGTCACAATCAGCAGTTAGAATACAACCTGGAATCTCTGGTTTTGCTAGGCTACACTGCTTAATCCATCTCTCTAATTTTTCTTGCAGTATTTCAAATGGCACAATACAGCATGCAGTTTAAAAGCATAGCACAGCATGTGGCCCAATGGCCCAGCCTCAGCGCATCACCCTGCTGTGCTTGAAATCTGGGCTCAGAAGTGCACTTGGGAGGCTGGCGTCAGGCAGCCAGGAACATACTGCCAGCCTTAGCCCATGGAGGATGGCACCACATCCTGCCACCAGAGCGACCCTTGTGTTGTATCAGGAAGCTTGCTCTTCTGCAAAGGCAAACTAAATGAACAAGACACCACAGGACACCAGTGTGGTTCTGGCAGAAAGGTCAGTGGACAACTCAGGAGGCAAAACATTTAGAAAAGGAGGAAGCATCAAGAGCCCAGCTGCATCTCTAAGGAAGGTGTGAACCACTGACAATAGAGCCTCTTAGTTGGCCCACTTGCCCAGCAGTAGCACATACCTGTGATGCAGGTGACCCGGGTTCAGGAATGAGCCTGGGATGCTGGAGGGCTAACAGGAAGGAGGCCTGAGCAACCTTGAGGTCACTTGCCTCCTCCAGGGTGCAAGGGTTCTTAAGCTGCTGCACGAATTCCACTTGGGGTACTATAGGTGGGACATCAAGTGGAATGGTAGTGGGGAGGTGGTGTCACTTGGCCCTGGGCATGCCTGTTGCACATGCCCTTGGAGCATGTTTTATGGAGTTCTGTGGGGGAGACATAATGGGGAAAAGCAGTCAGCTGAAAAAGGACGTGCAGACACTCATGCCTTGCACCACAACCTGGACTCTGCTCGATTCAGTTACAGAGTGGATAGCTGCCTCCCTGAAGGTGTGGGGATGGGGGAGAGCCACGGAGCCTACCCAAGACCCAGAAATGGCAGGGGTGAGGGGGTGAGACTGAGAGGGTGCCAGGAAATACACTGCAGATGGCGTCCTGGCCAGTGGGAGCATAAAAAGTGAGCAAAAAAATAAACTGGGAATCCCATTGTGATGACAATTATGATGCCTTTGCACTACGGTTATCACGGTATCATGGTTTTATGGTACACCGCGGTATCAGAAGTCACGGTATTAACACTGTGTACGATTTCCGATACTGCGATAACAGTCATTCACGGTATACTGTGGTGAGACCTTTCAACTTGTTTTTTGCATTTTGAGGGACGACTTCCACACCAACTCTCCCTGATGCAAGAGTTTGAGGAGGTTTTTTTGTGCAAAAAAGTACAGTTATGCAATAACTTACTGCAACAGTAGATCTTCAAGAGGAGCTCTTGCAGTAGGTTATTACCATAAGGACTACGCCGCCTGGCACTAGGACCCCATGGAAACCTTCTAGCTAGCAGTCTTCAGCTGGGACAGGCTCTGCCGTGACGTTGGCCAATGGTACATAGGGGGGTGGTCCCCAGCCCCACCTCAGTTCATCTCTGCCACAGACCCAGTGGTAAGGCCAACAGGCGGACTGGGCAGAAGCTTGCCGTAAAAAAAGATGCAGACTCATCAGGGGGAAGGAGAGTGGGAAAGCTGTGCCTGCTGCAAGAGCTCCTCTTGAAGATCTATTGTTATGGTAAGTTCTTACATAACTGAACTATCTTACTTTGAGTGGGAGCTCTTGCAGCAGACTATTACTATAATGACGGAGTCCCAAGCAGTCCCAAAAAATGGACAGAGATAGGTCTGGGAGGGGGCTGAAGTGCAACTGCCAGAAGAAGGCATCAGGATAGGAAGCCTTGAAGGACAGCCAGGCCAAAACCTGCCCTTCTCTTAGAGGCAATGTCCAAGCTGTAGTGCTTGATAAAGGTATGCACTGAGTTCCAGGTAGCCGCTGCGCAAATATCCACTATCGAGACATTACACATCAAAGCAAAAGTAGTAGCCACTCCCCTGGTGGAATGACCCTGTATCGAGACCAGAAGGAGTTTGTTGTACTTATCATAGCAGAAGACAATGCAATTCACAAGCCACTTAGATAAGGTCTGTTTAGACACTGGAGCACCTTGACAATGAGGCGCGAAGGTCACAAACAACTGATCTGTCTTACAGTGTGGAGCAGTACAGTTGAGATGGTACTGTAGTGCCCTGTGAACATCCAGAGTATGCAGGATTGCTTCCCCATGGTTCAAGTGGTTGGGATAATACACTGGTAGGTTAATATCCTGATTAAAGGTGAACTCTGACACTACCTTAGGTAAAACTTAGGGTTAATATGAAAGACACCCTGTCCTCATGGAAAACCTAAAGAAGGCTCCTTACACATCAGGGCCTGAATCTCAGAAACCCTCTGAGCAGAAGTAACAGCAACTAAAAAGAACCTTTCCAAGAAAAGAGAAGCTCTCAGTCCACGGCAAGCTCGAACGGGGGAAGAGTAAGTTTTTTGAGCATAAAGAGGAGATCCTAGGACACTACGGGATCTCTGATGGGAGGCTTAATGTGTAGTATGCCCTGCAAAAAAGTACAGGACACATCCAGCTGGGTGAGCCCCCCCCATAGGTATGGGGGAAGCAGAAATGGCAGAAAGATGTAGCCTTGGTTTGATAAGGAGAGGAGATACTCTTAAGACAGAGTTCACTGGAAAGGTAAACTGGCCGAAGTGACGAAGTGAAGCCCACTGATAAATTCTTTTCCACTTAATGACGTACGTGGATCCAGTCGAGGGCTTTCTCGCTGTGACGAGAACATCTGCTACATCCTTGGAGACCCCCATACCTGGACTTCAAGTCTGCAGGAGCCAAGCGTGAAGATGCACGGCGAGATCAGCAGCAGCTGTACTGGAGGGTCCACTGCCAGCTGCTGAAATAGTGAGAACCAAATCTGCTGAGGCCAACAGGAGGGAGAACCATCTCTGCTCCCTCACCCTGCAACTACAGAAGAACCCGCTGGAGAATGGGAAGGAGGAAGCGAACAGAAACCTCCCTGTCCAACAGAGGAGAAAGTGTCTGGCCAAAAACACCAGGTCTGGGCTCTAGCAAGCAGAAACTGGGCAGTTTGGCATTGGTGGAGGCATAAAGAGGTCAGACTCTGGAGCCCCATCTGTCGAATAGCTGGTCTACTACTGACTGAAGCTCCCACCATGAGCCTACCAGACCCTCATCACCTCCCCGCACAAGGTTAAGAATGTGTGCCCCCTTGCTTGTTGATGTAAAACACTACCAACATGTCCATCTGGATGAGAAGAGGGCCTGGTGAAAGGTCCAACTGAAATTCCTGCAGAGCGTTCAGGACCATTCGCATCTCTAGGACACTAATGTGGAGCAACTGCTCACGAGCACCCCAACCGAGACCAGAAGCATTTGTAGTCAGAACCCATCTCGGGTGCTCCTACCGGAAGGGGATCCCTCGTACCAGGTTGGAGGGGTCTAGCCACCAGGATAGAGTCCTTTGGACTGGGTCGGAGATACTGACCAGCTGGTCTAGGTCATCTGACCTCTTGTCCCATTGCACCCTGAGCGTCCACTGGGGAACCCTCATGTGGAGGTGGGCCAAAGGAACTGTAGGAATGGCCGCAGCCATGGATACTGCTCGGGCTAAACTCCTCAGGTGATCTCCCCCGTCTTCTGGGAGAAAGGCCATGCTCTGAACAGTGTCCAGGACTGCTCTGATGAAAAGGAGTAATTGACTGGACCATGAGGATGACTTTGGAAGGTTCAGGGTGATTCCCAGCTCTCAAAAGAGTGTAAAGGTGTCTCCGAGAGTGTGAAGTAGTTGAGCTCTGGAAGGGGCTGCCAGGAGCCAATCATCTAGGTACGGAAGACATAATGGCCCTGGCATTGTAAAGTCACAGCCACCACCACTAGACACTTGGTGAAGACTCAAGGTGCAGAGGTGAGGCTGAATGGTAAGGCTCAGAACTGGTAATGTCTCCCCCGGAAGTGGAACCTCAGAAACTTCCAATGGGGAGGAAAGACCCATATGTGCAAACAGGCATCCTGCATGTCCAGGGAGCACAGCCAGTCCCCTTGGTGCAAGAGGAGAATGAGGCCTGGAAGAGTGACCATTCTGAACCGCTTGTACTCGATAAAGAGGTTTAGAGAGCTGAGGTCCAGAATGGGCCGAAAGTCTCAGGTCTTTTTTGGGACCAGGAAAAAAGGAGTGTAAAGCCCGGCCCATATTGTTCTGGGGGGGACCAGCTCTATTGCCCACTTCTGCAGAAGGGCCTGGATCTCTCCTTCTATAAGGGGTATGTGAGAAGGAGGATAATGGGAGGACCCTGGTGGCTGGTCCAGAGGGATCTGAAGGAACTCTAGAGTATGTCCTCTCCTGATCAGATCCAACACCCAGAGGTCTGTGGTGATGTTGCTCCATCCCTCTAGGTAGAGGGAGATGCGATCCCTACTGCATTCCCCCATGGCCTCCGCCAGAGGAGGGGGGGCAGGTAGCGAGTCATTGGGCAGATCCGGGAAGAAGCAGAGAGGGCTGAGAGGGCTTGGGGCCTCTAAAGGCAGAGCTCCCAGGAGTTTGGGTTGGGGCCTTCCTCTTGAAGCCTTCTCTATGCTGGAACTGGTTGAGGAATTTTGCCATGAGGACTTCCGAAAGGGCTTCTGGTCCCCCTTGTACATTTTGCAGATGGACCAAATGGATTTCCCGGAATCCTGGAGACGGGGATCAGTTTCTCCATTTCCTCCTCAAAAAGTATGGAACCCTGGAAGGGAAGGTCCAGGATACCGAACTGCAGATCCTGCGAGAATCCAGAGACTCTAAGCCAGGTGTGCCGCATAAGGCAAATGCCTGATGCCGCTGCCCTAGACACCGTATCTGCAGTATCGTTCGAAGCCCTCAGGACATGAGTGCCTATGTCCAATCCAGGCTTGAGGATATCCAGGAGCTCGGTATTCTGAACAGAGTCTGGCAAGGCCTGAGCAACCTCTAGTCCTTTTCTCCAATATTGCATTCTGGTACTGGACCATGTGTGTGAGAATGTTTAAAGATCTGATAGAGCAGGTGGAGGCAGAATATACTTTCTTGCTCACCTGGTCTAGAAATCTGGCCTCTGTGTCGGGAGGCTGCAAGCCAAGGCAGTTCAGCTTCTTCGACTTGTCGTGAGCAGCCGTGACAACCAGAGTCCACCTGAGGGCGTTCTGCCAGGAAAGACTCATCCCTCGGCACCCAGTACAGCCTGTCAGACTTCTTAGAGACCACCGGAGTGGTACAGGGATGCTTCCAGGTAATCCTGGTGAGGTTCTGGAACATAGCCACTAAAGGTGGAACAACCAAGGGCTTTCGCTCCTTCTGCCTCAGGTACCTGACCAACCTCTGGTACTCTGGATCCAGATCCTCCATTTCCCATCCAGCGGAGGTCTGGATATGTCTCATGATGTCCATAAAGGTAAGATTGTCAGGAGGTGATCTAGGAGTGTCCTCCTCCTCTGGCGAGACATGCCTCTCCCTAGAAAGAGATCAGTCAGAACCCTATGTATTAAAAGTCAAACCCGTGATCTCTAGAAGAAAGGGAAGCAGATCTAGATCTGGAGGAAGACCTGTGCCTTTCACATGAATGACACCCAATAGAGGACCGACGACAGTTGTGGGACCAGCGACAGCCTGGTGGAGTCTGATGTCAGCTATGTGACTGACATCGGCTGTCCAATCGCTGACGGCTAGAGAAGGAAGTTGGCAAACGCCGATGAGTGGAGTGACGCCGATGGTACCATTCCCGTACAAAGTCCTGCCATGTGAGTTGGTGGGACTGTGAGAGAGATTTCTATTTTGGAGCGGGTGAGTACGGTTTGTCTCCCGGGCTTCGATCCTTGTCCACATCCGGATTCAGAGTGGCGTCCGACTGCAGGGGACGGACATCTCATTTACCTGGCTCCACCAGAATTGAAAGATCTCAGTTCCACTTGGAAAACTGGGGAACCACGGTATCTGCCGGGAAGTGAGGTGTTTGGTCACCGGGCGTGGGTGGAGTGACAGGAGAAGGGAGGTTCAGTAGATCCTTGGGGGAAGGGGTACACCAGTCCCCTTTGGTCACTGGGTGTAGGAGGCCCCTTGGACCAGCGAACTAGTGAGGTCAGAGACATTCTCCAACATATGTCCCTTAGCCAGGGCGATCGATGGTCTGGAGCTGTCAGCTTTGTGGACCATCGCTTGGACATAGGTGTCTTGAGAGGCCGAGGGTTGGCTTGGAGGCGGACTCCTGACCCCTGTGCTCACTGGTCTTACCTGGAGCCCCAGGAGAGAGAGATGCCAGGACCTTGCAGACGGGACCGAGGTCCCGTGCTACTGGAAGAGACGCCGACCTTTGAGGCGGAGGATGACCGATGGGTGTGGCCTTTGCCTGTAGGGGCAACCAAGGCCGGGTAGAGGAGCCCAAGCCTTGTTTTCCACCCCCGACGGGCAGTGTTTTGGCAGGTGTGGAGGAGTCCTGCCGCCAGAAGAATGACTAGGTGGCAGGAGAAGTGATCCGAGCCCCGAGTTAAAGCCCAAAGAGGTCTTTTGTGGTGCAGGGACCAGGGCGTGAGCGCCACTTAGACCTACCCCAGTCCTTCTCAAAGGACTTGCACTGGTTGGATCCCTTTTCTTCTCTTGTGCTTAGAAGAATGGGAAGAAAGGCAGACTTCTTGGCTGGTGAGCTCTGCATGACGGCCAGCTGCTGCTCCAGGATGTGCACCCCAGTGCTTTAAGGTGGCGGATGAGAGTCCGGCCAGTAAACCCTTACAGATGGGACAGGCCTTGGTGTCATGGTCAGGTACCAGGCAATAGACACAGACCTCATGCTTGTCCTTGGCGGGATCTGTTGACTGTAGGCACACTTGGCCCTTTTCTCCATAGAGGAAAACGACGACAGAAGAAATGCAGGAGATACAAGAACCTAAGAAAGCGGACTTTCCTCAGAGAAAATAAGAACATTTAATGTAGAATTTACTGAAAACGTTAGTGCAGTTCTAGAAGGCGACTTAAGAGCCGAAGTAGATGGGTCAACAGCAGGAAAAGAACTTGGGTGGGGTTGGGGACCACCCCTTATATGCCATTGGCGGACATCGGGGCAGAGACGGCATCGGGGCGGTCCCAGCTGAAGACTGCTTGCTACAAGGTTTCCGCGGGGTCCTAGTGCCTGACGACATACTCTGTATGGTAACAGCCTGCTGCAAGAGTTCCCACTCAAAGTAAGATTTACTTGTTCTGCAATACCGCAGTATGGGGCTGACAGTATAGCCTAGAGATTAGAGTAATGAGCTGTGAATGAGTTTGGTTCATCCAGCAGACCTGGTTTGATTCCCACAACTCCAGTTGCATACTATGCGACTCTGAGCAAGTCACTTAACCCTCCAGTACTCCCAGGTCACCCCTGAATACAGGCACTTGTGCCTAGTGGGCCTTACCCGGTTACCAAAGACTCAAATAAAAAATAAATAAATGATGATAACCATGGTATTACATGTGATGATTATACAGTCAGAATTTCATACTGTGGCAAGCCTACTTTGCACAGATATCTGATCAGACCTAATCTTGAGAACAGCCTGCAGTTTTGGTCCCCACATCAGAGGCAGGATACTGACAAATTGGAAAAATGACAGTGTGTGACCAAGATGGTTGATGGCTTGGGAAGCATTGGGCTATAAGGACCAGCTGGCAGTACTGACAGCTCTCCACTGAAAAGTAGACTCGGGTGGGACGACTTCAGGATTAATGTCAGCCATCCACCAAGTGCACCTCTTCAAGATGCAGACGATGAAAAACAAGGGGACACTGGGCTACTGAAGCAGCAGTATTTGTTAGCGGCAAAACATTTCATCATATAGTTTCTTTTTGCAAAAATGTATTTCTGATAACCTTACATTCATCCTCCATGTATTTTAATTTCCTCAGACATTTTTAAAACAGCTTTTATAGCTACCTTTGTAATTGTGGACTCAGCCATTAGGTCGCCACTTGTAATTTTTAAAATCTCTTCCACTGAGTTTACCTATTGAATGTACATGCTGGATTCATACTGTGGATGTACAAGGATGGTGCGGCCACGTTTCTGATGGTAAACAGCCCAGCACTGTACCAAGATACTGAATTTTTCACGTTGGGCATGGCATGAGAGTAGGAACTTTTACAAACTTCAAAATCTAGTATCTTGGTTCAAGAATGAAAGAAAAAAAAAAGGCTATCTTGATATTTTTGCCAGAAAAACATTACTGCTGGAAAAATCTATATGGTGACTAACAAATAACACAGCTTTAAAGGGAGGAAGAGTCAAAGGCAACATCAGGTAGAACTACTTCACAGAAGGAGTTGGGAGCACTCAGAACTGGCTGCCAGAGTATATGCCGATACTGCAATGACCAGTCTGAGCGTCACAGTCAAGTACATTGAAGAAAACAGGGTTAAGGAGTATTCCTAATGAGCTGCTGGGAGAACTTGATGGACCCATGATGATCTTTTCCTTTTTATAGTCAATTTTTATTAGACATTCAATACATCAGTAAGAAAATATCATACAAGTCTTACATTCTACAAATTGTTTTAGGTCTTTAACCCTTAGACTGCCGACAGAATTAGAATGCACTGGAGTTCTGGACTGATAGAGCAGTCCGCAGCCCTGCAAGGGTTAAGTTAATTAACAGAAAGGATGAATAAAAAGAAAATGCAATATTAAAGGTCACAGTATAATCATTTCTGAGTATTTGAGATTCCGGTTAATAATTCACACCTTAGTATGTGTTTAAAAAAATTAAAGTTGATGCTGTATGGTTAATATGTCCTTAATTCGGTTGTGAATCATTTTTGAGGCTAAACAGATCTCGCAGTAGGTTTAAACATATTTGTTGTTCAACTACGACTTGGTATTACATTTATTATAATGGTCTGTGGGAAGGTAGAGAGATCGACGACTTATCTTTTAGTACAAAAGAGATCAAAGCGAAGGAGGCAAGAAGCTCCCTCCTTTGTAAATCCCGGTCATGGCCCTTTCCCTGTGTGTTCCCCGTTCCCCACCTTGTTTAAGGAACAAAATCGTTATACGTGGACATCTGGTGCATGACCCATTTATGCTATTTAAGTTTGAAGGCTTCCTCCTACCCTGCAGCCTAGCAGTCACCCCCACCTGAGCACATTTTTCTGACAAGTGCACACCACGCCTCTTTACTTGGGATTTTGGTGGTGTGCCATAATCTTGTGATGGCCTTTTAGCAGCCAGTAGGAGCAAAGTAACCTGTTTGTAAGTGGTTTTATCCACCTGGGTGTGTTCAGAAGCATGGCTGTCAACACAAAGACAGGGTTAATAAGGCCCCACAGTCATATGTCTGTTATTTCTTGAATGATTAAGGCCCAGAAGGATGTTAAATTTACATTCCACAGAACGTGGGTTTGACCTGCATTAAGACAGCCACATTTCCTCCAACGTTTCCCCGACGTGGAGTCAGAGTATTTTGCCACAATGGCTGGGGTCCTAAAGAATCGGTTTCTAAGTTTCCATGCATACTCTTTCCAGTAGGGCCGGCCACAACGTTTCCATTCTGTGGGCAATAACGGACGCATAGTTTATAGTCAAAATTAACATGGAAATCGGACGATATGAGGTTGAGTGGTGGGGGTCCTTTTGAGGATTTAGGGATAGCTGCTATGACTGCATTCTTCCATGACTGGGGGTTCCCCTCCTACACGTCATGAAGTGCCTCAAGCAAAGCTGGGAGAACAGGTTACTCACCTGTAACAGTAGTTCTAGGAGTGGTATATGTTGTTCACCCACACTCTTTGGCATGTCTCTTTCCCCTTTAAATCTGGCCAGAAGTCTTCAACCTGGCTCCTCCCACCCACCCGAGTGGTAAATACCTCAGCTCTGCCCCATGACACCAGATCTTAGCCCGCTGGAAGCAAGGTTGTGCGCCTAAAGCCGGGGAGGTCGGGTGGGTGCGTGGATGAACAACATATACCACTCCTAGAACTACTGTTACAGGTGAGTAACCTGTTCTAGGAGCGTGGATATGTTCATCCACACTCTTGCACAGACTCAAGCAGTTCTCCAGGAGGAGGGAGGCAAGGCGCACACCCCCTATTTGGGAAATAAAAATTGGAGAACCAAGGCCCCAAAGCCAGCATCCCGGCGTGACTCAAGGTCGATGTGGTGGTGGGTAATAAAGGTGCTTGCCGACTTCCAGGTAGCAGCCCGACAGATTTCCTGGATAGGGATGTCCCTGGAAGCAGCCACCGATGCAGCAGTAATGCAGGTAGAATGAGCTCTTATCCCTCTGGGAGGCTCCTTGCCCGCCAACTCTTAGCACAGACCTATGCATGATGTAATCCACCTTGCAATGGTCCATTTGGCTATAGGTCTGCCAGAAGCAGCTTCAGCGTAGGTGACAAACAGCTGGCAAACCTCTCCACGAATTTCTGCCATTCTCTCCTTATAACAGGAAAGAGCACATCTCAGGTCCAAACTATGGAGCCTGTACTCGGCGTCCGAGGTGTAATTAGGGTAGTATACCGGCGGCGTTAACACCTGGTTACGATGAAACTCTGACACCACCTTCGGAAGGAATTTCGGGTGGGGGCACAGGACAACTTTGTCCCTGTGGAAGACCAGATAAGGGGAGTCCACGGAAAGTGCTTGGAGCTCTCCTGTCCTTCTGGCTGACCACCAGGAAGGCAGTCTTCCACGACAAGTGTGAAAGCTCACACTTGTGCATGGGTTTGAATGGCTTGCCCATGAGCTTTGCCAAAACCAGCAACAGATCCCATAGAGGTGGAGGTTCATGCACCGGAGGGGATATGTGATCCAGGCCTTTGAAGAAGCCCCGACCACTGTTTCCTGCGCCAATGTTGGCTGACCAGCCCACGCCCAGTAAGCAGAAATGGCTGCCAGGTGCACCCTAAGGGTCGATGACCGCAGACCCCTTTGAGAGAGACCAAAGGTAGTCGAGAATGTTAGCCACAGAGCAGGATAAGGGGTCCAGACTCTTGCCCTGACACCAAATGGAAAACCTCTTCCATTTGAAGACGTAACACTTCCTGGTCGATTCCTTACGAGATGTCTCCACCACGGTGTAGACATCCTCGGAAAGACCCACAGCCTGGAACTCTAGCCGCTCAGGTACCAGGCTGTGAGGTGCACGGACTGAAGGTCCGGATGAAATACCTTCCCCTGGTTCAGAGATATCAGGTCCGGGCATGTACAGAGCCGCTCCGGGGGCCTGCAGCTGAGGCTGAGGAGATCTGGGTACCGGAACTGGCGCGGACAGTCTAGAGCTACCAGAATCACCTTCGTCTTGTCCCTCCTCACCTTGAACAACACCTTGCGGATCAAGGGAAATGGAGGAAAGGCGTAGAGGAGGCCTGGGGTCCACGGCCTCGAGAAGGCATTCCCCCTGCAGCGAGCCCTGCTGAGGGGGGCAGGCATGAAACAGCCTCAGCTTGGTGTTTTCCCTAGAGCCGTCGGGCCAACAATGGTTTGGCCCAGTGGGAACAAGTTGTGAGCTATCTCTGGATGGAGAGACCACTCATGGGATGTCTAGCCTATATGGCTGAGAGCATCCGCCAGCTGGTTCGAGACTCCTGCCACGTGAATAGCTAGGAGATCCGCCTCCAACCAGCTGATGAGGTCAGATCTGGACTGCCTCCTTGCAAAGCAGGCGGGTGTGTGCCGCCCTGTTTGTTGAGGGTAGTACATGGTTGTGGTATTGTCCGTCTGGACTTGAACCACTTGACCCGGAGCTGAGGTGCGAGCTGACAGTGCCAGTCTGACTGCTCCAAGCTCCAACAGTTTGATGTGGCATCGGGACTCCTCGGGGGTCCAGAACCCATGGGCTCTGCTGTCCCCCATGTGGGCTCCCCAGCCCATGAGAGAGGCACTGGTCATAAGAACGACCGTCGACTCGGGGCAGACAAATGGTATCCCTTCCTGCAACCAGTCTGGGGCGGTCCACCATTGGAGAGCATCCCACATCTTCTGGGTCACAGTGATCAGCTGGTCGAGTGACCATGGCGCTGAGTCCACTGAGCTGCTTCCCTGGAGGGGCACATGTGCCATCTGGCCCAATGGACCACTGAGGTGCATGCCGCCATATAACCCAGAAGGCGCAGGAAGTCCCGAGCAGAGCACAAGTGCCCAACCAGAAACAATTGGGCAGAGAAGGAAAGAACCTCCGCCCTGTCCGCCGGAAGCAGAGCTCTGGCTTGTCGAGAGTCGAGCTCTGCCCCGATGAAGCCCATCGCCTGAGAGGGCACGAGTTCCGACTTGGCCTCGTTGATCAGGGGGCCTAGTTGGGAGCAGGTTCGAAGAGCCAGATCCTTGGATCTCTCCACCTCCTGGAGGGAGGAACCTGCCAAGAGCCAGTCATCGAGATGAGGGTAAATGTGAACTCCTCGATGCCGGAGATGGGCTGCCACCACTGCAATGCACTTGGCGAAGACCCTCGGGGCCGATGACAGGCGAAAGGCATGGCTCAGAACTCGTACAGGGTCTCCTGACCCTAGAAGCAGAAGAACCGCTGTTGGGACAGAGAGATTGGGGCATGGAATAATGCATCCTGCAGATCCAGTGAACAGAACCACATGTTTCCCTCCATTGATGGTATGGTCTGATTCAGAGTTACCATCCGGAAGGTGAGAGACCCGAGATATTGATTCAGGTCGTGGAGATCTAGGATGGGGCACCAACGCCCCATCCGCTTGGGCACCAGGAAATACCTGGACACAAAGCCTGGGTCTGTAGAAGGATCCGGCACTGGAGCTACCGCCTTCTTGCGGAGGAGCTGAGCAATGACGTCTCAAAGAGCCGAATGAGTGCAAGCTGAGATCCTTTCCTCCCGAGGGGCACGGGCTCGGCTGGGAGGGTACTGCTCGAATTCCACAGGCAGTCCCCAGCCGACCACTTCTAGAACCCACCTGTCCAAAGTGATATCGGACCAGGCGGAAAGAAAGTGGCGGAGCCTGTCCCCCACGGGAGGACCCAGAGCTGGCGTGACTTGTGTAGGGGTGGCAACCCCCAACCTGTCACTGAGCAGGCTTAGAGGAGGAGGTTCCTGGACTGGCACCTCGGCCTCCTTTTCGAGGCTGTTGAGGACCCTGCTTGGGCGTGGGCGTAGCTGGAGCCTGTGTTGCTGCTGGTCTCCTTGATGGGAGGGCTGCCTATGACGAGGGAAGAGTGCCAAAAAGGCTTCTTGCGCTTCTGCTGGTTCTTGCCGGAAAACCCCTACAGAGGTAGCATCCAAGGTGGCACTGGACTGCTCTATGCGCTAGAGGTGACCAGCCACTCCTGGACTGAAGAGGTCTGTGCCTAGGAAGAGCACGTCAGCTAACTTGTGCTGGGTATCTGCCGGGAAGGAGGATAGCCTCAGCCAAGCCCTGCAGAGAGTGACCACTGCAGCTGCCAAAGAGCGGGCACAGGAATCTCCAATGTCTAGGGCCGTCTGGAGCTGCTGTTTTGCAACAGCATGGCCCTGATCATGGACCTGCTTCACTGTGGTCTGCATGTCCACCGGGAGATGAGGGAGGACTTCATCCAATGACCCTAGGAGGGCATGAGAGGTCTGCCATGATAACAACTGAGCTGGCCTGGCGAAGGCCTAAGGAGGCCGCACAGACCTTCACGGGCAGAATGGTCCATATTCTTGGACTCCTTGTCCAGGGTCGGTCAGTGTTGGCGAGCTACAGTGCGTCTGAACACAGAAGCAGTCCTGGGCTTTCAGCGAAAAAGGATGCTCTGTGAACCCGCCAATGACCCCATGGGCACCGTATACTTAAGGCCATGTGGGCAGATGGAGCTGGGCAAGAAACAGGTGCTGCCAAAGCTCAAGGGCCGGGCCAACGATGGCTTTGGCCACTGGAAAGGCCTCCGTCGGGGTACCCCCCTTTGAGAATATCCGTAAGGGGGTACTCCGCCTTTTTCTGGATGGGCTCCAGGGGCATTCCGGTGGATTCTGAAATCAGGCAGAGAATGCCCTGAAAGGAGGAAGGACCTTCCTCCAGTCCTGCCACGGATGACTCATCATCCCCAGGATGAGAGTGCAATCTAGTGTCGTCAGAGTCTGAAGAGTCAGGGTACAAAGGTCTCCCGCCTAGGTCTCCCTCGTTAAACCGAGGGCGATCGGAGACGACTGTGATTGACAGGCGTCAGGGAAGCCGGTGTCTGGTCAGTCCTCTTTGAGAGCCCTCCCTGAGGCTGCTAGGCGGTGGCTCACCAAAATCGGTGGAGACACGGAATAGGCGAGCAGGATATGAGCCAGCCAATGGGCGGTGGAACCGAGGCCTTGGTTCCAGAGGGTAGGAAGGCCTAGGAGGCGGGAGCCAGGTATGATAGGCGACCGCTTCTGCTCGAGTCAAAATTAGCTGTTGCCATCAAAGCCTCATAGTGTCGACGGAGTTTCCGTCGAAGCCTCTCCTCGTCCAATGAGGATAGGTGGCGGCGCCTCTTTTTTGAGTGTGTGACCCTTTTTCCGGCCTTTCGACCGACAGGGTCAGTTTGGTCGATTGGGAGACACCGGAGTTGGTGAAAACCGGGGTTCCAGCACCTTTTCCCCAGTTGGGACACCCGAGGGCAGTGTCTCCTCACTGGGGAAGGAAAGGACAGGAGTCCTTTCTAAGGAATCGTCGACTGGAGTCGGCGATAAAGGCTCGATCGGGTTGAGAGTAATCTCGGCCGGTTCAGCAGTTTCCTCGGTCTTGGTCCCCTGGCCAGACTGAAGGTCCGTAAGGCCGGCGGCCGAGGAAGCAATCTCGACTGAAGTCAAGACCACATGTTCCTGGGACTCGGACCTCTCCCGGTCTCCTTTTAGAAGATGACGACTTTGGGTCCTTATCCCTCTTCCGAGGATGGTAGTAGTGCGAGCCCGAGGGTGCCTCACCCCTGCTGGGGAGATACTGGCACAACTCCCTAAAGGAGCCCGTAAAAGTAGAGCCAAGGTTGAGAGGTACAAAAAGGCTTCGACTGGCTGAAGCTTGAGCAGCTTCCTCCTCGAAAGCCTTCATCTACTCCAGCTGCTCGGTGGATCCCGTGGCGCAGAAACCGCCCACCTTCCCTCTTTCTCGATTTCACGGCAGGTTTCTAAGCTCGGTCTCTCAATTTAAGCCCGTCTTGTGGTCATCCAGAGCGTTGGGATGGAAGGCCAAACAAAAGTACGAGGCGTGGTGTCCTGTACGACACCTAGGCAACAGACACACGAGAGGTGGGGATCGGTGCGGCGACATCATCTGGCCACAGGTACATCGGCGAAATCTGGGGGACGATTTGTCCTCCATGTCCGATGTGCTGTAATCGGAGTCGTTAACTCTGACGAGTTTAAGAGTAATTTCCGGTGAAAACCGACATTGCGAATCCAGGGCTTGCGAGTTGCTAAAGTAGCACAAGGGAACCTGAATCTTCCAGCGGAAAGGAAGATCTGGCGTCATGGGGCGGAGCTGAGGTATTTACCACCTGGGTGGGTGGGAGGAGCCAGCTTGAAGACTTCCAACCAGATTTAAAGGGGAAAGGGACATGCCAAAGAGTGCTGATGAACATATCCACGCTCCTAGAAGAAATGATTATCCAAATCCTTTATAATATTCAAAAGGGTATCCGTCTGGATCCGGTGCCTTCAGGGTTTTGGTATTCTTAAATAAGTTAAGCAGCTCTGCTCAGGTTATCGGGACCATAAGAGATTTAGCTTGATCAGGAGTTAATCTGGGTAGGGGGATTGTTTATAAACATGAAACTACTTTGATTTTTTTTTTGGGGGGGGGGGGATCTGCCGTGTACATGCCCGGTAGTATTTAGCCAAGGCTTTTCTAATGTATGGAGGGTGCGTAAGCAAGTTCCCCTTATCAGTGTGGAATATGCTTTTCACACACACCTTGGTTTTATGTAATCGTAGCCTACGTGCCAAGTTTCTCACCCCCTTTCCACCCCCTTCATGATACATGTACTTGAGGTAGAACATTTGCTGTTCTATTTTCTAGGCTACCAGTGTTTGTGTTTTCTGCTTTACCACCTGTAGTTGGGGCCTCACTGATTTCTCTCCCTGTGCCAGGAAGGTTTGTGAAGTCTGCAGCTCTTCCTGCAGTTCCTTAAAACATGCTTCTCGTTCCCTTTTTTAGTGGTATATGCCACAATTTCCCCTCATACAACCGTTTTTAGGGTATCCCACAGTATTGTGGGGGACACCTCTGGATAAGAATTGTCAGCTAGAAAACTAGGTATAGCCTCCTGGACCATTTGCTTAAATTCCGGGTTCCGTAGGTGTACAAGGTTAAGGCGCCAGTGTGTTTTTTTGATATAGCCACTCAGCTGAATTTTGGCATATACTGGGGCATGGTCAGACACGAAGGTCATTCCATGCCATACATCCTGTAGGACTTCCAGATGTTCAGCCGTGGTGAAAAGGTAGTCAAGGCAGGATGCTACATTTGTGTGGGCTGCTTGGTGCGTGTACCCCCTCGTTGTGGGAAAACAGTGGCGCCAAACACTGACAACCCCTAGGGATGCAGTTGTGTGTTTAAGGTATTTTTGCACAGGGTTCACCCAGTGGGGTTGGGCTTTAGATACATCCAACCCTGGATTAAGTGTGACATTAAGGTCTCCCCCCCACAGCAATTACCCCAGATCACTGGTCTTACACATATACTTTATATTTACTTCTAGTTACCTTATCCTGGGGAAGGTAGTAGTTTTATTTCATTCTAGTTCTATCCAGAATCCTTGGGAATGTTACTACGCCGATAGGAGTACAGTTAAATAGTGTCACATTTTTGTTCTGTAGGTATTAGGATACATGAGCCCTTTTACTTAGGATTTCATGACAAGTTGAATTCCTTTGGGAACAATTGCAGTGACTGGTGTGAATAAAGGTTCATGGGGGAGAGAGAGAGAGAGTGTGTGTGTGTGTGTGTGTGTGTGTGTGTGTGTGTGTGTGTGTGTGGAGAGAGAGAGAGTGTGTATCTCTTAAGTAGTTATCCCCCCCCCCCCACATTATGGGGATGTGGGGTGGGGTAGGGTGTATTGTTTGTGTGAAGAGGAGGAGAGAAATTAAATTTTTATCTTTTTCAGATTCCTTAGACACGTCTGGTACATCAAGTTGTTAAATTCTCAGTGTATATTGACATCAGTACATATCAGGCTACATGGTCTTAATTCCTTGGTGGCCCTAGACTATAGCTTTTTGTTTGACACTAATACTGTCAATTTATATTTAAATGATCATTTATAAAGTCCTGTCACTATACTAGAGGTTTTTGAAGTTATGGGGCATGATCTCTAGCTGGAGAGTACAGCTGGGTGATAGGTCCAGCTAAGTTTTACACATCATACAGTGTGCACTGATGTTTTTAAGACAACTTCACTGGTAATTTCTCATCTATAATGCATGCATTGAAACTTCTTGAGTCCTAAGACAATCTTAGTATGTCTTTAATCTGGGTGGGGTTGCCTTTCAGTAATCACATCCTTATACCTCAGACACTCATAGCTTGGTTTAAAGTCATCCGGGCGCTAATGGTAAGCTAGGAGAATAGGCGATAGCTTTCATGCCACTCTGTCTCTGCGGGCAACTAAAAAGTGAAATAAATGAAAGAAAATTGATTTTTTCTGGTAAAATTGTCGAGCAGCTTGTGTTGGAAGGCAGGATGGAAGCATCTGGTATCGGTGGCAGGAAGGGCCAAAGACAGGCTGTAGCAAAACTGGCAGAAAGCAGTGACTTCTGAGGCCTCCACAGCAGTGGACAACACGGGATAGTTTAGCTCTCGGCAGCGGGGTGGAGCCCTGGGGCCGGTGGCCGGGCCAAGTGATAAGCTGACCTTAGAACCCAGACTGATTAGCTCGGGGCAAGATTGACCTTAAGCTGCAAGAAATATTAGAGCACAGGCGGCCCACATGAACAGGATTGCTGAGGCTGAGGACAGAATATCTCGACTAGAGGATGACACAGGAACTACCGAGCCAAGTACATGCATGCAAAGAGCTGGAAGGAGCTAAAGATCGATGGACTACCAGGAGAATTGCTATGGGAGGCTGAATCTACATCTCAGGGATTGCCAGAAGGGCGGAAAGGGATGATATGTTGGGCTTCTGTGCAAAGATCTTACCAGCGCTTCTTGGACTGCAGCCTAAAAATGGGAAGTTTAAACTAGAAAGAGCCCATCGTGCTGTGATGCCCAGGCCCCCGGGGATAATGCCCCCACGCCAAATTATCATTCGCTATCACTCCTACCAAGACAGAAAGGCGACCCTGTGGGCATACAGAGAAGCTGGAACGTTGGAATACCAAGGCACATGACTGTTTATTTCTCAAGATTACTCGATGAGGCTGTTATAGAAAAGAAAGGTGTTTAGCGGACTGATGGCCCAATTGCAGAATTTAAAAGTTGAAAACTTCATGGTGTATCCTGCGATATTAAAAGATAAAACACGAGGAAGCGACTTACTCCTTTTGGGAATTGAGCAAAGGCGACAGTTTGTTGCTGATCTGCAAAAGAAAATGAGCAAATAAATGCTGGATTGGCATGAACTTGTGGGGCGCTGAGTGTGTATGATGATGCGCCAGGAAGTGAAAGTGTTGGTTTTTAACAGGCTGTAGGAGTTTCCTTGATGCCACCAAAATTCCTAAGGACACGAGGGACTATGGGACAGGGGGATGGGAAAGACGTTACTAAGGCTGGTGGAAAAATGGCGACTGGAATGGAGGACCACGAGGCGGCATTTGTCAGCTGGTAGCAGAAGGGAAGTGGCAAAGACGCTGCATCGTGACCGAATATATGGGAGGAACTGAACTAAGAAGGGCAAGGAAGAGGTCCATAAGAAGATAAGAGGGTGAGGTGGCAAGTACTGTTTGGGCTTGGAGGAAAAGGTGTTGGGTGGTGCAGGGGGATATTCCAAACATATGCCATAATAATGTCAGCTGCGTTGGGGTTATGGCTGTGCTGCACTGAAGGACTTAAAGCACCACTCTGCCTGTTTGAAGCTATAGCTGAATGGGGACTGAAAGAGGGAGGAGATGTGAACCACGATAAGTATACATATGGTGAAATAAACACAGAAGTTGGGAGAGGGCTCCTTAATGATCCTGGGAAGTTACTCTGCAAATGTAGAAAGTGGGGGCTTAAAGGGGCACTGCTTTTTTTTTTTTTGATTTTTCACGAGCTTGCTTGACAATATAAATTTGGATGTTAATACAATAAATGCTATGTGTTATGGTTACATAAAGCAAGTCGATAAAGCAGAGGTTGTCCGTGGACAAGGCGGTGGGGCACGCATATCGCTAGGGTGAGATTCAGACACTTATGCTGGATTTGCAATTAGTGTCAAAGGGGGGGGAGAATTAGATATGGGGCAGGTTATATTAAAGGTAGTCTAAAGACTGGGAGGCTGGGTAAAGGGGATGGAAATAGAAGGATCAAGAGTCATTCCAGGGGGGGAGGGAAGGGGGTGGTGGTGTTCTTGTTACCGTGTTAATAGTTCGGCTGTTTAAATGTGTTTTTTACTGTTTGTTGACAGATGCATTTCATACAAAATGAAGGCTAAAAAGCACCTGTGGATGGAGAGGTGGCAGTGGGACAAGAGGTATGAGGATCTGGAGGGGGCTCGTGGTAGAATCAGCTAGGTGGAAATGGGGAATATACAATACGCCTAGATGGCTGGCAAACAGGAAGTGGCGATAGTTTCCTGGAATGTTAAGGGAATTGCAAACCCGATCAAGCACACAATGCTCCTGACTGCACTGTGAAAAAGGGCACAAATTGCTCTATTACAGGAGCGCACCTGTCGGTTGTTGAGCATAAAAAATTAACACAGGGCTGGGTGGGTGGGTGTTTTGCATCCTCTTGCCTGATCTCGTAAGAGAGGGGTGGCTATCCTTGTGAATAAGAACTTGCCGCTGGAAATGCAGAATTGTAAAGGATAATAGGGAGGGTAGGTACATATTTTAATGGGAAGCTCTATGGAGAGTCAATCACACTAGGAAATGTATATGCTCCAGCTCAGTATGACCCACAGTTTTCCGGGATTGCTGGACCTAGTACTGAAACAATCCCCAGACTTAATCATAGGAGGAGACTAATAGTATCCTGGACCCTATATTGGACCACTCAGAGGTGAGGGGCGGCAGAGGCAATAGTCAATGGAAGGTGGGTATGTCAGAGTTGGATTTAGTAGACAGCTGGAGGATGGTATACCCAGGGCTAGAGAATACATTTATTCCAACCACATAAGACTTGGACAAGGATAGACTACATCTTGATACCCAGGGCGTGGCATGATAGAGTAATAGATGTCTCGCATAGCCCTATCCACGTATCGGATCACACTATGGTAGTGGGCAGGTTTAAAATGAAGGAAGAGAGGGACATGAGGTCGCAGTGGAAATTCCTCTCGTATATGCTCCAAAATAAAGATTTTCGAGAGTACTTGGAAACGAAGTAGAAATTATATAAAGAGACCAATGGGGGTTCAGGGATGCCTAAGGCAGTTAATTGGGATGCTGGGAAGGCCTTTCTCAGAGGCTCCATAATAGCATACATGGCCAAAATTAAAAAAGAGAAGAGAGATGAGCGACAAGGGCTGGAAAAACAATAAAAGGAGCTAGAAAAGTGAGTTTCTAGGGGAGAGAGGGGACAGGTGGAACGTCTCTTGATGGTGATGAGAGAGGCACTGAATTCCCTGTTAAGAGGGAAAGCCTGAGCTTCCTGGTTCTACTGTAAGAGACAGGTGTTTGAATGGGCTAATAAGCCAGGCCAACTCTTAGTGAGGTTAATGAAGGAGGTGCCTGTGAGGTTATCAGGATTAAGGATAAGGAGGAAGGTACAACGAGGGCAGATCAGATGAGAGTGCGTTCCGGGGTTTATGCTCACCTGTATAGGCGGAAGGGGTGGGGGTGGGGGGACAGAGGATGCAGGATTTTTTTGAATAAGGTCGAGCCACCCAGTCTAACAGAAGTCCAAAGAAAATGCTTGAGCCAACCTATAACAGAGGGAGAAATACTGAAGGCGACTGGGAAGCATCAACAGGGGAAAGCAAGTGGCCCAGACAGCTATCCCGTAGAGTTTTATAAGGCTCTGGCGGGTCAGATGGCGGAAGTACTGAGTGAGGTGTTTAAGGCTGAGGAGGGACAGGAGGAGCCTTGCCTACCGGATACATGTTATGATGCCACGATTTGTCTGGTTCCTAAGGGGGGGGCAGGGATCCTCCAGAATGTGCCTTGTATAGGCCAATTGCTCTGTTGAATTGTGATCTTAAAATCCTCGCCAAGGCATTGGCTATGAGACTGGAGGAGTATTTGCCGTCGTTGGTTCACCCAGACCAGACCGGGTTTATTAAGGGGAGGTTATCATATCACAATGTACGCAGGCTACTTAATGTGGTGTGGAGGGCTGGCCAAGATATAGAAAAGACCTATGTTATATCAATGGATGCTGAAAAGGCTTTTGACAGGGTGGAGTGCGAATACCTCTTTGAGGTGTTGGACCGGTTTGGTCTGGGTGACCCATATGTACGGTGGATTAGAGCAATGTACCGGTCCCCCAGAGCTAGTGTCTTCAGTTAATGGAACCCCACGGCGCCCTTTAGGCTGGAAGAGGAACCAGGCAGGGTTGCCCGCCACCACTGCTGTTCGCTCTGGCGCTGGAACCACTAGCAGCAGCGATTAGACAATGCCAGAGGGTCAAGGGAGTTAAAGGGCAGGTAATACTCAGCACAAGGTTACATTATATCGGATGACATGTTGGTGTTTTTAAGGGAACCAGGGGGATCCATGATGTCTCTCCTGCAATTAATAGAGGGCTTCTCCGAGTTCTCTGGTTATAAAATAAATCTGAACAAGTCGGAATGCTGTGCTTTCCTAAACTAGAAGAAGGAGACGAACGGTGGGGTATACAGTGTAAATCCACAAGCATAAAGTATTTAGGTATTAAGGTGGGGAGAACAATTGGGTCTCTGTATGGCCTGAATTATGCCTTTAATTAAAACAACAGAAGCGGACCTGAGAAGGTGGATGCAGTTGCCAATATCATGGATGGCGGATTAATGTATTAAAATGAACATCTTACCCAGAATAATGTATCTATGCAGATGCTCTATACGAATCACACAGGGGATATTGGCAGGCTAGAAAAGTATTTGCTAAGTTCATGTGGAAGGCTGAGGCCAAGAATGCGGCTCAAAGACTTAAGGCGAGTGGGATAGGGTGGTCTTAATTTCCCAGATCTGCTAAATTTTACTTATCCATCCCAGAGATATATAGCTGATTGGGTGTTTCGACCAGAGGTAGCAAGCTGGGTGGTACTGCAGCAAGAGGATGCACAGGGCAGTTATTGGCCTATTGCACACTAAAGGATCACAGGCATATAGGAGCCAAGGGGTAGGAACCCTGGTAGGAATGACCCTGGAAGCCTGGGAGATGCTTAGAAAACCAGAGGGATAACTAAAGGAAACCATACTGATGCCAAGAGCAAGGAACCCTTTCTTCTTGCCAGGGTTAGAGGATAGAGGATTTAGAGAGTGGGAAGGGGGGCAAAATGTGTGGGCAGTATGATTAGTAGAGGGCCTTCTCCCATTAGAGGATATTAAAAATTTAAACCTACAGGGGCAACAGATGTTTGATACCTCCAACTGAAAACATTTATAGGCAAAATGGAGAGAGGGGTTGGAAGGGCAGGGATGGGGTTCGATAGAAATAATATTGGGGTGCAGAAGGATCCTAAAGGTTTATTGGAAGGTGGCAAAAACTGGGAGGCAAGGATGGATGGATTATAGTAAGGCAACAGTGGCGCAAGGATTTAGGCAGGGAAATCTCTAAAGAGAATTGGCAAAAACTATTGTTGGGACATAGGGGCCTGCTGGTCTGCAATAAATTCAAGGAAGCCTACTTTAAGTTTGTACATAGGCTGTATTATCCCCCGGCTGTGGTGCATAGGGCCCATCTGGCTGTCTCCCCGTTATGTGGGATATGTAGAAGAGAGGTAGGGACATACATGCACTGTTTTTGGAATTGCTCTGTCCTGCAATCTTTCTGGGGAAAAATATTCAAAGAATTAGAGGTAATGGCGGGAACCCCCATCCAGGTGGAACCCATTAAGGGGCTATTTGGTTTGAGCGTCGAGCGCGGATGGGACAGAGGAGTGGAAGACAATGCCGTGCTGGATCAAAGTTCTCATGGTGATGGCCAGGCATTGTATCCAAAACATTTGGGTTAATAATGTTGCACCTACCATCCAGCAGTGGCAACAACTGATACTGCAAAATCTGGCGTTAGAAAGACTATCATTAGTGTTGGCGAACAGATCAGAGGCATTCTATAGAGAATGGGCACCATTTCTTTCTACGCTTGACAGACAAGAGAGGGTCACTCTCTGTGAGGGATTGGTATAAGAGGATGGGACTCAGCTGGATGGGTGTCTCCCCCCCCCCCCCTCGCCTGTGGTTGGGCTGCATAAGAATGTTATGTATTGATATCCACAGAATACCTGACTGATAATTAACTTGGATATTAGCCTGCTCTGTTTTTTAGCACTGTCAGTGAGTATTAAGAATCAACTGCTTGGAGGAAAATCACTGGATGTGAAAGTAATTGTACGGAAGTGCATTTGTCTTTTTGTTCTCTGTATTCGTATTTGTTCGTATGTGTATTTGTATGTCCATGTAATGTATATGTGTTGTTACAACAGAAAGTAATAAAAAGGATTATACAAAAAAAAAAAAAAAGTTATCTGCTCCAGCAGTGTTATCTTATGTCAATTAAATTTATATGCAGTAGGATTCTTTGTATGTGTTTTGCACCAAGCACCTTTGACCCTGGGACCCTCCTGCCCTGAAGGTAACATGGCACCGTTAAACTTCTCTGACATTATCACTTGTATTTTTTAAATGAGTATTTTAAACCAATAGGGATTTTTCTGTTTTTCTGCATGATCTAGTTGTTAAAAGTATTGTTTTTTCTAAACAACAGCCATTAGGCTTCTGAAGAAGGACTAGTTGGTCCGAAAGCTAGAGCACTTTGTTCATGTTGTTACATCTATGTTGGTCCATTAAAAGGTATCAAATCATCTGCTTCTGGATCTGTTCTTGCAAGGACCAATACGGCAAATACTAAATCTAGATCCCAGCAGTACTGCTAATAACTGATTAAAGAATTTCTGTGCAAGTGCTTTTGTAGATCCTGGAGGGAAGTACACCAATGCCAATGTAACAGGATGGGAGTACAGCTTACCAGAGGCTATGGCATAACACCCCTCCGAGTCCAGTACCCAGTCTTGCAGTTCAAAGGGCACCCCTGTGGTATTAAAATGGAGGCCCCGCATCTTCTACCCGATACAGAGAGCAGACTACTACCTCCTGGAAACCCAGCTGTTTAAATTGTGCATGCTCTTCATTAGATGTGTCTCTTGAAGAAAGAATCTCAGGTTTCTCACGTTTAACAAACTGAATAAGTCGTGAGCATTTGAGCAGATTATGTATTCCATTAATGTTCAAAGTCATAACCAGCGATGAACTAGCCATGGGATATTCCTAAGTAAATTTCTAGTTGTGTCAACAATCTCCCTTCCCCACAGACCTCATACTCCCAGGAATAAGTGTGTATACTTATCATAGGCTGAAATCGAGAATGGGACAAGTGATCTATATCTATCAGGGTTTGAATGTCAGAAGAAAATACTTTAACCTTTCTTATTCTCATTAACACATTCTGATTATCATAAAGCTGTCCCATGTAAAACCTTGGACAAGAACTGGAACTATAACAGACATGCAGTATAAGCCAACAGGGCTTGTAACTATTTAAATAACTTCGCAAACTCTCAGTGCATATGGGGGTCCACAATTGTGGCCCTCCAACCTGAATGTTCTCTACCAGAAAACGACTTCCAAGGTTGGGAGGTCTTGGAAAGGCCTCTTGTTAGGGAGCTGATGATCGCTCCCTGAGGGGGTAGATCACGGCGTTGTCAAGGCCGCCTACAGATATATCCTGATCCACAGTAAGGCACAGTCTGTGAGGGTGGCCTCTGCTTACCCAAGCCACCAGGGCAGGAGGCACAGCTTCATCTCAACAGATCCACCCTCTGAGAATGTCTAACTGAGGGCATGCAGAGATCGATGTGGCAGGCGGAGTCGTACCAAAGCACTGCTCACCTCTTTGGCATCTCCAGCCCTTAGATGGTAAGCTAAAAGTGGGTGGGGGGTCGAGGTGGAGGGAGGGTGGTGGGGTGGGTATTTCCTTATTTAATTCTCTGTGGTCTGTTCCCCACCCATTCCAGGTCAATAATTTGATCAAAAAATATATAAACCTGTGTAATACATCATAATCGGGCAACATTTACAATATATGATGAAAAGCTAGGGGCAGTAAAAAGATACAGGTTACTCACCTGTAACAGGAGTTCTAGGAGTGGTACATGTTGTGCATCCACACTGGCAGGTTCCTTGCGGCTTTAATTCTTGCTGGTAGGTCACGCTGGCTCCTCCAACCCACGTGGTAAAACCCTCGGCTCCGCCCCATGACGCCAGATCTAGCCCGCTGGAAGCCAGGTTGCACGTCAAAGCCGGGGAGGTTGGGTGGGTCGTGTGGAAGAACAACATATACCACTCTTAGAACTCCTGTTACAGGTGAGTAACCTGTATTTCTAGGGACGTGGATATGTTGTTCAATCCACACTGTCTGGCAGACTCCTAGCAGTTCTCTGGGAGGAGGGAGGCGTGCACCCCCTACTTAGGAAATGAGGACTGGAGAACCGAGGTCCCAAAACCAGCATCCCGGCGTGACTCTAGGTCAATGTGGTAATGGGAAATAAAGGTGTGCGCTGACTTCCAGGTAGCAGGCCTGCAGATTTCCTGGATAGGGACATCCCTAGAAGCAGCCACCAAAGCAGCAGTATGGCGGGTAGAATGAGCTCTTATCCCTTTGGGTGGCTGCATGCCCGCCAACCTATAGCAGAGATCTATGCAGGAGGTGACCCACCTGCTTATCATCCGCTTGACTGCAGGTCTGCCAGGTGCAGCTTCAGCGTAGGTGACAAACAGCTGGCGAACCTCTCCCCGAACTTCAGCCGTCCATGCCTTATAATAAGTGAGCGCTCTTCTAGGGTCCAAAGTATGGAGCCTATATTCGGCCTCCGAGGTGTGATTGGGGTAGAACACCGGCAGAGTCAACACCTGGTTAATTTGTAACTCCGACACCACCTTCAGAAGGAACTTCGGGTGAGAGCGAAGGACAACTTTGTCCCTGTGGAAGACCAGGTTGGGAGACTCTATGGAAACCACCTTGAGCTCTCCCATCCTTCTGGCTGATGTAATAGCCACCAAGAAGGTGGTCTTCCACGACAGGTGAGAGATGTCACACCTGTGCATCTGTTCGATTGGCTTGCCCATGAGCTTAGCCAATACCAGCAGTAGATCCCACGGAGGTGGAGGTTCTCGCACCGGAGGGGATATGTGGTCTAGGCCTTTGAAAAAACACCCGACCACCTTTTCCTGCACCACCGACTGCTTGCCAGCCCGTGCCCGGTAAGCAGAGATGGCTGCCAGGTGCACCTTAAGGGTCGTCGACTGAAGCCCTAGCTGAGAAAGGGACCACAGGTAGTCCAAAATACTAGCCAATGGACAGCAAGAGGGACCAACCGTTATCCTGACACCAAATGGAAAATCTATTCCATTTGAAGGCACACCATTTTCTGGTCGACTCCTCAAGGGACGCCTCAACGACGTTGAGGACCTTGTCGGAAAGACCCAAGGCCTGGAACTCTAGCCACTCAGGAACCAGGCCATCAGGTGCAGGGACTGAAGGTCCGGATGGAGAACCTTCCCCTTGTCGACTGAGATCAGGTCCAGGCGGGATGGAAGCCGTCCTCGGGAGCCTGGAGCTGAGGCAGAGGAGATCTGGGTACCAGAACTGGCGAGGCCAGTCTGGGGCTACCAGAATCACCTGCAGCTTGTCCCTCTTCACCTGAGAAGCACCTTGTGGATCAAGGGAAATGGAGGAAAGTAAAAGAGGCCGGGGACCACGGCCTCAAGAAGGCATCCCTGCAGCGAGCCCTGTGAGGGCGGGCGTGAAAGAGCCTCAGCTTCAGATTCCCCTGAGGCGAACAGGTCCACTCGAGGGTGCCCCAATGGGAGAATAGCCTTGCACTACCTCTGGCAGGAGAGACCACTTGTGAGATGCAGCACCTATCCGGCTGAGGGCATCGGCCAGACTGTTGGAGGCTCCTGCCACATGGATGGCTAGGAGATCCGCCTTCAGGCTGATCACGAGAGACCAAATGTGGAGAGCTTCCTTGCACAGAGGCAAGGAGTGCGTCCTGCCCTGATGGTTGAGATAGTACATGGTCATGGTGTTGTCAGACAGGACCTGAACCACCTGACCCCGTACAAACGGAGCGAAGGCGCTGAGGGCTAGTCGGACCGCTCGAAGCTCCAGCAGGTTGATGTGGCATCGAGACTCCTGGGGGACCAGAGGCCGTGGGCCTGGAGTTCCCCAGATGGGCACCCCAACCCATCAGAGAGGAGTCGGTCGTAAGAGTGACCGTCGGCTCGGGGCAGACAAATGGGATACCCTCCTGCAGATGAGCTGGGACGAGCCACCACTGCAGGCCATCCCACATCTTCTGGGTCACGGTCACTGGCTGGTCCAAAGGACCAGAGCACTGTGACCACTGTGAGCCAGCCCCCACTGCAGGGGGTGCATATGCTAGCGGGCCCAACGGACCACGCTGGTGCAGCCCGCCATGAGGCCAGAAGGCACAGGAAGTCCCGAGTAGGGCACAATTGCCCAACTAGAAATGATTGGGCAAAGGAGGAAAGGACCTCGGCCCTGTCTGCTAGGAGCTGGGCTCTGGCTCGAAGAGAGTCTAGCTCTGCCCCGATGAATTGAATCACCTGCAATGGCACGAGTTCTGATTTGGCCTCGTTGATCAGGAGGCCAATTTGAGACGCAGAACTTGGAGGCCAGATCCCTGGACCGCTCCACCTCAAACCTGGAGGGGCAGCAATCAGCCAGTCGTCGGCAGGAAGGGTACACCGACCCTCGGCGCCAGGAATTCTGTCACCACTGCCATGCATTTGGAGAAGACCCTGGGAGCTGGAGAAAGGCCGAAGGGCATGGCTGGAACTCGTAAAGTGATCCCTCTGCTCTGAAGCGGAGGAATCGTTGATGAGACAGATGGATTGGGACGTGAAAAAAGCGTCCTGGAGATCCAGAGAGCAAAACCACAAGCCTAGTTCAAGGATGGAATGATCTGAGCCAGAGTGACCATCCCGAAGCTGCTGAGCCTTAGGAACTTGTTCAGTTGTGCAGATTGAGAATGGGGTGCCATCCCAGTCCAGTTTGGGACCAGGAAGTACCTGGACACAAACTCCGGGTTTGGAGGAGGGTCCGCCAACTCACTGATTACCTCCTTCTGGAGGGCAGGCAATGTCGGCTCGACGAGCCGAACAAGGAACCCGTAGCCCCAAAGGCGGCAGCTCGATAGGGAGGGACTGCTCCGAATTCAGAGGCAGACCCTGCCGACCACTTCAGCACCCAACAGTTCATGGTGATAGCAGACCAGGCGGAAAGGAAGTGGTGGAGCCATCCCCCATGGGGGAACCCGGAGAGGAGTGACGACGTTGGGGGCGATACCCCTCAACCCGTCACTGGGCAGGCTTGGAGGAAGGGCCGGCCGAGGAGCCACCTGGACCTTTCCCTCCAGACTTCTTACTTGAGGAAGCGGCAGACTTGGCCTTAGGGCGCCAAGTGTGAGCCTGCTGGCCCGGATGTGCCGCATGGGTGGAAGGGTGAAAGGGCTTACGCTGCTGCTGGTGCCCTTTGTCCCTCTGGGCAGACATGACAGAGTCCAAGGTGGCGCTGGACTTAAGATTCTCTGGAGATGGCCTTCCACCCCCGGCCTGAACAAGTCGGTGCCCAGGAAGGGAATGTCTGCCAGCTTGTGCTGGGTATCCGCCGTGAAGGTGGAGATCTGCAGCCAAGCTCTGCGGCGCATGGCCACTCCGGCCGCTACTGACCAGGCACAAGAGTCTCCAATATCCAAAGCAGTCTGGAGCTGTTTGGCCACCGCCCTTCCCTGATCCCGCACCTGCTTGACTGTCGTCTGAAGGTCAGCCGAGATGGTCACCTCATCCAGGGAACCCATAAGGGCATGTGAAAATGTGCCATCAGCACGCCAAGCTAGCCTGTCGAAGACCAAGGGAGTCAGCAGCGTAACTTTTCGACCCAAGTAGTCCGGCTTTTGGACTCCTTGTCGGGCGGTTTGTCCACGCCCCAAGCGCTTCTGAACGCCGAAAATGCTATCGGTTACCAGCCCTCTGCAGAGGGTGAACCGAAAACCAGAGAGGGAACCGTGGGAACTGCATACTTGCGAGCCATCCTGGCTGAAGGCGCAGGACAGGATGCAGGCCACTGCCACAACTCCAGGGCCTGGCCAACAATGGCATCGGCCACGGGAAGGCAGGCGGGGAATCCCTCAGTCCAGTATCTCCGTGAGGAGATATCTGCCTGTTTCTGTACATGTTCGAGCTGCATCCCCTGGACTCTGAGATGGGCCAAAGGATTCCCAAGAACGAGGATGGGCTCTCGTCACCGATTGACCCCTGTAGATTCAGGTCAAGGGGCCTGGAGTACAAGGAGTCATTGGACTCCGAGGAGTCCGCAAAAGCTGCCGAGCGCCTGAGCCACCTTCCACTCACCGAGGCCGACTATGGGTGACAGTGACCAACAACCTGTGGGGCAAGCCCTGACCTGACCGAGAATCCTTGGTTGGGGCCCCAGTCTTCCAGTTGAGGGGCGGTGGTTCCACCACAATGGGTGGCGCGGCGGTTTCAACCGAGCAACCGGTGCCGGCTCCTCGACTAACGAGGGGTTGCTTCGGTCGATCGGGCGACAACCACTTAATGGCCAGAGAAGATGACGGAGTCTGCTTATTATCGACTAAGAGTTGTTGCCACATCATGTCCTCATAGCGCTGACACAACTTGCGCCGGAGCCTATCCTCTGAAGAGGATGATGAGGACGAGCGGTGATGCCGCATTCCATGATGCCGGGACCAAGATCACCAATGTCGGCGGGACCTAAAAGACATGGAGGAGGACCGAGACCTTTGGGGTCACCGATGGTGGGTCGAAGAGAGGGCGGGGGAAACCTGCTCATCCCTCGGTTCAGGGTCTTTGACCGTGGACTTCGGCACAGGCAAGTCCTCGGTAACCACTGGGGGAACCGGTGAAGAAGGGTTGTCTGCTTCTCCAGTCGACAACCCGTCCAATGGGTCGGGAAAAATCTCGACCGCATGAACGGGTGTCTCGGCCGGCTGACCTGATGGGGACACCGTGAAGCCAGCGGCCTTAGCCGCAACCTTGACCTAAGTCGAGAGCCAACAGTCCGGGGAAGGGCATCTCTTCCCGCTCCCACGAACGTCGATGGCGGGACTTACCTTTCGGTTCCTTTTTCCTCGACCTACTCATGTATCCTGAAGGTCCTTCTGCCTTGGTGGAGAGGGACTGACAAAGCTCCTTGAAAGAAGCAGTGTAGGAGGAGCCCAAGGAGAGCGGGAAAAATGCCAAAGCTGAGGAGGAAGAAGAAGCGGCCTGGGCCGCCTCCTCCTTGAGGGCGATCAACTGCTCCAGCTGCTCCGCGGAGCCTGCAGCCGCGGACACCGCCCAACGGGCCTCCTTCGACTTCACCGGCGGATACAGTTTCTCAGGGCACCCCAGTTGGAGTCGGGCAGCGCGGTCCTCCAGAACCGAAGCCATGAAGGATTTGCAGAGATCGCAGGCCTGCGGATCGTGTGCAAGACCCAGGCAGTAGATGCACGTGGAGTCCGGGTCGGTCCGGGACATTTTCTGCTCATAAGGGCACCGATGGAAGCCGGGAGTGGATTTATCCATCGCAGCCGTGAGGGAAGATGAAGACGCAAGTCTAGTGAACTTTAGAATAATTTTAGGAAATTCCGAAGGATTAGGATCCAGGCCTAAAACGCAGAGCACTAAGGAGAGAACCTGAGCTTCCAAGCGGTAAGGAAGATCTGGCGTCATGGGGCGGAGCCGAGGGTTTTACCACCCGGGTGGGTGGGAAGAGCCAGCTTGAAGACCTTCCGGCAAGAATTAAAGCGGCAAGGAACCTGCCAGACAATGTGGATTGAACAACATATCCATGTCCCTAGAAGCAATATTTACATTTCCAGGTACCATCATTCTATATTCAGTTTCTGTAAATCGGGGCAACTCTGGAGCATCAGAAAACAGATATATATGCAAAATGAAAACAGTCCCCTTCAAATGTAGTCTCTGATTATTGCCCCTAGTTCTGTGGTGATGTACACCTCATGCTGTCCTAAGACCCAGAGTCATCCTTCCCCTCATAATATCTCCTCATAGTAAATGTGAATCCTCAGCCCCTGGTCTTTCCTCAGACCAAGAAACAGACAGTACCTGGGTACCCCTTACTCATAGGGGTTTAATACATGTTCCTTCTCATGTTGGGATGGATCTTTTAAACTTCTGAAGCAGTTCTTTCGCCTCCTGCAGTGCTTTCAGGCTCTGCTGCTTCTTGCTCCGCTGGTCCGGCACTCGTTCCCATATATCCTGCTGAACAGTCTCTTCCTTACTGGTGCTAGGCCTGTTCGGGAGTGGGACAGAGATGCCTTTAGCATTCAGTGTTTTAACTGCTGACTCCGTTGTGTCGAAGTTCTTCGGCTCGTCTGGCAACATCACCATGAGGCGCACCGGGCATGGCGTTAGGAAACGTAGCTACTGTTACTCAAGGACCCTGAGAATCGGTGCATAGGCCCGTCTCTTCGCTGCTACGTGTGGTGAGTAGTCATTATTGAAGATAAGTTTCCCTATTTACGTGGTTTCTTTCATTCTCCGAGCCGGGGTCAGCAGTTTTTGTTTAACTGCATAGCTAAGAAATTTGAGGACAACTGAGCATGGTCACTGATCTGGATGTTGTGGTTTGGGAGAAAGCACTCTGTGTGCTCGCTCTGTGTCTAGGGAAAGAGAGGGATCGAGCTGCAGGACATCCCATAAGAGGGAATCCAAGAACGTGCACATATCACGGCCCTCTTCGTCCTCGGGAATTCCATGGCTCTGCATATTATTCCATCCGGACCCATTTTCTAGGTCCTCGCATTTGTTCTCCAAGTCCAAGTGTTCGTCTAGTAAATGGACCATTAGCCACTCCAGCCTATCTGTTCGTGCATCCAGGGATTCGTGGTACATCTCCAGATCGGAGATTTTTTGTTTTACAGTAGCTGTTTCTGCTGTCAGTTCCAATCAGAATGTGCGAACCTCACCACAAAATGCTTGCAGTTCTGTTAGGATTGCTGCATTACTTGGCTGATCGGAGCCGGTGTCCAGGTCTGCCATGCTTGTAGGTGCTGTTTGGCTGGGTTACACTTGCTGCATTAATCCTGGTTCATCCCAGGCTTTTTCAGGAACTTTCTTCTCCCTCCGACCTCCCATTCAAATATTGTGCTCCCCACGGTTGTATTTATTTTGATACGGTTTTATGTTGAAGTAGAGCTGTTTTTAAGGTTGGAGACACCAGAGCTCTCGGTTAAGCATGCATGGCCCTTGGTGACGTCACCGGAAGTCCCCGGCCCCATGATCTTTTTTGCCCTTTGAAAGTGTACGTCATCACCCTCCACGTTCAACCAGAGCCTTCCAGTGTGGCCTATATCACTCCCTGCCTCACTGGATTCGAGCTCCCAGCTGACCAGGAGAGATGCTCACTGGGCCCTGCCAGTGGTGGAGAGGGGCCACAGGCACAAACCACTGAGGTGGTTGGGTAAGGGCAACCACTGAGGTTCCTACAGCAGGCAGTGACTGGACGCCTAAAGAGGTTCCCAAAAAGCATAAATAGTAAATAAAACCATTTATCAAACGGCAAGAAAAAAATCTAGAAATTTCATTGGCCGAGAGACGTCACCTGACCATGCATTAAATTTCAAACTGCACAGTCAGGAGCTGAATCTCATTTTTTTCTTCCTCCAAAAACTACTTAGAGCCATTTTATAAGTGAAATAAGCCCTCCATGGTGTACATTATAGGGTTTTAATGCACTTCCCAGGGGCGCAAGGACACTCTGCCTTTGGTCTCATGCCTTACTACACCCCTGGGGCATGCATTTATTTATTTTTTTATTGAATTTTGTTGACTCGGTAGGCCCACTGAGACTAGGAGTGGGGGATACAGATGGTAAGCAACTGAAATTGAACCAGATTAAGCTGCTGGTGGTATTTTCAGTGACATATTTAGTGAAAGGGGGAAATTTGGCCAGGACACCAGGGAAATCCCCTACTCTTTTCGATAAGTGCCACGGGATCTTTAACATTCACCTGAACTACCACCAGTCCAGGAAGATGGGACCTCAGTTTAATGTCTCATCCAAAGACGGCACCTCAGAAGTGCAGCACCCCCCTCATGCTGCACTACAGTGTCAGTATTGGGATATTAACCCAAGTGCCAGATGTGGGAACTGAACCCACAGCCCTCTGATCTCCCGGCCTCAGAGGCAAGTGTGCTACCTACTGAGCCACTGACACTGCTGCATTTAAATCCCATAATATACACCCTGTTGTGGGTTATTACTACATATACTGTTATACAGCCTCCATCTTAATGCTGAGCCTGAATAAATATCCACAAAGGAACTAGTCACATGATGGAGGTCTCTGACACTTCTAAACTGCACAAGAAACCTACAGGACTGCAGCGTGATCACTCAAGAAGAAGCGGTGCCCTTAAATACAAATGTAAATGTAAATGTATTCAAACTGCATAAAGTGAGCTCAGCCTGTACTGAAGAACCCCACTGGTAATAAAACAGATGCCAACTGTTCACAGCTGCAGGGGGTAGGAAGAAATAGGCTGTTGGTTAACTAGGATCTGCGGCCTATCCTGTAGGTAGGAAATGGGCAGACTAGATGGGCCTAAGCGGTCCTTATCTGCCGTCAAAGTCTATGTTTCTATGTTTGCAATCTGAGAAACTGCTCATCTGGTGAAGCACAGGAACAGTATTCCAAGGGCTGTCTAATTCCTAGTGGAGTCAAATTGTTTTTCTCGTTACTATCACTGTTCAAGGGAAAACAACATGACACATTACCTACCTTTCGCAACACAGCCCATAATAATTTACAGCCTGTTAACAGTTACAATCATGGTAACACGGGCTAGGTCTCAGCTGTATTAAAGCCCATGATAGCTGTTGTGGCAGTAACACAAAAAATGCTTCTTTCCCCAAAACAAGAGACAAAGGGAGGGTTCCCACATTTTGTAAGCACCACATTTTCTTGTGTGTGTGCTTTGCATTTCCAAATGCTAACCTGAGACAGGTGCTACTGTGGAGTCGGTCACACTCTACTATACAAAGAGGCTCTGTAAAGTTCCTGGCAGACAGAGAGAAACGTTCAAATTCTGACGGAGATATCAGATAAAAGCCTGCAAGACATAAAAGATGGGCATAAGTGTTTTAGAACGGTCTAATCGGATTTTACACACAAGATCATTCTCTCAGCTAGTTTTCTAGAAATCAGTTTTAACTACAACTTAAAAGGTTAACGAAAGTATATCCCTATTCCCCACAAAATATACCAGGACTGGGAGCTCCTAGCCTGCAAAGGCACCAGATTAAAAAATAAATGGGTTTAGCATTTTATTTAGGTATTTATATATTTTTTTGTCAGTTACATGCTTAAAACCCCCTCACTGAAGAAATTCCACAAGCCCCCACAGATGACATCAACTGACAGAAAAGCCATGGGAGACTTATGACAGCTAGCTGCAGATGGGAAATACCGTTGCACTGCTCACTCTGCCGATACTGCTTGCTCGCCCCCATGCCACGTAAATGTCAGATGTGGGGGCTTCTGAGATTTCTTCTCTATCTGGATGGTGGGCTGGGGTAACAGGTTTAACTAATACAGTATGCCTAAACCGTGATTAAAAATACTTATCTAGCCATCAATCCACACACACGTTTTTAGGCACTTTGCAGTTCTGGGCCTCACTGTCCCGGAATATTGTGTGGGACAATACACCTTGGTTCTCTTTTTTTCCTCCCCTCTCTACATAAGTGTTCTTTTTCCCCCATGGCAGGACAGGAGCTACATCAGTCCCTGTTCCCGTCTTCCGCAGCAGTCTCCAGCTACTTCTGAAGTCGGGGGCTATATCCCCTGCAGGTTGCCCCTCACAGCAGGGCCAGGAGAGGACGGCCATCCTCCTGCCTTCCGGTAACTCATCCAGACATGTCCAGAACCCAGAGCAACAGGGCAGGCTGGGGCCAGATGGACAGGGCTTCAGGAAGCCCATCCTCCACAGTTTTCCTCCATTTTCTCCCTGACCAACCACGAATGTGCAATGAGCACGTTCTGCGCGCTCTGCCTTCATGGAGACCCCCCCCCCATTGCTCTGGACACAGGGCCTTCCCACTTGATGTGACCAGCTCGCACCTTCAACTGGATTCCTCCAGGTAGCGGTCGAGCAGCAGGCCACAGAACCTCCCTCCCAAAGGGACAAGAGCTGTCCTCCAGACCCCTGATCCTTCCTGCCCTGGCTGACCCCCAGCAACCCACACCCATTCCCAAACACTAGCTGCCGGCATGGCAGGCGGTAAGGTGCTTACAGTGTCTTATCCCTCAATGCCACTGGGACGGCCAGCTTGGCTCTCCTTTAAGCACCGAGGCCTAACTTCATTCACTGTCAAGTAGAGGGCTGCCTTCCCAATCTGTGGCGATGCCATTCTGTACCCAGTAATATAGGTGTGTGCACTGTGCAAATGACAGGTGGCTTACACTGCCCTCATTGTCAGCAAAGTGCCTCACCTCCACAGTATCAGCGGCCTGCTAGTCCCGGAGAGGAAAGCTAGAAACTGCTTTTGAACCCAAGACTCAAGGTGGTAGTGCCGAGTACAGTCACCATGCCAACAGGTCAGCCTAGGATATTGTTTGTTTTGCTGATTAATTCACATTTTCTTCCTTTACTCTCCAGCACTGCCCCATCCATTAGTCAACTTCCTAGCCCCATCCACTATGACACTTGCCCCCTTTCCTCATGCCTTACCCCCTGTGAAGTGCATGTAGGAAGCTCCAAGCGAGTGCAGGCAAGCATACTGCCTCAGAGCCCAGCCAGTCTCCTCCCACTCACAGTACCTCTGCTGTACTGCCAGCTGTGATCCCCAGGTGGCAGCATTTGCAGTAGAAGCAGTATCCCTTCCTCCCAGAGGAGACTGTCCTCTGGAATGCTGAATCCGTCTACATAGCCCTCCAGTACACCAGGATTGGGACATGAACCTGTGAGCAGTGACTGTTTCCAGAGCACATTATCTAGGATAAGGAGCATTTTTGTATGTTAAAGCAGCAGCGCAAAAATGTTTTTACAAAAAAGCTAGTTTCATTTACAATTAATAAAAATATTAGCATGCCTGTCAAATCTACTCTTCCAGGTACCTCCTATGCAGCACACCATGTTTTATTTTCTAGAAACCAACTCTTCCCAGGTCTAAAATGCTCTAAGTTGGGAGTGGTTTGGCTTCATTCAGGAATGGGGTTCCACCTGGAGGGATGCAGGCCAATACAGGAGCGATGGCCTGTATCTATTCGGGGGGACCAAGATCCTCAGTGAGAGGTTTAATGTTTCATCAGCAAGCATTTCAGGTTCAAGTTTATTGCAGGAAACCTCCATTGAGCATGCTCGTTTTGCAAGGAGGTCCTTGTAGGACAACATCAGAATACAGTACAATTACATTGGCATGACAGTTCAGACAATTAGAGACGAGCAACATTTCTACACAGTACAATGTTTTTCATAATACAATAAATTGGCATAACACAATTCAGACAGTAACGGATAAACAATAAACATTACACTAAATCTGTGTGACACAAATCACAGAAAACAGGAAATTAGACCATTTTGCAGGAGAATAGCCATGTCTATAACATGGAAACAAAGGAACTAGAGCCAGAAGGAAGGACTTTTTTTTTGGGGGGGGGGGCGTGCCAGTTTAAGGTTTTAGTGGAACCTTAGAGGGGGAGTGCTCACCATTGTGGCATTGACAGGTTTCCTTAATTGTCTTGCTGGACAGGGATTTGAAAATGTTTACGGAGACCAATTCTTCTGTAAGTTTAAGTGTGGATAGTATTTTATTCCAGCAAGCTGGGATGACGTAACCGATTGTAGCTCAGCAGTGGAGTATGCTCAGTTTGGGCACATCTAGTAAGATGAAGGTGTTTTTCCTTAGGGAATAGCAGCTGTGCGACTTGTGAAAAAGAGAAGTAATGTACAGTAGTAGTTTGCTCAACAGCATTTTCAGGGTAACTAACATTTAAACTAGCCAAGAGGGTAGGCGGAAGTAAGCAGGGAGCAGCAAACAGTGTGCCCCCCCCCTCCAAACACACAGAATGAAGCAGTCAGCAGACAGGACCCTAAGGTTGAGAAATTGCAGAAAACTAAACTAGGTAAAAGCAGAGATGAGGCAGACTGGGAGTAAGGACAAGAGGGGTATGAAGAAAAGACACAGGGATAGGAGGAGTTATAAGGAGACGAGGCAGCAAAATTGAAAGCCATGTGCAGAATGCCCACAGCCGGAAACAATCCGGACCTAGTGGCCGAGGCAGACCTGGACACATTGTCGCTGTTACTGAGAAATGGTTCATGGAAAACCATGACTAGGATACAGACATACCAGGTTACACTCTATACAGGAGGGACAGGGTGGGTAAAGGGAGAAATGTGGCTATCTATGTTGGGGAAGATATTAAGGCAACTGAGGTACAGGGAATGCAGGGGGAGGTGGAGGCACTGTGAATCACCCTGGAGACTGGAAATAGCACTGCCATTCGCACTGGTGTCATCTACAGACCTATCATACAAGGGGACGAGATGGACAGATTGCTTGTAGAAGCCATACACAGAATGACAGCTAAAGGTGAAGTGCTGCTGGTAGGAGACTTCAGTCTGCTGGATGTGGACTGGAACAACCAGGCTGTAGCCAGGAGCAGACAGCCTGAACACGCTGCAGGGGGCGTGCCTCAGACAGCCAGTGATAGAGCCCACCCAAGAAGGAGCAACTCTGGACCTGGTACTCACCAGCGGGGACAGAATTACAGATGCAGAAGTGGGGAGCCACCTGAGATCAAATGATCACAGTACGGTGTGGTTCAATGTGAAACAGTGGAAGAGTCCGACCACACACAAAGGAAGGTCCTGGATTTGGGCAGGCCAACTTTGCAAAGATGGGGGAATATCTTGGGAAATCACTGGCAGGGAAGGAGAAAGGGGGGGGGGGAAGACAGTGGGAGAATCTTAAGGGAGCCATAGCAGAGGCAACAAACCATTACATTAGGCAAGTAAGCAAAACGAAGAGAAAGAAAAAAACAAAACACTATGGTTCTCAAAGGACGTGGCTGAGAAAGAAACGGTGAAAAGGATGACATTCAGGAGGTACAAGGAAACAGAGGGAAGAAGAATGGGAACTGTATCTGGAAAAGCAGAGGAGAGGGAAAGCAGTCAGGAGCACAAAGGCAACAACAAAGGGACAAGAACTCTTTCAGGTACATTAGTGAAAGAAAGAAGACCAAGGGTGGGATTGTGAGACTAAAAAGGGAAGGAGGGGAGTATGCAGAGGGGGACCAAGACAAAGTAGAAATCCTGAACAAGTATTTTTGTTCAGTATTCACAGAAGAAGGGAAGGGGAGGGACCACAGTTAGGTGACAGAAGCACCACTGGGAGGGAGGTGGACACCGGTCCATTTACGGATGAGAGAGTCCTAAGGAACTCACTAATCTGAAAGTGGACAAGACAATAGGGTTGGACGGGATATATCCCAGAATATTAAAGAGGACTCGGGGAGGTGCTGGCAGCACTACTGACAACCCTGTTCAACAGCTCGCTGGAAACAGGTGTGGTACCAAAGGACTGAAGGAGGGCAAATGTAGTCCCTCTCACAAAAGTGGGAGCAGGTTGGCAATTACAGGCTAATCAGCATGATCTCTGTGGTGGAGAAACTAATGGAATCACTATTAAAAGAAAGGTTTGTGACATATCTCAAATCCAGTGAAGCACAGGATCCGAGCAGCATGGATTCACTGCAGGAAGATCTTCTCAAACAAATCTGATCGATTTCTTTGACTGGGTGACCAGGAGGCCCTATGGACGTGGCCTTCCTGGATTTCAGCAAGGCCTTGGCTGATCCCACACAGGAGGCTTCTAAACAAACTGGGCAGCCTGGGAGTGGGTCCCAGGGTGGTAAACTGGGTCACAAACCGGCTGAGTGATAGGACACAAAGGGTGGTGATAAACTGAGTTCAATCAAAAGAGCAGCAGGGTCCCACAGGGATCAGTGCTTGGCCCAGTCCTCTTTAATGTCTTTATAGCGACACTGCAGAAGAGCTAGAAAGGAAGGCATGTCTCTCTGCTGGCAACACAAAGATCTGCAACAGGGCTGACACTGGGGAGATAAAATAAGAAGGGACCTAACAAGCTGGAGGAGGGTCAAGGGTGTGGCAGCTAAGATTCAATACAAAGAAGTGCAAGCTCAATAAATACAGGGAGGAGGGTACCAACGACGGATGGCCAAACAGGAAAGGGACCTGAAGTAACCATATCTGATGATCTAAAGGTTATCAAACAATGTGAGAAAGCTGTGAGGAGAGCCAGCGGAATGCTACGGTGCACAGGGAGAGGCATCTCCAGCAGAAGGAAGGAGAGTGATGCCACTGTATAAAACACTGGTGAGACCTCATCAAGAGTACTGTGTCCAGTTTTGGAGGCCGCATCTCCAGAAGGACATAGAGTTGAAGTGGTTCAGAGAAGGACAACAAAAATGGTGCCAGGGGCTGCACCAGAAGTCATATGAGGGGAGACGACAGGATCTCAATATGTATTCCCTGGAAGAGAGGACGGGGGTGGGACATGATAGAGACTTTCAAATACCTCAAGGGTAAAAATAAAGTGCAAGAGAGTAGTATCTTTCACAGAAGATGTTCAAGAACAAGGGGCCATGATATGAGAATATGGGGGGGAGGTGGGGGGTAGCCTCAGGGGTAACTTGAGAAAGCATTTTTCACTGAGAGGGTGGTGGATCCATGGAACAACCTCCTGGCAGAGGATGTTGGGGCAAAAACAGTAGAGGAGACAAAGGAATTCTAGTGACAGGAAAGAGAGTAAGTCGCAGATCATTTAGGATCTGGGGTATATGAAACAGGTAGGGAAAGTGGGCAGACTAGGTGGGCCAACTGGTCCTTATCTACTGTCGCATACTATGTTATGTTTCTATGAATGTGGCAGCCATCTCTTTTCTTTTCCAACTTTCCTTATGCCTGTCTAGTGTGTGTGGGGATGCAACCCTGTATTCTGCACCTGAACCTCCCACCTAGCATCCTCCCCAAGTCACCCAGACTGGAAAGCCTGCAGCTTGCTTCCTGTGGCAAAGCTCCCAGAAGGAAGAGACCGAGACCCACCTGAAACCCCAGCTGAGGCTTACACCGGGAGCGTCATTCGGGTGGAGGTCCAGGGGCATCATCATGCAGCCAGCCCCAAGGGACTTTGCCTCCTGTGTTCCCCTGAAGGTGTGGACATGCAATGACATCAGCATGGGACATAAGCGCGCCAGAACATGTCCCGAAAACATCCACTATCACCACTGCTCGTTTGTGTGTGGTCCTGGCCAGTGTATACCCAGTCTTCACTGGGTGTCACTCTTGCACTGGGAAGCCACAACCCCCCCTCCCCTGGAAGGAGAAGAGCTGTACACATGATGCTCATCCTACCTCCCCCCCATCTGGCCCTCTTGGCCTTGTTCCGGAACTGGGGTTGTCTGCATCACAAGCAGTAATGCTACTGTTGTGCTGGCAGACTGACCCTACTATCTTTTTTGTTGCGGAAAAAGCTAAACTAAAACATTTATAAAATGCTAAAATTTTGATTGAACTAAAAATTGTACCACCAAATAAAACTGGAAGATGCCTGGAATCCTTTATAGTGGAAAAAAATTATAAGGTAAAATATTTGCCCACTTTAGCTGCACTGCAGCTTTAATACTGATGCGGAGACCAATGCTATGGTCGTAAGAGTCATCTCACATGCATTCTTATTTATTTATTTCAATCTTAGAAAAAACCTTTGTGTCAGAGACTCGTTTACAGAGGTTCCACGTCATGTCAAACAACAGAAGAAAAACAATAATACAAACAGTTGAGATATAAGTGAATAAACTTGGAATACTCTTGGAATAGGAGACCCATGAACTGAAGGTGAGCAGTTCCGATACACTAAGAATGTAAGTGAAACTACTCTTACAACTGTAAGAGTGGTCTCAGCGGTCACATGGCTATATTATTAATCAGGATCGATCAATAATTGTCCAGCCCCTCAGTGCAGCAGTAGCACTACCACTCAGCACCAGCGACCCAAGTTCAGGAACCTGTGCAAGTCATCAGGGGTTGGCCAGGGGAAGGGGCAGGACTGAGTGTTCCACAGGATACTCTCCCCCAGCGAGGGGGGGTTGTAACTGCTGCTTTGTGACCACAGAAGGTGGTGCAGGCAGGGGCTCAAAAATTAGGCTGACATAGCTGGATGCATGACACTTCTGATGCATGCGTCACACAGCTCACGGCCATATGAAAAAGGAAGGAAAGACCCTCCATCCAGTAGAATGATGCCACTCCCACTCTGCACTGACCTTGGCACCACGGTTCTCGACTGAAGCCAGCACTTCAGTGGAGGCAAGGCCGACCCTGTTAACCCCACCCTTGGAGTAAGCCAGGGAAGAATACGGAGTCAAGAGGTAGGTCCGAGAGAAGGCAGGTGACTGGGCTGGGTGTGGGAAACAGCCGAGAGGGCAGGCTGAGGACTGAAAAAAAAAAAAAGATTGTACATATACACACACATTTTTAAAATGTTTCCCTGAATGTGCCCATCGCTTCACAAAATAAGAGTGTCTCATGTGCAGGGGAAAAGAGGACTCCAATTTGTCAGGATCGCTCCCTCAATCTATACCACCAAACCTTAGTGAGCTGGACAGATGCATTCTTACTTGCATTTTAAATAGGAGTTAAATTCTTGACTGCACTGGACACTTACACTTGTACTTGATTTCCTTGTTCATAAGGTTTAGTCGAATATAGTTCAATCAATCAATCAAAATCTTTATTTTACCAGGCGAACACCGTTGAGCAATGCTCATTTTGAAGTTGGACCTGGGCGGAATACATAGTCTTAATACAAGACAAAGTTTTACAACAATCCAAACATATAAGGAAATTTGAGCCATGGCAGTTACAATGAACAAATGATAACAGCAGGGCCTAGACAATAATGTTTACAGAATAAATAAGGAATTACAATGACTGATGTAGAAATGTAAACAAAACACTTGCCTGGAGGGTACCAGAGGAAGGAAGGAAGAGATCACGGATACAGAAACAGAGTAAGAGGATGAAATCGATAGGGGGAGGAAGGCAAGGGTGATAGAAGTGGGAAGAATGAAGAGGAGGGGAAGGAGGGGAGCCCAAGGAGCCACAGAAAACTGCAGACTGGCTTAACCGAGTCAAATAAATACAGGTGCCGAGTTTGTGAAGGGGGGGACATTAACATCAACAGGTACAACTGTAGGATAAGGTTACAGTACCCTATAACGAGACAACCATGTGGCGAGAATAAGGGAAGTAGTTAGATGTTGATGGAGGAGGTAAAAACCGTAGGATATGGTTACAAAACCCTATAACAGGACAAACGGGTGGTGGGAGTAAAAGGAATAGTTGGACTAAGATTGGAGGGAGGGAGGGGGAAGAGGGTAATAAGGACAGCCTGTGGCAAGCTCAGATTCCTTGTTTAAGAATAGGGCCAGGATCAAGGGAAGCGACTGCAAGATCATTTAACAGAGCAGGCATACAGAGATTTGAAAGCTGCTAACGTAATAGGGTGGACCAATTTCAATGTTTTGTGCAGCTTATTTCATAATAGAGGTAGCATACAACTTACTGAAGCCCTACCAAATCGCGATTTGACCTTGGGTTCAGTCAGAGAAATACAGGAGGCACTTCTCAATATGTACTTGCCAATCGTGTTTAGTGGCAGACTATCAGAGATATACTGGGGCTATTTAGTTATTACTAGGATAGGTTTCATTCCTTGCATAATTATACAAAATGCTACTTTGCAACTGTATTACTTTACCAGCATACTTGCTGTAATTCCTTCACCAGCATATTACTCCTCACTTTGTAATCTACATCAGGTATGTTACTGTGCTTTTACTGCTGTTATCCTGTTTGTATCCTCACGGATCATGTCTGAAAATAGGCACTGCATATCTAGAGCACTTACCCGGACAACCAAAAAGTAACTAAACAGAATATTATACTTTCCCTAATTTCTGTCGTCAAGGCATGCAGGTCGATTTTTATGTGTCCCTCACCTTGCCCCAGTTTTGTAAAGACACAAGACGCAATCCCGCTGATGTCCTCCTTGCGAATGCAGTCATAGCGAACCTGCGGCCGAAGCCCTGGAATGGTGAAGATGTGGATATCTCCAAGATTTGTCAAGCATACTAGGCAGTTTTCTGAGTAGTCCTCCGATAACACACTTGTGAAATTAACCAACGCCACCTTCCGCACCCTACATCCTTCGTGTGCAGTGAGCTTGAATTTTGTCTTGGCACTGACTTTTGGTAATGTGAAGATCTGGAGTTAAAAAACAAATAAATAAATAAAAACACATGCAGGTTTTCCCCAGGCTATTATTAGACAATTTGATTACAACTTTCGTAGGATCATGCTCAGTCTAATATACACTTTATCAACGTAACAAAACTGTGTATATACTTTCTATTCAATACTGAATATTTGTTTCCCTTAAAAATGAGAATTGTCCAGGCCCATTGGCGCAGTGGTTGGATTTCCACTTGTGATGCCAGTGACCCGGGTTCAGGAACGGACCCGGGTCATCGGAGGGCCGGCCGGGAGAGAAGGATCAAGCGGACTCCTAGGGACTGCTCTCCTTCTCCGGGGGTAGTGTGTCCGGTGCTTGATAGACCCCCAGCAGAGGCCAGAGGTACTACAGTGACTGTCACCATAATGTAACATGAGGGGCGGGGCGGACCCTGGTCATCATAGCACGTCCCCACCCCTGCATATAGGGGGGACAAAAACCCAGCTGCCTGCCACCTGGATGATGCCAGCTCCTCTGCTCTGATGAGCTCCCAAGCCAGCTTCCTGACCTATCCAGTCACTTGCGGCACTTAAGTCTGGTGCTGCAACCCTGCTCTGGGGGGTAAGCCAAGGGGCATCAGGGAGTCGTGGCTAATGCAGGAGTGGGAGCGGAGGGGGCCGTGACCGAGGCGGAAAGGATGGTGGCACGGCAGCACAAAAAAAAAAATTTACACTGTCAGCTGGCCAATCCCACAGTAGCACGTCATCCATTCATTCACTAGGAACAAGTGCCAATGTTGAGAAGAGGCTGGTTGCCACTGCAGGGTTTTTTTTTTTTGTTAAGGTGCAGACATAATTACATATACTTTGGGTGATGGGGGTGGTTGGGTGTCACTGGGTGTGTGGGGTGGAGGGGTGCAATATGTAGGAGACCAGTGTGGGGGCCGTAGATTGATACATTATGTAAGAGCAGTGCTAAGTGCAGGGGGGCGGGAATAGTTATGATACTGCTTTTTCTCATCAGTGCACAAAAAAACTACTGGTAAACAACATGACTGTGACATGAGGGGTCCACCTATATGCAAGGAATTTAATCAAATCTGCTAAAATCACATGGAAAGGGTGGGTCCACTTATATGTGAAGTCATCTAAGACACAAGTATACACGCGAACGTGTAGCACCCCTTTAAACAGAAGAGAGAGAGAGAAAGTATGCACATGACCCCCCCCCAAGTTGAAGGAAAGGCCATTTGACCGATACTCAAAGTTCTGTAGTACAAGACCAGAAACATGTAACGTATTGTGTACTCTATGGATGCAAACAGGTTCAGCCTGGGTGCGTCTTACTTGCATGAAAAGACCAGTTGTGAGGATCCATGACCAGTGTGTGAGGCAGTCTACCAGACTTGTGTTTTTCTGCAAGGTTAGAGGCTTACAGAGAGACTCCATTCTGAGCCAACCAGCAGCACAACCGGATGGTTCTGTGGCACAAGGAGATTAATCTGGTCACCCTCATCTGCTGCTCTACATCACCACATATTAGTTAATCTGGATGCTTAAGTTTGTTTTTACATAGGTTTTCACACTCTCCACTTGCCGTCACCACAGGGATATACCGTATAAGCAGGGATATTCACTGTTCAGGCAGTTTCGCACTCACTCAGACAGCGGGTGGCGGGGAGATCCTTCCATGTTTTCCATCCTAGACCCTTGCTCCAAACTATGGCATGAGCAGTGCCCTTTGGCCATTCAGGCCCCTGCAGTGAAATCAAGCTTTCTGGACCATCCACTGGGTTGATGTGGCACTGGAACCCACCACCAACCCTCCATGACTGAGGCACACTGCCAGGCAGAACTACTACAGCCTGGCCGCTCTCCTGACATGGCAATTTGAGCTCGCTTCCAAACTCGGGTCGCTCGCATGACAACGCAACACACTGCCACTAGGCTATCGGGGCAGCCAGGATTTTCTTTAACCAGTTGTCTAGACTACCCAAGTTTCAAAATCCTGCAAGGGGCTCTCAATCCCAACACAGGTGTGCTGTATCTTCCTTGAAGCATATTGTCTTACGTAACAAAACAAAAACACACACACACGTCCCAGTGGTGTGGAGGGCTAAGGTGTTGACTGCCCTACTTCCTGCCATGCCAGTGACCTGTTTTCAGGAACAAGCATGGGCTGTTGTAGGTCAGTAGGATGAGAAGAGGACTGAGCATCCCAATGACTGCTCTCCTCCCCCAGGGAGGGGTGGCCAGCCATCTCAGCCAATGACTGCCACTAGGTGGAGGCCTGGTGGTAGTGCAGGCTTGAGCGACTCAAAGGGCGGGGCCATGACTGTGTAGAACGTAGGAGCCTCCAAGTGCATGTACTGGTGCCATGGCAGGCAAAAGGGGACCCGGAAAAGTGGGGAGGATGGGCTATATGAACCCTGACCATCCTCCCCCCGTGGCCTGCACTGCCACTCAGATGGGGTGTTTGAGTCTAGATCTGTAGGGGGTGAGAGATGGCCCTCACCCTCCTGGCCCCACAGTGGGGGGAAATCCGTGGGGGATATGCACCTCAGAACTGAAAGTGTGTGCCAATCATGGACAGAAGGGGCAGGTCTGAAGAGTCGCCCACTAACCCAACAGGTAAAAAGCTTTATGGGAACACACACACACACACACTGCCCCAATCTTTGGAACTGGATATTCTTTTTGGAAAAACAGATCTTGCTGTATCTCTACTTTATAGATTTCAAAACCACAAATCCTGTGACAGAGTAATTTTTTTTTACCTTAAATTGTTCTTCTGAAGCGATCAGTACTGAGTGGCTGCCTTGCATATCTGGTGCTTTGGCAAGGTCACGGGACACTTCATATGGTTCCGGAAGAGGGTTACCCCGCCCATCCAGCACAGCAATGGACACCACTGGAGCCCGATGCATCAACTGGATCTCCTTCCCAAGCAAGGCTTCCACAGACTGCTCAGAGAACTTATCCTGAGATGGGACGTCTAGGGCGTAGGCAAACACTGAGCCAGAATTTGTTCCTGCCCACATCGTTGGCCCATGATGTGCAGCTAAATAATACAAAAAAAACAGGCAGTTGCCAATTGTTATTTTACTTTGGGGATTTCTAAAGCTATACCACAGCTTTAAACCATTACAATTCCTGTTACAACCATGCTTTCATACTCTGCCTCTGTTCTCTTCTTGGGTTTACTGCTTTTAAAAGATTAAATCTAAAAAAAAAAAAAAAAAAGAAATTACAAATGTATTTACAATTTGGTGACTGGGAAAGACACACTCAGCCAAGGCTCACTTTCACATGTAACCTAGAGTAGGGTGCACAAATAGATAAGACAGATGGATGTTCATTGCAAAAAAAAAAAAAAAACTGTTAATGCACTACTTAAGGTCAAACCGACAAAAGCAGGGAAATGTGGCGTTAAGGTTTCCAAACCCAGCACACCACCTCCACCCTGCAGGCAGCAACAGGAAAAACCATTACAATCTGACCTCACCTGCATCTTTGTAAATCAGTTGTGGGGTGTGCCTCAGGGTTGTCAGCCCCAACGCTCACCCCATTCTCATGTACTCTTCACAACTCGGCTTCTTTAATGATGGAATGGGGTGAGTGTTAGTGTTGACAACCCCAAGGCACACCCCACACCTGATTTGCAAAGATGCAGGAGAGCTCAAACTGTAATGGTTTCCTCCTGTTGCTGCCTGCAGTATGGAAGTGGGTCGGGCAAAGGTAGCTGTATATACACTTACCCGATCGCTGTAAGTCGATCACTGCACCACTCCTGGATCCGCAAGAAATGTAGGGACACTGATCAGAATAAGCAGTGTCAGCAGCCATGTGAACAGGCTGCACCACTCGCTCAGATATTAAGGTGATGGGACTGAATTGAGGTACAGTAGCAGGTAATATTAGTTGAAAACCATGTCAAGAGTGTAAGTAATCCGGTAAGGGAGAAACGCACTGAAATGCGGAAGCATCCTACCATACTTCCTAAAATGGGAGGAAACCCAGGGGCCAATCCACAAACCCATGGGCAGGCACTATGGTGGATCCCTATAAAGCCAGTTATCCTTTGATATGGGCAAATATTTATATTAGTATATATAATTTTGTGTGTGTGTGTGTGTGTGTGTGTGTGTGTGTGTGCAAAGGGCAAAGAGTACAAGGACTTCCCTCAGGCCTCAAACAAACAAGAAAAACAGGACAATGATGGCAGTGCTTCCCTAGGAAAGGTGTGCTGTAAAATGACAGAAACAAGAGCAAGACTCATACCAAAGTCGCTTAGCATACATCAGAAAAAGCTAAGAAACAACTAAAAAGAACACCCTAACAATAACAGGCTATGTGCAGCAGACTGGAAGGAAGCCCATAGAAATAAAATCTCCCAGGACAGCGCAATGGATCCATCCTGGACCAGAGGGGGAAAACCACAGTATCCCATTAAAAAAGAACAGTGAATGTGTCACTTGTGAGGGGAGGATGGCCCTCCCTTTCCCAGCCGCACCATGGGGGTGGGGAGAATCTCTGGGGGATCTCGGGCACGGTGGTCCAATGCAGCAGATGCCAGGTGAGTGGACGTTTATTTATTTATGTATTTGATTCTAGGATTACAAGTACCTTTGAGCCAAGGCTCTTTTACAAAGGTTCCACGTCAATGGAGGTACAATACAAAGTAGACACGACATTCAGTTACAAAGGAAGGATAACAGTATAACAATTGGGTACATGTAAGGGATTCAGAACATTTGAGTTAAACTAGCCTACCAAAAGGGGATAGAGTACAGAACAAGGGATGAGACTATAGGAAGAAGCAGCCAGAGGCGTTGTTAAAAACACAGAAGTGTTGTAGTCAAAAGAAGAAAGAAAACAAAGAAGGAAAAATGAGGAGGAGCTAGGTAGGGATTGTGAGGCAGTGTATATAATGATGTAATATCCACAGTAACCAGCAGATCTCCTTCATCCGGCACTATATCCCTCAAAATATTTAGATAGTGCGTTGCGTCTTTAATATGGACTGGCCATAATGGAACTAGTGATTTAATATGTTCATCTACAAACTTAGCTAAAGGCTCAGTCAAAGCCCCAATACTGGCCACAATTGGCCTCATTGGTGGGTTCTGCTGTTTTTTTATGGATCTTGGGCAACCCATAAAAGGTGGCCCATACTGGATTCTCCACCAGTAAGAAGTCATATGTCTGTCTAGTAATGATCCCATTACACAAAGCTTCATACAAATATGAGTCAATATCTCTCTTGTATTCTACTATATGATCATATGTCAATGTGGTATAATATACAGTATCACTCAACTGGGTAATTATTTCATTATAATACTTATCTTTATCCAAGATGACAGTAGCACCACCTTTCTCTGCCTTCTTGATTTCGATACATTCATTTTTAGACAAATCCTTTAAAGCTTGTGTCTCCTCTCTTGTGCAATTATAAAATCTAGGGCCTTCATTAATAGATACAAAATCTTGAATATCCTGCTCACACAGCCTTTCAAATACTGAAACTGTCTCACTCCTCAAAGGTATGTACACATGTTTGTTTTTTTTGTTTGTTTTGTTTTTTAAATCCTCCTCTTAGGGCATTCTGATCTTGGGAAACTTGCATATCTTGTGTCCTTTGTAATTCCTGAACTTCCTGATCTGGACCAAACATAACTTTTAGATCCAATTTCCTTGTGAGTCTATGTAAATCCACTATGGTGTTAAATTCGGGGTGGAGACAGAGTGGAGAAGCCTGCCGACACCAACCATGCAGAGAAACTTGGATTAGAAAAAAGGAAAAAGCACAGGCTTTTCTAAACCCAGGAAGTATTCAACTATCAGAACTAATCATACCTCTCAACCTGTTCCCCAAATGTGGAACATTGCCTCTCAAAATGTGGAACAAATGAGCAAAATGTGGAACGCTTAATCAAATCTTTACCTAAGAAGCTCAGAACACTGTTAAAACGTTTGCATTTATGTTCAGAAAGTCTGTTATTAATTGAATTATATATTTTTTGCATCATTTACTATAGATGTTTGCTTTAAAATGTTAACACTGAATGTGGGACAAGTCCTCAATGTGGAACAGGGAGCTTTTGTGAAGTAAAATGAGGAATGTTCCTCGTAATGTGGTACAGTTGAGAGGTATGGAACTAATATAAAGGCCTGACATCCCCCCCCCCACAGAAAATGTGGCTACTGCCAATGGTACACTGGAGTAGCAAGGAGAGGTCAAAAAAGGGCCCAGCACCTGGCAAACTAGGGAGATGCAGAAGGCAAAGTGGTCTTGGCAGAGGACACCAGAAGGAAGGAGTGCTGTGTGGCTGGACTTCTCCACTGGTACTAAAGAAGTAGAACTCTTCTACTCTCTACACTCTTCTAAAAAAAGAAACTATATTGACCACCTTCCCATCCAAAGCTAGTTCTACTTTTATAGGCACAGGCTTTGACTGACAACAGGAACTTCCTGTTTGGGAGCAGGAAGTGAGTGATCACAGAGCCACCAAAGACGCACCTAGAGGGGCAAGAGTAGCTCTCCGGCCCCCTCTAGCTGCTGGAGGTCTGCCTCTAAGCAAGTAAGGGGTCTACTGAGAAATATAAGATCTTCTTGTCTCAGAACAGGACAATCAGGAGCTTAAAAGGCACAGAGGCAGTAAGTAGGCGAGAAGGAAAAACAAAACAAAAAAAAAAAACACAGAGCGAGGTAAGGATTCCAAACAATAGTGAAGGGGCCAGAAATAAGACATGATGGGAGTGGTGCAGTGCAGTGGCTGTGGAGCAGCAGTCTTCGGAGAATGTTCTGGAGGATGCGGTGTTGTCCCATCTGCAGGCACCTTTCTGGGCTGAGGGGGGAGGTTGCTCATCTCCAGGCTGAGTTGGCCTGGATTTGTGGGACCTCCTCTTCCATCCAGGGACCACCAGGGCCACTGCCGTTACCTCAGAGGTTGCCAAGAAAGAGGAGCGGTTGGACCACAGTGGCCCCAGGGAGGGTGAGGTTGGTGGAACAGAGGCGCATCCCTCCAGTTGTACCTCTCCACAATTTCTATGACATTCTGGCAAAGTGTGGTTCCTCTATGGAGGCACTCACAGTGGAGACCAAGGAGGATGCTGGGAACCTCCACAAAGGAGACCCACGGTGGGGTGGCATGGGACCCCACAGGGGAAGGAAACAACTCCTGGTGGGGGACTCCATTGTTAGGAAGGTAGAACTGGGGAAGGAAGGGGAGAGGGAGGTAAGGTGCCTGCCTGGCGCCATGGCTTGGAGGGACAGGGAGCTAACCCTCAGGATTGCCGGAGCAGCTGCACAGGGAAGGGAGCTGGATGTCATTGTCCACCTAGGGACAAATGACCTGGCTAAGAAAGGGATCAGAGCAGGGCAGGAAGAGTTTGTGGAAATGGGGAGGGGCCTTAGACAAGTAGCATGCACGGTAACCTTCTTGGAGGTGTTGCCTGTCTATGGTGTATGAGAGGCTAGGGTGCTCCACAACATGGGATTCAATAAGTGGTTGAAAAACTGGTGCAGAGCTCAGGGATTTGGCTTCATTGGGGACTGGGGGTCCACCTGGAGTGATGCAAGCCTATACTGGCATGATGGTCTGCATCTATCCAGGAGGGGAACCAGGATCCTAGGTAATAGGTTTAAATGCTTCATTGGCAAGTATTTAAACGAGCTAAGGGGGGAGGCACTGGAAAGGAGCAGGGAAATCCTAGCCCACCCCCAAAAAGTCACGGTAGTAAGTGCAGTAAACACCAACGTAGAGATGTCGATAGGGAGAAGGGCAGGGGTAAATGGAGAAAGTGACAAAGGCAAGAAGGTCAGAGAAGGGGAGATAGGGGAGCTAAACACGTGGCTCAAGGGCTGGTGCCAGGAAAAAGGACACAGATTTGTAGGGAACTGGCAACAGTTCTGGGGCAAAGTTCTTTAAATTTGATGGACTGCATCTGACTAAAGAGGAGTCAGTGCATTGGGGCAGAAGTTTGGCGTCTTTGCAGAATATTTAAACTAGCAAATGGGAGAGGGTGCAGCACCCATACATCGAATGGGAAGAACACCCCTCCCCTCAGCTAGTGGTCAAACAGGAATTCAGCATGTTTGCCGTTCATTTGCATCACCAGGTAAGAAAAAGGTTTGTCTCCCATACGGCTGACAGGGTAATGCCAAACTTCACCCAACAACTACACACCAAAATCTGGCCAATGGAAATCATGTACACAATGCTCACAGCCTGGGAAATAAGATCCCAGACCTGCAGGCAATAATGTCAGAGGCTAAACTGGACATAGTAGCAATTAGTGAGGCGTGGTTTACCAGTAACCACACTTGGGAGACTTTAGTACCTGGCTATGTATTGTTCAGAAGAGACCGAGGTGCAAAAGGGGAGGAGTGGCCCTGTATGTTAATGAAAATATCAAAGCTACAGAAATTCAGAATACATAAGGAGCCAGAAGAACTGTGGGTCACCCTGGAAACAGAAATGGGACAGCCATAAGAACTGGGGTTGTCTACAGGCCCCCAGACCAGAGGAGGACACAGACACATTACTGTTAGAAGATATACAAAACATGACAGCTAAAGGGAGGTTCTGATAATGGAGACTTCAACATGCGGATACAGATTGGTCAATACCAGCAGGAACATCTGCCAGAACTAGACTCATAGTGGATTCCCTGCAGGAGGGCCTCAAACAACTGGTACAGCAACCCACAAGAGACAGGGCTATCCTAGATCTAGTACTGACTAACAAAGAAGGGATCACAGATCTCCAGGTAGAATGTCACCTGGGGCCAGTGACCATCACATGGTATGGTTCAATTTGGCTACTACATCTAAATCATCCCATTCAAGGCAAAAATATGGGACTTCAGAGGGCTGACTTTGATAAGATGGCCAACAGAGTTAAGCTAGCCCTGGCAAAAGAAACACAGGTGAGGGTACAGGCAAAGTGAGCAAGCATTAAGGATGCAATACTTGAAGCAACATCCCATTGTGTCAGACAGAAAAGGAAGTGCAAAAGAAGAAGGAAACCACTTTGGTTCTCAAATACAGTAGCAGAAAAGGTCAGAGCCAAAGGCTGGCCTTCAGGAAATATAAGGGAACACAGCGGGATGAAGATAGGGAGGCATACCAAACTGCCCTAAGGAAGCAGGTAAGGCAGTAAGGCAGGCAAAGTCCCAAACTGAGGAAACACTAGCACAAACAGTAAAAGAAGGTGACAAGACTTTCTATAGATACATTAGTGAAAGGAGAAAGTCCAGAGGGTATTGCTAAGCTTAATGGAGAAAGGAGCATGTGAGGAGGAGGACCCTGTAAAGGCATCTATTCTAAATAGATACTTTTAGCAGTATTTACTGAAGAGAAGGTAGGGCAGGGCCCACAGCTCAGCATCATGGACACAGGGGGAGGAGGTGAGCACTACTCCCTTCACAAAGAAAGGGTCCTACAAGCTTGCTAAGCTCAGGGTGGCTAAGGCAATGGGACCTGATGGCATACATCCCAGGGTACTAAGGAGCTAAAGAAGGAACTAGCAGAGCCATTAGCAGAATTGTTTAGTGAGTCTCTGAGCACAGGAGAGGTCCCAGAAGACTGGAGAAGGGCTCATGTGATCCCGCTCAACAAGAGTGGTAGCAGGGAGGAGGCGGGGAACTACAGACCGGTCAGTCTTACCTCAGTAGTGGGCAAGATTATGGAGGCACCCTTAAGGAAAGGATAGTGCAACACCTAGAATCCATAGGGCACAGGATCCAAGACAGCATGGGTTTACAAAAGGAAGGTCCTGTCAAACTAATCTCATAGATTTCTTTGACTGGGTAACCAGAGTGGTGGACCAAGGGGGAGCAGTTGATGTCGCCTACCTTGACTTCAGCAAAGCTTTTGACACTGTTCCACATAGAAGATTGATAAATAAGCTGGGTAGGCTCGGGGTGGGTCAGAAGTTGGTCAACTGGGTGGCAAACTGGTTGACGGACAGAAAACAGAGAATGGTGGTAAATGGTATACAGTCAGAAGAGATGCAAGTCACAAGTGGGTTACCTCAGGGATCAGTCCTGGGGCCAGTCCTCTTCAACATCTTCATTAGTGACCTTGCAGATGGACTAGAGGGTAAGGCTTGTCTGTTTGCAGATGACACCAAGATCTGCAGAGTAGATGATCCAGATGGGGTGGGCAGAATGAGAAGAGATCTGGATAAACTAGCAGAATGGTCAGAAGAGTGGCAACTGGGATTTAATGCAAAGAAGTGCAAAATCATGCACATAGGAAGAGAAACCCTGAAGCCACCTATAGGCTGGGAGGGGAGTTGCTAGCAGTCACAAAGGAAGAAAGAGACTTGGGCATCATCATCACTGATGACCTAAAATCATCCAAGCAGACCTCTAAAGCAGTAGGTAAGGCTAGGGGGGTGTTAGGGTGTATTAGTAGGGGTATCACAAGTAGTAAGAGGGAGGTAATAATCCCTCTGTACAAGACACTGGTTAGGCCCCATCTGGAGTACTGCGTGCAGTATTGGAAGCCACACCTTCACAAGGACATTAACCAAATTGAGGCAGTCCAGAGAAGGGCAACCAAAATGGTGCAGGGACTGCATCAGAAGACATATGAGAACAGATTAACGGAGCTCAATATGTATACCCTTGAGCAAAGGAGGAGAGAGGTGATATGATCGAGGCATTCAAACACCTTAAGGGCATAAACAAGGTGAAAGAGTCTAACATGTTTAAATATAAGAAAATAGCAGGACAAGAGGACACAGCATGAGATTAGAGGAGGCCGATTAAGGGGAATGTGAGGAAATTCTTTTTCACAGAAAGGGTGGTGGATGCATGGAATGGCTTACCACAAAAGTGGTGGCTATGAATACAGTGCAGGGCTTCAAACAGGCATGGGATAGGCATAAGGGAGCAATACAAATGACTATGAATAGATAGGCCACTGACAGAGCAAAGGCCGATGGCACATTTATAAGGTAGAAAAAGAAATGGGCAGACTGGATGGGCCTTGCGGTCCTTATCTGCTGCCAACTTCTATGTTTCTATGTAAAAAGGAGTAAGGCCATCAGGAAATGGAGGATAATGAGTACCAATGCCCATAGCCTGGGCAACAAGCTTCTTGAACTGGTGGCCTTGATGGAAGAGGGATGCCTGGATATCGTAGCAGTCACAGAAACATGGTATACAGAGAACCATGACTGGGATGTTAACATACTAGGGTACGTAACTTACATGAGAGACAGGGAGGGGAGAAGAGGGGGCGGAGTAGCTCTCTATGTAAAGGAAGGGATAAAAGCAACTGAACAAAAGAGTAAACAGGGGGGAGAGGAGGCACTGTGGGTCACCTTGGAGACTGGAAGTGACACCACAATCCTCAAAGGGGTTGTATACAGACCTCCAGGTCAGGGGAAGGGAATGGACAAGGATATGATAGAAGGCATTCTTAGGATGGAAGAGAAAGGGGAGATACTGTTGATGGGAAACCTGAATATGCCAGATGTTAACTGGAGCACACTTGCTGCAGCCACATCCAAGAGCAGGGCCATTCTCGATGCCCTACAGGTGGCATGCCTCAGACAGCTAGTTTCAGAACCCACTCATGAGGGAGCAATCTTAGACCTCGTACTCTCACAAATGGGGAGAGTGAGAGGATCTCAGATCTAGAAGTGGGTTGCCATCTGGGAACAAGTGACCATCAAACAGTGTGGTTCATGTTAAACTCAGCTACAGAGTCAAGCCATACAAAAGTGAGGGTACTGGACTTCAGGAGGGCTGACTTTGGCAAGATGGGAGAGTGCCTCAGAAAAGCACTAGCAAACAGGCTAGAAGGAGGGGTGGGGCAACAATGGGGAATCATCAAAACTGCCATCACAGAGGCAACAAAGCCTTTGTGTGAAGCAAACAAACAAATCAAAGCGAAGAAAAAGCCACTATGGTTCTCAAAAGAGGTGGCGGGGAAAGTCAGGAGAAAAGATAACATTCAGGAAGCATAAGGAAACACAGAAGGAGCAGGACAGAGAGCTGTACCAGTTAAGGCAGAAGGAAGCAGGAAGGGAAGTCAGAATAGCAAAGGCCCAAACTGAGGAAAGGATAGCCAACTCGGTTAAGAAGGGGGATAAAAACATTTTATAGGTACATCAGGGAGTTTAGAAAGACAAAGGGAGGGATAGTGAGGCTGAATAGAATGAACGATGGGTGGGCAGAGGGGGATAGTGAAAAAGCAGGGATACTGAGCGAATATTTCTGCTCAGTATTCACAAAAGAGGAGGAGGTGCCCAATCCAATTAACAGAAGCACTCTGGATGGGTGGGGGGGTCAATCCCAGTCCTTTCACAGAAGAAAGGGTTCCGAAAGAACTCCTAAAACTGAAGGTGGACAAAGCAATGGGGCCTGATGGAATTCACCCCAGAATTCTAAAAGAATTAAGGGGAGAAACTAGTGAAACCACTGACTACCCTTTTTAACAAATCATGAGAGGAAGATGTGGTACCAGAGGATTGGAGGAAGGCGGATGTGATTCCCCTTCACAAAAGTGGGACCAAGACAGAGGCAGGAAACTACAGACCTGTCAGTTTGACCTCTGTGGTAGGGAAAGTGATGGAATCACTTCTGAAAGAAAGAATTGTTGAGTACCTAGAGGCCAGCGGGGCACAGGACCCAAGGCAGCATGGGTTCACAGCAGGAAGATCATGTCAGACGAATCTAATTGATTTCTTTTTGACTGGGTGACCAAAGTAGTAGACCAGGGAGGGGCTGTGGACATGGCCTACCTAGACTTTAGCAAGGCATCTGACACAGTCCCACACAAAAGATTAATAGTCAAATTAACCAGCTTGGGAGTGGGTCCCAGGGTGGTAGCCTGGGTAAAACACTGGCTGGACAACAGGACACAGAAGGTAATTGTAAATGGAGTCCACTCTGAAGAAAGAGGGGTTACTAGTGGGGCACCGAAGGGTTCAGTATTGGGTCCAGTCCTTTTTAATGTCTTTATAAGTGACATTGCAGAGGGACTGGAAGGAAAAGTATGCCTCTTTGCAGATGACACAAAGATCTGCAACAGGGTTGATACACAAGGAGGCGTGGAAAGGATGAGAGGGACTTGGCAAGGTTGGAGGAATGGTCGGAGTATGGCAGCTAAGATTCAATGCAAGAAGTGCAAAATAATGCACCTGGGAAACAAAAACCCAGGGAAGATCACACAATTAGGAAAAGGTAGTAACAACAGAAAAGGAAAGGGACCTGGGGTAATCATATCAGATGACCTTAAGGTTAACAAGCAATGTGAAGGCAGTAGGGAGAGCTGGGGGTATACTGGGATGCATAGGGAGAGGCATCACCAGCAGAAAACAGGAAGTTGTCATCCCTCTGCACAGACAGTTGGTGAGACCCCATCTGGAGTACTGCGTCCAGTTCTGGAGACCCCATCTCCGCAAGGACATAGACAGGACAGAGGCAGTCCAGAGGAAGGCAACTAGAATGGTGCAGGGTCTGCAAGAGAAGCCATACGAGGAGAGACTAAAAGAGCTTAATATGTATACCCTTGAGGAAAGTAGGGAGAGGGGGGACATGACAAACGTTTAAGTACCTCAGTGGAATCAACAAAGTCTAAGAGGGTAGCGTCTTTCAGAAAGAGAAACATGCAAGAACAAGGGACACAATTTAAAGATAGAGGGGGGGCTGTTCAGGGGCAATGTGAGGAAATATTTTTCACAGAGGTAGTGGATGCATGGAACAGCCTTCCTGAGGAGGTTGTGGGGTCTAAAACTGTGGGAGAATTCAAGAATACATGGGACAGACATAAGGCAATTCTTGTAGGGGGTAGGAAGAAATAGGCTGTTGGTTAACTAGGATCTGCAGCTTATCCTGTAGGTAGGGAAATGGGCAGACTAGGTGGGCCAAGCGGTCCTTATCTGCCGTCAAAGTCTGTTTCTATGTCGATAATAGGCCACCAAAAAAAAACTGCTGCTCCTTTACGTAGTAAGGATGCCTAACACGGGAAGAGTAGCAGCTATCATGAGCTGTGCTAAGTCAGGAGAGATTCCATTACGTAAAGAGGCATGACTGTCCCCAGCCAGACAGGCCACAACAGTGACCTCAGAAGTACAGATTCAAAGCTGCTGCACAATCAGTGCCCACAAAGTCTTGGACCTAGGCTCTCAGATCAACAGAGCCTCCTGAAGGAGGGAAGAAAGGGGAAACAGTAAAGATGATAGCCTACGACAGCCAAGATCAAAGATGAGCTGAGAATAAGTAGAAAGATGGCAGGCGTGTCTGAGACACTTAAGTGGAACATCTTGACGCGGTGTATAGTGCTGTGACTGGGACCCCAGGGCACCCAGAGAGGTCAACGGCCCTATTATGAATGGGGGGGGGGGGGCCAGAATAAACATATTACTACTGGGTAGTATAACCAGGATGCACCATATGGTGTCCCTGAGTAAGAATACACAACAAATCAGTCAGCATGTTCAAATGGTGATAAGCAAAACCCCAGAAGGCTGGACCTGGGGCACCACACTTTGTAGGCAAGTTCATTGTAGTACTTGAAGAAGTGGAGGCTGCCAAGAAACTGAGTGGTCTGAGGCAGATTCCCTGTGAGGCGGTCTGCCATACCGTAAAGGGCCTACATCCCTGGCCGGCACCTTTAGAGGCGCATGAAGCATGTGTGGATTGCCCCAGGCACTCCAGCAGTGTTCAAGTGGAATATAGGTCTTATAAGAACATTTCCAGTTCCCTCTCAAATAATTCTCTAAGTTGTGACTCCCTACATCCCCTTTCCTGGGTCACACCTGGAAACGAGCCTTGGCTCTGTGTGCCCATCCTGGTTACCAACTTTTAAATACATAAATAAATAAATGTCGTGAAGCAAGTCTGGGGAACCCTAAAAGGTCTGCTCCAGGAGAGCAGAAGAGCTATTCCAGAGCATATGGACACAGGAAGTCTGTAGCAGAGTAAAAACTCACCCTGTGCAGGCCCTAAACACCATTAAGTAAATCCTGAAGGTGGTGCACCATCTAAGAGGGAGTCACTGCAGTTCTCACAGCACAGCTGTGATATGATTCAACAAGCTTGTTCCAGGTATCAGCCTGGCTGCAGCATGTTGCATGAGCAAAGATGATGCACCAAACCTGTAGAAAACAATAGATAATACTGCAGGAAGGGCAGTCTCCTGAAAGTCTTCTCTTACACAGATTAAAGTAACTACTGCTGTTTTAAATAAACTAGGCTCTCATTTTCTTTGCCATCTTGTGATGCTGATCATCTCGAGTTCATAAAGTTCCTCGGATGTCACAGGGAAAAAGTTTGGGAAAAAAACAGACATAATATTTAGATAGGATTTACTTAATCTTCAGAAATTTCTTGTATTTACCACCCCTGTATTTGTTATTATGCAGGAAATCTGCATGAAAACAGGATTGTTGTCACTTGGCCGTCTTCTGCTTAGACTGCTCGTCTACAAAGGACATCATAATCATTTCTACAGACAAGCAGCCAGAGCAGATGAAGACCAAGTGACTGAGATCTTGCTTTCTTGACTATTTCATACATAATAAAGTAGGCAGATAGGCAGGTAGTAACTAGGCCTATGAGTATGTGCAGTGTCTTCTTGCCGTACGACCTTGCACACGCACCGACCTTGGGAAGGGGCAACAACTCAGGCACCACCACTAACATGATCCATGTCTTGGCGGAGAACCTGCTGATCCTGCCAGTGGATGGTAAACCCTGGGAAATTAAGTGTAATGAGTGAGGCCAGGGAAAAGCAACGATGATGGGACTGGGGCGGCCAGCACAACAGAGGTTGGCATGGGGCAGGAAAAGTAAAACAGCTTTATTAAAATGTTTTTTTTTTTTTTTTTAAATAAAATCATGCGTACTTGTCCCTGTGGTGTTGGAGGTTCTCAAGTATAAGAGGAAACTTGGAAACAGGAATTATCTGGAGGTGCAGTATACTACACACTGTAATCTGTGGTCAGTCATACATTATTGTGTGGGTATCGGTTAGCCATCTTGGGCAGGACTGTATTGCCAACAAACTAATACTACGTGATACTCAGATACAACTCCAAATGCTGCCATGTATACGAGCCCAAACAGCATCCCAAAACCACAAAACACACAGGTGCAAATTAATTTGCCTGCACAAGTCAGACAAATGGTCCTAGTGTTATGAGATGCTCTGCTTCTTCGTCAGGAAGCCTCAAAGCTCCCGGGCCATTTGCTCAGCATGAGCAGACAATAAGTTAAATGCACTATGCAAGCACATTAATTTGTACCTGTGTGTTTGTTGTTTTGGAATGCTGTATTGCAAACAAGCCTCAAAGCTAATAGGCTAACCAATAAAAACATCTTCAAATAACACATGGTGATTCTGCTGGACAGACGATTTGGACCACCTTACAGTGAAGAGTGTGCAAAGAAATGCACGGACAACTGCACTTGGGAAGCAGTCTTTTTTTCTAATTAACTATCAGACCAGGAAGTAAATCAGAGTTCCAACCCACCTACTTAATTTGTTGCCTAGGCATGTATAATTCATGGATTGCTGTAACTAAACACTTGATTGTATGTCATCTAGCGCGGGGAAAAACCTTAATCACAATATGTGCGGCAGTTGGTATGGCATAACACTTAAAACCAAGCAGCAGCACAAACATCAATTGGTCAGTCCGTTAGCACAGCATTAGAAAATCACTCAATGCCAGTGACCCCAATTCTGGACAAGTGGGGATCATCGAGGGCCAGCCAGTGACCAGAGGACTGAGCGTTCCGAGGATACCCTCTTCCAGGGAAGAAGGGCACTGCCTTCACTGCAGTGCTGCCACCTGGGTGAGTGAGGGAGGAAATGTAGCGGAAACACGGCAGGAGGGGGGATATCCACCAGGCTAGTGACTGACGTACAATCTGCACGGAGTCCTTTGTGTGCAGATGTCCCAGAGGAAGGAAGAAACACACGAAAATGGCCCCAGGTCAGCGGCTGATGGGACTCCAGTAAGGCCCTGAATCCCCTCCCACCATGCCACATGATACTGCACAGTGTGTTTGGGGGCCCACCCCCGTTCTCGCCGGGGGGGGCAAAACAAGAATAAATAGAAGACAGCTGTAGTCAGTGGTGATGGAGGTTAAGGTATCTTGGGTATACAAGAAAGAGAGGAGCTGGAGGAATTAAGGGGTCATAAAAAGTGCAAGTGAAAAAAAAAGAAAGAAAAAACACAGGTTACTAACCAGTAACAGTAGTTCTAGGAGTGGCATATGTTGTTCATCCACACTGTTTGGCATGTCCCTTTCACCTTTAAATCTCACCGGAAGGTCTCAGAGCTGGCTCCTCCCACCCACCCAGGTGGTATAACCCTCAGCTCCACCCCATGACACCAGATCTTTGCCTGCTGGAAGCTAGGTTGTGCGTTGAAGTCGGGGAGGTCGGGTGAGTTCATGCGGATGAACAACATATACCACTCCTAGAACTACTGTAACAGGTGAGTAACCTGTGTTTCTAGGGACGTGGTTATGTTGTTCTATCCACACTGTTTGGTAGACTCCAAGCAGTTCTCCGGGAGGAGGGAAGCAATGCGCACACCCCCTACTTGGGAAACAGAGATTGGAGAACTGAGGCCCCAAAACCAGCATCCCGGCGCGACTCTAGGTCGATGTGGTAGTGCGTAATGAAGGTGTTAGCGGTCTTCCAGGTAGCAGCCCGACAGATTTCCTGGATAGGGATGTCTCTGGAAGCAGCCACTGACTGAGCGGTATGGCGGGTGGAATGAGCGCTTAACCCTCTGGGAGGCTCCTTGCCTGCCAACCTGTAACAGAGATCGATGCAAGATGTGATCCATCTGCTGATCGTCCACTTTGCTGCAGGTCTGCCAGGTGCGGCTTCAGTGTAGGTGACAAACAGATGGCGAACCGCTCCCCGAATTTCTGCCATTCTCTCCTTATAATAGGAGAGAGCTCGTCTCAGGTCCAGGGTATGGAGCCTGTACTCTGCGTCCGGGGTGTAGTTAGGGTAGAACACAGGCAGTCATCACCTGGTTGAGATGGAACTCTGACACCACCTTTGGGAGGAATTTCGAGTGGGGGCGCAGAACAACCTTGTCCCTGTGGAAGACCAGGTAAGGAGACTCCACCAAAAGCGCCTGGAGCTCCCCAGTCCTTCTGGCTGATGCGATAGGCACCAGGAAGGCGGTCTTCCATGACAAGTGAGACATCTCACACTTGTGCATCGGTTTCGAATGGCTTGCCCATGAATTTTGCCCAAACCAGCAGTAAATCCCACGGATGTGGAGGTTCACGCACCGGAGGGGATATGTGATAAGAGGCCTTTGAAGAAATGCCAGACCACCTTCTCCTGCGCCACCGTCTGCTGACTGGCCCGTGCCCGGTAAGCAGAAATGGCCGCCAGGTGCACCTTAAGGGTCGTAGACCAAAGACCCCTTTGGACAGAGACCAAAGGTAGTCTAAGATGCTAGCTACTGGAAAGGACAGAGGGTCCAAGCCATTGCCCTGGCACCAAATGGAAAAACACTTCCATTTGAAGGAATAGCACCTCCAGGCAGTCTCCTTTCTGGATGCTTCCACAACTGTGAGCACATCCACGGAGAGACCCAAAGCCTGGAACTAGGCTGTCAGGTGCAGGGATTGAAGGTCCTGATGGAATACCTTCCCCTGATTAACTGATATCAGGTCCAGGCATGCTGGAAGATGCCCCGGGAGCCTGTTGCTGAGGCTGAGGAGATCTGGATGCCAGAACGGACGTGGCCAGTCTGGGGCTACCAGGATCACCTGCGCCTTGTCCCTCCTCACCTTGAGAAGCACCCTGTGGATCAAGGGAAATGGAGGAAGGCGTGAAGAGGCCTGGGGTCCACGGCCTCGAGAAAGCATCCCCTGTGAGTGCTGCTGGGGGCGGGCCGGGGCGGGCATGAAACAGCCTCAGCTTGGTGTTCTCCTGGAGGCGAACAGGTCCATCATCGGTTTGCCCCAGTGGAAAAACAGGCTGTGTGCTACCTCTGGATGGTGAGACCATTCGTGGGACGTCTCGCCCACATGGCTGAGAGCATCCACCAGTTGATTTGAGGCTCCTGCCACATGGATGGCTAGGAGATCTGCCTCCAGTCAGCTCACGAGTGTCCAGATGCAGAGCGCTTCCCTGCACAGCAGCCGGGAGTGCGTGCCACCCTGTCTGTTGAGGTAGTACATGGTCGTGGTATTGTCCTTCTGGACTTGAACCACTTGACCCCGAAGGAGCTGAGCGAATGCTGGCAGCGCCAGTCTGACTGCTCTGAGCTCCAGCAGGTTGATATGGTATTGGGATTCCTCGAGGGTCCAGAACCCATGGGCTCCCCAGCTCGTGAGAGAGGCATTGGTCGTGAGGACGACCACTGGCTCGGGGCAAACAAACGGGGTCCCTTCCAGCAACTGGTCTAGAATGGTCCACCACTGGAGAGCGTCCCACATCTTCTGGGATACAGTGATCAACTGGGCGAAATGAACTGGGCGCCAAGTCCACTGGGTGGCCAGCTCCCACTGAAGGTGGTGCATATGCCACCGGGCCCAATGGACCACAGAGGTGCAGGCCGCCATGTAACCCAGAAGGCACAGAAAGTCCCAGGCAGGGCACAACTGCCCAACCAGAAATGATCAGGCATAGGAGGAGACAACCTCCGCCCTGTCCGCCAGGAGTCGGGCTCTGACTCGGCGAGAGTCGAGCTCTGCCCTGATGAAACACATCACCTGAGAAGACACGAGTTCCGACTTGGCCTCATTGATCAGAAGGTAGAGTTGGGAGCATGTCTGGAGGGCCAGGTCCCTGGACCCTCTCCACCTCCTGCTGGGTGGAACCTGCTAAGAGCCAGTCATCGAGGTAGGGGTATATTCTGACCCCCGACGCCCAAGGTGGGCTGCCACCACTGCAATGCATTTGGTGAAGACCCATGGGGCCGATGACAGGCCACATGGCATGGCTCGAAACTCGTACAGGGTTCCCTCTGCTCTGAAGCGGAGGAACCCCTGGTGGGATGGACGGATTGGGATGTGAAAGAACATGTCCTCAAGATCCAGTGAGCAGAAAATACAGGTTACTCACCTGTAACAGGAGTTCTAGGAATGGTACATGTTGTTCATCCACACTGTCTGGCAGGTATCCTTGCCGCTTTAAATCTTGCCGGAAGGTCTTCAAGCTGGCTCCTCCCACCAACCCGGGTGGTAAAACTCTCGGCTCCGCCCCATAACGCCAGATCTGGCCCGCTGGAAGCTCAGGTTGTGCGTCAAAGCCGGGGAGGTCGGGTGGGTCGTGTGGATGAACAACATATACCATTCCTAGAACTCCTGTTACAGGTGAGTAACCTGTATTTCTAGGGACATGGATATGTTGTTCATCCACACTGTCTGGCAGACTCCTAGCAGTTCTCCGGGAGGAGGGAGGCAAGGCGCACACCCCCGATACTTACTTGGGAAAGAGACTGGAGAACCGAGGCCCCAAAACCAGCATCCCGGCGTGACTCAAGGTCGATGTGGTAATGGGTGATGAAGGTGTGTGCTGACTTCCAGGTAGCAGCCCTGCAGATTTCCTGGATAGGAACGTCCCTGGAAGCAGCCACCGATGCAGCAGTATGGCGGGTAGAATGAGCTCTTATCCCTCTGGGAGGCTCCATGCCCGCCAACTTATAGCAGAGATCTCGCGGAGGTGACCCACCTGCCTATAATCCACTTGGCTGCAGGTCTGCCAGATGCGGCTTCAAGCGTAGGTGACAAACAGCTGGCGAACCTCTCCCAATTTCAACCCGTCAGCTCCTTATAATGCAGCGCCCTTCTAGGGTCAAAGTATGGAGCCTATATTCGACCTCCGAGGTGTGACTGGGGTAGAACACGGTGAGAGTCAACACCTGGTTAAGGTGAAAATCCGACACCACCTTGAACCGAATTTGGGTGGGGGCACAGGACAACCTTGTCCCTGTGGAAGACCAGGTAAGGAGACTCGTGCAGGCGCCTGGAGCTCTCCCATCCTTCTGGCTGGACGTGATAGCACCAAGAAGGCGGACTTCACGACAGGTGAGAGAGTTCACACCTGTGCATTGGCTCGAATGGCTTGCCCATGAGCTCTGCCAGTACCAGCAGTAGATCCACCGGTGGAGGTTCTACTCGCACCAGAGGAAATGTGATCAAGGCCTTTGAAAAGCCAGACCACCTTCTCTCTGCGCCACCGACTGCTTCCGGCCCAGCCCGGTAAGCAGAGATGGCTGCCAGAGTGCACCTAAGGTCGTCAACCTAAGCCCTTGCTGAGAAAGGGACCACAGGTAGTCCAATATGCTCGCCAAGGAACAGGAGGAAGGGTCCAGGCCCTTGCCCTGACACCAAATGGAAAACCTTTTCCATTTGAAGGCGTAGCATTTTCTGGTCGACTCCTTACGGGACGCCTCAACTACGTTGAGGACCTCGTCGGAAAGACCCAAGGCCTGGAACTCTAGCCGCTCAGGAACCAGGCCGTCAGGTGCAGGGATTGAAGGTCCGGATGGAATACCTTCCCCTGATTGACTGAGAGCAGGTCCGGGCGAGCTGGAAGCTGCCTCGGAAGCCTGGAGCTGAGGCTGAGGAGATCTGGGTACCAGTACTGGCGGGGCCAGTCTGGGGCTATCAGAATCACCTGCGCCTTGTCCCTCCTTGCTTTGAGCAGCACCTTGTGCATCAAGGAGCACGGGGGAAAGGAGTAGAAGAGGCCCGGGGTCCACGGCCTCGAGAAGGCATCCCCTGCAGAGAGCCCTGCTGAGGCGGGCATGGAACAGCCTCAACCGCATTCTCCCTGGAGGCAAACAGGTCCACCTGAGGTGTGCCCCAATGGGAGAACAGATCTTTATACTACATAGATACACAGACAGTGTCGACAGATAAGGCCTATGGCCCACCCAGTCTCCCATTTGAGCTTGTAAGTTCAGTTTGTTTTCCTAGAAGTCTGTTGCCCCTTACCCTGACCTCCAGAATTCTTTATGTCTATCCCATGCATTCTTAAATCCTGTGATTGTTTCAGCCCCACCACTTCCTCTGGCAGGGTGTTCCACTTGTCCACCACCATTCTTGAAGAAATTCTTTCTCATGTTTCCTCTGAATCGTCCTCCCTCCAACTTCATCCCATGCCCTCTAGTCCTGGAACATCTTTTTTGCTTAAAAATAGTGTTTTCCTGCACCCTGTTCCTCCCTGTAAGATACTACCTCCCGCAGGAGAGACCACTCGTGGGACGCAGCCCTTATCCGGCTTAGGGCATCAGCCAGGGTGTTGGAGGCTCCTGCCACATGAATGGTTAGGAGATCCACCTCCAGGCTGCGCACGAGTGACCAGATGCGGAGAGTTTCCTTGCATAGAAGCATGAAGCGCGTCCCGCCCTGGCGGTTTAGATAGTACATGGTCATGGTATTGTCCGTCTGGACCCGGACCACTTGACCCCGAAGAAACGGAGCAAAGGCGGTGAGAGCTAGGCGGACCGCTCGGAGAGCTCCAGCAGGTTGATGTGGCATCGGGACTCCTGCGGGGACCAGAGGCCGTGCGCTCTGTGTTCCCCCAGATGGGCACCCCAACCCATCAGAGGCATCGATCCGATAGAGAGAGACACGTCGGCTCAAAGGCGGACAAGCGGATGCCCTCCTGCAGGTGAACTGGAGCGGTCCACCACTGGAGGCGTTCCACATCCCTGGGTCACCGTCACTAGCTGGTCCAATGGATCGCAGCGTTGGGACCACTGGCTGGCCAGCCCCACTGAAGAGGCGCATGTTCCAGCGGGCCCAACGGACCACGCTAGTACAGGCCGCCATGAGATCCAGGAGGCGCAGGAAGTCCCGGGCAGGCGCAGTGCCCAACCAGAAATGATTGGGCAAAGGAGGAAAGAACCTCGGCCCTGTCCGCGGGAGCGTGCTCTGGCTCAAGAGTCGAGAGCTCTGCCCCGATGAAAGAATCATCTGCTTCGGCTCAGTTCCGACTTGGCCTCGTTGATGAGGAGGCCGACCTGAGAGCAAACCTGGAGGGCCAGATCTCTGGACCGCTCCACCTCCTGTCTGAAGGGGGCTGCTATCAGCCAATCATCCAGGTAAGGGTAAACCTGGACCCTCGGGCGCTGCAGGAATGCTGTCACCACTGCCATGCATTTGGAGAAGACCCTGGGAGCTGGAGATAAGCGAAGGGCATGGCTTGGAACTCGAAGGAACCCTCCACTCGGCGAAGGAACCTTTGCCGGACGGACGGATAGGGGCGTGAAGAATCGTCCTGTAGGTCCAGAGAGCAGAACCACACGCCGTGTTCGAGGATGGGATTATCTGAGCCAAGTGACCATCCTGAAGGTTCGAGACCTTAGGAACTTGTTTAGGTCGTGTAGGTGGGAGAATGGGCGCCAGCCCCGTCGTTGGAACCAGGAAGTACCTGGACCACGAACCCCCAGGTTTGAGGAGGGTCTGCCACCTCTTTATCACCTCCCTTCTCGAGAGGAGAGCGATGGCGGCTTATGAAAGCTGACAGCTTAGGCTTCGACCCCGAGGCCCCCGAGGTGCGACGGCTCTTAAGGGTGGGGCCTGCTCGAACTCCAGAGGCAGGCCCTTTCCTACCACCTCCAACACCCACCTGTCTGTGGTAACAGCAGACCAGGCGGAAAGGAAGTACCGGAGACGTCCCCCCAGGGGAACCTGGGGTGAGGTGACGAGGTTGGGGGCGACACCCCTCAACCCGTCACCGTGCAGGCTTGGAGGAGGGACCGGCTGAGGGACCACCTGGGCCTTTACCTCCCTGCTTCCTGGAGGAGGAAGCCGCAGGCTTGGGTTTGGGACGCCAAGCGCGAGCCTGCTGGCCCTGGTGTTGCTGGGCCAGGCGTGCCGGGGGCGCAGACGGACGAAAGGGCTTGGGTTGAGGTCTGCGGCCCTTGTCCCTCTGAGCGGATGAGACCGAGTCCAAGGTGACACCAAGACAGTAGACGCATGCGGTATGCGGGTCTGTACACATCTTCTGGCCGCACGTGCACCGGCGAAATCAGGGGTAAGACTTGTTTTCCATAATGGAGAAGCAACACTCGTAATCGCTAACGTGAATAAGTCTAATTTTCGGAATAACCGAAGGTTGAGAAGCCAGGGCCTACAGAATGCGAGAGCACAATGGAGGCAACCTGAATCTTCCAGCGGAAAGGAATATCTGGCATCATGGGGTGGAGCTGAGGGTTATACCACCCGGGTGGGTGGGAGGAGCCAGCTTGAAGACCTTCTGGCAGATTTAAACGGGAGAGGGACTATGCCAAGAAGTGTGGATGAACAACACGTACCTAGAAATGGCCTTTTCTTCTGCTTCTTGGTGCCTTGAGCATCTTTCTGTGCAGAAGTGGCAGAGTCCAAGGTAGCACTGGACTTCTTGATCCGTTGTAGGTGACCATCCTAACCTGGGCCGAAGAGATCGGTGCCCAGGAAAGGAAAATCTGTAAGCTTATGTTGGGTATCCACCGTAAAGGTGGAGAGCCTTAACCAAGCCCTGCGGCGCATGACAACCGTGGCTGCCACCGAGCGGGCGTATGAGTCCCCATGGTCCAGGGCCATCTGGAGTTGCTATCTGGCAACAGCCCGACCCTGGTCCCGGACCTGTTTGACCGCAGTCTGAAGGTCTGCAGGGAGGTGAGGGAGAACCTCATCCAAACAGCCCAGAAGGGCACCCACTTGTAACCCCTGAATAAACTATATGCAAAGTACTACCAATTGCTTACATGTCATGATGATAACCATGCCTGCATCGACTGCTTTTCTTTTACCGTGCCTGTAAGCCATGCCTGTATCCACTGCTTTTCTTTTACCATGCCTGTATCCACTATTTTTCTTTACTGTAACCACCTCATGATATAACTCACAATGCCTCAAATGTTCCTTATGTCCTTGTTCATTCTTATAACTTGTATTGTTATCCCGGGTCGTCCCTGAAAAAGGGACCTTTGGGGCTCAGTGGGCCTACCCGGTCACCAAAATTTAATAAATAAATAAATGACAGCCAAGCTTGCCTGACGGAGGCCTAGTGAAGAGGTGGCATAGACCTTCCTGGCAGAGTGGTCCAACTTTTAAGATTCTTTGTCCGGAGGTATGTCCGTGTCTGCCAAGCTGCCTGTCAGTCTGAACACGGATTTGGTCACCAGACCCTCTGCAGAGGGATGTTCTGTGAACCCCGAGAGGGACCCAATGGGCACCGCGTACATGCGGGGCAGGAGGCAGGGTGCTGCCAAAGCCAAAGGCGGACCAACAATGGCCTCGGCCACTGGGAAGGCTTCTGGAGTGTCCCCTCTCTTAAGGATGTCCATAATGTTTCTGGACAGGCTCAAGGGGCATCCCCATGGATTCAGAGATCAAGCGAAGAATCCCCAAAAAGGATGAAGGGCCTTCCTCTGTCGAGAGACTGCCCACCGACTCAGTCTGCCGGCGAGAGTACAGGTCAGAGTAATCAGAATCTCAAGAATCGGGATAAACTGGTCGGCCACCGAGGTCCCCTTCCACGCGCCTGGGGCAGTCAGGCGTGAGGGTAACAGACAACCTATGAGGAAGACCCGGAACAGTCTGTGATTCCTTCATAAGAGCCCCTCCCAAAGGCTGTTTAGGTGGCAGCTCCACCACTATCAGTGGAGAGGTCGATTCTGGCCAAACTGGGGCCAGTTTCACCAGCTCCACGGGCGGGGGAACCGTTTTAATCTGTTCCAATGGAATCGGCTTTGGCCTAGAAGTCGAGAGCCAAGTAATTGCTGAAGCAGAAACTGTGGCCGATTTCTGACCAGACAATATCAGCTGTTGCCACATAAGGTCTTAGCAGCATTGACGGAGTTTCGTTGAAGCCTCCCTTCAGCTGAGGACGACGAAGATGAATGGCGGCATCACCTTTCCTTGGAGCGCTTATGCGCCTTCCTCGGCCTATCAGTCGAGGGGTGGTCCGAGACCTCGATTGTTGGGGTGACTGACTGGGTCACTCAGGAGACACCAGGGGAACCAGCGATTTTCTCTGATCTGGGTCCGGCTCCTCGATGGGATTGCCAGCGGGCTGGGTCTCCTCATCGGGGAGAGGCAGGACCGGGGTCCTAGTGAGAGCTGTTGGCCTCATCGGTTGACAACAGTTTGACAGGGTTGAGAGTGATCTCAACCGTGTTGTCGATCAAGACCGCGATCGGCTGACCAGACGGCAGCGCTGAGAAGCCGGCAACTGAAGTCACAATCTCGACCGAGGTTGAAACTGGAGATCCCAGAGACCGAGACCACTCTCGATCCCAAGAACGTCTTCGCTGAGATGAATCTCTCAGTTCCTTGTCCTTTTTAAGGGACCAGGAGACATGAGAGCCCGAAGGTCCCTCGCCCTTGGTGGGGAGAGACTGGCGCATCTCCCAAAAGGAGCAAAAAAAAAAAAAATTGTCCGAGACAAACGATCCGTGGTCCACGCTGCCTCTTCCTCGAAGGCCTGCATTTGTTCAGGGTGCTTGGCAGACCCCGCGGCGACCGCCCACTGGGCCTCTTTCGATTTGCCCAGCGGATTCAGTTTCTCCGGCCTGCCCAATTTCAAACGTGCGAGACGATCATCAAGGATGTTGGGTTGGAAAGCGAGACACATTTCGCAGGCCCCGATGTCATGGCTGACACCGAGACAGTAAATGCATGTGGCATGCGGGTCTGTGCGTGACATCTTCTGTCCACACAGGCACCGACGGAATCCGGGAGAAGATTTCTCTTCCATTGCGGTCAAGACGGCAATCTTGTGATCGCCAACTCTTAGGAGTTTAATCTTCAGAAAAACCGAAGTATGAGAAGCCGGGGCCTACAGAGCATGGAAGTGGTAAGGAGGCAACCTGAATCTTCCAGAGGAAAGGAAGATCTGGCATCATGGGGCGGAGCCAAGGGTTATACCACCCGGAAGGATGGGAGGAGCCAGCTTTAGACCTTCCGGTGAGATTTAAAGTGGAAAGGGACATGCTAAACAGTGGGGATAGAACATATCCACTCCCTAGAAATTAACTGTAGTAGTTTGTATGCAACAAAAAAGCTCAAATGCATTCCACATCCCGATGCACATGGCAGAGGAAACAACCCCTCAAACTCTCCAGACAAAATGCACAAGTGCAGCATGCACACAACAGAACTAAACAGCACTCAGGGTAGTAGTGACAAGCTAATGCTTTACTTTGAACAGTGAGCACTTTCCGACAAAGACTGAACAACAGACAGCATCCCAGCACTTCGACCTCTGATATGTCTTCATCAGGGGGGCATCTGGTGTGTAACCTTGTGTGAAGCAACTATACACCACTGCTGGGTGAATTCAGGTGAACAGCAAGAAACTGCTACTTAAAATTATACTGCTTTCCCAGCTCAGTAGTGCACTCTTGTGAACAGTTCATTTTTTGTTTTTCTGTGTGTAAACTGTTGCAAAGTTTCATTTGACCACTTATGCAGTTTATGATTCTGACTGAATAACTGCCTCAGAGCAGGGTACACAAAACCTAATGTCAAAAGGCATATAGGTTCAGAGAAAGAAGCTGACAGGAGTTGGATTACAAAGTAGCTATGTTGTCGGGGCACTTATGCCTCATGCATATGTTGTTGTCGGACAACAGTTCCATCTACAGTCAGTAAGTCTGGGAACCTGGTTGCAGGTGAAAAGATGGTCTCCTTCTCAAAGCTGAAATGCAGGCTGCAAGACTAGACTGATCCAGTGTTATGCACTTTGACTAATCAGACTGAGCACCTTCCAAGTCTTGGTTTCCTACTTAAGCAAGAAGTCATGACGGGGGTGTGTTATGGTAGGATAACAGATGGCTTTGGATGGGTTCGCCTCACGCTTCCACCACCCGAGAAGGGTCATTAGCCCACCATAACACACCCCTAGAGTGCCTTTTTGCAATTATGAAATGGGCCCATTTAGTAAATTGCGTATACTTTTTCAATATATTTTTGTTGAGCTGCTTTCAGCCAGGCTATTGTGCTGGGATAATGGCCCAGCTGAAAGTACCTCTTGGTCAATCAGGAGCCAGCATTCTTTCTACCCATTTCATAAAGAGTGTTATCTTCCAACGCTTTTGCATGTAAACGCAGCCTGTGAAAACAAGGAAGACTAATGGTTTTAGATATCTGTTACATTACCTGAAATAAAACCAGTATCTAGAAACCGCTCAAGAAAAAAAAACTGTTACTTTTTTAAAACCGTTATGGACCGCAGGATGATACAGAACTGCATTTTCTGTGTCACTGCCTGGTGCCTATAGCAGACACTGTCTTTTCAATAAATCTCCCTTCAATAGCCCACCCTCGGACCTAAAGGGCTATGCATCAGAAGTGAAGACCCCTCTTGACTCCCAGACCAAATTCCATGATTTGGGAGGGGGAGTATCCTCCAATTCCAGGCTAACTCAGCAGATCCCTCATCCCTAACCTGCACCAACTGTTTGTAAACCATAGCATCATGTGACTAGCAGCACCCCGAGGAAGGAGAGGAGATGCAGTCTCATGTCATCGAGGACACTGGGCAAACTAAGTCGTCAGCCTGTTTAGCATCATCAATTAACACAGACTCCTCATATCCCCTCTCTTTCCCAGGAGCACAAGCTGCTACTATTACATGTAAATGTAAATTACAAACAGTGAGCTGTGGGCTAGGGAGTGGTGACCACCTGAGTTAGCCTGGAATGGGACTACTACTGGCCCTAACTGGGGTCAAGGGTGGGTGCACGTCAGATAAATGGCCCTAAGGCCATGGTGGTGGTCTCAGTGAAAAGATGGTGGAGACTCCTGGTACTATACCTGGGACAGCAATTTATTTTATTTAAGAATATTGGAATTATACCCTTTTGAGTCAGAGACTCATTTCCAAAGGCTCCACGTCATAAGACACATATGATACATACACGGGAAATGACAGTACATTATGTAAACAGTTGACATATAGAAAACAGAAGTCAGGCATGAGCACCATCAGGCAAAGGTACAATACAATTTGTTTTGTAACAGAGGGCAAGCAATGCTGGCAATACATATATAGCCGAGATGGAGATGAAGACTGAGCAGGTGATACTGTTACAGGTGGAGGCCTGCTAGTGCTAATTTGCAGCCCGAGGCAGGGCCTTGTCAGTATTGGGGGCTCTGAGGTTGGTTGTCCCTTGAGCGAGGACACCTTGCTGAGATCCAGTACATGGGGGATCTAGTGCAGGCAGATGCATGTGCAGGAGGCCAGAAGGTGGTCCTTTAGGGCAACCTGAAAAGGGCCAAGCCTAGGATGGCGGGAGATCTGAGTGGGCAGGGCGTTAAACCAGGTAGGGGCCCTAACCAGGAACGATCTCTGTGCCAGGGTTGTTTTGACCCTGGGGACAGTTATAGTCATTTTAGAAAATGGTTAAAGTAAATCCTCTCCCCTGATTGGCTGAGACACATTTTTAGGTGGGCATCTATCAGACAATAGATAACCACCTAAAAACGAGAGCCAGCCAACAGTGCCCCTCTTTACCCACTGTAGTATCCCAGCACCCACTCTGTTTCCCAATTGGCCAATATGTAAAAAAATAATTTCAAACTCTGCGCCATTTTTCCATTCACGTTAGCGAGTGATTTTACACAATTCAGTACACCCAACAGTCGCTGTAATTAAATCAAAATCTAGCGGTTTTACCAGTGGTCCCGACACAAAGAAATCCACACACAAGTCGAAAATCAGAAAGTAAACTAATCCGTTCAGCACAGCAGACCGCATGGATAGAAATAACTGCAGTGCACAAACGAGGCATCTCCTGACATCCTGTGCCCGTAAACGGCATTTAGAAAATGAAAATTTTCCCTGCTCACCAATACAGCCCAAAAAATAGCGGGCAGGCCATCATGCTCCCTTGACCCAAAACCAAACAAAATATGCCTTACTTGGGCAGATACAATATTGTCCAGCCACAGAGACACATCGATCCCCAAAACGGAGACAGTGACACCTATAATAGCATGTTATCAGTAGCACTGCAACCGAGCATGAGAGCAGCGGCATCTTCTTGATTTCCCATACCGCAGATGGACGTCCACCTGCGGTATAGAAATTAAAGAAAATACTGGCCCTCTCATGCTGCAGTATCGGCATCTGGTGTGACGCGCTGCCTAACTGAAACCACCATGCGTTGTAGGCAGTTAAACGTAAAGCATTAAAATGAAAAATAATTAAAGCCCCACAACAAATAAGCAACAAAATCAAACTCCCTTTCTTTTTTCCATGGCAGAACTTTCCGATCTTCTCACCAGCAGCCTGAAAACTCCCTTCTTCACTACGCTCACCCTCCTAAATGCCAACATCAGTCCAGACCACGCTTTCTTGAACCACAACAGCTCCGTGACCAGCTATTCAAAGTGTCAAATATATATATATTTGTCATTAAATAAGTATCCTCTGCCACAGACTGTGCTCACAAACTCTCTCTCCTTCCGTCATGCCGCGATTGCAAAAAACTTCAGTTGGGGGGAGTAAACAAGATGAAAATTAGAAACCAACTCAATGAAACCCACACTGCATGATGACAGTGCTTGGGGGGTATATGCAGACGACCACAGAGGGGTGTAACTGCATTTAACCGTTTTTATTTCAATTTAAAGTATAGGGTCTTCAGCAGTACTAAACTCCGTAGCTCATGCAGGCGGAGGAACTATTTTATTACAAAACAGATATTAAACTAAATATTCATTATCAATTTTTTTTTTTTTTTTTTTTTTTTTTAGTGCCCATTTCTAAAGCGCAATAATACCCTCCAGGGTGGCGGTATTGGGCTATACGCGGACCTTCAGGGCTACACCCTGGGCGGTCAGTATGTATACTCATAGTAGTTATTATACTGTAGTGTGCTGCGGTGTTCATGGAAGGGGTGGCGGTTTTTAGGGCGGCTGAGGAGGGCAGACAGAGTAGTGATTTTTAGCCATGAGACAGGCCTGGTATTGCACTCTCATCAAAGTTGAGAATCAGGGCAAGTGAGTAGAGGGTGCAGGTATGGGTCATTCGATCGGTGCCAGTTAGGAGCCCGCAGGCTTTATTGATCACTACACCTTTAGTTTCCCAATGGTGGTGACATTTTTAACAGAATCACACTATGAAAGTATAAAGGGGAAGACTGGAGGACCGGCGATAACTGGGGGAGGGAGGAACTGTACATCTGGCATATTTTGGAAGACTGTGGCTTCCAAAGATACTAGTTTTTCAGCAAAGGAGAGCAACACCCTTTGAGAAGGTGGTGATATTTTCATTTTCCTCCATGTGACATAGCAGATGTGATCTGCTCAGACTTTCACTGCAGCAGTTGACTGAGACGGTTAAGAATATCTGAGGATGCCAGCGACCTGGGTTCAGGAATGAGACTGGAGTCGTTGGAGAGGATCAGCGGCTCAGGGGCGCTCTCCTCCTCGGGGGGGGGGGGCACATTCGGCAGTGCTGCTATCACTTGTAGACATATGGGTGGCAGTATGCTTGGGACGCAGGGAGGGAGAGACACTGTGGCACAAAGAAGACTACTTCATGGGGCCCCGATAATGTCACATTTTGTAACTTACGGCTGACCTGGTCTACAAATTCTCTGCTCTATTTCGGGATACAGTACATGTTTCCACCACCAAAATATCAGATGGTGAAAAACAACCCGACAGCCCTCTGAAACACAGTTAAACAGGACCTTCAAGGGTGGGTCTCCCTTTAACACTCTGGGGTAGGGTAAACATCATCACAATGAATATCCTCCCTAGGATCCTCTACCTCCTGAATATGCTGTCCATCAGCCTTTCCCTCCAATGGTTCCCAGCTCTCCATAACACCATTTCTTCCTTCCTCTGGCAGGGTAAACACCCCAAAATTGCGTATATACCAAATTGATAGCTTCTAAACAACTGAAAACCACCCCATAGCTACTTCTCTCCAAATACAGGCCCAACCATATTTATTTATACGAAATTTGGTAACTAAGAGAGACAACACTGAGCCAAAGCTCATTCCAAGGTACGACCCAAGGGAGGCGAACAGTGGAAGAACAGCAGCATAATGCATAAATATAAAACTACGGAACAACATCTGTTCAAGTTTGTACAAAATCAGAATAAATACAAAAATTGTATTTGCAAAGAATAAAGTGTGGTGCAGCTCAATAAGAATGCCTAACAAGTACATATTCAGAAGTGGCAGCAATACTTGGCGAACAAGAACACTACTGACAACAGATGACTGACCTGTAGGGTGAGTCATTGCCTGACCTCGTAATGGAAGATGACGACCTTACTGGTGTGGTAGTGAAACCAAGGTAGGAGTGGGGACCCAGATGGCTGCTTACAAGGATGGTTAAGGCTCGACCTGGGAGGTATCAGGAGGAAGGGTAACAGGAACAGGTAGGGAGGGGTTGGAGTTTCAACTGGTGCCTAAGGGAGCCAGGAGATGGGGAGAGGTGGAGAGAGGAGGGGAGTTGGTTCCAGAGTGAGGGAAGTCAAAAGGAGAAGGAAGACTGCCCAGTGGGGGCGTGGGGGGAGTGGCATAAATGTAATGGTCTCTTGAATGGAGGGAAAAGGAAGCGGGGGGTTGGGAGAGAAGAGAAGTAAGAGGAAAGGAACTAAACCAGTATTTGGCTATGAAGGAGGTACAGTTAGTCTGGCGATGCAAGGGCAGAGGGAGGATGGACAGGGATGAATACAGCGAACAATGGTGTGTGCGAGGGAGGAGTATGTAGCCAAGTGGCAGATGCAGTTGCAGAGGGTGTCCAGTCTGGCAAGGGAAGTGGAAGGGGCGGTGCCACAGACCATATCCACATAGTTGAAGACAGGGAGCACCATTTTGGAAAGAAGCTCACTATGGACATGTAGAGATAAGCAGTCTGTTGCAGTACAAGGCACCTAGCTTGCGATGGAGTTCTGCATGGATGGCATTGATGTAGGATGAGAAGTCATGATTACCATCTAGCCACACTCCAAGGTAGCTGAAGGACTGAACTGCTGTAAGAGGTTTGCCATCCAGAGTGGTGAACAGAGGAGGGGCAGTGAGTCCAGCCAGATTCTGACTGGTACCAAAGGTCATGGACACCAATTTTTAGTGCTGATTCTCAGTTGGTTGGATTGGAACCAATGCAGAACATTCATGAAGTTCTGGAGCAGGTTTTCCACAGCTGCTGTGGAGGGACCGGGTGGTGAAGATGTCTGTCATCTGCATACGTGTGTATGTGAGTTGGCACAGGCAGAGGGGAGGTCATTCAAGAAGATGAAGAAAAGGATGGGGGCCCAGGATGGAGCCCTGAGGGACCCCAGACTGGATATGAAGGGGAGGTGACAGGGCACCTCCAAACTGTACCGACTGCTGACAGTCCATTCGGTAGGAACGGAACGAAGCAACAGTGGGAGCTTAGACTACAGCAGGGCTCAGCTTGTCCAGTAGGAGTGGATGGGACACTAAATCAAAGGCTTAGGCCAGATCAATGAACACAGTGGCCATAATGTGCCCATGATCCATCCCGGAGAAGACAGAATCAGTGACACGCAGCAGCGAGGAGATGGTGGAACGATGCTTCCAGAAACCAGCCTGGAAGGGTGAGAGGAAGTTGGGAGGATGAAAGGAAGTCTAGGAGAAAGGGACGAAGGTTTTGGGATGGAAGTTGCCAAGACAGGATGAATAAACCCCTTTATGAAGTAGAATAACTTTGGCCAACTTCCAGGACTGAGGAACAGCACTGAGGGAGAAGGAAAGGTTGAGTAGCTGAGTAAGGGAGCTGCGATGGCAGGAGTTGCAAGGTGGAGGAATAATGAAGACCAAGCTGTTACTTAGAAACATAGAAACTGACAGCAAATAAGGACCACTAGGCCCATCTAGTCTGCCCTTATACCCTACCTTCAGTTAGCTGTTGCCAACTACTTGGTCACCGGCTGCAGCCTGTCCCTCCCCCTCTAGGGCTTCCTTATGCCTATCCCATACATATTTAAATCCCCCCACTGTGCTTGCAGCGACCACCTCCTGGGGCATGCCATTCCAAGCATCCACCACCCTTCCCGTGAAAAAGTACTTTCTCACGTTGCCCCTTAGTTTACCCCCTTCCAGTCACATGTCATGCCCTCTTGCTTTAGAGCATCTCTTCTGAAAGATGCTGCCCTCCTGTACCTTATTAATCCCCTTGAGATACTTAAAGGTCTCCATCATGTCTCCCCTCTCCCTTCTCTCCTTCAGGATATATAATAGTGAGTTCCTCCAATCTCTCCTCGTATGACCTTTGGTGCAGGCCATGCACCACTTTTGTTGCCCTTCTTTGAACCACCTCCACCCTGTCTATGTCATTCTGGAGATGCAGCCTTGAGAACTGGACAAAGTATTCCAAATAAGGTCTCACCAATTATCTGTACAGTGGCATTATGACTTCTGCTGGTAATACCTCTCCCTTTGTATCCCAGCATCCCACTGGCTCTACCCACTGCCTTGGCATGCTGTTTGGCCACCTTTAGGTCATCAGATAACCCTCGCTAATATTTCCCCACTCATCATGTAATCCTCCCTTGGGTTCCTGTGCTCCAAGTGCACGAGTTTGCACTTCTTCACATTAAATCCCAGCTGCCACACTCCGGATCATTCTTCCATTTTAGCTAGGTCCCTCCTTATTTTCTCCACCCCTCCCAGACTGTCTACCCTATTGCAGATCTTTGTATCATTTGCAAAGAGGCACACCTTCCCCTCCAGCCCCTCTGCAATGTCGCTGATGTAGATAATGAACAGCATTGGCCCAAGAACTGAACCCTGTGGCACCCCGCTGGTCACCCTCCCTACTTCAGATTTAGCCCAGTCTATCATCACCACCCTCTGCGTTCTATTCTTCAACCAGTTTCCAACCCAGTTCACCACCTTGTGTCCCAATCTCAGGCTGCCCAGCTTGTTCACAAGCCTCCTATGTGGAACGGTGTCGAATGCCTGGCTGAAGTCAAGGTAGGTCACATCCACTGATCCCCCGATCCACTTCCCTAGTGACCTAGTCAAAGAAATCAGATTAGTCTGACATGATTTTCCTGCCGTGACTCCGTGCTGCATCGGATCTTGTGCTCAATTTGATTCAAGGTGCTCTATTATCCTTTCTTTTAGCAGAGATTCTATCATTTTACCCATCACCGAGGTCGGGCTGACAGGTCTATGGTTTCCAGCCTCCTCCCTGCTCCCACTTTTGTGGAGAGTGACTATATCAGCCCTTCTCCAGTCCTATGGAACCTCCTCCATTTTCAGTGACTTGCTGAATAGGGCTGCCAGTGGTGCTACCAGTACCTCTCTCAATTCCTTTAATATTCTAGGGTGCATCACATCTGGTCCCATTGCCTTATCCACCTTTAGTTCTGTCAGTTCTTTCAGGACTCTCTCTTCATTGAATGGACTGATGTCCACCTCCCTTTCCCATCCTGAGTTTTAGCTGTGGTCCCTCCCCTTTCTCTTCCTCTGTGAAAACCGAACAGAAATATTTGTTCAGGATCGATGCTTTGTCCTGGTCGCCTTATAATCGACACCCCCAACCCCACTCCTCCTCTTGTCACTAATCTATCTACAGAAGGTCTTGTACCTTTTTTTAACTTCTTTTGCTATATTTTCCTGTCTTTCCCTTGGCATCCCTGACTGCCTTCCCTGCCTCACTCTGCTTTTCTAAATATGCTGCCCTGTCCGTTCAAGTCTCCTTATAGTTCCTGAAAGCTAACCTTTTTGCTCTTTCTTTTCCTGCCACCTCCTATGAGAACCATAGTGGTTTTCTTTTCCTTTTGCCTTTGTCTTTTACAAAGGCTTGTTGCTTGCACAATGGCTCCTTTTAGATGGGCCCATTGTTCCTCAATCCCCCCCTTCTCTCCCCCATCCAGGGCCTCCCCGAGACATACCCCCATCCTAATCAAGTCTGCCCTCCTGAAGTCCAGAACCCTTGCCTTCTTGTGGTATGTCCCAGTTGTAGTTCTCATGTTAAACCACACTGCACGATGGTCACTGGACCCCGGGTGTTCGCCTACTCTGACATCCGTGATTCTCTCCCTGTTGGTTAGTACCAGGTTCAAAAATCGCTTCCTCCCAGGTTGACAAGCATCAGCTGCTTGAGGCATGCCCCTTGCAGGGAGTCCAGGAAGTCTCTGCCTCTGGCTGTTGCTGCCGCTTGGGTGCCCCAATCAACTTCAGGTAGACTGAAGTCACCCATCAGTAAAAGTTCTTTGGCTGCCATCACATGGATGGCTTCCAGTAAATCCCTGTCCATTTCCTCCCTTTGTGCTGGGGGTCCTGTATATTACTCCTGTGTGAATGGCTATGCCAATGCCTGCCTCCACGGTGACCCACAGTGCCTCTGCCTCCCCTGCATTTCTTGCACCTCTGTTGCCTTTATACCCTCCTTGACATACAGAGCCACCCCTCCTCCCTTCTTACCCTGCTTGTCCCTCCTGAATAGAGTATACCCTGGTATAGCTATGTCCCAGTTATGGTTCCCATTGTACCATGTCTGTAACAGCTATAATATCCAGGTCCGCTTCCAATACCATGGGTGTCAGATCAGGGATTCTGTTACCCAGGCTGCGGGCCCTCCATGTCCTGCAGACACTCCTCCTAACCTCCCCCCATTCCCCTTGCTTCTCTTGTTCTCCCTACTTCTGTCGAATTCAGTGTTTACTGCAATTTGGTGTCCTTTTTGTCTTCCATGTTAGCTACATTATCCTGTGGGGGGGGGCCGGTATTTAGCTCTCCTCTGCTTCCTTCCTCCATCTCCCTTGGCTAGTTTAAATGCTTGGCAATAAAACATTTAAACCATTCACTGAGGACATCGGCCCCCCTCCTGGAAGGATGCAGGCCGTCACCACTGTACAGTCCTGCATTTCCCCAGATAGGCCCCCAGTCCCCAATGAAGCCAAACCCTTGCTCTCCGCACCAGATCTCCAACCAAGTGTTGACGCCCTTGGTGCAGAGACCTCTAGCCTTCCCTTGCACTGGACAGGCAGCACCTCAGAGAAGGTCACAGATCTTGCAAACTTCCCCAGGTCCATGAACTCCTCCTGAACTGTTCTCACCTCTGCCCTGTCAGCTAGGTCAAATCCCCCTTCCTGATTCCCCGGGGACGTACCTCCCCCTTCCAAAGATCCTTTAAATACAGAGCCCCACAGTGGATGACTGCCCTCCCCAGTAACATAGCCACTGAAAATAAACTGGGACATTTCAAATCTCTCCTCAGGTCACACCCATCTCCCAGCTCCTGTGACTGCTACTAGTACAGTTGGCCTCCCCTTACCCCTTCCTATCTTCCTGACAAGGGATAATCCTCCTGCCCTGTTGCTTGTGCCCTTCCCCTCTTCCTTTCCTCCTGACAAAGGATATTCCTCCTGCTCTAGACTCATGGCCCTCAGACAGCTTTTGTTTTATAGCTACAATATGTTGTAATTAATTATTCTACTTTGTAACTTCTTTGTTTGATTTACCCATACTGTATGCTTTCATACTGCAAATTGCCTGTGACATGTGTTCTTGCTAACTGCTTAGATTGTGTTTGATTTCTGTAAGCATCCTGTGATGCTTTACGTAGTGCTGATACCCGCTGTTGAATATTCCTGTTCCATATTTGTCTAAGTTGTTCTCCGACGTGGAACTTTTGTAAATGAGTCCCTGACTCAAAGGTATGTCTGATTCTCCTCAATAAAATAAATAAATAAATAAATAGGTCACTGGTCCCCATATGGATAAGGACATCCAGCTCTCCTGCCTCGCTATTGCCCTAGCGATCCTCTGGATTCACTTTCCATCCCTGCGAGCTGTGCCTCCTTGTAGACAGTTTGCCTCCCTCTCCGCCCGTTTCCAGCTCACTCCTCGGATGATTGGGTCCCCCACCAGGAGTAACCTCCTCTTCCTTTTGGGGTCCTCTACCACCCACCTCTGGGGCTCCTTTGTGGAGGTCCTGCTCATCCTTCCGGGGTACAACTTCGGGTGACCCTGAGGGGCCATCCCGCTCCTCAAAAAAAGTGTAGAAGTTCCTCAGTTGCACCGGTTGGGGGATGTGCCTTTCACCAACCTCCCTTACCCTGCCTGAGCCCACTGTAGTCCAACCACTCCTGCTGCTACTTCCCAGCCTCTTTGGCATAGTAACAATCTAAGCATAGACGGGAATCTAAGTATAGAAGGGAAAACTATTTTAAGGTACAATGGAGTGCCAAAGATTTGAACACTCTATGGCACATCAGGACTGCTGTAGGATGGTATTTTTTTTTTTTAATTGTATTTATTCACCTGCTTATCTGGGGCATCTCTCAAGCAGTCCTCACTCAGCTCCATGGCTCCGTACTGCCTGCGCTGCATCTCCCCGACGACTACGTCGGGATCAGGACTCCGGCTCTACTGCCTCCTTGGATAAGCCCAGGCGAAAGAGTTGAGGAATGCGGCAGACACTGGGGATGTGGGCCCGGGCTACTGGAGGATGCTGTCACCTCACCCGGCAGTAGGGGCTTTTCCTTGTGCTTTTTCTCCCTGCCCCTCCCTCCCTCCCTCTCTGGAGCTCAGATGTACAATGATATCCCTACGTCCACCGAAGCTCCTCCCCTGCCAATTGGCTACGTCGCAGGTTCCATGGCCTGCCTCCAACTGTCACCAGAGGCCGTTCAGGAGTGATGCAAACCCTACACCCTCCCCAGGAAGGGAGAGTAGTCCTCCGTATGCTCCATCTCTTCCCGCCCCTTTCAACCCCCGGCAGCCCGGGCTTGTTACCGAACCCAGGTCGCTGGCATGGCGCGATGTGAGGCAACTAATGCCTTAACCCTCAGTACCACTGGGACAGCAGGATGGTGCTCTTCTGCTCAGGTACAAGCCAGGTTCCAGCTCACCAACAGAGATGCGTTTTTCTTTATGCAAATCAAGCATGCAGCCATGACAACTGGAGTGCCACCACCACAGTCCCCAGTGGACAGTACAGTTATGTAAGAACTTACCATAACAGTAGATCTTGGAGAGAGGCTCTTGCAGTAGGTACTAACCGACAGGACTAAGCTAGCAGGCATCAGGACCCACGGAAAATCTTCTAGCTAGCAGTCCCTGGCGGGGACCGCCTCTGGCATCAGCTGACCAACGTCAGCATGAGTCAGATAAAAGGGGCGGTCCCGCGCCCACCCTCCAGTTCTCCTGCCGGAAGCCCAAGGACGTGACAGGAGAAAGAGAAAAAGCCCCTAAAAACAGGAGAGAAGAAACTTAGGGGGACAGAGAGAGGGAAAACAGTACCTACTGCAAGAGTCTCTCTCGAAGATCTACTGTTACGGAACGTTTTTGTGTAAATACAGGTTACTCACCTGTAACAGGAGTTCTAGGAATGGTATATGTTGTTCATCCACACTTCATGACAGGTTCCTTGCCACTTTAAATCTTGCCGTAAGGTCTTCAAGCTGGCTCCTCCCACTCACCCGGGTGGTAAAACTCTCGGCTCCGCCCCATGACGCCAGATCTAGCCCGCTGGAAGCCAGGTTGTGCGTCGAAGCCGGGGACGCCGGGTGGGTTGTGTGGATGAACAACATATACCATTCCTACAACTCTTGTTACAGGTGAGTAACCTGTATTTCTAGGGACATGGATATGTTGATCAATCCACACTTCATGGCAGACTCCTAGCAGTTCTCCGGGAGGAGGGAGGCAAGGCGCACACCCCCTACTTAGGAAACAAGGACTGGAGAACCGAGGTCCCAAAACCAGCATCCCGGCGTGACTCAAGGTCGATGTGGTAATGGGTAATGAAGGTGTGTGCTGACTTCCAGGTAGCAGCCCTGCAGATTTCCTGGATAGGGACATCCCTGGAAGCAGCCACCAAAGCAGCGGTATGGCAGGTAGAATGAGCTCTTATCCCTTTGGGAGGCTCCATGCCTGCCAACCTGTAGCAGAGATCTATGCAGGAGGTGACCCACCTGCCTATCGTCCGCTTGGCTGCAGGTCTGCCAGGTGCGGCTTCAGCGTAGGTGACAAACAGCTGGCGAACCTCTCCCCGAACTTCAGCCGTTCGCTCCTTATAATAAGAGAGCGCTCTTCTAGGGTCCAGAGTATGGAGCCTATATTCGGCCTCCGAGGTGTGATTGGGGTAGAACACCGGCAGAGTCAACACCTGGTTAAGGTGAAACTCCGACACCACCTTCGGAAGGAATTTCGGGTGGGGGCACAGGACAACCTTGTCCCTGTGGAAGACCAGATAGGAAGACTCGATGGAAAGCGCCTGGAACTCTCCCATCCTTCTGGCTGATGTGATAGCCACCAAGAAGGCGGTCTTCCACGACAGGTGAGAGATGTCACACCTGTGCATCGGTTCGAATGGCTTGCCCATGAGCTTAGCCAATACCAGCAGTAGATCCCACGGAGGTGGATGTTCTCGCACCGGAGGGGATATGTGATCAAGGCCTTTGAAAAAGTGCCAGACCACCTTCTGCACCACCGACTGCTTCCCAGCCCGTGGCCCGGTAAGCAGAGATGGCTGCCAGGTGCAACTTAAGGGTCATCGACCGAAGCCCTAGCTGAGAAAGGGACCACAGATAGTCCAGAATGCTTGCCAAGGAACAGGAGGAAGAGTCCAACCCCTTGCCCTGACACCAAATGGAGAATCTCTTCCATTTGAAGGCATAGCATTTCCTGGTCGACTCCTTACGGGATGCCTCAACGTTGAGAACCTCGTCGGAAAGACCCAAGGCCTAGAACTCTAGCCACTCAGGAACCAGGCCATCAGGTGCAGGGATTGAAGGTCCGGGTGGAGAACCTTCCCCTGGGTGAGATCAGGTCCGGGCAGGCTGGGAGCCGCCTCAGGAGCCTGGAGCAGAGGCTGAGGAGATCTGGATACTAGAACTGACGGGGCCAGTCTGGGGCTACCAGAATCACCTGCGCCTTGTCCCTCCTCGCCTTGAGGAGCACCTCGTGGATCAAGGGAAATGGGGGAAAAGGCGTAAAAGAGGCCCGGGGTCCATGGCCTCGAGAAGGCATCCCCTGCAGCGAGCCCTGCTGAGGGGGGGCAGGCATGAAACAGCCTCAGCTTCGCATTCTCCTGAGGCAAGCAGGTCCACCTGAGGCGTGCCCCAGTGGAAGAACAGATCTTGTACTGCCTCCGGCAGGAGAGACCACTCGTGAGACGCAGCCCCTATCCAGCTTAGGGCATTGGCCAGAGAGTTGTAGGCTCCTGCCACATGGATGGCTAGGAGATCCGCCCCCCAAGCTGTGCACGAGGGACCAAGTGCGGAGAGCTTCCTTGCACAGGGGTATGGAGCACGTCCTGCCCTGGCGGTTTAGGTAGTACATGGTCGTGGTATTTTCCGTCCGGACCTGGACCACTTGACCCCGTACAAACAGAGTGAAGGTGGTGAGGGCTAGACGCACTGCTCGAAGCTCCAGCAGGTTGATGTGGCATCGGGACTCCCGAGGGGACCAGAGGCCATGCGCTCTGTGCTCCCCCAGATGGGTACCCTAACCCATCAGAGATGCGTCGGTCGATAGATAGACCGTCAGCTCGGGGCGGACAAACTGGATGCCCTCCTGCAGATGAGCTGGATGATCCACCACTGGAGAGCGTTCCACATCTCCTGGGTCACTGCCACTGGCTGGTCCAAGGACCGGAGCGCTGTGACCATCGGCTGGCAAGTCCCCATTGTAGGGGACACATGTGCCAACGGGCCCAAAGGACCATGCTGGTGCAGGCCACCATGAGGCCCAGGAAGTCCCGGGCAGGGTGCAATTGCCCAACCTGAAATGATTGGGCAAAGGAGGAAAGAACCTCGGCCCTGTCCACTGGGAGCCATGCTCTGGCTCGAAGAGAGTCGAGCTCTGCCCCGATGAATTGAATCACCTGCTTTGGCACGAGTTCCAACTTGGCCTCGTTGATGAGGAGGCCAATCTGAGAGCAAACCTGGAGGGCCAGATCCCTGGACCGCTCCACCTCCAGTCTGGAGGAGGCCGCAATCAGCCAGTCATCCAGGTAAGGGTACACCCGGACCCTTTGGCACTGCAGGAATGCTGTCACCACTGCCATGCATTTGGTGAAGACCCTGGGAGCTGGAGAGGCCAAAGGGCATGGCCCGGAACTCGTAAAGGGACCCCTCTGCTCTGAAGCAGAGGAATCGCTGAGTGGGACGGACGGATTGGGACATGAAAGAACATGTCCTGGAGGTCCAGAGAACAGAACCACATACCTCGTTCCAAGGATGGAATGATCTGAGCCAGAGTGACCATCCTGAAGGTTCGCAACCTTAGGAACCTGTTCAGGTCATGCAGGTCTAGAATGGGGCGCCAGCCCCACGTCCGTTTCGGGACCAGAAAATACCTGGACACAAACCCTGGGACTGGTGGAGGATCCGCCAACTCCTTGATCACCTCCTTCTGGAGGAGCAGAGCAATGTCGGCTCGATGGGCCGACAGAGAGGCCGTGAACCCCGTAGTGCGACGGCTCGGAAGGGTGGGGCCTGCTCGAACTCCAGAGGCAGACCCTTTCCTACCATTTCCAACACCCAGCAGTCCATGGTGATAGCGGACCAGACGTAAAGAAAGTGGTGGAGCCGTCCCCCCATGGGGGAGCGACGAGGTTGGGGGCGACATCCCTCAACCCATCACTGGGCAGGCTTGGAGGAGGAACCGGCCAAGGACCTCCCAGGCCTTTTCCTCCCGGCTTCCCGCTGGAGGAAGCTGCAGGCTTAGCTTTGGTGTGCCAAGTGCGAGCCTGCTGGCTCTGATGCTGGTGTTGCTAGGCCAGACGTGCCGCAGGGGCAGAAGGGCGAAAGGGCTTACGCTGCTGCTGGCAGCCTTTGTCCTTCTGGGCAGACGTGACTGAGTCCAAGGTGGCACTGGACTTCTCAATCCTCTGGAGATGGCCTTCCACCCTGGGCCCAAACAAGTCGGTGGCCAGGAAGGGTACGTCTGCCAGCTTGTGCTGGGTATCCACTGTGAAGATGGAGATCTGCAGCCAAGCTCTGCAGCGCATGGCTACTGCGGCCGCTACTGACCGGGCACATGAGTCTCCAATATCCAGAGCAGTTTGGAGCTGCTGCTTTGCCACCGCCCTTCCCTGATCCCGCACCTGCTTGACCGTAATCTGGAGGTCAGCTGGGAGATGAGAGATCACCTCATCCAGGGAGCCCATAAGGGCATGGAAGAAGTGCGTCATCAGTATGGCCGAACTGGCCTGACTGAGGCCTAGGGAGGACGCAGCGTACACCTTACGCCCGGCACAGTCCAGCTTTTTGGACTCTTTGTCGGGAGGCTTGTCCACGTCCTTGGTGTTCCTGGAATGCCGGAAAACACTATCGGTAACAAGCCCCTCCGCAGAAGGGTGCTCCGAAAAACTGGACAGTGAACCGGTTGGGACTGCGTACTTCCTGGCCATCCTGGCCGAAGGAGCAGGACAAGAAGCCGGCTGCTGCCATAACTCCAAGGCTGGGCCAACAATGGCTTCAGCCACTGGAAAGGCCTCCATGGGAGTATCCCCTCGGTCCAGTATCTCCATGAGGGGATACTTGGCCCGCTTGGATACGGGTTTGAGCTGCATACCAGTAGACTGAGATGAGCCGAAGCAGACCCATGAACGAGGATGGGCTCTCATCCACCAACTGTCCCCCAGTGGACTCCAGGTCAAGGGGCCTAGAGAACAGGGAAGAGTCGTCAGACTGAGGAGTCTACGAACAGCTGCCTAGGGCCTGAGCCACCCTCCACCTGCCGAGGATGGTCAGGAGTGAGGGTGACCGACAACCGATGGGGCAACCCCTGACCCAACCGAGAATCCTTGGTCGGTGCCCCAGATTTAGGTTGTGGAGGCGGGGGTTCCACCACAATAGGTGGCGCAGCTGGTTTCGGCCAAACAACCGGCACCAGTTTGGGCTCCTCAACGACCACGAGGGGTTGTTTCGGCCTTTCAGATGACAACCACTTAATGGCCGGGGAAGGCGACGGGGTCAGCTTGTTCCCGGTCAGAAGGAGCTGTTGCCACATTAAGTCCTCGTAGTGGCGACGTAACTTGTGCCGAAGACTTTCTTGCTAGGAGGAAGAAGACAAGGACAAGCGGCACCGCCGCTTTCCTCGGTGCCGAGACCGCCGGTGACGGCAGGATCGGCTGGATCGAGAGAAGGTCCGAGACTGAGACCGTCAGTGTTTCCGATGGTGGGTCTGAGAGGGAGAGGGGGAAACCCGTTCCTCCCTCGGTTTGGGAACCTTAACCGGGGACTCTGGCACAGGAGGTGCAGGCAAGCCCTCGGTTTCCACCGGGGGAACCGGTGAAGAAGAGTTGTTGGCTTCTCCAGTCGACGACCCGTCCGATGGGTCGAGAAAAATCTCGACCACATCGACGGGTGTCTCTGCCGGCTGCCCTGACAGGGACACCGTGAAGCCATCAGCCTTAGCCGCAACCTCGACCAAAGTAAAGTGTCGACTGTCCGGGGAAGGGGACCTCTCCCGCTCCCACGAACGCCGACGGTAGGACTTACCCTTCGAGTCCTTCTTCTTGGACCAAGAGGAGTGTCTCGATGGACCCTCACCTTTCGTGGAGAGGGAATGACAAAGCTCCTTAAAAGAAGCCGTGTAGGAGGAGCCCAAGGAGAGCGGGATAAATGCAGTGACCGAGGAGGACGAAGATGCGGCCTGGGCCGCCTCCTCCTCGAGGGCGATCATCTGCTCAAGTTGCTCAGCTGAGCCCGCCGCCGGACACCGCCCAATGGGCCTCCTTTTACTTCACTGGCGGAATACGTCTCTCGGGGCGCCCAAGTTGGAGTCTGGCAGCACGGTCTTCGAGGACATTGGCAGAGAAGGACTTGCACAAATCGCAGGCCTGCGGATCATGGTCAAGCCTGAGGCAATAGACGCATATGGAGAGCGCGTCGGTCTGAGACATCTTCTGCCCGCATGGGCACCACGGAAAACCGGAAGTCGATTTATCAATCGCAGCGGCAAAGGAAGAAACAGACCGAAGTCTTGTAAACTTTAAAATTAGTTTTGGGTTAACCGAAGAGTTTGAATCCAGTCTAAACGCAGAGCGCTAAGGAGGGAACCCGAGCTTCCAAGAGGTAAGGAAGATCTAGCGTCATGGGGCGGAGCCAAGAGTTTTACCACCCGGGTGGGTGGGAGGACCCAGCTTGAAGACCTTCTGGCAAGATTTAAAGCGGCAAGGAACCTGCCAAGAAGTGTGGATTGAACAACATATCCATGTCCCTAGAACTGTACTATCTTACTTCGAGAGGGCTCTTGCAGTAGATACTAACCGATAGGAATGAATCCCAAGCAGTTCTGAACGAAGAAGCCAAGGAGGAGGATAAAACAACAAAAAACAAAACAAAAAAAAAAAAAACTGTCCACTAAAGGCCTGGCAAGAAATGTCTTATGACAAGATGCCCTGCAGGACCGCCAGGCCAAACCCTGTTCTGCAGTGTGAGGCCACATCCAAGCTGCAGTGCTTGGTAAAGGTATGGACGGATGTCCAAGTAGCAGTAGCGCAAATCTCTGCATCTGAGACACCTCCGAAGCATGCAGCCGAAGCTGCCATGCCCCTGGTAGAATGACTCTTCACCTGGCCTGGAAGAGGTTTGTTGTAGTTGTTGTAACAGAAGGTAATACAATTGGCCAACCATCTGGAGAGGCACTGTTTGGAAACGGCATAACCCTCCTTCTTTGGAGCAAAGGAAATGAACAGTTGGTCCGTTTTCCTATGGTCCTTGGTTCAGTTTGTGTAATACCTAAAGATTCCATGCACATCCAGGGTATGAAGGAGGTGCTCTCCTCTGCTGGAATATTCCAGGAAGAACACTGGAAGCTCAATTGATTGAGAGTGGATTCCGCCACCACTTTGGGAAGGAACTTGGGGTTAGTCCTCATGGCCACTCTGTCCCTATGAAAAATCAGATAGGGGACACGGCACATCAATGCCTGCAGCTCAGAAGTTCTCCGAGTGGAAGTGATAGCCACAAGGAACAAGGTCTTCCAAGACAAACGCAAATCCGCCTCTGCTGCTGGCTCAAAAGGAGGCAGCGTGAGTTTGTCCAGAATAAAGTTAAGGTTCCATGGTGGGGTCGGGTTGCATATGGGAGGCTTCAAATGGAGAACTCCTTTGAGAAAGGTCTTGGAGACCTGAAGCTGAGCCACTAATTTGTCCCCCAGAGGGAGATGATAGGCGGAGATGGCCGATAGGTGAACCTTCAGGGAAGAGTAACTGAGGCCCAGGTCAAACAGATACTTGAGATAATACAGTATCCTGGCCACAGGGTAGGAAAAGGGTTCCAGAGACTGGGATTCAGCCCAGATAGAAAAGCACTTCCACTTCACTGCGTAAGTGGACCTGGTAGAAGGCTTCCTGGCCTCTACCAGGATATGGGCTACCTCTGGAGAAACCCCAAAGTGGGAAGCCGCTAAGTCTGCAGGAGCCAAGCATGCAGATGAAGGGACTTGAGGCCTGGATGCACCAGGGTCCCTTGGTCCTGGGTCAAAAGATCCTGGAAAATTGGGAGGGGAAGAGCTGGCTCTTCTGAAAGCTGCTGCAGAAGAGAGAACCAGACCTGTCTCGGCCAAAAGGGGGCAATGAGGATCATTCGCGCACGCTCCACCCAGAGCTAGTGTAGAACTCTCGGGATCAGCAGAATTGGAGAATTGGAGGGAAGGCATAAACGAACCTGCTCCTCCAAGACCGAGACAGCGCATCCTGCCAAAAAAGTCTCACCCTGGAGCGAGTGAGCAGAAGGTGGGAAGTTTGGCGGTGGATGGGTATGTGAACAGATCTATCTGAGGCATTCCCCAACGGGAGAACACAGCATTTATGACGTCCTGTTTAACTCCCACTCATGAGCTCTCGCTGAGGAATGACTGCGGGCATCCGCCAAGGAGTTCTGAACCCCCGGTACATGAAGCGCTGTCAAGTGAAGGCCGAGTTGAACAGCTCTGTCCCAGACTCTCATGGCCTCCCGACATAGCGGGTAGGATAGAGTTCCTCCCTGTTTGTTGAGGTACCGGACAACACGTTGTCTGAGTGTACCATCAGGGCACCTGGAGGGATGAGGGACTGAAAGGCGTACAGGACTGCCCTCATCTAGAGCACGCTGATGTGCAGCTGAGACTCCTCCGGTGACTTCCCCCGAGTCCGATGGGACCAGAGATGGGCCCCCACCTGGTTCCCGAGGCATCTGTTGTCAAGTTCTTTGGGGGCTCGGGGCAAACTGCATTCCCAGGACAGGTTCTCCAGGAGCAACCACCATTGAAGATCCCTGATCATGGGGTCAGAGATGAGGACCTCTCGATCCAGATCGTCCACTGCCTGGTCCCACTGGGCTTTGAGGCTCCACTGGGAAATCCTCATATGCAGCCTGGCCAGGGGGACCATAGGAATGGCCGCCACCATAAGACCGAGGAGGCATGGGACCTTCCTGGCAGGGACATGTCTCAGAGATCAGGAAGCGAGTTTGCAGAAGCAATGTCTCGATCCAGTCTGGAGGAAGGAATGCTTTGCCCAGCTGGGTATCCAACACTGCCCCCAATGAACTGTGAGCGCTGGGAGGGAACCAAATGAGATTTGGCCAGACTGACTGTAATACCCAGCCTGGAGAATGTCTTCAGGGTAAGGGAATGGCACAGATCCTCCTGGGAGGGAGCCACAATCAGCTGCTAGTCCAAATAAGGGAAAACCTGGACCCCCTATGTGCGCAAGTAGGCTGCCACTACTGTAAACACTTGGTGAACACCCGGGACGCCAAGGAAAGGCCGAATGGAAGGGCCCGAAATTGAAAGTGCTCCCCCAGAAAGCAGAACCGGAGAAACCTGCGATGGGCAGGGTGGATCAGAATGTGCAAGTAAGTGTCCTGCATGTCCAGAGAGCAGAGCCATTGACCGGCTCTTAGAAGGAGGAGGCTCAGAATGGAGAGCATTCTGAACCTCTTGTAAGTCACCAGAAGATTGAGGGAGCCGAGATCCAAAAATGGGCCTCAGGTAACCCATCTTCTTGGGGATCAAGAAAAAGTGGGAATAGCAGCCTGTTCCACAAAACTGAGGAGGGACGGGTTCTAGGGCTTCCTTCCTTCAGCAGGAGAGCATTCATCTCCTTGCAAACCAAAGAAAGATGGTTTGGGGGATAAGATGAGCTGTGAGGGGTCTGTGAGGGGGTGGCTGAGAGAACTCTATGGAGTGCCCTTGAGCAATCAATTGGAGCACTCAAGAGTCCATCGTTATCCTCTCCCATTCCAGAAGGTGATGAGAGACTCTACTGCCTACCGGCTCCGCTGGAGGGACGTCCAGACGGAGAGGGAGAGACAACAAGTCAGGAGGTAGTTGGCGGGGCGGCAGCAGAAGCACCTGCAGTTCTACGAACTTTGGCTGGAGGAGCTTTCGCTGCCGAGGCAGCCCCTCGTTTATGCTGACGATGGGGCTGCGCCGGTCTGTGTGGCTGTTTGGACTGCCTCCGAAAGGATCATTTCCGGCCTTGAGTTTTGTGATACATAGATTGTACAGACCTCAGGGCCTGCCCCTTATCCTGTAAGTCGGTGATATCTTTAGTATCCCCGTCGAACAGGACAGACCCTCTGAAAGGGGCATCCATGATGACTGATTGGACCTCAGGGGCCAGACCTGAGAGCCACAGCCAGGAGTGCCTGCGAAGGCCAACAGCAAAGGCAGAGGTACGTCCCGGCGAATCCACTGCGTCATAAGTGGCGTGAAGCATGTGGCGACATGCGGATCTGGCAGAATGAACCAGCTCATCCAGTTCCTGTTTAATAGAGGGATCTGGAAGGGCATCTATTTTGGAGGAGATCTGTCCTAAAATAGATTTCTGGTAATCCCCCATGTGGCCCACATAATTAAGGGCTTGCATCCCCAGGGTGGAGGTAGCAAAAATCTTTCAAGCATACTGGTCAATGGTCTTAGACTCTTTATCCAGAGGAGCGGAGCAAAGATGCTTAGGATTGGTGTGCAGCACTTATCACCACTGAATCAGCTTTTGGATGAAGACTTAAAAAAAGTCCTTGCCCTCTGGGGATTGATACAATCTATCTGCCTTACAAGCCAAAATGGCCAAGGAGGATGGTTGTTTCCAGATAGTGGTTACAAGATCCTCATGAGGCTCCAACCAAGGGGGGATAAGGGTGGGAGGAGCCTCAGTCAGGTCTAAGTGCTCCGCCAGCCTCTGGCGTTGCACGTCCTGTTCGACCGATTTCCAGTCATAAGCAGCCTGGATTTTTTGGAGTAACTCCAGAAATGAGAGCTCATCTGGAGGAGACTTTGGGGAATCCTTGAGTTTGGGAGCCTCAGGGGTGCGCGGCTCCTTGTCTGGGCCCGAGGAGTAGCCATCGTCAGAGTCGGAAGACTCAGAACAGCTGGAAGTATCCCACCAAGGGCAAGGGAGGTCCACCGTCCTGGAAGTATCAAAGTGGATACTCCTAGAAGACTTGCCTGGCCGGACCCGGAATGAGGAATGGGGTCCGTCACAGGAAGCCCTTGAGGTCGACGTCCCTGGTCCGGCATCGGGACTGGCACCAGGTGACGTCGGTCCAGCTATGACATCAGCTGGGACCTTGGCTTCGGCCCACCAGGTGGACAAAACCTCCTTAAGGTCCACCTGGGGAGAAGGCGGGGGGTAACCCGTTACAAGAAGTATGGGCAACCATAACCCGACGGCGGGAAGCCCGGGCCAGGATTTACTTATTATTGTATAGTCTAATCAGAACTCTCCTGCCTCACAGATTCAGGAAACCGGCCAAATATTGGATTGAGATTCTAACTTGGGAAGCCTCATACGAGGTATGGGACACCATCTGGTCTAACACCCAGAGATTTGTCAAAACTTTCCATTACAGGACTGATGTAAATCAATATATTGCAAGACACGTATCATACCCCAGAAAATCTACAGGCCTGGCAAATTCTGGACTTCTTCACGTACTAAATGGGGCATGATAACCAGCACTCACACAAACACATCCTTTCAAACTGTGCCAAGGCACAACCCTTGTGGCAACAAAAGTACAACAGATACTGAACCCTATGCTTGGTCTTGCAGACACTTTTACCCCAAAAGGTGCCTCTTGGGGCTGGGTGTGGAAACTCATGGGACACAGGAAATACCATTTTACACTGATCATCATGGCAGTTAAACATCTTATTTTGAGGCACTGGATGGATGAGGAGACACCCACCCTCACAGAGTGGCACATGGAGGTTATGTAGGCCTTCTGGCTAGAAAAAATGTTAGCCTCAATGTGGCACAGGTACGCTACCTTTCAGAAAAAATGTGAGTCTTTATATGCCCTTTTGGGAATACCCGACTTGAATTATACAATGTGTAATGGTATGTATACACAGGAATTTTAATATCAGTTCTTCGCAGACTACGGCCTTGTGTATCAGCCTCACTATTTCTAGCCTACAGGCTCCTCACCTCCCTTGGTTACCATACAGCTGCACAGGACTATGAATGCATTGTATTACATATAAAACAAGGCTTCCCTGAGGTGGCTTACTACCAACTCATATCGTGCATTGCTTTAGCTACCAATTGTATCGGTCTTAACTGCTCATTAGGTAAATATATTGATAGCTCTGCCCTGTTTTAACTACCAAATGTATATGCATTAACCTGTGCTCATTGTATTTATACTCTGTATGATTGCTCACCCACATTTATTCTATGTATGTACTGTATAGAATGTCTTATTCTGACGTGGAGCCTTTGGAAATGAGTCTATGACTCGAAGGGTTGTAATTCAGATTTCCTAAAGAAAGAAATACAGTATCAAACTACTGTACCATCTACTACTGTACAAGTCACATCCTGAGTTGGGGGGGGCATTACTGTATTTTTATGAGTTGTGTACTGTATGATTTTGTCCCGTGCTTTTTTTGTGTATGTGAAAAATGAGAATTTAATAAAGTATATTTATTAAAAGATTAATCACGTTTTGGACAGGATCAGCAAAGTTCATCATATTGGCAAAAAACTTCCAAGATAAATGCTGCCATGAGTGCACTTCAGACGCCAGTCCTTCCTCCCTTTTGTTCCCCAGTGCACACAATGTTGACCACGTGCTTGGATCCCTCATTATTTACTCCTACAGTTTGGAAGGCATGTCAATTAATGGGACTCCTTGACCACTCATTGGGGCCCACAGACTGGAGCACTGGTACTTATAACTTAGCAGCACAGCAAATTATATCACTTGGTTATTTCCCCCACATTATGTAGTAAGACTGTGGTTCCTTAAGGAATCATTCAGACGTTGCCAAATGAATATAAAACAGCTTTCCCTCCTTTGACTTTATTCAAATTTCAATAAACATACAGAGTGCAGATGCCGTTAACTTTTTTTAAGATTCTGTAAAACAAACACCTGAAGTAACGAGGTTATGGGCCTGAAGCTCTCAATGTAACTGCAGAAATTAGGGCATTGATCCCCAGTAACTACTCTGAAAACTCTTCCGCAGAAATGGTTATCCACATCACGCAAATTATTATAGGAATTGCAGAAAGCAAGCTATGGAGCCAAACATTTTAATGGTGACTCAATGCTGCCAGCTACCTTGTAATTAAAGATTCAAGTAGAACAAAAATTGTTATGCTAAACATGTGCTAAAAATTTAAATTAGGATGCAAACCCAAGCATAGTTTGTGGCGTCTATCTGTTAACCTCTGCCTTAGCCTAGCCTTCCATTACCAAGGTAGGCCTTCTCTCAGTGAATCACATGAAATAGTTCCAGGCATGGCAGAAGGCTCACTTACCATCTCGGAGGAAAGTGTCGGCAAAGTAGAGACATCGGACTACCCCTGAAAGTGAATCATCAGCCGACCGCGGCTCAATCCTCCTTTGTACTGGGGTCACCTCCACATCCGGAGGGCCAGCCTGCTCAGCAAGCTGGGCATTAGCCTCCTGGACCTGCAAGGAATCGGAACAAGTGGTTACTTTTATCTACAGAGCTAAAGAATCTGCACTTCTTGCAGAATTCAGGTCTGAATACCCTCAATAACGACATAATACAAAGATAACTGGTGGTGGTGAGTGAGGGTAACAAAATGGAAAGCTGATTCAATCTGCATATGATTAAATCTTGGTCAGACCCTTCTTAAGGAGCAAATGTACTGCCTGTACTTAGTAGTAACTTTCAGAAGTAGTTAGCTAACCTTTCTTGTATTAGAAATATTTTTCTAGTTTGCTAAACAGAAGATTTTCAATATGACAGTACTAGGTCTGATGTGTGGAACAGCACTCTACCTGGAAGCTGGCACAGACAGTTCTATTCCTCTCACTACATCATCAGCATGTGATCTCACTCACTGTTACATCACAAGACCTGCTGCTTGACTGGTAACTTTTAACACATGTTACCAAACAGCAGGATACAGACTCTTCTTGGTTACTAGAGAGCTCCAGGTAGACTGTTTCCCTAAGGCCTGGTCCGAGACCAGTTTCTCTGTTGCATTTAAAGTTTTTTTCTTGCACCAAATCCCTAGAGTGTGGATTTACTATTCCAACACCACACCGCCATGGATCGCCACTCTTGAGAATTTGAGGTTAAAATAATTTAATGGGAATCTAGACTTAAATCCAGACCTCCTAGATCATAGCCTTGTGCACTAACCACTAGGCTTTCCTGGCTGCTGCTTAGCAAGCTTGCACTTAGACACATCTGTGGCATTAACTGTTCCCAGACCAGTTCAGCCCTGAAAAAGAGAAACTCATCTCAGACCAGCTCTAAGGGGAACAATCTTCCTAGATCTACTCATGATGTCATAGTCTCCTGCTACTTGGCTGGTAACTTGTAACACATGTTACCAATAATGCAGCAGAACTTGTGATGTAACAATGAGTGAAGTCACATGCTGCTGATGTAGTCGGAGGAACAGAACTAGATATGCCTGCATCTGTTTCCAGCTAAAGCACTGCTTTCCACATCACACCCAATACTATTAGTTAGAAAACCATCTAATGAGCATGTAGACAAACATTTCAGAAATAAAAAGTAATAATGTGCTACTTTTAAAAATTACTAAAGTTTACTGCCTGCCACTACTAGTTCCTAAAACACTAGCAGTCCTGGATATCAAGGTGGCCATCTATGTAATAGCCATCAACTGAAATTCAGCTGACAACAGCCCTTTCTACTGACAATGCACTGTGGTTCTCATGTGCGATACCAGGGAGGGGTTCTGCTGGCATGATCTGGCCACCTCTTCAGCGCTCTAGCCATCTACTCCCAGATACAAAGGTATGGGATTAACAGCACTGAATTTGTCACTGCATACCTCTCCCCCATACCTTACTAGCGGGACTATTCACTGCTGTTCTCTTCTTCCCAGAGACTCTGCTTTTCCGAATTCTCCGGAAGGACTGCCTCAGAGACTTCTTTAAGGACTTTACCCGAGAGAGAGGACCCTCCATTGCCAATGAGTCATTCGGATGTAGCGTACACACCTGCAGCAAAAGAACGGATCCTCAGTGTGGTCAACAAACTTTGTATATGGGCTGATGGTAAATCCAAGCAAATATGAAACAGGTGAAAATCCTAGTAATCTGATTGGGTGAAAGTCACATGACTGTCCAGTTATCAGAGCATGCTGGGACAAATCCGAACTAAATAACTGTTTAAACTTCAAAAATTAATTTAGGACCTATTTTAAAAGAGGACCAACACTCTTCAAGGTGTCCAGGCATGCATTCGTATGTCCTCCTCAGGACAGAATTAATACTGCTTTACATTTACAATGAATAGGTGTTGATACAAAACTTTTTTTTTTTTTTTTTTTAACTTTCAAAGACCCTTGTCCACCCTACAATTTACACCTTACCTAAGGTGCATAAATCGATGCACAATCCCCCAGACAGACCCACTGTGAGCAGCATAGGTTTCATCGTGGATCCAGTCTCTAAATACACTGACCACTTTCTGCAGCCTTTTATATTACAGCTACACTCATACATTAAGGACACCAACACAGTCTTACAACTTATGTAATACTTTGAGCTGGAAGAGGGCACCCTCCTTGTTACAATGGACATTGAGTCCTTGTATACAAACATACTGCATGAGGGTGCCCTCGATGCATTAGCTCACTGTCTCAGTTTGAGACCTGAACCCGCCAGTCCATCTACAAAGTTCCTTTTATAATTAGCAGAGTAAGTTGTGAAGTTTAACTGATTCACATTTCTTAAAGGAGAACAGTTGCCACCAAGGGCCCCCCACTCAAGTGTGGGGCTAGTCCCTATATCTACTTTGCGTGCAAAAACATTTTGGATTACTTACTGTTAACTGTAGTACAGCAGATTGTATCAGACTAATTTGCTTAGTTGTAAGCGGACATCTTCTGTTACTATGAATCCCAGAATCCCCTGCAGCTGACATCAGAGCAGTGGGAGATTCAGTAAGCCGCAGTGCATGTTAGAGTTTGTATAAGCTCTGATCTTTTTTGTTTGCTGGTCCTGCTACCCTCCTTGGGCTAAGTACAGTCACAGAGGACTGCACCTAGGCCCTAGAGAAAAGCAGACCCAGAGAACATCAGAGAGATTAAAAAAGCTTCAACATGCACCTCAAGCTACTGAATCTCCCCCTGCTGCCTACCACTCTGACGACAGGTACAGGGGATTCTAGGATTAGTAGTACAAAAGATGTAAGCCTACAACTAAGCAAAGTTAGTCTGATATAATCTACTATAGTACTGTAAACAGTAAGTAAACCAAAATGCTTTAGCACACAGAGTGCAGACTGGGACCAGCCCCATACTTGAGTGAGGCCATCTGTACTCACTGTTCACCTTTAATGTTTTTTTTTCTCTCTCCAGGTAAAAAGAACAATGGGTGCCACTATGGTACCCATGTTTAGTGGATTTGTATGTTGGAATGTGGGAGTCCGAATTTGTTCAGGAACAGAAAATAATCCGTACTTAGGGAAATGAAAGTGATTCATTACACTTCAGGACACAAGGTACCACTTTCGAGATATGGTACCTTAGGATCACGATAGTCGTTTGGTGCAAATGTTTAAGTTGTATTGTGAGCCATTATGAAGTGATAACGGATCATACTTTGACTCCGACAAGGTGTCTAGCTGATCCCTTCCACTTCCTGATTCAGATGTAAGCCCCCGTGCTCAGGCACGTAGTGACATGAAGCAAGGAAGAGCATGGGGCAAGCCCCATCAAAATGAATGGGACTAATTTTTCATTTCTTCTTAATACAATAGGATAGTGACTTGAAGATTAAGAAGGGCCACTGATCGACTAACAAGGGCCTTGTCAGTCGACCGGTGGCCCTTGTTAATCTCAAGTCACTATCATACTATGATAAAAAGTAAGAAACAGCAGTCCATTCATTCAATGGGGCTGCTTACGCCTCTCCCTTGCTTTGCATCACTCGTGCCTGAACACGGGGGCTTACAGCTGAATCAGAAAGTAGAAGGGATCAGCTAGACACCTTGTCGGAGCCAAACTATGATCCCTTATCACTTCATAATGGCTCACAATACAACTTTAACATTTGCACCAAACAACTATCGTGGACCTAAGGTACCATATCCTGAAAGTGGTACCTTAGGATCCCCAAATCACTATGATGCTGTGCAGGCATCATGTAGACGATGTGATCATTTGGAAAGGAAACCAAGATGAACTGCACGGTCCTGTGAACTACCTCCACAGCACTAACCCACATCTTAGATTCTCAGTAACAAGGAACGTGAACAAAATGATATTCCTTGACCTTGAACTCGGAAGGGGGAGTTGAATAACATGAACATGGTCATTTTCCATAGGAAAGAACACTCTTATTGGCATACAGTGTCCATCTGTGGCATACCATGGCCGATATAACGAAAGAGCGATTCCTTAGGTTGAGGTAGAATTGTGGTACTGCTGAAAGCTTTGCAGGGGGTGATCGCGTTTTAACTGTGAGGTTTACAGAAAGGGGATATGCTAGAGAGTGCTTCAAGATGCGTGGTTTCAAAGCACAACAAAACAGAGAGGAACCTATTCAGGATACCCAGAACATTAAAATTGCGGCACACACTTTAATTTTGTCACTGCATATTCTGCACATTCTAAATATTTTGATGAGATTATTGTAAGACATTGTCAGGTTTTAAGGTGTGAACAGGGACCAAGAGACATGGTACAGGAACCACTTAGAATGGCACATAGGTGGGCTCCCACATTAAGAGACAAAGCAGTGCAGAGCCGCCAATGCACCCTATACAGAATACATGGCTAAATCAAATCAGCAAGGAGCGTTTCCCCTGCCACAGGTGCATGGTTTACAAGGTAAAAGAGTGGTAATCCCCCCCCCAGTACAAAAGACGGCAAGACTTTCAGAGCCTCATAACTTGCGACACTGTGGGCACTGTCTACCTTGCAGTGTGCACCTTTAGTGCTTTTTATGTGGGGAAAACTATTCGTCGGTTCCACCAAACAGTTGAGGCACAATGCAGGGCAATCTGAAAAATGATTTGGAATATGCTACTGCACAATACACAGTAAGTTCAGGCTCTGATCCCGTACATGGTTTCAAATTTATGTGCATTGATAAACTTGTGCCCAATCCAAGGGAAGGTAACCCCGATGATGCTGTTGTGATAAAAAGAAGCTTTCTTGACATTTACATTGGGAGACACAATGGCCCCGTCTGAATAAGGTTTTGACTTGACACTGTACCTAAAATGAAACTCTTGGCACTGCTCTTCTGTATCTGAATATGACTTTTGTTCCCTGATGTACAATCTGTACTTTTCCAGCAGAACCTTAAGTTTTTCTCCAGTTCTTCTACTGGATGGAATCTGCCGATACAGCCACGAAGGGATAGGGAATCTGTCCATCTGTATCCTGCTCTTTACCATAAACAGCAAATAAACTGAATGAATTATAATAGAAATGTATTTATAAACTGACACATTCTAAACCGAAAAGATTTAATGTCGGAGTTTGTCAAGTAATGGATTTATTTATTTTTATTAAAAAGAGAATAACGGATAGGTCCCTGGGCATTACCGGTGAGTAATACCATCGAGAGGTGCTGGACACATGGGAACCTCGAGAGCGAAGTGCGAGAAGTTCTTGTGTCTAGAACCTCGAGATGGTAGGTCACCGGTAATGCCCAGTGACTTATCCATTATTTTTTTTAGTATATGGATACAGTTTTTTATTTGTCTGTCGCTTAAGGACTGTGTCAGTCCTGGCTGAGCGCCGCACTGTATAACGCTCCGATTACTTTTCTCTGGCCCGCCCAGCCGCTCCTCCACTCACTCTGTTCACTTGTAGCACAGGCAGGCTTACCTTTTCTTGTTTTGTGGAGCAGGGAACGAAGGCTCAACCAGATATCTCCATTTAAAAAATAAAATAAAGACGGGGAACATTTTTTGAGGGCAACTACTCTCATTAAGCGAGAGACTGACCTCCATGTTTTTTTAAACTGTTCTGCCTGCCCACACAGGGAAAGCGGCCAATGAGGAGGCATCTTTTCATGCACTTGCAACGATACTATTACCAGCAAAAAACTATACTACTGAAAGTGATTGACAACAGTATTAAAAGTGATTGACAATACTATTATCACTGAATCCTTGAGGGTATTACCGGATTTTTTTTTGGTATGCTTTACACGCCTATTAAATTGAAGATCCATATATTAAACATTTTTAACATGCTATTGTGTATTATATTGTTTACAGCAATCTTCTACACGTTTTGCACATTAGGGTGATTTTTATGATACGAGAGGTTAAAAGGTCATTACATGAAGCTTTTAATGGAAAACTCTCTTTATGAGAGCAGAGTATAAAACACATATCAACATGTGCCCAGCCTTTGAAAAAGCAATCAGTGGGGATGTGAAACGCGTCCGTTGAGACACCCTCCCTGTTCTTGGGTCTGCACAGGTTTGCACAAGAATAAAATTATGGACTGAAGCACTTCATTTCGGTTTCAAGGATTGTTTCTTTGGCAGTGGCGAGTGCCTGGCTTTATCGTCTACAAAAGTGATGTGTGCTAGCTGAGAGCACCCATATCCAAGTGTGCGTTTGTTTTGTTTTTTTTTTATATATAAATACTGATGCTGTGGGGTGGCACCATCATGCTTCAGCTCCCTTCTGGAGACAAGCTCAGAGGATCATCGGACCAGCACGGACTGAAGCAACCAGGACCAAACCAGGCACACAGGAGAGGATATTGAAACCTGAGTAACAATGTCAAATTTAGGCATAAGAGGATTACCAGCATGCGAGAGCAGGCAGGATAACCACCCATCACCAGAAAAGGAGGGGAAGAAGGGAAGGAACGAGAGCTGTGGCTCAATGGAGGACATTCTCAAGATCTACCGCTACAGTAAGTAACTATTCCATCTTCTTCAAGGATATCTCCCTCCATTGAGTCACATCATGGAACGATTCCAAGCAGTATCAAAGCACCAAGGGAGGAAGGATCGATCTCAGGACCCCAGGTAAGGAGACCTTGTAGGACAATCAAGCCACATCTGGCATGTCTATGAGAGACAATGTCTAGACTAATAGGGGGATTGTATGAATAGTACTCCAAGTGGCAACAGCATATGTGTCAGCAGTGGACACACTGTGAAAACAAGTCACAGACGTAGTCATCCCACGGGTGAAGTAAGCATGGACAGGACCAGGAAACTGGCATGCTGCATTTATTTATGTTTCCAGAAGCATGATAAGCAACCAATTAGAAAGTCCTTGATTCGTAATGGGAAGCCCACCATTCTGGACACAACAGCCATAAAAAGCTGAGAAAATGTTCTACAATCCTTAGTACAACCAAGGTACCAACACAACATCCAAACAATGTCAAGCATATGCAGACAGCATTCCCCTCAATCTGTTAGAGTCAAGAAATAAACCGAAAGGTCAACAGTCTGAATTAGTGTTGGCTCAGAAACAACCTTCGACAGAAAATGAAAGACCCACACTACAACCAGATTGCAGACCAGGGAAGCAGAAGCAGCATACCTCTGAGGAACCTGAGAGAAACCTCAAGCAGGGCCACCATCCTGCCATCAGCGAAGGCATGAAAAACAGACACCGTGACCAAGCAGGCCTTAACGAAGGAACACCCTAGGCCTGAGTATGTATGGGACAGGAAATAGTCCCATTACCAGACTGACTGGACACATTAAGGGGTCCAGCTGACAGGCAGTACACCACACTGTAAAAAACCTTTCCATTTTTGCTAGGTGGTGTACGGAGCAGACGACTTCCGAGCTGCCAATAGAACAGGTGCAACTGCCAGGGAAATCCCAAAGCAGGAGAGTGCTATGTCCTCAAGAGTCAGACATGGAGCTGCAGGGATCGAAGATCCAGATGCACCAGAGCACCTTGGTCCTGTGACAGAAGTCCCACTCGCAGAGGGAATGAGACAGGGTTTTCCACTGCCACCTACTGAAGCAGAGGGAACCAAATTTGTCTGGGCCAGTATAGGGTCACCAGAGACAAGGTGGCCAACCCAGCTTTCAACTTAATCAGTACCCTCTGTATAACAGAGAATGGGAAAGGCATTACATGAACCTTTTTTCCAAGAGAGGGACAATGCATCTAGCCCCAAAACTCCAGGTCTTGGAGCGAGCAAGCACAAACAAGGCAGTTTTGCACTGTATGGAGACACAAAGAGGTTGATGTCTGGGCAACACCACTTTTAGAAGAGGTCATCCACAGCGGAGTCCAGTATCTCCCATTAGTGGCAGGCCACCTGGGGACTGCCAGAGACAACCCACAAGAGCGTTGAGGGTACCAGGCAGGAAGACAGCCATCTGGAACATATTATGTCCCCTGGCCCAGAGCCAGACTCTCGCTGCCTTCCTGCAGAACACATATGGGTGGACATACCCTTGTTGGCTTATGTAGTACATCAGAGAGATGTTGTCCATATAGATCAACAACTGATGACCTGGAAGGAAGAAGGGGGACAAAGGCCTGTAGACCAAACAGAACAGTCTTCATCTCCAATGTGTTGCTGCGCAGAACTGTTTCCAAGAGGGGACAACTGAGCCCCGAGGCCAGATGGGCATCCCATCTAGAACAAGAGGCATCTGTTATCATTAGAAGAGGCGACAGATGTAGAAAAGGGGATCCCATCTCGAGGCTGGAATGGTCCAACCACCAGGGCAGGGAGTGATGGAGTGGAGGGGTCGCTTCTATGAGACACTGCAGCTCGTCGGAAGGCTGTGCCCATTGGGCAAGGAAGAACCACTGCAGAATCCTCAGAGGTATATGCGCCAGCTAAACAGTCAGAATGGCAGCAACCATGAGGCCAATCAGTCATAAGACATCTGGAAGACACACAGTTGCTGGAAGAGACCGGCAGAGTCTGGACAACCAGTGCCTTAGCACCATCCACAGGAAGGAAGCCCAACCCAACACCATGTCCAGAACAGCTCCTATGTAATGGAGACACTGGCAAAGAGTGGTCCAGCTTCAGTTCATGTACCAGAATCCCCAACTGTCTGAATAGTTATCTGGTGTGGAATAGTGAGAAAACAATCACCACCCTCTAAGAAGCCTTCAAGAGCCAATCGTCAGATGTATGGGAAGACACAGAGGCCCTCCCTTCTGAGGGCATCTGCAACTGCTGCAAAGCATGTGGTAAAGACACGTGGTGCAGATGATAAACCAAAGGGCAAGACACAAAACTGACAGTGTGAATTCTGGAGCATAAACCGCAGGTACGGTCTGTGAGACTTGCGGATTCTGACAGGAGGGCAAGCATCCTTCATATCCAGGACAACCATCCAATCCCCATGCAGGAGAGGCTCTGGCCACCTCATCATTGGTGCCTGGCCTTTACGACAGGGGGCCAGGCACTGCATTGATGTTTCCGTGCCTTCGGGCGCATTGCTGGGGCAGTATTTGGTCCTGAGGGTTGCTGTGGCAACGGGACCGCCGTTTGTAAACAGAGGGCGATCACGCTATGGGACATACTCAGCCGCCGAGAGAAAAGGCAAAGAGAGCCAGCCCGGTGGCGCAGAGGGTTGAGCGCTGGACACCACACCTTGCACTATGCTGGTGACCGGGTTCGGGAATGGACTTGGGGCATCAGGGAGCCAGCATGGGTTTTGGGGCGGGCGGGGAAGAGACAGGGGTGGGAGCAGACTAAGCCTGGCAGCTCTCCTCTTCTGGGGAGGTCACCCTCCCGCAGTCCCGGTGCCTCTGGGTAGAGCTCCGGTGGTGGCGCAGGTGGGTTATGGGCGACCGTTAGAGTGGGGCATCCCACAGTGCGTGATGCGCACGTGCCTCCACATGCAAGCACCCATACCAAGGATGTGAGGGTTGGTGAAAACGGGGAAAAACGACTAAACAAATAGGAAAAAAAAAAAAAAAGAAAAGGCAAAGGGGAGGAAGAAAACTAAATGGAGCGACTGCATCAGGTCTTGGGTCTGGTATTCAGGCTCGGGACCAAGAGAGGACACGGAGGGGCAGTTTTTAATTAAAATTGTAAATAGTTTTCAGCAGTCCGCACTACTGGGCATGTGCGGACGCCTTGGAGAAATTGTTTGGGGGACTGAAGTTCAGTGCCAGCTGGCGCCACAGTTAGAGGGCAAATTTTGAAATGGTTATTATGGAACTGCATGTCCCAGGAGGCACTGAAAAGGACAGTTGATGTGGCGCCTAAGTGTCCAGTCCATGATTGGATGCTAGGGATTTGAGCGCCTTTTGGGGGAGTAAATAAAAGAGGCTGCTTTGGTGCCTTTGGAGAGATTCACTCGGGAAAGAGAAGGTTGAAGCGGGGCTGACTGCCCACTCGGCCATGCTGCCCGTGTTTGTTTTTTTGTTTTGTTTTGGTGGGCTGAAAAGTGAGTCAGGGATAAGGAAGTGTCGGTGGCCATTCACAACAGAAGCCCTGGGTATGGGGCTAGCTGCAGTTTCGGGTCCCTTGGAAAGGACAAAGGAGAAGGGTGCTGTCTGCCAGGGAGCACTGAGGAAAAGACAAAAAACATGAGGTGAGGGGTTATAATAGGAGGCCAGAGGGTCTGGGACTCCCCCGGTCCTGATCTGACCCTCTTTCTGGGACTTGCTATCTCTGGGCCCTAAAGAAGCCACCTCTGAAGGTATGGACTCTGTGGAAATGGGAAGAGGAGCGGATGTAAGTGGGTGGCTTTTGCAGTCGGCCACCCCACGTGGAGGTCCCGCTCCTTGTTGGGAACTAGCCGAGACCATAGGAGGGAAGGAAAGTGGAGTTGCTGTCTGCTATTTAAGGGCCTGGTCAGCTGCAAAGTTTGCTGCCTGCATTTTGACCGAAGCTGTCTCGGCTATGGGTAGCCGCCTGAACCCACCTGCTCATGATTGTGATCTCTGTGGTCCAGAGCACCACTAGCTAAAATGTGATGTGATCTGTATGGTCTAAAGCAATTGAACTGTTTTTTTTGTGTTATCTTTTTACCCTCCTGCGATGCTCTGGCATCCATCACTCCTTCGGGCCCTCCTAGCCTCTCCACTCCCCAGTCATCCTCTTTCTCGAGCGCTGCCTTCACACCACATATCGCAGCCAGCTCTTTGAGTCGTCCCAGAGTAACCCATCTCTGGGTGGGTCCCTTCCCTCCTCCGAGGGGGAAGGCACTGGGGGAAGGGGAAACCCCAGCACTCTATTTCCTTACTGGCTCAGAGGTGCTGCTGTGGAGGGGCAGGCTCCCGGAGGTTCTGGGGGTGTGGAGAATGCGGAGGCCCTCATCCGGCGGGTGCTGAAGTTGTTTTCTGGCTTTTCCTGGTTGTCCCTCTTGCGCCGCTGCGTAGTAGTGCCCCCAGTCTCCACCGGGGGCTGCTACAGGAGTGGGGCTTCCAACCCAACCCACACCAGGAGAGGAGAGCAGTCCTCTGGACGCTCAATCCTCTCCTTCCCCGGCCAGCCCCTGACGACCAGAGTCCATTCCCGAACCCGGGTCACCGGCATGGTCTAAGGTGTGGCATCCAGCGCCTCAGCCCTCTGCGCCACTGGGCCAGCAGAATTGAACTGTTTTATCTGCTCCATGGAATAACTGTTCCTGTTTTTCTACTGTTCATTATATGAAATCCCCTGTTTGGTGTTTGCCTACTATTTTCTGAAAGAACTGTTTTGCTGCTAAAGAAGTTTGCCTCCACAGCAAGCACAGTGTGTTCAAGGGTTGATCCTGAAGAACCAGCCACCGTTGTGGGAGTTGTTGAGAGGCTTACCTGGTGAAGACAGTCTACAAAGGCCATCCAGCAAAGTGGGCAAGGCCAGGAAGGTAAAGATCTGCACCATCCTGGTGCACCACCCCTTCCATCTGGCGGCCAGGGAAACCCCACCCCCCCCATGGAGTACATCCATCACCAGCACAACCCGTGAGACACAGGTACTGTTTTCCTGTTATTTCTGGACTGTTTCTTGGGTTGTACAGTGTCCCCTCCCAAAAAGTTACCATCTGGATACCCCTAGATTTTGGGGGGGGGGGGGAGACATACATATATTTATTGAGTTCCAAAAAAAAAAGAAGAGAAAAAGACACAGATTTGCAGCCTAATTCACATTCATCCAAACTGACAATTTCACTATTATAAATGAACTACTCCAAAGAAATCACATAAGCTACTATCTAACTCACGAATTAAAGTCTGGAGGTCCCAAAGGGCAGACAACACTAGTGCCGAAGAATAGCTTTCCTCTAAAGAGCATTAAGGACAGATTGAAGTACATTAGAGGCAAAGCCAGCAAACAGGAACCAGGAGTGGCAGGGCAGGCAAATGCCAGAAACAGCCGTAAGACTAGTCACATCCAAGCCATCCTAAGCAGACCATAAAAGGTGCTCTCCTGCCTCCTGGCCATTAGCCACATTCTAATAGACCACTATTTTGTCAAGGCCATCAGGCAGCTTATCAGCCAATGCAGCCATAGACGTCCACAGGCAAGTCTGATATTTAATCATGCAAGCCTGCTAACTGGCAATACTGAGTCCTAGGGATGCTAAAGCTATATTCTTTTACCCAAGACATCACGCCTCCTTGATTCTTTATCAGGAGGAAGAAAGCACATATTTTGGGGCTCTTGACTGGTCATGAGCGACCATAACAACTATTGAATCAGTTTCTGTTTAAGAACAATAATATGGCATTCTTGAAGGCACAGAATATTTTTATCCGCCTTCCAGGGAACAGCCAGCCAAGCACAAGGCCGGTGCTGGGCAGCTACAGTGGCATTTTCTAGAGCCGAAGGGACTGGAGGATAAGTACAGTTTTGGAGGCAGACACCTCCAAGAAATACAGGTTACTCACCTGTAACAGGAGTTCTAGGAATGGTATATGTTGTTCATCCACACTATCTGGCAGGTTCCTTGCCGCTTTAAATCTTGCCGGAAGGTCTTCAAGCTAGCTCCTCCCACCCACCCGGGTGGTAAAACTCTCGGCTCCGCCCCATGACGCCAGATCTGGCCCGCTGGAAGCTCAGGTTGTGCGTTGAAGCCGGGGAGGTCGGGTGGGTTTGTGTGGATGAACAACATATACCATTCCTAGAACTCCTGTTACAGGTGAGTAACCTGTATTTCTAGGGACATGGATATGTTGTTCATCTACACTATCTGGCAGACTCCTAGCAGTTCTCCGGGAGGAGGGAGGCAAGGCGCACACCCTGTATGCCTACTTGGGGAACAGAGATTGGAGAACCGAGGCCCCAAAACCAGCATCCGGCGTGACTCAAGGTCGATGTGGTAGTGGGTAATGAAGGTGTGTGCTGACTTCCAGGTAGCAGCCCTGCAGATTTCCTGGATAGGGATGTCCCTGGAAGCAGCCACCGATGCAACAGGCATGGGCGGGTGGGAATGAGCTCTTATCCCTCTGGGAGGCTCCATGCCCGCAACTCATAGCAGAGATTTATGCAGGAGGTGACCCATTTGCCTCATCGTCCGCTTGGCTGCAGGTCTGCCAGGTGCGGCTTCAGCGTGGGTGACAAACAGCTGGCGAACCTTCTCAAATTTCAGCCGCGGCGCCCTTATATTGGGCGAGCGCCCTTCTAGGGTCCAAAGTATGGAGCCTATATTCGGCCTCCGAGGTGTGGTTGGGGTAGAACACCGGCAGAGTCAACACCTGATTAAGGTGAAACTCCGACACCACCCTCGGAAGGAATTTCGGGTGGGGGCGCAGGACAACCTTGTCCCTGTGGAAGACCAGGTAAGGAGACTCGATGCTAAGCACCTGGAATTCTCCCATCCGTCTGGCTGACGTGATAGCCACCAAGAAGGCGGTCTTCCACAACAGGTGGGGGAGACCACAAATGTGCATTGGTTCGAATGGCTTGCCCATGAGCTTTGCCGGTACCAGCAGTAAATCCCACGGAGGTGGGGGTTCCCGCACTGGAGGGGAAATGTGATCAAGGCCTTTAAAGAAGCGCCCGACCACTTTCTCCTGCGCCACTGACTGCTGACCGGCCCGCGCCCGGTAAGCAGAAATGGCTGCCAGGTGCACCTTAAGGGTCGTTGACCTAAGCCCTTGACTATAGGGACCATAGATAGTCCAAAATATTGCCACAGGACACGAGAAAGGGTCCAACCCTTTATCTTGACACCAAATGGAGAACCTCTTCCATTTGAAGGCATAGCATTTTCTGGTCGACTTCATACGGGGCGCCTCAGCGACGTTGGGACCTCGTCGGAAAGACCCAAGGCCTGGAACTCTAGCAGCTCAGGAACCAGGCCGTCAGGTGCAGGATTGAAGGTCCGGATGGAACACCTTCCCTGACTGACTGGAGGCGGGTCCGGGTGAGCTGGAAGCTGCCTCGAGTCCTGGAGCTGAGACTGAGGAGATCTGGTACCAGAACGGTGAGGCCAGTCTGGGGCTATCAGAATCACCTCGCCTTGTCCCTCCTCACTTTCAGCAGGACCCTGTGAATCAGGAGCGGGGGAAAGGCGTAAAGAGGCCCGGGGTCCACGGCCTCGAAGGCATCCTGCAGCGAGCCCTGCTGAGGGCGGGCATGAAACAGCCTCAACCGGCGTTCTCCTGGAGGCAAACAGATCCACCAGAGGTGTGCCTGCAGGAGAACAGGTTCTGTACTATCTCCGGCAGCAGAGACCACTGCGTGCGATGCAGCCCTATCTGGCTCAAGGCATCGGCCAGGGTGTTGAGGCTCCTGCCACATGAATGGCCAGGAGATCCGCCTCCCAGGCCTGCGCCTGGTGACCGATCGAGAGCTTCCTTGCATAAGAGCATGGGCGCGTCCCGCCCTGGCAGTTTAGATAGTACATGGTCATGGTATTGTCCGTCCTGGACTCGGACCACTTGACCCGGAGAAGCAAAAGGCGGTGAGAGCTAGGCGGACCAGCAGAGCTCCACAGGTTGATATGGCATGGGACTCGCGAGACCAGAGGCCGTGCACTCGGTGTTCCCCAGATGGGCACCCCAACCCGTCAAAGAGGCGTCGGTCGTTAGAAAGACCATTGGCTCGGGGCGGACAAACGGGATACCCTCCTGCAGATGGGACGGAACGGTCCACCACTGGAGAGCGTGCCACATCTCCTGGGTCGTCCACACACGCTGGTCCAGAGGATCGCAGTGCTGTGACCACTGGCTGGCCAGTCCCCACTGGAGGCGCATGTGCCAGCGTGCCCAACGGACTACGCTGGTACAGGCCGCCATGAGACCCAGGAGTCGCAGGAAGTCCCGGGCAGGCGCGATGTCCAACCAGAAATGATTGGGCAAAGGAGGCAAGAACCTCGGCCCTGTCCGCCGGGAGCCGTGCTCTGGCTCGAAGAGAGTCGAGCTCTGCCCGATGAAGGATATCACCTGCCTGGCTCGAGTTCCGACTTGGTCTCGTTGACCAGGAGGCCGAGTTGAGAGCAAACCGGAGGCCAGATCCTGGACAGCTCCACCTCCGACCTGGAGGGCTGCTATCATGTCGTCCAGGTAAGGTACACCGGACCCTCGAGCGCCGAGGAATGCTGTCACCACTGCAATGCATTTGGTGAAGATCCTGGGAGCTGAGAGAGGCCGAAGGGCATGGCCTGGAACTGAAGAGGATCCTCCGCCCTGAGCGGAGGAATCTCTGATGAGGACGGACGGATAGGGACGTGAAAGCCGCGTCCTGGAAGTCAGAGAGCAGAACCACGCCGTGTTCCAGAGATGGTATTATCTGAGCCAGGTGACCATTCTGAAGGTTGAGACCTTAGGAACTTGTTCAGGTCGTGTAGGTCTAGTATGGGGCCAGCCCGTCCGTTCGGGACCAGGAAATACCTGGACACGAACCCTGGTTCTGATGGTGGGTCCTCTATCTTTTTATCACCCCTTTGAAGGAGGGCGATGTCGGCTCGACGAGCCTCTAGAGATTCTGGGACTCCAGGCCCCGCGAAGTGCAGCAGCTCTGAAGGGCGGAGCCTGCTCGAATTCCAGAGGCAGGCCTCTTCCACCACCTCCAGAACCCACCTGTCCGTGTAACAGCGGACCAGGCGGAAAAGGAAGTGTCGGAGCCGTCCCCACTGGGGAACCAGGGGCGAGGTAACGGGATGGGCGACACCCCTCAGCCCGTCACTGTGCAGGCTTGGAGGAAGGACGGCCGAGGACCACCAGGGCCTTTTCCTCCTTGCTTCCTATTCGAGGAAGCTGACGGCTTGGGCTTGGAATACCAAGGTCTAGCCTGCTGGCCCTGACGCTGTTGTTGGGCCGGACGCGCAGCGGGAGCAGAGGGACGAAAGGGCTTAGGCTGGGGCTTACGGCCCTTGTCCCTCTGCGCGGACGAGACAGAGTCCAAGGTGGCATTGGATTTTTCGATCCTCTGGAGGTGGCCTTCCACTCCAGGGCCAAGAGGTCTGTTCCCAAAAGGAACATCTGCAAGCTGTGCTGGGTATCCAGGTGAAAGTGGATATCCTCAGCCACGCCCGCCGTCGCATGGCCACAGCGGCCGCCACTGACCGGGTGCAAGAGTCCCCAATATCAGAGCAGTCTGGAGCTGCTGCTTGCTACTGCCCTGCTCCGGTCCGCACCTGCTTAACTGTAGTCTGCAGGTCGGGCAGGAAGATGGGGACGACCTCATCCAGGAGCCCAACAGGGCATGGGAAAAATGCCATGAGGACGGCCGAACTGGCCTGGCCGAGGCCAAGTGAGGAGGCAGTACACTTTTCGCCCTTAGTCCAACTTCTTGACTCTGTCGGGCGGTTTGTCCATGCTCCCTGGCATTGCCGGCGCTACCGGAAAACACTGTCCGAAACCAACCCCTCGGCCGAGGGGTGCTCGGAGAAGCCGGACAGAGAGCCCGTAGGGACGGCATACTTCCTGGCCATCCTGGCCGAAGGCGCAGGACAGGAAGCCGGACGCTGCCATAATTCCAGGGCCGGACCGACAATGGCCTCGGCCACCGGAAAGGCCTCTGTAGGAGAATCCCCTCGGTCCAGGATCTCAGTGAGGGGATATCTGGCCCGTTTGGACACGGGTTCAAGCTTCATCCCAGTGGATTCTGAAATGAGCCTAAGAAGTCCAAGGAAGGACGAAGGGCTATCGTTCACTGACTGCCCCCCAGAGGACTCCAAGTCAAAGCGCTTGGAGAACAGGGAGGAGTCGTCCGATTCCGATGAGTCGTCGAATAGCTGCCTGGAGCCTGAGCCTCCCTCCACGTGCCGAGGTTTATCGGGCGTGAGAGTGACCGACAGCCTGTGGGGAAGGCCATGGGCCGACTGTGAACTTTTCGACGGTGCCCCGACTGTCGGCTGAGGCGGTTCCACCAGGATTGGTGGGGCAGCAGGAATAGGCCAAACAACCGGCCTGGGGACAGGCTCCTCGACCGCTGCGAGGGGTTGTTTCGGCCACTCTGGTGACAACCATTTTATGGCCGGGGAAGAGGCCTGAGCCGCTTACTACAGCCAATAATAGTTGTTGCCACATCAGTTCCTCATACTTTCGTGCCAACTTCGCGAAGCCTCCCTAATCCGAGGAGGAGGAAGATGAGGAAGAGCTGCGACGCCGCTTACCGCGGTGCCGAGACAGCCTGTGTCGATGGGATCGGCTGGACCGCGATGATGTCCGAGACCGAGAATCTCGGCTAGGCCCAGGTCGGCGTGGCAGGGAGCCGAGGATCGGCAATCCCCTCGGCTCGGTCGACAAATCCGACGGCTCCGTGGCCGGAGGCGCAGATGAGCCGACAGTATCCTCAGACCTCACCGGGGGAACCGGGGAGGAGGGATTTTCGGCTTCTCCAGCCGACAACCCGTCTAACGGGTCAAGAAAATCTCGACTTCCGTCAAGGGTGTCTCGGACACCTGGCCTGACGGGGTACCGTGAAGCCAGTGGTCAAGCCGAAAAATTCGACCAAGTCGACTGTCGACAAGGGAGGGAGATCTTTCCGCTCCCAGGAGGCGCCGACGATGGGACTTACCCCTACTTTCTTCGACCGATGATACGGCCCAGAAGAGTTGGACCCTCTCCTTTGGTTGAGAGGGTCAGGCAAAGCTCATAAAGGAAGCTGAATAGGAGGCCCCAGCGAGGCGGGACGAATGCCATGGCCCGAAGATGTCGCGGCCTGAGCCGCCTCCTCCTCGAGGCGACCATCTGCTCGAGTTGTTCAGCGGATCCGCAGCCGCGAAACCGCCAGGCGGGCCTCCTAGATTTGACCGAGGAAATCTTCTTCGCTTCTAGTTGGAGACGGCAGCGCGATCCCTCGAGGACATAGACCGAAAAGGAAGAGCACAGTTCACAGGCCTGCGGGTCGTGCTCCTGGCCAAGGCAGTAAACGCACGTGGAGTGCGGGTCCGTCCGAGACATCTTCTGCCCACAGGGACATCTCCGAAATCCGGGAGTCGATTTGTCCATTGCAGCCGCGAGGGAAGAAGACCGAAGTGGTAAAAGTTTTTATTTTGAAAATTTTTCAAAGACGAAGATTTAGGCCCAAAGCTTAATCGCAGAGCGTTAAGGAGGGAACCTGAGCTTCCAAGCGGTAAGGAAGATCTGGCGTCATGGGGCGGAGCCGAGAGTTTTACCACCCGGGTGGGTGGGAGGAGCTAGCTTGAAGACCTTCCGGCAAGATTTAAAGCGGCAAGGAACCTGCCAGATAGTGTGGATGAACAACATATCCATGTCCCTAGAACTCAAAGATTTCTCTTAAAAAAATATTCCTTCTCCACAATCCCAGCTTAGACTGAAAGCATGGAAAGAGGCATCCTCAGGAGGGAACCGAGGGGTATTTTGTACACTTTCTTCACTACAGGAGGATGAAATGGAACTAGAACTCATCACATCACATCATGGGGATTCAGATCTTCCTCCATCTCTTCATACTCTTCCTCCATATACTCTGGATTGCATTCCAACTCCTCCACGTCGTTGACAATCGTGGCCAGCAGGTCGATAGACTGAGGCTGTGAAGGAGAAACAGTGGATGGGCTAGGTGTCAAGAGAGGAGGGACCATGCCCAGTACACAGACCTGCAGAGGGACTCCTGTGTTATTGACAGGGTTGACGTCAACAACCGAGTAAGGGGCAAAAAGTCTCTGAAAGAGCTCAGACATTGTCTGATAACAGCTGTGCGTCAATAAACCCTGACAGGGTTGTTGATGGGACAGTGCCAGACGGCAGAATCAGCTGTGAACCCCCCACGGGGATTAGAGCCTATGCCAGACCTCGACCTTGCTAACTGAAAGACAGTTGGGGGAGGGGTGCAGCTGTACCCAATGCCTTGGCCAGGGATCTGTGTTTGTAATTAGACTTAGCTCTTTTAAAGAGGAGAGCAGAACCAATACGGAGAGACATACTTTTCTCGGTGCCTCTGCTTGTTCTTTTCTGCATGGCGGTGCTTATCCACTCATTTAGCAGATTTGTTCTTTTTCTTAGTACAATCACGAGACCGATGGGTTGACACAGCTAGCCCTGGAGAGGTGGAGCAGAAGGCTATGACAAAGCCACCTGCAACGTATGCGGTTTCTCCTCCACAGCCTTAATATTGTACATAAAGTTCCAAGGGCTTCTCGCAACATCTTCAAGTGTCCTAGTGAAAGCCCTGGTACATGCTGTAGGCCTTCACGCTGTGAGCAAGGCCTAAGCAGTGAATGCACAAGGAGTGGTCATCTTTGTAGATCTTAACTTTACTGCAGCAACAATATCGGAATATCAGTTCCTTTTGTTTCATCAGTGGCATAATCATTTAAGTAATTAAAATAAACTGAGAAGAAGAAGCTTTACCGATACTTGCAAAGTTTGATGGCATTCTTCAGCAGTTGTGGACTGGCTAGTGGGGGATGATGGGAGAAGAACCAAGTCACGATGGGGTTGCCCATGTTATACAGGTGACAACGATGCATGTCGACATAGGCACACCCCTCTAGCAAACATTTTCTGGGTGGTCCTGATGCAGAAAATGTAAGAGATCCACGACATGGCTCAATAAAGATCATGGAGCAGCCTTACTACTCCCTTCCAGAGGCCAAACACGTCAAGACTGTGATGCTGCCAGAGCCTCTGCTGACCTGTGGTAGATGTCTCAAGAAGTAAACTTAGGTCTCCAAACGACATGACTTCGTGGTGTCTGTCTGCCACACCAACCAGTCCAATTACTCCAGATTTACAGAAAAAAATAAGATCTTCATCCAGTGACACAGACACGAAGCAGAAACTTCTATGCAAGCTGAAGGCCATTCAATCTGCTGAATAGCATACTGTGCAAAATGTACAGAGTACTAGACCGTATTTCGAAGCCTGAAACTGGAGAGAAAGGTTTCATTTTTTCTATATTAAGGTGGGTGCCATGTCCAAGTATACCAGACAATATGATGGATTCAGCTACAAAAGGTAACTGAGAATTGCTTAAGTATAAGGGGATCTGCAACAAATTGCTCATGGAGGGATCGAACCCCAAAAGCAATGTGGAATGGTCAGTATGTAGTTTTAGTAAAGTTCAAAAACCAGTTCACATAGAAATATTGCAAACACTTGCTACATTGATACCATTTTTAGCATCAATTTTTTTTAAAACTTGAAAATGTTCCCCTTACCAGTCGTAAAATAGTTACAAGATCTGTGAAATTTACAAATGTTACCACCTACAATAGGCTGACCAGTAAAAAATCTCTAGGACTGCGCTATAACAAAATCAAAAGTTATCTACCATAAAAAAAGGTTTGATTAATTGGCATAGGACTGAAGGAAAAATCTTACCAAGGCAAGCCATTAATCTAACTGAAAATATAACAGCAAGACTGAAACAAGCCTCAAATCTCAGATCACCTGGCCAATACTGGATTGCGTCTGTAATAGTCAAAGAGTCCAAAGCCATGGCTTGTGCCGAATGCCACCAAGTTCCATTCCGTGTGAAGTGCGACTGAAGTCACAGCAGCAGGTGGCATGCACTGCACCAGCAAGCTAGGCTGGAAGCCAGGAGGGAAGCAGATAGGTCCATTCTTGGGGTTTAACCGGTCATGCCCTTTCCATGTGAAGCCCTCCCGATCCTGAAGGAGGTCTACAGTAGCAATGGTGAGTATATGCTCAGATTTGTCCTCATTGATCTCCATAACAAGCACCTGCAGAGAGGTTGAAAACACTCGATGACATTTCCATTTCAATTCTGAAATACATACTGCACATATGTATGTGTATTTTGTGTTTTATCCCTCTAGCCAGATGTTTCATCAGGCTAATTCCTGCCTACCCATCACCCCAGACCTCACCTGCTCCTTCATTCCCCCATGCCCCCTCCCCATGCCATGGTCAAAGACAGATGCCCCCTCTCCGGTTTGGGTCAGGATCCTGTAACCGAGTGGTAGGTAGTCTGTGGTCAGACAGTACCATCACTGCAATGCTAGCAGCTGCCATTTTTGTGTGACATTTTGGCCCAATGACCCTTAATGTCCTCCCACAGCACTATGTACAGCTCCGTGGCACCCAAGTGTGCAGTGAACCCACAGCCCTCCAGTGGAGCTTGCTGCAGTGCTGAACTGTGGTGCCAACACTTCCTGGGCTGGAGTGCTAGGCAGTCAATCTCCCAAGTTTGCTCAAGACCTCGGGTCACCAGCATGGTAGAATGACATGGTGTCACTGAGCCATCAGGCAGCCCACATACATACAAGTTTAATAAAGTAAGATGACCATTAGTCCATCAAGTTCTTTCTCACCACTAGCTCAGTGAAATACTCTGGCTAGAATCTGGCTGGGTGCATGGCAGTTCAGCAGTCAGTAAATGACTTATAATCAGCCTTCCTCAAATTCAATGGGGGTAAGTAGGGCAACACTCAAGTGACCCCCTTAGATGAAGAAACTTACAACAATGTGGACCTTTAATTGCAAAATAGCAGGCCAATGTCACCTCTTGAGTCATATTAAAATTAAGGGGTGTCTGCATTAGCTGGCTGTACTGGGTTCATTGCTTCGGTCTGATTATGATCCATCTTTTAGAAATCTGTCATAACGTACAACTGTTAGATATTTTACAGGATGTGAGGTGGAGGGGGTGCAGGAAAGGTTCAGGGAAGTAGGGAGCATCTGCAGCAAGGCAGGGAGATTGGCAGCTTTCTTGGAGGTGCTACCGGTCACAAGGGCTAGCACTACAAGGAAGGTTAGAATTGAGGAATGCAATGTACGGCTCAGAGGGTGGTGTGAGGCAGAGGGGTATGGGATAATTGGTGACTGGGGAGGGATCTGGGATAACGAAGACCTGTATGTACCAGACAGGTTAATCCTAAAGGGCAAACTGGAGGAATTCATTGGGGGGGGGGGGGAGACTAATGTAAATGGACTGGGGGGCAGCAGGGTGCAAAGTACCCTCAGTCACCTGATGGAGGTGCTTGATAGGCCTCCCCCCCAACCCCCGATTAGGACAGAATGCAGGGTAGCTAGTGTGGAGGGGTGGAAGAGGGAAGTAGGGATTCGTGAAAGGGAAGGGGGGGCGTGACAGTGGTAAGGGGGGCCAGAGTCACAGTGGAGGGTGGTATCTCTGAATGCCAGAAGCTCAGGAAACAAAATGGCTGAGTTGCAGGCACTGATGGACGATGAAGAGGTGAACACTGCATCCATCACAGAGACAAGGGCCACACCAAACCACACCTGGGATCTCGAAATCCCCAGGTATAATATGTATTCGAGGGAGAGGGATATGGGAAGAGGTAGGGGAGTGGCTCTGTACGTGAAGGAGGGGATCTCCTGTGCCAGAGAGGAAGGGGTGAATGGAAAAGCTGAAGTGTTATGGGTGCAGGTACAATCCAATAAGGAGAGGAAACTAAGGAGGCGGTAGTATACAGACCACCATCACAGGATGAGGGCCTGGACATGGTACTAGGGTCCCAAATCATAGAAATGGCAGGCAAAGGGGAGGCAGTAATAATGGGGGACTTCAATCTGCCTGGGGTGGACAGGAAAATCCCAGCTACCTCCAGCACCAGTGAGAAAGTACTATTACACGCATTTCAGAACAGATTCCTGACACATGGTGTCATGGAGCCAACTAGAGAGAGGGCTGTACTGGACCTGGTCTTGTCCAACTGTGCAAGTGTCCAGGATGTAAAAGTGGAAGCGCCACTTCCAAGAAGTGTCCATCACACAGTGTGGTTCTACCTGGATATGGGCAGAGAGGTGATCAGGACCAAGATGAGGGTTTTGGACTCCAGGAAGTCTGACTAATAGGATAGGAGAAACTCTCACAGGACACCTTGCTGGGATCAGAAAGGAGATGGAGGTGAAAAGAAATGGGCCATAATAAAGGAGGGTTTGATGGAGGCCACTAGTGTGTGTGCCAAAATCAAAAGAAAGAAATCTAAGGCCAAAAAGCCTAGATGGTTCGGAAAGGAAGTGAAAACTGCAATAAGGGAAAAGAAAGTCTGCTGGAAGTACAAACATACTCAGAAAAAGGAGGATAAGGAGCATTATTGTGCAAAATCTAGGATGTCAAGCAGAACGGTTACAGAGGCTAAGGCTAAAAGGAGGTGCAGCTAGCACAGGGAATAAAACTGGGTGAGAAGACCTTTTTCAACTGTATAAAGGAAAAGAGAAATATTAAAGATGAGACTGTCAAATTAAAAAAGGAGGAGGGTTGGGCAGAAGGAAGTGAAGTGAAAAAGCGGAGGTACTTCAGTATTTTCGTTCCACCTTCACTAGGGAAGGATGGATCAGTGCCGCGCAAGGGAGCAGGGGAGTGCGGGTGGGGAAGGGGGAGTCATGGACGGTGTAATGCAGGCAAGTGTTCATGGTGCATAAGGGCTTAAGGGCCCTCAAAGCAAACCAATCCCCAGGGCCAGATGGCATGTACCAAAGTATCCTCAGGGAACTGACAGAGGTGCTGGCAGGCCCCCTGGCAGACCTGCTATATACCTCTCTGGAGTCGACGAGTGTGCCATAGAACTAGAGAACTGCACATGTGGTGCCTCTCCATAAAAGTGATTGAAGGAATGAACCAGGGAATTACAGGACGGCCAGCCTGACCTCAATAGTGGGGCAACTGATGGAGACTATCCTGAAGGAAAGACTGGTGAGCTTTCTAGAGGAAAATGTGCTGCAGGACAAGAGGCAGCATGGGTCTGTGTCAGGGAGGTCCTGCCAGACTAATCTGATTAACTTTTTTGACTGAGTGACCAGGACAGTGGACAAGGGCCATGCGGTTGATGTCTTGTATCTGGACTTCATCAAGGCCTTTAACTCTGTGCCTCACAGGAGACTGGTTAGGAAGCTAGAAGACCAGGGGGTGGAGGCCAAGCTTGCCAGATGGGTCACAAACTGGCTGCAAGACAGAACCCAAAAGGTGGTGGTTGGTGGGGGGGATTCTTGGAAGATAGGCCAGTGAACAGTTGGGGTCCCACAGGGCTCAGTGCTTGGTCTGGTGTTGCTCAACATCTTCTTCACTAACACAGCAGATGGGATCAAAAGTAAAACCTGCCTGTTTGCAGATGACAAAGCTCTGTGGGAGAGTGCACATGGAGCAGGGGAGACAGGAACCTCGGGAAGACCTGGCTAGAGAAGTGGTCCGGCATTTGGCAACTGGGGTCAGTGCTAAAAAGTGCAAAGTTATGAACTTGGGGGTGAAGAACCCAGAGATCAAATAATGCCTGGGTGGGGTGCAGGTAACCACGTCAGAGAAACAACCTGAGGGTAATCATCACAAGAGAACTGAAGCACTCAGCACACTGCAGGTGAGCAGCAGCAAAAGCAAATCAGATGCTGGGTACAGCCAGTGGGATTATCAGCAGGAAGTCAGAGGTCATACTACCACTGTACAGATCACTGGTACGACTGTACCTGGAGTACAGTGTGCACTACTGGTGCCCTTCTCTTAAGAAGCATGTTAACTTGCTAGAGACCGTCCAGAGAAGGGGTGACCAAAATGATCCAGGGTCAGCAGGGCAACACCTACAAAGAGAGGCTCAAGGGGCTCAACATGTACTCCCTTGAGAACAGAAGGCAGAAGAGTGATATGACTGAGACCTTGAAGTAACTGAAAGGTATTAACAGGGTGAATAATGATCAACTCTTCTTCCTTAGTGGGAACAAGTCCACTAGGGGGTACAGCCTAAAGCTGGTAGGAGCAAGATTCAGGAAAGAGATGAGAAGGCACTTTTTCACTGAGAGGGTGGTGGCCAGATAGGACAAATTGTCAGAGGAGATGGTCGCCCTGAAAATGGTGGAGAGCTTCAAGACAGGATGGGACAGAGTACAGGGGAAAATTACTGGTGCTGGGGTGGGAGGGACTCGAGGTGGGTCGGGGGAAGGGGGTCCCTCTGTAGACACAGGGGGAACTGCATACTCCAGCAGACTACATAGACCGTAAGACCTTTATCTGCTGGCATGTTTGTAAGTATGTTCGTACAGTCTGAAAATAATGCAGAAAAGAATTGCTGCCCAGAAAAACGACTTGCCACTTGTAAGCCAACTGATGATGGCCTTAGCTCAAGACAGAGTAGGGCAGGTCCATTAGGATTCAGAAGGCTCCTATATAAAACTAGGTAAAAGGAGCAGCTGTTCCCTCCTGTTTGTCTCCTGCCATCACAGCAAACGCAGCATAGTGTATGGAAACAAAAACAGTTTAATAGAAGTCAGCTGGTGGCATGGCAGCACTACTGCATGTCACGCTGGCGACCTGGGCTCTGGAGCAAGGATCAAGTGTCCGGACTACTACTCTCCCCTCCCATGGTGAGTCAGCTGAGCTTCCTGCAATGCTCCTGGCACCTAACAGAAGCTTACTGTCTTGGCAGAAGGGTGAAGGATGTTAACAGACGCTCCACATTATTGCATGTCCACATCCCTGGGTCACATAGAAACAGAGGAAACAAATCCTGCCAAAGCAAGATGAAGAACAGCCCTCATGCAGTCCTGGCACCATTGACCGGGCATCAGTGGATCCTGCCTGGGGGGAGCCACTCCCCAATAACCCCACCATGAGGGCTACATTGTAGGACTTTAGAACAAGTCCAAGAGAAGATGAGTGATGAGGCTGGGGAGGGCCATCCAGATGGGTGCCAGCAAACAGTACACGGATTAAAAAAAGGGGAAAACCAAACCGTTTAATAATCTGGAAAAAGGCCACCCAATGGTCCGGCAGCAGTACACTGAGATGCAAGGGAACTGAAAGTGGGCTCGGGAAGCTGGAGTGAGGTTGGCAGGGGCTAGGGTAGCTCATACCAGCCTGGGAAGGGTAGCACAAAAGTTTTGCCTCCACAGCAATCCCTGTGGTAGGCCAAGACGCTTGCTCCTTCAGAGGCGTTTGTTCTTTTTGCAAGGCATAGGCTGGCAACACACAGGAGGGAGGGTCACGGGGCTACTGGTGAAGAATGGTGCCAAGAAGAAAATAGCAGCCACCAGGATGACTCGAGCAGTAACCTCTAGCAAGGCCAAATGAGCAGATAAATGTCGACCGGGCCTACCGTGGATGTGCCACCATACAGGCTTCTGCAGGAATCCAGTGTGTGCCAACATCCAAAGAGCTAGAAGGAGAAACTAGGAAAATGGGCCCCAGCCTAGCAGATGGACCTCGATATATCTGGGTCCCACACACCACTGGAGATGTCTCCAGATTAAACAAGGAAATTTGGGGTAAAACCCCTCCTACTCCCGTCGCCACCTGAGGTAAAGTCAAGGCTCTGTGGAGGGTACAGCTGCCAGCAAGTAAGGTGCCTGGGAGGTAGGTAATGTGCCATGAGAGTTCCCAAGAGGCACTCATGTCAGTGTAACTGAACGAGGCATTAAGAAAAAGTAAAAAAAACAAAACAGAATATACCTTAAAGCAGCATTTCTCACAAAGTTAAAAGCAAAACTAAGGCTGGTTATCCAGCTGGTGTAAATCTGACCTGGTCTCATTTCTGGTCATTTCCTTACCTGCCCAGCAGTCCCTGCTACAACCATCTTCCCACTGTATTTACAAAGAGATATCTTCTGTATGCCCAGCCTGGGGTCATCGCTGTAGGGATCAAAGCAGCCAACCTAACAGTAAAGCAAACATTAATCCATTTGCAGCTGCAACAGAGTAAGAGCCCCACTTTCCCTTGCGCTATGTTGAGAAGAGTGAATGAGGATGCGACTGCTGTTGTGACGCAGCTTGAATAGACTTCAATTTTATAAATTCTGTAATTAAGCACTTTACTTGGGCTGGCTAATTAGTGGCAGGCAGCACTGTGGCTGGCACCTGGTATTTTGGTGATCTGGGTTGATGCCCTCAAACCCCAGACTGCAGGAGCAGATGCTAGCAGTTAGGGCGACTAATGTGTTTAAGGACACTCATCTCCCATAGGTGGGTTAGTAAGTGGCTCTGCAGCACCACTCATTAAGAAACACCGAAGGGAGGCATGGCAGTGATGCACTGGTGGCTTGGGATGTGCCACCCTCCCTTCCCCCAACCACTGCAAGCGTGCATGATCTTCTTAGGAGGTGGGAGTCACCTTTAAGAGGAACATGTTCTCCCCCCACTGGCCACAGGATAAAGTCAGTATCCAATTATTACTGCTCACATCCACTGGCATCCTGAGTGGCTGGTCCTTCTGCCATGTCCACACTCACTTTAATGCGTTCCTCCCCCAACCCTGGTCTGGCAGGAAAAGCAGGACTAAACCTGGGTTGTGCAGTGTGTGGAAGAGGGTGACTGGACCAGGACGGTGCCAGACTTAGTGGTCCAGAGTCCTTGGTGGGCAGCAAGCAGAAAGCTGCAAGATGGTATGCAAGTCCAAACATGGAGGACAAAAACTGAAACAAAATTTAAAACAAAAAAAGTGCTTTGTGGAGCAATGAGTTAGGTCCTGGTACAGCAAAGCCGTCCTGCAGTTACAAATGGCAGCTAAAACACACTCTGTAAATACCTGCACACAGCCACAGTCACAGCATTTAAAATGGTTTTACTGTGAGACAGAATGCAGGCTCAGACCCCCAGGTTATCCCCTTACTCTTCAAAATGTGCCATGGGATCGTTGACATCTACCTGTACAGCTGCCAGACATGTGCAGGAGGGACCTTGGTTTAACAAATCCTGCGAAGGCATGTGTATACTGTAATGTAATATTTGGATACAGCAAAATAATATGGTTCAAAGGCATACAAAAAATTCCTGGTACTATTACTGTTCAAAAGTGATAATACCATTGTTCCACCGCCGTAATACTATCGTTCAGAGTCCGTAATTCTAGAATGCTGGCAGCAGAGTGGCTGTGTCTATGTGGAGCTCCTATAGATTAGTGAAAACTTTCTATATTTTTTCTAGTTTCTAATTTTTTTTTTGTGTGTACAGTTTATGGACTGAGAAGAATGGTATTGTTGCCTACAGGAAGGTGTGGGAAGTATGTGTGTTATATTAGTTGGGAACAGTATAGTCCGTATGTTTGTTCTGTGGTGATTCATAGCTTGTGTAGGTTTTATTTTGTTTATAAACAGTAGATAGGCAGTTGGTTTGAGATTTTCTGGGGTTTTCCTCGTCACCAGGATTAGCTGGCTTGTTGCTGGGTAGTGGCATGTTGTTTAGGTGGTACTTTGTCACTGTTTCATGGGATTCCTGGGATGATTTAACAAGCATTTATTAAAAAAAACATTTTTGAGCTAGAATCAGGTTGTTGCTAAGGAAACTGCTTACTTGGCATAGTGTTCTAGTTCCGACAGAACACTGAAAGTAGCAGCTTACTGAGCTCTAGATTATTTTCGATTGTTACATTTTGATGGTAAAGTGAAATAGAAATATGGGATATACAATGGTGAGCTGTCAGATAAACAATTTATCTACACAAGTGATGTCTGACCTCGGGTAACTTCACGAGTGGCGAAGCTGCAGGGAAAGGAGAGGTGGTAACTGTGGGGGACTTCAACCTGCCCAATCTGGACTGGAGCATACCATCCACGAGATCTGCTAGAAGTCGGGTGATCCTGGAAGGACTGCAGAGTGGGTTCCTGACTCAGGGCGTCACTGAACCAACAAGAGCTGAGGCAATTCTTGATCTGGTGCTCACAAATGGGGAGCATGCGCAGGGAAATAATGGTCAGGAAGCCACTGGGTGGACATGACCATTGCACAGTGTGGTTCCAGTTGGATATGGGCAGGGAAAGCATCCTGACTAAGACCAAAGTCTTGGATTTCAGGAGGGCGGACTTCAGGAAAATGGACGAAGTACTAAGGAGCCATCTGGCAGGCATCAAAGCAGATATGAGGGTGGATCAAAGGTGGTCTATCATTAAGGAAGGAATACTGGTTGCCACAGATGAGTGCGTTAGGCTCAGGGGGAAGAAGACAAGGGCAAAAGCATCCAACTGGTTCAGTTCTGGGGTTGTCAGGCAGTAAGGGAAAAGAGGTTGGCCTATAGAAAATTCAGGAAGACTAAAAGATAGGTGGACAGGGAAAATTACTTAAAGTTGGCTAGTGAGGCAAGTAAGTGAGTCCAGCAAGCAAAGGTACAGAAGGAGTTGCAGATAGCTGAATGAATTAAGAAGGGACAGAAGGCTTTCTTTGGCTACATAGGTGATAAAAGGGACAAGAAGGAAGGAATTGTTAGGCTTAAGAAAGGGGTGGAGTGGGTGGAGGAAATTGGGGGGAAATCAGAGATACTAAACTAATACTTCTGCTCAGTCTTCACCAGGGAGAAGGATGGACCAGTGCCTTCAGGAGGGAAAAGAGGAGCAGGGAAGGAGGGGAACACAGGTGTACTGAAAGAAGGATACAGTGAGGGAGGGGCTGCTGGCATTGAAGGTTGACAAATCACCAGGCCCAGACAGAGTACATCCAAGGGTACTAAAGGAACTGACTGAGGAATTGGCAGGGCCACTGGCAGACCTATTTAATAGTTCACAAGAGTCAGGCGTGGTACCGCAGGACTGGAGAACAGCGCATGTAGTGCCCCTCCACAAAAGCAGTCCTAAGGATGACCCAGGGAATTACAGACCAGTCAGTCTGACCTCCATTGTGGGCAAGCTCATGGAGACCATACTAAAGGAAAGGTTGGTGGAATATCTAGAGGAGCATGGTCTCCAGGATGCGAGGCAGTATGGGTTCATGGGTTGGGGGGGGGGAATCGTGTCAAACGAATCTGATTGGACTTCTTTGTGTCACTAAGACAGTAGAAAGGGGCCAAGCGGTAGACATCCTCTATCTTGATTTCAGCAAGGCCTTTGACTCTGTGCCCCACAAAAGGTTGATCAGGAAGCTGGTGGATCTTGGGGTTGGGGAAAAGATGGCCAGATGGGTGGAAAACTGGCTGAGGGACAGAACCCAGAGGGTGGTTGTGGAGGAAAGAGTTATCTGGTACCAGAGAGATAACCAGTGAGGTCCCACCGGGCTCTGTGCTGGGGCTGGTGTTGTTCGATGTCTTCATCAATGACACTGGAGATGTCATTAAGGGCAAAATGTGCCTATTTGTGGACGACACCAAACTCTGAAGGAGAGTGGACACAGCTGAAAGGATACAGGACCTACAGGAAGATCTGGAAAAGCTGGGGAGGTGGTCCAGGATTTGGCAGCTTGGCTTCAATGCCAAGAAATGCAAAGTTATGCATATTGGAGCCAAAAATCCTAGGACAGTACTACTTGGGTGGAGTCAGAGTATCTGCATCAGAGAGGAGAAGGACCTGGGAGTGATGATCACTAGTGACCCGAGGCACTCCACGTAGTGCAAGAAAGCAGCAGCAAAGGTAAACAAGATGCTGGGATGCATATCTAGGGGGGATCAGTAATAGGAGAGAGGAGGTTATACTGCCCTTGTACAGGTCACTGGTAAGGCCGCATCTAGAGTACAGAGTGCAGTACTGGTGCCCACACCTCAAAAAGGACATTAACCTGCTGTAGAAGGCCCTGAGGAGGGCTACAACGATGATAGTGGGTCAGCAGGGTAAGGCATATGAGAAGAGGTTGAAGGCACTGAACATGTACTCCCCTGGAAGACGGGAGAGAGAGAGACGGGACATGACTGGGACCTTCAAGTACCTGAAAGGGATAAAAAAGGTTGATAAGGAGAGTCTCTTTAAGCTGAATGGCAATCATAACACTAGGGGGCACAGTCTTAAGCTGGAGGGTGGTCAGGAAGCAATTCTTCAGAGAGAGGGTGGCGGACACTTGGAATGCACTGCCAGAAGAGGTCATCTCGCTGAAGACAATGGGCAGCTTTAAGAGAAACTGGGATAGGCATAGGGGGAAAGTAAGGATCATGGGTAGGGAGGGCAGGAACATTAGCTCAAGCTGTGGACCCTGCAATATGAGCAGACTTGATAGACCAAATGGCCTTCTGCTGGCTTCTTCGTATGTTCGTATGTAATACTTTCATTCTGAGCTCTGATTGATAGTATAATGTATGGACAGTGTCTATTAACCCCTGTTTTCAATCAGTTTATAACCTGATAATCCCATCGTTATGACATCAGTATGCTGTAAATCTTGCTTAACAATGTTCATAATGATGGTATTACAGGATAGAATGTCACCCCCTGTCAAAATTTGGAAAGGAAAGGTGATCTGCTGCTTAGATTATTCATTTAAAACACACACACATTCCATTCAGACAGTTACCGCCCTGCTGCAGTATAGATTGCAATGGCTAATTTCAGCACTTCAGTTGCTCAACATGCAAACCAGGAGACATTCGTAGCTGAGCAGAACAAAAACACATTGGAAAAAATGTTCCCCCTCCCACACAGTGGCTAGTTTTTTCATACACTATAAAATACAATGCCTGCGTAACGGTGGTCAACCATGGATGAAATCACCTCTCGCGATTACCACAACTATAAACCTCTCGAGCTGCGCTCTCGAGGTTTACTTGGTTGTCCTGGCTGCTGCTTGAGGCGATTACATTATGGTTAACCACTATTACTCGGGCATTATCCTATATTATCATAGAAAGAATGATTTTCCTTGTGCTATCAGACCACACTGTAGAGCTGGTTACTAAGGTGCCCAGTGTGGTTTGCTCGGGACACGACCTGTCGATCATAAAACATGCTTCATCATTGGCTGCTTTTTGTCTGTAGGCGGGCATAACAGTTTCAAAAACATGGCAGCTGTGTCTCTCTTAGCAACAGAAAATCGTAGCCTTGCACTCTCTTCTTATTTTTCTGTTACATTAACAGATTATCTGGCTGATCCTGCCTCCACTGGGCACCTCTCCAAACCCACCAGGTAGGACTCGCTAGCGAAGCTAATGAACAGAGAAACGGTGACCCGAGAGAGAGTGGTTGAAGTGAGGGAATGCTCCGTGCAGCGGTTGAGTGGCCATTGTCCCATGATAGTGGAAGAACAATTCAGAGGCCAGTTATGTTTTTTCCAGATCCATACATTACAAAAAAATAACTGATGGGGGACTTGGATTTACTCAGGTGTAATGCAATTTTGAGATTCTGGGGACATGGGAACCTCTTGAGCTTCGCTCTCGAGGTTCCCATGTCCTCAGAACCTCTCGATGATATTACACCATTGTAATACATAGTCCCCTGTTTACTATTCTATTTATGGTAAGTCACTTTTACAGCAATTAGCCTCTTACTTGCAACAAAAAAAGCAGTTGTCCAACAGGACTCATATCCCTCAACAGTCCCCAAAATGTGAATTTTTAAACATTCCATTCTTCATCACAAAGATATTAGCAGAAACGCACTCCCTCTCCCCTGTTTTTTCTGCTCTGACGTCACAATCATCAGCATGCAACATCAATCATTAAGTTTCCAAAAGGTTGTGATGTTATAAGCAGATGAAAACTTCACAGCAGGTGGGTCCTGCAAGTATACACTGGGGGTGGGAATAGACTGGAATTTTAGATAACCTGAATTCTACTGATGCCAGTTGTGAATATTTTGCTAGAAACCATAAAATCTCTAAACAAAATAGGTCTAGAATTATTTGGTCCACTGTAGGGGATCTGGTACCCCTACTTTGCACTGCCACTGTAGAAAACTACTACTGCAGCACACAAAAAGGACTCCTTCACTGCCCTTGACTTAACTCAACTAGTCACCCGTCCTACCAGATTTAACCAGGCCAGTGGAACCAGCTCCCTCTTTGACATAATACTCTCCAATCGCCCCCACAAAATCAAATCTGTCAGTGTCCTAACCAACTCCCTTAGCGACCACTCCCCTATCCTCTGCTTCTGGTCCTCCCCCACACTCAAACCCACATGGAAAGTCACCTACCGACGCCGCTTCAGCCCCGGGGGTCTTAATAGGCTAAAGCAGTACCTAGTCCAGCTGAACTGGTCCCTGATCTCCCTTGCAACTGACAGACACTGCGCTAGCCTACCTCACCAGTGCTTTCTGCAAGGCCTGTGACATTTTTGCACCCGTCACCAGCACTCGCGCCAAAAGACAATGCCGCTTGGATTCCACCCCCCCCCCGATCCAGCAACTGAAGCAGCGAGACAATCTATGGTGGATCGCGGTTGAGTCAGGCAGGACAGTAGACAAACCTATAATGCCACTCGCAACCAATGCACCTAGGCCATAAGGCAAGCCAAGGCCAGATACTGCCAAACCACCCTGGCCTCATCCTGGGGCTCTGCACGAGCTTTCTGGGATAATATCAAAGAGCTTAATGGGAAATCTCGCTCTCCCCCCTCCCCAGATGCTTGTTAACAGCACTATTACCACTGACCCCCCGCTTGTTGCAGACTGCCTCAATACGGCCTTTTCTGACCTAAGTACAGTCCTTCCTGTCACTTTGACCCTATCCATGCTAACCCCCTAATAGTCGCCCCCCATTTCTCCTCCAGCACCATATTCCCCGATGCCAAACCTCTCCTACTAAAAAGCTCTCCAGCCACAACCCCAGTTGACCCCCTTGATTCAGGTTCTCCGCCTAACTCTTGATGTCATGCTAGCCCCCTCACTGACCTTTTTAACCCAGTCTCTGTACTCGGACAATTCCGAGTGCATGGAAATCAACTAAAATTACCCCAATACATAAAAATGGAACACGCACATTACAAACAACTACAGACCAATCTCCATCCTCCCCACTCTCTAAAACCAGGAAAGATAGTATCCATCCAACTCGTGGATTACCTATCCAAGTATAACATACTATGCCCCGAACAGCACGGCTTTCGTCCTGGACACAGCACTACTTCGGCCCTACTGGAGTTCTCCCAACAAATACACTCAGCACTTGACACTGGGGATAGCACCGGGGCAGTGTTCGTTGACCTATCTAAGGCCTCTGACACTGTGCGTCACCCTCTATTGCATGACTACCTCCGTCAACTTGGTTTTTCATCTGGACCTCTGGCCTGGTTCTCCAGCTACCTCCATGCCAGATCCCAATGGGTCAAAATCAACGGTACCCTGTCAACTGCCCGACCTGTACGCTCTGGTGTCCCTCAGGGCTCCATCCTGGGCCCCACATTATTCAGTCTCTTTCTAAACACCCTTCCCAGCTCCTGCTCGGGCAGAATGCTCCTATATGCAGACGATGCGGTCCTCGTCGCCTCCCACCCCGACCCACTCACCCTCCAGAGCTCCCTGCAATTCTCCTTCAGCCAAGCTGAAAAATGGTTTCTCAACCATCATCTGGTTCTGAACCCCAAGAAAATTAAATCTATGATTTTTGCCCACCGGCAAAGTAACTCCAGAAATACCCCCCTCCTCATCCTCCCCCACACCCCCTTGAACAGGTATCAGAATACAAAAACCTGGGCATCACCTTTGACTCTGCTCTCTCCTTCCACTCCCATCTTAACTCCCTGTCCTCTGCCATGAACGCCCGGATTGGACTCCTCTACCGCCACAAAGACTGCCTCCCTGAGTATGTCCTCTGGCTGGCTATCACCTCCTCCATCCTGTCTTTGGTTGATTATGGGCTCCCAATTTATGCAGCTGCTGACCCCACCACCCTCTCAAAGTCCAGACCTCAATCAACAAGGCTTGCAGGCTCCTGACAGGTGCCCCAGCAGAGCAACACACATGCCAGCTTTCGCCACCTCGAACCTACTCACCTTTGAAGGCGCCTCTGATACACACTGTATACTGGCCAAAACACACTACTTGGGCTCTCCCCTCGAGATTACCTCATCCTAAAACAGGCCACTCACTCGGTCACAGCCGAAATGCAACCAAAAGCCACCTTCCAGGTGCTTAGAGCCAGGACCTCCTCGCCCAAAGATCTTTCCACTCCAGAGCCCCTCCTGGTACAATTCCTCCCTGCTAAGATCACAAACACCCCAAAATCGGGCCCTTCAAAATCACCTTCTGTAAACACCTCACTGACTCTCGGGCTGCAAATGCCCATGAGGGACCATACAAACTCTACCTGACTAAATCCACAGGCAAAGTCCCAGATTTTCCCAACCTTCCCCCCTCCCTCCCACGCCCCCAGGTACTCGTGACCCAGTATCTCTAGGGTCCCACAGTAATATATGTATACTAGTTTAATTAGATTAGCTTAATTGAGGCCTGTACACCTCAATTGGAAATCTGTGTGCTTCACTGGAATTGCTTTGAATGTCCGTTTGCCTTGCATTGTATGCTCTTTTTTGTATCTCACCTGTAATGTTCTCCATTGTTGTACTCCACCAAAATGCTGTCTACCCTCCCTGTGACGAGGTGCCTTTGTAAATGAGTCTTTGACTCAAAGGTTGTAAATCGGAATTGTGAATAAATAAATAAAAATAAAACAGCAGAGTAACACAAAAGTACTGGTGAATAGTGATAAACAACAAGAGTTGCAGTAGGTGCAGATGTGAGATCACGTAATGCTCTTGACTCCATAGCTGCTCTTACAGTCAGCTCCTACCACCCGCCTTACCATATGCTGAAATCCATGCTTTAAATCTGCAGTAAAGGGCCAGACATCGAGGAATCCTGCTTCTAACTACTAGCTGCTCAGATATATTTCAATTTGGAACTTCGATATTGGCACCTATCGCCGCGATGGAATCTGAGATGAAGCAGGCCTCTCCTCGGCATACGCCGCCGACTACCACGGAGAAACAAGCTAAGAAATCTAAAATGCAGAACACTCAGCCTTCTAAAATACCTTGCTCCTCGCCTTCAGCTGTACTGCTCACAGAGGACAGATTTCTGCAGGAGCTTGCCCCATTTAAAGACTTCCTCATGGACATAGTCTCTGAACTGAAATCTATCAGTGCTGACATGGAAGACATAGGCCGCATGATAACTGACTCAGAAGCACGTACATCTTCTTTCGAGTCCTGGAGAGACAATGTGGACCCAGAGTTACACAAATTAAGGCAACAAATCCACAAACTTCAGTTGAAAACCAAGGATCTCAAGGAGTGTAGCAGATGGAACAACATCTTGATTTGCAGTCTTCCAGAGACCGAAGAGGGGCCCTCAATAATTTCCTTTCTCCAAAAGCTGCTCCTCAAGGTTGGGGGCCCCTCACCTCACAATTCATCATACCTCATTGAAAAAGCCCACTGCTCTCTCCAGCCCAGACCACCAGATTCTGTGTCCCCCAGGCCCATAATTATAAAATTCCTGAGTTACCAGGAGAAGCAGCATGTCCTTACGAAGACCAGGGAGCTGCAATCTGTTACCTGGGAGGGGAAAAGGCTATGATTTACGCAAGATCTGCCCCTCGAAACGTGACAAAAATGGGCCGCCTTTCACCCTATTGTTAATAAACTAATTGCAGCAGACCTAAAGTTTAAGATGACCTACCCAGCCCATTTACAGGTGAACACAGAGGGAGTATGGCTCGCATGATACCCGACCCAGGCCTCTGAAGACCTTTCCACCTGCCTGCCAGAGCAGTTTAATCCCAAGTCATGGCTCTTAACTTGCCTTGCTATACATTTCTGCAGTGACTGGACTGGTGGCTGATGTGTTTAATTACCTGGTGTTGGACTCGTGGAGAAACGTATCTGTTTTCTGTGCTGGCTCAGATTCAGGGATCTCCTGGAGGAATCTGGACTGACCTCTCGAGACACTATCGATAGACCCTGCTGATGTGGAGGAATTAAGGACCATGGCTCCTCCAGGAGCCTTCTGGACTTTTCCTGATTTCCTTGAACTCTGGGCTGGCTTAGGAACTTTTCCTCTGGGGTTTTTCCCTTCAGGAGGACTGGGCTGGGATCGGACCGGTCCAGCACTGTTTTTGTTCCCCAGGGGCTAGACCACTTAATTAAGTTGCTGGGGGGGGAGACACTTTTCTACATTGTTACTAATTGCTGCGAAGGCCTAAAGTTCGGGGGTTCTCTGCCGCTCCTCTGGTACTGAGTGAGGGTCCACTGGTATCACCACGTAGGCTTTATATTGCTGGTTAAAATAAGAGATGGGCGGCAGTACCCCCCTTGACGGTTTTTTGAGAGTTGGTATGCACCTCCTGTTGCCTCAGCAGTTCACCACTTTCGAATGGAGCAACTACCCCTCGGCTTTAACATACTCTTAATGTTACAACAGTATTGGAGATGTGTGGTCTGCCTCTTGGGACTCCAGTGGACCTCGGACTGCTCGATCGGGAATTGTCAGTGGCAGGTAAACCAATTACGGATTAAGTCAAAATGTGCTGTGCCTCTCGTGGTGCCAAGTACTCATGCTAGTCAGGTGGATGGGAGGGTGGGGGAAGTTGGACTGGAGGCTAGCCCGGAGACACTGAGCTTTAAGTACTGGCTGGGGGGGGGGGGGAAGAGAGAATATCCCTGTTTGTTCCCCTATGGTTATTTTGGGCAGTTTGTTTTTGGTATCTGAAGAAGGGAGTCCTAACCTGGACAAAGCAGGGAGGGAGCGAGTAAGTTCATTTTATACTGGTGGGGTTTTTTAAGTTTTCCTCAATTACATCTTGCTAGAGCTTCATCTAGTCCCCCAGTTAAGGGAGGAGAGGGACGCACGGTTTCAAGGGGACGGTCCTTACAGTCTCTGATATTTGCTTTATATTTCTGGACATTGATGAACCATAGGGATCAATGTAAATAGTTTTTGGGTTGATAGGGGTGTTTGGTGGGGGTGGTGGGGGCTGCAGGTCCTCTTTCGCCACAGTTAAGTGAGGTTACTTGTATTGGGCGGTACTTGGGGGGTTGGGGGAGCTGTGTTGGGTTTCAGCTTGTTGGGGTGGGGGCCTGTGGATCACTTGCGCTGTACCGAGGTGGACCTACATGAAGGAGGAGGGACGGGAGAGGTGTTTAGTATTACTGACTGGGTTCTACGCTTAAATGGATGTTTTGAATATGGCTAGTCACTTAGTTAAATTTGCAACTTGGAACATTAGAAGAATCAGAGAGTGGTTAAAAAGATATCAAGTACTTGGACACACCTAGGAGGCAACCAAACTCCATCGCCAAGGTACTGGCCAGGTATTTGCCTCCAGGGACTCACCCTCAAGCAGAGGAGTTGCTATCCTGGTTAGCCACAAAATATCCATCCAGGCCAACCACATCATACATGACCCTCAAAGAAGGTATATTTTAGTTAAAGGTATCCTGGAATGCAGAGAGTTGGTTTTGGGCAATGTTTATGGGCCTGTGAGAGGCGACCCATCCTTTTTTATGGAGATAGCAGATAAACTGGCCCCATCTCTCTCTATTCCCCTGATCATAAGAGGAGACTGGAATCTCCCTCCTACTCAAGATCCAGATAGATCAAATTCTCCCCTTAAACCTCTATCACCTGCTCAACGTGCGCTGCAGGAATTTATGGACATACTTGAGCTGAATGATCCGTGGCGGATCCTAAATCCTCTTTCCAGATCATTTTCCTTTTACTCGATGGTCCAGACTTGACTATGTCCTCACCAGTCTCTTGCTCCTTCAGAGTCTAGATGCTGCAGGTCTGGAACTCATTGTGCTCTCAGACCATGCATTAGCTTGGATTTTGCTATCTCCGACAGCTCAGTCGCAGATGGACACATCATGGAGACTTAATACTCAGCTTTTAAAAGAAGAGTACCTAGTCCCAAGGGTTTCAGACCCGATTCAAACCTTTCTTTCTCCTAATTGAAACTCGGTTCAGAGAGTAGACCATGAGTGGTGTGCTTTGAAGTGCTTCTTAAGGGGGGGGGGGAGAGTTTATCCGCTTAGCGGCCACACAAATGACACCAGAGGCAGAGGCCCTCTCCTCACTTAACCAAATTTGTGTATTGGAGCAATCGATATCGCTGATTCTCCCCCAGATACACTGCGAGTGCTACTCTCCCTCAGAGAGGAATATGCAATGCTCTTACAAGAAAAAGCAGAATATGCTATTCTGAAAAGTCAAGCTAAATACAGTATATTGAGCAAGGGGAAAAATCAGGGCTCTCCAGCTAATGAAATTGGAAGCCTCAAGACTCATACCCTCAATCTCGGCCCAAGATGGGTCCATGCTAACATCCCCCAGAGAAACTGTGAAGGTCTTCGAGCAGTTCTACTCTGATCTTTATGGGAAGCGATCATCCACACCTTCTGGGGATGAGATTGACTTATCTGGAGTCGGCCCATTTGCCTCAGCTTCTGGACCATCATCGGGCATCCCTCTCTGCCCCTATTACATTAGCGGAAGTGGAGGCAGCCATAGATAGTTTAACCTTGGATAAAGCACCTGGCCCAGACTACTTCCCTTCAAACTTTTATAAACTTTTTAAGAAGGACCTCTCTCCTTTTCTGCTGCGGCTTTACCAATTTATGCTCTCCTCTGAGGTTCTGGATCCTTCGCTTCTACAAGCTACCATCATTCTTCTGTTTAAACCGGATAAACTTCCTTCCCTTCCTGCAAGCTACCAGCCCATATCTTTATTAAACTGTGACATCAAAATCCTAACGAAAATCCTGGCAACCAGAATTCAGGAGGTATGGACTGGTCTACTGAGTCCGGAACAAGTGGTTTTGTCCCTGTGAGATCTTCCATAGACCATCTCCGTAAAATGAGCCATCTATTCCAGGCAGCTAAGGTCTCATCTCCCTACGGCTTTGATCTCTCGATGCCGAGAAGGCCTTGGATAGGGTGGACTGGTCCTTCCTCTGGCTCACCCTCCAGCAGATGGGATTCCCAGCTTCCTTCTTACAGTGGCTTCAAGTAGTTTACTCTCTTCCCTCTGCCAGGATCTACTGTAATGGCATGTTCTCATCCTCGTTTCCCCCTACATACTGGCACCCGCCAGGGTTTCCCCCATCTCCTTTCCTCTTCAACATATCTGGAACCAGTCAGACACCTTAAACTCTCCCATGATATACATGGGATCCCAATTGGCAACTTAACACCACACCTCTTGGTCTATGCAGATGATAGCTTGCTCCACCTATCCGAACCGGTGTCCTCCTTGAAAGATGTGTTAAAGGTGACCGACCAGTTCAGTCATTACTCAAAATATAAACTGAATATTAGCAAGACCAAAATATATCCACTTAATCACTATGTTTGAAGCAGGAATTCACTTCTTTTGGTATGAAATGGTCACCTCGCTCTGTCAAATATCTTGAGTATTCATCTCACCACCGATCTTTCCCTAATGCAAAAACTGAATCTAGATGACCTTATGACCGTTATTCAGCAGGATCTCTCTTGGTGGAGAGATCTCCCGATTTCTCTATGATGCAGAATAAACACAGTTAAGATGAATATTCTCCCTAGGCTCTTCTACCCCTTAAATATGCTTAACACCTGGCTTCCTCTCTCCTTTTTAAGCAAATACACTCACTTATCACTTCCTTTATCTGGGCTGGGAAGGCGCCCAGACGGTCCTATCTCAAATTAATCTTACCCAAAGAGTCAGGAGGACTTCGATTACCTAACTTTCTCTTATTACTGGGCCAGTCACCTTTATAAATGCAGCGGATGGGTTTCTGTTCCTCAGGTGGTTTCAGAGGATACCTATATGCCCTATCTGGCTACAAATAGAATCCTACCTAATTAGAGCACATAACATTTCCCTCGCAGCCATACTCTTTTCTCCCTGGAAATCTCTTCCAGAATCAATAAGATCTTCACCAACTGGAGTCTCTGTGAAGGTCTTCTCGCAAATTTGTAACAATTTGAGGGTGTCACCAATGACTGAGACCTCGCAACCAGTCCTATCCAACTTAAACGTCCAAATAGGTGGACGACCACTGAGTGCTACTCGGCTGCCCATACTGCCAGAGCTTAAGGTGTCAGACTTTTACCATCAATCCTCCCCTCTCTCTTCCCAAGAGCTCCTAGGGAACCTCCACTTAAGTCCAGCTAACATTTTTAAACTCTATCAGCTGCGCCACCTGTTAGTGAAACAGTTTGGACCTAACCTAACTTAACTCCTTACCCGTAGTGGTATCTCCCTAATCAGGTTCAAGAGCTGGCCTCAAGCCTCATTGGGTATCTGGTGTATATCTGTTTTTGCTTACCTCTCTCCATTCCCCTTCTTCGGCTGGCTCCAATATATGGGACAATCTGATGCTGGACATCACCTTTGACTGGCCACGTCTGTGGAAAGACCTATACTCCTATATTACCCAGGACCATCTGAGGCTCACTCAATACCGTATTCTAAACAATATGTACTATACTCCAATCAGCCTTGCTAGGATGGATCGCCTCCCTACCCCATCCTGCACCAGATGTGGGAAGGCGGATGGTACCTTGCTGCACCATTTCTGGTCATGTGAAATGCTCTCTCCCTTATGGGAACATATCCAGGAGCAAATGGATCCCCTATTAGGCTTGGAAGGACTGTTTACCCCCGCGATTTGCGTAATTGGTGACTACTCTCGGATATTGGTCAGGGACAGAAGGTACCACATGGCGCTCATCTCCTTAACAGTCAAAAAACTGGTTCTTATACACTGGCTGGACCAGTCATCCATCTCATATACTGAATGGCTGCATGAGCTTTCCTTCTCTCTTAGACTGAACGCCTAATTGCCAGCTCAAGGCACAGTTTATCCCTTTTCAATAAAAAATGGGGCAAACTCTTTGCCCTCTACCTGAAATAACCCACTGGATTCCTCTTCGATTACTCTTCTTAGTCTGCATGCGATATTATATACTCCTGTCTAATTTTGTTTTAGTCCTATGACAGTACAATTTCCGGGTAAGGACTACACTCTGTGGGGGGAGGGGAGTGATGGAGAGAGGTGGATGTTCTGGTTCAATGACTTGTATCATGGTTCTGATGTATGTTGTGCTTTTTATGAAACAAATAAAGCTGACTTAATTAAAAAAAAAATAAAAAGTAGGTGCAAACGTTCAGTATACCATAATGGCGAGCCTACGAAAAGCAATAAGCAAAACCAAAAGTGTACTGTGCTCTTCACTATGTAAGGCAAAAGTCAGGGTTGCAGTCAGTAATTAAACTGTGAAACAGAAGTGATTTAATTCACCTCCAAGCTGCGACTCCAATAACAAACATACATCAGTACTGCATTCAAAACTGCATTTCAAACTATAATCTATTTTAGGTGCCTATGCATCAACCAGGTGTGAATGGGAGGCATGTACCCAGCCTGCACAGCTCTGCATCCATGGAAAGGCATGTGGGGCATGGCATTTAACATAGCTAACCTCCACAGGGTGCCTGGCAGCAGATCCACCACCCCCCTCAAAGTATGTTCGTTTTGGGGGTGGGGGGGTAATGGATTGGTGGACACAGGTGGGCATCCAATCGGATGCCTGTCCTGTTCTATTAATGGATCCCTTGCTCACATGAAGCAGGGGATTGTGGGACACCGCACTCCCATATGCACTAAATGGTTGGATGAGTGCCTGACCAGAAAGCTGGGGTGGCATGTTGTTCCTTCCGCGGCTGGTGCGTGTCTTCTGTGAGGCACACAGCAGAATATAGCAGGGTGCCTGCTGCTGTATTCTGCACCCCCTGCCACAGCAGTCCTTGCCTTTCTGAATGGTGCAGAGTGCGGCCACACCATCTGGCCACTCCTCCAGACCAGCCGCATGCATAGCTGCATGGCCATCCAGTAGACAGAGTGCGGAAGGAGTGTGGGCCCCTTATATGAATGTCACTGGGTGTCTGCAGAAACCCAATGTGCGGCCATCAGACTTAGGTTTTCCTATGCACTGCAGATTTGCAGCACATAGGTATTATGCCCCTTAATGCATAGGGGCCATACAGCACTATCAGCTGACAAACCCAGTCATCTACAGTACCTTCCCTGGGACTTACCTCACAATATGCTCAGAACCTGTGTGGGTGCCATGGTAGGCAGTATGGGGTGTGTGTGTGTGTGTGTGTGCAGGGAGGACTGCTTGCATGCAATGATGTGTGTCCTTGCATGTGTTAGCAGCCTTCACTTTGAGGCCCACCCCCAGTGTGCATCTTACACTGCTCCACCACCCAGCATTAGACAAGGTGGCAAGCATGCAGTGGTACAGGCTGTTCCCCTCCCCAAAAGAGGAGAGCTGACCTTGGGATGCTCAATCCTCCTCCTCCCCTCGGCCAGCCCACAATGACCCAGGGCTCTTTCCCAGACCTGGGTTGCCAGCATCTGAAACAGCAGCTCTACCACTGCACAGATGGTCTAGCTCATTGTAGTTTGTGTTTATTTGTACAGATTAGGACTCGCAGTACTGCTCATACAGGGCAAAAAGGCTACTCAAGTCTCCAGGATACTCTTCAATCCTGCGTCTCTGTTTTGGCACAAGCATGTGCACATATTAGGAATGGGTATGCGTGCATTTTTTTTTGCTAACCCAACTGAGTAGGAACATCTCATTTACAGTGCGGGTGAGGGGGGCTCCTTTTACGTACAGAATAAATAATGGTAAGGGTGGTATACAAGGCTGTATACTTGTTGAGGGGGTTAATTAGGGCTATAAGGGGCGAGTGGCTTTACTGCGCTAATTAACCTCTAAGATGGGTGTACTTCCGAGTATTCCAGTCTTACCCATTGTTTGTTCAGTATAATACATTGGGATGATTATTGTTATGAGATTGCATTTGCGATCATGTTATGGCACCTGAAGGTCTCTTGCAGCAAGGAAAGAATTGTGTGTAGTGAGTGCAGGTAAGGAGTCTGGGAGATTTCTGGGTTTTGTATGTCATCTTTCTAGGTTCTTTTACAGCTTGTTAATTGGTTTGGCTAGTTTCCTAATGATATGTTAAAGAGCAGCTGACACCTTCAGGAAAACTTTTACAAAATACAATATCCAGACACAGTTTAGCTTGTATTTCATATTAATTTAGAATTCCTCCTCCCCATTATTTATTACTGAGGTAATCTGCATGAAAACAAGACCTTTGCTCCTGAAGAGTTCATCTATTCCTGTTGCCTTCTCCCTACCTGAGGTCATAATGCACCGCTTGTGACATCACAGTTACTCCCATGGCAACAGATTATGATGTCACAACACATGATTATGACTTGAAGCAGGGAGTAAGCTACAGAAGCAGATACACTCTAAGAGAACTCTAAGGGATAACCACCATGCATTCATACAAATTTACTCAGTAATAAATAATGGGAAAGAGAAATATGTAAACTATATATGGAATGCAAGCTGAATTGTACCCAATTATGTTTTTCAAAGTTTTCTCTGAGGCATCAGTAGCTCTTTAATTGGGTTATTATTACTGTCCCACAGAGTTTAACGTAGTGTAGCTATATGCTTCTTATTAGTGGAGGTATATACTTTTAATTGATTGGTCACAGGTATATAGGGGAAATAAATACAGGTTACTCACCTGTAACAGGAGTTCTAGGAATGGTATATGTTGTTCATCCACACTTTCTGGCAGTATCCTTGCCGCTTTAAGTTTTGCCGGAAGGTCTTCAAGCTGGCTCCTCCCACCCACCCGGGTGGTAAAACTCTCGGCTCCGCCCCATGACGCCAGATCTGGCCCGCTGGAAGCTCAGGCAGTGCATCGAAGCCGGGGAGGTCAGGTGGGTCGTGTGGATGAACAACATACACCATTCCTAGAACTCCTGTTACAGGTGAGTAACCTGTATTTCTAGGGACATGGATATGTTGTTCATTCACACTTTCTGGCAGACTCCTAGCAGTTCTCCGGGAGGAGGGAGGCAAGGCGCACACCCCCCCTACTTAGGGAATAGAGACTGGAGAACCAAGGCCCCAAAACCAGCATCCCGGCAAGACTCAAGGTCGATATGGTAGTGGGTGATGAAGGTGTGTGCTGACTTCCAGGTAGCAGCCCTGCAGATTTCCTGGATAGGGACGTCCCTGGAAGCAGCCACCGATGCAGCGGTATGGCTGGTAGAATGAGCTCTTATCCCTCTGGGATGCTCCATGCCCGCCAACCTATAGCAGAGATCTATGCAGGAGGTGACCCACCTGCTTATTGTCCGCTTGGCTGCAGGTCTGCCAGGTGCGGCTTCAGCGTAGGTGACAAACAGCTGGCGAACCTCTCCCGAATTTCAGCGTGCGCTCCTTATAGTAGCGGCGCCTTCTAGGAGTCCAAAGTATGGAGCCTATATTCGGCCTCTGAGGTGAGACTGGGGTAGAACACCGGCAGAGTCAACACCTGGTTAAGGTGAAACTCGACACCACCTTCGGAAGGAATTTCGGTGGCGGCGCAGGGACAACCTTGTCCCTGTGGAAGACCAGGTAAGGAGACTGATGGAAAGCACCTGGAGCTCTCCCATCCTTCTGGCTGGCGTAATAGCCACCAAGAGAGTCTTCCACGACAGGTGAGAGAGATCACACCTGTGCATTGGTTCGAATGCTTGCCCATGAGCTTTGCCAGTACCAGCAGTAGATCCCACGGAGGTGGAGGTTCTCTTGCAGGAGGAAATGTGATCAAGGCCTTTGAAAAAGCACCAGACCACCTTCTCCTGCATGCGACTGCTTCCGACCTTCGCCCGGTAAGCAGAGATGGCTGCCAGGTGCACCTTTAGGGTCGTCGACCTAAGCCCTTGCTGAGAAAGGGACCATAGATAGTTCAAGATGCTTGCCAAGGAACAGAAGGAAGGGTCCAGGCCCTTGCCCTGACACCAAATGGAAAATCTCTTCCATTTGAAGGCATAGCATTTCCTGTTCGACTCCTTACGGGACACCTCAACTACACTGAGAACCTCGTCGGAAAGACCCAAGGCCTGGAACTCTAGCCGCTCAGGAACCAGGCCGTCAGGTGCAGGGATTGAAGGTCCAGATGGAACACCTTCCCCTGATTGACTGAAAGTAGGTCCGGCGAGCTGGAAGCTGCCTCGGGAGCCTGGAGCTGAGGCTGAGGAGATCTGGATACCAGCATTGGCGGGGCCAGTCTGGGGCTACCAGAATCACCTGTGCCTTGTTCCTCCTCACCTTGAGAAGCACCTTGTGGATCAAGGGAAATGGGGAAAGGCATAGAAGAGGCCGGGGTCACGGCCTCGAGAGCATCCCTGCAGCGAGCCCTGCTGAGGGGCGGGCATGGAACAGACTCAGCTTCGCGTTCTCCCTGGAGGCAAACAGGTCCACCTGAGGTGTGCCCTAATGGGAGAACAGATCTTGTACTACCTCCGGCAGGAGAGACCACTCGTGAGACACAGCCCCTATCCGGCTTAGGGCATTGGCCAGGGTGTTGGAGGCTCCTGCCACATGAATGGCTAGGAGATCCGCCTCCAGGCTGCGCACGAGTGACCAAATGCGGAGAGCTTCCTTGCACAGAGGCATGGGGTGCGTCCCGCCCTGGCGGTTTAGGTAGTACATGGTCGTGGTACTGTCCGTCTGGACCTGAACCACTTGACCCCGTAGAAACGGAGTAAAGGCGGTGAGAGCTAGACGGCCCGCTGAAGCTCCAGCAGGTTGATACAGCATCGGGACTCCCGAGGGGACCAGAGGCCGTGCGCTCTGTGCTCCCCCAGATGGGCACCCCAACCCATCAGAGAAGCGTCGGTCGATAGAGAGACCGTTGGCTCGGGGCGGACAAACCGGATGCCCTCCTGCAGATGAGCTGGAACGATCCACCACTGAAGAGCGTTCCACATCCCCTGGGTCACCGTCACTAGCTGGTCCAATGGATCACAGCGTTGAGACCACTGGCTGGCCAACCCCACTGAAGGGGGCGCATGTTCCAGCGGGCCCAACGGACCACGCTGGTGCAGGCCGCCATGAGACCCAGGAAGTCCCGGGCAGGGTGCGATTGCCCAACCAGAAATGATTGGGCAAAGGAGGAAAGAACCTCGGCCCTGTCCGCCAGGAGCCGTGCTCTGGCTCGAAGAGAGTCAAGCTCTGCCCCGATGAAAAGAATCGCCTGCTTCGGTTCGAGTTCCGACTTGGCCTCGTTGATGAGGAGGCCGATCTGAGAGCAAACCTGGAGGGCCAGATCTCTGGACCGCTCCACCTCCTGTCTGGAGGGGGCTGCTATCAGCCAATCGTCCAGGTAAGGGTACACCCGGACCCCTCAGCACTGCAAGAATGCTGTCACCACTGCCATGCATTTGGTGAAGACCCTGGGAGCAAGAGAAATGCCGAAGGGCATGGCTCGGAACTCGTAAAGGGATCCTTCCGCTCAAAAGCGAACGAATCTCGGGTGAGACGGATGGATAGGAACATGAAAAAACGCGTCCTGTAGGTCCAGAGAGCAGAACCACATGCCGTGTTCCAGGGATGGTATTATCTGAGCCAGGTGACCATCCTGAAGGTTCGAGACCTTAGGAACTTGTTTAGGTGTGCAGGTGGGAATAGGCGCAGCCCGTCGTTTTGGGACCAGGAAGTTCTGGACACAAACCCGGGTCTGAGGAGGGTCCACCACCTCTCTGATCACCTCCTTCTCGAGGAGCAGGCGATGTCAGCTCGGCGAGCCAACAGCGGGCTGGGACCCGAGGCCCCCAGAGGCGGCAGCTCGGAAGGCGGGCCTGCTCAAACTCCAGAGGCAGGCCCTTTCCCACCACTTCCAACACCCACCGGTCTGTGGTGAGAGCGGACCAGGCGGAAAGGAAGTGGTGAAGCCATCCCCCAACGGGGGGAACCTGGGGTGGGGTGACAAGGTTGGGGGAGGCACCCTTCAACCCGTCACTGAGCAGGCTTGGAGAAGGGACCGGCCGAGGGACCACCTGGGCCTTACCTCCCTGCTTCCTGGAGGAGGAAGCCGCGGGCTTGGGTTTGGGATGCCAAGCGCGAGCCTACTGGCCCTGATGCTGCTGCGCCGGACGTGCTGCAGGCGCAGACGGACGAAAGGACTTGGGTTGCGGTCTGTGGCCCTTGTCCCTCTGGGTGGATGAGACCAGGTCCAGAGTGGCATTGGACTTTTCGATCCTCTGGAGGTGACCTTCCACTCCAGGGCCAAAGAGGTCGGTCCCCAGGAAGGGGACATCCGCCAACTTGTGCTGGGTATCCGCTGTGAAGGTGGATATCCTCAGCCATGCCCGACGGCGCATAGCCACTGCGGCCGCAACTGACCTGGCATGAGTCACCAATGTCCAAAGCAGTCTGAAGTTGCTGCTTGGCCACTGCCCTGCCCCCGCACCTGCTTAACCGTGGTCTGCAGGTCAGCCGGGAGATGAGGGACTACCTCGTCCAGGGAGCCCAACAGGGCGTGAGAGAAGTGTGCCATCAGCATGGCCGAGCTGGCCTGACGAAGGCCAAGGGAGGACGCAGCGTAGACTTTGCGCCCGGCGTAGTCCAACTTCTCGGACTCCTTGTCGGGAGGCTTGTCCACGTCCCTGGCGCTCCCGGCACGCTGGAAGACGCTGTCGGTAACCAACCCCTCGACCGAGGTGTGTTCCGAAAAACCGGACAAGGAACCGGTAGGGACGGCGTACTTCCTCGCCATCCCGGCCGAGGGTGCAGGACAGGAAGCAGGGCGCTGCCGGAGCTCCAAGGCCAGGCCGACAATGGCCTCGGCCACCGGAAAGGCCTCCGTGGGAGAATCCCCTCGGTCCAATATCTCCGTGAGAGGATACTTGGCCCGCTTGGATACGGGCTCGAGCTGCATCCCGGTGGACTCTGAGATGAGTCTAAGCAAACCCATGAAGGACGATGGGCTATCGTCCAGTGACTGACCTCCGGAGGACTCCAAGTCGACCCGCCTGGAGAACAGGGAGGAATCCTGGGACTCGGAAGAGTCCGCCAAGAGCTGCCTTGGGCCTGAGCCACCCTCCACCTGCCGAGGGTGATCGGGAGTGAGGGTGACAGACAGCCTATGGGGCAGACCCTGGGCCGACCGAGAATTCTTGGTCGGGGCCCCAAACAATGGCTGTGGAGGCAGAGGTTCCACCAGAATCAGTGGGGCAGCGGTTTGGTCGAGCAACAGGCCTGGGAGCAGGCGCCTCGGCTAGAGAGAGGGGTTGCTTCGACCGCTCCGGTGACAGCCACTTGATAGCCGGGGAAGGTGACGACGTGGGCTTGCTCCCGGACAGAAGGAGCTGTTGCCACATGAGGTCCTCGTAGCACCGACGCAACTTGCGTCGAAGCCTCCCCTCATCCGAGGAGGAGGACGAGCGGCGATGCCGCTTGCCACGGTACAGAGACCGCCTATGGCGGCGGGATCGGCTGGACCGAGAAGTCAGAGACCAAGACCCTCAGCTTTTCCGAGGAGGGTTCTGGGGCAGGGCGGGGGAAACCCGCTCTCCCCTCGGCTCGGAGGGTTCAACCATGGACTCCGGAACCGGAGGCACGGGCAAGTCCACGGAAACCTCAATCTCCGCCGGGGGAACAGGGGAGTGAGGGTTTTCGGCTTCATCGGTCGACAGCCCATCCGACGGGTCGAGAAAAATCTCGACTGCGTTGACGGGAGTCTCGGTCAACTGACCTGACGGAGACACTGAGGCCAGTGGCCGAAGCCGAAGGATCGACCTAAGTCGATGGTCGACTACTCGGGGAGAGGGACCTCTCCCACTCCCAAGAGCGTCGACGGAGGGACTTACCTTTGTGGTCCTTCTTCTTGGACCGAGAGGAAGGCCCTGAGGATGTTGGTCCCTCTCCCTTAGTGGAAAGGGACAGACAGAGCTCCTTAAAAGAAGCTGAATAGGAGGATCCCAGGGAGAGCGGGATAAAGGACACGGCCGAGGTAGACGAAGATGCGGCCTGCGCTGCCTCCTCCTTGAGGGCGATCATCTGCTCAAGCTGTTCCGCCGAGCCCGCCGCCACGGAAACCGCCAAACGGGCCTCCTTCGACTTTACCGGAGGGTAACGTTTCTCGGGGTGCCCAAGTTGTAAACGGGTGGTGCGGTCTTCCAGGATGTAGGCCGAAAAGGAAGAGCACAGGTCGCAAGCCTGCGGGTCGTGCTCAAGGCCAAAGCAGTAGACGCACATGGAGTGCGGATCTGTCAGAGACATCTTCTGCCCGCATGGGCACCTCCGAAAACTGGGAATCGATGTGTCCATCGCAGCCGCGAGGGAAATAAATGACCGAAGTCTTGAAAACCTTAAAAGTAATTTCGGGTAAATCGAAGAAATAGGAACCAGTCTTATACGCAGAGCGTTAAGGAGGGAACCTGAGCTTCCAAGCGGTAAGGAAGATCTGGCGTCATGGGGCGGAGCCGAGAGTTTTACCACCCGGGTGGGTGGGAGGAGCCAGCTTGAAGACCTTCCGGCAAGACTTAAAGCAGCAAGGATACCTGCCAGAAAGTGTGGATGAACAACATATCCATGTCCTTAAAAATGGTCTTTTCTATGATGAAAAATTCCCATCCATTTATTATATAATTGCACAGCTGGGTCATAGGACTAAATCTCAGGGAGATGGAGTGATCTGTTAGAAATTCAGGATGTAACCATTTTAGTCATATTTTAAAGGGTCTCCTGCTGGGTGGGCAATATCAATACATAAACAATCCACGTGGGCAGCCCAATACTGCCCAAAAGGCATGTAATCAAGGGTTTTTCTTTAAACTGGGGTTCTTGGTTATCAATGATCAGCAAAGATTTGAATAAACCTGTCATTTCAGCGTAACCCCCTCAGGTCAGGTTCTACACTATGCTACACTAATTTTTATCTTTACCTACCTGGTATGAGCAGAGTCCTGCTGTGTTACTCTCCTTCAGTGCTGTTACTTATAAAAGTAAGACAGGGAACCTAAAAGGGGATCGTTCCACAAGTTAGTTTTTTTTTTTGGGGACCTTATAGTCCACCAGAAGTTGTTGATGGAGCACAAGTCAGATGGGGGGGGGGGCTCACAGTTCAATGGAACCTGGGGACCGAGTACAAAACAAATGAGGGAGCGAGGACAACACAAAGAAGAATCTATTTATTTGCTAAATTTTGTTGACCAAGTAGGCCCACTGAGACTAAAGGCCTGATTTTAGAAGGTTGACGCAGGACTTAAGTCAAGCCCCGTGTCAACCACAGTGTTTGGTGCAGCTGCTCCAAACCCCTTTGATGCAATGCAGCCCAATTTTGCAAGTAGGGTTGCCACCTGTTAGGTTTTTTACCTGGTGATCAGGTTTTCAGGGTCCCTATCAGGTAATCCGGTTTTGCTCTGTGGTGGGCAGGTTTTTGGACCATTTTGAGTGCTCACATACTTTTGAAACAGATTCTGTCATCTTATTCATTATTTCAGCTACATATCCAGGTTACAAACAAGTTCTGTTGTCAATATAGCCTTTTGTTTGTGAAAGCTGTTATCCTGGGAGGTATAAAATACGGCCATTAACACCATTAGCACTTACTCAACCTACTCTTTTCCACTGCATCTTAATGTGACATAGCAGCAAAGCTGCCCCCACCTTTTGTAACAACACAGCCAGTTGTCTTCTACTTTCATACATTTTCATCTCTAACAGAATTTAGGCATTTTAAATGTTTTAAATTTTTTTTTCCCCTCAAGAAAAAAGTATGGTCACCACTTTGGCTTTGAAATAGTACTGTGGACATGAAAAGGAAATGGAGACAGAAAAATATATAAAGTACACACATTATAAGAAACAATTTCTTTATTATGTATTATTATATACCATGTGTACTGTTGTATGCTATTTACAGTATTTCCCTTGTCTCCCCCCAGATTAATTTTAATACAAGTTGAGCCACAACGTGGATGTGCATATGAGAAGTCCAGAAAGAGTTTTTTTTAAAGAGGGCTATCTACCTGTTTTCTAAAACTGTGATGTGCAGAACACACAAAAGGATGAATAAGAAACAACATTGATCGCAATATGTCTAAGTGAATAACACTGGCGGTATATAGGAATAGAAGAATGTTTAAGAGGCATCTCCTGAGGAAGCCAATGACATATTGGTGAACCGTAGAGGATATGCGCCTATATTCATAATAAAGGAAATATACATAAATGTTCAAGAGGATCTGTCTACATGTGAATTCTTCTGATTTGCGCCCTTCATCTTTCCTTTCCCCTGAAGCTGTGGGGGAACCACTGATAGTTGATTATACAACACATCGGAAGAGGCAGCAATTTTAAGGACTTAAGGTTTTATATTAATATAATTACATTTCCCGTGGTTTTTTCCAGAATAAGTTACTGGAAAATGTCCCCCCAGATTATATCTGCAAATGAGATTTTTTTTTTTATCTCTGTATGTTTATCTGGTAAACCAATGTCAATAAATAAATACACACATAAGAAAATAAATAACTAAGAAGAACCTGGGAAAGTAATTTTAACAGGTACAGTATCAACATTTTTGTTGAACTACTGCTTTGAGTGTTGTCTTTTATTGATATAACAAATGGCTTTCTAAGAGGAGCAATGCATGATGAGTCATGAAAAGGGGTGGGGCTAGGGGCGGAGCTTAGGATCCAGTTTTTGCCTCATCCAAAGGTGGCAACCCTATTTGCAAGGGTTGGCGCAGCTGTGACTTTCTCCTCACTTTATGGCACCTTGCACCAACGATTTGGTGCAGGTGCAAGCCCCATAAAATAGGTCTCCCAATGGCGCACAGTTAGACCAGGGGGAGCTGGTCTAACTTGCTGCATTCCGTGCAAGGGACTTGTGTCCAGGGGTTTGCGGCAAGCTTCTTTAAAGTACACTTGCCACAAAGTTTGGCACGAAGTCACCCTTAGATCAAACTCTCTCCATAGGTCCCTTGCGGCAATCTAACTCACTTGTAAATCGGGCCCCAAGAGTTCGTTTTCAGGAGCGACCCAGGTTTAATTACATAGAGAGACACACATAAAAACAGACTTAATACATTCATACAACAGTGGATTACAATGGGTTATATACATTCATTACTCAGGGCAAACAGGGGCCAACAGCAAAGTTCCATACATTATGTTTTGATTAAGTACAACAATGGCCTAGCAGATCACACAAACAAGGATACGTGGTCTGTCTACAAGAGGTTCAGGAGGACCCAGAGGGAGGACTACCTGATAGTGGCTAGGGGTGTAGGTAGGGCAGTCTGGCAGGCTAAAGATCATAAGGAACTGCAGCTAGCTGAGGGAAAACAACAGGAGAGAAAATACATATTTCTTGCTATATTAGCAAGAAAAGGGACAAGAAAGATGGGACTGTTAGGCTCAGGAACGTGAATGGGTGGGTAGAGGAGAATGGGGGCAAAGCATAAGCACCAAAGGAGTACTTCTGTTCAGCTGTCACCAGATAGACAGATGGACTCGTGCCACTGGGGAAAGGAGAGGAGATAGGGGTTGGGGGTGGGCAGCACAGATGTTTTGATAGAGGTGGATAAGGTGAGGGAAGGGTTGCTAGCATGAACGGCAGATAAATCCCCAACCCAGACGGTATACACTCAAAGGTGCTGGGAGAGCTGGTGGAGGAGCTTGCAGGTCCCTTGGCTGACCTGTTCAATGATTCACTGGAGCTGGGTTCAGTACCGCAGGACTGGAGAATGGCACATGTAATGCCCCTCCATAAGAGCGGTCCCCAAAGACGACCCGGGGAACTACAGACCAGCCAGTCTGACTGCAATGATGTGCAGGCTCATGGAGACCATATTTAACAAAAGTTATCTGGAAGACAATGGCCTCCAGGATAAAAGGCAACACAAGTTTATGGGAAGGACAGTGTGTCAAGCAAATCTGATTTGACTTCTTTGAATGGGTCACTAGAACAGTGGACATCCTTTACCTGAACTTCAAAAAGGCCTTGGACTCTGTACCCCATTGTGGATGCATCTAGAGTTTGTGAGAAGTTGACCAGGTGGGTAGAAAACTGGCTGAAGGGCAGGCCCCACAGAATGGTGGTGGGAGGTGAGCTCTCCGCATTATGGAGCTCATCAGTGGGGTTCCACAGGGCTCGGTGCTCTACAATGTCTGAATCAATGACACTGGGGATGGTAGTAAGAGCAAAATTTGCCTATTTGTAGACAACACTAAGCTCTGTTGGAGGGCAGACACAGCAAAAGGGGTACAAGACCTAAGGGAGGATCTGGAGAAGCTAGAGAGGTGGTCCAGGATTAAGTAACTTGGTATCAATGCAAAGAAATGTAAGATAATTAATGGTTAGCATTTTTTCCCCTAAGGGAAACCCAGTTATGATTTGCTGAGTATAACCAGCTGGTTATAATAAGCAACACCCGCATGGTTTCCATGCTCACATCATAACCTCGTCTCTCTTTCCTCAGCCGCCAGCCACCATAACTTACTGCTGGACACTTCACTGCAACTCGCACTTGGTGGGAAGTTAATAAATAAAAAAAGAAAGTAGTAAGTGGCTGTTTCATGGACTGCCTCCATTAAATAACTGGATTTAAAAATGCAAAAAAAAAAAAGTTTCTGACTGCAAACCGTGCTTCATCCGATCGGACTGCGGCTGACAACAGATGGGTCTATTTTATACAACTGCTGTAGTAAAAAAAAATGCTCCCCAGCAATTATATAAAATAAAGGCTGGGTAGATGTGTAAAACTCGAATTTTTACACACATCCTCGGTGTGGGATGCCTTTATACACCCCTTGAGCTTTGCTCTCAGGGGTTTATGTGGCATCCCACACCTCGAGTGTGTAAAATTCTCATTATAACCTCCTATCCAGCCATTATTTTATGTGTTATACATACTGGAGGTATCTGCACCCGAGGAGGAGAAGGGCCTGGGGGTGACTATCACTAGTGACCTGAAGCACTCTATGCTCTGTAGGAAAGCAGTAACAAAGGTAAATAAAGTGTTGGTCTGCACTGCCAGGGGGATCAGCAGTGGGTAGGAGGAGGTAATACTGCCCCAGTACAACTCATTGGTGAGGCCACATCTGGAGGACAACATACAATACTGATGTCCGTACCTTAAAAAGGACAAGTCTTATGTTGACAGTTGAGAGGAGGGCAATTAAGATGATCATGGACCGCAGGGTAGGACATAAGAGGAGATATTAGAGGCCGTGAACATGTACGCTCTGGAGGAGAGGAGAGAGAGAGAACACATGATTGAGACTTTCAAGTATTTGAAAGGAAAAAATAGGGTACATGGGGAGGACTTCTTCAAGCTCAGCAGGAATCGAGACATGAGGGAACAAACACATTCTCAAGTTACGGGAGGTTGGAGGTTAGGAGACGCTTCTTCATGGAGAGGGTGGTGGTGGGTTGGAATGGGCTTCCTGAAGAGGCGGTCTCACTGAAAATGGTAGGCAGCATCAAGAGTGACTAGGATAGACTTGAGGGGGAAAATAAGGGTCAAAAGGGGGGCGGATGGAGGGGAAGGGCTAATTGGGGAGGACGAGCAGGGTCAGAATCTGACACTGAGGACACTGCAATACGAACAGACTCGATGGACTTAATGGCCTTATTCTGCTGGCTTCGTTGCATGTCAGTCTTAAATGCCTATTAATTTAGAATTTCAACAAATTAACACATATACGAGAAAATGGTTTGATAAGAGTCCCTTAAATGTGACCAGTTACACTGGCAGCTGCCTTCAGGACTTTATCCAATAAAAAATAAAAAAAAAACAGGCTGCTATCCTGCTCAAATGAAGGTCATCTGCAACAAGCCTGCTTCCAATTAATTTTCAAAACATAAACTGTTCCCTGGAACTGAAACACTCCTGCAGATGTTTGGGGCCATTAGCTGCTGCCAAACACTCTGGGATTCTACTTCCGTGCCAGTGTAGTCTTCTGCTATGCGCATCTGCTAGTCATTCATTTTGTTTCCAAAAATTTAATCAATGCTTGCTCCAATTTGTTAGTAATTTCTGACATGCAATGAAGAGTGGATCCCTTTGGAGGAAAACTGGCAAAAACGCAAGCTATTTTTTTTTTTTTTTAAATGTTTTGAGTCATTAACTTAGTTTCACTTTAGTGGGGGAAGGGGGATAAGGGTGAGATGGGACCAGAGCTTCAGTGTGGGAAGGTGGGAGATGGGGCCAGAGCTTCAATGGGTAAGGGAGAGAAACAGGGCCAGAGTGGGGTGGGGGGTTGCAAGGGACAAGACCTGAGCATCACTGGGTAGTGGGGTGGGTGAGGGAGATAGGACCAGAGATTCAATAAAGGAAGGTGGAAGATGGGACCAGAGCTTCAATGGGTGGAGAGAGACAGGACCAGAGTTAGGTGGGCGGGGTTTAAGGGCAAGACCTGAGCTTACAGTAGTGAGGTGGGTAGGGGGGAAGCAGGACCAGAGATTCAGTGAAGGAAGGTGGGAGATGGGACCAGAACTTTAATGGGTAAGGGAGAAAGGACACCAGAGTTTTTTTTGGGGGGCGGGGGTTGGAAGGGACAAGACCTGACCTTCACTGTGTAGTGAGGTGGGTAGGGGAAGACAGGACCAGAGATTCAGTGAAGGAAGGTGGGAGATGGGACCAGAGCATCACTGGGGTATGAGGTGGGACAGACGGGACAGAGAGAGGCAGGACCAGAGTTTAAGTGGGCAAGATGCATGACAACAGCTTCTGTGTGGGGAGGGGAAAGGGATCAAAGGCTTCTGCGAGGAAAGGAAATAGGACCACAGCTTCAATGGGGTAATGGGAATGTGTGTGGTGGTTTGTGATTGGCACAGCAATTTGTTTGGTGGTTTGTGATAGGCCACAGCAACGTGTGTGGTGGTTTGAGATTGGCACTATGTGGAAGGTGACTGGCCCTACCATGTGTGTGGTGGTTTGTACAGGGCACAGCAATATTTATGGTTTGTGACTGCCAATGCAATGTGTGGGGCTGTGTGTGATTGTCAGAGATACTAAAGACCAAGTCTGCCCTTTATTGACACTAGGCTGTCACCATTTTATGGGACCTTGTGATGTCATACAGTGAGATGCTATGTCTAGATACACCAGTCCATAGTCCAGCATAGCTTGTCATTGCGTGACATCACAAGGTCCCATAAAAATATGGTAATGTAGCATCATTATAGGGTAGACCTGGTCATCAGCATCTCTGATTGCTGCCAGTTACAGGTAAGCCCAATACCTTGTTTAGAAAAAAAGATTACCATGTGCCTACAAATGATAAGGGCCACTGTCCATAAATGTTCCCCTTAAATAAATCTAGGTGGACCCTGTCAAGATCATACTGAATACCATTCAATGGCAGCGATCAAAAGTCAAGTGCATTCTGTGGTATCAGATAAAATATGGATAGGTTTACACCTAGCTTAGGTCAGATGCACTCCCATGACGTACAGTTTAGGCAAGGCAGGTTTATTTATATAGCGACAGTTCCTGATGATTCGTAGTGAATTGTAATTTAAAAATATCAAAACAAAACATTCTTAAAAATCAGAATAAACATACCATAATAAATACATTTATCTGTTATTTTACCTGGAGCTCCCACTGAGATTAAAACTGCTTCTGCCAGGGAGATCTGTCAATATCAAGTTTCTAACCTATTAAACTTAGCCGATAAATATAATACCAGTCCAGAAAAGAGGATTTACGTCACTGGTTCAGAGTCACAAACTTAAAAACAGGTTACTCTCCTGTAACAGTAGTTCTAGGAGTGGTAGATGTTGTTCATCCGCACTGTTTGGCATGTCCTTTCCCTTCTAGAACCTTGCCGGAAAGTCTTGAAGCCGACTCCTCCCACCCACACAGGTGGTATAAAGTACAGTTACGAAGAACTTACTGTAACAGTAGATCTTTGAGGAGCTCTTGCAGCAGGTTATTACCATTAGGACTATGCCGCAGGCACTAGGACCCACCGGAAAACTCTTAGCTAGCAGTACCCAGCAGGGGCCGACCCCTGATGGCTCCGCCCAGACGTCAGTTATGGTACAAAAAGGGGACGGTCCCCAGCTCCACCTCAGTTTACCCGCTGAAGATCCCGTGAGCAGGCTTCGACAGGCGGACCAGGCAGAAGCATGCCGAAAAAGATGCTGAATCTCATCAGGGGGAAGGAGGGCGGGAAAGCCACACCTGCTGCAAGAGCTCCTCTTGAAAATCTACTGTTACAGTAAGTTCTTTCGCAACTGTACTGTCGTACTTCGAGTGGGAGCTCTTGCAGCAGACTATTACCATTAGGACCGAGTCCCAAGCAGTCCCCCGAGAAGGAAATATGCAACCTTGGAAGGCGGCTGAAAAGCATCAGTGCTGTAACACAGCACACTAAGAAAGAAGTCCCTGAAGGACAGCTAGGCCGAACCCAGCCCTGCGCCTGGAGGAAATATCCAGACTGTAGTGCCTAATGAAAGTGTGCACTGAGCTCCAAGTAGCTGCTGTGCAAATGTCTCCAATGGAGACGTTTCTCAAAGAGGCAAAGGAGGCAGACACTCCCTTGGTAGAATGACCTCTGACAGTCCCCAGAAGGGATTTGTTGTACTTATTGTAGCAGTAAACAATACAATGGACCAACCACCTATAAACAGTCTGCTTCAACACTGGTTTGTGTGGAGACGCAAAGAGGTCCAGCTCTGGAAGACCCCAAGTGTCAAAGAGCTGATCCACTACTGACTGGAGTAGCTCACACTCATGCGCCTTGGACAGAGATTGACTTAGGCTGTCAGTCAAGAAGTTCTGGATACCTGGAACATGCACCGTGGCTAGAGTGATCTGATGTTCCAGGGCCCAATACCAGAGTCTCATCGCCTCCCTGCACAGGGGCTAGGAATGTGTGCCCCCTTGCTTGTTGATATAAAACACGACGGCCGTGTTGTCTGTCTGGATAAGAGCCTGGCGCTAGGTCCTCCTGAAAAGCCCAAAGGGAGCAGAGGACCACTCGCATCTCTACGACACTGATGTGAAGTCTGAGCTTGTCTAGAGACCAGATGTCCTGGCTCTGGCGGTCTCCTAGATGCGCTCCCCAACCAAGCTCAGAAGCGTCTGTGGTCAGGGACCGACTCGGTGGCTCTTGCTGGAAAAGAACTCCCTCTTGTAGATTGGAGGTGCTCCATCACCAAGAAAGGTCCTCCTTACTGGGTCTGAGATCCAGACCAGCTAGTCTAGACTGTCTGATCTTTGGTGCCATTGCACCCTGAGCATCCACTGAGGGACCCTCATGTGGAGGTGAGTCAAGGAAACTACCGGGATGGCCGCCATGTACCCCAGAAGCCCGGGGAAAGTCCTGGCCTGGACTTGAGGGGTTATGGATACCATTCGGGCCACTTCTCGCAGATGATCCCCCCCCCGTCCTGCGGGAGGAAGGCCATGCCTTGGACCATGTCCAGAACTGCCCCTATAAAAAGGAGTCTTTGGCTGGGCTCTGGGGAAGATTTTGGCAGATTCAGGGTGATCCCCAACTCTCAGAATAGCATATAGGTGTCTCAGAGTGCGCAGAAGAAGTGCCTTTGATGGAGCTGCCAAAAGCCAGTCGTCCAGGTAAGGGAAGATGTAATGGCATTTGCGTTTGAGAGCTGCAGCTACCACCACTAAGCACTTGGTAAAGACTCTAGGAGCGGAGGAGAGGCTGAATGGTAGAACCCGAAATTGATGATGCCTCCCCTGGAAGTGGAACCTCAAACTTCTGATGGGGAGGGAAAACCCCGATGTGCATACGAGCATCTTGCACGCCCAGGGAACAGAGTCAACCCCTCTGGTGCAACAGAGGAATGAGACCTGGCAGAGTCACCATCCTGAACCTTTTGTATTCTATAAAGTGATTTAAAAAACTAAGGTCCAGAATGGGCCAAAGGTTTTGCGTTTTCTTTGGCACCAGGAAGAAGTGGGAATAAAACCCTCTTCCTCGTTGCTCCTGTGGAACTGGCTCTATCTCCCTTTTCTGTAAGAGTGTCTGAATTTCTCCTTCCATTACCTGGATGTGGGAAGGAGGGTAATGGGAGGATCTTGGTGGACTTTCTGGAGGTATTTGTGTGAACTCCAGTGTTATGTCCTCTCTTTATGATGTCCAAGACCCAAAGGTCTGAAGTGATCTTTCCACCCTTCCCAGTGGAGGGAGAAGCGGACCCCTACTGCCTCCCCTTCTGCCTCTGCTGGAGGAGGGGGGTCAGTAGGGAGTCACTGGGAAGATCAGGGAGTGGGCAGAGAGGTTTGGGAGGACTTTGGGCCTCTATAGGGGGCACCTTTCGGACGGACCAAACTGACTTCCCAGACTCCTGGAGGCGATAAATCAATTTCTCAGTCTCTTCCCCAAACAAAACGGAACCCTGGAAGGGAAGTTCCTTGATTCTGGACTGCAGATCCCGGGTGAATCCAGAGATCCTTATCTAGGAATGGAGTCTAAGGCAAATGACAGAAGCTGCAGCCCTAGATGCCGTGTCTGCAGTGTCATATGAGGCCCATAATACATGCGTGCCTACGTCCGAATCCAATTTTAGAATTTCTATCAGTTCGGTCTTTTGAGCTGAATCTGGCAAGGCATTGGCTACTTCCTGGCCCTTTTCCCACAATGCGTTTTGGAACTAGACTATATGCGTGAGGAAGTTGAGCAATCTTATGGAGCAGGTGGAGGCAGAGTAGACTTTCTTGCCCACCTCATCAAAGTATCTGGACTCTGCGTCGGGAGGCTGTGAACTTGGGTGCTTTGGCTGTTTAGACTTATGAGCTGCCGTGATGACTATCTAGTCCACCTGAGGGTGTTCCGCCAGGAAAGGCTCCTCCCTTGGTGCTCTGTGAAGCCTATCTGACTTCTTGGGAAACGCCGGGGTAGTGGCTGGATGCTTCTAGGTAAGTCGAGTCAAATCCTGGAAAGTATCCACCAAAGGAGGGACCACTAAAGGCTTGGGCTCCTTTTGCCTCAGGTATTTGGCCAACCTCTGGTGTTCCAGATCCAGGTCCTCCGTTTCCCATCCATTGGAGGCCTGGATGTGCTTCATGACGTCCATAAATGTAGGATCGTCCAGAGGCGAATGGGGGATCTATTTATCGTCCGGGGAGACCCCTTCCCCTGAAATGTACTGGTCAGAGCTAGAAGAGGATGAAGACCTGCCCCTGTCAGAACAGGATGTGTCTCCACCAAAATTGTAATAGTTCAGTAAGCTCTTCCTTGCTGAACTGGGATGCCGCTCCCCCAGCTGGGGCATCGGGGGCTGGTCCTGGATAGGAGAAGCCGGAAGGTCTGGAAGATCTTGGGGTGAAGTGTCCACAGAGACATCTTCTGGTGTGGAGGCCCTCTGCACCGGCAACTGGGCCTTGTCTGGTGCTGCTTTGGCGACAGACTGACCAGTCACGGTACCCAAGGCCAGTTTCTGGTGTTTGACCGGCGCTGGGACTGGTTTGCCCAGGGTTTTGGAAGGGCGGGAAGCCAATGGAGGCTTTGAAGAATACTTGGAAGAGGCCTCACCCGGAGCCCTGGGTAGGGCCGATGCAGAGGCCTTCTTTGGCGGGCCGAGGCATGTGTCAAAGAAGAGGCCTTAGCAGAAGTACCCAAGGTAGAAGGAGGAGGCAGAGGCGTGACCTGCACCTTGACGGGCAGTGCCAGTTGATCCACCAGGCCTTGTTTGTCACCTACCGGTGCCGGGGCTTTAGCATGGCTGGAAGTCTTGGGAGTGTTTGGAGCGATAGGAGCGGTCAGAAATGCCCGAGCCTGAAGATGAAGCCTTTTTATGGTGCGAGAGAGTGGGAGCTCGGACGTAACCGACCACGGTCCTTGTCGCAGGACTTATGGTGTGACTTGTCTCGGTGTTTGGACTTCTCCCCTTGGGAGCTCTGCGTCATGGCGACCTGTTTCTCCAAGAGGTGGGCTTTAAGTGCCTTCAGGCGTCTAACCCTCGTCCTACTGGTAAAGCCTTTGCAGATCCTACAGGCCTGAGTGCCGTGGTCTGGCCCCAGGCAGAAAACACAGGCCTCATGGGCGTCCTTGGCAGGGATCTGTCAGCCACAGGAGCACTTCGTCTTCTTTGGTCCAGACAAGGACACCGATGATGGCGATGAAGACATATGCCAGATACTCGACGAAAAGAGAGAGAAAACAAAAGAAAAAACTTCGCTGAGCTCCTATACAACATACTAAGAGCACCGCTGACAGCAGGTCTGTGTCGGGAAAAGGACTGAGGTGGAGCTGGGGAATCACCCCCTTTTGTACCGTGACCAACATTGGGATGGAGCTGACGTCAGGGGGTGGCCCCTGCTGGGAACTGCTAGCTAAGAGTTTTCTGGTGGGAATAGCCTGCTGCAAGAGCTCCCACTCGAAGTAAGATCCCTCGGCTCCACCCCATGATGCCAGATCTTGCCCTCTGGAAGCTCAGGTTGTGCGTCAAAGCCAGGGAGGTCGGGTGGGTTCATGTAGATGAACAACATATACCACTCCTATAAAGTGCAGTTATGTAAAGTCTTACCGTAACAGTAGATCTTCAAGGAATGTCTCTTGTAGTAGGTAATTACTTCTGGGAGTTTACAGCAGAGGGCGCTGTCGCATGGCAACTCTTCTAGCAGTTTTCACCAGGGACTGCCCACACATGACATCATGTTCTGCTTCCTATATAAGTGTGGGTGGTCCCTGGTATCCTCAGTACCACCGCCGGATTCAGCTCGCAAAAGCGAGGACCGAGGGGAAACCAAGGTACCAAGGAGTCCCAACCCTAAGTCACTGGACCAGAATTTGCTCTGTTAGAGAAGGAGGGGGACGGAGGGCGGGATTGCACCTACTGCAAGAGACATTCCTTGAAGATCTACTGTTACGTAAAACTTTATGTAACTGCTCTGTCTTCCATGAAATGGTCTCTTGCAGTAGGTAGTTACTTCTGGGAGAATCCCCAGTGGTTATGTCCATATGGGAGGACGATTATGATAGGAGACCTTGTAGGACCGCATGGCCAAGGGCCATCCTACGTCGTGAAGCAATATCAAGATAGTAATGCCTTGTGAAGGTATGGATTGTGGACCAGGTAGCCGCATTGCAGATATCTGAAATGGAGGCTCCTTTAAAGCAAGCCGCAGTAGTGGCCATAGCTCTGGTGGAATGGGCTTGGACAGGTCCAGGTAAAATCTTGTACTTTTCGTAACAAAAGGTAATATAATTCGCCAACCATGAAGACAGGGTTTGTTTAGCAACAGGAAGCCCTTCTCTGCCAGAGGCAAAGGTGACGAACAATTGAGACGTTTTCCTAATCGGTTGTGTACAATTAGTGTAATAGCGTAGAGAATACGATGGACATCTAAGGTATGTAATAGATGTTCACCTGGATTGGAGTAGTTGGGGTAGGAAACCGGAAGCTCCAAGGACTGATTTAAAATATGTTCATAGACTACTTTAGGAAGGAAGGATGGGTTGGTACGAAGGACCACCCTATCCTTGTGGAAAATCAAGTAAGGTTCCCTACACATGAGGGTATAAAGCTCGGAAATACGGTGAGCTGAAGTAACAGCCACTAGAAACAACGTTTTCCATGAAAGGAAATGGAGCTCACAAGTGGCAGCTGGCTCGAAAGGTTCAAGGGTCAGTTTTTCTATAATGAAATTGAGATCCCACGGAGGAGTGGGCCTTCTAATAGGTGGTTTGATATGTATCATTCCTTTCAAAAACATCTTGGCTAAATGATGTTGGTACAGAATGCCGCTATGGCAGCCATGTTGACTTTGATGGAGGAGTAACTTAAGCCTGACTCATAGTGGGGCCAGGTAATCTAAAACCTTTGTCAGTGGACAAGAGTAAGGGTCCAGGGAGTAAGAGGCAGACCATATGGAAAAGCGCCTCCATTTGGAATTACAGGTTTCTCTGGTTGCTGGTTTACGAGAAGCCAGGAGAATGCTGGCAACAGGAGAGGACACCTGGAGTTTATTTATGAATGTGTCCTCAGGAGCCAAGTGTGAAGATGAGGGGTCTTCAGGCTGGGGGTGCAGGAGAGATCCGTGACACAGAGTCAGGAGGTCCGGTCTGACTGGCAATTGAATGGGTTCACTTACTGACAGCTGTTGGAGCAGAGGGTACCACGGTTGACATGGCCACATTGGTACTATGAGACCGGTTCCATTTGAAGTTTCAATACAGTCTGTTGCAAGAGACGGACGGGGGGTGGGGGGAGAGGAGGCATATAAGTAGAGTCCTGTCCAAGGTCGGGACAGGGGATCTACAGATCATCCCTTGTTGCTCACGATAATGGAGAAGTAACTGGGGAGCCGGTGATTGACAGGGGAGGCAAACAAATCCAGCTGTGGAGTTCCCCACAGGTCAAAGATTTCTTAGAGTACTTCTTTGAGAAGTGTCCATTCATGAGCAGATGAGTGACGACTTAGCCGGTCCGCTACCTGAGTGCACCGCCCTGGTAGGTGGGCGGCCTTTTGAGTTAGGTCTTGTCTGATGGCTTCCTGCCAGACTGCAAGGGTCTCCATGCAGAGGGTGCGTGATTTCATGCCCCATAGCTTGTTGATGTAAAACACCACTGCGGTGGTGTTTGATTGAATCAGCAATGGTCCTAGCTTGAGATAGGGCTGGAATGCTTGAAGGGCGAGATGGACCGCCTTCATCTCGAGGAGATTGATAGGAGAGTGATGGGGAGAGGCAGTCCACCGGCCTTGGGTCTGATAAAGACCTAAGTGTGCGCCCCATCCATCCAGGGAAGCATCCATGGTTAACGTCTGCATGGGAGGGAGCGGAAAGGCATTCCTTGACACAAATTGGTTTTGATTTCCACCACTTCAGGGATGACTTCAGAGAAGAAGTGACCCTGATTCTGTCGTCGAACTGTCCAGTTCTTTGAGACCATTGATTCTGGAGGGTGCACTGGACAGGTCTCATGTGAAGGTGGGCAAATGCCACTGTCGAGATGGCTGCAGACATGTGACCCAGAAGTCTCCGCATTTGTCTGGCCCCGACTATTTTCTGGGTCTGTATTCGCAAAGCTAGAGATATAAGAATGGCCTGACGAGCAGGTAGACGGTAAGCTCTGGCTGTGTCTGTATCTAGAACAGCTCCGATGTATTGGAGAGACTGCATCGGGTGTGGACTGGACTTTGGACAGTTGACTGTTATCACTAGATCACTGAACATGCTCAGAGTAGCGGCTAGGGAGGCAAGCAAAGCTTCTCTGGATTCTGCTTTGATTATCCAATCATCTAGATGTGGGAAGATGAAGTGACCTTTTTTCCGTAAGGCTGCTGCTACCACCGCTAGGCATTTGGTGAACACTCTTGGGGCCGATGAGAGGCCAAAATGAAGTGCTCAAAACTGATAGTTTTGACCCAGAAGGTGGAAGCGCAGAAATTTGTAATGGGCAGGATGAATTGGGATATGTAAGTAGGCGTCCTTCATATCCAGGCCACACAGCCAGTTCTCCTTGTTTTAGAATAGGCATGATGGCAGATAGAGTTATCATGTGAAAATGTTTGTACTGAATATATCGATTCAGATGTCTCAGGTATATCAGTCTGAATCTCCGGTTCACTTGGGTACTAGAAAAAAGTGCGAGTAAAATCCCATTTGATGTTCTGGAAGGGGCACTGGTAAAACAGCCTGTTTGGCCAGAAGTGCCTTCAATTCTTCTTGAAGGATAACGACATGATCTGGTGGGTAATGGATTGTCCAAGGGGGGTACGGGGGTGGGGCAGAAAAAATTCCAAAGTGTGTCCCTTTTGAATTATCTGAAGTACCCATTTGTCCGAAGTGATCGTTTGCCAGGCCTCCAAATGGAGGACAAAATGACACCCCACCGCCTCCAAGGCCTGGTCGAGGAGGCGAGGGGAAAAGTCCTGATAGGTCACTGGGTAGTGGGTTGTTCAGCCCCTCTCGAGGGACGGGCATGAGAACCATGTGTGGCGGAGGCATTGCTCCTTGTGGGCTGGGTATGACCTTGAAAGCCACCTTTATTAGAGGCCTTATATTTTCCACCTCTTTTGGAATAGGAAGAATAGTGTGTACGGGAGGGTGGCTGCGGAGTATGGTACATGCCGTGCATCGTACCAAGGGTTCTGCCTGATGCCTGCAAATCATCCAACAATGTTTGAGTATCTGGCCTGAACAGTTTGGACCCATTAAAGGGGGCATTAGCAACTTTATGTTGTAGGTCAGGAGCAAAACCTGAAACGTGAAGCCAAGTATGGCAACGCAGAGAGACTCCAGTAGCTGAGAGTTGGGCTGAGGTATCAGTGGCATCATATCCCAACTGGAGCAGGTGGCGGGATATAGAATTGCTAGTAGACACCGTGGCTAATAACTTGTCCTTCTCCTGGGAGGGAGGAAGCTAACTGATAAGTTTGATGGTCAAAGCCTCAAGGGTACGTTGGTATTTAACCATATGACCCATATAATTCAAGATTCGAATATTCATGGTCCCTGAAGCAAAAACCTTTTTCCCCAGGCAGTCAGTCCTTCGGGATTCTTTATTGGGTGGTAAGGAATTCATGTGCTTGGGTTTTTTGGTATGATCGTGAGCGGCAGTAATGACCACTGAATCCACTTCTGGGATGGTGGACATGAAGGAATGATCCAGGAGAGCCTGATAAGTGATCTGCTTTTCAGGGAACAGCTGTAATAGCTAACGGCTGATGACAGGCAGCCAGCATTGCATTCCGGTAGGTCGGAATCAGTGGGGGCACCACTAAGGCCGGCTCCTCTGGCAATTCAAGATATTCTGCCATATCCTTACATAGTTTGTCATGTTCTGTGGTAGAGAACCCCGTGACCTTTTGTATTTGGACCATCATCTCGCTAAAGGATGGGTCATCTGGAGGAGAGATGGCAGCCGGTATAGGCATGTCCTCATCCAGGGAAGATATTTCAGAGTAGGGGGACTCGGATTCGGAAAATCCAAGTTTTGAAGTCTTCTTCATCAAGATCACTGGGGATATTCACCGTAGCTCAGGTTTGTCTGACAAATAATCTTCCATATTTGGGGGACCAGGGTGGCAGTATATCCCTGTCACCGTGAAATCTTTCAGGTGGAGGAGAGGGAGACCGGAAAGGATGCCCAAGCACTCCTGGGTCGGAGGGCTGGGTATACCTCATGTTATGCAAGACCCGCACTTCACTATCTTGGTGATGTCCTGTTCCTGGAAGGGGGTTAAGAAGCAGGGTTTGAGAAAAAATGGGGGCAATAGAGGGGATGGGATGGGTAGAGTGAGCAGGTCTCGCCCCTGGGAAGAACAAGCCTGGGTCCCGGTCTGTCTGCTTGGTCCCTGTAAGATGGCACCTGTGAAGGTGGAGGGGCATGCTGTAAGGCAAAAGCCATTGGTTTGCCCTGAGGAACACGGGACGTCGTCGACTAGCCCATGGAATGATTATTCTGGAATATGTCAGATGTCGACGGGAGAGGAGCCCCAGTCGATAAGCAGCCGTGTATTTGGCTGAATTTAGGACGCTAGACAGCATCGTCGACGAGGGGGTATATGCCCCCCATCGACGGAGCAAGCACGGCCTGCACAGCATTTAAAAGTGCTAGAAAGAACCATTGATGAGAGGGTGTGAGCCCCCTTCGACAAGGAGGCTGTAGGAAGACGCTCTGTCGACAGAAGAGCCACAGAAACAATGGCCGTCGGCAGACGACGTGGCCGGGAGTGGGGGGGGTGGTTTATCCCACACTTTACCCTGCCAGGAACGAGAACCAGAGCTGGGGAAGCCCTTGGTACGAGCCCCCTGGTTCTCTAACAGAGACATTCTCTGCTCTGTAAGCAAATGTTGAATCTCGAGCAACCATCGTCGACGGGTTGCTCTACTGAACTCCTGACAGGAGCTGCAGGATTTGGTGTTGTGTGTGGGTCCTAGACACCTTACACAAAATGTGTGGTTGTCAAAGCGGTATATCTTCCTACCGCAACAGCAGGAATGAAATAGAGCTTGTTTGGTTGAAGAATCTTTAGACATTCATTTTGTAATCCAATTTCTTGTTCATGGCTGCTACAAAGAAGTTGAACTAGCTGCTGCACGAGCTGAAGATGGCGAGAAAATGAACGGAGGATACCATGGACCGCCCACACTTATACAGGAAGCAGGACATGTCATGTGTGGGCGGTTCCTGGTGAAAACTGCTACAAGAGGTGCCGTGCGACAGCACCCTCTGCTGGAAGCTCCCGGAAGTAATTACTTACTGCAAGAGACCATTCCATACAAGATCTACTGTTACAGGCGAGTAGCCTGTTTTTCTAGGATCGTGTATATGTTGTTCTATCCACACTGTTGGGCAGACTCCAAGCAGTTCTCTGGGAGGAGGGAGGCAAGGCGCACACCCCCTCTACACTTACTTGGGGAACAGAGATTGGAGAACTGAAGCCCCAAAACCAGCATCCCCGCGTGACTCTAGGTCGATGTGGTAGTGGGTAATGAAGGTGTTTGCTGTCTTCCAGGTAGCAGCCCTGCAGATTTCCTGGCTAGGGATGTCCCTGGAAGCAGCCACTGATGCAGCAGTATCACGGGCAGAATAAGCTCTTATCCCTCTGGGAGGCTCCTTGCCCACCAACCAGTAGCAGAGATCAATGCAGGATGTAATCCATCTGCCAACTGTCCGCTTTGCTGCAGGTCTGCCAGGTGCGGCTTCAGCGTAGGTGACAAACAGCTGGCGAACCTCTTCCCGAACTTCTGCCATCCGCTCTTTATAATAAGAGAGCATGCGTCTCAGGTCCAGAGTATGGAGCCTATATTCGGCCTCTGGGGTGTAGTTCGGGTAGACTACAGGCACAGTCAACATCTGGTTAAGATGGAACTCTGACACCACCTTCGGGAGGTACTTCAGGAGACTCCACCAAGAGCGCCTGGAGCTCCCCAGACTTTCTGGCTGACGTGATAGCCACAAAGAAGGCAGTCTTCTACGACAAATGTGACATCTCACACGTGCATCAGTTTGAATAGCTTGCCTATGCGCTTTGGCAGTACCAATAGTAGATCCTACGGAGGTGGAGGTTCACGCACCGGAGGGGATATGTGGTTGAGGCCCTTAAAGAAATGCCAGACCACCTACTCCTGTGCCATCTGCTGACTGGCCCGCACCTGGTAAGCAGAGATGGTTGCCAGGTGCACCTTAAGGGTCAAAGACCCCCGTTGGTCAGGGGCCAAAGGTAGTTTAGGATGCTAGCCACTGGACAGGACAAAGGGTCCAGGCCCTTACCCTGACACCAAATGGAAAACCTTTTCCATTTGAAGGCATAGCACCTCCTGATCGACTCCTTTCTGGATGCTTCCACTACTGTGAGTACATCCTGAGAGAGACCCAGAGCCTGGAACTCTAGCCGCTCAGGAACCAGGCTGTCAAGTGCAGGGATTGAAGGACCAGATGGAATATCTTCCCCTGACTGACAACAGGTCCGGGCGTACTGGAAAACTCCGCTGAGGCTGAGGAGATCTGGATACCAGAACTGGCGAGGCCAGTCTGGGGCTACCAGGATCACCTGTGCCTTGTCTTTTCTTTTTTTTTGTGAAAAAAAAAAAAGGATCAGGTAATACTTTTCCTCCTATGCTGCAGAGCAGGCCCCAACAACCACCGGAACCAGAGTCCCCAGACCAGGTCTGGCGTACGCTACGGCACCTGACTCACACAGGCCCTGATGAAATTAACGGGCCCCCCCCCCCCCCCCCAGGGGCCCGTGACCGGGAACCAGGTGGCCATGCCTCTCATGTCCCAGGGCTCGGCCAGGAGCCGCCACGGTCATCCCACAATTTTCCGCTGTTACTTTTTGCCCCAGGGAGACGGACGTGCAAGGACGTCTGATGCACCTTCGTGCAGACGGCCGCCGTGCTCCCTCCCCTCGAGATGTGTGCAACTGAGTGCACCTAGCCTCCGCTAGATGCCACTGCAGTGCGCCGCATACCCCATACCCACCCCAGAGGAAGGAGAGTGGTCATGGGATGCTCTATCCTTTCTCTCCCCCGCCAGCCCCCGACGCCCCGAGACCGTTCCTGAATCTGGGTCGCTGGTGTGGCGTCCAGTGCCTCAACCCTCAGTGTCACCGGGCCAGCGTGCCTTGTCCTTCCTGACCTTGAGGTTCACCTTGTGAACCAAGGGAAGTGGAGGGAAGACACAGAAGAGGCCCGGGGTCCATGGCCTTGAGAAGGCATCCCCCTGCAGCAAGTCCTGCTGAGGGGGGCGGGCATGAAACAGCCTCAGCTTGGTGTTCTTCCTGAAGGTGAAGAGATCCACCTGAGGTTTACCCCAGTGGGAGAACAGGCTGTGTACTTCCTCCAGATGGATCCACCACTCATGGGACGTCTCGCCCATGTGGCTGAGAGCGTCTGCCAGTTGATTTGAGGCTCCTGCCACATGGATAGCTAGGAGATCTGCCTCCGGTCGGCTTACGAGGGTCCAGATGCAGAACGCTTCCCTGTACAGTAGCCAGGAGTGTGCGCCGCCCTGTTTGTTGAGGTAGTACATGGTCATGGTATTGCCCGTCTGGACTTGCACAACTTGACCCCGAATGAGTGGAGTGAATGCTGACAGCATCAGTCTGACTGCTCTGAGCTCCAGCAGGCTGATATGATATTGGGATTCCACGGGGGTCCAGAACCCGTGGGCTCTGCAATTCCCCATGTGGGCTCCCCAGCCCGTGAGAGGTGCATCGGTTGTGGGAACGACCGTTGGCTTGGGACGGACAAATGGGATCCCTTCCTGCAAGTGTTCCAGGATGGTCCACCATTGGAGAGAGTCCCACATCTTCTGGGTCGAAGTGACCATGACGCTGAGTCCACCGGCTGGCCAGCTCCCACTGGAGGGGGCACATATGCCACTGGGCCCATCGAACCACAGTGGTGCAGGCAGCCATGTACCCCAGAAGGCACAGAAAGTCCCGGGCAGGGTGCAAGTACCCAACCAGAAATGATTGGGCAAAGGAAGAGAGAACCTCCACCCTGTCTGTTGGGAGCCGGGCTCTGGCTCAGCAGGAGTCGAGTTCTGCCCCAATAAAGCATATCACCTGTGAAGATACAAGTTCCGACTTGGCCTCATTGATCAGGAGACCAAGATTGGTGCAGGTCTGGAGGGCCAGGTCCGTGGACCTCTCCACCTCCTGCTTGGAGGATCCCGCCAAGAGCCAGTCATCGAAATATGGGTAAACCCTGACCCCTCGACGCCAAAGATGGGCCGCCACCACTGTAATGCATTTGGTGAAGACCCGTGGGGCTAATGACATGACAGACCGAACGACATGGCTCGGAACTCGAATAGGGCTCCTTCTGCTCGGAAGCGAAGGACCTTTGATGAGACAGACTGATCAGGACGTGAAAGAATGCGTCCTGGAGATCCAGAGAGTAAAACCACATGTTCTGCTCGAGAGATGGTATGATCCGGGACAGAGTTACCATCCTGAAGATGCGTGACTTGAGGAACTGGTTCAGGTCATGCAAATCTAGAATGGGGCACCAGCCCCCTGTCCGCTTCAGAACCAGGAAGTACCTGGATATGAACCCTGGGTTGACCAGGGGGTCCGTGCCTCTGGCCACCACCTCCTTGTGGAGGAGCTGGGCAATCCCATCTCAAAGAGCCGACTAAGTGTATGGACACCATATCCTCCCATGGGGCTTGGCTTGGTTTGGAGGGTACTGCTCGAATTCTAAAGGCAGTCCCTGGCCCACCACTTTTAGAACCCACCTGTCTGTGGTAACAGCAGACCAGGCAGAAAGGAAGTGACAGAGCCGGCCCCCCATGGGAGGACCCAGAGCTTGCGTGACAGGTATGCGGGTGGCCACCCCCATCCCATCACTGAGCAGGCTTAGAGGAAGAGGATCCAGACTGGGGACTGCCTGAGCCCTGTCCTCTAGGCTTACGGGTCATCGGAGGCCCGGACTTGGACCGAGGGTGCCAAGATTGTGCCTGCTGTTGCTGCCCCGCTTGAAAGTGGGGCTGCTTGGCACAAGGGCAGAATGCCGAAATGGCTTCTTCTGCTTTTTGGAACCCTGGGATTCCTTCTGCGCAGAAGTTACTGAGTCCAAGGTGGCACTGGACTTCTCTATGTATTGGAGGTGACCGTCCACACCTCAGCAGAAAATGTCAGTACCTAGGAAAGGGACATCCGTTAGCTTGTGTTGGGTGTCCACTGTGAAGGTGGAGACCCTTAACCAAGCCCTGCGGCACACGGCAACCGCAGTTGCCACCAAGCGGGTGCAAGAGTCGCCAAAATCCAGAGCTGTCTAGAGTTGTTGCTTCACAACAGCCCACCCCTGGTCACGGAACTGCTTGACTGTGGTCTGGAGGTCTGCGGGGAGGTGAGGTGCAAGCTTGTCAAGAGAGCCCAGAAGGGCAAGAGAGAAATGCGCCAGGATGATGGCCAAGCTTGCCTGATGGAGGCTCAGCGTAGAGGTAGCATAGACTTTTCGGGCAGTGTGGTCCAGTTTTTTGGACTCCTTGCCCGGGGTCTATCGGTGTCTGCCAAACTACCAGTGTGTCTGAACACAGATTCGGTCACCAGACCCTCTGCAGAGGAGTGCTCTGCGAATCCCAAAAGGGACTTGATGGGCAACGCATATTTGCGGGCCATACGGGCAGACGGCGGAGTGTGCTGCCATAGCTGCAAAGCCAGACTAACACTGGCCTCGGCCACTGGGAAGGCTTCCGTTGGTGAATACCCCCGTTTGAGAATATGAGTGAGGGGATATTCGGCCTATTTTTGGAAGGATTCAAGAGGCCTCCCTGTGGATTCAGAGATGAGACGGAGGATACCCATAAAGGAAGAGGGGCCTCCCTCCATCAAGAGAGTACCGACTGATTCCTTGTCCAAGGGACAGAATGAAGGTTGGAGTCCTCGGACTCCAAAGAGTCTGGACGAATTGGCCGGCCACCCGAGTCTTCCTCTACCCGCCTAGGATGGTCAGGAGTGAGGGTAACAGAAAGCCTACGCGGGAGGCCCGGAACAGGCCAAGACTCTTTGGCAGGCACTCCCGCAGGGGGCTGTTTAGGTGACGGCTCCACTAGGATTGGTGGAGAGGTCGATTCTGGCTGAACCTGGAAGGATTTGACCGGCTCCATGGGAGAAGGAATGGTGCGGGCCAGCTCCGGAGGAGTCAGCTTCGGTCTAGGAGGAGATAGCCATGTGATGGCCCGGGTGCAAGCCAGGATCGGCTTTTGACCAGACATAATCAGCTGTTGCCACATTAAGTCTTCATAACATCAATGGAGTTTCCATCGAAACCTCTCCTCATCCGAGGAGGACAAAGAAGAATGTCGTCGGCGCCTTTTCTTTGAGCGCTTATGCGCCTTCTTTGGCCTATCGGTCGAAGGAGTCCAAGACCTCGATTGTCGGGGTTGATCAGAAGGTGGTGGTTCTCCTGGGTCCGGGTCTCTGATGGGATTCGCAGTGAGCTGGGTCTCCTCATCGGGAAGAGGCAGGACCGGGATCCTGAATAAGGAGTTGTCAGCCTCATCGAGCGACAACGAATCAACTGGGTCGAGAATTATCTAAACCAGGTCGTCGTCCAGAGTCTGAGCTGGCTGGCCTGACAGAGGAATCGTGAAGCCTGTGGCCAAGGCAGCAACCTCAACCGAAGTCGAGACAGGTGGTTCCTGGGACCGAGATCTCTCACAATCCCAAGAATATTGCCAGCGAGACGAAGATTCTCTCAGTTCCTTTTCCTTTTTACAGGACCGAGAGACATGCGTGCCGAAAGGCCCCTTGCCCTTGGTGGGAAGGGATTGGCACATCTCTCGAAAGGATCCAGAGAAAGTGGACCCAAGTTGAGTAGTACGAAGAAGGACATAGAGGACCAATCTGTGGCCCGAGCCACCTCTTCCTCAAAAGTTTTCATTTGCTCGAGCTGCTCAGTGGACCCCGCAGCTGCGGAGACCACCCATCGGACTTCCTTAGATCTGACAGGCAGATTCCGTTTCTCTGGTCTGCCTAGTTGGAGCCGTGCGAGACGATCGTCCAAGACATTCGGGTGACATGCGCAACACATCTCACAGGCCTGAGTGTCATGGCTGACACCTAGGCAGTGCACGCACGTGGCATGTGGGTCGGTGCAAGACATCTTTTGCCCGCACGGGCACTGGCGGAAACCGGGTGAGGATTTATCCTCCATAGTGGTCGAGATCGTGAAGAGATCTGTTGCAACTCTGACAAGTTTAAGTTTGAGCAAATCCATGGATTTGAAAGCGAGGGCCTACGGAACGCAAGAGTGGGAAGGATGGAACCTGTGTCTTCCAGCAGAAAGGAAGATCTGGCATCATGGGGCACAGCCGAGGGTTATACCACCCGGGTGGGTGGGAGGAGCAAGCTTCAAGACCTTCTGGCAAGATACTTAAAGGGAAATGACATGCCGAACAGTGTGGCTAGAACATCACATCCATGATCCTAGAACTCGATACTTTCAGTCTTAATTTTTAAGACAGTGGTCTACAATTAATCGAGATACATTGAAGCACATGGCCTTTTATTATTTTTTTTGTACTTTATTTCCTCACCTGCTTGCCAGGAAACTCTCTCAGGCGTACCCCCCCCCACCACCACTGCTGCTTTACCACCCTTCCTGAAGCCACCCATCAGGAATTCAAGGGCTGATACCCTCCCACTTCCGGCCCGATGGACCCCCCCCATCTCTGAGCCCCCCTGAGGTAGGGCCACCTTCCAGCCTGGCGCTCTATCTAGAATCTAATGCACCGGGCCAGGGTCGGGCAAGAGATCGGGAGAGCTGACGGGCAAGCCCAGCACTGGGTGGGTGTGTGGCTGCAGGGCTTTGAGAGGCTACCATCGCCTATCCCTGGGGCCAGGGCTTTTCTTGTGTAGCTTTCCCCCAGAAGCACGGACATGAAATGCCGCATTGTGCACCTACATGCAGACGTCCGCTGCTGCTCCACCCCCTAATGGCATCACTCCATGTAGGATCCCCAATCTCCATCGGGGGCCGCTACGGAGCAATGGAAGCCCGCAACCCACCCTGCGAGAGGAGAGCAGTCCTCCAGACGCTCAATCCTCTACCCTCCCCTGCTGACCCTCGGCGACCCTAGTCAGTTCCCAAACCCGGATCGCCAGCATGGTGCGAGGTGTGGCGTCCAGCGCCTCAACCCTCAGCACTATTTGGCCGGTTGCACATGGCCTTTAATATATTTGTCAACATGGATTCTGAAACCGACATGGGACAGACACACTCTTGGTCAGTTTCACCAACAAACAGCAGAGGTCAATTGAGGATGGACTGCTGACCTGTGCTATGCTCATAGAGCTGCCCCAAGGAGTAGTTAATTGACAAATTGGGTGAACTAGGATTTTAGATTACTTTGCATTCCTAGTTTCCAAATGATTTATCTGAAAGTGTGCAACTGGTCAAACTTTGTAGGGTTATGTCCCCTCCTTGGGAAGTCAAGTATGGATTTCCACAGAGGTACATACTGGGCCCCCTCTTGTTCTCTTTGAACATCAATAATATGTCCAGTATCTGTGAAAATGCTAACTTGTTAACGATGACGCAGTAATCTAGTGCCATTCCAACTCGGTACCAATATTAATGAAGTACTTACTGGTAATCCAATTGTTTCCATACTGGATTGTCTTAGCTAGGTATCAATAACTTGGTCACAATAAACAAGAACAGTACAAAGACCGTGCTATTCGGCACTAAAGCAAGACTCAATAACTGAAAAGATGTATTTGATGTCATTGCTACTAATGGAATGATGCTAGGAAACAGATTTGCTTCAATACCTAGGGATATACCCGGACCCATAATTTACCTTTGACACCTAAAACAGTACAGTTACATAAGAACTTACCGTAACAGTAGATCTTCGAGAACAGCTCTTGCAGCAGGTTACACCATTAGGACTGAAGCCGGCAGGCACCAGGACCTCACGGAAATTTTCTAGCTAGCAGTATTCAGCGGGGACCGCCTCTGACGTTGGTCCCATCCCCGATGTCAGGTGTGGTACAAAAGGAGGTGGTCCCCCAGAATCCCCAGTTTTCCCGCCAGAGACTCCCGGCCGCTGGATGACATCAAAAGAGGAGACTGAGGATCCGCCATCAAATGGCAAAGAAAGAGGCTGTAAACGCCTTATCCTAGGAGAAGGATGTTACGACTAGAATCTACCTCCAGCGGGGATGGTGGAAGGGAAAGTACCTGCTGCAAGAGCTGTTCTCGAAGATCTACTGTTACGTAAGTTCTAACGTACCTACTATCTCACTGAGACCGCCTTTGCAGCAGGTTACACCATTAGGACTGATTCCCAAACAATCCTGGAAATCACACACCATTGGGAGGAGAAAAGGTAGAAATCCTCGAATTACATCGAGCCTAGGACAGAAGTCCCTGAAGGACTGCTAGACCAAAACCTGCTCTTCGCCTCGAAGCGATATCCAGGCTGTAATGCCTGATGAAAGTGTGTACGGAGCTCCAAGTAGCTGCAGCACAAATAGCTGAGGTGGATACGTTCTTCAAAGCTGCAAAAGATGTAGCCACCCCTCTTGTGGAATGACCCTAAACCGTGCCCAGTAGGGATTTGTTGCGCTTCTGGCAACAGAATGTAATACACTGGATGAGCCACCCGGACAGCGACTGTTTTGAAACAGGAGCCCCCATCATCCTGTGGGCAAAGGAGACAAAAAGCTGGACCGATTTTCGGTGGTGTTTGGTTCCGGTCAGGTAATATCTGAGACACCTGTGCACATCTAAAGTGTGCAGAAGGGCTTCTCCTCGATTAGAGTACTTAGGGAAATACACTGGTAAATCGATATCCTGATTAAGGGTGAGTGCTGAGACCACCTTAAGGCAGAAATTTAGGATTAGTCCTAAGGGATACCCTGTCTTGGTGGAAAACCAAATAAGGTTCTTTGCACATAAGTGTATGTAGTTCAGAAATTCTTCTGGCTGAAGTATCGGCAACCAAAAACAACGTCTTCCAAGACAGAAGACGTAGCTCGCAATCCGCGGCTGGTTCAAAAGGTGGTAGTGTGAGCTGTTCCAAGACAAACGGTAGATCCCATGGTGGGATCGGATCCTTAATCGGAGGCCTAAGGTGGAGGACACCCCTCAGGAAGGCACATATCGTGTCCAATTGAGCTATAGTGCGTTGGACTATAGGAACGTGATAGGCTGAAATGGCAGAGAGATGCACCTTAATCGAGGAGTAAGCCAAACCAGAGTGGAAAGGGACAGCAGGCAGTCCAATACCAGCTTCTCTGGACAGTCCAAAGGCAATAAGCGCGCGCTTGAACCCATAAGCAAAACCCGTGCCATTTCATGGCATAGGTCGTGTGGGTAGCCGGTTTCCTGGCGACAGTGATAATGTCTGCCACCTCTTGTGAGACCCCGTGTCGCACCATGGCTATGTCTCTAGGAGTCAAGCATGCAGGTTCAGGGAACGTAGGCCCGGATGGACCAAAGAACCCTTCTTCTGAGACAGCAAGTGGGAGCTGATTGGCAACAGCACTGGAGGTTCCCGGGATAGCTGATGCAAGACAGGGAACCAGATCTGTCTGGGCCAAAAGGGCGCGATCAGTAGAAGTGTCGCTTGCTCCCTGCGAAGTTTTAGAAAGACCCTCTGGATCAACGGGAAAGGGGGAAAAGCATAGAGGAACCTGCCTGCCCAGGAGAGGGACAACGCGTCTCGCCAGAAAACACCAGGCCTTGGATCTAGTGAGCAAAAATTGGGCAGTTTTGCGTTGGATGGGGACATGGAAAGGTCTAGTTCTGGAGTACCCCATCTGCGAAACAGATCCTCTGCTACCTCCTGAAGTAGTTCCCATTCGTGGACTCTGGCCTGAGAATGGCTCAGGCTGTCTGCGATGACGTTGTCTACTCCCGGAACATGAACGGCAATGAGGTTTGCGCCGTGTTGCAAGACCCAATCCCGCACTCTCATAGCCTCCCTGCAAAGCGGGTAGGAATGGGTGCCTCCTTGTTTGTTGAGGTAATACATCACCGCGGAATTGTCTGTTTGTAACAGAAGTGTACCCGGTGGAATCTCCAACTGGAAGGCCTGCAGGGCATAAAGAACTGCCCTCATCTCTAGGATATTTATGTGGAGATGAGACTCTTGGTCTGTCCACAGGCCCTGAGACCTGACACCGTCGAGGTGCACTCCCCAACTGAGCACTGAGGTGTCTGTGGAGAGTGTCACAGTCAGGGACGGTGCTATGAAGGGGACTCCCGCTGAGAGATTCCTCGAATCTAGCCATCATTGCCAATCTCGAATTACGGCCTTCGTGATCCAGATTGGATGCTGCAGATGGTCTTGCCTTTGGTCCCACTGGACCCGTAACATCCACTGGGTTACCCACATGTGGAGATGGGCTAGCAGGACTATTGCAATGGCCGCAGCCATGTGTCCGAGCAGGCAAAGGACCAGTCTGGCAGGAACGGTCTTCGCCGAAAAGTCCCTGATGAGGGATCTGATGTGGTCCGCTCTGTCCAGGGGGAGGAAAGCTTTCCCTTGGACGGTGTCCAGGACTGCACCTATGAATTGCAGAGTCTGGGACGGAACCAGGCGTGACTTCTCGTAATTTATGATAATGCCCAATGTCTCGAACAGAGACTGAGTGCAGTGAATGGCAGACATCAGGGCCTCCCGGGAGGGCACCATGAGAAGCCAATCATCCAGGTAGGGGAACACGTAGTGGCCTTGTCTCCTCAGAGAAGCGGCTACGACCGCCATGCACTTCGTGAACACCTGAGGTGTAGAAGACAGCCCGAAGGGGAGAGCTCGGAACTGATAATGGCGACCCAGAAACTCGAAGCGCAGAAACTTGTCGCCTGAGCAATAGGAATATGCGTAGGCATCCTGCATGTCTAGGGATGCTAGAAAAGCGTCCTGCTTTAGCATGGGAATCAGACCTGGGAGGGTCACCATGCAGAAGCGTTTGTACAGGACCGAGTCGTTGAGGTCGCTGAGGTCCAGTATCGGACGGAGGTTCCCTGTCTTCTTTGGAACCAGAAAGAAGTGAGAATAATAACCTAGTCCCCTCTGGTTCCTTGGTATGTGCTCTTTGGCTTCTTTTCCCAGAAGCGCGAGCACCTCCTGCTGTATGAGCAGGGCATACTGACCAGCGTAACGGGAGAGCAGGGGAGGTCTTGTAGGTGGGTGGTCTAGAAATTCTATGAAATGGCCTTTCTTGACCAATTGGAGAACCCACCTGTCGGTGGTGATCGACTGCCACCCTAAAAAGTGGAGAGCGATGCGACCCCCCGACCTTTCTTGCCCGCTGATCCAGAGGAAGGGCGGGGCCGGGAAGGAGTCATGCTGGGGCAGCACTGGTCCCTGCGGGCTGGGCCGGTTTTGTGTAACGTTGGCCTCTGCCTGGGGATGACTTGCCCTGGGCTTTACGCTGGAAAGTGCCCCTTTGCTGCTGGCCAGAACGTGGCTGCTGCCTTTGTTGCCAGCTGCGAAAACGGCTCTGGTTCCTACGAAAGGAACAAGGCCTGGATCTGTACATGGCCTGTACAGATCGGACTGCCTTCCCTGCGTCCTGGAGTTTGGTGATGACCTTCTCCGAGGATTCACCAAAGAGTACCTCGCCGTTGTACGGGACGTCTAGGATATTCTTTTGTACGTCTGGGGTAAAGCCGGAGACACGGAGCCAAGAGTGTCACCGGAGACAAACGCCTGAAGCTGCTGCTCTGGCAGAAGAGTCCGCAGAATCTTATGCGGCTCTAAGCACTTGGGTCCCCACATCTGACCCTGTGCGGAGTACGTTAAGGAGCTCCGCTTTCTGGTCGCCATCGGGAAGCTTGTCAGCCAGGTCTTGGCCCTGTTCCCACAGGGCGTTCTGAAACTGTACCATGTGGGTAAGGTAGTTCAGAGACCTGATGGCGCATGTAGCAGCCACGTACGTGCGACCTCCCCAGGGCATCCAATTGCTTGGATTCCTGGTCCGGTGGCTGAGTGCTCATATGCTGAGGTCTTTGAGACCAGTCCTATGAGGCTGTGATGACCAGGGAGTCTGCCAGAGGTTGCTTCGCCAAATACTGGTCTTCTCTCGGATACTTGTACAGGCGGTCGGCTTTCTTCGGCACCGCGGGAGTGGAATGCGGGCGCTTCCACGCAGCCTTGGTAACGTCCGCAAAGGTGTCCGCCAAGGGTGGAACTTCCACAGGCTTTGGGTCTTTCTGATGAAGACAGCGGGCAAGGCGTTGTCGTTCACAGTCAAGGTCTTCAGCATCCCACCCCATGTTGTCCTGGATGTGCCTCATGATCTCCGCGAAAGAGGGATCATCCGGTGGAGACCTGGGGAGGTCATGTGGGTCAAGAGAGGAGATGCTGAGCGGAGAAGGAGATCTGGAGTAGTCCGAGGTGTCCGATCTGGAATCCTCCCCCGAAGGAGTATACCAGCGCCATCTGGGTTTCTTAGGGCTGGGGGACCCTGATGGAGATCTGGAGGGAGGCCTTCTCCTGTCTTTAGATCTGCCCCTAGGAGGTGGAGTCTGTTCCTTGGGGGTTGGTGGTGTCCTGCTGGCCCCTTAGGTGGAGGAGAAAGCGTAGGAGGTGAAGGAGTAAGAGGAGGAGGAGGAGTAGGAGTAGGAGGAGGAGGTTTAACTGGGACCACATCCTTTCGGATGGTGTCCCACCAGAAGGTAAAGAGTTCCTTTACTTCTTCGATGTTCATACCCAACAACAGGCCTGGCGCCGGTGGTCTGTCACCGAGGTCGGGCGTCGGGTCCCCGGGTGTCTCCCGGTCCAGGGAGGGATCCCGCAGGAGCCCGGCATCCTCGGTGTCGCCTGCCTGGTCTTGGGCAGTGGGGTGTCCTCCTCCATCGATTCCCTGTGACTGGCGTCCGCCGGTGACGGGAGCGTCTTCCTCCGGAGATTTACCGGTCTTCCTGGCCGACGCCTGAGGAGTCCGGCGAATGTCCAGCCGATGACTGGTGTCGTCTGTTCCTGTGAGCGCTTGGATGGTTTTGAACGTTTGGCCGACATCAGGTCCAACACCCTTTTCAGGGACGTCAGGTCCTTAGTTTTTCTGGGTGCTGGATCAGGACCTCTGGGCGGTTGGAAGGCCGACCTGGAGTCGGTGTCCCGACGTCGGGAGGAAGAAGAGGACTTAAGGCGCTCAGAAGACTTCGAAGAGGCCTTGGAAGGGGTGGAGGAAGCCGAGGACCTCTATGTCTTGATCAGCTGGAGCGAGGAAGAGCCATCTGAAGTCTGGACCTTAACCGGGGGGGGGCTGTAACCAAGCCCTGGAGGGAGAGCGGTCCGATCTGGAGCCTGAGCTGCGGGAGTCTGAGGCCCACGTAGGGGACCTGGACCTCACCTTCTCCCGGTGCTTGTCCCGGTGTTTATGGGCCTTGGTAGAAGATTCTCCCCTGGAGGAAGGTTCTTTATCCATCCTTTTTAATCTCTCTTCCAGGAGATATGCCTGTAGTGCCTTCTGACGGCAGATCCTGGTGCGGCTGTTGAACCCCTGGCAAAAGGTGCAGGCCTTGATATCGTGGTCCGGGCCTAGGCAACGCACGCAGGAGGAATAAGGATCCTTGAAAGGGATCTGTTTTCCGCATGCACACTTTGAAAGGTGACCCTCAAGCGATGGAGTTGGAGAGGACATCAGTTATGCGAAAAAAATCAGAGAAGTTCTGTAGTCGTCGTATGCTAGATAGAGACCGAGAGGCCGATGCTGGCGAGTTGACAGCAGGAAAAGAATTGAGGATTCTGGGGGACCGCCCCCTTTTGTACCACGCCTGACATCAGGGCGACCGACGTCGGAGGCAGTCCCCGCTGAAAACTGCTAGCTAGAAAATTTCCGTGAGGTCCTGGCGCCTGCCGGCTTCAGTCCTAATGGTGTAACCTGCTGCAAGAGCTGTCTCTCGAAGTAAGATCCATCATTACTTACATCCAAAACTAGGATGCCTATATAGGATTCAAAATCATTTGCTTGCAGAAGCAAGACTTAGAATTCTCAACAGAACTTTATGCTTATTATGGACTATGGGGTATTAGTGATAGCTGCTGCACCGAACACAATGCTTGATAAAAAAAAGGGGTCTTGTATAACAGGATCAGTTAATTTACTAGCACAGAGTCTACAGGAACGTCTCCTTGTGTGGCTCTTGTAAAAGTGAGTCAATTGTCTCCAGATTTTAAGACTACATACAAGGCTGTTTCTTTTACATATAAAATTTTCTATACAGTGGAGTCCACCAGGCTGCAACGCAATACTGCACTAAATGCAATTTCAATAGCAGTTAATCCCTTTTGTCCTGCAGTAAATGGAGATACTGCATTGCATCCTGCAGGCTCCACTGTATTACGGATTCTGAGAGCCAATTTGCACAAATTTTTTTCCTATTATAAGAAAAATTCTACAATGGACATAAGTTCTGTCATCTGATTGGTCAGCTAAGTTTTTTATCTGTGGGTAAATCTTGCAATGACCCACAGCTGAGGAACAGCATTTATGAAAACACAGACCAAAACATAATTAGATATTGTTAAATTTATTGTACACCGCTGGCCCATCGGCACAGCGGTTGGATTTCCACTTGCGACGCCAGTGACCCGGGTTCAGGAACGGACCTGGGGCACCAGAGTGGGGAGGAGGCTTGAAATGTCTGATGACTGCTCACCTTCTCCTGGGGGTGGGGGAGATGGGATCGACCGGTGCTTACTGACTCCTGGTGGAGGTCAGGGAAACAGCAACACGCCAGTTCTCATGGACGGGGGTGGGGTGGCGAACATTGGCATATGCCTTGATGTTAGTGGCACACCACACCCCGGGGGGGGGGGAATGGGAAAATTGCTCCTGGATCGGTCGGATGATAGTTGCTGGCCCCCACTACCACAGAAGCCCTGGGACACCCAAGACCACCTCAGCAGCACCCGGGCCAAGACCGAGTGCATTGGCCGGCCCCCACCAGCCCCTTCTCCCTTGGAGGAGGGGGACCTATCCGGCGAAGGGTTATGCCACGTTACCTGGGGGCTGCGATGTGGGATCGTAGTGGCTGGGTGTTGGGGCAGGCCAGCGGGGCCCCTAGGTGGCCTGAAGGAGTGGCCGGCCAGGGAGCCGGGAAGGAGCAAAAATCAAAAAAAAAATTAATTGTACACATGGGTCCATTTTATAATCACAAAAAGGCTCTCCAAGATGTGGGTTATGGGGGAACTAACCATTTATCATATGGTTAAATCACTCAGCTGTGTTTTGCGACACAACACACAAGCCATGGGTAAATCCCCAAATATCCCATGCCTTGTCGTGCCTTAGTGCTTAATTATAACTTGTTCAACAGCAGAACTGTTAAAATGTTCCTTTTTAATGAAAACTAGACTGAGTGCATGTTTCCTTGGGTATCAGGCTCTTTCCATTTGGAACGACTGATCTCCACCATTAAGACACCCATAATTGAAGGACTTATTTTGTAAGAAACTTAAATACAGTATATTTTCTGATTGCTGCTACCTGCACTTGTTACTGATGTGAATGTTCCTAGTGTTGTCATTATCCAGTTTTACAAATGTACTCTTGACTGCGGTTATATTGTAGTTTGGGTCATTCCTGAAAAAGGAACTTGTTGTAGTGTGCTTACTCTGGTAATAAAACTAAACTAGTGACAGCAGCAGTAGGAGCGAGCAACTATAACACATACTATAAAAACACTGACAGACAATACAGTATGCAAGTGACACATGAGTGTACAGACAATTCTTGGGTAAGACAATACAAATTTCTATGTAAAAAAGTACAAACTGAATAAAAGGCATTCTAGGTATTGCAGTCCCCCCCCAAAACCATAGCATCTGATCTTGAGCCTGCCCCCACAAGGTCTGGGTGGCCCGAAGGTACTATACCCCATTTCACATACTCAGTCACATTCGCAAAAGCAGTCACATGTAAATGGCTGGCAGTTTCGCCCCCTAATCCCCAGCATACAAGACTGGGTACGACAATGTAAGCAAATTATGGATGTGAAGAAACTGACCCACTACGTCAGAGTGCAGGCAGAGCTGTATTACACTAGATGGTTATCTCTTCTGTCATATTTAGAAGACAGGGGGATTCCAGAGTTTGAACTATGTACTGGTTGCCCTGCAGCCAGACTCCTAATCCCTATACTTATGCAACAGGCACACCAAGGTCATAGAAGCCTATTTAATGGTGATCCTGCTAGGCATCTGACATGATCAAATTGTTTTACATTTATATAAACACAATGGGTCTTTCACTGTGTTTTCTCTTAAAGTTTTAACAGTTTCTATCCCATTTCTTTCTCCCCCCGAGGCACAATGCCACTATAAGTTGAAGCAATAATGTGCTTCTCTACTCTACAGATCTTAACTCCTTGTATCACCCAACATTGCCCACTGCCTGCTCAGGAAAATGTCAATGCCAATGTCAGTATCAATGAAAATCATTATTTCTTGTTACTCTATTTATGCTAATGATCACTGTACGTGTGTGTGTGTGTGTGTGTGTGTGTGTGTGTTCACACCATAGTTAGGGTTGAGAAGCCATTTCTATGTTAAACCCCAAAATTTTGCACCTTAATAACTTTGCAACCGTTTGACAGATTTGCCTGAAATTTGGAATACACGATCAAGAACCATAGGCCTTGGGATCTGCCAAGTTTGATGACAGTAGGATATCTGACTGCGGAGTTGATAAAGCGTCATCTGTCGTCTGCGTTCGCTTTCACCAGAATTCTGACTAAGTGTACAGATCATACGGTTTGCGTGACCGACCCGAAATCTTCAGGGAACGTCTAGTTGAGGGTCCCCATATGTGCCTTTCGAAGATTTGGTGAAAAAATATTAAGCGGTTCAAAAGTTATTCAAAACAATTTCCCATTATAAGTCAATGGGAAAAGTTAAAAAGTTAAACAAATGTAGCAGAAATGCATTTTACTTTCGCAAAATGGCCCTGTTACTTTCACAAATCCACCATTTTGTTTTCAGTTAGTGATCAGAAAAATGCTTGGCATTTAAATTTGGACCCTCAACAACCTAATTCTTTTTGTATTCACCTAGTCGGACCCTGAGGATGCTAGCCATGTCTTTATTTTTGGGGTAAAACACCCCAGAAATATGATTTTCAAATTTCTGGAAAAAGTACTTTCGCAAAAGTACTTTCGTGCTCTGAAAGTGTAGCAAGTTTCTGAAATCTTTCATAAATTCGACAGTAGTTTTTCTAGTCTGTGGAAAATGACAGCATTCCTTGGCACTACGCTGCAAAAGAGCGGTTAGAGTTTTGGGTCTGAAATTTGGAGAGAACACAGCCGACATCTCACAGATGTGCCTTTCAGTGTTGTGTTGAAAAATATTACACAGCAACAAGTTACGGCACTCCAAAGTTGACGGTTTTCCATAGGATAACATTACACGATGTATTACAGGAATCCTTTGGCACCCTGCTGCAAAATAACAGTTTGGTCTTTTTTCCTGAAATTTGGAGGGAAGACAGCCAACAGCCCACAGATGTGCCTTTCAGTGGTTTGGTGAAAAAATATTACAGGGAGGCAAAGTTATGGCGCTCCGAACTTCTCTTTTTCCCCATAGGATAACATTACGGCGTTCACCGCGCCTTTCATGGCCGTATCTCGAGACGGTGCGAGAATCACGGACTTTTAAATGGGAAGAATAGCTTAGCCCTAATGGGAGCCAAGTACAAACTAGCTAAGACAGTCATAAGTCATATGACTTTTACATTTTTTCTATGTAAATACGGTTCCTGAGATATAACCTATTTAGTATTCCAAGTCCTCATTTTCTGCTCCAATACCCATTATTATGCATACATTCTTTGTACTACTGTCTTTCTATGCAGGTTTTGGGAAAACCAAGCCTGTGAGCTTACATTACTGTTACCGTTGCCCTTTCCGCTTGGGGTTCCGTACCCGTTTCACTTACCATTGACGTCTACGCCACCATGTGCGTTATCCTTTGCATTTTTATTTGCGCTTGCGTTTCTGTTATTTTTTGCCATTTGTGTCTACAGTACTGTTTCTCTTTGCGTCACCATGCCCACTGACATTTCCGTTTGCAGGCACCATGTTACTTCGTGACAACACATTACATGGCAGACCGTTCCAGTCTATGCCACTGTGTGCGTTACCCTTTCTGTTCTCATTCGAACTTGCGTTACCATTTGCACCACTGTTTGCGTTGCTGTTCCTGTTACTATGCCTCAAGACATCACGTGGCGGGAGCGCTCCCGCCGCTGCATTACATTCACTATTTCTCATTATCATTCTCAAAAAGAAGGGAAATTAGAGGTAAAAAACTCCGTTTAATGCATTAGTTAGGGTTGTTCCACAGCGACAAAAGTGAGAAGTACGTGTTAGGTTAAACCCCCTGGACCTCCTGCCCACCCCCCAACCGCATTGGGTCGTTGGTCCTAACTCTCACCCCATTCTCCTATACTTCTGCTGCTTTACACATGTGATGGGGTGAGGGTTAGGACTATCCCAATGCACACCCCAATGCCGGGTTGGGGTGGGCAGGGGTCCAAGGGGGTTTCTAACCCTAACACCAAATTTCTCACTTTGTCGCTGTGGAACAACCCTAACTAATACAGTAAACGGAGTTTTTGCCTCTATATATATATATATTTCTCAAAATTTTTTTTTTTTTTTTTAACTGTTATTCTATGTACTTGTATTACATGTATTATATTGCTGACCATCCCAGGTCCACCTTGTAAATGAGCTTGTCTCAATGGTGTCTCACCTGGCAAAATAAAGATAATTGATTGACTGACTGAAACTTGAAACCTTTATGTAGAGTAACTGCACTGATGTAAACCCTGTTTATCTGCTAAATGCGATCAGTGGACTCCAAACCTGAAGGCACTGTAATATATGCACTGTCCTGGAGATCTTTATCTGAAAAGCTTGTAAAATCAAACTCCAAGTGTAACAACTGTAAAAACTACAGAAATGTGGTTAGTAAGCAAATGGGAAACAAGTGTATACAACAGCAGCATTGCAAGGCCAAGTTTATCATGTGCAATTTTCAGGCAAAAAGGCATCTTACTACCGATGATAAACTTTCCGGAGAGAGAACTGCAGTTTTATCCTGCTACAAGGATGTGATGCTAACAAGGAGGGATTACATTCTAGAATATCTTTGTTTTGTTCACAAAAAATGATATAACTACTTCTGGTTTTTAATTAAATAACTCCTCTGTGCCTAGGACACTTTTGTGGTGGGCGGTGAAAATGCAAGATAAATCTTCCCTTAATGCAACAACTGCAACCTGGCTGTAATAGGCTAAGTACATATTATACAAGTAAGCTGGACATTCTGTCCTGTGCAGTCAGCCAACTTTTCCCATTTTTCAGTGTAGGGTGTGTAAGAAAACAGACAGAAGAACCTCCCTATACAGGAGCTTTTGAAGGGATTTTAGAAACAAACTGTACTCTGTTACCAGCGATTGTTTCAACCAAAATAAAAGGTGCATTATTTTAGGTGTAATGAAATTCCCATGAATCAGACAAAGCCTCTTCTGGTTTCCCTCCTACCTTTCGGAAAGGAGGCCACTCTTCTTCACTGGCCTGAGTCAGGCTGTCATTATGATCACAGTCCATTTGGAAGATGCTGGATGTGTTGAGCCTGTAGAGTGGCCGTAGTGAGACACCAGATGCATCCCAGAACCGCACTGTGCCATCCTCATGCCTAAAAGAACACAGAGAAGAAGTTGAGAACAGAATCTGCTGAAGGAGCATAAGCAGACGCACAATCACTGCCCCTCAGAGTAAGCATGCAGGGATTCATTTCCAACTAAATCAGACTGGGAGGATCTCACCACTATTACTACTACTACTACCAGTTGTGCACCTCCGTAGTACTTCAGGCACTTTCCAAGCCGGGAAACCCCAGATTTAAACTTGTAGTCTTCTGGTTCCCAGCCCAGGATTCTACCAAACTGAAACGGAAGTCCACCTAACTGAAAAGGTAGGAGAGCCCTATATATTTTAGAAAAGCACAGAAGGTGGTGCAGGCAAAAGGTCCAAAAACATAATACAATATGCAGACTAAGTGAGGATAACGCTAGAGTCAAAAGGATTTGCTACCATCTCCATTTAGTCAGACCCAGAGGTATGGTCAGTTCTAAACCCTCCAGTGCTTTGCCTCACTTTGGTCATCAGTGGAGGAGGTCTATTACAGCCTCGCGTGTTTCTAACCCAGAAGCTTAAAGTGATACATACACAGAATGGGAGCAGCCACTGGGCTGTCTGACAGAACTGCACAGTAACCCTCCAAAGGGTGTTTTAAAGCCCACTTCAGATCTGTATAATGACTGTAATGTGACTAATTACTTTCTAGGATTCAAAACCTCAGCTGTTAACTGATAAAAATATGGGAGGAGTGCAATGCATATATAATCCGTCCAAGCATTACTAAATATAGCACATTTCTAAATTAAACAGATTTGAATTTTAAATGAACTTTTAATTCCTTACAGACTAAATCAGAGGAATATTTATATCCCACAAGCATATACAGTTGGCATAAGATAAACCATAAGATAACATTAATTCCCTATACTGAATTCATAGTGATTAAACCAAATTCCGAAATACCCATTTAAAAAAAAAAAAATTTTTTTTAACTGCATTGGTAAAAAACAAGACAGCTGTGCCCAAGCAGGAGAAATGTATACAGACAACAGTATATCTAAAAAACACATACAAAAAGATAAACCACATCAATATTTTAACAGAACAAAAAAACATATATCAAACACCAGGGTGCTAAAGTGAAGCTCAGAAAGTACAGTTTTGTAAGAACTTACCGTAACAGTAGATCTTCGAGAGAGGTTCCTGTAGTAGGTCATAACATAGGACTGCGCACCATGGTGTCAGGACCACGTGGAAAACTCTAGCTAGCAATGTCTGGTGGAGGACTGCCCACCCGACATCACGTGACGACAGCAGCAAGACCCTATATAGCAGGTGGTCCCCACGCCTGGCCTCCAGTTCTCCCACTGGAGACCCAGAGCTAGGTGCAACAGAAGAAAAGGAATGGGCTCCTGAAGCCCAGAAAAAGGAAGGCTCAAGAGAAGGAGATGCAGAAGCTGGGGGAAGGACAGAGGGAAAAAGGTGACCTACTGCAGGAACCTCTCTCGAAGAGCTACTATTACGGTAAGTTCTTATGTAACTGTACTATCTTACTTCGAGAGGGTTCCAGCAGTAGGTCATAATATACAGGACTGAATCCCAGGCAGTCAAAAGCCAGTCAAGGACTGAAGCATGGGAGGCAAGAAAGGTCTGTAGAAACGTAGGAGCAGTCAGACTGGGGGCCCTGAAGAGCAGCCAATCCAAAACCAGCCCTGCGCCTGGAAGCAATTACCAGACAAAGGCTGGGACAGACCTCCAAATGACCACTGCACAAATCTCAGCAGCTTGCACGTTCTGTAATAAGTAGTGCAAAAAACAGCCTTGCGCCTCTCGGAGAATTTCTTACAACTTCCTCCCAGAAGTGGCTTGTAATGTGTCTTAACAGCACAGACAGTTCACCAACCATGCGGACAAACGCTGTACAGACACAGCCACTCCCTGTTACTAGGGTACAAATGACTACAGTGGTATAATCACCATAAAGAGAGACATACCACCACACATGTGTTTCAGCCAAGGCTCCACTGCTGGATATATAGCTCCCCCCTAAGCCTAGTCGTCAAACTGCTACTTGGTATCCCGACACACTTTCTTAAAACCACAGGGAGCACCTCAAAAAAAGAGTGGCAACAGAATAAAAGAAGGAGGACCAAAGACAGCCCCTCTCCCTATCACTGGCAGCCCTCATGAAACTACTGCTCTTTCTATTGCTCTGTATTGGTAATGTGGAAATCAACCCTGGACCTCTTGAAAGTATCACCTCTCCATCAGACCTAACCTCAATTAAAGGCCTCAGTTTCCTGCATATTAATGTATGCAGTCTGTTGAAAAAATTTACGTTGATACAAGCCTGGGTTGCCCATACCTTGCCAGACTTTCTTGTGGTAACTGAGACATGGCTCAAACCCACCACAGCGGACAGGGATGTTAACCTACCTATCAGCTATTCAGAGCTGATCGCCAAACAAGGGGAGGTGGAGTAGCCATATATGCAAAAGCTGGTATAGCTGTATCCTGTACTGCTGCAACATCTATACCCAAGGAGTTTGAGTGCCTATCTCTAAAAGCCTCTCTCCCCAATACAGCAGCTTTTCAACTAATTGGATGCTACAGACCCCCCTCTGCTGAACACAAGCTCTTATCCCACCTGGGGAACCTGGTCAAGCCCAGCACTGAAGAAGTCATTATTCTAGGTGACCTGAATTTCAACTGGCTCACCCAGGCAGCTACACCTCTGTATCATTCTGTGACACCTATGGGCTCACACAGTTAATTAATGAACCAACAAGAATAAATGCAAGGAATAGTAGTAACAGCACACTACTTGATATCATGCTAGTGAGTAAACCACATCTATTCACACACGCTGGAGTGCTCTCTATTGATATAAGTGATCACTGCCCCATCGAGAGGGGTAAGATCCACCAGCATAACAAATCCTGCAAAATTCCTCATGAGGAGATCCAAGAAAAACATCAATATTGAAGGATATCTGCATAATCTAGCTTACTCTCCACACTGGCAAAAGTTTTATCTTGCACATTCTGTAGAAAAAGCTCAGCAGGTGCTAAATAGCATTATAATAAATGCCCTTATCACCCATGCCCCAATCTCTAGTATCCGAATAAAAAACAAATCCTATCGCTGGTTTTCAGCTGACCTCAAAGCTGCACTGCTGGAGAGAGACAAACTCTGGAAAGTGTCAAGAAAAACTAAGAATGCAAACGACTGGATGATTTTTAGGAAAGCCAGGAATAGATGCACCAGGAAAGTTAGGGATGCAAGGCTGCCTTCTACCTGGCGAGCTAGACTCCTACCATAATCCTGCTAGGTTTTGGGGCACCATCAAGGGTATGATGGGACAGGGCGCATCAACCCCTTCCAACTCAACTACACAATAGTTATGGCCCTATCACTGGCAAAATGGAAATCCTCGACGCATTCAACAACCACTTCACAACGGCTGGCCTTGCCTTTGACACCTCCCCAGCTAACCTGCTGAGGGACCAATTAAGATCCCACTACATTGGTGATCAAAGAGTTGACTCTTCCTTTAGCTTCAAACCTATACTGTTGAAACAAGTCAAGGATCTATTATGGCATCTGGATACCAAAAAAAGTGCAGGAGCAGACTTTGTGGACCCCTTCTTTCTAAAGATTGCGTGCCATGTACTTGCAGTCCCCCTGACACACCTCTTTAACCTTTCCCTAAACTCTGGCTCTATTCCCACACTGTGGAAGACAGCCCAAGTGGTCCCCCTTCTAAAATCAGGGGACCCTATGGATCTTAATAATTACAGGCCCATTTCCATTCTACCTGTGCTATCCAAGATGCTGGAGAAATTAGTGAGTAATCATCCAAGGGAATATCTTGACAATGCTAACCTATTAAATCCAGCTCAATCTGGATTCAGGGCCAAACATAGCACTATCACTGCATTAGCCAAGGTCACAAATGACTGGCAAACCGAATTGGATAAAAAGAATAATGTCTGTGCAGTATTCCTGGACCTGAGCAAAGCATTCGATACTGTGGACCATGAGCTGCTACTCTCATCCCTGCACTCCCTTGGCCTAGATCCTCCCTCCCTTAAGTGGTTCAGATGCTACCTCTCCAGTAGGTCACAGCAGGTAAAAGCTGAAGGTGACCTATCCTCATCAAGACCACTGTCAAGAGGAGTCCCCCAAGGCTCTATTCTGGGTCCTATCCTTTTTGCCATTTATATAAATAACATTGATTCAACCCTTACCAAGTCCTCAGTACACCTCTTTGCTGATGACACTGTTCTGTATGTCAGCAACCCTTCGCCTACAGTTGCTCATGAAATCCTACAAACAGAATTCTCTTTGTTACAACATCAGCTACTCGAGAAAAAGCTTCTGCTAAATGCAAAGAAAACTAAAGCAATGATGTTCACAACTCAAAACTCCACCAGCACATCCTCTTCAATCACTCTCCCCCAGCTATGCACTATACTTGGAGAAAATCTGGAGTATGTTGAAAACTTCAAATACCTAGGTGTGTGGATTGACAACAGACTCGACTTCACTCATCATCTAGAAGAACTGTTAAAAAAGCTTTGCCAAAGGCTTGGCCTCCTCTATAGATTAAAACCCTTCCTTAACAGAGACTCAAAGATGAGGTTAGTCCAGGCCATCTTTCTATCAGTTATTGACTATGCAGACTTCCTTTATAGTCACTGCCCCATCTCCTACCTTCACAAGTTGGATACCTTATATCATAGAGCAATAAGGTTCATTACAGATCTGCCATATAATACCCACCATTGCTCTCTTTATGACGCAGTTGGATGGTTTCCCTTCATATCAGGAGGAGCAGAAATGCAGCTCTATGGATTTACAGAGCTTTATCAAAAAAACTCCCAAACTATATCCTGGACTGCTTCAACCAGACCACTCCTAGCTCCTATGCCCCAAGAAGCAACAATATCATCCTGCTCAAATTGCCCAAAGTCAGCACCAGACTAGGGAGGGCAGCAATCAGCCATTCTCTAGCTATAGCATGGAGCACCCTATAAAAATCCCTAAAACTGTCCATTATCATTCCATTTGCATCCTTTAAACAGCATTGTACAGTCTTCTTCACAGAGAAATGCAGTTGCTACCGCTAGAGCTAGAATAGTCATCCTACAAATCTGGCTTCCAATCATATATGGCATATTCCTTCCAGTCAGACACCCCCAGCTTATGGCACCCAATAATACAGTCACCATCCTAGTATTCATTATGTTGTGTGTCTGTCATGGCCCCATTAGGATATGTATGTACTGTACGTACTGTAGATATTAGCTTAACCTTCCTTTAACCGAGTTTTAACATGTGAATTCACTGTACATCATTGTGTTATAAACATTATTTTTCTCTGTATGTATAACTGTCTTATAAAGCGTATGATATATTTGCCGTGCATCAACTATCGAACCTTGACCTTATCAGGTCCATCTCGTAAATGAGCCTTGCTCAATGATGTTCGCCTGAATAAATAAAGATTTGATTGATTGATTGAAATGAAACAAGCAACATAGTTGACTGACAGATGACCTGTGTCCAGTTATCGCAGAGATGCGAAGCTCTGCGTACGTACAGTGTAAACAGCAAAACTTCCCCCTGATAAGAATGCTCAGGGTAATGTGCCGGCAGTTGAGTGGTCTGCTAGAACTGAAACTCAAAACCAAATAGAGTAAAAACTTAGGACATTTACGCAGAACCGCCCAGGCTCTGCTGAAATCAAATAAGGCCCCTTAGACATCAGGGCCTGGTGCGCGGAAATCTTCGAGCGGGTTTCAGTAACGCCCTCGGGATGTCAGAGGGCTGGCCAGGGGAAGGGGGATTGAATGTTCTAGGGATCGCTTTCCTTCTTTGGGGGGAGCGGGTAGAATGTCCGGCACACCGCAGACCCCTAGCAGAGGCTGAAGGCACCACCATGCCGGCGCCATCACTTGAGGGGGGGTGGGGCAGGGCAGACTCAGGACATCATTGCACGTCCCCACACCCAGGGAAGCACTGAAATAAAAAAAACTTAAAAAAAAATCTTCGAGCAGAAATAAACACAACTAAAAATGGTGCTTGCAAAAAAGAAGCGCCCATAGCAAGATGCTGTCGACTGAAAAGGAGGTCAGAAAAAAGTTTCTTCCGAACAAAAAATGCAGTCCCACCAGGGAACAGGGTTACAAAGAAAAGGTATGAGGCAGAAAATACCTTCCATAAAAGAATCCGAGATCTCCAACCTAGCCAGGGTTTTGCCCTCCACCAAAGTGTGGCAGGCAAAATCACAGACAAATGGGCCTCCAGGTAAGAATAACAAGGGCCAAGAACTGAAAGGTGCAAAAGGTACTCCAACCTGAGTCACCGGGCAAGGAAAAGGATCCCCATCTATGGAGTCCACCCTGACAGAAAATATTATCGTGGCATGGCACAGGCTGAACTGGAGGAAGGTTTACTGACCTCCCCCAGAACCAGGCCAGGCAGGCAGAGATTCCAAGAAGTGAGGCGGCTATGCCCATTGGTGCTGCGCAAATGGGCGAAAGGAAACAAGGCCCAGATGAACCAGCCTGCCTTGCACCCAGGTCATAGAGTCAAGGCAAAGAGGCGAACAGATCTACCTTTGACAACCCCCGGGTCGTGGGTGTCTGGCGCATCAACTACCTGTTTAAGTTCCTGCTACAGAACCCAGGCCATGGTGCTACTGAGACTGTCCACCTGGATGCTGAAGACGACCGAACATGGACTGGTATGAGGTAAAAATTGTGCTGGACTGCTCAGTAGCCAATCTGCCTTGCCTCCCGATATTGGGGGCATCGACTTCCTGGGTCCGATGGACCCTTGAGCGAGCTCCCAAACCCTGTCCCAAAGCCCCTGAGGTGAGGACAGGGAACGAGAAGGGGAAGGAAAAGGGAACTCCCTTAGAGAGCGCCCATATCACCAATGGAGACCCCTCTATGAGCAGCTAAGCAGAAGGGCCTGGTGATCCAGATCGTCCAGACACTGACCTCATCGGAGACATAGGGATCAATGAAGGACCCCCATGGGCCTCCACTGGCCTGGGGACAATGGATACCGCTGCCGCCAACCTCCCCGGAAGGTGAGGACTCGCCCAGACTGTAGTCCAGCGTGCGGAAATTACCATATTAGCCCACCCCTGGTAAGGTGTCATCCGATCCCCAGGGAGGAAGATCCTGCCCTAGGTCAAATCCCTAACCACCCCCAGAAACTGGAGACTCTGGGAGGAAGAAAGGGTCAACGTGGGATAAGTCACTAAAAAACCAAGTCTGGTCCAAAGGGCCATGGTGAGAAGGGGAAGACAGTCCAACTGCCCCTCGATGGAGCAGCGAAAGGCCCAACCATCGAGGTCTGGAGACACCACGAGCTAAAAAAAGGGCTCCCTCCTGAAAGGCAGACCGAAGGGAACAGCAGTGGGCCTGGGAAATGGGATATGCAGGAAACCCTACTGCAAGCCCAGTGCACAGAACTAGTGCCCCTTAAGATGCCCCCGAAAGAAAATGGGAGGGCCCAGCAGGATTGCCAGGAGCCTGCCCAGGAATGCGATGGAGTGACCTCTTGCAAGCCACTAAGAGGACACATGGGTCTGAGGATAAATCCTGCCACCCTGGAAGGTGAAGGGCAAAACTGCCCCCCCCCGGCTCCACCAGAGTGTCAGGCGGTGGTCCCTCACTAGCCAAGAGGCTGAGGCATGGAGAGGACAGCGCTCCCCCAGAAGGTCCATGAGGTACAGCTGGGGGGCGGGGGCGGTGGAGCCCTCTGATGTCAGAGCCCGGCATTTGGTCTGGCGTCTGGCTGAAGCCTGCTTCATCTGACAGTTCTGCTGATGACTTAAAGGCCATTTGAAATGAAAGCCCACATGATACCTGGAGCGGACCAAGTGCAAAGCCATGCTGCTGTCCTGGAGCTCTGTAAGGATGTCCCTGGTGTCTCTGCCAAATAGTACCAATCCCCCTGAAAGGGGCGTCTTGTATGGTGGACTGGACACTGTGCCAAGCCAGATAGCTGGAGCCACAAATGTCTTCAAAAACAGACAGACAGTGGCTATAGACCGAGTCTACAGAGTCAAAGGTGGCTCAGAGAGCATGACGATAGAAGATTCTAACTAAACTCAGTCTTAGCTGCCTCAGCCTTAAGCTTGGAATCCTGGATGGCCTCAAGCTTGGACTCCAACTGGCCCAGAGTGGCACTCTGGAAAGAGACCATATGCACCACATAATTAAGGGATCTGAGGGGCGCAAGTGGACGAAGAATAAATCTTGCAGCCAAACTGATCCAGCTACCTGGATTCTTCATCCAGAGGCGATGACATGTGTTTAGGCCACGTTGAGCGGTCCTGGGCAGCTGCTATGACAAAGGAGTCCACTCTGGGGTGAGAGGACAAATAAGGGACCCCTTCCGGGGAGTGGTACACCCTGTCAGCCTTTTTGGGGACCGGGGGGGGGGGACAGAAAACGGGCTGCTGCCAAATAGTGGACGCGAGGTCTTCGTGAGGAGCCATCCAGGGCGGAATCGGCGTAGGTGAAGATTCCGCCATATTCAGATGTTCTGCCAGCCTTTTCCTCTTGGGGTCCTGCTCTTCAGTGGCCCAGCCATTAGCCACCTGGATCGTTCTGAAGAGCTCTGAAAAAGAGGGATCCTCAGAAGACCTACGGGACTCCCTTGTCTGCAGCTCATCACAGGGAGTATGAAAGCCAGAGCTAACAGACAAAAGAGAGTCAAACTCCGTGTCTGACGAAAGGTTTTTTTCAAGCGACTGAGCACTAGGAAAGGGAAATGTCCTGGACATTATCCCTCACATGGATGTGGACAGTGCAAGGGTGGTGAGACTGTCCTGCCAAGGAAAGGTGGGAGTCGACAGGCGACGTGGGCTCACGAGTCGGCCAAGATAGGGATGGTGCTGAGGATGCCACTGGCTGCAGACAGTCCAGATCAAAGGCCAACTGAGCCCTGGCTTCTTGCCACCAGGACTGGAAAGCCACGTGCAGGTCAGCCTGAAGGGGAGATGGAGGCTGAGGAAGTGGTAGGGGCTGGCAAAGCAGATACCAGGTGACTGACAATGATGCATCGGATATCCTGGTGCCTGATAAGCTAGGGGGTATCCCTCAGCAGGGTAACCCGAGAAATGATGCCCTGAAGTCGGGTAGCTGGGGAGACGACGTCGGGCACCCTGGCATCAGTCATCCAGGTATCAGGTATACTGGGTAACCTATTTGAGGATAGCCAGGAGCCGGGCCAGACGGAGAGGCAGAGGGGCCGGCAGTGGGTCTGAAAGGAGGGACCGAATGTCCAAGCGTTGGACCCGCTGGGGCATTTGACTGACCCGGGAAGGAGTCTGGCGTTGGAAAGCCTGGCGTAGGCCCAAGTGTCAGAGCCCCGGCTGTCTGGGGAAAACCAGCACCAGATGAAGGGTTAGCCGACATCTGGGGATCCACCAGCCCAGATGGGGGAACCTCTAGCATCTGGGGATTATGAGGCCTAGACGGAGGAACCTGAAAATCTGCAGGGCACAGAGGATTCTGAGACCCAGATGGAAGCTATAGCCCTTCCCCCTGGAGGATCCGAAGGCCCAGTGAGCATAACCATCAGACCAGGTTCAGGCGTGGAAACAGCAATGACCATGTTCAGAGGAATAGCTTCCTTCTCCACCCCCCAGAGAAATGGGGAGAGAACACCTCAGAAGGTGGAAAGGAAGATTCCCGAGAGGGAGAGCCCTCAGGGGAAGACTGCCGTGAAAGCGGCAACTGGCACTGCTTGACGTCAGGAGACACGTTGCCCCCTGACGGGAGTGCGGTGGCTGGGTGGTCCATCAGACAAGCAGACTAGCGACTTACCAACCAGGGTGAAGGAAACAGCCTCATCTGTGCAGACGCCAGCAGAACTGGCATCCGACTTACCGGCAGTAACTGGGTGGACAACAGAGGCACGGAGTCTGACTTACTGGTCAGGGCAGTACGCTCACCAGCAGAGCCGGGAAGCGACTTAGCAGCCTTGCTGCCCAGCTTAGAGCATGATGTCTGAAGCGGTCCAAGGGCGGTAAGCTCGCCTGAACCATTACCAGTTCAGGCAGGGGGGGCAGAGGCCTGATTCACCACAGTGGGAGGAGGCCTGGCCAAAGGGGTGCTTCCAGAGCCAAAGACCTCTTGCCGTCTGCGCTCTCCAATGGTGGCCGCGGGCGGGAAGGGGATCAATCCCAGTCCCGGTGCTTCTCCTTAACTTTTTTCTTTTTTGTGCGCCGCAGTGGGGGAGGAAGAGGAATCCCGCAGCTTTTGTAACTCCTTCTCAATGCTGGCCATCTTGATCTTCAACAGATGGGCATACAGGGCCTGTGGCCGCCATTTCCGCGTGGCCTGGTTAAAATCCTTGCAGGCCGCACAGCCGTCAGTGCTATGTTCTGGGTCTAGGCAGAACAAGCAAAGGGTATGGCCATCCTTGTGCGGGATTTACGTGCTGCAGGAGTCGCACTTCTTAAGCGGAGCAGTCGTTGGAGAAGACAAAGAAGAAAAACGAACTTTCCAGAAAGAAAGGAAAAGAAAAGAAATGGAAGATACTCATACAAAATGGCATTTGATACTAGTAGGGTTCACCGTGAGGTTCAACGCACGCAGGTAGACGGCGAGAAAGAACTGGAGGGCGGTATTGGGGACCACCCACTATATAGTGTCACGCTGATGCTGGGTGGGCGGTCCCCCGCCAGACATTGCTAGCTAGAGTTTTCTGTGTGGTCTGACACCAGGGGGCGCAGTCCTATATGTTATGAGCTACTGCAGAAACCCGCTCGAAGTAAGTTCAGTTTTTACAGCTACAAGCACATAACTTTCAGACTTGAAAAATAAATTTATCTTGAAAAAAAATATTCTGTCCTTGAACTGGGGAAAAAACTTTCTCGTGTTTCAGCTTCCTAAAGGAATATATCCCACTATGCAATACTTCAACCGCAATACTGTAGGGATTGTAAAGGGAGTTTTATACAAGTTCTCATTTGTATTATAATCGGAGGTTCCCATGTTTCCAATGGAAATCTGAGAGCCATCAATAGATTATATTAGCAGACAAAAATTCTCTGCATTTGTAAGGCAAAGTCAGACACAAATCTCACATACACATAAAAAATGACACTGTGTATAAGCATATTCCACATACCCGTACTGTGCATACCTGCTGATAAGCTGTTAACAGTGGTACATGTAGGAGCCACCCTGTCCCTGCCCATCCCCAGCCAGGCCGGGGTCTCCCAGGGCTCCTCTGGCAATTCTGGGCCCAATCCCATTTTCCAGCTTCCTAAATGACCTCCCCTCTGCCGGTGCCAACTAGCATATTTACATGTTTGCGAGTGACACGGTTCTTTATGCTTCCCGTCCCTCAACTGCATCTATTTAAGTCTCGCTCCAGTAAGACTTTCACAATGTTCTGCGCTGGCTCCAGTCCAACTAACTTCAGGTCAACACTAAAAAAAAAAAAAAAAACAAGTGTCAATGACCTTTGGTACCAGCCAAAAGCAGGACAGGCTCTCCCCTCCCCATCTTCTCCATGCTGGATGGCATCCCTTTAAGTAATCTCAACTTTCAAGCCCCTCAGTGTGTGGTTAGATAGCAGGCTTGACTTCTCTGCACACACTGATGCCATCCATGCCAAGCTCCACCCCAAACTCAGTGCCCTGTACCGTAGTAAGGACTGCCCTTCTCCTCAGATCTGAATGGAGCTGGTCACCAACATGGTTCTCCCATTTTTCAACTGTGCAGATGTGGTCTATGGCACTGCCCCCTCCACTCCCCTTGTCAGACTAGGCACCTTTTGCAATGCCTTCTGCCACTCTGCTACCAACTCGCCATCTTGTACCCACCACTGCCCCTATACTCCTTATCCATCCTACCTCTCCCCTCACGTTGCCAGTCCCACTGTGCTTCCCTCATCTCTAAATACCGGTTTGGGTCCCTCTCCTCATACCTAGTCCTCTCCTACTCCCCACACCCTAGAGACCCTCACATCTTCTCCTTCTCCCAGGCTTACGCTGGGAAATTTGCATTCTCCTATCATCTCCCCTCCCTCAGGAACCAGCTACCTTTCTCTATCCCTCCCTCCACCTCCCTTCCCTCTATCACATGTCCACTAAAACTTCTCCCCTCTCCCCCCTGATCCTGCCATCCTTCTACCTGAACTACTCCCCAAAAGACCAGGTCAGTCTCCATTCATTTAGGCACTAAGCAGTTTTTGTTCATGTCCAATTGGACAGCTGATTTGTATGCAATTTATTTGTCCTCTGTTATACGCAACAATCTTGCTTTGTTGTTTGTTCTGCACTCTACTATTGCATTTTACTGTCATTGTAATAGCATCATCGGACTTGCTGTAATCTTTGTAACTGTAAGGCAGTTTAGCGCAATGGTTTAAGGCTCTGAGCTGCAAATCTGGTGACATCCAGCAGACCAGACCTGGGTTTGAATCCCACAGCTTCCACTTGCAGACTGTATGACCCTGGGCAAGTCACTTAACTTCCCTGTGCTGTGCTCCCAGCACCTGTAAAAAAGCTTTCAGCTTAGTGTGCTACTCCTGGCTAAACAACTAACAAAAAAACAACAACTGTTCTCCCCTTCCCCCCTGGGTCGCACCTGGATACAAGTTTTGGCTCAGTGTGCCTTTCACAGTAACCAGCCTTTAAATAAATTTAAATCAGTCGATCTCTCATACAAAGCAACCCAACCCTTTCCCTTGTCAATTTCAGCAAAACTGCAGACATTCTTTTGCTGCCCAAATTGGATGAGAAAACCAGTTTAGTGACTTACATCAGGCACAGAATCCAGAATTGAACAAAAAGTTAAGATTGCACAGTTGCAAAACAAATAGTTTAAACTGTAGTTAGGTGGCAGTACAGCACAGTAGTAAAGAGCACTGGGCTCACAACCCAGAAAACTGGGGTTGAATCCCACAACCACCACTTGCATGCTGTGTGACCATGGGCAAGTCCTGTACTCCCATGACACACCTGGAAACAAGCCTCTGCCTTTTTTTTTTAAATTTATTTTAGTCTTTGGTAACCGGGTAAGGCCCACTAGGCACAAGTGCCTGTTTTCAGGGGTGACCTGGGAGCACTGGGCAGTTAAGTGACTTGCTCAGAGTCACACATTATGCAAGTGGAGCTTGTGAGAATCAAAACTCGGGTCTGGTCTGCTGGATGCATCAAGCCTGTTCACACCTCGTTCCTCTAACCTCTAGGCTATGCTGCCAGCCCAAACTAGACAAACGTGCTTAGTGTGTCTTTACTGGCCCAAAACTAAAAATGAAAATAAAAATGGTAAATCCTGCCAAAATTTAGCATCAAAAAAATAGACTTATGCACGGGTCTGTATGGTATTATACCCAAATGGACAAAAATATTGGACTAGGAGATACTAGAAAGTTTCCAAAATCAAAGATTTTTATGGGCTATAACCCTATTTTACTATTTACTCCAAAACGGGGCATAGTCAATTTCTTCATCTAGCCCATGAGAGCTCAGGGCCTCCAAGGTGAATATTCAATGGGATTCCTTTTGTAAAAAGGATTTTAAGCCCGTCTTCTCCCTTCTGGTTCACAGTGTAGCCTTCTATTCTCATAAAGCGCATACCATTTTGCTATTATGACATACAGTAAACATGTCCCAGAAGGGTGTTCTCTTGTTTATTCAAAATGTAATTTATGTGCTCTTGGAACCTAGTTTTGACAGGGCATATAGTCCCACCAATATGAATCTGTCACAAACACCATACCACATACATTACAAAGTTGTGGAGCACGTGATAAATTGGCGTTTTTTTTTTTTTTTGTTTTTTTTTAACTCTGTTTATTGGCTTGACAAAAAAACATACAGAATTATCTCCAGATGAAGTACATGTGGATTATAGATATCTAGACCAATGAGGGCACCACCCCTCTTACTACATGCAAGTGAAAATTATTTGCACTTCATCAATTTGATACATCATTGGAGGGCATCTCTATGTGCTATTAATAGCCAACAAGTCTAAATTAAATGTTAAAACTGCTGTGATACTGAGCCCATAAGCTACAGTAAAAAAAAAAATATATATATATTATAAAAAATACAGAAACAACCCATAATGGGTAAGTTATACACCATTCTCTTCTTCATTCCTGAGGAAATGAGGGTTCATGCATTTTCTTATTTTTCAATACCCTTGGGTACCTTTCAAAAGGGACTCCATCTCTGCACTACAGATTTTTGGTTAGTTTTTTAAGGCAAAATAGTAACATAACTGACTGCATCTGGAAGTCTATAGACCATCTTTCAGCTAAAGCACTTAGCTCCGTAAGGGCAATTCAAATACAAATTACAGAACCAGGAGCCAAAATATGACTCCTAAAATGACGGTAATAAAAATATGCCCCCAGTATTTATAAACGGGTAACAATGCGTTAGTCTACAGCATGACTTGCTCGATGTAAAACTCGATCAGAACTACGAGCGGGCCGGCCCAGTGGCACTGAGGGTTGAGGAGCTGGACACCATACCGGCAACCAGAGTTTGTGAATGGACTCGGGCCGGCAGGGGAGAGGAAGGTCGAGCATCCAACGACTGCTCTCCTTCCTCTGGGGTGGGTAGGGGATATCACATTGCCCTGCAGCAGCGACTGGTGGAGGCCAGCCGCACTACAGTGGCATGCGCAGCAAGGGGGGGAGCGCGGCAGGCGGCAGCACTAAGTGCTCGGACGTCATTGGACGTCCGGCTCCCCAGAGGCGAAGACTGGAAAAACTGCGGGGGTGATCTCTGCGACTGATGGCCACACCCTGCACCCCCGGGACCTGAGAAAGGCGCCTACCCAGGGGTGCGGAGCGATGAAAGGCCAGCCCCTGTGGGTGTGGGTTCATGTGGCCCGCGTGCACGACCGGGTGCGGGCGTTGCCGGCCGGAGATCGTGGGGGCCGCTCTGCCAAGGCAGATAAACAGCAGTCATGATAATAAAAAAGATAACTACGAGCAGGAGTCTTTAAAAGTCAAGAAATCCAAAAAAATGGAGGACCAAAGCCTAAGCAAACCCGGGTGACCATCTTCCAAAAATAAGTCAGGTATTGCCGTCGTCCTCTCCCTCACTGTCGGACTGGGATTGCTGATCGTCATGGCGCCGAGATGGAACATGTTGCTGTCACCATTTTAGGGCTTCCTGTCGGTCGGAGAAAATATAAATCCTTCCTCGATGCACTATACATAGGCGGGCTGGAAAGAGGATTCCATGTGCAACCTCGGCTTCATGGAGCATGGCCCATACGCCATCAAATCTTTTCTTTCTCTGCCTAGTGTAGCACAGGTCGGGGCATAGTCTAATCTCTTGTTCATCTTGTAGTAATGTTCTTTTCTGCCAAGCCAATGCAAAACAAAATCCCTCGTCCCTACGCCATCCAAGACCACAACGATGACCCTAGGAGCATCGGGGTTGACTTGTCTCCCCCCTGTAGCCATGCTGTATGCTTTTTGCATAGTTATGTGGCAGTCTATGAGGGGCTGCCCCAATTGCTGTTCCAGCCACTCCAAAATGAAAAGTCTGAGGCAAGCTCCTTCAGACTGTTCAGGCATCCCCACTATAAAGGTTGGCAGCTTACGCTTTATTTTCCAGGGATTCTATGCACAACTGCAGGTGGGTGTTTTAAGTTAGCGGTAGCACCCAAAGCTGCTTCTGCTCATTTACGTGATTCTACTGTTTTGGTCTTGACAAAGTTAACATAGGTTTTCAGGATCACAACTCTGTTAGTCAGCGAGTCAAATCTATTGGCTAAACCCTCGACGGAAGTAATCAGCAGTCTGATTTTTTGACCCAGGCTTTGCAATGTTTCTTCACCCGTGGTTGTGGGCTCAAGCGTACTAGGGCCCTGTGCAGACCTTGAGGCTGGTGGTCTGGGAACATTCCTATTTTTAGCTCCCTCCTGATCAGCTTTATCTTTCTTTGGATTGTCCATTTTGATCGTGTGGATCTTCTGACATCCAGATACACCTTTTGCAGTCATCAATTCACCCAATAAAGTAAATAAAAACTTATATAAGTGTTGTTGATATGCAGAGTGTTAGTCCCTTGTGGCCATTTGCCGTGCTCCACAGTGCCCCACCCACAAAATTGGCGTATTTCAATCTTCCTCTGGGGTAGTGTGGGGTGCAAGAATAAGTCATCTTGACGTGCTAACTTGCACGTGAAGCAATGTACATTTTCAAGAACCTCCGGTGGGGAGGTAACTGACAAGATGGATCGCAGCTGGAGACTGAACTTAAAATGGCTGCAGGTCAGTATGTCCCCAAATACTGTCCTCTACTAGGTGACACAGCCTTTCCTAAACCTCACTGCAAGTACAAGTTACTTCTAGGATTTGTCAGTTTCACTATGTTTCCTACCTGTGTCATGAATTCTGTGTACTTGGTTAAAGTAACTGGGGAGAGGGTTCTTCCACATCAGTTTTGTACCAATGCAATTTTTAACCTTTTTTTGACAAGTATTTTGGAACTTGATCTAATCACTATGGTTTCCCTGTAGTGAATTAATGGAGCCTTAAGCTATTGGACAGTTTATTTTGTTCTTATGTGTTTATGGGATATGAGTATCTCAGAGATATATAGTGCGTAAGCAACTGAATGTGCCATTTAAAATTCAAATCTCTAATTCAGAGATGCGTTATATTTAGTAGTGCTTGGATAGATTATATAAGCATTATGCTCCTCCTTTATTTTTATCAATTAAGCTGGGGTATTAAATCCTAGTGTGTAATTATTCTCACTACAGTTCATTATACAAATCTGAAAGGGGTCATAACATTAGCTTTTTGACAGCTGGAAACATAATCCTTTGGAAGGTAACAGTGCAGTTTGGTCAGGCAGCCTACTAACAACAGCGATTTTGTGTATGTAGCACTTTAAGCTTCTGGGTTAAAAGCATATAAAGTTATAATAGACCCCTCAAACAATGAAGTCTACAAGCGAAGCAAAACCTCAGGGGTTTTAGACCCGACCATAACTCTGGGTCTGAATAAACAGACAGTGAATCCTTTTTGACTCCAGCATTATCCTTACCTAGTCTGCATATTTTTGGAGCTTCTGAAGCCTTTGCCTGCGCCGCCTTCTGTGCCCTTCTGGAGTCTCTCTGTTCCTTTGGCTGGATGCGGAGACCATGTTGCAGCAGATCTGGATTCTACGAACGTTGTTCCCTATGTATTTTAGCCTGGCTCCTCATTTCCCTACCCTTATTACAGAACCCCCTCACAAAGACCTTTTCATTCAATGGAATCCCTTGAAAGAAGGAGCACTACAATAGCACACAACTCGCATGTTGTGGTCTGAAATGCTTAGCTGTATGAAGTAATGTTCTGGTCTTTCAGCTCCCATTTAAATAACCAAAAAGCCAGTAATTTCTGAGGGACTAATGACTGGTTGGGGAATAGGTGGCTGGAGGCACAGCCTTGGGCTACCTCCCTCCAGTTGGTCGTTGATTCAACGAAATGACTGGCTTTGAGGTTGTCATTGCGATTATTAGGCCAATAGTAATAACAATTTTAACTTACTTAAGCTTTTTAAGTACAGTAGTGCAAGCTGTGCATGCCACAGAGCTCCAGCTGGATCGGTCATTTCTAAGATGTTAATGACAGATCCTGTAGCCAATCATGAGCCTCGCTAGGCTCATGAATAATTAGACTTAAAAGTAAAGGTAATGTAAAAGGAAACTATACATCCAACTTACACTGGAGTTTTGTAAGGCATTAAAAGACGGGACATGACATGAAGCTCATGGGAGGTAAATGCAAGGGTAATATTAGGAGACACTTCTCCCAGAGGGTGGTGAGCATGCAGAACAGCTTACTAGCACAGACAGTGGATATAAAGAGAGTACAGGCCTTCAAGGTAAGCCTGTACCAATTGCTTCTTACCAAGGAAATCACCGGATACCCTGAGTAGTACGAGTGTATAAGGCAAGCCCCATTAAACTGGCACAAGTCTGCACAGCACATTTGTTCATCCCTGCTTATGAAGCAGGGAGAGTTGACATAGTGGACCTAAAGTCCATTCTAACCTTAAATTACAATGCTACTACATTAAAAGAGATCCAGAAGCAAATAATGTAACATATTTTATTGGACCAACATAGATGTAACAAAAAGAACAAAGTGCTTTAGCTTTCGGACCAACAAGTCCTTCCGAGGAAGGACTTGTTGGTCTAACAAAACACTGAATCACTTTGTTAAGTCTATATTGGTCCCATAAAAGGTATCAAATCATTTGCTTCTGGATCTGTCCTTACAAGGACCAATATGGCAAATACTAAATCTGGATTTCAGCATACATTAAAAACATGGTGTTATGGAAATGTTATTTACTCAATTCAAAAAATGCAGAACTGCTTAGATTTATGAAACCTTGCTATACGGATTACCATCTAAAGGAGAGCAACTCCAGAAGGACAGTCACTCCAAACACCACCACCACGAGGAGATCCATTCCAAACACCTGCACCTAAAGGAGATCTACTCCAAACACTACCACCTAATGAAGATCCAGTCCACACACAACTACATAAAAGTGATCACCTCCATAATCAAATCAACAGTAGGTCAACAGAGATAGGCAGGACACTGGGCAGACTGGATGGACCATGGTCTTTCTCTGCTATCATTTTCTAGGTTTCCAACTCCAACACAGGTTTGCATCAAGAGTAAAGAGATTTGAACATGGTAAAGGACTCATTTACTCAACTATCAATTACTGAGATACTGCTAACACAGTTTACACTATAGTGGAAAGCACTTAGCAAGGTAGTCTTTGGTCAGCATTCCTTTTATACAGCTCGTCTCATAAAGCACTCACCACAGCTCGTGCGAAAGTAAACACAGAACCATTTCCAAAAATCAGACCAATGGTTAGGCTTTCCCAATACCTAAAGCCACACAAGAGAGTCACTAGCCCCCATCTTTCTAGGATACTAGCCTGTGCAATTAAGTCCAGAAATTAGAAAGGCTAACTCGAATCCGTGCCATGCTCCCCCTCCTCTACTATAGCTCCTGTCATCCCGGTCACCCATCAGTCCTATGCTTTTGGGCTGTTGGAAGGGGGGTGCCGACGGACTAGGTAACTTGGTGTGGATAGGGCCCCTGGTCCAAACTCACCCCCCCCCAATATCAACTATCTAAAAGTGGGTAAGAGAAAATGCTAGTCAACTGAAACTTGTCTCGATGGTTCTTCTCCTGTAAATATATTCAAACATTAACTAAGATGTCTGAACATGTCAGATGTGCAGAATATTTAAGGTCTGATCCTCAAAAAGGTAGAGAGCTTTATGAACTTATGGAGGGCCAGCAATGCACAATCAGCACATGCAGAGCACCCTACAGATGCCACAGCAGCAGTTGCGCTAGACCGCCACACCTGATCCTACTCCATCCATGGGTCCATGCGGATGGCCGGGATGGGGGTATGGTTATCCTCTGCCCAAGACACACACACACTTTTGTCAGTGCATGTTTTGGTCTGTATGGTCTGTGAGGGTGGGCATGTCTGTTCAATCTGTCCCATAGACTTTAACCCCTAACATAGTCAAGCTAACCAAATGGGGTTGTGAGGGGTTTAGCTATGAAAGGGTTAAGAAGAAGCTCATTATATCTTCAGCTTGGGGCAGTCTTGGAGGAACATACAGTGCATAGATATAATCTATATTCCATCAGAAACACAAGATGAGAGACAAATAGTTAGCTTTTAGTGCCCATATAAAAGTCGTCTTTATTTTGATTGTAAACTAAAGTTTTTTTCAGAACTTTTTTCCCCCTTTTCAGCATTTTATTTTTTTAATGCCCATTTCCCACCAGTGGCTGTTGGAGCTTGGGGTTTATAATGTCTGCAACATCACAATGTTTTGCTACGAGGCAGGGGTAGCAAGCCTCTAGAAACCATATCACTGCAGATAATCTGAGCTGGAGGGTTTATTGTTTTCAGAGACAACTCCCAGATAATCCTGTTCCACCAAGCCTATAGTTGTGACAGTTCTACTCCAAGGTCCTTGCTGATGTTCCACCATGACATGCCGTTTGTAAAAAATAAAGTGGTATTTCAAGGTTTGACTGTAAAGACAGACACATGCCCACATCCTGCACAGCTTTGAAAGCTACGATGTGCAACAGTAGCTGCAGCATTAGAGCAGGGCAATGCATCCCTTCTCCACCAGCCTAACTCCTACTTTTTGATACTGCTGTCAGTTGAGCTTGTTCTATAGATGGTCAGGTGCCAACAACTGAAGTAATCCATGTGTTCAGAGAGCATGAAAATGCATCTGGTTTTCCCAGTAGCTGCCTGTACAACTCCCAATAGGTAATTATTTCAAGATGCACAGACTGATGCAAGTCTAATAAGTGCCTGGAAACCTCGTCAGTAACCCACATGTCAGAAGTCCATAATACCACAAAATCGAGGTTATTCATAAGCTATTCACACCAAGAAACTGTCTGAATTATGAAGACGGTTTGATCAAGACTGAATCAAACATTTTAGTCTTCATCTAACATGAAAGCCCTATAACTGCATTTTGTGAAGTAATTTGGGCTTTGTGAATGGCGGTAATGGAACAGCAACACTGCAGGCTCGAGACCTAGATGTCTAGTCAGATTGAAAGCTGGATATAAGCAGAGATCTGTCTCAAACCATGATCCATAACCTGAACTGCAGGGAGCACAGTCTCCAAAGAAGGGGATTCTGTCTTTAGGGCAAAGATAGCCAACGTGCAGCACTCAGCAAAATCTTTGTGATGCCAACCACTACGCAAATGGAACTCCCGATGGCACTAGGCCCATTTCAGTTGTGATACAATCAACTGTAGACTCCAAACAGAAAAGGATGCACATCAATTCACAGCTCTGCTCAGCTCCCACTGCTTTTAACTGCCTAACAAAACAGGAGACTGGATAAAAATTTGGTAGGTCAAACAAAAAGAAAAAATACAATGAAGCCAGCCCGCCAGTGCAGCAATAGGGCTACAACCTGCAATACCAGTGACCTGGGTTCAGGAACAAGCCTGGGTTGATGGAGGACCAGCTGGCGGAGAAAGGTCAAGTATCCCATGAATGCCTGCCTCCTCGGGGAAGGGAGGGAGGACTTGATCTCCACCATACTGCCACCTGGGTGACCACCGACAGTAGTGCAGGCTGGAGCCACATTGCAGCATCAGTTGCACCACCTCAACAACACTTGAGAGAGGGGCAGAAAAAAAGTGGAAAATCCCACAACCATGCAGGATGCTGTCCGCCACTTTGCCACAAGTTCTGTATCAGCTCCGTATGGGGTAGGCCTCGGGCAGCCTTTCCCATGGGGGGGTCATCCACAGGGAACAAAGAGCAAGGTTAAGTCATGTGGATGATGGGTGACAGGGCTGGGCAGGGTGGAGGTCTGAAGGATATATGTATATGTGTGTATGTATGTAGAGATATTATATATAATACAATGAAAGTATTGTTAAATTGAACCGTTGAGCCATACTATTGGCAGGGCGATAGTGTTTCATGCTGTTATGCAGGAGACAAAGTTCAACCCCCCAATCCCTAGGTGTCTAACACAGGTTATCAGAAGCCAATTTGTGTGAGGATGATGCACTCCCATCTCTCAATGGATGTGCAGCTACCCCATGCGGCCTATGGCACACCTCTCAACTTCCCATCACACAAATGTGGGACAGTCCCCCCAAAAAATGTGGAAGAAAGAGGCAAAGAGATGAGGGGCACCTCATTAAATCTTGGAGACAGAAGCTCAGGTCACTGTGGACAGTTCAGTTACTTACCAATGGCAGCAGATCTTAGAACTGCCTCCAAACAGCCATGCATATTGACCTGTAAGGCACTGGCATCAGGACCACTCCAAAACCTTTGCCTAGCTGAAGCCGCCCACAAGGCTACTGTTGGTGCCTATATAACAAGGATGGCACCATACCTTCTTGGTTTCCCACCAGAGACAGACTTGAAGCTGTACAACCCAGACAGAAATGGTAAAATAAAGCCCTGACCAGGCCTTTACAAGAGGCGGGGAGTAGCAATCTACCCTGCTGAGGTAGACAGAAAGTAGAAAAAAAATGTGCCTCCAGCAATAAGGTCTACAATGGCATTCCAGAAATACTGACAGGGGTAGGTGAGAAGGAAAGCTCTGGCTCTATGGAAGAGATTCTTTTGAAATTCTACTGTTACTGGTAAGTAACTGAACTGTCCTCTTTGAGGAACTCTCCCTCCAGAGTGTCACACATACTGAACAACTACCATGCAGTCTGACACTGCGTAGCAGGAGGAAGGACAGTTAGGGAACACAGACAGCTCCCTAAGACAGGAAGCCTTTAAGAGTGGCAAAGCCAAAGCCAACCCATCTATGGGATGCCAGATTCAGAATGTGTAGTAAAAGTATGGATCAGACTCCAAGTGGCGCATAAATACAGGTTACTCACCTGTAACAGGAGTTCTAGGAATGGTATATGTTGTTCATCCACACTGTCCGGCAGGTTCCTTGCCGCTTTAAATCTTGCCGGAAGGTCTTCAAGCTGGCTCCTTCCACCCACCCGGGTGGTAAAACTCTCGGCTCCGCCCCGTGACGCCAGATTTAGCCCGCTGGAAGCCAGGTTGTGTCGTCAAGCCGAGGTTGAGATTATGTGGATGAACAACGTATATCATTCCTAGAACTCCTGTTACAGGTGAGTAACCTGTATTTCTAGCGACATGGATATGTTGTTCATCCACACTGTCTGGCAGACTCCTAGCAGTTCTCCGGGAGGAGGGAGGCAAGGTGCACACCCCCTACTTAGGGAATAATGACTGGAGAACAGAGGCCCCAAAACCAGCATCCCGGCGTGACTCAAGGTCGATGTGGTAGTGGGTAATGAATGTGTGTGCTGACTTCCAGGTAGCAGCCCTGCAGATTTCCTGGATAGGGACGTCCCTGGAGGCAGCCACCGATGCAGCGGTATGGCGGGTAGAATGAGCTCTTATCCCTCTGGGAGGCTCCATGCCCGCCAACCTATAGCAGAGATCTATGCAGGAGGTGACCCACCTGCCTATCGTCTGCTTGGCTGCAGGTCTGCCAGGTGCTGACTTCAGCGTAGGTGACAAACAGCTGGCAAACCTCTCCCCGAACTTCAGCCATCTGCTCCTTGTAATAAGCGAGCGCTCTTCTAAGGTCCAAAGTATGGAGCCTATATTCGGCCTCTGAGGTGTGACTGGGGTAGAACACCGGCACAGTCAACACCTGGTTAAGATGAAACGCCGACATCACCTTCGGAAGGAATTTCGGGTGGGGTGCAGGACAACCTTGTCCCTGTGGAAGATCAGATAAGGAGACTCTATGGAAAGCGCCTGGAGCTCTCCCATCCTTCTGGCTGATGTGATAGCCACCTAGAAGGCGTTCTTCCACGACAGGTGAGAGATGTCACACCTGTGCATCGGTTCGGATGGCTTGCCCATGAGCTTAGCCAGTACCAGCAGTAGATCCCACGGAGGTGGAGGTTCTCACACCGGAGGGGATATGTGATCAAGGCCTTTGAAAAAGTGCCCGACCACCTTCTCCTGCACCAGACTGCTTCCCGGCCTGCGCCGGTAAGCAGAGATGGCTGCCAGGTGCACCTTAAGGGTTGTCGACCGAAGCCCTTGCTGAGCAAGGGACCACAGGTAGTCCAGAATGCTTGCCAAGGAACAGGAGAAAGGGTCCAGCCCCATGCCCTGACACCAAATGGAGAATCTCTTCCATTTAAAGGCGTAGCATTTTCTGGTTGACTCCTTACGGGATGCCTCAACAACGTTGAGGACCTCATCGGAAAGACCCAAGGCCTGGAACTCTAGCCACTCAGGAACCAGGCCGTCAGGTGCAGGGGATTGAAGGTCCAGATGGAATACCTTCCCCTGATTGACTGAGATCAGGTCCAGGCGGGCTGGAAGCAGCCTCGGGAGCCTGGAGTTGAGACTGAGGAGATCTGGAAACCAGAACTGGCGGGGCCAGTCTGGGGCTACCAGAATTACCTGCGCCTTGTCCCTCCTCGCCTTGAGGAGCACCTTGTGGATCAAGGGAAATGGGGGAAAGGCGTAGAAGAGGCCTGGGGTCCACGGCCTCGAGAAGGCATCCCCCTGCAGTGAGCCCTGCTGAGGGGGGCGGGCAATAAACAGTCTCAGCTTCGCATTCTCCCTGGAGGCAAACAGGTCCACCTGAGGCATGCCCCAGTGGGAGAACTGATCTTGTACTACCTCCGGCAGGAGAGACCACTCGTGGGACGCAGCCCCTATCCGGCTTAGGGCATAGGCCAGAATGTTGGAGGCTCCTGCCACATGGATGGCAAGGAGATCCACCTCCAGGCTGCGCACAAGGGACCAAATGCGGAGAGCTTCCCTGCACAGAGGCATGGATCGTGTCCCGCCCTAGCGGTTTAGGTAGTACATGGTCGTGGTATTGTCCGTCTGGACCTGGACCACTTGACCCCGTACAAACGGAGCGAAGGTGGTGAGGGCTAGACGAACCGCTCGAAGCTCCAGCAGGTTGATGTGGCATCGGGACTCCTGAGGGGACCAGAGGCCTTGTGCTCTGTGCTCCCCCAGATGGGCACCCCAACCCATCAGAGAGGCATCGGTCGATAGAGAGACTGTCGGCTCGGGGCAGACAAATGGGATGCCCTCCTGCAGATGAGCTGGAACGGTCCACCACTGGAGAGCATTCCACATCTCCTGGGTCACTGTCACTAGCTGATCTAACAGATCGAAGCGCTGTGACCATTGGCTGGCCAGTCCCCACTGTAGGGGACGCATATGCCAACGGGCCCAACGGACCACGCTGGTGCAGGCCGCCATGAGGCCCAGTAAGTCCCGGGCAGGGGGCAAATCACCCAACCTGAAATGATTGGGCAAAGGAGGAAAGAACCTCGGCCCTGTCCGCCAGGAGCCATGGTCTGGCTCGCAGAGAGTCAAGCTCTGCCCCGATGAATTGTATCACCTGCTTTGGCATGAGTTCCGACTTGGCCTCATTGATAAGGAGGCCAACTTGAGAGCAAACCTGGAGGGCCAGATCCCTGGACCGCTTCACCCCCATTCTGGTTGAGGCCGCAATCAGCCAGTGGTCCAGGTAGGGGTACACCCGGACCCTTCGGCACCGCAGGAATGCTGTCACCACTCATGCATTTGGTGAAGACCCTGGGAGCTAGAGAAAGGCCGAAGGGCATGGCCCAGAACTCGTAGAGGGACCCCTCTGCCCTGAAGCGGAGGAATCTCTGGTGGGACGGACGGATTGGGACGTGAAAGAACGTGTCCTGGAGGTCCAGAGAACAGAACCACATGCCTCGTTCCAAGGATGGAATGATCTGAGCCAGAGTGACCATCCTGAAGGTTCGAGACCTTAGGAACCTGTTCAGGTCGTGCAGGTCTAGAATGGGGCGCCAGCCCTCCCCCCCGTCCATTTCGGGACCAGGAAATACCTGGACACAAACCCCGGGCTTGGTGGAGGATCCGCCACCTTCCTGATCACCTCCTTTTCAAGGAGCAGGGCAATGTTGGCTTGACGAGCCAACAGGGACGCTTCGGACCCCGTAGCCCCCCCGTGGGGCGACGGCTCGGAAGGGTGGGGCCTGCTCGAACTCCAGAGGCAGACCCTTTCCTACCACCTCCAACACCCAGCGGTCCATGGTGATAGCGGACCAGGCGGAAAGGAAGTGGCGGAGCCATCCCCCCACTGGGGGAACCCGGGGGAGCAACGAGGCTGGGGGCGACACCCTTCAACCCATCACTGGGCAGGCCTGGAGGAGGGACTGGCCGATGGACCTCCTGGGCCTTTTCCTCCCTGCTTCCTGTTGGAGGAAGCCACAGGCTTGGCTTTGGGTGCCAAGTGAGAGCCTGCTGGCCCTGATGCTGGTGTTGCTGGGCCGGACGTGCCGCAGGGGCAGAAGCTCGAAAGGACTTATGTTGCTGACGACGGCCCTTGTCCTTCTGAGCGGAGGTGACCGAGTCCAGGGTAGCGCTGGACTTTTCGATCCTCTGGAGGTGGCCTTCCACTCCAGGGTCGAACAGGTCAGTCCCCAAGAAGGGGACGTCCGCCAATTTGTGCTGGGTATCTGCCGTAAAGGTGGATATCCTCAGCCAGGCTCTGCGGTGCATGGCCATTGCGGCCGCTACTGATTGGGCACAGGAGTCTCCAATGTCTAGAGCAGTTTGGAGCTGCTGTTTCACCACTGCCCTTCCCTGATCCCGCACCTGCTTGACCGTAGTCTGCAGGTCGGCCGGGAGATGATGGATCACCTCATCCAGGGAGCCCATGAGAGCGTGGGAGAAGTGTGCCATCAGTATGGCCGAGCTGGCCTGACTGAGGCCGAGGGAGGATGCAGCGTACACCTTGCACCTGGCATAGTCCAGCTTTTTGGACTCCTTGTCGGGGGGCTTATCCACATCCCTAACGTTCCCGGAGCGCCGGAAAACGCTATCGGTGACCAACCCCTCCATGGAGGGGTGTTCCGAAAAACCAGACAACGAGCCGGTAGGGTCCGCATACTTCCTGGCCATCCTGGCCGAAGGCGCAGGACAGGAAGCCGGCCGCTGCCAAAGCTCCAAAGCTGGGCCAACAATGGCTTCAGCCACTGGAAAGGCCTCCGTGGGAGAATCCCCTTGGTCCAGTATCTCCGTGAGGGGATACTTGGCCTGCTTGGATACGGGCTCGAGTTGCATCCCGGTGGATTCCGAGATGAGCCGAAGCAGACCCATGAACGATGATGGACTCTCATCCATCGACTGCCCCCCCGGGAGGACTCCAGGTCAAGGGGCCTGGAAAACAGGGAGTAGTAGTCGTCAGGCTCCGAGGAGCCTGCGAAGAGCTGCCTGGGGCCTGAGCCACCCTCCACCTGCCGAGGACGGTCGGGAGTGAGGGTGACCGACAACCGGTGGAGCAGACCCTGACCCGACCGAGAATCCTTGGTCGGAGCCCCCGATTTCAGTGTGGAGGCGGAGGTTCCACCACAAATTGGTGGGGCAGCTGGTTTCGGCCGAACAACCAGCCCAGGTTTGGGCACCTCGACCACCGCGAGGGGTTGTTTCGGCCTTTCGGGTGACAGCTACTTAATGGCCGGGGAAGGCGACGGCATCGGCTTGTTCTCGGACAAAAGGAGCTGCTGCCACATTAAGTCCTCGTAGCGTCGACGCAATTTGCGCCGAAGCCTTCCTCTCTCCGAGGAGGAAGACTAGGACAAGCGGCGCCGCGGCTCACCTCGGTGCCCAGACCGAGACCTCCGATGTCGGTGGGATCGGCTGGACCGAGGCGAGGTCTGAGACCGAGACCCTCGGTGTTTCCGAGGGTGGGTCTGGGAAGCAGCGGGGGACACCCGCCCTCCTCGCTCGGGAACCTTGACCGACTCGCACAGGAGGCGAGGCAGTCCTTGATTTCCACCAGGGAACCGTGATGAAGGGTTGTCGGCTTCACCAGTCGACAGCTCACCAACGTGGTCGAGAAAAAATTCTACCGCCGACGCTGTCTCGCCGGGCTGACCTGACAGGGACACCGTGAAGCCAGCAGCCTTAGCCGCAACCTCAACCGAAGTAGAGTGTCGACTGTCCGGGGAAGGGGACCTCTCCCGCTCCCACGAACATCGACGGTGGGACTTACTCTTCGAGTCCTTTTTTGACCGAGAAGAGTGTCCCCAATGGCCCCTTGCCCTTCGTGGAGAGGGACAGGCAAAGCTCCTTAACAGAAGCTGTGTAGGAGGATCCCAGAGAGCAGGATAAATGCTGCAACTGAGGAAGATGAGGATGCGGCCTGGGCCACCTCCTCCTTGAGGGCGATCATCTGCTCGAGTTGCTCAGCCGAGCCAGCCGCCACGGACACCACCCAACGGGCCTCCTTGGACTTTACCGGCGGATAACGTTTCTCGGGGCGCCCAAGTTGTAACCAGGCAGCGCGGTCTTCAAAGACGTTGGCCGAGAAAGATCTACACAACTTGCAGGCCTGCGGGTCATGGTCAAGGCCGAGGCAGTAGACGCACGTGGAGTGCGGATCCATCCTAGACATCTTCTGCCCGCATGGACACCGCCGAAAACCAGGAGTCGATTTGACCATCGCAGCCGCGAGGGAAGAATTTGACCGAAGTCTTGAGAATTTTAAATTATTTTCGGGTGAACCTAAGAGTTAGGATCCAGTCTATACGCAGAGCGTTAAGGAGGGAACCTGAGCTTCCAAGCGGTAAGGAAGATCTGGCATCATGGGGCGGAGCCGAGAGTTTTACCACCCGTGTGGGTGGGAGGAGCCAGCTTGAAGACCTTCAGGCAAGATTTAAAGCAGCAAGGAACCTGCCAGACAGTGTGGATGAACATATCCATGTCTCTTGAACTTATGTTAGCAGCCAGAATGGAAACAGCCATAAAATAAGTGGTATGTCCACAGCCAGGACCAGGAAAGAATTTAAGAACTTACCCTAACAGTAAGATTTTCAAGAGAATCTCCTCCATTAGGCCACACTTTCAGAACTGTAACCGTCAGTGTCACGGCCCGATGGAAACTTATGGCTAGCTGGGGTCCACCCATAATGATGTACAGCGTCAAAGTCTATATAATGTGGGCGGCCCCCAGCACACCTCAGTTTCAAGCCATAAATTAGGCTCAGAGGACCAATAATTGTGAGGAAAAAGGAGAATAAACCAGTACCGGGGTGGGGGGGAGAGATGGGACTGGAAACGTTCAAGGGTGGCTACGGACTAAGGAACTCCTTTGTCCTCCTTAAGCTACCACTAACAAGGACATGTCTTGGCTTAACTGCCATTAGCTCCTTTTTACCAGCGCTTTGGAATAACATGCAAAAATTACTTAAAATTTCCCTGCTGCCCAACCATTTTAAAATTTAGGGGGCTGCTCTATAGAGGCCTGAAAATGGCAGGTGTTTCAGGTAAAGCCTTACCCCACTAAACTGAGTCCCTTAACCTCTATAATCCTAGGCCACCCATTTCCCGTTTCAACCAGCATCCCTTTAGGGCAACCATCTCCCCCCCCCAATTAGCTTTCCAGGGGGCCTCACTCTATTAGGCTGCCTTATTTTTCCCTCTCTACTATGTATAGGATACCCTTTCTTCCTGCTGCCCTTCTCTATGTTCCTCCCTCTCCTCAGTTGTACTCTATAAGCTGCAACCTGTATACACTGCACTTTAAATGCCTATATTTGCACTTCTTTACATGTCTGATTCGTCCAAGTACTGAGTTTGTATATTGTAACTGCCTGTACCGATGTCTATGTTTGTATGAAATGTTGTCTACTGTAAGCAAGTGTCCTCTGTGTCGACCACGACCATCTTCAAAATGAGCTTGCTCAATGATGTAACTGCCTGGTTAAATAAAGTTTGATTGATCGATCTATTGGAAACAGGATTCATGGAACAAGGCCTCAAACACAGCATCTGATGTAACCCTCAGAAGACAAAGTGGGAAGGAGGGAGGGTACAGTGTGGCCTGACGGAGGAGACTCTTAAAGATCTACTGTTACGGTAAGTTCTTATGTAACTGTTCTATCTTCACCAAGGATATCTCCTCCATTAGGTCACATCTTTGGAACGATTTCCAATAAGTATAGATTAACCTATGAGGATAGCATAGCCTGATATGTGATCAGGACAAAAGGCTTTGCAGTACAGCAAGCCCAGGATCAGCACATCTACCAGAAGACAATGCCCAGACTGTAATGTTTAGTGAAAGTGTGAACAGTGCTCCATGCGGTAGCAGCACATACGTTAGCAGCAGGGACATGTTTTGAAACAAGCAACAGAAGTGGCAATATACCTTGTACAGCGGCCATGAACAGCATCAGGACGTTCATACTTCCTATACCAAAACATAATACAATTTGCCAGCCACTTGGACAAGCAATGTTTAGACACGGGGGCAACCCCTTTCCCAGTGGCGAATTAAACAAAAAGCTGAGAAGACTCTTCTGTTTTTGGTGCAAATAACATAGTATAGTACAGTTATATAAGAACTTACCGTAACAATAGATCTTCGAGAAGAGCTCTTGCAGCAGGCTACAATGTTAGGACTAAGCCACCAGGTGCTAGGACCCCACGGAAAACTTCTAGTTAGCAGTATCCGGCGGAGGACTACCCCCTGATGTCAGCCCACCCACTGGCCAATGGTATAAAAGGGGTGGTCCCGCCAGCCCCAACTCAGTTCTCCCGCCCGAGACCCAGCATGTACTAGATGGAGAACCAAGGAGGTTCTAGTAAACCTTGAAAGGAGGAAAAGAAAATACCAGGGGGAAGGAGGGAGGGAAAGCAGCATCTGCTGCAAGAGCTCTTCTCGAAGCTCTACTATTACAGTAAGATCTTACGTAACTGTACTATCTTCCTTCAAGTGTGAGCTCTTGCAGCAGGCTACACCGTTAGGACAGAGTCCCAAGCAGTCAAAGGATAAGCCCAGGTCGTACGGGAGGTGGAGAAGGACAGAAAATACAGGTTACTCACCTGTAACAGGAGTTCTAGGAATGGTATATGTTGTTCATCCACACTTATTGGCAGGTTCCTTGCCGCTTTAAATCTTGCGGAAGGTCTTCAAGCTAGCTCCTCCCTCCCACCCACCGGGTGGTAAAACTCGCCCGCCCCCATGACGCCAGATCTGCCCGCTGGAAGCTCTAGGGTTGTGCGTCAAGCCGGAGGTTGGTCAGGGATGAACAACATATACCATTCCTAGAACTCCCGTTACAGGTGAGTAACCTGTATTTCTAGGGACATGGATATGTTGTTCATCCACACTTACTGGCAGACTCCTAGCAGTTCTCCGGGAGGAGGAGGCAAGGCGACACCCCCATACTTACTTGGGGAACAGAGATTGAGAACCGAGGCCCCAAAACCAGCATCCCGACGTGACTCAAGGTCGATGTGGTAATGGGTAATAAAGGTGTGTGCTGACTTCCAGGTAGCAGCCCTGCAGATTTCCTGGATAGGGACATCCCTGGAAGCAGCCACCGATGCAGCAGTATGGCGGGTAGAATGAGCTCTTATCCTCTGGGAGGCTCCATGCCCGCCAACTCATAACAGAGATTTATGCAGGAGGTGACCCATCTGCCTGTCGTCCACTTGGCTGCAGGTCTGCCAGGTGCGGCTTCAGCGTGGGTGACAAACAGCTGGCGAACCTCTCCAGATTTCAGCCGTGCGCCCTTATAATAAGCGGCGCCCTTCTAGGGTCCAGAGTATGGAGCCTATATTCGACCTCCAGGTGTGATTGGGGTAGAACACCGGCAGAGTCAACAGCTGATTAAGGTGAAACTCCGACACCACCTTCGGAAGGAATTTCGGTTGGGGGCGTGGGACAACCTTGTCCCTGTGGAAGACCAGGTAAGGAGACTCGATGCTAAGCGCCTGGAGTTCTCCCATCCTTCTGGCTGACGGATAGCCACCAAGTTGGTCTTCCACGACAGGTGGGGAGACCACACCTGTGCATTGGTTCAGTATGGCTTGCCCATGAGCTTTGCCAGCCACCAGCAGTAAATCCCACGGAGGTGGGGGTTCCCGCACTGGAGGGAAATGTGATCAAGGCCTTTAAAGAAGCGCCGATCACTTTTTCCTGCGCCACTGACTGCTGACCGGCCCGCACCCGGTAAGCAGAGATGGCTGCCAGGTGCACCTTAAGGGTCGCCGACCTAAGCCCTTGACTAGAAAGGGACCATAAATAGTCCAAAATGCTTGCCACAGGACACGAGAAAGGGTCCAACCCTTTTTCCCCGACACCAAATGGAGAACCTCTTCCATTTGAAGGCATAGCATTTTCTGGTCGACTCCTTATGGGACGCCTCAACGACGTTGAGGACCTCGTCGGAAAGACCCAAAGCCTGGACCTCTAGCCGCTCAGGAACCAGGCCGTCATGTGCAGGGATTGAAGGTCCGGATGGAACACCTTCCCCTGATTGACTGAGAGCAGGTCCAGGCGAGCTGGAAGCTGCCACGGAGTCCTGGAGCTGAGACTGAGGAGATCTGGGTACCAGAACTGGCGAGGCCAGTCTGGGGCTATCAGAATCACCTGCGCCTTGTCCCTCCTCGCTTTCAGCAGGACCCTGTGAATCAGGGGAACGGGGGGAAAGGCGTAAAAGAGGCCCGGGGTCCACGGCCTCGAGAAGGCATCCCCCTGCAGCGAGCCCTGCTGAGGGGGGCGGGCATGAAACAGCCTCAGCTTCGCGTTCTCCCTGGAGGCAAACAGATCCACCAGAGGTGTGCCCCAACGGGAGAACAGGTCCTGTACTATCTCCGGCAGGAGAGACCACTCGTGCGATGCAGCCCCTATCCGGCTCAGGGCATCGGCCAGGGTGTTGGAGGCTCCTGCCACATGAATGGCCAGGAGATCCGCCTCCAGGCTGCGCACTAGTGACCAGATGCGGAGAGCTTCCTTGCATAAGAGCATGGAGCGCGTCCCGCCCTGGCGGTTTAGATAGTACATGGTCGTGGTATTGTCCGTCTGGACCCGGACCACTTGACCCCAGAGAAACGGAGCAAAGGCGGTGAGAGCTAGGCGGACCGCACGGAGCTCCAGCAGGTTGATATGGCATCGGGACTCCCACGGGGACCAGAGGCCGTGCACTCGGTGTTCCCCCAGATGGGCACCCCAACCCATCAAAGAGGCGTCTGTCGTTAGAGAGACCGTCGGCTTGGGGCGGACAAACGGGATACCCTCCTGCAGATGGGACGGAACGGTCCACCACTGGAGAGCGTTCCACATCTCCTGGGTCGTCCACACACGCTGATCCAGAGGATCGCAGCGCTGTGACCACTGGCTGGCCAGTCCCCACTGGAGGGGGCGCATGTGCCAGCGTGCCCAACGGACTACGCTGGTAGAGGCCGCCATGAGACCCAGGAGTCGCAGGAAGTCCCGGGCAGGGCGCGATTGCCCAACCAGAAATGATTGGGCAAAGGAGGTAAGAACCTCGGCCCTGTCCTCCGGGAACCGTGCTCTGGCTCGAAGAGAGTCGAGCTCTGCCCCGATGAAAATTATCACCTGCTTCGGCACGAGTTCCGACTTGGCCTCGTTGACCAGGAGGCCGAGTTGAGAGCAAACCTGGAGGGCCAGATCCCTGGACCGCTCCACCTCCAACCTGGAGGGGGCTGCTATCAGCCAATCGTCCAGGTAAGGGTTTACCCGGACCCCTCGGCGCCGCAGGAATGCTGTCACCACTGCCATGCACTTGGTGAAGACCCTGGGAGCTGGAGAGAGACCGAAGGGCATGGCCTGGAACTCGAAAAGGGATCCCTCCGCCCTGAAGCGGAGGAATCTCTGATGAGATGGACGGATAGGGACGTGAAAGAACGCGTCCTGAAAGTCCAGAGAACAAAACCACACCTGCGTTCCAGAGATGGGATTATCTGAGCCAGAGTGACCATTCTGAAGGTTCGAGACCTTAGGAACTTGTTCAGGTCGTGTAGGTCGAGAATGGGGCGCCAGCCCCCCGTCCGTTTCGGGACCAGGAAGTACCTGGACACGAACCCCGGTTCTGATGGGGGGTCCTCTATCTCTTTATCACCCCTTTCTGAAGGAGAAGGGCGATGTCGGCTCGACGAGCCTTCAGAGAGTCTGGGGACCCCGAAGCCCCCCTTGGGGCGACGGCTCTGAAGGGTGGAACCCGTTCGAATTCCAGAGGCAGGCCTCTTCCCACCACCTCCCAGAACCCACCTGTCCGTGGTAACAGCGGACCAGGCGGAAAGGAAGTGCCGGAGCCGTCCCCCCACGGGGGGAACCAGGGGCGAGGTGACGGGGATGAGGGCGACACCCCTCAGCCCGTCACTGTGCAGGCTTGGAGGAAGGACCGGCCGAGGGACCACCAGGGCCTCTTCCTCCTTGCTTCCTATTAGAGGAAGCTGACGGCTTGGGCTTGGAATACCAAGGTCTAGCCTGCTGGCCCTGACGTTGTTGGGCCGGGCGCGCAGCGGGAGCAGAGGGGCGAAAGGGCTTAGGCTGGGGCTTACGGCCCTTGTCCCTCTGCGCGGACGATACCGAGTCCAAGGTGGCATTGGACTTTTCGATCCTCTGGAGGTGACCTTCCACTCCAGGGCCGAAGAGGTCAGTTCCCAGGAAAGGAACATCCGTGAGCTTGTGCTGGGTATCCGAGGTGAAAGTGGATATCCTCAGCCACGCCCGCCGGGCGCATAGCCACTGCGGCCGCCACTGACCGGGCACAAGAATCTCCAATATCCAGCGCAGTCTGGAGCTGCTGCTTAGCTACTGCCCTGCCCTGGTCCCGCACCTGCTTAACTGTGGTCTGCAGGTCCGCAGGAAGATGAGGGACGACCTCATCCAGGGAGCCCAACAGGGCATGGGAAAAATGTGCCATCAAGACGGCGGAACTGGCCTGACGAAGGCTGAGGGAGGAAGCAGCATACACTTTCCGCCCAGTATAGTCCAGTTTCTTGGACTCTTTGTCGGGCGGTTTGTCCACGTCCCTGGCATTTCCGTCGCTGAAAACACTGTCCGTGACCAACCCCTTAGCCGAAGGGTGTTCGGAAAAGCCGGACAGAGAGCCTGTGGGAACCGTGATACTTTCTGGCCATCCTGGCCAAGGCGAGGACAGGAAGCCGGACGCTGCCACAATTCCAGGGCGGGCCAACAATGGCTTCAGCCACTGGAAAGGCCTCCGTGAGGAGAATCCCGGTCCAGAATCTCAGTGAGGGGATATCTAGCCCGCTTGGACACGGGTTCGAGCTTCCATCCCAGTGGATTCTGAGATGAGCCTGAGTAGTCTAAGGAAGGACGGCGGCTATCGCCCATCGACTGCCCCCCAGAGGATCCCAAGTCTAGGCGCTTTGGAAAACAGGGAGGAGTCGCCGCCAGACTCAGACGAATCGCTGAATAGCTGTCTAGAGCCCGCGACCACCTCCACGCGCCGAGGCTTATCGGGAGGGGGTGACCGACAGCCTATGGGGAAGGCCATGAGCCGGCTGCTAACTTTGTCGGGCCCCTACCGTCGGTTGAGGCGGAGGCGGTTCCACCGTATTGGTGGGCAGCAGGAGTAGACCGAACAACCGCCTGAAACAGGCTCTCGACCACCGCGAGGGGTGTTTCGCCGTCCCGTGACAACCATTTTATGGCCGGAGAAGAGGCCTGGGCCGACTTGTTCCCAGCCAAAATTAGTTGTCGCCACATAAGATCCTCATATTTTCAGCGCAACTTAAGCCGAAGCCTCCCCTCGTCCGAGGAGGAGGAAGATGAGGAAGAGCGGCGACGCCATTTACCGCGGTGCCGAGACCGAGACCGCCTGTGTCGACGGGATCGGCTAGACCGCGAAGATGTCCGAGACTGAGAATCTCGGCAAGGCAGAGGTCGGCGCGGCGGGGAGCCGAGGATCGGCAATCCCCTCGGTTCGGTTGACAAATCCGACGGCTCGGGAACCAGAGGAACAGATGAGCCGACGGTATCCACAATCCTCGCCGGGGAAACCGGGGAGGAGGGAATTTCGGCTTCTCCAGCCGACAACTCGTCCAACGGGTTGAGAAAAATTCACCACGCCGGGTGGAGTCTCGGGTCACCTGGCCTGACGGGGCACCGTGAAGTCAGTGGTCGGGTCGGAACCGATCAAGCGACTGTCGGCTGGGCGAGGAGATCTTCCCCGCCCCAAGAGCGGCCGACGATGGGACTTACTCTCATTTTTCTTCTCAATCGGCGAACGGTCCAGAAGAAGTTGGACCCTCGCCTTTGGTCGAGAGGTCAAGCAAAGCTCCTTAAAAGAAGCCGAATAGGAGGACCTAAGCGAGGCGGAGCAGATGCCGCAGCGAAGATGTAACGGCATGAGCCAGCCTCCTCTCGAGGGCGATCATCTGCTCAAGTTGTTCTGGCGGAGCCGCGGCCATGACACCACCAGTCGGCCTCCTTGGATTTGACTGGGAAATCTCCTTTCGGGCGCCCAGGTTGGAGACGGCAGCGCGATCCTCAAGGACGACCGAGAAAGATGAGCACAGTTCGCAGGCCTCGCGGGTCGCACCTGGCCTAGGCAGTAAGCGCACGTGGAGTGCGGATCCCGCCGAGACATCTTCTGCCCAGCAGGGCATCTCCAAACCGAGTCGAGTTCGTCCGGTCGTGAGCCGCTAGGAAGAAGACCGGGCGGTAAAAGTTTTGAAAAATTTTAAAGTCAAGAATTAGGGCCCTCAAAGCTTAATCGCAGAGCGCGGAAGGAGGAACCTGAGCTTCCAAGCGGTAAGGAAGATCTAGCGTCATGGGGCGGAGCCGAGAGTTTTACCACCCGGTTGGGTGGGAGGAGCTAGCTTGAAGACCTTCCGGCAAGATTTAAAGCGGCAAGGAACCTGCCAACAAGTGTGGATGAACAACATATCCATGTCCCTAGAACAGAAGTTCTCACGAGAGCTGGCCCAGGAGGACAGCTAGACCGAAGCCAGACCTCCACCTGGAGGCAATGTCCAAACTGTAATGCTTGATGAAAGTATGGACAAAAATCCAAGTTGCAACTGCACAAATGTCCACTGCGGAGATGTTCTTTAGTGATGCGACGGAGGCAGCAACACCCCTGGTAGAGTGACTTTTCACCTGGCCTGGTAAAGGTTTCTCATACTTATGATAACAATAAACAAACAATGCAGTTAACTAACCACTTTAGACAATGTCTGATTGGTATTTGGGGTCCCTTCAGTTCTCAGGGCGAAGTAAACAGTTGGTCAGACTTCCTGACCGGACAGGTGCGGTCTATGTAATAAAGCACCTTGGGAAGCAGAGTCTCCCCTCGATTGGAGTACTCTGGATAATAAACGGGTAAATGTATGTCCTGATTAAGAGTAAACTCAGGCACCACTTTCGGTAGGAACTTAGGACTGGTGTGCAAAGACACCCTGTCTTTGTGGAAAACCAAATAAGGTTCTTTGCACATTAGAGCATGAAGCTCAGAAATACTTTGAGTGGATGTAATGGCAACTAAAAGTAACACTTTCCATAACAGAAAGCGAAGTTCGCAACTGGCGGCCGTTTCGAAGGGAGGCAAGGTAAGTTTCTCCCAACAAAAATAAAAGGTCCCATGGAGGGACAGAGTCCCCAACTTGAGGTTTCAGGTGCAGAATGCCCCGCAAAAAAGTGCAGGACAGATGCAATTGGGCAAGGGTCTTGCCCTCTATAGGTGCATGACAGGCAAAAACAGCAGAAAGATGCACCTTGATAAGAGGAGTAGCTGAGCCCAGAATCTGACCGAGAGAGAAAATACTCCAGGACGGAGTTCACTGGGCAGGAAAAGGGATTGAGGTTGTGGGCAGAGGCCCACAGGCAGAACCGTTTCCACTTCATGGCGTAAGTGACCAATGTAGAAGGTTTCCTAGCTGCCACCAAGACGTCTGCTACCAGAGGGGAAACCTCAAAATGGACACTAGCTAGGTCTGCAGGAGCCATGCATGCAGGTGTAGCGACCTGAGGTCCAGAAGGACTAGGGTGCCTTGCTCCTGGGAAAGCAAGTGTGAGGCCGGGGCAGAGGAATCAGGGGTTCCACTGCCAATTGATGTAGTAAAGGAAACCAAATCTGCCGGGGCCAGAAGGGAGCAATCAGGATCATGTCTGCCCCCACTGACTGTAGCTTGAGTAGGACTCTCTTTAGCAGAGGAAAGGGAGGGAAGGCATATAGAAACCTCCCTGTCCAGCAGAGGGACAATGCGTTTCGCCAGAAAACACCAGGCTCTGGATCTAGTGAGAAGAAACTGAGCAATTTGGCATTGGATGGGGACGCAAAGAGGTCTAGTTTGGGATGCCCACACCTTTCGAAGAGATCCTCTGCTACAGATTGTAGGAGCTCCTACTCATGGACCTTGGACCGAGACCTGCTTAGGCTGCCGGCCCAGGTACTGTGGACTCCTGGAACATGAACTGCGGTAAGAAAGAGACTGTTCCACTACCTAGAACCAAACTCTCATGGCCTCCCTGCAAAGGAGGTATAAGCGAGTCCCCCTACCCTTGCTTGTTGATATAAAAGACCACAGACATATTGTCCGTCTATATTGACAGGGGGCCCCGAAGGACATCTGGCTGAAAACGCCTACAGAGCGTAGAGGATCACCCTCATCTCTAAGATGCTAATGTGGAGAGTCTGTTCTGAGGGAGACCATGTCCCCCGTGTTTGTCGGTCCCGGAAATGGGCTCCCCATCCCTGACCCAAAGCATCCGTAGTCAGAACCTGCTGAGGGGTATCTCTCTAGAAAGGAGCCTCTTGTTCTAAACTGAAAGGGTTTAGCCACCATTTCAAGGTCTGTGACACTGCCCTGGAGACCTTTACTGGTTGTTCGAGGTCATCTGTGCGTTGGTCCCATTGGACACAGAGTCCACTGGGGAACGCTCATGTAAAGCCGTGCCAACGGAACGGCCGCAATGGTGGCTGCCATGTGACCCAGAAGCTGAAGAAAGGCCCTGGCCGGGACCTGGCGAGACAGGGAAATCCCCATGAACCCGAGTACAAAGGTGATCTGCCCTGTCAAGAGGGAGAAAGGCTTTCACTTGGGTGGTGTCCAAGACTGCCCCGATAATACTGCAGCCTTTGACTGGGTCATGGGGACGATTTGGGGAGATTCAGAGTTATCTCCAGTTCCTGGACCAACGTAAATGTGTCTTCCAGGGTTGTTAGCAGCTGATCTCTTGTAGGAGCTGTTAGGAGCCAGTTGTCAAGGAAGCGATAGACATAATGGACCCGTCTCCTGAGGGCCGCAGCCACCACTGCTAGGCACTTGCCGAATACACAGGGAGCTGAGGACAGGCTGAAGGGCACAGCTTGGAACTGATAGTGATTTCCTTGGAAGGTGAAGCACAAGAACCTCCTGTGGGCCGGGAGGACCAGGAAGTGGAGGTACGTATCTTGCATGTTGAGTGTGCAAAGCCAGTCTCCCTGACGAAGCATGGGGAGCAGGCCTGGGAGAGTCACTATCTGGAACCTCTTGTACTCCACCACATAGGTGTTCAGAAGGCTGAGGTCCAATATGGGGTGAAGATCTCCCATCTTTTTGGGAACCAAGAAGAAATGGGAGTAAAAGCCTTTCCCTATCTGGTTCGGTGGGATGGGCTCTATGGCCTTTTTGTATAGGAGTGCTTGAATCTCTTCTTGGATCAGGGTGGCGTGGGATGGGGAGTAATGGGAGTGAACCAGAGGACTGCCTGGAGGCAGTTCCAAAAATTCCAGAGCATGACCTCTCACTGGAGTACTCAAGTATCTGATGTGACCTTGGTCCATCCTTCGAGATACAGGTAGAACCGATCCACCACCATCTCCTCCAGGAGCTCTGCCGGTGGGGTGGGGGTTGGGCAAGGGGTCAGGTAGAGGCGCCAGGGGTAGGCAGGGAGACCTTGAAGGTCGTGGCAGTTCTAGGGTCCGAGGGCTGATAGGAAGCCTTACGCTTAAAGACCCCTCTGGGCTGCTGACCTTTGGATTGCTGACCTGCTGGGCGATGAAAAGGCTTGCATCTAGAAAGAACCGGTTCTGACTTATACATCCTGTAGACAGACTGGACAGCCTTTCCAGAATCCTGGAGGCCCACAATGATCTTTTCGGTGTCTTCCCCGAAAAGAACAGAGTCTTGGAAAGGGGCATCCATGATACCCTCCTGAAGGTCCTGGTAAAAGCCAAAGACTCTGAGCAAGGAGTACCTTCGGAGACAGACTCCTGTAGCAGCCGCCCTGGCAGTGGTGTCAGCAGAGTCATAGGATGAGTGGAGGACATGCTTCCCTACATCCAGGCCTGACTGGAGAATGTACAGCAATTCAGATTTTGGGTTGAGTCTGTGCCCATTCCAGAGGTTTCTTCCATAAGGATTTCTCGTATTGGACCATGTGTGCTAAAATATTTAATGAGCAGATGGTGCAGATGGCCGAAGAATAGACTTTGTGGCCAAACTGGTCCAACCTCTTGGGCCCCTTATCAGGAGGCTGGGAACTCGTGTCTGGGCTGTTTGGTCCTACCATGCACCACAGCTGGCACCACTGAATTGGCCCTTGGTTACTCCCCCAAGAAGGGCTAATTTTTGGGGGAACTATAGTGCTTGTCAACTTTCTTAGGAACTGCTGAAGCAGATGAAGGATGTTTCCAGGCGAGTTTAGTAACTTCCTGAAAAGGGGCCATCAATGGTGGGATGACCAGAGGCTTAGGGTCGTTCATCCCAAGGAATCTGGCTAGGCGGCATCTCTCCAGATCCATGTCCTCAGTGTCCCACTGGTTGAAGAACTGGATGTGCTGCATCACATCCATGAATGTGGGATCATCCAGTGGTGACCTAAGGGAATCCTTATGGGTATCCGGATGAGGAGGAGGGGAGGCATACCCTTCCGACGACCTAGATGGGGAGGACGAGCTCCAGCTGGAGTCCTCTGAGGAAGGGGAGCGAGTATAGGAATGCCAGGACCGATGTCCGCGAAAGCAATGCCAGCATCTAAAGAAGACCTGGATGAAAATGGCATCTTCAACGTGCCACTTTGGGGTCCTTCGTCTGGCGATTAGGAGGAGGTGACCCGCTCTCGGTGGCGGCTCTGGGTGGAGGGAGTAGACTACTTAGGTGGGGGCCGACGGACCTTCGAAGGAGTGGGTTCCGGAACCTGGGGACTGTGGGGCCCCCTAGGCATGAGGTCCCTTTTTACAGTGTTCCACCATGAGTTGAATAGAGCCCCCACATCTGTAAGAGAGACAAGAGGAGGCTTGGGCGTCGGGGGAGGAACATTGGAGCGCCCCCGGTGTCAGGCCCTCTGGAGCGAGCAACCCCATCAGGTCTGAAGACGCAGGGTGAGCTGGCTGCAGTCCTGCGGGCATCAGAATATATGGTGGAAGGTCATCTGGCAGCAGGTCATCTGGCATCTGGTTATCCAGTGACGGGTGAGGGGGTGCTGGGTTAGCTGATGACTGGTCCTCCAGCGCTGGCTTAGGGGGGCCTGAAGAGCCAGCGATGATGGGGGAGGCATCACCCAGTTCGACCCTGGAGAAGCGGACATCAAAGAAGCTGGAGTCTGTCGACAGCGGTCCAGAGTACTGGCTGGCACTGGCTGCCGAGGGGAGCGAACTCCCGTTTGGAGCTCCTGCTCCAGGCGTCGTTTCCTGTCCAATCCAATGATGTGGACACCCCAGTCGGGTGGATAACAGGCTCCAACCCACTGCCCGAATAGGAACCGGTTGATCTGCCTGGCTTAGGCCTGGAGGGAGGCTGAAAAGGCCTAAGACTTAGGGGAGGAAGTGCTTAAGAAGGACCATGCCCCCAAGACCCCCCCGGACGTCAGGAGTAGGGCGGGAAGGTTCACCAACGGAAGCCCAGAAGGGGTGAGGACCTCCCACAGGAGGAAGAACTCGAAAAAGCCGCTGATCTATGTGGGGACCTGGAGCGGGAGTCCGATTTGGGTCTATCCTTGTCCTTGTCTCAGTGATGTTTCCCACTGGCATTCTTCTCCTTGTGTGCCAAAGAGGGGGATGTCCCCGGTACTGAGGAGGAAGATGAACTATGTCCTGAGGAGTTCTTCTGCATGGCGGCTAGTTGTTGTTCCAGCAGGTAGCCCTTCAGAGTCTTCAGGCGATGGATCCTTGTCTTGCAGTTGAAGTTTAAGCAATGTTGGCAGGCCTCAGAATCGTGTTTGAGGCCTAAGCAGATAAGACAGGCCGAGTGGCCATCTTTCGAAGGTATTTGCTTGCTGCAGGTACACTTGGATTTCTGTTGCTCAGATGATTAAGTCGGGGAAGACATGCAGTGTGAAAAAACACTATTTTAAAGAAAATAAAATACGAAGAAACACGGTTATGGCGGTCGACTGTGAGCAGAAGGCATCCGTGGAGCCAATGCGCGTGGGTTGACAGTGGGAAAAGAACACAGGTGGGGCTGGGGGACCACCCCTTTGATACCACTGGCCGACGCTGGGGGCAGGCCGACGTCATGGGGTGGTCCCCCGCTGGATACTGCTGGCTAGAAGTTTTCCGTATGGTCCTAGCACCTGGCAGCTTAGTCCCAGCAGTGTAGCCTGCTGCAAGAGATCACACTCAAAATAAGATCTTGGTGTCCTATGTACATCTAAAGTATGGAACAGTGCCTCACCCTGGTTGGAATGCTCATGGTAATAAACAGGAAGGTGTACTGTTTGGTTCAGTGTAAATTCAGATGCAACCTTTGGTAGAAACTTAGCATTCATGTGCAAGAGATTGTGACTTTGTGAGAAATCAAATAAGGAGGCTCACACATTAAAGCCTGAAGCTCAGAAATCTGTCGAGTAGAAGCCTTAACAACTAAACAGTAATGTCTTCCATGGCAGGAAACGCAAGCCATAACTCATGGCAGACTCAAAAGGAGCCAACGTCAATTTCTTAAGTACGAAATTGAAGTCCCAGTGTAGGATTGTATTACGAATAAGAGCTTTCATATGTAGGATACTGAAAAGCACAGGACACCTCTAGTTGGGCAACCGTATGGCCATCAACAGGGGGCACGGAATGCTGATACAGTTGCTAAACGCACCTTAAGAGAGTAATATTCCAGGCCTAAATCAGATAGGGAAAGTAAGTACTCCAGCACAGATTTCACAGGACATGTAAAAGGGCATTTGTTCTGGGAAGCAAACCACAGAGTGGAATGCTTCCACTTCAAGGAATAAGTGTATCTGGCAGAAGGCTTCCTAGCCACCAGCAGTATATCAGCAACCTTAGGGGATACTGAAAAATGCGCAATGGCTAGGTTTTCAGGAGCCAGGCATGCAGGTATAGCTTGTCCTGTGACAACAGACCCCAACACAGAGGTACAGGAACAGAATGCTCCACCGCCAGATGTAGGAGTGCCTGGAGGTGCCAGAACAGAGCAGTGAGGATGAGTGGCATTCTCCACTCGTAACTTGAGCAGAACCCTCCATATTAGAGGGATGGGGTAAGTGCATAAAGGAATTTCCCTTTCCAAGAGAGGAACAATGCATCTCGCCAAACAAACTCCAGGCCCTGGAGCAAGCAAGCAAGCCAAAACCCAGTTTTACTTTATGCGGGGATGCAAAAAAAGGTCCAACTCTGGACAACCCCATCTTGCGAAGAGGTCACTTACAATGGAGGTCAGCAGTTCCCATTTGTGAGCCATGGACTGGGACCTGTTTAACTTGTCTGCCAAGATGTTTTGGAGACCTGGGAGAAACACGGCTGACAGCTGAAGGTCTTGAGACAGCGCGCAGTACCATACTCTCAGCGCCTACCTGTTCAGGGATTGCTCACTTGTTTGCTAGTGTAATGCATTAAACAGACATTGTCCATCTGGATTAACAAAAGACCCGAGCAGAGATGATTCTGAAATGCCTGGAGGTTGTACCAGATAGCCCGCTTCTCCAAAACTTTTTTTTTTTTTTTTTTTTCCCACCACTTCTCTTTACACTGATCCTTGGCCTCTCTCCAGTGTGGGACACTCATCACGACCTGGTCCCAACCTCTTGGGTCCTGAAGCCCTCCCGCATCCTCCAACAACCCGCCCCCTGATCTATGCCCCCCGGTGGGATCGCCACCTCCGGCGACCTTTCTGAAATCTACACAGGCACCAAGGAGCAAGCAGAGAGTGAGGGCAGGCTGTAGACCCAGCACTGGGAGTGGAGGTCGGCCACTGGTCCCCAACTGCACCTACTCAGGATCAGAGCTTTTGCCTGTCGTTCCTTCCCCCCAAGGTTCGGATGTGCAATGTGTCCAGCACGGGCGTGCACGCTCCCGTGTGCATCTACAGGATTGCCGCCGCAGCCAATCCCCGTGGTTGCTGGATCGTGAGCTTGCTGTGCCCCCGACAACCACCAGGAGCCACCAGAGCCCGGGATTGATATCCCCCTCCCTCCCAGGACAGGAGAGCAGCCTTCCAAACGCTCCATACTGTCCTCTCCTGCTGACCCCTGGCAACCTGAGCTCGCTCCCGAACCCGGGTCACCGGCATAGTGCAAGGTGTGGCGTCCAGTGCCTCAACCCTCAACGTCACCAGGCCGGCTCCTCCAACACATTTATGTGCAGCATGGACTCCACCTTGGTCCATGGCCTTTGTATCTAAAAAAAGGCAGAGATGAGCACCCCGACCGTAGCTCCAGGCATCCGTGGTAATGATCTGTACAGGAGCTGGTACATGGAATGGAATGTCTGAGTAAATTCTTGCATTCCAGCCAGCATAATAACGCTCTGAGAAGGAGAGACATGATGAAGACCATTTGCTCCAACTCATCTGTCAGCTGAACCCACTGGACTCTGTGTCTCCACTCTGGGATTCACATATGAAGCCAAGCTAGTGACACACAGTCACTACAGCCGCAGCCATGAGACCCAGGAGACATAACACTGTTTGGGCAGAGAAGTAGTGGCTCCTGTGAACCAAGTGTGCTTGAGCAATCAGTGTGTCAGCCCTGTCCTGGGGCAGGAGGCACATCCCTTCTTTGTGTTCATGACCGGCCCAATGTACTGCAGTCTTTGGCATGGAATCAACACAGATTCTGGCACATTCACTGTCACCCCTCCCCCCCCCAAAGTTGTCTAACAGCTGACGTGTTTGGGAAAGAGTATGAAGAAAGGCTTCCCTGGAGTTGGCCTTTAGATGCCCATCGTCCATATAAAAGGGAAGATGCAAGCCCTTTCCTGTGAAGGGCTGCTGCAACCACTGCTAAGCATTTTGTTAAGACCCATGGCGCAGAGGACAAGCCAAAGGGCAACACTTTGGACTGACAGTGCCCAATGTTCAGCATAAAGCGGAGGTAATGTCTACAAGCCTTCCTGAGCTAGTCAAGAAGGTATACATCATTCATGTCCAGGGAACAAAACCAGTTCTATTTGTAATGGGGAAATCAAGGCTTGCAGAGATAGCATTCGAAACTTTTTGTTTTCGACTAACAAGATGAAGTCTGAAATCCAATTCAAGACATAGCTTTTCCTCCCATTTTGGGACTAGGAAGTATCTGTAATAGAACCCTTTACTCCTACCTTAATGTGGAACTGGTTCAATGGCATGCTTTTGAAACTGGGTCTAGACCTCCTCTTCCATTAGAAGGGACAGCAGGCCCCAGGAATAAAAGAAAGGAGATGAAGGTTGATCTAGAGTGGTTTCTATCAAGTCCAGAAAAGCACATGCCCCCTTGAAATTATCTCCAGAACCCACTCATCCATGGTGATACCACTGTTTTAAATGTAGGGAGAGCTTGTTCCCTACACTCACCCCTGGAGGCAATAGCTGGGGGGGGAGGGGAGAGAAAGTCAGGCGGAACCAGGGGTGGCAGGGCCACCAGGACCAATTCCTTTGGGTGCCTTGAAATGGCCACCAGGGGAGATGGGCCCACCACCTCTGCCACAACCCTGCTGATATCCACAGTTACCACTGGCAGCAGGCTGGCGAAAAGAGCCCTTGTCATACCCTCTAGAGAAAGTTGGGTATTAACGGACTGCAAAGTCATTTAGGATGTCTTGAGGCCATAAAGGGCTTCCTCTACACTGTACCCAAACAGTCTGGAGCCCTTAAAATGGAGCATTCAAAACTGTCTGTTGCACATCTGTAGCAAAACCAGCTACTCCGAACCAACTATAGCATCTCATGCAAATCCCAGAGGCTGCAGCCCTGGAAGAAGCATCAGAAAGATCATAAGCTGAATGCAGCAAATGTTTGCCAACTTCAGCACCAGCAGATAAAGTTTTAATCAAGTCATTCTTGGTAGGACTATCAGACACAGCCTGGACTGCAGTACAAGCAGCCTTCCAAAGGCTGTTCTGATATTTAATCATATGAGTCTGATAATTTGCAATCCTAAGGCCCAAGGATGCTGAGCATAGGAGCCGACTCCATGGGTGCTCTAGCACTCACAAAGTTTACATAAGCACCCTCAATATTTCGAGCACAGCCTGCAGCAAAGGATTATTAGGGATCCTGGTCACAGGAAAAATACTACCAACTGGCAATGAGCACCCACAAAGATTCCTAAAAGTTGGCATTCCTGATGCTGAGGTATAAGTACACTTGCCCTAACATCCAGCCTCCTAGATTCTTTATTTGAAGGCAAAGTACTCATGTGTCTAGGAGTTTTAGAGCGAACAAGAGCAGCCATAATGACCACAAAGTCAGTTTCAGGCTGGGTAGTACAGTACGGAGTAAGGCTTAGCAGACAGAGTAGGGTACTGTTCATCAGCCTTCCTTGGACCTGCAGGCAGAGAATCAGGCCTATGCTCTGCAGCAAAGGTAGCATCCTCAAAGGCAGGATATACAGGAGGAATTATAATGGGAGGTGTACAAGGAATCTTCAAAAATTCCATGAGATTCCACTTAGCGGAATCTTCCTACTCAACAACAAAGCCCATGGCAGATGGTCTGCTACAACATGGCCTGAAAAGAGGGGTCCTCAAGAAGAGATATGGGAGTATAAACCACAGAGTAATCACTGCAGGATGAGAGGGTGGAGCTAGAGGGGCAGTGTCCCTTCTTCAAACTGACCTTCACCATCATATTCCTCCTATAAATCCCCCTCAAGTTCTATGAGGTCAGGATTATATTTCACCTCATCGTCATCACAAACAATGACAGGAGCTGCAGAGGGAACCAGCAACACCAGCGGCAGCTGAAAGGAAGGAATCCGCGGCATGTTAGTAGAAGCCATCGATGAAGGCCTTGGAACAGACGGCCCTGGCGGCAGCATAGCTACCGGCTGTGGCACCGACAGTAGAAGGTATCGTATAGTATCTGAAAACGAGGACCAGAGTATGACAACGATAGTAACACGCCATCCATTGTAGGTACAGCAGTGTCTGAACCAAGTCCTGACCCTGGTGTCTCAATAATGGTTAGGGTTTTTTTTGTCAGTACTGCCAGAGCAGGCAGTGACAAGATGTATCCTATTTCAATGGGGACCGGGGACGTCGCCAGCGAAGCAACCCTATCTTTATCTCTTTGTTTATGACCGGATGAGGAAGAGGACTGTTATGATGAACATTCCTCATCCTTGTCTTTCAGTTTCGATGACCATCTGTCGGTTGATCGTGAGGGAGAAGCAGATCTGGAACTTTCAGCCTCTTCCATGGCTTTTAGTGCTTTTTGAGCAAGGAAGGTCTCCAAGGTCTTCTGATGGCATTGCCTTGTAGCCTAATTAAAACTAGCAAATCTCACAGGCCCTCACATTGTGATAAAGGAACAAACACAGACAGTGTGACTGTCGTCTCTGTAGAGTTTATAACTGTAAACACAATAACAAAGGCTCTTTGTTCTTCAGCGGCATGCAGAGACGATGATGGAAATACTGGAAAAAAAAAAAAAATTTAAAGACAGCAACAGCTTTTGACATGGTTTCCTTCAGCAGGTCCAACAAGGATAATCGATGGTGGAGAGAGAACTGCGGAGTGTTAGGGATGCCCATGTTCTATAAACACTGACGCTGCATGTCACTGTAGGTGGCCTCCGGCTAGTGAAAAGGTTTCCATGTGCTCCTGACAGCTTACAGTTCCAATGATGCGGCCTAATGGAGGTGATATCCTTAATGAAGATGCTTTGTTCCATGTTTCTGGTAACAAAAAGAAACAAGATACCAACCATTTGGAAAGGAACTGCTTAGAATCAGGGGTGCCCACCATCCTGAGGACGAACAAAGCAAAAACTTGCAAGGACTTTTCTGTTCTTTGTATGATCCAGATGGAAGCGTAATGCTATATGTACATCAAGAGAATGCAAGATAACATCTCCAACATTCTGTGGGAAAAGGGGGAAGCACAGGAAGGTCAACAGTCTAATTAGAAGTAAATTCAGGGACTTCCGGTGACGTCATCTAATGGCAGCCTAGTTCTGTCGGCTCCTAAACCTCCCTGCTAAATGGCTTCCAAAGTTACAGCATTTCGTTTTAAAAACCAACAGGAACTACAAGGAAACAGAGTTATGCATGGGGGGGGGGCGATCCAAGTAACAAAGATGGACGAGGAGTGGGATGAGGGCGGATTGTCAGACGGGGACTCTGGGAGCGAGGGCACGCAGGCCTCAACTACATCCAGACGCGGGAGATCCCGGGCAAAACAGCTACCCCTGACCACAATACAGAGACAAATGTCTCTAATGCTGTCAGAATTACGGGACTTCAGGAAAGACATGCGTTCCTCAGCCACAGCACTTTGAATGGACATCTCGAAACTGGAAAAGCAGCATGAGAATTTGGAGCAACAGGCCACTGGGGTAGACCGCAGGATGGATGGCACGGAGCGTGCTATACTGCAGCTAAATCAGGAGGTTCAAGGCTTACAGACAAGAGCAGAGGACGCAGAGAGTCGTAATCAACGAAATAATATTCACATTTCGGGGGTCCCGGAGGGGAAAAAGGGCCTGGATATGCTCAAATTTGTTAAACTACTCCAGGAAGCAATAAAAATTCCAGAGGTTTTCACCTGGAGTTAGAGAGGGCCCACCGAACACTTGACCCGAAGCCCGCCCACGCGCCATCCTGGCGAGCTTCATCCGCTTTCAAGAAAAAGAGACCATCTTAACACAGCGTGAAGAAAGGAGCTGTTTTTTTCAAACACACAGGATATACCTACAAAATGATTACGCTCCTGAAGTAATGAACAGGAGGAAGCAGTATATCCCAGTTATGCGTGCCCTTAAAGCAGCAGGACTCCGGTTCCGAACCCCTTACCCATGAAAATAGTCATTCATTTTACTGAAGGGGCCCAGACCTTTGATTCGGCAGCCAAAGCCATAGCGGAACTGAAAAACAAGGACATCGAGGTGACACAGGGCCAGACGGGCCAGAGGCAGACTATAGCCTCTAGATTATCGCAACGTGTGTGGAACTTGGGTCACAGACTCACGTAGACGGCAGGAGAAGGAAGCGATCCGAAAGGTTGCCAAAGTAATCTGGAGCCAATCCCAGAATTCCCCCTTGGATGTTCTCCTACGAATGCGAAAGATGCTGGACTACCTTGCTGAGGACCGCAAGGCAGTGTTTTTTTCTCTCTTAGGGACAAGATGGTTCTATGAAAGCCTCTCCGGACTGCAAATCCATGTAGGATGGATTGGGACTGAAGGAGTAGCGCTGCACACTCAAGAAGTTGCTGCATCTTAACCGGCTACCTGACGAAGTTTTCCAGGGACAGATGTCACATATTATCTAATTCAGATAAGTCCCAGTCTTACTAACTCCTCAATACTCTTTTTCTATTAATAACCTTGTGTTTTACTATCACATATAACAAAACTACCCTAACACTAACTGCTTTGATCTCCCTCCCCCACTACTGCAAGCTTAAGCTCACCTCGCAAACCCATCCTTAGGTCCAGACCTGTCTGGCAGAAACTTGGTGGCCTTTAAGCCGCGATGGTGGAGGGCCCTACTGTCTTTAATATCCAGGACTAGGACTGCGGATTTTAACAACTGCATCTTAATAACTAACCCCTCTGGAGGTGTTGGTTGGTATGGGGCAAGGGAGAGTAAGTTCTGTACAATGCTATGACCCCACCATGTTGGGTCAGCGTGTCGAACGGGAGGGGGGGGAAGATGGGGGGGGGTGGCTGGCCCACACCCTTCAGAGCAAGAGGCTCTTGAACTGAGCCCCTCCTTCCAGAGGACTGAGAGAAGGGTCTTGTACCCATTACAGTTCTCTCTACTGCAGCTGAATGACAGAGCTGACCTCCAAGATTAATTACCCAACTAAAAGATCCCCCACCACATACAGAGATGAATTAATGGGGAGGCACAAGGAGACAAGTGACGTTCCCAAACCCTCCCCTTCCACCCCCCCCCTTTTTTTATTATCTTCCACAATCCTTTCCCTTTAGGCACCGCAAAGTGCCTAAGGTCTCTGTCAGCCATCAGGGGCATAGGTGTGTGCCTTGGACTCACACCAAGGTCATGATGCATGACCGCATCGATGGAAGTTTTACAACCCGGTGGTTGACCAGGCTAGTTATGTTGGCCCAGATGTTGCTCTGGACCCTCCGGACTCTGGGGACAAGCAGCCCCCCCCCCCCCCAAGAGTTATTTGATCGGTTACCAAGTTAAGGTTCGTTTTGTTATTGTTTATGGGTCTGTTAGTTATCTGAAGGCCTTGCTAGTAAATAACTGCTTATTTAGGAATGTCACGGGGTTACCCCCTAACCTGCCACTGGGCAGTCACAGACTGCTACAATATGTTACGGAAATGTTGTCAAACTGTATAATACCAGGCAATTTAACAGTGCATATTAATGAGGTATGAGAATGGCTAAACAGAACTTGAGATTATGTTCTCTAAATGTGAATGGTTTGGGGAGCCCTATAAATAAATCTAGGATCATCACACTCCTAAAAAAGACCAAGGCGGAGGTGTTGTATATGCAAAAAACTCATATGACTCATGCAGAGCACAAGAAGTTAAATGGGAGAGGCTTCACCCAGGTATTCTCATCAGCAATGGGGAGTGGGGGTAGGAAGCGAGGGGTTGCCATACTGATTTCGGGTCATACACCATTCAGATTAGTGAAGGAATGGGCAGACCCAGAGGGCAGGCTTATAATCACCCAGGGATGGTTGCAGGAGCAGGAAGTGATGTTAAGCGAATATATATCCCCAGGCAAATACTCCAACAATTAAATTTCTGCTAGACGAGTGGTGCCATGTCTAAAGGTACCCTGTTGCTAGCAGGTGACTTTAATATTGCCCCTAACCCCTCCCTGGATACTGCCAAGACACCTAGAGGCAGACAGCCAGCCCCACATACATTTTTCAAACAGTTTGTTCAGGAAATGGGCTGGACAGATGTATGGCGATCTCTATACCCCAGGGTCAGAGGGTATTCGTATTACTCTGCAGTCCATGGTACCCACACCCGCACAGACCACTGCTATACTCAAAAAGAAAATCTGGGACAGCTTGTGGATGCCAAAATGGGAGCCATAGCGCATGTAGACCATGCCCCTACAGTCACCTCCTGGCAGCTGGGATCGGAAAGGCGCTGCACCAGATGGAGGTTTAACCCAGCCCACCTTAAAAATAAATCTTTCCAAGAGTTCCTTAGGGAAAAATAGAGGAAATCATTAGAGATAACTCGGACACAGACATTCCTGCAACCATTAGATGGAACACCCTAAAGGTGGTTCTCAGGGGCCACCTAATAAAACACATCACTATGCTGGCTAAAGCCCAGCAGGAGAGACAAGCACAGCTGGAACAAACACTTCAATTCTTACAAATGGTGCACCAGCAAGGTGACAGTTCAGTACTGCCCCAAATCAAACAAATCAAAAAAGACTCAGATGCTATGTGCGTGCAACAGGCCGAAATGGCCCTGGCATTTTTGAGGCAAAAATATGGGGAGATTTTTCCCTAGGGCCTCCTGTCTCCTCGCATATCGACTGGGTAAGCAGCGTAAGCTGTCTACAATCGCGGTTGTAAGGGACCCAGACACAGGTGCTCACCTGACCAAACTTAGAGACATAACCCAGGCCTTTACACACCATTATAAAGACCTTTATACCCCAGAGCAGCAGACAGACCCAATCATATTAATACCTTCCTGGCCACACTCTACCTCCCCGGGCTTTCCAAAGATCAGCAGACCTCTCTGCTGGCCCCTATTACCCAATTGGAGCTGGCGGCAGACAGAACCAGGTCAAAAATACAGAAGGCACCTGGGCCTGATGGTATGGGGCAGAGTTCTACAAAAGTATGACCCAACCTTTAAGATGCTTACTGTCATGTGCCATAAATGAGGTTGCACAAGGTAACATTCCCGCCCCCCCCAAGCTGGTCATATGCGACAATCTCCCTTATCCCTAAACCAGAAAAGGACCCCTTCCAATGCAGCTCGTATAGGCCCATATTGGTCCTCAATATGGATTACAAATATGTTACATCCATTCTGGCCCAAAGACTCTATGCAGTTCTCCCAACCCTGATTCGCCTGGATCAAACAGGCTTTGTCAGCGCCAGATCTACCACAGATAACACACAAAGGGCCCTATATGTAGTTCATGAGATGCAAACTTGCGGGTAACCAAATGTCCTTCTCAGCCTAGATGCTGAGAAGGCATTCGACCGAGTGTCTTGGTACTTCCTTTTCACTACCATGACTTAGATGGCCCCCCCTATAGCAACGATCCGGGCTATATATTCCTCCCCACAGGCATGCATAAAGGTTTCCGGCCACCATTCGGACTATTTCCCCCTGCATAGAGGGACAAGACAGGGTTGCCCCCTATCACCAGGTTTATTTGCTATCTTTATTGAGCCCTTAGCACAGGCAATCCGACAGGCCCAGGGGGTATCGGGTATATGAAGAGAGGGAACTAAGCACCGCATTGCATTATATGCGGATGATGTCTTCCTTTTCCTTTCTAATCCAGAAGAGTCCATCCCAACAGTTTTTCAAATTCTGGGAGAATATGGAGACTGTTCGGGATACAGGCTTAACACTACCAAGACAGATGCCCTCGTTTTCCATTTCAACCCCCCCTGGGAGGCTCAAGGACAGATACTCTTTCAGATGGAACCTGGACAGGTTAAAATACTTAGGCATCCACCTGACTAGGTGCCAGGAGGATGCATTACGTTATAACTATGACCCCTTCTTCTTACAAATGAGGCAGGACTTGGAGAGATGGAACCTACTTCCTTTGATTCTGCTACAAAGGGTAGAAGTGATAAGGATGGTGGTCTTGCCAAGAGCCTTGTACCTCTTCCAAAATATACCTCTCCACCTCCCAACAAAGTTGTTCAGAGCATGGAACAGATCCATCTCCAGGTTCATTTGGGCAGGTCAGCACCTCAGAATTAGATTCAATATCCTCACCCTGCCTAGGTCGCAGGGAGGACTAGCACTCCCTAACCTTAAACTATACCACTGGGCTTCCCACATAATGTTCTTACTCCGCAGATGCTCTACTGATATACCCCCCGCTGTGGAGCAATTGAGGAAGACGTGCTGCCTCTCCCTGAGTGGGAGAGAGAAATGTTCCACTGGAGACCCTCCCTTCCCCCGAGGCAGGGCTCCTCCAACCCCTGGATCACTCACCAAATCCGAGCCTGGCACACCATCCATAAATCACTAAAGATTACCCCGTTCTTGGTAATGTTCTGCTCAACAGGACAACTGGAGGAGTTCCTCCCGGGCCGGACAGATCACACCTACACCTTACGAATATTACGCAGCTTCTTATGGGTTACAGGTTTAAGGCTTTTAATGAGATTCAGCAAGAGTTTAATTTACGGCAATCGGAATTTTTCAGATACTTACAAATTCGTCACTATTATGACACACTCCCAGGGGAGATGCGCAGCCTGGAAGGGCACCCCAACCTAATAAAACTACTACTTCAAGTACTCTGATCCACCGGTCTGCTGCATGCCATCTCAATCCTTTATAAATCCTTGATGGAAGCATCAGGAGAAAACACCTATGGGACATTAGAAAGGTGGAACTCAGAGTCAGAACTCCATCTTACCCAAGAAATGTGGGGAACAATCTGCCTCTCAACTGCCAGACTCACCAACTCACATGCATGGCACTTGTTTTCCTGGTAGCTCCTCGTAAGATTTTTCCACACCCTGGCCATAACCTCACACTTTGGTGATACTGCATCAGCTGCATGTTGGCGACTATGTGGTGAAACCAACACCCACCACACACATGTATTATGGCCTTGCCCTAATCTGCAATCATTCTTGAGGGACCTCCGGGAGGGACTGGAGGAGATTTGCGGACATGAGATACCATGGATTGGAGAGTTATTTCTACTACATGTTTTTCCACAGGGACCAAGAGGCACATATAATGCTCCCCTGCTGGGAATCATGTTACTGGCTGCAAAAAAAGCCATCACCAAATGCTGGCTCACCAAAGTGATTCCTACAGTTGAATGCTGGAGAGCCATAGTTACTGGAATCTACAAAGCAGAGAAAATTACATATTCCCTGAATGACAAAGCTGCGCTTTGCACTATGAAATGGAGCAGGTGGATACTTTATATCATGCCCAGGGATCAGGATTTTGTCCCCTAGAAGAGAGAAGGGCATCTCGGCCCTTTGGGTACCACCGTAGGGTGCATCTCTATCGGTCACCACGGGTGTGACATTAAGGAGGCCTCATATTGAGATGGGCACTGCTATGCGCCGGGGGGAATGGGGAGTCCAGGAGAACAGCTAGAGACTGGGATGGGGAAGCAATACTGCAGGACCCCACAGAAGATGAGTGCCTAGGCTGGTGTGGGTGTAGAGGAATACCTAAAGCTCCAGACTAAAAATATAGATCACATTGGAGAAAAGTAACAAGGTACTGAGGTTTAAAGCTGTGCTGATAATGCCATTATTAGTGGACCAGTAAATGAATTGATATCCTGTCAAACAGATAATTGTTTGTTTGTTTTTTTAATTATGAATGAATCTGACTGTAAAAGTTGAAACTTTTTCAATAAAAATAAATTTACAAAAAAAAAAAAAAAAAAAAGGAAATTCAGATACTATCTTGGGAAGGAATGAAGGAGGCAGAGGACAGAAATGAAGTAAGACCCAATCCTGGTGAAAAACAAGGTATGGAGGATCCCTAATCAATGCATGCAGCTTTCAAGCCATCTGAGCCAAGTTGATAGCCACCAGAAAGAGCATTTTCCATGAGAAGTAATGAAGCTCACAAGTGGCCATGGGTTCAAAAAGAGCCAGAGTAAGGGACTCCAGAACAGAGTTAAGGTCCTAGATTGGAACTGGGCAACAGACTGGGGAAGGGGGGGGCGGGGGATGCAGATACCGAAGTCCTTTTAGAAACCTGCTGAAGACTGCCAACTGATCCAAAGATGTTCATTCAGTGAGGTTATGTAAGGCAGAAATAGCCACAATATGTACATAAGCTGGCCTGCCACTGCAGCTGTAACGCTACCACTTGCACCATGGACCCAGGTTTGAGAACGAGTCTGGTACATCAGAGGGCAGGACCAGGAAAGGCACTGCTCCTGGTGCTTTACTGACCTCCAGCAGTACCTGGGAGTGAGCGCCACCTGAAGTCCAAATCAGGAGGAGGAGCGGCTGACATCAAACACTGTTTGCAGAAGTGAACCCAGTGAAGCTCTGTGCATCACTGCATGGTGACCCTCTCACAGGAATGGAGGAAAAAAAACAACAGGCAGCAACATACCAATGACATCTTGCTCAGCCTCCCACAGTCATAGCAGGCCATTTCCAACTGGCCCCTGTGTAGCTCTGGGAAGACCTCCAACGGGGTGACCGGCTGCATGGAGGAGTAAGGCCACAGACCAGAAGGCAGACCCCAGCAGGGGGAGTGGGAGTGCAAGCTTGAGAAGAAACACCTGGTTTGTCACAGGTTGCCTACAGTCTTCAAGAATTCCAGTCAGGGTGGCTCTACAGGTTGGAAGCAGGCATTTGCAGAGATCAAAGCAGTGTCAAGTCAATGGCTCTTAAATACAGGAGGTAAAAAACAAAGAGTTAAAGAAGTACCACCGCTGAAGGGTGTTGGAGGTCAGAGCCAGGTAGGGACAACAGGCAGTACACAACATGCTGGACTTGACAAGCGTGAGGGTCCAGGGAGTTATAGACACACCAGATAGTAAAACATTACAATTTTAGGGACTCTGTACCTAGTAAACTGCTTCCTAGCTTCCAAGAGAACTGGAACAGAAGCGGACAACATGAAATGAGACACTTGTAAGTCTACAGAAGCCAGGTATGAAGGTGCAGTGACATAACGACAGGGTGCAACAGGCTACTGTGGTCCCAGGACAGCAACTCCATCTGCACAGACAGGGCAAAAAACAGTTACTTATCAGTAACAATAGATCTGTTGAGGGAAGCTTCTCCAGTGAGCCACACCTATGGAACACAGATGCTGTGGCTCACTGGAGGAGATTCCCTCAAAGGCATTGGCTTGGGACCTATTCAGAAACTTCTGCCTAGCAAGCAAGGCCATCAATGATGATGTGCATCGCTGGCGCTCAAATAGCATGGTGGCCCAAAACCCCATCACTGTCTGCCAGAGACAAAAGGACATCATACTAGACCGATGAACAGCAAAGACAAGCACACTGAAGCCCTCAAAGGGAGTGACAACCTAAGAAATAAAAAGAAAACCAGTACAAGGCAAGTGGGACATGGCAGAAAACTTCAATGCTCAAAACCCATACTATTCCCCCCAAATCAAGAGTGAAAACAGGAGGGTGCACTGTGGCTCACTGGAGAATATTCCCTCCAAGATCTGCTGTTACTGGTAATTAACTCTTCTATCTTGTTTGGGGATACTGCCCTCCAGTAAGCCACACCTACAAAATGGGTAGGGGAGCCCATCAGGAAGGAATAACAGCAAGCCAACATGCAGGCCAATCTTCCATAGGCCAAAGATGCAGGGAGCCACAACAGGGTGACACTTAAGTATCAAGAGACATGAGAGTAAGAAACCCGGAAGCCACCACTAGACAACGACACAAAAAGCATAGATGGAAGACACACATCAGGATCCGTGTACAGACACAGAGACTGGCCAGAAACAAGGGACATCAACAGGGCAAGGCCCTGTGAAGAAAGCACAAAGTCAACAGGAAACCTAACGACAAAGAGAAATGCCACTGAGGCAGTGCCAGAAAACAGTGGCCAAACAACTGAACAGTTGGTGAAGTAAAGCCACATGATGGAGCCAAGTAAAGCCACAGGCCCCATGACCAAGTGGAGGCTGGGCTAGAAGCCAGAAACCAAAAGCAACGTCCAGCGCGATGGTTACTGTGTTTCAACAGGTGTTGCTCACTGGAGAGCCTCAAAAAAAAAAAAAAAAGATCTGGAGGCTTAATCACCATGTAATGTTGCAAAGGGAACCAAATTAGTCTGGGCAAGAATGGAGCCACAAGAATTAAGGGTGGTTGATTCCGCCTGTAGTTTCACCAATATAGAAAAACAGACAATGTTGGCAGTTCAAGAGCACCGGTCCATCCAGTCTGCCCAGTTTTACCTCATTCTACCCCATGAACTACTGTCTAGATGAGGTTTTGGTTCTCACTTCTCTCCTCACTCCCTGCATTACTGCTATTCACCTGAGAAAATGTTAAGCCCTTTACTCTGTCCCAGCCATTCTTGAAACCATTAACATTTTTTTGTGCCTATCACCTCTACCGCTAGGCTGTTCTACAGCTCAAACATTCTCTCTTTGAAAAGTAACATTTTCACACATCCCTCCTGAATTCACACACACATATTGAGGGAGGAAAGGAGGTGACCAATACAGGGAAAAGTTGCTCCTGTTATGGAAGCAGTACAGGAGGGCTGCACTATAGCCTCCTATGTCCTTATCTGGCCTATACAGCAATCTCTTCCTTTCTTCTAATTTCAGAATTATTTCACCAGGATAGTTCAATGTGAAATATAAATATCTTGGTTTCATGACCTGTCTGAGGAATACGTGGCAATATACAAAAAGGAAAAAAATACTATACCTCTAAATCAACTTTTGTTTAAAAAAAAAAAAAAAGAAAGCTGGCAATAAGACTGTTGTGAGGCCCCCAGTAATAATGAGCTATGTGCCCAGTCCTCTATGTCTTACCCGGTTAGTAGAAGGCCCTTCTGGGTAGGTTCTGGTGCCATGCTATTTCCACCATTTATTGGCCAGTCCTAGTAAAAGACATAACCCCAAAAAATATAAAAATGGAGCATACGGAATGTTCACTTCACATGCATTGGTTAATACAATTTGCTGTGCTGTGTAACAGCAAGGCTCTTGATATGAATACTTCTTAACAGGTTTTACCTCTGCGGTTCTGAAACTAGCAAAGCGCCATTTCACAGCCCTCTGAAACGGACAATATTCTTGAAAGGACAGAAAACCAGACATATCCAACAAAATTCCGTACTTTTTGCAGTAGCATCTCGTTTAACATGAACTGATGTTTGCCAAAGAGACAAAAGAACTCCTTCACACTTACCATCACTTCCTTTTCTGTTAGCTCCAACATCATTGATGAGGAATAATTACACTTGGGCAATGTGCTGCCCCCCCCCCGCCCCCGCCGTGGGGTAGTTTGGTAGCCCTTTATCTGCAATGTCTGTGGCAGTCCAAAGGACTGCCAGTGTTCACCTGATGACCCAGAGAGTGTGATGAGGACGACAATCAGCTTGACATAAGGTAGGCCTATGTTAGGATCAGGTTTAAACAGGCGATGTTTTGTTAAAGAGGCTCACCCTGGGGGAAATGGATGTCTATTTATGTGTGGCAGCACTGCATGGACAGAAGTGAACTAGACTAACTGCTGTAACTGGGATGTTCATGTCATCAGGGTTCTATGTGGAGGTCACGGCTTTTGGGCTGTACCACTTTCCTACTTGGAGAGCACATTACCCATGTGTAATTATTTCCCACGGACAGTGTGGAGCGATAAAGAAAAAGACTATTGGAGAGTGAACAGCGGATCAGTGTGTTAAACATGTGACAACAGTACAGGTATCAAATGCAGTAATTAATAAATCACGACTAGGCATGAATAACCAAAGAGAGATTTGAACGCTGTAAAAATATAAAATGATCAGGTCCCCTTGTACAGTTCTGACTAGGAGGTAAAGTCCCTTGGCAGCACTCAACTAAAAAGTGTAAAATGCAGGTCTTGCTTAAAAAAAAAAAATTAGACAAATTACAAACTGTTTTGTACTGGCCCTTTCATACACTGCATCTCAAAATGCTTTACATAATTTCTACGATAGTACGCCTGCACGAAGGTACAAATTCTGTATGAAGGAAGATTTTTTTCTCCATTTGAATACGCTGAAAGAAAAGGGAACTTTAACAAACATTTGTTTCAGAGAATTAATTACAGAAATTGTCGTAAGGCAGGATCACTGTTTCCAGATACAGACACATGCATCCATCTCTTGTAAGTGGCTCACACATAGTAGTGCTTTTAATTATAAGGTACATTAAAAGCCAGGCTGTTGTGCAGCTGTAGAGCTACAGCTCTTGATGCAAGCAGCCAGAGTCTGCACACCAAGCCTGGCTTATCTGAGGGTTGGCTGGGGGGCAGGAGGATCAAGTATCCAAGGGACTGCACTCCACCTCTGGGGTCAGGGAAGCTGTGGCGCTCGGCATTACCCTGGGCCCCTAGAGGTGGCTGGGGAGGGTGCAGAATGCCAGGACCACAACCTGAGGGCAGAGGAGCGACAGCCATACAGTGTACTATATACGGGAGACTGCATAGTGGCGCCACTGGTAGCACAGCACATCACTTGGCCCAAGGGAGGTAAATCAGGAGAAAAAACAATTCTGGCTGGTGGTATGATTCCCTGACCCCCTGCAGGCCCCACACAGACGAATTCTGGCGCAGATCCACTGGATCCTTAAAAGGACAGGCTGAGTTAAGGTTCTGCCACCCCACCATTGGGGGTAAGCTGTGAGGAAATTGCTAAGTAAGGCCAGTAGATGTCTGGTGATGGGTTAGAGAGGGACAAAATATAAGTCAAAAAACATAAAACTAAGGTACTCGTGGTGACCTAAGATAAAGGTACCCAGAGGGACTGGAGGTATTTTCCTTGTATTTGAAATTAATCTGCCAACACAGCTGTGTTTGTGTGTCTACACACACACACACACACACACACACACACACACACACACACACACACTCTCTTCAGCACAGATTTCTAGGTAACTGTAACCATTCTGATAGGTGCCTAAACGTCAGTGAGGTCCTAGTGAGCGTTGAATCAGATGGCACGTCAATTTGAGTGTGCTGAGCTCCCATAACAGCGGACTTGGGCAGTGGAAGGGGGAGGGCTTGAAAAGCAGCACCCCTAGCTGGGGTAGGACTGGCATTGGGTTCCACGACAACAGTAATCCCTCCAGTGGGCTGTGGGAGCCCTGCTCCTCCGCAGGGATATGTGTGTGTGTGTGTGTGTGTGTGTGTGTGTGTGTGTGTGTGTGTGTGTGTGTCTTTTCTACATATATAGATATAAGCGCACACCCACATTTATAGCTTATGCATTCGTAATTTATGATTGCACAGGTTGCTTAATGTTAACCCCAAATTTTTTGCACCTTAATAACTTTTGCACTGTTTAAGAAATTGCCTGAAATTTTGCATTTGCAGTGTGGGTGTCAAGTTCTTAAGACTTGGCAAGTTTTGTGATGGACACTGATCCGGATTCAGAGATCTGGAATTTTAAAAAGCCTTAAAAATGCACTTTTTGTCCTCTTTTTTTTTTTTTTTTGCTCACCTGTGTAGCAAACATTTTTGGGAATATTGTTTTGGAACTTACAGGGAAGAAGGGGCTTGGCCAAAGAGTGTGCCTTCCGAAGGTTTCATGAAAAAAACATGCATTGGTTATCCAGTTAAAAGGTTTTGAAATCCGCCTTCTGAGCATGCTCAGTAGCAGGGTCTTGAGATTACCCTCTGAAATGAAGGAACTGTACTTTTGCAGTTTACTTTCGAAAGAAAATGTGTTTCAATTTTGTGAGTGAAGTCACGAGTTTGAGCCCTAATAAACTTGGTACGGTTTGATGAATTTGCAGAAAATTTTGCATGTGGCGTCAGGGTGCCAATTTCTTATGATCTGGCAAGTTTTGTGCCGGCTGCCCCGTCCAGATTCCAAGATCCAGGGAGTGTAGAAATAATCAAAAACATAAGCCTTTATTGGTCATTTCTTTGCTCACTTTTACACCAGACACGGGATAGAATTGTGCTCCGAAACTGTCAGGAGAGAAGCAGCTCAGTCCATGGAGGTGCCTTTCAAACATTTTGTGAAAAAAAAATATATTAATCAGGTCTCAAGTTACAAGGTTTTAAAAAATGTGGCTTCTGCACATGGGTTGAGTAGGCACTTAATAGTAAAACACAATTTTTGCACAAATTGATATGATTCAGTAATGCAGTTTATAAAATCATGTACCATGCATGTTTGATGGTCACAGGATGGAAAAAAGTGCCACCACCAGTGAGGCGCTCACAAACGTTTTGTGCGCACCTTACTCTTGGTGACACTTTTTACCACCCTGTGACCAATACCATTTACCATACTGCTGATGACACGTATTACCATCCTGTAACCAGTACCATTTACCATACTGCTGATGACACATTTTACCATCCTGTAACCAATACCATTTACCAAAGTGGTGACATTTATTTACCATCCTGTGATCAATACCATTTGCCATACTGCTAGTGACAACTTTTTACCAGCCTGTGACGAATCATGCATACAAGGTATATGAAAACTGCAGTACTGAATCACTATCTGGCAGTTTGTACCTGCAAAGCATTTTATGTAGGAAAGACGATACGAAAATTCAAAAAACCAGAACACCTTGGAAGCACAGAATGAAGTGACAAAGAAAAAGCTCCAGCGCAACACATTTCCAGGATGGGAGGGGGCCATGTTATTACATTCACAGGAATTGAGAAACTGAATGTGCGAGGTGGGGACCTAGATAATCTCTTGAAGAGAACCACTCTGGCAATACAAACTGTTAGCAACATCCCCACCTGGACTGAATAAATCTTTTCCGGTGGCCCCTTTTTTAAATAGAGAACAGTTATGTACTTACCATAACGGTAGATCTTCAAGAGAATCTCTTTCATTAGGCCACACCTTTGGAACTATAGTCACCAGGCATTAGGATCACATGGAAACTTTTGCCAGCTTGGGCGCGCCATGACAACGTCAAGTGTCAGCATCTATATAAACATGGGTGGCCCCATCCCTTCTCAGTTCCCTGCCAAAAATTAGACTCAGAGGACCTCCAACCATGGGGAACCAGAAGATAAGACCAGCACCAAGCATACAAGGTGAGACTGTGTGCTGGATACATTAGCCATGTATTAGAATAAGGCACAATATCTGATGTAACCCTCATTGAAGCGCAAAGAGGGACAGACGGAGGGATGGCATGGACTGATGGAAGAGATGCTCTCCAAGAACTACTGTTCCAGTAAGTATGTAACTGTTCTGTCTTCAAGGATATCTCTTCCATGAGGCCACACCACTGGAACAAGCCCCAAGCAGTCCCAAAAGCAAATGGGTGGAGGGACAGTCTGATATTGTATTCATGACTGCAGGTCTTGCAGCACAGCAAATCCGAAAGCACGTCAACGAGAGACTACGCCAAGATTGTAATGCTTACTGGGCTACAGCACAAATCTCAACAGCTGAAACAAGCAACAGAAGTAGCCATACCTCTTGTGGAGTGACAATGCATCACACCAGGAACTTCTTGATCGTACTTCCTATAACAGACAGTAATACAATGTTCCAGCCATTTGGACAGGCACTGTTTAGACACAGAAGCGCCCGCTTTCCCAGAAGCAAACAAAACAAAATGCCAAGAGGAATTTTTGCAGTCTTTGGTGCGAGTGACATAGTATCAGAGTATTCTATGTACATTAAAAGTATGGAGGGAGCAATGCCTCACCCTGATTACTACCTTGAGCATGACAAATAGGAAGGTGTGTATCATTTGATTCAGTGTAACTTAAGATACCACTTTCAGTAAAAATGTAGGATTTGTGTGCAAAGAAACTCTGTCTTTGTGAAAAGTCAAATAAGGAGGCTCACACATTACAGCCTGCAGCTCTGAACTCCTTCATGCATTAGTGATTGCAACTAACAGTAACATTTTCCATGACCAGAAATATAAACCACAACTCATGGCCGACTCAAAAGGAGCCAAAGTCAGTTTCACCAGCACAAAATTCAGGTCCGAAAGTGGAGCCAGATTGTGGATAGGAGGTTTTATATGCAAAATACCTCTCAAAAAGATACAGGACACCTCTAATTGGGTGACAGTACAACCATCAATAGGGATGGGGGAAGTCGATATAGCAGCCAAATGCACCTTAAGTGAAGAATACAATTGCTCAGAATCTGATAAGGACAGCAAGTATCCTACACAGCATTTACAGGATGTGTAAAATGGGTCCAAATTCCTGGAAGCAGCCCACAAAGTGAACTGCCATTTCAAGGAATAAGTATGTCTGGTGGAAGGTTTTCTTGCCGCAACCAGTACATCAGCAACTTTAGGGGACACCCCAAAACATGCTATGACTATTTCAGGAGCCAGGCATGCAGATGCAGGGATTTCAGGTTCAGATGGACCAGGGATACCTTGTCTTGCGACAACAGGCTCCAACACAATGGTAGGGGTACAGAAGGTTTCACTGCCATCTGCTGCAGAAGTGGGAACCAGATTTGGTGAGGCCACAGTGGAACAATGAGGATGAGAGTGGCACTCTCTGTCTGCAACTTTGTTAGTACCATCTGTATTAGAGGAACTGGAGGAAATGTGTAAAGGAAGTTCCCTTTCCAAGAGAGGGACAATGCGTCTCACCAGAAAATGCCAGACCCTTGAGCAAACAAGCAGAAACACAGCAGTTTTGCATTGTGTGGAGACACAAAGAGGACCAACCCTGGGCAACCCCATCTTGCGAAAAGGTCATCTACCATGGCGGTCAGCACTTCCCATTTTCTTGGACAGTTACCTGCTTAGCCTGTCTGCTGAGACGTTTTGGAGACCTGAGAGATGCATGACTGACAGCTGTAGTCTGTGGGACAGAGCCCAGTACCATACTCTCACTGCTTCCCTGCAAAGGAGGTAGGAATGAGTGCCCCTTGTTTGTTGATGTAATACACCACACTGGCGTTGTCCGTCTGTATTAAAAGAGGACTGGGGCACAGCTGCTCCTGAAATGCCTGTAGGCTGTACAGAACAGCTCTCATCTCCAGGACACTTATGTGGGACTGGGCCTCTACCTTGGACCATGACCCCTGCGCCTGGCAAGGGCCCAGGTGAGCACCCCAGCCACAACCAGAGGCATCTATGTTGAGGATCTGTACTGGAGCTGGTACAAGGAATGGAATGCCCTTTAAAATAGGTTTATGCAATCCATCCACTATAACAATGCTTTGCAAAGCAGGAATGTGATGAGTACCATTTGGTCCCACTCATCCATCAGTTGATCCCACTGCACTCTGAGTGTCCACTTGGGAATCCTCATATGTAATCTGGCCAGTGGCACTGTTACTATGGCTGCAGCCATAAGACCCAAGAGGCGCAACATAAATCTTGCAGACATAGTGCCTCCTAAATATCACTTGTGTTTGAGCACTCCGATTTTCTGCCCTGTCTTGAAGCAGGAAAGTACAGCCTTTCTCTGTGTCCAGAACTGCCCCATGTACTGCAGTCTCTGGCAGGGAGTCACAGATTTTGGTACATTGACTGTGCCGCCCAACTTCTAACAGGTGTCTTGTCCAAGACAGGGTATGTAAGAGAACCTCACTGGAGCTGGTCTTCAGCAGCCAGTTGTCCAGATGGGGGAAAACATACAGGCCTTCCCTGCAAAGGGCTGCTGCCACTACTGCCAAGCATTTGGTAAAGACTTGTGGTGCAGAGGACAAGCCAAAGGGAAGTACTCCGAATTGGTAGTGCTCCCCCCACCAGCACAATGCAGAGGTATTTTCTGTGGGAGTTTATGATGCCGACATGAAGGTATGCATCCTTCATATCCAGAGAATAAAGCCAGTCCCCTGTTTGCAGAAGGGGAATGGCAGCTTGCAGGAATACCATTTAAAATTTCTTGTACTCTGTGCAGAAGTTGAATTCCCCGAGACCCAACAGAGTACACAGATCCCCTGTCCACTTTGGGACCAGGAAGTATCTGGAAGAAAAGCCCGTTTCTCCATCAAGGAGGAACTGGTTCTATGCAAGTAGTGACTGCACTTCTTTCAGAAGACACAAGCGATCCAGAGGATAACAAAGGAGGCGGAGGATGATCCAGAGGGTTTCCCGAAGCTCCACAGCATGCCCCCTTGCAATCTCCAAGATCCACTCATCTGATGCAATCTCCTTCCACTGTTGCAGATGTGAGGAGAGTTTGCCCCTCCACCACCACTAGGGGCAACAGTTGAGGTGGGGGTGAATCTGGATAAGAGACATGCTGAACTGGCGGGGGCAGTGCCACTGACAGCTCCGGTTGCTCCAGAGGGGGAGGAGGCCTAGCAGGGCACCTGCATCCTCTCCTCTGCCTTCTGGATGGTAGGCACCTCTGGTAGCAGGCTGACGAAAGGATCCCTGTCCATGACCTCTGGCATGAGTGGGTACAGGAATCTGACAGACCTTAGGGTCATTTTTGAGGTGTAACAGCCTCTTTGACATCAGAACCAAACAGTTTAGTCCCTCTAAAAGGGGCATTTAAAACTGCTTGTTGCATATCATTTGCAAATCCAGCCACTCTTATTAGCCAAGAATACCTTCTCATGTAGATGCCAGTTTCAGCAGCCTTGGCAGAGGCATCAGACAGGCTGTAGGCCGAGACCTCGGCTCCAGAAGTTAAAGTTTTAAGTAACTCGTTCTTGGCAGAGACTTCAAGTAAAGCCTGGGCTGCAGTTTCACCAGCTCTCCATAGGCTGTTTTGTTATCTGATCATGGAAGCCCGGTAGCTTACAATCCTATGTCCCAGTGAGGCAGAGGCATAAGTACACTTGTCCATCCCTCCAATATCCTACATTCTTTGTCAGAAGGCAGAGTACTCGTGTTTAGGTGCTTCAGACCCATTATGAGCAGCCATGATGACCACAGAGTCGGTTTCTGGATGGTTAGTATAATAAGGCTTAGCAGATGGAGCAGGATACTGCTCATCTGCCTTTCTAGGAATTGCAGGCAGTGAGTTAAGTCTGTACCATGCAGCTAGGGTAGCATCCTCTAATGTAGGGAAAAATATGTAGAATTATACTGGAGTGTGCAAGGGACCTCCAATAATTCCATCGGGTTTCTTTTTGTGGAATCTTCGTCTTCCACAGCAAAGTGCGTGGCAGTCTGCATTTGCTGCATCATGGCTTGAAAAGTAGGATCCTCAAGAGGAGACCCTTAGAGTATAAACCAGAGTCCTCACTGCAGGGTGAGAGGGTAGAACTGGACTGAGGTGCCACATACCGTTCTCCCTGATAATCCTCCTCTAATATCATGAGGTCAGGATTATATTCTACCTGGTTGTCGTCTATGTCAACAACAGAAGCCACAGAAGGGGCTGGTAATAATAGTGGTGGCCTAGAAGGAGGAATCTACGATGTGCTAAAAGCAGTTGGCAGGAATGGAGTACCTGTGTGCCCCATCAACTGAATAACTGCCTGCATAGGTAAGCTTGGCAGAATGTGCCATATCATTTCTGAAAACGACGCCAGCACATCTTGAGAGCTGATGATGCCCTGGTCAGGGGCTGTGACTATCTGTATCAACAATGGGCCCTGGCCAGATGATGGCACTGTAACGTCAACACTCAGTGAGGCAGCACTTAAGCCAGACCCTGACCTTGGTGTCTCATCGACAGGGGAGCTGTAGTCAATGCTGCCGGAGCGGGTGATGATGCAGTTGTATTACCTTGTCTTACCGGCAACCGGGACCTCACCAGTAAAGCAGATTTTTCTTTATACTTATGGCCTGCATTATGAGGACAGCCATGATGGCAACCTTTTCCTGTCTCAGTCTTTCAATTTTGGTGCCGTTTTTCTACAGACAGTGATGGCCCAAACAGCACACACAGACTGTGCGTATGAGTGTCTTCTCTATAAATGTTATCTCCACACCTACAGTATTGAAATAAAGCTTTATTCAATTTTGGTAACACGCAAAGACGACAAAAAACACTGTTAAATAAACATTAATGGCTAGTTGGTGATGTTTCCTTCAGCAGGTCCAACAAGTATGATTGACAGCAGGAAAAGAAATGAGAAGGGATGGAGCCATCCACATTTATACAGACGCTGATGCATGACGTAGTAGTGGGTGGCCATTGGCTAGCAGAAGTTTCCGTGTGGTTCTAATGTCTGGTCACTACAGTTCCAAAGGTGTGATCTAAAGGAAGAGATATCCTCAAAGAAGATTGATGGTTTCTTAGCTAGTGTGCCTGACTGTGGATGGTTCTAATGGTTATAAAATGGGTAGGGAGAATCCTGCGTCCCAATTGGCTAGGACCAGTGCATTATAGGAGTGTAAGGCACTGTTTTAAAAAAAAGTCCTGCCAAACAAAATGCAGAACATTCTCAAAATCCATGTGCCTGACTTTGGAATAACTGCTGCTATTTTTTCCCCCTACTCATCAACAACCATGAAATATGTTGACTGCCTTACGAATAAGTCACAAGTAGAAACACAAGAAACCCCCCAAAAACTTAAGAGATTGCCTTTGACAGTTGGCTAAATATCAGTTTAGCACTATTCATTTTCATATTATGTCTCCCTTCCCAGTCTCACCAGTACCAGTGCCTCAGCTGACTACAACTTACAGTAGTTATAATATGTAGGGGTTTTGCTGTTATAACTTAACCCTCAAACTGATCAAGATGCAAGTCCTTTTCTATAAAAAATGTATAATCTTTTCACAGACACTGCCCTGACCCCACTCCATGTACTCAAACCTGTTGGCTCCACTAGACATTTACAGAGAGCAGTGGTATTTTATTCAAACTCGCTACTGCAGATGGTAGCATGCTGCCGGCAAGACTGCCAGTGTAACTGCAGTCTCGACACCAGTGCTGCTGGGCATCACTCCTCCTGCCTCAGCTAAATGTGTGTGGGGTCAGGTCCTGGGGAGGACTAAGAACCTCCTGAATATATGAACAGCCACATTTACTAAAACTGACCTGACAATCGCGCTCTCACTCAGACTGACTCCTCTTGTACGCAGGGCCATAAGACAGAAATATAGAAACAGAGACTTTACTTGGTATTACTTGGTAGTATGGGGCATAAGAAGGCCGAAGCCCATCGAGAATGCCCCCCACAACATTGTGGATCAGTTATATTGATTGGTTCCCATCCAACGGTCTAAGTTGGTTTTGAATATTTCGAAGTTAGGACCGTTAACCAGATCCCCGGTAGTTTATTCCAAGCTCTTGGGGCCCTAAGTGTGAAATAGTTAAGCCTTTTATTAGTATTTATTTTGTCAATAGGAAGTTGTCTAGAATGCAGTCTGGGGACTAGTTTTCTGTTGGTGTACCCAATTCCACATCCACAGTCCCATTGACGGCAGATAAGGACTGCTTGGCTGTGATTCAGAGTAACAGTCAGAGCCATGGAATGGAATGAGAGAAAAACTAGCCCTGAACAGTACACTACAAAACCTCTGATAAACCAGTGCCCCCTAGCGGCACCTACTGGTGGAGGAACTATTACATCTAATAATTTTTTTTTAGATCGCAGTTGCACATGTGAATGGAGGTGCACATGCATTCCGCGTCTCCGAAGACTGCCCCTTCCACCCACTCAGCCTATTGCCATGTTTTCCCTTGTGGCTTGGCGCTGCCACCAAGCCTCCAATGGTGGCAGCCAAGAGCTGGGGAACCCCACATCCTTCCCTAGACAGAAGAGCTGCCCTGCGGCTGCTCGATTCATCTTCTCCCCCAGCCAACCCCTGGCATCCCGAAAGTTCGCTTACTGAACTGGGTCGTTGTTGTGGTGCAAGGTGTGTGTATCCAGACCTCAACCCTCAGCGCCATGGGTCAGCTGACCTTAATAATTTTTTGTCTTTTTTTATTCTTTGTCTAAATCCCCTCCCCGCTTTTAAATTTACTTAAGTGTAATAAGACACTCCAGGGAAGTGTATTACGCTAGATAACTGCACTCCCAGGTGCAGTGACACTCTGCCTTGTGCTTAAGTATGCCCCTGGGAGTGTGGTTATCATTGATTAGAAAATGGGTTGTGAAAATCTTAGAAGTCGATTGGCTTAGACTACCAGCTACCTGGTCCAGTATCAGGTAACAGAGACCAGGAAATAACGAGCCCAATCTCTGGCTGCCTGTTTACCATAAAAAATTATGCAGCCATGGAACATTAAATTTGAAAATAACGCCATTTTTTTTCCCCACATGGTTAGCGAGAGAGGATTTTCACAACCCATTTTCTAAAAGTACCAGCCTCCCCCCAGTCATCCATCTGCTGCCAGTATCAAATAAAGAATAAATAAAAAAGGAGGCAGTCATACTCTGAAGCAGGTCGGGAGAGAAAATAAACAATTCTCCAAATCCCCTTACACCAATCAGCCAGCACGACTGTCCAGACTGTCATGTTCCAAAACTCGCTTGACAAGTGAGTGAATGAGTGCAGCCTGTCACCTTTTTTTTTTATTTTGTGCCTCTTGTTCCTTCAGCTATCCCGACCTCTCTTTAATCTATGAGACTCCCCTCCCAAGTCCCAATCCATCACACTTACAGCTAGCACAGTATTCAGCAAGCCACACATTTTTGTTATCAGACCACTTACAGCACCCCACCGTGTGTCAAACAATTTGACTTGAACCCGCAACCAGCCCCACTATACTCTGCTCCACTATACAGCTACTCAGTAAAAATATCGGAAGTGAAACCAGTCCCGAGTACCTGCATTGCCGCTAATAGCAGCCACAGTACTGTCCAGTCTCATAGCTGATCATCGATGCCACTTCTGATTGCCCGCTCCACCACTCCTATTCACTCCCGGTCCTCGGGCTCAGAACAGGAAGCAAGAACCAGAGTCCCAGTCCTCAGGGCAGATAGGGAGACAGCAGCATTGGAGAGGAAAAAAAAAGCCTTTACTTGAAATCTCCAGGGCAGGCAGCGGGGACGGCAAGTTCCCACAGGAATGACATATGATTCCGGTCCCCAGAGCAGGCAGTGGGGACCGGAAAGAGACCTGAAATGGTCCGATTTATTCCCAGTCCTCAGGGTAGGCAGCGAGGACCAGGAAGATGAAAACAACAAAAAAAGCAGGGCAGGAAAATTTGCTTTAGATCATCATTGTGTAATGACAAGTAACAGCTCCCCTTTCTGACAACTACCGGAGCAAGTATTCCAGCAGCAGAGGGACTACTTTACCATAAAAGGACCATAAATACAATTGTAGTAATTTTCTACAGGATTACTTTAATTTTTTTGTAATTCTATAAAAAAAAAATGACACATGTTGCCCATTTTCTAAGCGCAATAACCACCTTCAGGGTGGGCGGTATGGACAATACTGGACCCTCTAGGGGCTACAAGTCCCTCTGCCTTTGATGTTCGGCTTCATTACGCCCCTGGGCGGTCCAGTTTTGCCCAATACCACCCATCCTGTCTGGTATTATTGCTTAAGTAATGCACACCCCATCGTGTCTAATTACTTACATGTACTGTACCCTTTTTCACATCTTTTTAAAATGCTTGTCATGCTTGGACTTGTATTCATCATGTCACTGGGTATTCATGGGATTGCTTGTAAAACCGGTTTCCTTTCCTCCTCTTTCCCCCCATATCTCTCTTCCTCTCCTTCCTACTGCTGTTCCACTTTACTACCCTTCACTTATTAGCTTCTCTACTATTACACCTTCTCCCTATATTTCTTTTCATCATCCCCTCCCCAAACCCACCTCCCCATTCCCTTTATGTACTTCCATCAACATTCCCTTTATGTATTTCTATCAAGGAATTTTAATAATTTATAAGTTTGTAACACATGTATCTTTAGGATTTCAACATCACGGTGTTTATGGGTTTTAAATCTTTTTTTTTTTAATATTTAATTTTTTTTATTGAGTCAGTCAAAAGCAGATACATCAGAATTATCACCATGTTGATATTTCACACATTCTAAAGCTGCTCACATTTTCTGGTCTTACACAGCCAAAATTACATCAACATGCAGACATTTTCCAGATAGGCTATATGTCTAAATTAAGAATAGTAAGTAATCTAGGAGTGCCCTGTAAGTATTACTATTAACCAATACCTGAATGTCCAGTATCAGGATCTTTTTTATTCAATCTACGTGCATTATATTGTTAACTAAATCTTTATCAAGGAGACATCATGGGACAAATGAGTCATCGATATTCATAATATATTATATCCGGGTTTGCCATTTTCCCCTAAGAATTGGGATGTCCTATTCTTTATGTCTGCAGTTATTTGCTCCATCCGGTTTATTTTTTTTTGTTGTAGCTGGTGCCAGACTGTTAGAGCAGGACGTTATTCATCCATAACCTAGTCATGGCCTTTTTAGCTGTCAGGATATATGTAGGGATGTAAGTTTGTCATGTATGAGGTTTTAATGACTCATTGTTTGTTCATGAAATCATTAGTAAACAGTAGTAAATGTTGTGCCACTGTCATCATTGCTACATTCTGATGCCACTAGTGAAAGTCATGGAAGTCCTGAATAAACATCAAATGTCAAGGAATCAATGATGTGTATGACTGCCATGATAAACTTACATCCCTAGATATATGTATGCCATGGATCACCACTCTGGCATCTCCCAGGCCTTACTTTCCCCTCCAGTTTATTCCTTCAGACCTTAGCTCCCTCTAGCAGGGGTGGCAGAGACTCCCCCAATCTCTGCTACTGAACAGATCCGGTGCACTTGGAGTCCATGTCCGAGTAGCCAGGTGTAGTACCTGCGGGTGGTTGGTGCCATCCTGCCAGCCAAGGTATTTCTGCTTTTCTGTCCCGCGACACCCTAGAACGTCGGCAAAGAGGGTGTGCATGCATACAAGTGTGCATGGTGCAGCACCAGTTGACATCCTTCCACCCACGAGCCGCTCCTAAGTGCACTGCCACCTGTGGTCACCCAGGTGGCACTATAGCAATGCAGCTGGATGCCCTCCCTCCCTCCCTAGAGGAGAGGATCCGCTGGGATGCTCGATCCTCCTCCCTTCCACCAGCCCCTGACGACTTGAGCTTGGTCCTGAACCAGGGTCGCCTGTGCCGCGAGTGGTAGCGCTACCACTGCACCGATGGGCAGGTCTATGTATTGCACATCAATTGCTCAATATACAAAGTTGCACTTCAAATCACATACTATACCTTTAAACAGATTCAGTATAAATAGGTGAACTGTTCACTGTGACGTTATACCTTGAAAAAGCACAAAACAACTGCATTAAATTTGGCGCTGGTGTGGCAGGGAGTGCTGTGCATTTTTTAATTAAATGATTCTGTAATTCTGCAGCCAGGCTTTGGTCTTTCTTTGTGCATTCCAGTATTCGTAACTCTGCTATGTGTTCTCAGAGTAAGTTAGTCACTTGGCTTGTATCGTAGGTGTATAATCCTGGATGAAACAGAAGTGAGTCAGTCCCCACATCACCAACCCTTTTTCCAGGCTGCCACCAGCACTCTTTCTTTACTCTGTAGCCAAGAAATTGCATTACTATAGACCCAGGCCTTTGTGTCGGGACCGGCCTAGAGCACAGTGCACCTGCTTCATGTTCAACTGGAGGTCAAAATATCGAAGCTTTGTGAAGGAGTCAGTCAAACATACTCTGAAGATGTTTTGGCCTTCCTCACCCTCCGGGAGCCTGAATATGTCCATGTTCTTGCAGCGGGGCATCCCTCCAAGTCTTTTTTTTCCTCTAACTGGAGCTGCTTACAGTACAAGGCCAGAACGAACTCTGATCTGATCAGAGAGCTCCAAAAGTTTAGTGAGCACTCCCTATATGTCCTTCTGTTCTGTGTGGAGTGCTGTGATATCGGTTTTAAAAGTATGGAACAGCTTCAACCCAAAAGGCAGCAGTTCACTTAGGATGTGGTCACTGCGTATGCTGCCTGAAGGTGAGGCTGCTACACTGCTGCTGGCTGGTATAGAAGGCCCGCTCGAAGTGCCCTGGACTCTAGAGTCGGAAAGCTGTGGCTGCTGTTGGTCTTCTTCCTATTTTGATAGCAAGTCTTGAGGTGAAATCAACTGATGGATAAATCGAGTATTATCGAAATGCAAGAAAATTTACTGTAACTACATAGAGCTCTTTCACACTGCTGTTATACCATCGGTGACGTCACCAAAGTTCCCTAGATTTTGGGGTTTGTTTGACAAACTTGACTTCTGAGTATGCGCAACAGGGTTTTTGAGATAACCCTCTGATACAAAGGAATTTTACTTTCACAAGCCGTTTAACTTTCACAAGAAAAAATTTTACTGTCATGAGTGCTGCCATCTTTTTTATTTTCAGTGAAAAAATGTAAAAGTACATAAAAATAAACACCTCCGCCTAGGTAAACAGGACCCATTTAGCTTCTGTTTGACAAAAAATGACGCCAAAATAATTTTCTGGCCACCCAAAATCCTTTGGTTACCAGCTTAGTGAGAAGTCTGATTTTACTATCGTGAGCCAACAATTCTTCGTTTGCACATAAAAATTAGGTTTGACTGCCGCATAACAGTTTTTAATGGTCCAACAAAAATTTCTTTGGTTGCCAACTTGATGTGAATAAGAAAAAAATACTCACCTTAGTAAAACTGTTTCTTCCAGTGTGTTCTTCTATATTCATAACTGTATGCAGTCTGTCTCTTAAGCAGAACTGCCCGGAGAGAAATGGAACTATATGCAAATGATAGAACCTATCATTGCTCGAGACACATGCTCAAACTGCTGCCCTTACCTACTGCAACGTTCCATCAACATCTCAGATTTTGATAACTGCCTACAAGGCAGAAGAACTACATATCTATCTAATACTACCTATGAAATAGAAAGGAACCTACTCCTAAAATCCAAATATAAAAGTGTAACCCCAGGCCAGTGTGCCATTTGAATCGGACAGCAATACCAGGTGGGCTGGGTTCGGGGAGGAATAGGACACTCGGCACAAAGGCTAGGTTTGGCTACTCTGCACAGGGGCATCAAAGTAATTCCGAACACAGGAAGCAATAACTGTAATGTCCAACACCAGAAGTGGGATTCTAAAGTGTGGCTTTTTATTCACATCCAAACAGAATAAAAGCATAGTTGGACCCCCACAGGGCTACACTCCTGGTAATGCAGATTAAAAGAAACAAGAACACTTCCTCAACACTTTAGCCCTCAGGCTCTGAACCCACCGGGCACACAGCCTGGACTTGCACGCTGCTCTGGGTTACACAGCCCGAACTTGTACACTGTTCTGGGTTTTCCTTGGCTCGACTCCCTTGCCGGCCACTCTGACACCTTCCATACTTCATTGAAAAATGTTCTGGTGGCTCCCTAAACCACCTAAGAGCACCATGGCTCCATCAGGGAATTCTTCCTTTCAATCCCACGTCTGGGTACTTTTCTCAGGCACTGGCCAAGTAACTGCGAGAAAGTAAAAGGTGTCTCAGAGCAAATCCATAGAGGTGAATTTGGTTACTACTGATGGGGGGGGGTCTCCCACCTCTCGCTCACACAATTCATACCCGGCCATTTCTCTGGACAGTAGACACCTCATCCTGTAAAGCTTTGCAATGTAGATTCTTGCTAAATGTGTATCACATTCCATCTACTTGTCTTGCTTCCAATTTGTGCTGGACTTAAAAGTATGTTCAAGTGTGATTGTCCATTTCTCTAGACCCCCCCACTGAGTTAAGCAGTCCAATCCCCACTTTCCAACTGTTCAGGTGAAAAAACACTTGGCCCTTTTTCAGAGCGAACTCACCCTTTGGTTGCAGGTGCCCCACAGGCGATTCCTCCACAAGGAATCTCTCTCTCAGAGCTTCTGGTGCCTCAGCACAACTTGAATAGGCAGCTTCTTTCCCTTAGCCGGACACAGGAGGGTTGCCCCTGGAAAACAGGCAAAAACCTTCCCCCCATCCCCTCAGGGATGGGGCTCTTGAACCACTGTAAGCGGTCTCCACCACTTCAATTACCAGTTCCTGTGTTCCTCTTCAGGTGGAAACACACACCTTCCAAAAAGTAGCTCTAAAACAGAGCTTAAAGCTCTGAGAGCCTGCACACACTCAGTTGTACTACTGTCTCTCACTCAGACTGCACACAGACTGAATTCAAAATCCCCAGCATTCTACACTAACCTCCAACTGCAACATTCCAGTGTGGCTTATGCAGCTGCGACAGTTCTAAGATGATGTCATCCCTCAGTCTCAGCTGAGACTGAGAACAGAGTGAGACAGTGTGAAATCCATTTAACTGGAGTTTTACAAGCTGCCTTCCCTGCCTACCACTAGGTCTTACTGGGATTCTAGTAACCCTGGGTAACAGGGGGGTTACACTAGCCCTCGTGACTAGTCAATTACAATACTAAAATAATTAACACTTTCACTCTGGAAATACATGTAACCAAAGAATAAGAAGATAAATCCCACCAAAGTTAAAAATGTACTCCAGTAGTGTATACATGCATATTGAAATCCAAGAAAAAAAATCAGTAGGCATGCTGAGGCTCTGGTAGGGGAGGCAGGGTGGGAGAGTTATGAATATAGAAGAATACACTGGAAGAAACAATATTACTAAGGTGAGCAATTTTTTCTTCTAACCCCATGTATTCTTCTATATTCATAACTGTATGTAGACTTCAAAGCAGTACCTTTGGAGGTGGGCAGAGAACCTACTTAGGAAAGAGGCTCTGCAGGACTGCTGTTCCAAATCTGGCATCACTTCTGGATTGTATGTCCAGGCTGTAATGTTTAGTGAAAGTATGTACTGTCCTCCACGTGGCAGCTTTGCAAATGTCCAGTAGGGGGACATCCCTTGAAGCTGCTATGGAAGCAGCTATTCCTCTAGTTGAGTGGGCCCTAAGTCCTGATGGGATCTGCTTGCCTGCTTTTTCATAACAAAACTGTATACAGCTGACTATCCAGCGAGAGACTGACCTCTTGGTAACTGGTGTACCTTTTCCACATCCCCATAGGTAAGGAATAACTGTTTATCCTCCCTGTGATCTTTAGTGTGAGATATGTAATAGCTCAGAGCCCTCTTTACATCAAGACTGTGGAGTCTACGCTCACCCGAAGTAGAATGCTCAGTGAAAAACGCTGGTAGTGTAATGGATTGGTTCAAATGAAAATCTGACACCGCTTTGGGGAGGAATTTTCTATTTGTCCTGAGTACCACTTTATCATTGTGGAAAGACATGTAGTCCTTTTCTATACATAGAGCCTGAAACTCACATCCTTCTAGCAGAAGTTATAGCCACTAAAACACAGTTTTCCATGTAACATATTGGAGGTGAGCTGAGAATATAGGTTTGAAAGGTGGCCTCATAAGTTGAGCAATACAAATGTTTAAGTCCCATCCAGGGACAGGTTCCCTGATGGGTGGATATGTGTGACACAAACCCTTGAAAAACTTCTTAAAAATAGGATCAGCTGCTACAGAGGTGGTTCTATCTGCAGAAATGTAAGCAGAGATAGATGCCAAATGAACTCTTAAGTATGCTTAAGGCCCTGATTATGCAAGAAAGTGAGATATTCAAGGCGAGTTGGAATTCCTGCCGAGGCAGGCTCGATTGCTGTGCAGGATGCACCAAGAGACAAACCTTTTCCATTTAGCTGAATAGGTTCTCTTAGTCGAGGGTTTCCTATACCCCTTAAGTATGTGCAAGACTGCTTGGGAAAGATTTAGATTTGCAAACTCTGTCTTCAAGAGCCAAGCTTTGAGACTGAGGGAGCTGAGGTTTGGATACCCTATTTTCCCTTGGTGGGAGGTAAACAGGTTGTGTCCCGAGGGAGATGCATTGGTTTGGATACTGATATGGATAACAGGAGAGGGTACCAATGCTGTCTGGGCTAGTTTGGGGCGATCAGGATCATCGAAGCAGACTGAGACCTGATCTTGATCAGGACTCTGAGAATGAGAGGGAATGGGGAAAAAGCATACAGGCTTCTTCCGGACCAGTCCAGTGCCATGGCATTTACTGGGATTGTGTCCCTTGCCCGGAGACCTGCAACAAAACAGTGGTAGCTTGTGGTTCTCGAGAGGCAAAAAGGTCCACCTCTGGGGTACCCCACCTTCTGAAAACAATTTATTACCTGTGTGTCCAAGGACCACTTGTGGCGACCCTGACTGACTCTGCTGAGGGCCATCTGCCAGAATATTATCCTTCTCTGGGATGTGAATAGCTTGCAGGGCTGTTTTCAGAGCGTCTGCCAGGTCCCACAATTTCATGGCCTCTGCATGTAGAGGATCTGATGTTGTGCCACTCTGCTTGTTTATATAGTACATTGTTGTGGTATTGTCTGTCCTGATTTGTACCACCGTGCCCTGCACCAGATGAGCAAAGGCCTTTAAAGCTAGAAGTACAGCTCGTAGCTCTAAGAGATTTATGTGAAGAAGAGACTCTGCTTTGGACCAAGTCCCATGGATGGTGTGTTCTCCCATCTGGGCTCCACATCCCAACAGAGAAGCATCTGTTAGAATAAAGGAAGGGTTCTCCCTCTGGAAAGAGACCCCATGCCTTAAGTTGTCTGAATTTTTCCACCACTGTAAGACTTGAATAACAGCCTCTGTTACTGGGATCAGTTTTCACATCTTATCTCTTTTCTGTGACCAGTGAGATCTGAGGTGAGACTGCAGATCTCTCATCCTGTATCTTGCCCCTGAGACGGTACCTGTTGCTGTAGCTATGTGACCCAGAATCTGCAGATATTGTCTTGCTGGGCAAGGCTGGTTTAGCTTGAAAGAAGCAGCTAGGTCAAAAATACTTTTCACCCTGTCCGGAGGGAAGAAAGCTCTTCCCTGGATTGTATCCAGATCTGCTCCTATGAATTGCAACACTTGAACAGGGGTAAGAACAGACTTTTCCTGGTTTATCAGGAATCCTAGGGATTGCAGAAGCTGCACTGCTAATTGCAAATGCTCAGAGACCTGTTGTGGGGACTTGCCCACAAGCAGCCAATCATTCAGATAAGGGAAAACTAGAATACCAGACCTTCTTAGATGTGCCACCACTACAGCTAGGCACTTTGTTAATACCCTGGATGCTGAGGTCAGACCGAAGGGAAGGGAAGTGAACTGGTAATGGCCTGAAAGGAGTCAGAACCTGAGATACTTTCTGTGAGACTGCCTTACTGGGATGTGAAAATAGGCATCCTTTAAATCCAAGGCTGCCAGCCAATCCCCTTGCTGGATAACTGGTACTATGGACGATAGAGTGGCCATTTTGAACTTTGGCTTCACTAGAAATTTGTTGAGGGATCTGAGATCCAGAATGGGTCACCACTCCCAGTTTTTCTTTTTGATCAGAAAGTAACAGGAACAGAAACCCCTTCCCCTGAAATGCACTGGCACAGGTTCCACTGCTTTCATGTGGAGCAATTTTTGCACCTCGTTTTGTAAGAGTTTTCCCTCCAAGCTGGCTTGAAAATTCTCAATTTTAAAGAAGGAAGGGATTTGACGCATGGGCCAAACCCTGACTTACCACTTCCAGAACCCACTTGTCTGTGGTGATACAAACCCAAGTCTGGAGGAAGTAAGTTAGCCTGCCCCCTACAGGTACTGGGGAGCCGACCTTGACCAACTGGTCAGGAATTTTGTTTTGGGGGTGCCTGAGCTTTGGAGATTGGGAGCCCCTTCTGGAACCCCTCCTGCCTCCAGATCTGAAGTACCCAGTCTGCTGTGGGTAGGACTGCTGCTGGAAAGCAGCTTGGCCCTAGTAAAAAGGCTTCCCATAAGAGGACCTTCCCCTGCCACCCCTTCCATACGACCTATAGGAAGGGGTCAATATGTCCCTGGAGGAGTTACTTTTGTAGGTGGCCTTGTATTCATCCACCTTTTTCATGTAATCCTCAGTGTGTTTGCCAAACAGGGAGTTGTTCTCCACAGGAAAATCCACGGCCTTGGCCTGCGTTATCCTGGGTTAGATTAGTGGCTCTAAGCCATGCCAGTCTTTACAGAGCCACTGACAGCCATCTACCTGGCAGCACTGTCACTGGCATCAGCTGCCATCTGGAACTGGTATTTAGCAGCTTCCAGACCAAATCTAGCTGTCTCTACCAGGTTGTCAGAGAGGGGCAAGGGAGCCTTCTCTGACATAGTCAGTACTGACTGCCACAGTGTTTTCTGATACTGTGCTGCATAAGCCTAGTAATTAGCCCGCTTCATACCCAAGGAGGCAGCTAAATAACCTTTCTTAGGCATGCAGTCTATTTTTCTGGAATCCTTCTCAGGAGGGTGGGAAGAGAGGAACCCTCGCCTTTTCACAGGCTGCCTGCTGGACTATACCTTGATGGTCATGGTGAGTATAAGAACTCTGCCCCTTCCTTGTCCAACTGGTATTTCTTATCAGACTTCTTACCTATAGGAGGAATAGAATTAGGAGTCTGTAAAATCTTTAACAAATCTTTTTTAAAGAACGTGTTAATTGGCAAAAATACCTTTTTTGTGGGTGTTAAACCCATCAACTCTAAATATTTGACCTCCTCCTCATCATCACTAACTTCATTGGTAGCCAAATCCAAGGCATCCACTATTTTTCTCACAAAAGAGAAGTGAGATGAAAATTCCTCTGGTCGAGGAGGAGAACCAAACTCCTGCTCAGGTGAGATTTCAGGCTCTATGGGCTCATCCTGTTCAGGATCCATCTCACCATAATCTTCACATTCAGGCTCCTGTATTTCAGGGGTAGGAGTTGGAGTAGGAGGCCTTGGAAGAGCAGGTTGAACAGGCAGGATACCCTGTAAAACTTTCATAGCCAGAGCCACCTCCTCTGCAGATGGCAGGCTGTGAGACACTGTAGAAACCCCTTGAGGTGCAGGAGCCTGGGGTTCTAAGTGTTTGGTTTTCTTGGACTTTTTGGAGGGGGCTGGAGAGTCGGATGGATTACTTCCCCTTTTTAAACTGCCAGAAGCACCCTTATCAGGGGTGGTTACAGAAGACAAGGCAGTTTCATCAGCATGTTTTGATGGCAGGTTAGAGCCAGATGGACCGCTGTCTACTTTCTTCTTTAGCCTTTTCATTCTTTTCTCAACTGTTTTTTTGAGGAAAGGACTTATATATTGTACACTCTGCTGAAAAGTGTTCAAATCCCAAGCAAACTAAACATAAATCGTGTTTGTCAGCTTTTGCAAACACTTCCCCACACTTGATACAATTTTTAAAACCTGGGGGACCAGTCTTTTTCTTTGGTTTTTCTTTTAATTCCATTTCCAGGAGAAAAAACAGTAACCGTATATTAGTATTCAAACTACGTTTTTCTTTTCTTAATCGGTTCAGGAACCAATTAAGGGTCAGAGAAAGAACTGATAACTTTTCAAAACCGAACCGGGTTAGTGGTTCACTGGAACCGGAGTATCGGTTCAAAAGAACCGACCACACGGATCCACAAAATACAGATAAATTCAAAATTTACAGAAATTAGACTAAAATAACACTAAACTATGGTGAAATATGCCGAAATTAAGAAAGCCGCAGTTCCTCAACAGTTATACCGAACCGAGAAAAAAATACAGTTTTAACCATAAACTAAATAAAATTAACCTTAAAATGTAATAGAACTAAATTAAACAATTAAAGGCAGCAGTTTAAATATAGGCCGAAATATACTTAAACTGGAATCAGCACGAACAATCGCAAGGAAGATCTCCAGGCGTCTGACTTGTCAGGCGGAGTGAGAAATCTGAGACACTGATGGAACGTTGCAATAGATAAGGACAGCAGTTTGAATATGTGTCTCGAGCAATGACAGGTTCTAGCATTTGCATATAGTTCCATTTCTCTCCAGGCAGTTCTACTTAGGAGGCAGACTGCATACAGTTTTGAATATAGAAGAATACATGGGGTTAGAAAGAATTTTATACTCGTACATAAAAAGTTGTTTTTAGTATTGAACAGCGACTTTTATGGTTCGAACAAAGAATTTTTTAGTTGCCACTAGGCGTGACCATAGAATACTGGCTTGCAACAATAAAATTGGTATTTTCTACCAAAAATGAATAGTTACATACCGTAACAGCATTTTCAAGATAATCTCCTCCACTGAGTCACATCATGGAACTGTAAGCCGCCGGCATCAAGACCACCTGGAAATTGTTGCTGGCTGGGGCTGCCCACGTTGATGCGCCTCATCTATATAACACTGGCATCCCCAGCATAACTCGGCTCCCTGCTGGAAACCAGCTCAGAGTATCATCTGACTGTCAGGGACAGAGGCAACCAGGACCAAACCAGGCACACAAGGAGGATATGGAAACCTCAGTAAAGATGCCGAATTAGGCTTCAGAGGAGAATCAGCATGCGAGCTGGCAGGATAATCATCCATCACCCTAAAAGGGTTGAAGGAGGGATGGAGAGCTGTAGCTCAATGAAGCAGATTCTCTCTAAGATCTACTGTTATGGTAAGTATCCCATCTCCTTCAAGGACATCTCCCGCCTTTGAGCCATATCATGGAACAATTCCCAAGCAGTACCAACCACTGAGGAAGGATGGCAGAATTCTAAGGCCCCTGAGTAAGATTGCCTTGCAGAACAATATGGCCAAACCTGGCACGTCTACAACAAACGACATCCAGCCTATAATGTTTAGTAAATATATGAAAATACTTCAAGTGGCAGCAGCACATATGTCAACAGCAGACGCACTATGAAAACAAGCAACGAAAGTAGCCACAAAATGGGTGGAGTGGGCATGGACAAGACCAGGAAGCTGCTAAGAGTGCTTCTGGTAACAAAGCACTACAGCAGGGCCAACTATCTGGAGAGACCCTGCTTGGAAATGGGAGCACACACCATTTTGGGGGAAAGCCACAAACACGTGTGAGGATTTGTTGTAATCCTTAGTGAGATCCAAGTACCAATGAAGCGTCCTGCGGAAAATGAGACACCCACTATACATAAAACGATATTCCTTACTGTCTGTGGGAGCCGAGAATTAAACAGGAAGGTCAAAGAGCTGACTTTGTGTTCTCTCAGACATGACCTTCTGTAGAAAAAAGGATTAGTACATAGCGTAACTATCTTTGTGGAAAATAAAAGGAGGTTCTGCGACCACAGCCTGTAACTCAGATGTGCGTCTAGCTTACAGCATAGCCACCAGGAACAGTGTCTTCACTCTCAAGTAGCAGCAGGCTTGAAGGAAGGCACAGTAAGGGACTCTAGAACCAGATTAAAGACCCACACTGGAACTGGATCGCAGACAGGGGGTATAAAAATTAAATACCACTGAGAAACCTACGGGAAACCTCAAGCTGGGCTACAGTCTTGCCATTTGTGAGAGTATGAAATGTCACCTCTGTAGCCAAGTGGACCTTAATCGAGGAATACCTGCGGCCTGAGTCCTAAACGGACATGAGGTAGTCTAGCATTATATTAACTGGACATGTAAAGGGATCCAGGGTACAAGCAGCATACCAAACTCTAAAATGTTTCCAGTTTTGCAAGGTGTACAGCATAGACCGCTTTCTAGCTGCCAACAGAACAGAAGCAACTACCGGGGAAAACCCCAAAGCGGGACAGCTCCTCAGGAGCCAGGCATGGAGGTGCAGGGACCACAGATCCAGATGCATCAGACCACCCTGCTCCCGTGTCAAAAGTCAGACTTGCAGAGGGAGCGGTATGACACGGCTGAATAAGATCCTGTCCCATTTCTTATGCAGAAAGAGTTAAACGCAAGGTACTGTTCTATCCTCTCCTTTTGTGTCTCGTCTGTCTGGTTGCGCAACCAAATGTTCTTGTGAGACCTAGGAATTGATCATGACGGTCTCGCGATTCTCTGCCTCTCTCTCTCTCTCTCTCTCTCTACCTTCACTTGCTGTTTTGTCTTTTCTTCCCCCTTGCATATCTGCAGTTATAAAATATACGTGAATCTTTAAGTGAAACTGGGATCCCTTTATTTAAAAATGTTTACAGTTATACTGTTGAAATGAGTGCAAACTGTTATTTGGAACTCAAGGGGTTAATCTTGAGATGCAGCACAAACTTTTGCAGAGATGTCACCAGGAGGTCAGTTCTGGGACACCATCATATCTCTCACTCAACCTTCTGCCCCCCAAATGTGGAACACCCTCTCAAAATGTGAAATAAATGAGCAAAATGTGGAACACTTACTCAAATCTTTACCTAAGAAGCTCAGAACACTGTTAAAATGTTTGCATTTATGTACAGAAAGTCTGTTATTAATTGAATAATATATTTTTTGCATCATTTACTATAGATTTTTGCTTTAAAATGTTAACACTGAATGTGGGACAAGTCCTCACAATGTGGAACAGGGAGCTTTTGTGAAGTAAAATGAGGAACGTTCCTCGTGATGTGGTACAGTTGAGAGGTATGGACACCATGTTCTATTTTGTTGCACCTGTAAGAAAACTGAAAGTTCCTGTACAATTTACGAGAAACAGGATGTATATTAATGAGCTGAGGTTGCAGAAGTTCATTACCAGGCAAAGACTTGTTATAAAAAAGCAGCAATATTTTTGCTAGAGTGAAAGAAACCCTCGGATGAAGAAATTTTTGTTTTCTCTGCTTGTACTACCTTTATAAATAGCCATACTAAACAATTTTTATTTTACCGTTATTGATAAAACACTACTTGCAAATTTTACAACTGCTCCTGGTCTTCCTACGCTTCCTGACCTATGCCTCGACGACAACCTGAGCAGGGGGTTTCACTGCCAATTGCTGAAGCAGAGGAAATCAAATTTGTCTGGGCCAGTATGGGGACACCAGAATCAGGGTGGCCTGCTTGGCCCTCTGCCAGAACTGAACCTTCTGAATGAGAGGGAATGGAGGAGAGGAGAGGCGTACATGAACCTCCCTTTCCAAGAGAAGAACAACGCATCTCGCCAGAAAACTTCAGGCCCTGGAGTAACGGACACAACTGTGGTGGCACTTTTCTGTTGAGTGCTGCCATGGCTCTGCCTCTTCTCACTGCGTTTTAGTTTTGAGCAGTACCCTCTCAGTTGTGAGCATGTGGTGTAGTGCTGCATACACCAAGAGTGAGCAAGCAGAAAATACAGGTTACTCACCTGTAACAGGAGTTCTAGGAATGGTATATGTTGTTCATCCACACTTCATGGCAGGTTCCTTGCCACTTTAAATCTTGCCAGAAGGTCTTCAAGCTGGCTCTTCCCACCCACCCGGTGGTAAAACTCGGCCCGCCTCCATGACGCCAGATCTAGCCCACTGGAAGCCAGTGCTAGCCGGGCCGGGAGGTCGGAGGGTTGTGTGGGATTAACATATACCATTCTCAGAACTCCTGTTACAGGTGAGTAACCTGTATTTAGGACATGGATATGTTGTTCAATCCACACTTCATGGCAGACTCCTAGCAGTTCTCCGGGAGGAGGGAGGCAAGGCGCACACCCCCTACTTAGGAAACAAAGACTGGAGAACCGAGGTCCCAAAACCAACATCCCGGCATGACTCAAGGTCGATGTGGTACTGGGTAATGAAGGTGTGTGCTGACTTCCAGGTAGCAGCCCTGCAGATTTCCTAGATAGGGACGTCCCTGGAAGCAGCCACCGAAGCAGTGGTATGGCTGGTAGAATGAGCTCTTATCCCTTTGGGTGGCTCCTTGCCCACCAACCTATAGCAGAGATCTATGCAGGAGGTGACCCACCTGCCTATCGTCCGCTTGGCTGCAGGTCTGCCAGGTGCGGCTTCAGCGTAGGTGACAAACAGCTGGTGAACCTCTCCCCGAACTTCAGCCATCCGCTCCTTATAATAAGACAGCGCTCATCTAGGGTCCAGAGTATGGAGCCTATATTTCGGCCTCCAAGGTGAGATTGGGGTAGAACACCGGCAGAGTCAACACCTGGTTAAGGTGAAACTCCGACACCACCTTCGGAAGGAATTTCGGGTGGGGGGCGCAGGACAACCTTGTCCCTGTGGAAGACCAGATAATGAGATTCGATGGAAAGCGCCTGGAGCTCTCCCATCCTTCTGGCTGACGTGATAGCCACCAAGAAGGCGGTCTTCCATGACTGGTGAGAGATGTCACACCTGTGCATCGGTTCGAATGGCTTGCCCATGAGCTTAGCCAATACCAGCAGTAGATCCCACGGAGGTGAAGGTTCTCACACTGGAGGGGATATGTGATCAAGGCCTTGGAAAAAGCGCCCTACCACCTTCTCCTGTGCCACCGACTGCTTTCCGGCCCACGCCCGGTAAGCAGAGATGGCTGCCAGGTGCACCTTAAAGGTCGTCGACCGAAGCCCTTGCTGAGAAAGGGACCATAGGTAGTCCAGAATCCTGGCCAAGGAACAGGAGGAAGGGTCCAACCCCTTGCCCTGACACCAAATAGAGAATCTCTTCCATTTGAAGGCATAGCATTTCCTGGTCGACTCCTTACGGGATGCCGCAACAATGTTGAGGACCTCGTCGGAAAGACCCAAGGCCTGGAACTCTAGCCGCTCAGGAACCAGGCCGTCAGGTGCAGGGATTGAAGGTCCGGGTGGAGAACCTTCCTGGTTGACTGAGATCAGGTCCTGGCAGGCTGGGCGCCACCTCGGGAGCCTGGAGCTGAGGCTGAGGAGATCTGGATACCAGAACTGGCGGGGCCAGTCGGGGGCTACCAGAATCACCTGTACCTTGTCCCTCCTCACCTTGAGAAGCACCTTGTGGATCAAGGGAAATGGGGGAAAGGCGCAGAAGAGGCCCGGGGTCCACGGCCTCGAGAAGGCATCCCCCTGCAGCGAGCCCTGCTGAGGGGATGGGCATGAAAGAGCCTCAGCTTTGCATTCTCCTTGGAGGCAAACAGGTCCACCTGAGGTGTGCCCCAGTGGGAGAATAGATCTTGTACTACCTCCGGCAGGAGATACCACTCGTGAGATGCAGCCCCTATCTGGCTTAGGGCATCGGCCAGAGTGTTGGAGGCTCCTGCCACATGGATGGCTAGGAGATCCGCCTCCAGGCTGCGCACGAGGGACCAAGTGCAGACAGCTTCCTTGCACAGGGGCATGGAGCGTGTCCTGCCCTGGCAGTTTAGGTAGTACATGGTTGTGGTATTGCCCGTCTGGACCTAGACCACTTGACCCCGTACAAATGGAGCGAAGGCGGTGAGGGCTAGACGGAGCGCTCGGAGCTCCAGCAGGTTGATGTGGCATCGGGACTCCCGAGGGGACCAGAGGCCATGCACTCTGTGCTCCCCCAGATGGGCACCCCAACCCATCAGAGAGGCATCGGTCGATAAGAGTGACCGTCGGCTTGGGGTGGACAAACAGGATGCCCTCCTGCAGATGAGCTGGAACGATCCACCATTGAAGAGCGTTCCACATCTCCTGGGTCACTGCCACTGGCTGGTCCAAAGGACTGGAGCGCTATGACAACTGGCTGGCCAGTCCCCATTGCAGGGGACGCATGTGCCAACGGGCCCAACAGACCACGCTGGTGCAGGCCGCCATGAGGCCCAGGAGGTGCAGAAAGTCCCGGGCAGGGCGCAATTGCCCAACCTGAAATGATTGGGCAAAGGAGGAAAGAACCTCTGCCCTGTCCGCCGGGAGCCGTGCTCTGGCTCAAAGAGGGTCAAGCTCTGCCCCAATGAATTGAATCACCCGCTTTGGCATGAGTTCCGATTTGGCCTCGATGAGGAGGCCAACTTGAGAGCAAACCTGGAGGGCCAGATCCCTGGACCGCTCCACCTCCAGTCTGGAGGAGGCCGCAATCAGCCAGTCGTCCAGGTAAGGGTACACCCGGACCCTTCGGTGCCACAGGAATGCTGTCACCACTGCCATGCATTTGGTGAAGACCCTGGGAGCTGGATAGTGGACCAGGCGGAAAGAAAGTGGCGGAGCCGTCCCCCCACGGGGGGGGGGGACCCAGGGGGGAGCAACGAGGCTGGGGGTGACACCCCTCAACCCGTCACTGGGCAGGCTTGGAGGAGGGACCGGCCGAGGGACCTCCCGGGCCTTTCCCTCCCAGCTTCCTGCTGGAGGAAGCTGCAGGCTTGGCTTTGGGGTGCCAAGTGTGAGCCTGCTGGCCCTGATGCTGGTGTTGCTGGGCTGGACGTGCCGCAGGGGCAGAAGGCCGAAAGGGCTTACCCTGCTGCTGGCGGCCTTTGTCCTTCTGGGCAGATGTGACAGAGTCCATGGTGGCACTGGACTTCTCGATCCTCTGCAAATGACCCTCCACCCCGGGACCAAAGAAGTCTGTACCCAGGAAAGGGACGTCTGCCAGCTTGTGCTGGGTATCCACCGTGAAGGTGGAGATCCGCAGTCGAGCTCTGTGGCGCATGGCCACTGCGGCCGCAACTGACCGGGCACAAGAGTCTCCGATGTCAAGAGCAGTTTGAGCTGCTGCTTCGCCACCGCCCTTCCCTGATCCCGCACCTGCTTGACAGTAGTCAAGAGGTCAGCCGGGAGATGAGGAATCACCTCATCCAGGGAGCCCATAAGGGCATTGGAAAAGTGTGCCATCAGTACAGCCGAACTGGCCTGACGGAGGCCTAGGGAGGACGCAGTGTACACTTTACGCCCGGCGTAGTCCAGGTTCTTGGACTCTGTCAGGAGGCTTGTCCACGTCCCTGGTGTTCCCAGAACGCCGAAAAACACTATCGGTCACAAGCCCCTCTGCAGAGGGGTGCTCTGAAAAACCGGATAGTGAACCTGTGGGGACCGCGGACTTCCTGGCCATCCTGGCCGAAGGAGCAGGACAAGAAGCCGGCCGCTGCCATAACTCCAAAGCTGGGCCAACAATGGCTTTAGCCATCGGAAAGGCCTCCGTGGGAGAATCCCCTCAGTCCAGTATCTCCGTGAGGGGATACTTGGCCCGCTTGGACACGGGTTCGAGCTTCATCCCAGTAGATTCTGAGATGAGCCGAAGCAGACCGATAAATGAGGATGGGCTCTTGTCCACTGACTGTCCCCCAGTGGACTCCAGGTCAAGGGGCCTGGAGAACAGGGAAGAGTCATCAGACTCCGAGGAATCTGCAAACAGCTGCCTAGGGCCTGAGCCACCCTCCACCTGCCGAGGACGGTCGGGAGTGAGGGTGACCGACAACCGATGGGGCAACCCCTGACCCGACCAAGAATCCTTGGTCGGAGCCCCAGATTTAGGTTGTGGAGACGGGGGTTCTACCACAATGGGTGGTGCAGCTGGTTTCGGCCTAACAACTGGTGCCGGTTTGGGCTCCTCGACAACCACGAGGGGTTGTTTCGGCCATTCTGGTGACAGCCACTTAATGGCCAGGGAAGGCGACGGGGTCGGCTTGTTCCCAGTCAGAAGGAGCTGCTGCCACATTAAGTCCTCGTAGCGTCAACGCAATTTGCGCCAAAGCCTTTCCTCCGAGGATGAGTGGCGCCGCCGCTTTCCTTGGTGCCAAGACCGCCGGTGTTGGCGGGATTGGCTGGACCGAGAAGAGGTCGAGACCGAGACAGTCGGGTATTTCCGAGGGTGGGTCTGGGAGGAGCGGGGAAACCCGCCCTCCCTCGGCTCGGGAACCTTAACCGGGAACTCCGGCACAGGAGGTGCAGGCAAGTCCTCGGTTTCCACCAGGGGGACCGGAGAATTAGGGTTGTCGGCTTCTCCTGTCCACAGCCCGTCCGACGGGTCGAGAAAAATCTCGACCGCGTTGACGGGTGTCTCAGCCGGCTGACCTGACAGGGACACCGTGAAGCCAGCAGCCTTAGCCGCAACCTCGACTGAAGTAGAGTGTTGACTGTCCAGGTAAGGGGACCTCTCCCGCTCCCACGAACGCCGACGGTGAGACTTACCCTTCGAGTCTTTCTTGGACCGAGAGGAGTGTCCTGATGGACCCTCAGCTTTTGTAGAGAGGGACTGACAAAGCTCCTTAAAAGAAGTCGTGTAGGAGGAGCCCAAGGAGAGTGGGATAAATGCCGCAACCGAGGAGGACGAAGATGCGGCCTGGGCCGCCTCCTCCTCAAGGGCGATCATCTGCTCAAGTTGCTCAGCCGAGCCTGCCGTCGTGGACACCGCCCAACGGGCCTCCTTTGACTTCAGAGGAATACGTCTTTTGGGGCGCCCAAGTTGGAGTCTGGCAGCATGGTCTTCGAGGACATTGGCTGAGAAGGATTTGCACAAATTGCAGGCCTGCTGATCATGATCAAGCCCGAGGCAATAAACGCATGTGGAGTACGGATCAGTCAGAGACATCTTCTGCCCGGATGGGCACCGCCGAAATCTGGGAGTCGACTTATCCATCGCAACCGCGAAAGAAGAAACAGACCAAAGTCTAGAAATTTTAAGAATAAGTTTTGATTTAACTGATGAGTTTGGATCCAGGCCTAAAACGCAGAGCGCTAAGGAGGGAACCTCAGCTTCCAAGCGTAAGGAAAATCTAGCATCATGGGGTGGAGCCGAGAGTTTTACCACCCGGTTGGGTGGAAGGAGCCAGCTTGAAGACCTTCCGTACGGAGATGCAAACAGGTCATCAGAGCGTTGAAGGGAGAAAGAGGAAAAGAAACCATCGACAGGCACACTGTCGATGGAGTCTGTTCAGAGCCTGGCACAATGGTGGGGACCAAGAACTGCTGCATGAACGATGAGGTTGACAACAGCATCTCTGAAGGTGTAAACAAGAGGCAATGGCATAAGTCACTGAAAAAGCTCAGACTTCGCTTTATAAAGAAGCTGTCCATCAATTGGCCCCAAAGGGGTTGACGACAGTGGAACTGTCAAGGGCACCGTGTCTGATGGTGGCATGGGCTGCAAATCCCTCAAAAGGGGAGGAGAGTCTTGCCAGACCCCAACCTTGGTGTCTGTGAGACAGCTGGGGGAGACTGGAGGCGTTACCTGGGATCTGTCTTTTTTGGTCACTTTAGCTCTTTTCGGAGGACAGTGTGAACAGTCTGGAGAAAGTACAGTTATGTAAGAACTTACCATAACAGAAGATCTTCGAGAGGAGCTCCTGCAGCAGGCTATTACCATAAGGACTATGCCGACAGGCACTAGGACTCCATGGAAACCTTCTAGTTAGCAGTCCTTAACAGGGACTGCCCCAGACGCCGGCTCCGGCCCGACATCAGCCAATGGTATATCAGGGGGCAGTCTCCAGCCCCACCTCAGTTCACCCGCCAGGGACCCATTGGTAAGGCCGGCAGGTGGACTGGATGGAAACTTGCCGTAAAAAGATGCAGAGACTCACCAGGGGGGCAGGAGGGAGGGAAAGCAGTGCCTGCTGCAAGAGCTCCTCTCGAAGAGCTACTGTTACGGTATGTTCTTACATAAACTGTACTATCTTACTTCGAGTGGGAACTCTTGCAGTCAGCTATTACCATAAGGATCGAGTCCCAAGCAGTCCCAGAAAAGACTGAAATAGGTCTGGGAGGAGGCTGAAGTGCAACAGCCAGAAGGCAGCATCAGGATAGGAGGCCATGAAGGACAGCCAGGCCAAAACCTGCCCTTCTCCTAGAGGCACTGTCCAAGCTGTAGTACTCAATAAAGGTATGCACTGAGCTTCAGGTAGCAGCTGTGCAAATCTCCACTATCGTGATATTACGCATGGAAGCGAAGGAAGTAACCACTCCCCTGGTGGAATGACTCCGTACCGAGCCCGGAAGGAGTTCATTGTACTTGTCATAGCAGAAGACTATGCAATTCACCAGTCAGTTAGACAAGGTCCGTTTAGACACTGGCGCGCCTTGACAATGAGGCGCGAAGGCCACAAAGAACTGATCCTTCTTGTGGTATGGAGCAGTACGGTTGAGATAATACCGTAGCACCCTGGGAACATCCTGAGTATGCAGGATCGCTTCCCCATGGTTCAAGTGGTTGGGGTAATAAACTGGGTAGGTTAATGTCCTGATTAAGTGTGAACTCTGACGCTACCTTAGGTAAAAACATAGGATTAGTACGTAAGGACACCCTGTCCTTATGGAAAACTAAATAGAGCTCCTTACACATCAGGGCCTGAAGCTCGGAAACTCTCCAAGCAGAAGTAACAGCAATTAAAAATAAGAAAGGAAGCGAAGCTTGCAGTCCGCAGCAGGCTCAAACTGGGGGAAGAGTAAGTTTTTCAAGCAAAAAGAAGAGATCCCAGGGTGGTACAGGATCTCTGATGGGAGGCTTAATGTGTAGTATGCCCTGCAAAAAAGTGCAGGACACGTCCAGCTGGGCGAGGGCCCCCCTCCCCATAGGTACGTGGTAAGCAGAAATTGCAGAAAGACTTACCTTAATGGAGGAGTAGCTCAAGCCTTGGTTTGATAAGGAGAGGAGATACTCTAAGACAGAGTTCACTGGACAGGTAAACGGGGCCAAGTGACGGGGTGACACCCACAAACAAAACTCTTCCACTTCATGGCATAAGTGGACCTAGTCAAGGGTTTTCTTGCTGCAATGAGAATGTCCACCACCTCCTGGGAGACCCCAAACCTGGACTTTAAGTCTGCAGAAGCCACGCAGGAAAATGCATGGATCTGAGGTCTGGATGGACCAGGGTGTCCTGATCCTGTGATAGCAAGTGCGAGATCAGCAGCAACTGTATTGGAGGCTCCACTGCCAACCGCTGAAGTAGTGGGAACCAAATCTGCCAAGGCCAATAGGGAGCGATGAGGCTCATCTCTGCTCCCTCAGCCAGAAACTTCAGGAGAACCCTCTGGAGAATGGGAAAGGGAGGGAAGGTGTACAGAAACCTCCCTGTCCAACAAAGGGACAAAGCGTCTCACCAGGAAACACCAGGCCCTGGCTCTAGCGAGCAGAAACTGTGCAGTATGGCGTTGAGTGGAGATGAAAAGTGGTCCAACTTTGGATGGCTCCATCTGTCAGATAGCTGGTCTGCTACCGACTGAAGGAGCTCACACTCGTGAGCCTTGGACCAAGACCGGCTTAGGCTGTCTGGCAAGACGTTTCAGATGCCTGGAACATGAACAGCGGTGAGGTCTAAGTGGTGTTCCAGGGCCCAATATCTGACCCTCATCGCCTCCCGGCAAAGGGGGTAAGAATGCGTGCCCCCTTGTTTGTTACCATAAAACACCACCACGTCTGTCTGGATGAGAAGAGGGCCTGGCGAAAGGTCCAACTGAAATGCCTGCAAAGCGTTCAGGACCGCTTGCATCTCTAGGACATCAGTATGGAGTGTCTGCTTGTCTGGAGACCAGGTCCCCTGGGGTCTGTCTGTTCTCCAGATGAGCACCCCAACTGAGACTGGAAGCATGTGTAGTCAGAACCCATCTTGGGGGCTTCTGCCAGAAGGGGACCCCTCGTTCCAGGTTGGAGGGGTCTAGCCACCAGGATAGAGTCCTTTGGACTGGGTCAGAGATCCTGACCGGCTGGTCTAGGTCATCTGACCTCTGGTCCCATTGCACCCAGAGTGTCCACTGCAAACTCTCATGTGGAGGCGGGCCATTGGAACTGTGGGAATGGTCACCACCATATACCCCAGAAGTCTGAGGACGGTCCTGGCTGGGACCTGGGGAGCCATGGATACTGCTCAGGCCAAGCTCCTCGGCGATATCCCTTGTCTTCTGGGAGAAAGGCCATGCCCTGAACCATGTCAGGACCACTCTGATAAACAGGAGTCATTGACTGGGCCATGGGGACGACTTTGAAAGGTTCAGGGTGATCCCCAACTCTCAGAAGAGCGTAAAGGTGTCTCCGAGAGTGTGAAGTAACTGAGCTCTAGAAGGAGCTGCCAGGAGCCAATCATCCATATAAGGAAAGATGTAATGGCCCTGGCCTCTTAAAGCCGCTGCCACCACCGCTAGACACGTGGTGAAGACTTGAGGAGTGGAGGAGAGGCCGAACGGTAAGGCTCAGAACTGGTAATGCCTTCCCCGGAAACTTCTGATGGGGAGGAAGAACCCTTATGTGCAGGTAGGCATCCTGCATGTCCAGGAAGCGCAGCCAGTCCCCTTGGTGCAAGAGGGAGATGAGGCCTGGAAGAGTGACCATTCTGAACCACTTGTACTCAATAAAGAGGTTTAGAGAGCTGAGGTCCAGAATGGGCCGAAGGTCTCCAGTCATTTCTGGGACCTGTTGTTCCAGTGGAACTGGCTCTACTGCCTGCTTATGCAGAAGGACCTGAATCTCTCCTGTTAGGGGTATGTGAGGAGGAGGAGGATAACGGGAGGACCCTGGTGGCTGGTCCAGCGGGATTGGTCAGAACTCTACAGTATGTCCTCTCCTGATCAGATCCAACACCCAGAGGTCTGTGGTGATGTTGCTCCATCACTCTTGGTAGAGGGGGAAGCAACCCCCTACTGCCTCCTCATGGCCTCCTCCAGGGGGGGGGGGGCAGGTAATGAGTCACTGGGCAGATCCGGGAACCAGCAGAGAGGGCTGAGAGGTGAGTTTGGGTTGCTGCCTTCCTCTTGAAGCCTCCTCTCTGCTGGAACCGGCTGTGGTAATTTTTCCCAGAGGACTTTTGAAAGGGCCGCTTCCGAAAGGGCTTCTGGTCCCCCTTGTACATTTTATGTATGAACCAGATGGATTTCTAGGACTCCTGGAGATGGGAGAGCAGTTTCTCCATCTCCTCCCCAAAGAGTATGGAACCCTGGAAGGGAAGGTCCAGGATACCGGACTGCAGATCCTGGGAGAATCCAGAGACTGAGCCAGGCATGGTGCCTAAGGCAAACGCCGGATGCTGCCGCCCTAGAAGCCGTATCTGCAGTATCATACGAGGCCCTCAGGATAAGAGTGTCTACGTTAGATCCTGACTCGAGAATATCCAGGAGCTCTGTCTTCTGAGCAGAGTCTGGCAAGGCCTGAGCAACCTCTAGTCCTTTCTCCCACAGTGCATTCTGGTACTGGACCATGTGTGTGAGAAAGTTTAAAGATCTAACAGAGCAGGTGGAGGCAGAATATACTTCCTTGCCCACCTGGTCTAGAAATCTTGACTCTGTCAAGAGGCTGCGAGCTGAGGTGTTTTGGCTTGTTCGACTTATTGGGAGCAGCTGTGATGACCATCGAGTGTGCCTGAGGGTGTTCCGCCAGGAAAGGCTCATCCCTTGGCACTCGGTACAGCCTGTCTGACTTCTTTGAGACCGCCGGAGTGGTAGAGAGATGCTTCCAGGTAATCCTGGCAAGACCCTGGAACGTATCCACTAAAGGAGGAACGATCAAGGGCTTTGGATCCTTCTGCCTCAGGTACTTGGCCAACCTCCAGCTTTCTGGATCCAGATCCTATGTCTTCCATCCACTGGAAGTCTGGATATGCTTCATGAGGTCCATGAAAGTAGGAACATCCAGAGGTAATCTAGGGATGTCCTTCTCCTCTGGCAAAGCATGTCTTTCCCTAGAGGGAGATCGATCAGAACCCGAGGTGTTACGAGTCTGATCCGGAATCTCTAGAAGAGCGGGAAGCAGATCTAGATCTTGAAGACCTGTGTCCCTCATCAGAACGCTGCCCATTAGAGGATCAGCGATGGCTGTGGGACCAATGATGGCTGGTGGAGTGTCAATGATGGCTATCCAACAGTCATCAGCTGTCAAGACCGCCTACAGCTGAAGGAGTGACGCTGGCAGGTACTCAGCGAGTGGGAACGTTGGTGGTGCCGTGCCTAGTGCAAAGTCCTCCCATGGGAGTTGGTGGGACTGAGAGAGCGGGACTTCGATTTTGGAGTGGGTGAGGACGATTTGTCCCCCCCCGCCCCCGACTCCTATCCTTGTCTATATCCAGATTCAGGGTGATGTCCAGCTGCGGGGAAGGACATCTTGTTTAACCTGGCTCCACCAAAATTTAAATATCTCCTTCAGTTCCTCCTTGGAAAACTTGGGAACCACGGTGTGCCCACCGGGGTGCAAGGAGTTTGGTCACCCGGTGTGGGTGGAGCAACAGCAGAAGGAGGGAGATCCGGCTGATCCCTGGGGAGAGGGGGCAGACCGGTCCCCTTAGTGATCGGGTGTAGAGGGCCCTTGGAACAGTGACCAAGTGAGGTCCAGAGCAGCCATATCAGACGTACGTCCCTTGGCCTGGACCGTTGACTGTCTGGAGCGGTCGGCTTTGTGGACTGTCATCGGCTTGGACATAGGTGGCTGAGAGGCTGAGGTACAGTGAGCCGAGATCAGTTTTGAGACAGACTCCCCAACCCTGGTGCTATCTGGTCTTACCCAAAGTCTCAGAAGAGATCAATGCCAGGACCTTGCGTGACGGGACCAAGGTCTCTGTGCTAACAGAAGAGGAGGCCCCACCCTGAGGTGGAGGGTGACCACAAGGGTGTGGCCTTCGCCTCTGGAGTAACCAAGGCAGGGGTAGAAGAGCCTGAGCCTTGTTTTCTCACTCCCTGACGTCGGGGTTTTGGCGGGAGTGGAGGAGTCCTACTACCCAAAGAAATGACGAGAGTGGCGAGAGGAGTGATCTGAGCCCCTGGAGTTAGAGCCAGAGGAGGTCTTTTTGTGGTGCGGTGACCGGGAACATGAACGCCCCTTAGACCAACCCTGGTCCTTCTCACGGGACTTGCGCTGGTCTGAATCCTTTTTCTTTCCCTTGTGCTTGGAAGAGTGGGTAGAAGAGGCAGACTTCTTGGCTGGTGAGCTCTGCATGAAAGCCAGCTGTGCTCCAGGATGTGTGCCTTCAGGCGGCAAATGAGAGTCCAGCCAGTAAAGCCATTACAGATGGGACAAGCCTTGGTGTCGTACTCCAGCCCCAAGCAGTAGATACAGGCCTCGTGCTTGTCCTTGGCCAGAATCTATTGACCGCAGGCACACTTGGTCCCTTCTTCTCAGTAGAGGAGACCGACAACGGTGAAGATATGCAGAAGAGGCAAAAAGGCAAGAAAAGCAGACTTTTCTCCCAGAAAATAAGAAAAAGTTCATTGAAAACACTACAGTAGTTCTAGAAGGTGACCGAAGAGCCTAAGTAGACTGGTCGACAGCTGGAAAAGAACTGAAGTAGGGCTGGGGACTGCCCCCCCGATATACTATTGGCCGGGTGGTCTCCTGAAGACTGTTAGCTAGAAGGTTTCCGTGGGGTCCTAGTGCCTGGCCGCATAGTCCATATGGTAGTAGCCTGCTGCAAAACTCCCACTCGAAGTAAGATGCAGCGTTATCCCTGTAATGCTTCTCAGAATGGCAGCGCTTCTCTGCCAGCTTAGTGGACTGTTACTTTTTTGTAGAATCAGCAATGGATGAAGACCATGGTGAGCGGCGCGTCGATAATAAACCAGGAAGAGAGGCAGCGAATGACAGCAAAGTTACCTTCCACACAACCCATTTCTCCTCCATGGCTTTTGTGGTCTTCAAATGACACTCTAAAGCTTTCTTACAATGTCTCCTGGTTGCCAGATTAAAGCCCTGGCAGACAATGCCAGCTTTAACACTGTGGGCTAAGCCTAGGCAATGAATGCACATGAAGTGGTCTTCGTCTCTGTAAATCTTAGCATCGCCACAACAGCAGTATCGGAAAAGCAGTTGCTTATCTTTTGGTGGTGGCATAAAAGTTTACATTTAAAATAAACCAACAAAATAGCAGCGTTAAGGAATACTTGCAAAGTTCAACAGCGTTCAGCAGCAGTGGATCGACGAGCTGTTGATGGCAGAAGAAAGAACTGAGGCATGCAGGGGACATCCACGTTATATAGGCGTTGATGAGGGGCATCGACATGGGCGACCCCAGCAAGCGAAAATTTCCAGGTGGTCTTTATGCTGAAGGCTTACAGTTCCATGATGTAGCTCAATGGAGGGAGATGCCCTCAAAGAAGATCTTCTTATAACTCCTGGATGAACACAGTGGGTGACAGCTGTCTCTTCCACCTCTAAATTCGTTTTCATGTTTTAATCCAATAAAAAAACATTTAAACGGTCGGACTGCAAGTCCATAACTCCTGTAGATTATGCAGAGACTTAAACAAAAATATAAGTTCTGAGAATTTGGGGCATAAATACTGAAAAGGGGACATGCGTTGCGGTATGACTGTGCTGGTATGCACATAATGCTGGACTATAGGATTTGCGTAGAGCCCGAAGGTCCCTATGCCAATTCTGAAGATGCAGTTAGCGCCGTGGTAGTGGATTTGCATGGGGACCAAAGTGCAATATGCACATTGTGTACACATGGTATGGCCCATATGTACATTAAGGTAACATACATTGGAGCCTTTATCATCACCACTGCTAACGTGATCTGAGAGTGTTTGAATAAAGACCATCTTTGGAACCTGTACTCATTGTGGACAGCAAATCCTTGCGAGTGTGAGTCCCATGCATTTCTTCTCGTTTGTACACAGGCACCGGAATTTCAGAGCAGCTCCTTTACTTGACTTTATGCAACACAAGTAAGGTAATGCATATTTTCAAAGTTACCACATCAGTGTTACATCATTTGTGTCACCTGGAACAGTTGTATGTTGTTCATCTTACATGATGATGGCGGTCTGTGGTTGACTGTGTGGTCTTGTCCTTTTGCTGCTTGGTGGGGGGGAGGGAGATTTAGAATTAGGAACCTTAATGCCATTTCCCTACTTTGGGGCATTATGCTGAACCAATTGGTGCATTAATACGATTTTTGGGGGAAGGGAGGGAGAGAGAGAGAGAGAGAGAGAGTGTGAGTGAGTGAGTGAGTGAGTGAGTGAGTGTCTCCCCCCTGTTGGGGTACTGCCCAATACTGTATTGTGAGAGGGAGAGCAGGGGAAAACTTGAAAATCCCAACCGCAGGCTGACTGTATGACGGTTGCCGGCACCACTCCTTATCAGTCTCTCCCAGTTCGACAGTGGGGGAAGGGGGGCTTAATGCAATTATGAAACAGACCCCTGAAGGTTTTTATATTGCTGAATGCAGTAACTACTTCTGAGCTGTGATGATACAATGAGATATTATCATGGTCAGGAAAGCGCAGAGTCGGTCAGAATTAAGACTTTTCTCTATGCAGTTCTTAATACAGTTAACAATGCTGCTGCTTCCCCTAGAACAAAGAGTGACATCACCCCTTCCTCCTACAAATGTTTTCACTCAAGGAAACCATCTGAAAGGAATTTGAAAAAATGAACTCTTGATCAAGTCCTTTTTTGTAAAAGGAATAGCTGAACCAAAGTGCCGCAAGAAATGAGCCTGCCCTTATCCCATCCTCAAGGAAACCTCCAATGCACTTACAACAAAAATGACTGATTTCTAATGAGTACTACAAAGACTTTCTGACATCATGCAGAATGTCAATCAGCAAGACTGACAAGTCACATTATTCTAATCTAGTGGCCATTCCCAGTGAGATAATTACCCCCCAGACTGGCGAGGCTCATTCAGCTGCATAAAAAATAAATCAAATAACAGGAAGACAGGGCACCAGGGAGGTACTGAAGGCCTCCCAAACATGACCTGGAACAACTAATTAGTCAACAAAAGGCCCCCAATAGAGGCACCCAACCAAGAGAATTGCTCACCATACAGAAATGCCAGAGCCTCTGCGGAAGCCTCAGCACTCATAATGTAGTCATGATGGCCACAGCAAATACTGCTCTCCGGTTAGACAAACTAGATCTATTGTTTCTAGACTTACTCCACAATCCTCCAGTGTGCCGAGGTGCAATCAACCTGCACCCTCGTCTCAGCACATAACGGAGTGCCTAAACCTTCCAAAGAAAGCCCTCCCTGATGTGTGCAGGACTGCTCAGACAGTATCTGATCCCCTCTGATACCACTGATTTTCTCAAATACTAGAAGGCATACGTTGGTGTCACACCACTAGATCCTATCACCTTGGATTCAATCAAGTACCAAATATCCATAAGGACCATCTGGAATCCACGGGATACAAAGCAGACATCCATCCTCAGATCCATCACTAGACCTTAGATTCCCTAACAGACCTCAGATCAGCTATCAAAATGGTGTCAGAAAGTATCTCGGATTCAAAGCTGGATGGATGGACCATCCATTAGATGCCACTAGGATAGACAGAAAAACACTATCTGAGCAACACTAATTGGGTGTTACTGCCTACGTATTTACATCCGTCAATCATGGCCATCCCCTAGATTGGTCTTATGCCCAATGACCTCCCAGCAGCAATTACCTGCTGGCATTCTATATGGCAGGGCCTTGAAGGGGCACCTTCCCTGCAGACACCAAATCCACTCAGGAGGCTTGTGGTATGGGGCCAGACAGTACCAGGCCATCATTAGACAAGTGATATTTGTTTTCCTCCTCCCCCCTCATGGACTATACACCCACCCATGAAGCCAGCCCCCACCCCACCCCACATGATGGCACTGAGCCTGTCCTGCTCTCTGGAGACACTAGGGGGCAGACATGTACTGGGCTAATGTGCCACCCACTCGTAATATCAGGTAGTGTCGATGCAATCACAGCCCCTGCCAGGCCTCCATGACATCCCAAGCTCAGGTCAAAAACCTGCCTCACCAGCACAGCAAGTGGCTCCCCAGCCACTGTGCCCAAGGAGGATTTTTTTCTCCTTTACATGCTAATGATTTTATTTAAAATTTTTTTTAAAGAGCATCTTTTCTGTTCTTTTTGCAACCCCCCCACCCCCGTACCTGAAAGAACCCTTACCTGCCAACAGTTCCACTGGTGCCAAAGTCATAATTTATATATGCCCCGATTTTAGAAGGGAAGGGATTGTATTTCGACTCTGTGGAGATGAGCCACCGAGTCCTTCCACCTCCTGATACCAAGAACAGCCCCATGCCAGCATGCTCTGTGATATTATATGGAGAGCATTGGGGAATGTTCCACAGACATTAATGGGGTCTTTTTTAAGTCCGTTTTTCACATTTTAAATAGCCATTTGAAACAAATTAAATCCATCGCTTAACTAACAAGGTCCTTGTTATGCACTGGCCTTGATTTGTTCCAAATGGCCATCTAAAATATGAAAAATGGATAAAGACCCCATTAATGTCTATGAAATGTGCCCCCATACTCTCCATATAATATCAAAACCTGCTAATGCAGGGGTGGCTCTCGGTATCAGGAGATGGAAGGATCGTCGGCTCAACTCCATGGAGCCAAAACACGATCCCTTCCTTTCTAAAATCAGGGTATATATAAATGATCACTCTGGCACCAATGGAATTCAGGGCAGGTAAGGGTCCTTCCAGGTTTTTTGTTGTGAGCACTAGAAAAGGTGCACACTTTAACGTAATCAACAGTGATCACTCAATTCCTCATCATGGCCTATCATACTACAAGATAATTACCTTAAATTCCATCCATATTATGAACGGTCATACTCAACTTCTCACACTGGCTTATGGAAGCAGTAACACATGATAGGGTGTGTAATCACTAGGATCTCTAGGCACTCCTCCAGTGTGTATTCAGCCTCCAGTGCCTATAAATTATGATGAACATAGCACTCCAGTGTGTTATTGCACTTACACAGAAGCCTAGTATTACACGCTTTCGCTTAGAAAATGTAGCATTGTGCATTTGTGGGCATATAAATTGATAAAAGTTTATTTTTCTATAGGACAAATTGAAAACCCTGTTACAATAAACAATTTACAGAAAGTTAAAACATTCCATACAGAGGCACAGGAGTGCAGTACAAAGATTAAAGCAAAAGCAACAAGTAGCATTTGGCATATAGGCAAAGCAGGTGATCTTGCTTGTCCAATCACAGGGCAGTATTTTCGGTGGCAACCTTGCCCCATTTAAAAGTGGCAATGTTGAAGGATTTCTAGTCTCTTTGAAATATGTATTATAAAAATGCTACTGCCTCCCACAGTGAAACAGAATCCCATGACCTAGTAATGCACTGAATCCCCTGGTGAGATATGAAAACGGGAGGATTTTTCCTTACCATTGGGGACTGCTGGGGGTTCTGCTGTTCTCCTACACTGATGATCTTCTCCCACAGCTTGGCTGGGACATTGGAGATGTGATAGGAGCACGTGATGGCAGAGGAGTGGAGAGGTGCAAGGTAGGGTGCATTCACTGTGGGCCAACCGGGCGTCTGTAACTCGATCACAACTAATTCCTCCTCCACCAGAACGACCAAGGCACTTGGACTATCAAACACTGAGAAAAAGGAAGGTAGAGGGGAACATTTTTAACATACAGATCTGTTCAGCAGACAAAGTAAAATACAGTGGGAAGCAATTTGAAGGAATTTCCAAGCTTTATTGCTGATGCAACTGTCATTTTTTTTTTTTTTTTTTTTTTTTTACACAATTTCACGTGGTTTGCAACTTTGTTCTGTCTACTGTCTGGCACTGTTTTTAGGCAGCTGCTTGACGACAGTGCTGTAAATGGCCCTAAAACAGTGCCAACCATCGCATATATTACCTTGTAGTTTTATAAAACTGGTAAGAGAAATTCTATATTTTGGTGAAATCCTGTCGGGTGACTGCAGATAATTCAGTGATTACTTTCAGTTAGTCAGAATATATGAAGGAATAACCAGCTGATGTGGGCCACTTAATGCCAGTGGCTGAAAACACTTAACTACATAAGCTGTTTATTCAGAGTATACTCCAGCTAACCAATTTTTTGTTAATGTAGAAACATAAATAATGACGGCAGAAAGACCAACAGTCCATCTAGTCTGCCTTTACCACCCTATCATACCCGAGACCTTTTGCCAATATGGGGTCTTTGTCTACACTATTCCCCCCTTACTCCATCTTACTACTATCCCGAATAACTACTAAGCCCTGAATGCTGTCCCAACAGTGTTCGAAACCACTAATGGTTTTGGCTCCCACCATCTCTGCTGGCAGACTGTTCCATGACTCAACCCCTCTCTCTATAAAATGAAACCTTTTCGCGTCCCTTCTGAACCTCCTCCCTGCCAGCTTCCTGTCGTGTCCTTGTGTTCCAGACTTACGACTCCTGTTGAACAGTTCCTCACCATTTACAGTCTTCATTTCTTTCAGGAACTTGAAAGTCCATCATATCACTCATCTCACAACTCAAGCCCTAAGCTGCTCCACGTAGAAATCTGCCCTGCTGGCCCGGAATCATTTTGATTACCCTATGCTGCACCGTCTCCAGCCTGTTCTTGTATTTTCTTAGGAGAGTTCTCCAGAAATGGGCCATGTACTGCAGGTGTGGGCTCAACAGTGATATTCAGACAGGCAGTAATACCTCTTTCCTCCTGCTGTCAAAATCCCTTCCGATACACCCCAGCATCCTGTCTGCCTTACTGTAAGCCTAGTTACACTGACTAGATTGTTTTTTTTTTTTTTTACTTTCTTTTTATCCCTCCTATCTGCCCCCGGTGTCCACTCCTTCGGGCCATCCAACCACTTCAGACCACCTAATCTTTCCCTCATGATCTGCCCCACTAGAGTGCCTTCTGCTTCCTACCTTGCACATCAGGGTCTGTCCCAAGAAATTGGTGGTGGTCTGAATGGCCTCAGGTGGCTGTCATCTAGGACCACCGAGAGCTTGTTTCTGTTTTCGTGTTCCTTGTTGCCCGCCCCTGAGGCCTTGGGTGCGGGGACATAGTCCAGAGGCGGCGTGCTGACGCATGTCTCTCTCAAGCGCCTAACAGCGTCCCCCTCCCTGACTCAGACGAACGGAGCCGCCAACCCCTCAAGAGCTGGTGCACCCACCGGTTCCCTCAGGACGTCGGGGGAATACAGCGCCTGGTAACCCTCCCGAGGGAGGAGAGCATCCGTTGGGACGCTCAATCTTCCCTCCCCCAACCGACCCGAGTCCGTTCCCGACCCAGGTCACCGGCACAGCGCGAGGTGTGGTATCCAGTGCCTCAACCCTCAGTGCCACTGGGCCGGCACCTGACTAGACTGTTTAAGAGAGTCACTTATGATGACTCATAGGTCCCTTTCCTTAGAGGTAGTATCCAGCTTAACCTCTCCCATCCAATACTCTGTTCTGGGGTTCTTGTTCCCTATGTGCATCACCTTGCACTTGCTGGCATTGAATCACAGCTGCCCAGCTTTGGACCATCACTACAACCTTTGTGGGTCCATCTGCATCATCTTTACCCCCACCTCACTGCTACCCTACCACAGAGATAAGTGACATCTGTGAAGAGCCACATCTTGCCCTCAGTTCCTTTGCTGATGAACATATTGAAATGGACTATCCCTACGGCACCCCAATGGTGAGTTCTCTCTTTTGATCGGACTCCATTTACCACTACCCTCTGCTGTCTCTCTCCCAACAAATCCAACCATCTATGGCCTTCACTGCACCCAGATCCTCTAGCTTCTTCTTTAACTTGGTTTAACTTGGAGGAATCGGACAAAGTAGGCATAATGCCCATTTAATTGTCTCCCGCTCATAGTGGGGTTATCTCAGCAGTCTAGTACTCAAGAGATGTTCATTTAGCTTTTTTCTGAAATTATCAAATGTTGCTGCCTTAATGATGTGTTTAGGAAGAGTGTTCCATATTCTGGCAGTACATATGTTATAAAAATTCAGGCGTTTAACAGTATGAACGTTAGGTACCTGAATTTGTTTATTATGTGACCTAAGGTTAACTTTTTTATCGATTCTATGAATACCACATTGCTCCATCAGAGTAAGGTCTTTGTTAATTTTGTATAATAGTAATAAAATCACCCCAGTTCTTCTGGTTTCCAAGGAGTATAGGTTCAGTATCTCCAATCTTTTATTATAGTCACAATGTTTTTAAACCATGTACTGATTTGGTCACTCTCCTCTGTATTCTCTCTATTAGGTTAATATCTTTTTGGAGGTAAGGACTCCAAACTGGGGTGCCATAGTCAAGGTGGGGCAATACGTACGTTTTGTATAATTTCATGATACATATTCTATCTCTAGATATAAATGCTCTTCTTATAGAATGAATTATTTGATTACATTTCCAGGCAATTTTTTTTTTTTTTTTTTTTAAGAGTGGGTGTTGGATGATAAATTAGTATCCATCCATACACCCAATTCTTTTTCACACATGCTAATCTTAATTGCTTTGTTGTTAAGAAAATATTGATAATTGGGGTTATTTTTACTGAAGTGTAGAACAGAATATTTATCTTCATTAAATTTCATTTTATTATCCACTCCCCATTGTTCTACAGATTGGAGATCTTTACACAATTTTTGATATCTAAAGAATGAGGGAACATCCCCACCTATTTTGTGTCGTCAGCAAATTCAGATACGGCACTGCCAAGCCCCTTACCCATATCACTTGTATATAAGCTAAACAGCACAGGACCCAAAACTGATCCTTGTGGAAATCCACTGGTAACATTTCCATCTTTGGAGAATTCAGAATAAATTCTTACTTTTTTTTTTTTTCCATCAGTTAACCAATTTCTTATCCATCTCAAGATGTAACCATTTAATCCTAGATTTTTTAACTTAGAAATAAGTTTATCGTGAGGGACCGAATTAAAGGCCTTTCCTAGATCTAAAAAGATTACATCTGTTGGGACTCCTTTATCTAATTGATTACTAACACAATTATTGAAGGAAATCAGATTAGTAGTACAAGAGAGACCTTTCTTGCAACCATGCTATGTAAGATCTTCTAACCCCAAAGTGGTTATTTCATAATCAATTATATTTTTGATTGTTCTTTCAAGTAGTTTACAGCAGACCAAAGTGAGACTAATGGGTCTATAATTAAAAACACTAGATCTGTTACCCTAACAACCTTTTGTGAGGCACAGAGTCGAATGCCTTGCTGGTCAAAGTAGAGAAAATCTACTGCACAACCCTTATCCACTGTCCTAGTTACCTAATCAAATAATACGATCAAGTTGGTCTGACGAGACCATCCTGCCACAAACCCATGCTGTTACTATCCTGGAGCCCTGTTTTCTCCAGGTAGTCCACTAGGTCCTGTTTGACTAGCATCTCCATCAGTTTGCCCACAATGGGGGTAAGACTGACAGATCTATAGTTACCCAGCTGCTCTTTGTCCCCCATCATTTTTTATCTGTATTTGTTTTAACAGGAAAAAAGCTCTACTGAGCAGTCCTCTTTTACAGGGAGGTCCTGGTTAAGGTAAGGCAAATGGTACAGAAAGTCAAATACAGTGCAGATTACAGTGTACAGAGGCAGCATATGATGCACAATATACAGAGGACGGAATACAACAGTAACACATTGTTATTAATATTCTATGAGTAGGGGGTTTGAAATCAGGATTTTAGGAGCTCTTTGGTAGCTGAAGTGGATGTCGTCTGTGATGCCATTTTTTCCTTTTCTCTGTGCACTAGATGTGGATCAACTGTCATGAACGTGTCCTAAACATGGATAAATTATGGGGGGCATGCTCTAGATGTGGATAAACTATTGTGGGGGTGTCTTAACCACCACCAGTTTCAGTGCTTTAAGTAAGCTCCCAGTGGTAGCTTACTTACAAGTGATGTAAACAATCCACACTATTGAATTTTCTTCTTAGCAGAAGAGTTTGTAAATTCTGCTCGGTGACCTGATCCTTCCCCCTCCTGATGCCGAAAGAGCCAAGCTGCTCCCCCATGCTACCCTGCGCTCCCACATTTTGTGATTTGCCCACAGTGCCCCTTTTAAGACACTGAGAAATGAATTTTAAACTCTGCTCCCACTGTACTCAATTAAGCACACACCTGCGCTCTACAAACTCCTACACCACAAAATGTGGGAGCACAGGAGCGTAACAGGGGCAGAGCTTGGTTCTGCCAGCACCGGTAAGGGTAAGAGATGGGTGGCCAAGCAGAATTTATGATCCATTCCACTTCTGAAACTAAGAAGATACCAGTCACATAACAGAATAACGGCAAAGGTCAGATAAAATGCCAATTCTTTTCAGCTTCTGGGGCTTTTTTCACCATTCTGTAAGCACTATACCGCACCCCAAGGTGTGCAAGTTGCTGTACTAAAAGCACTTCCAGTATGGTTAAAGGCATTCTGCTGCACCTTGTGCCTCAGGAGCCATCTGGGGCCCAATTTTCAAATGGCCTAAAATGGCCCAGGGACTAAGTCCCAAGATGTAACCCGCCAGTGTGGAGAAAAACTGCTGCACCAGTGGACATAGTATTTTCAGCCTGTGGTGCACACAGGCAGCAGGCAAAGCTGCGGAGGATACTGTGCCTGATAATATCAAGCATAGCATTTCCGTGCAGTTGTGCATGGAAGACAGCTGCCAGTTACCATAAATCATGGAGCTGGTCACAAACTGGCTCAGCGTTCGAAAATACTACAAATACAGCAAAATCTGCAGGTGCACAAGGGAAGCCCCCTTGTGCATGGTTTTTGCCGCCCATGTGCAGATTTCTCTGTCTTTGAAAATCCAGTCCGTGTCATGCAGTTATGGAACTGCAATGCCTCATTGTGCATTATTGTTTATTTAATTCCACTGCACTGGGCAATGGTTTGGCTGCCTAACTGTTCTGTCCAACATGATGGGAGTATGACATGTTAAACCAAGATCTCTCCTGCCTACTTGTGGTCACTGTCCAGGTGAAAGTAAAGATCACACGGCACTTCTTGAAGAAGAGTAGTGGTATTTCCTCCGGTGTAATAGCCAACACTCCCTCCGTCAATAAAACAGGTGCAGGTGACCTACCCCCTGCGATGCACATGGAAATGAGCTATTACCGCTTAGTGCATCTTTCCTCGTCAAAAAATTAAAAAAAAAATACATATAACTCTAGAAGGCTAGTCTTATAATCAATGTTAGTCCAATAAAAAGACCTACAATGTATTTTTTCATTAACAGTTTTCTGAAATTTCAGAGATCAACATACTGTATTTTGCCAACTGTGTAGTGAATATTCCTGTTTTCTTAGCATCCATTCCTTTAACAGTTATTTTCCAAATATGTTCCACTTTTTTTGTTTTCTAGCACTCAGGACGGTGGCTCAGTGAAGCCTTTTTTTTTTTTTCCTAATGTTAGTTTCTGTTGACTGGGAAAGGACAGCTAGGAAACGATTCCCATTTTCAGCCTCATCCTGTGGGAGACGGGGTACAAATGCAAACCAACTGCCAGTGAACCAGGTTAATATGTCGTTTTGTTTTTGGTTTTTTAACTGAATGAGGGAAATTTGGCCTGGACTTGGGGAAATGCCCTATTTTTTTTCGACAAGTGCCATGGGATCTTTAATGTCCACCGAAACCACCATCACAGCAGGCAGACGGAACCTCCCTCAAGATTCCCCGTTTTCACATGCGAGCTACAGACTGTACTTTGCACCTTTGAGACCGGGTGCTCAACTTCCTTTCTTACTTTGCAAGTACTGCCCATGCTGAGGCACAAGGCGTGGAGACACTGTTCAGGTGATTCAGTGTTATAGTTGAATGATATTTTGTATTTCCTTGTTTTACCAGAATCCACAACGGCAAAAAAAAAAGGGGAGAGACAGTAGTCGCTCAAATCTGACTAGCTCAATTGTTGTCATCCCCCCCCCCACGACGCACAAACACACCCACACCATGCCCACTTTGTTTAAACTGTCATACTGGAGTAAGCAGCCAAATGACTGGAAGGAAGGGGTGGAGCAACTGCATCATCGATGACAGACATTTTTGGCAACAGTGAAAACTGGAACACTAAGGAAGTCATCTTAAATGTTAACCGTTAGAATTAAATAAAAAAAAGTAATTTTCCTGACTTACCCTGTTCTGGCTCTGTGCTGTGCACTGTGAAGAAGTCGATCACTCGTGACGTAAAGTCCAGTGTCACTTGACTCTTCCCCTGCAGGACAGTGACGCAGTGTCTGTCACCATAGCTCGCCCGTGGCATGCCCCCACTAAAAATGATGAAGTGGCTCCTACAGTCAGGAAAACATCAAAAGAGTCAGCTTCGAACCCAGCAGTACAGTAATACATTGCTACTTAAGCTAAGAAAGCAACAGTCACCATCATTTACCATGCAATGAACAAGGATTCTACAAGGCAAATATTAACATTCCAAGGTTTCTGTATAAATGCAGTGGCATCTCTCACTCAACATTCCTAACTAGTTACTACGAAGATTCTACAGCCAACTCGTACAAATTTAAAGAGCAAGTTGTTGCGAACATGAATGGCTAACAATAGGAGTGTGTTTTTTCTAGTGGTTTTTTTTTTTTTTTTTTTAAACCTTCTCCTGTTGTCAGTCTACTAAATATTTCAGATCATGCTTATGTCATTCTGCCTTTCATAAAGACTCAAGACTGTCCCCAACTAACCTCACAAATGCCATTTGTGACATCCTAGTATGTTGTGATGGTAAGCACTATGATGTCAGAAAGACACTATGAGGTCAGTTTGGGACAGCTACCTGCTTTTTAAACAGATCTCTTAGGCTCCTATGGTGTGTTATTAAACTTAGGAAGGAAAACAAAATAAAAAAAAAAAATTGTAAAATGAGCTTCAGAAGCCTTCAGAATCCTAACAACTATATTGGTCTAAACACATCACCTGACTATTCATTAATCTCTGGTATACGAACAGTAGCTAACTAACCAGCCCTATTCTACTCCACACCAACCTAACTAAAATAAAATAAAATATTTTTCTAGTAAAATAAAAACTTTTCCACTTTTTAAACACAAATATCCCACAACAGGGGCCGGCCCAGTAGTGCAGAAGGCTGAGGCGTTGGCGCCTCATATCTACCACCATGCCAGAGACCCAGGTTCACAATGGACCAAGGTCGTTCAGGGCTCAGCCAGGAGACGGAGTAGGACTGAGCATCCCATGGACTGCTTTACTACTTCGGTTGGGGGGGGGGGTCACTGCACTGTCCTTACCTAGTAAGGCTGGGTGGTGTAAAAGATGTGCGCCATGAGAAGGGGACCCGACGCAGATGCTACAACGTGCACAAGAATCACTATGCTTGAAGGCGTAACTGCACATGACTCAGCACTGCGGGGGAACTGGAGAAGGCAAAAGTGGAAAACTGTATGAGCCCCGGCCACTAAGGATGACAGAGTCAGTACCCTTGGGTCCTACATCAGGTGGATACCTGTCAGTATGACGGTGAGGGAAGTGGTGGATGGGACTGGGGGCACAGGGCAACAGCCTGATGCAGTGGCTGGGGCCAAGCATCTAATGAAAGAAAAGAAATCCACAATAGGGCGGAGGTTTCTTTAGATAAATGCACTTCCTGGGTTGATTCAATGGCACTCGGCCTTTGTTACCAAACTCACCTATTTTACCTAGTAACAATACTTACTGAAATAAAAATTAAACGGTTTCCATTAAAAAGGAACAACAAAAAAATGTTTTATTTTATAAAGTGCAACAGCCCACTCTAGGGCATGTGTTCTTCGTGAGAATTAATGGACTTCCCAGATGCGTTCAAAGTCATTCAGCCATTGGCCTCATGCCTTCCAATTTACATTGGGCGTGTATTTATTCTCTAAAAATGCCTGCCCTGTCATAGGTTACTGCTATGTAATTCTCTGGTAAACTGTAAGAGCGGAGACATGAATGAAAATACACGAGGAAGGACAGACTAATATAGGAGACATTTAGATGGAAACATCTGTATCCGGACAAACAGACGATGGCGTTGCATTACAGGTACACACTGCAAAGAAGCAGCAAATGTGATACTTTGTGTAAACTGGCTAAACACAATACCATTATATGACTTTCACATTCTTGGAGCATCTCAGCCTCCCCAAGGTGATTCTGCAACTAGTTTATTTTGTTTGTGGAGAATGAAGGAGAGCAGAACAGAACACAGTTTGGTGGTTGAACTTATTTCACATTTCAGCTGAAACCTGATAACCAAGAAGTCCCATTTGAAAATTATGTAGTGAAAGAAAACTGAAGAAAGACAATACAGGATTGCTGTGTGTGTTGGGGGGGGGGGGTTACTGGATTCTATAACTACCAATATAAGCCAAGCGCTTGTAGCACCCCTAAAAATAAGTGAACTTAGAAGAAATGTTTTCAAATAAATGTGAATGAGCAAGGGCTGAACTTGCTTTATCTGGATTTGCAGAATGGAGCATGGCTTAACAGTGTTGGCAGGTAAATGGGGAAAAAAATACCATCCTACCCCACCACATAAAGGAGTACTTGTCAACCACTGGGCCAGTTTCTCCTTTTCTGCGGCTGAAAGAACACATCACAACAGAACAGCTGTTGAGAAGCATACCGTCATCTACCACAACACCTTCTTGTGAACTACAGATCGATCATGGCACATTGAGACCAGAGGCATTACGGGCTTCAAAATAGCTACAGATTTTAGACTTCAAGTGACAGGCTGGATTTCTTTTGTCCAAAGTGATCATATTCCAACTTTTCTCTGCCACAGCCTTCCATACAAAATGCCCTCACATGCTGCACCTACAACTTGCATGACAGGTACAATTCTGTCTTCCCCTCATGCTTACATCCAACTTCTCAATTGTCTGGCAGCCTGGAATAGTCGCGATGGAGGTGGCAAGGTTCTGGGCAGCCAACAGGGAGATGGGGGTGTTAGGTACTGCATGTTGGTCACAGTTTTGAAGGTCAACATTCTAGTGCAAACTGTAGTAAGAAATCCAAGCACCTGATAAATTTTGTCTGTACATGCCTACTGTTTATTTTGACTTTCAGCTGTTCAATTCAATTTTATTTAACCAGGCAATACATCGTTGAGCAAGCTCATTTACAAGATGGTCCTAGTGAAGCATAAACAAGTTACATACAACAATGACAATAAAGGCAAGCAGTCCTACAAATATATCTAGGGTAGGATGAACAAAACATGAAAATGCATGCTATAGAATAGAACAGTATAACATACAACGAAAAAAGGTAGGTTATAAGGTGGACCCATTGGTGCTCATCATGGGGAAGAGCTTAACATCTTAACCTGCATTAATTACAGATGGATAGAGGAACAAATAGAGAACAGGGGTTCCCCTGAAATATGACGAGGGGTGAAGGGAAAGCCAACATTGGCATCTAGTGGAGTTCCACAGACCAGTATGGAATAAAAAAGGGGTGGGGGGGATTAGTGAGATAGTAGGGGTATCTGGCCTAAAGGAAGGAGGGTGGGGGTTAGCGATTGGGGGGAGAGACACAGGCCTAGAAGGTACACAGTCTAAGTGGACTGCATAGGGAGGTGGGGTGGAGGGGTTAAAGCGATAGTGGGGATCTCAGGCCAAGGCATATGGTGACCAACTGTGACTTTCAGGTAGTTGGCGGTGACCGGTGCAGGTTTCTTTCACGGCAAGATGAAGCAAGGACTTAAAGGTGGATAACCTTGAACAAAGGTAAGCTTAAGAGTTTTCTGACTAGAGTTCCATAGGGACGGAAGAGCAAAAATACAGGTTACTCACCTATAACAGGAGTTCTAGGAATGGTATATGTTGTTCATCCACATGACCCACCTGGCCTCCCTGGCTTCGACACACAACCTGGCTTCCAGTGGGCTAGATCTGGCGTCATGGGGCGAAGCCGAGAGTTTTACCACCCGGGTGGGTGGGAGAAGCCAGCTTGAAGACCTTCTGGCAAGATTTAAAGCGGCAAGGAACCTGCCAGACAGTGTGGATGAACAACATATACCATTCCTAGAACTCCTGTTACAGGTGAGTAACCTGTATTTCTAGGGACATGGATATGTTGTTCATCCACACTGTCTGGCAGACTCCTAGCAGTTCTCCGGGAGGAGGGAGGCAAGGCACACACCTTCTACTTAGGGAATAATGACTGGAGAACCGAGGCTCCAAAACCAGCATCCCGGCATGACTCAAGGTCAATGTGGCTGTGGGTGATGAAGGTGTGTGCTGACTTCCAGGTAGCAGCCCTGCAGACTTCCTGGATAGGGACGTCCCTGGAAGCAGCCACCGATGCAGCGGTATGGTGAGTAGAATGAGCTCTTATCCCTCTGGGAGGCTCCATGCCTGCCAACCTATAGCAGAGATCTATTCAGGAGGTGACCCACCTGCCTATCGTCCGCTTGGCTGCAGGTCTGCCAGGTGCGGCTCCAGCTTAGGTGACAAACAGCTGGCGAACCTCTCCCCCCGAACTTCAGCTGTCCGCTCCTTGTAATAAGCGAGCGCTCTTCTAGGGTCCAAGGTATGCAGCCTATATTCGGCCTCCGAGGTGTGACTGGGGTAGAACACTGGCAGAGTCAACATCTAGTTAAGGTGAAACTCCGACACCACCTTCGGAAGGAATTTTGGGTGGGGGCGCAGGACAACCTTGTCCCTGTGGAAGACCAGAAAAGGAGACTCGATGGAAAGTACCTGGAGCTCTCCCATCCTTCTGGGCTGACGTGATAGCCACCAAGAAGGCAGTCTTCCACGACAGGTGAGAGATATCACACCTGTGCATCGGTTCGAATGGCTTGCCCATGAGCTTAGCCAATACCAGCACTAGATCCGACGGAGGTGGAGGTTCTTGCACCAGAGGGGATATGTGATCAAGGCCTTTGAAAAAGCGCCCGACCAATTTCTCCTGTGCCACCGACTGCTTCCCGGCCCGCACCCGGTAAGCAGAGATGGCTGCCAGGTGCACCTTAAGGGTCGTCGACCGAAGCCCTTGCTGAGAAAGGGACCACAGGTAGTCCAAAATGCTTGCCAAAGAACAGGAGGAAGGGTCCAGGCCCTTGCCCTGACACCAAATGGAGAATCTCTTCTATTTAAAGGCGTAGCATTTTCTGATCGACTCCTTATGGGATGCCTCAACAACGTTGAGGACCTCATCGGAAAGACCAGAGGCCTGGAACTCTAGCCACTCAGGAACCAAGCCATCAGGTACAGGGACTGAAGGTCCGGATGGAACACCTTCCCCTGACTGAGTGAGATCAGGTCCGGGCGGGCTGGCAGCCGCCTCGGGAGCCTGGAGTTGAGACTGAGGAGGAGATCTGGATACCAGAACTGGCGGGGCCAGTCTGGGGCTACCAGAATCACCTGCGCCTTGTTCCTCCTCACCTTGAGAAGCACCTTGTGGATCAAGGGAAATGGGGAAAGGCGTAGAAGAGGCCCGGGGTCTACGGCCTCTAGAAGGCATCCCCTGCAGCGAGCCCTGCTGAGGGGGGTGGGCATGAAACAGTCTCAGCTTCGCATTCTCCCTGGCGGCAAACAGGTCCACCTGAGACGCGCCCCAGTGGGAGAACAGATCTTGTACTACCTCCGGCAGGAGAGACCACTCTTGGGACGCAGCCCCTATCCGGCTTAGAGCATCGGCCAGAATGTTGGAGGCTCCTGCCACATGGATGGCAAGGAGATCCGCCTCCAGGCTGTGCACGAGGGACCAAATGCGGAGAGCTTCCCTGCACAGAGGCATGGAGCGCGTCCCGCCCTGGCGGTTTAGGTAGTACATGGTCGTGATATTGTCCATCTGGACCTGGACCACTTGACCCCGTACAAACGGAGTGAAGGTGGTGAGGGCTAGATGAACCGCTTGAAGCTCCAGCAGGTTGATGTGGGATCGGGACTCCCGAAGGGACCAGAGGCCGTGCGCTCTGTGCTCCCCAAGATGGGCACCCCAACCCATCAGAGAGGCATCGGTCGATAGAGAGACTGTCGGCTCGGGGCGGACAAATGGGATGCCCTCCTGCAGATGAGCTGGAATGGTCCACCACTGGAGAGTGTTCCACATCTCCTGGGTCACTGTCACTAGCTGATCCAAAGGATTGGAGTGCTGTGACCATTGGCTGGCCAGCCCCCATTGTAGGGGACGCATGTGCCAACGGGCCCAATGGACCACGCTGGTGCAGGCCGCCATGAGGCCCAGGAGGCGCAGGAAGTCCCGGGCAGGGCGCAATTGCCCAACCTGAAGTGACTGGGCAAAGGAGGAAAGAACCTCAGCCCTGTCCGCCGGGAGCCATGCTCTGGCTCGCAGAGAGTCGAGCTCTGCCCCGATGAACTGTATCACCTGCTTTGGCACGAGTTCTGACTTGGCCTCGTTGATAAGGAGGCCAACTTGAGAGCAAACCTGGAGGGCCACATCCCTGGACAGCTCCACCTCCATTCTGGAGGAGGCCGCAATCAGCCAGTCGTCCAAGTAGGGGTACACCAGGACCCTTCGGCGCCACAGGAATGCTGTCACCACTGCCATGCATTTGGTGAAGACCGTGGGAGCTAGAGAAAGGCCATAGGGCATGGCCCGGAACTCGTAGAGGGACCCCTCTGCCCTGAAGTGGAGGAATCTCTGGTGGGACGGACGGATTGGGACATGAAAGAACACGTCCTGGAGGTCCAGAGAACAGAACCACATGTCTCGTTCCAAGGATGGAATGATCTGAGCCAGAGTGACCATCCTAAAGGTTCGAGACCTTAGGAACCTGTTCAGGTCGTGCAGGTCTAGAATGGGGCACCAGCCCCCCTGTCCGTTTTGGGACCAGGAAATACCTGGGCTTGGTGGAGGATCCGCCACCTTCCTGATCACCTCCTTTTTCGAGGAGCAGGGCAATGTCGGCTCGACGAGCCAACAGGGAGGCTGCGGACAACGTAGCCCCCTGTGGGGCGACGGCTCAGAAGGGCGAGGCCTGCTTGAACTCCAGAGGCAGGCCCTTTCCTGCCACCTCCAACACCCAGCGGTCCGTGGTGATAGCGGACCAGGTGGAAAGGAAGTGACGGAGCCATCCCCCCACAGGGGGGACCCCGGGGGGAGCAACGAGGCTGGGGGCGACACCCCCTCAACCAGTCACTGGGCAGGCCTGGAGGAAGGACCATCCAAGGGACCTCCTGGGCCTTTTCCTCCCTGCTTCCTGTTGGAGGAAGCCACAGGCTTGGCTTACGGGTGCCAAGCGTGAGCCTGCTGGCCCTGATGCTGGTGTTGCTGGGCCGGACGTGTCGCAGGAGCAGAAGGTTGAAAGGACTTATGTTGCTGACAATGGCCTTTGTCCTTCTGAGTGGAGGTGACAGAGTCCAGGGTAGCGTTGGACTTTTCGATCCTCTGGAGGTGGCCTTCCACTCCAGGGCCGAACAGGTCAGTCCCCAAGAAGAGGACTTCTGCCAATTTGTGCTGGGTATCCGCCATGAAGGTGGATATCCTCAGCCAGGCTCTGCGGCGCATGGCCACTGCAGCCGCTACTGATCGGGCACAGGAGTCTCCAATGTCTAGTCGTTTGGAGCTGCTGTTTCGCCACTGCCCTTCCCTGATCCCGCACCTGCTTGACCGTAGTCTGCAGGTCGGCCGAGAGATGAGGGATCACCTCATCCAGGGAGCCCATGAGGGCGTGGGAGAAGTGCGCCATCAGCATGGCTGAGCTGGCCTGACGGAGGCAGAGGGAGGACGCAGCATACACCTTGCACCCAGCATAGTCCAGCTTTTTGGACTCCTTGTCGGGGGCTTATCCACATCCCTAGCGTTCCCAGAGTGCCGGAAAACGCTATCGTTGACCAACCCCTCCGCAGAGGGGTGTTCCGAAAAACTGGACAAAGAGCTGGTAGGGACCACATACTTCCTGGCCATCCTGGCCGAAGGTGCAGGACAGGAAGCCGGCCGCTGCCAAAGCTCCAAGGCTGGGCCAACAATGGCTTCAGCCACTGGAAAGGCCTCCGTGGGAGATTCCCCTCGGTCCAGTATCTCCGTGAGGGGATACTTGGCCCACTTGGATATGGGCTCGAGCTGCATCCCGGTGGACTCCGAGATGAGCTGAAGCAGACCCATGAACGATGATGGGCTCTCGTCCATCGACTGCCCCCCAGAGGACTCCAGGTCAAGGGGCCTGGAAAACAGGGAGGAGTCGTCGTCAGACTCCGAGGAGTCTGCGAAGAGCTGCCTGGGGCCTGAGCCACCCTCCACCTGCCGAGGACGGTCGAGAGTGAGGGTGACCGACAACTGGTGGGGCAGACCCTGACCCGACCAAGAGTCCTTGGTCGGTGCCCCCAATTTCAGCTGTGGAGGCGGAGGTTCCACCACAAATCGGTGGGGCAGCTGGTTTCGGCCGAATAACCGGCCCAGGCTTGGGCACCTCGACCACCGCGAGGGGTTGTTTCGGCCTTTCGGGTGACAGCCACTTAATGGCCGGGGAAGGCGACGGTGTCGACATGTTCCCGGACAAAAGGAGCTGCTGCCACATTAAGTCCTCGTAGCGTCAACGCAATTTGCGCTGAAGCCTTTCCTCTTCCAAGGAGGAAGACGAGGATGAGTGGTGCCGCTGCTTACCTTGGTGCTGAGACCGAGACCGCCGATGTCAGCAGGATCGGCTGGACCGAGACTAGGTCTGAGACCGAGATCCTCCGTTTTTCCGAGGGTGGGTCTGGGAAGGAGCGGGGGACACCTGCTCCTCCTTCGGCTCAGGAACCTTGACCGGGAACTCCGGCACAGGAGGTGCAGGCAAGTCCTCGGTTTCCACTGGGGAACCAGTGATGAAGGGTTGTCGGCTTCACCAGTCGACAGCCCGTCCGATGGGTCGAGAAAAATCTCGACCGCGCCGATCGGTGTCTCTCGGCCGCTGGACCCGACGGGGACACCGTGAAGCCAGCAGCCTTAGCCGCAACCTCGACCAAGTCTAGTGTTGACTGTCCAAGAAGGGGACCTCTCCTGCTCCCACGAACGTCGACGGTGGGACTTACCCTTCGAGTCCTTCTTTTTTGACCGAGAAGAGTGTCCCGATGGCCCCTCGCCCGTCGTGGAAAGGGATTGGCAAAGCTCCTTAAAAGAAGCTGTGTAGGAGGATCCCAGAGCGAGCATGATAAATGCCACGACCGAGGAAGATGAGGATGCGGAGTGGGCTGCCTCCTCCTCGAGGGCGATAATCTGCTCGAGTTGCTCAGCTCAGCCAGCCGCTGCGGACACCGACCAACGGGCCTCCTTGGCCTTCACCGGCGGATAATGGTTCTCGGGGCGCCCAAGTTGTAACTGGGCAGCGCGGTCTTCAAGGACGTTGGCCGAGAAAGATCTACACAACTCACAGGCCTGCGGGTCATGACCAAGGCCAAGGCAGTAGATGCATGTGTAGTGCGGATCCGTCCTAGACATCTTCTGCCCGCATGGGCACCACCGAAAGCTGGGAGACTATTTGTCCATCGCAGCCGCGAGGGAAGAATTTGACCGAAGTCTTGAGAATTTTAAAACTATTTTCAGGTGAACCGAAGAGTTAGGATCACGTCTATACGCAGAGCGTTAAGGAGGGAACCTGAGCTTCCAAGCGGTAAGGAAGATCTGGGGTCATGGGGCGGAGCCGAGAGTTTTACCACCCGGGTGGGTGGGAGGAGCCAGCTTGAAGACCTTCCGGCAAGATTTAAAGCGGCAAGGAACCTGCCAGACAGTGTGGATGAACAACATATCCATGTCCCTAGAACTAATGGCAAAGGCGCCATGGCAAGTTCTCACTATAGGAACATGAAATAATACAAGGGAGTAACGCCTCAGACAATAAGACCCTTGGGTGCGTAGGAAGAGCTCAGTGATGTACGGAGGGAGTTTGTTAATGCACTATAAAACCAAAGTGCAGAGTTCCTAATTCTCCTTACATTAAGGGAGGACCAACCTATCAAGTCGTAAAGCAGACAGTGATGAGTGTTAAAAGGAGCATTAGTGACAAATCTCAATGTACGGCGGTACAGGATGTCAGGCTTAGAGCAGTTTTTGGGCGGTGACCATAAAGGATATCAGCATAATCTATTAATGGGAGAAAAATGGTTTGGACTAATTTTACCTTTGTCTTGTAGTTGAGGAGATGACTGATGCGGTAGAAAACGCCTAGCCACTGCTGTAGTTTTTTGGCCAACTCATCGATGTGATACAAAAACTAAGCTTGCTGTCGATCCAAAAAACCTAAGCATTTGAACCTATTCACTATTTCTAGGAGTTCCCCTAGAAGGGTCTGGATCCTAAGAGAGGGTGTTGATGAGCAGGTTAGGGGGGAGATGAATACAGCTTTTGTCTTCTTCGCATTAAGAAGCAGCTTTAGCTGTACAAGGCTCAACTGCAGAGCATCAAAGTCATGCTGCAACTCAGCACAGGCAAGCTCTGGGGTAGAACAGGCCGTGTACAGTACCATATCATCTGCAAACAGGTGCACATGTGCCAGGCTGATGATATAGTCTATACTGTTTATATAAATTGCAAAGAGAAGGGGTCCCAGAATAGACCCTTGTGGTACATCTCTTGGAAGGATTTTGATTGGTGAAAGGTCCCGCTGAGCCTTAACTTGCTGCATTCTAGCGACAAGGTAACAGCTGAACCACTTCAGTGCTGTAGCATCCAGACCAAGGTTGCACAACGCAGTCAGAAGCAGGCCATGGTGAACGGTATCAAAGGTTTTGCTCAAATCTTTTTTTTTTTTTTTAATTCTCTTTTTTCCTGCTGTCTACCGCCGAGCCACCAGCCCAGGTCATGGCCCCCTCCGCTCCCACGTGAGCCGTAACTCCCGGATACCCCCTGGATTACCCCCAGGGCGGGTTTGCAGCACCAGCCCAAGTGCCGTAGACAATGCGATAGGTCCAGGAGTCTGCCTGGGAGCTCATTAGAGCGGAGAGGCAGGCATCATCCTGGTGGCCAGCAGCGTAGTTTTTTTCCCCTTTTAGGAGGGGACATGCAATGACAACCTGCGTCCGCCCCACCCCCGAGCTTGCTTAGGCATCGGTGCTTGTGGTGCAACCCAGCCTCTGCTGGGTGTCGCCACAGCGCCAATCACTCCACCACCCTCCACCCTGGAGAAGGAGGGCAGTCGTGGGACGCTCAATCGTTCTCCCCCCGGCCGGCCCTCCGACAACCCGAATCCATTTCCAAACCTGGGTCACCGGCATCGCAAGCGGAAATCCAACTGCTGCGCTGATGGGTCAGCCAGTTTTGCTCAAGTCTAAAAAGAGTGCGCATATGTGCTTCCTCTGATCGAGTGCATTTTGCCAGTCATTGGTCACTTTAACTAGGGCAGATACCATGCTACGCTTTGGTCTGAAGCCCAACTGAACAGGGTTTTGTAAATGTTCCGTCTCCAGGCATTCCCTCAGCTGACAGTTGACAATCTTGTCTAGCATTTTTGATAGGATGGGAAGCAGGGAGATAGGCCTGTAATTATTGAGGTCACATGGGTCACCTAACTTGAAAATGGGGATAATATGCACAATTTTCCAGACCACATGTAGGTCACCTGGTGCTAAAGATAAGTTAGAGATGCATAATGGGGGCGGTTAAGTGATGGTGTCCTACTTTCAAGAAGAGGGGCTCCAGGAGATTGGATATCAAGAAAAGTGCTGGTGCCAATGAAGTTAGTAGGTCCTAGACTTGTTTGAAAGAAACTGCTCTAAAACTAAAAGAGGAAGAAGGTTGGCTACTCGTATTGTCTGAGCAGAGGTCACAATTGTTGTGTGGCTGGGTGATAATCTTGCTAGCTGGCGAGGTGTCAAATGCTAGGCCAGCAGTAGCAAAATGGTTATTAAGTTGGGCTAGGACGTCTGTCTTATCCGTATATGCGATGTTTCCAACTATAAGCTTAGAGGGCAGTGAGGAAGAGGGCATAGGTTCATTTTGCCAGCACAGTTTTTAGTTTTTCTTTTTTTTTTTTAAATGACTACACTTTCCAACTGAATGTATTCATCTGCCAGACCAACAGAAATGTCCAATATCAGACATTGGTTGCTGGTCATGGTGGTACTCTTTCAATAAACAGACATAGTAGTTTTTAAATTTGTAAACTTTATAAAGATTATTAAGTAAACAGGAAGCTTCCAGTTTGGTTAGTTTTATTAGATTTTCCGGCATTAATGGACACAATCAGCCATCTTTTAGGACTTGTAAACTGACTGATGCCCAATTGTTTCTGACAGGAAATCTGACAATAGTGCACGAGCAAACAGCTGAATGCCTGATAAGAAGTAAGTGTTTTCTCTGCTGAAGTTCTGTACTGTTTTGTTACTTTCTTTATGCTCCCTTACTGGGCTTAATTTCAGCTCCTGCTTATGGACTACACCTGACTTGGACCACCTTCCTGCTTAGCTTCCCCAAACCTCCAACAGGCTCTTGACTGTCCTTATTCCAGCAATAGGACTTCACATATAGCCTGACCAAGACCTACTGGAGGAGGAAAACTAATTCTATCAAGAGCTCAGAACCAGTAAGTGAGGAAAAACAGGTTATTCACCTGTAACAGTAGTTCTTGGAGTGGTATATGGTGTATATTCACACTTCTGGCAGTGTTCCTTTCCCTTTAAGGCTTGCCAGAATGTCGGGTGGTAACTCCCTCGACACCACCCCATGACATCAGATCTTACCCGCTGGAAGCAAGATTCAGTGTGCCACTTGCTAGGGGAGGTCGGGTGGGTTATGTGGATGTACACCATATACCACTCCTAGACCTACTGTTACAGGTGAGTAACTTGTTTTCCTAGGGATATGGATATGGTGTACAGATCCACACTTGTGGCAGACTCCTAGCAGTTCTCTGGGAGAAGTGGGCAAGGTGCATACCCCCAACTTAGGGAAGAGAGATTGGAGAACCGAGGCCCCAAAAACCAGCATCCCGGCGTGACTCAAGGTCGATGTGGTAGTGGGAAATGAAGGTGTGTGTGCTGACTTCCAGGTAGCAGCCCTGCAGATTTCCTGAATAGGAACATCCATAGAAACAGCAGTATGACAGGTGGAATGAGTCCTTTGACCTACAGGAGGCACCCTACCTGCCAACCTATAGCAGAGATCGATGCAGGATACAATCCACCTGCCGGTCTGCCAGGTGCGGCTATGGCGTAGGTGATAAACAACTGGAAAACCTCTCCTGGAATTTCAGCCATGTGCTCCTTATAATAGGCCCAAGCTCACCGCAGGTCCAAAGTATGGAGCCTATGCATGCCGCCATGTATATCAGGAGGCGTAAGAAGTCCTGAACAGGGCGCAACTGCCTAACCCGAAATGATCGGGCAAAGGAGGAGAGAGCCTCCGCCCAGTCCACCAGAAGCCGAGCCTGGCTCTGCAAGAGTCTAGCTCTGGCCCGATGAAGAGAATCACCTGCGAGGGTCCAAGTTCCAACTTGGCCTCATTCACCAGGAGGCCAAGGGATGAGCAGGTCTGGAGGGCCAGGCCCCTGGACCGCTCCACCTCCTCCCTGGAGGGAACTGCTATAAGCCAGTCGTCCAGGTAGGGGTACATCCAGACCTCCTGGTGCCTCAGGAAGGCTGCCACCACTGCGATGCATTTGGTGAAGACCCTGGGAGCCAAGGGGAGGCCAAAGGGCATGACCTGAAACTCGTAAAGCATCCCCTCTGCTCAGAACCAAAGGAACCGTCAATGGGACGGACAGATGGGAACGTGCCAGAATGCATCCTGAAGATCCAGGGAGAAGAAACAGGTTACTCACCTATAACAGTAGTTCTAGGAGTGGTATATGTTGTTCATCCACATGTCTTGGCAGTTGCCTTTCTTTTTAAGATCAGCCGGAAGTCTAAGCTGGCTCCTTCCACCCACCCACCCGGGTGGTATATCCCTCGGCTCCACCCCATGATGCCAGATCTTGCCTGCTGGAAGCAGTGGTTGTGCGTCAAGCCGGGGAGGTTAGGTGGGTCTGTGTGGATGACTAACATATACCACTCCTAGAAAGTACAGTTACATAAAAACTTACCGTAACAGTAGATCTTTGAGGAGCATCTCTTACAGGAGGTAATACTTTTGGGTATCCAGCAGAGGTCACTGTGGTGCATGGCAGCTCTTTAGCACTTTTTCACCATGGACCGCCCAGACGACATCATCTTCCTGTTTCCTATATAAGTGTAAGCGGTCTCTGGTATCCTCAGTTCCCCCACCAGATTCAGCTCGCAAAAGCGAGGACCAAGGGGAAGCCAACGTACCAAAGGAGTCCCAACCCTAGTCATTGGACCAGAACTTACTCTCAAAGGAGGAGGAGGAGGATGGAGGGCTCGAACAAACCTACTGCAAGAGACACTCCTCAAAAATGAGCTGTTAATGGTAAGTTTTTACGTAACTGTACCATCTTCCACGGAGTGGTCTCTTGCAGTAGATAATATATTTGGGATGAATCCCAAGCAGTAGTGCCCACGTGGGAGGACGGTTATGATAGGAGACCTTGCAGGACTGCACGGCCAAAGGCCGTCCTACGTCATGAGGCAATATTCAGATTGTAGTGCCTTGTGAATGTATGGATCATGAACCAGGTAGCTGCACTGCAGATATTTGAAATGGAAACTTCTTTAAAGCAAGCCGCAGTGGTGGCCATAGCTCTAGTGGAGTGGGCTTGGACAGGTCCAGGTAAAGGCCTGTTGTATTTTTTGTAACAAAATGAAATACAATGTGCCAACCAGGATGAAAGAGTACATGTCACAACCGGGAGGCCCTCACTACCCAGGGCAAGAGAGACCAACAGTTGAGACATCTTTCTAATTGACAGTCAGATTAGTATAGTAGCGTAGTATACGATGGACAACTAAAGTATGTCGCAGATGTTCACCCTGATTAGAGTAGTCAGGATAGTAGACCGGAAGCTCCAAGGACTGATTTAAAATATGTTCGGAGACTACTTTAGAAAGGAAAGAAGAGTTGGTACAAAGGACCACCCGGTCTTTGTGGAAAATCAAGTAAGATTCCCAGCACATGAGGGTACGGAGCTCGGAGATACATCGAGCAGAAGTGACAGCCACCAGAACTAGGGTTTTCCATGAAAGAAGATGGAGTTCACAAGTGGCAGCTGGCCCAAAAGTCTCAAGGGTCAATTTTTCTATCATAAAATTGAGATCCCATGAAGGAGTGGGTCTTCCAATAGGAGGTTTAATATAGTAACATACTAAATTGCAGCAAAATAGGCCTAACGGTCTTTCATGTCTGCTCGTTTGGTTAGCCCCCACCCTGGGAGTGGACCTTGCTGCCCCCTCGCCCTCTCTGGCTTCTCCCTGCCCAGTCCCGGATATTCTCACTGCACTGGATTTTGCTGTAACATTCCTTTCAAAAACATCTTGGCTAGATTATGTTGGTACAGTAACCTGCCATCCAGAGGTTCATGGAAAGCAGAGATGGCGGGCAAGTGGACTTTGATGGAAGAATAACTTAAACCGGACCCAGATAGTGAGACCAGGTAGTCCAGAACCTTCGTCAGTGGACAAGAATAAGGGTCTAAAGATAGAGAGGCTGATCATATGGAAAAGCGTTTCCATTTGGAATTGTATGTTGCTCTTTTTGCTGGCTTACAGGAGGCCAAGAGAGGACACTTGCCATGCTTGATGGCAAAAAAATCCATCTTGGGCTGCACTCCGCCGTATATCCAAGACCTGCTTTGCCCGAATACCAGCATCCGTCCCACCAGAAGATCGGAACACCAGCCTCTCCAGGTCCCCAGATGCCGGACCACACAGGGCCAAAGATCTTTTGCCTATCGTGCCCCCAGCTGGTACAATGCCCTGAGCTCGCTCATCACATCCGCCACATCACTAGGAGCTTTCAAATCTATGCTTTACTCTCACCTCTCAGCCACTAGCTCCTGTCACTGCCTAGACTAATGATTCTTCCCTCATGGCTGTTTTTACGGTTTTTCATCCTCCTCCTCTGCTCCTTTCTTGACAAAGGCATCTGAGTACCTCTAACTGCTCCAAGTCTGCTCCTCTCCCCATATCTCCTCCTACCTTTCCCACCTTGACCATTCCTCCAATGTTTTGTTTTTTTCCTGTGATGTACTATATTATACTGGCTTACTGAAACCTTTATAATTTGCTGACCATTCTATGTAACGTGTCTTGTTTGTTTGTACATTGATGATGTGGAACCTTTGTAAAAGAGTCATTGGCTCAAAGGTAATAATTCCTAGAACAATAAACTAAACTAAACAAACTTGTAATTGAGTTACGAAAGCATCCTCAGGAGCCAAGCGTGAAGGTGTACAGCCTTCAGGTTGGGTGTAGGAGAGACCCGTGACACTGAGTCAAGAGGTCTGGTTGGCAACGGGATGAAGTCTTGAACAGACATTTGTAGGAGTAGCGGAAACCATGTCTGGCAAGGCCACAGTGGGGCTATAAGAATCATTGTGGCTGGCTCCAACTGTAGTTTCAGTAGAGTCTGTTGCAGGAGAGGGACGGGGGGAAGCATATAAGAAGAGACCTATCTAGGGTTGGGACAGGGCATCTATAGATTGTCCCTTTCTGTTCAGGATAATGGAAAAATACCTGGGAAGACAGTAGTTCTCTGGGGAGGCAAACAGATCCATCTGTGGAGTGCCCCAAAAGTTGCAGATTTCCTGGAGTACTTGCTCGTGAAGTGTCCATTCGTGAGTTGTGGACTGACGACTCAGCTGGTCGGCTAACTGGTTGCAATGTCCCGGTAGGTGGACAGCTGTTTAATTGTTGCCGTATGGCTTCTTGCCAAACTGCAAGGGTTTCTCTACATGGGGTGCGAAACTTCATACCCCCCTTGCTTGTTGAGGTAGAACACTACTGCAGTGTTGTCTGATTGGATCAGTAACGATACTGGCTCGAGGTAGGGCTGGAATGCCTGGAAGGCTAGACGGACTGCTCTCATCTCTAAGAGACTGATATGAGACAGATGAGGAGAAGCGGGCCATTGACCTTGGGTCTGATAAGGACCGAAGTGCACTCACCAGCCCTGCAGGGAAGCATCCGTCATCAACGTTTGCATGGGGGGGGAATCGGAAAGGCATTCCTTGATTGAGATCGATTCTGATTGTTCACCATGTCAGGGTAGACGTCAGACAGGGAGTGACCCTGATTTTGTCTTCAAACTGTCCTGTTTTTTGGGACCACTGATTCTGGAGGGTCCACTGAACAGGTCTCATGTGGAGTTGGGCGAATGCCACTGTAGGGATGGCAGCGGACATGTGACCCAGAAGATGCATCACTTGTCTGGCTGTTACTATTTTCTGAGTCTGTATATGCAATGCCAGAGCTATAAGCATGTCCTGCCGGGTAGGCGGAAGGTAAGCCCTGGCAGTAACTGTATCTAGAACAGCTCCAATGTACTGGAGAGACTGTTGGATTTGGACTGGACTTTGGCCAACTGACAGTGATTCACAGATCAGCAAACAGTTTTAAGGTAGCATCTAGAAAGGCAAGCAGAGCTACTTTGGAGTCTGCTTTTATTAGCCAATCATCTAGATAAGGAAAGATGACGTGCCCTTCGTCAGGCCACTGCTACCACCACTAGGCACCTGGTGAACACCCTGGGGGCTGATGAGAGGCCAAAAGGGAGTGTCTGAAGCTGGAAATTTTGACCCAGTAGGTGGAAGCGCACAAATTTGTAATGGGCAGGGTGGATGGGAATATGAAGGTAAGCATCCTTCATGTCTAAAGCACAAAGCCAATCACCCTGTTTCAAGATCGGCATGATGGCAGGTAGAGTGATCATGTGGAAACGTTTGTACTGAATGTAAAGATTCAACTGTCTGAGATCCAGTATTGGTCTGAGGTCTCCTATTCGTCTGGGTACCAGAAAGAAGTGGGAGTAAAATCCCATTTGATGTTCCAGAAGGGGTACCAGTACAATGGCTTGTTTGGTCAAAAGGGTTATTAATTCCTCCTGTAGGATTGGTACATGATCTGGAGGATAATGAATCTTCCATGGAGGGCAAGGGCATGGGGTGGAGAGAAACTCTAGAGTATGACCCTTCTGTATAATCTGAAGTACCAAATTGTCGGAAGTGATCATTTGCCAGGCCTCCAGATAGAGGGCAAAACGACGCCCCACAGCCTGGTCGAGAAGGCAGGGGAAAGCCCTAGTGGGTCACTGAGAGGAGGGCTGCGCAGCTCCATCGGAAGGGTGGGAGCGGGCACCCCGGGCAGTAGAGCTGTTGCCTCTGTTGGACTGAGCACGACCTCTGAAGCTGCCTTTATTACCTCTGTATCTTCCACCTCTTTTGGAAGAGGAGGAGTGCCGAGTGTGGTAGGTTGTAGCTGGAGTATGATACATGCCATGAACCGTACGGAGGGTTCTGCCTGATGCCAAAAGTCATCCAGTAAGGACTGAGTACCTAGCCTGAACAGCCTGGACCCGTTAAAGGGGCATTAGCTACTTTATGTTGTATATCAGGTGCAAAGCCTGAAATGCGAAGCCAGGCATGGCGATGCAGAGGGATACCAGTGGCTGATAGTTGGGTTGAGGCATCTCCGGCATCATATCTTGGACCTGAGAAGGTGACGGGAGATGAGAGTTATTAGTTGTTACTGTAGCCAATAACTTATCCCTGTCTTGTGAGGGAGGGAGTTTATTGATAAGCTCAATGGCAGAGGACCCAAGGGTACGCTGATATTTAATCATATGATCCATACATTTCATGATTCTGATATTCATAGCACCTGAGGAAGAGACCTTTTTCCCCCAGATAGTTAATTCTTCGGGATTCATTATCAGGGGTAAGGAGCTCATGAGTTTGGGTTTTTTGGCACGGTCATAAGCAGCAGTAATGATCACAGAATCTGCCTCTGGAATAGTAGAAGAAAGGGGTTGTCCAGAGGAGCCAGATATAAATGATCTACTTTCCGGGGAACAGCTGTAATAGCTGAAGGCTGATGCCAAGCGGCCAGCATGGCATTCTGGTAAGTTAGTACTAGCGGGGGAACCACTAAAACAGGCTCCCCTCAGGTGATTCAAAATATTCTACCATATCCTTACGTTGTTTGTCATGTTCAGTAGTGGAGAATCCCATGACCTTTTGGATTTGAGCCATCATCTTAGTAAAGGTTGGGTTGTCAGGGGAGAGGCTGCTGAAGGTAGAGGCAGATCATCATCCAGGGAAGAGACTTCTGAATGGGGGATTCAGGATTAAGAAAATCCAAATCTTGAAACTCTTCATCCTCAAGATCACTGGCGAAATCAGGCAGCAAATCTTGGTCATCTGACAAACAGTCCTCTATAAATGGAGGAGGAGACCAGAGTGGCATGGTATCCCTGTCACAATGCAATCTTTTAGGTGGAGGGGGGAGAGGAGATAGAGTAGGATCACCCAGCTCTTTAGAGGGGCTGAGAATGCCGCATGGCATGCAAGACCTGTCGGACTACATTGGTGAGGTCCCTTTCCTGGGAAGGAGTGGGGTAAGAAGGGTGACAGAGGGAATGAAATGCATAGTAGGAGCACGTCTCGCCCCTGGGTGGTAAAGACCAGGGTCCCGATCTCTGTCCGCCTGACCCCTATAAGAAGCCACCTGTTTAGGCACAGGGGCGGTCAATAAGGCATAAGTCATAGGTTTCCCCTGAGGAATGCGGGGACTCGTCGACAGGCCCGCAGGGGAAAATTAGTTATTTTCACTTACTTATTATTAATTTATTTAGTTTTTGTTGACCGGGTAAGTGCACTAGACAAATCCTGCCTATTTTCAGGCACGACCCGGGGGAGGGGGATACAGATGAATGCCGACTGACCTTAAACCAGATTAAGCTGTTGGTGGTATTTTTTAGTGAATGGGGGAAATTTGGCCAGGGCACTGGGGAAATTCCCCTACTCTGCTGGCACTCTGTGGCCAGTAGAGGGCTAGCATGTCTTGCTACGCTAGTTGAGGTCTGCTCCGGGAGAGGATGGACGGTGAGCAGTGGGAGGACTGGATCCTGCTAGAATGGAGAAAGAGAGTAGAGAAATGTACAGGTGTTCTGTACCGGTCCCGATGGACTTTCTACTAATGAAGCTACGGTAATTATCCAGAAGATCTATCCATCGTGGATCATATTCATTCATCAAGTACTGTTGCCTTTGAGGGCCCTCACCTGATTCAGGGGGCTTCTGAAAAATTGGCAGCTGTGCGACGTGAACAAGCGAGAGTGCAGGAGAAGATTTCCAAATGGGAGTCAGTTTCAGCCACTACTTCTCCCGTTCACGAGGTGGGCGAGGTTGAGGTACCGAGGAGAAGAAATTCTGCACCTGAGGACCAAGAAGAGCAGTCTGGACTCTGTGAGGACCGAATGGAAACATCGATGGAGGTAGTCGGCGATGCTGTGCCTGCAATAGTTCCTGGTTTGAGGTCTGTCGGCGGTATGACGTGCTCAGGATGCGACGGAACGTCTAAGACCGCTGTAGTCGATTCGAGTAGTGCGGAGGTTCTTTCCAGTGGCAGTAGGTCTGGAGTAAGCTCTAGAGCTTTAACAAAGGATTCTGGATTTGTTTTTCGGGGGTCAGACGCACGGTGTGTGGAAACAAACCCTTGTATCTTCCAGACGGACCCGAATCATCAGGAGGGGGAGTCGGAATTCACCTTCACAAAACGTTTGGTGACTGGTAAGGAGAGATCTGGGGAAGAAGGGAAGGAGAAGCGCGGGCGGCGGTGGTATTTGCCAAATGCAATATTGATTGCCCTATTTCAAGTAAGGGACTAGTGACTGAATCTTGTCAGCATATTGAGAGGGTGCCAGTATTAAATGACTGTGCAAAGGCCTCAGAGCCTGAGATTTGGTCACCTGAAAGGGCCCTGCAGGACGCTGGCTGGACTTTGAATAAAGGTTCATGGCATCCCACCCAGGACTGGGATCCTAAGCTAAATTTTTCACAAAATGTGCCTGGCTGGCAACCTGTTTTACCTGTGGTTACAAATGTATTGGGAAGTGATGTGGGGAGTGAGGTACAGGGAGCAGTTCCTATTCCAGAAGCTAAGGGGATTCCTGGATGTGGTCCTGACCTTACTCTGGAGGTAGGGTTAGAGACACCGGGGGCTGGCACAGAAGCACTTCCCAATGTTAGACGTCCTCTTATGTCTGATTTATTTTCCTCGCAGAAAAAGGAGGCGGCCCTTCGCAGAAATGCGGTCCGCATACGATATAAAGGGGGAATGGACGTTAGACCTGACAGAGTGTATGTGGGCAAGCAGTTATTGAAGGATTCTTTACACTTTTCCTCGGGAGGTATTTGCATTCATCAATATATCGGGGAGGATAATTTTGACGTTAGTTTTCGCTCTGCATCTGCACTAGATTTGTTTTGGGAAAGGTATAATCAGGTCAGTTTTCACCATCTGGACACTTTTTGTTATTCCTTAACAAAACCTTTAATTAGGTTTGTAACGGTCATGTTTCAAATGAGGGTGTCCACGTGGATGACATTTCTACTGGCTTGCCCAAAATGTGATCGTTTTGGTGCTCCGGAGGCCATTTTGACTCGGAGCAATTTTGGACTGGAGGTTGAAATTTAAGGTCAAGCTACAACAAACGGACCAGGGATAGTGCATATCCCAAATCTTCCTTCTGGGGAGGGATAGAGGGTGTGTTTCTATGCGGTCAGCCTAGGGCATGTTATAAATGTGGGGTGAGGACACATTTGTCAAGCTCATATGATAAACCACAGTGTGATAATTGTGGGAGGGCCATGGGACGTTTCAATATAATCTCACGGGGTGATTTATGTGATGGGATGGGACATACTTTTTCAGACTGTGTTTGGGCAGCAAGAAATAAAACTAACGGGAAGCCCGGAATTACTAATTCAAACAGCTCAGGATAAAATTGTTCAGCCGGAAGTTTCTGAGGGTGTCACCGTGGTGGGGCATGGGGGATTAGAGAATAAGGGTTCTGATGGTATAAAGCAAAAAGAGGTTCCCGAAGACTCTCTTCGGGATGTTCCGGAGGTGGGTTTGGAGGGTCACATCACCCCGATTAGTATAGGGGTCGAGAAAGTTGTGAAACCTGCGATTTTGATCCCTGTACGGCGTTCCTCCAGGAACACCAAAGCTAGTTCTGGGACAAGTCCGTTGGAGATGGAATCCAATAACCCTTGCAGTCTTGGCTACCTCTTGGGGGAATCAGAAATGGATGGCCTAGAGTTAGATTCCCAGTCAGTTCCAGATAGCCCGCCATCTCCGTCATGTCCTCAGGAAGGGTATAAGGGAAAGAAAAAAAAGGAGGAAAAAAAGATGGCTGATTGGGGTTGGGCCTTTGCTAACGGTAATTAAATTAGGATCAGTAAATGTTTATAGTTTGTTGAACTTTAAGAGACGTAGTATAATTTATGATTATATTCATTTTCAAGCTTTTGACATTTGCCTTTTACAAGAAACATGGATGTACTCACTTGATCAAGCAAGATTTTTCCAGAAAGAATGGTGTTGGGGCCCATCATACTGGTCGTTCGGTCAGCAAACGGCTGATGGAATTGGATTTCTGTTCAACTCCTTCAGATTTTCCTTAATTAAATTGATGGACACAATACCGGGTAGATTAATGATCCTGGATGGGGTTCTGGATACTGTGGCATGTAGATTTATAAATGTTTATTGTCACAAATTAAAGCAGAAAGGGTAGAGCTATTCCGAAAGATTAAACCTTTTTTGTGCACTACACATTCCATTTTTCTTTGTGGGGATTTCAATTGTGAAATAAAACAAACTTGATGCAAAGGTTCCAGAAGGGAACAAAAAGATTTATTGCGACTCCAATGCATTGATGGAGTTGATACACTCTTCTGGCCTTGTTGATGCACATAACCAACAGCAAGGAGGGTTGAGTTTTACTTACAGAAAAAATCTATATACGTCTACTATCGATTATATATTCTTATCGGATAATTTGGCCTTTACAATTTCATCATTTCCGGTTTCATTTTCTGACCATTTACTGCTACAATGCATCATTGGAACCGACCACCTCCCTCCTAAGAAAAGACCCAGGTGGAAATTGAACGCATCTTTATTAGACTGTCCTGAGATAATGGCCAAATTTAAAGTTTTACTACATGCAAGGTTATCTGTGGCTTTTTTGTACGATAATTTGGGAGACTGGTGGGTAGACTCTAAACATGATTTTGGTACATTTTTTAAGAATATAGGGCGCACTAAAGGGAATGAGAAGTTCCTTAGATATTTATCATTACGACAGCAGTTATACATCTTGATCTCCTCAGCTAACACTTCCAATAATAAGGATTTACTTTTAATAGATCAAACTAAATCACAACTTAAGGAATGGCAATATGATAGAGCTAGTACCCTACAAGCTTTATATTTGTATGGGGATAAAAAGAGCCCAGCTGGGGATCCTTATGAAGCCTTTAAAGCATATAAGAAAAAAACTTCGATTGTCGCATTAAAAAAGGCAGATGGGACTATTATTACGGATCCAGATGGCCTACAGTCTTTAATCAAACAGTTTGTCATCTCTCATGAACCTAAATTTCCTCCACATCTTTTTGAGATACGAGATTTCTTGAAGAACATTAAAATCTCAACTGTTGGGGTACAGGGTGGGCCCTTAATTGAACCTATCACTAAATTGGAAATCATAGAAGCAATTAAAAAAGCGAAAACTGGCACTTCCCCGGGGATGGATGGCCTTACGATAGAATTGTATAAAATATTTCCAGACGAGTTCGCAGCGGGGTTAGAATTAATATTTAATTCCTTTAGATGAAAACTTCCTCAATGGTTTACTGAAGGGATACTGATTTTTTGTTTAAAACCGGTGATAGTTTTTTGTTGGAAAATTGGAGACCTATTACCTTATTGAATTCCGATTACAAATTATTGGTAGGCATTCTTAATACAAGGTTAAAAGAAATGGCACGATTGGTTGCATCTCCCAACCAATATTGCGCAATACAAGGGAAAACTATATTTCAAGCTCATAAGGTAATTAGGGATTGGATTGAATACATTAATATACAGAAATTATCAGGTTGCATTGTGTCGGTAGATCAACGGAAAGCGTTTGATAGGGTGTACCATCCCTTTCTGTTTTTAGTGTTGCAACATTACGGAGTACCGAAAAAATTTGTTAATTGGATCAAAGCAATATATGGGAGATCCTTGACATTTCCGGTCGCTCAATTCTCAGCTTGAGACGGATTCCATGTTACTACAGGGCACGATAAGGATGCCCACTTAGCCCATTATTATACGCTTATGCGATTGACGATTAGTTCAGTATGTGTCACAAATATCATTCTGAAGGAATTATGGCCCGCCTTTGGTGCAGGAAGTCAGGTCCAGGCGTATGGACGATTTGTGCTTATTCTTTACTCATAATCATGCGGTACCGGTGTTTTTGGATTGTATGGAGAAATTTGCAAGGATTTCCAATGCACAATTGAATACTGCTAAAAGCCAGGGTTTGTTTATTGGGGTTAATCTCCCCGAGTCTGTAGTAGTTCAAGGTTTGAAAATTTCTTCAGACCCTATTAAGATTTTAGGTTTATGGTATGGCTCCCAAAATTCATCTAGTCTTAATTGGGAAACAGGTTTGACAATAGTGGAACATAAAATTAATATATGGAAACGTTGGAAGTTGTCTAAAATTAAGAGGGTTGTAATATTAAAGAAGTTCGTGGTCCCTGTTTTATTATTTATTGCACATATTTTTCCACTTCCCATAACTCTGGAGACCAAATTGTATAGTCTGTTTTTTCAGATGGTGTGGGGTAATAGACTAAATCCCATTAAACGACATTACACTTATTTGGCAAAGGCCCGGGGTGGGTTGGGGATGACTGACCCTGTTATTTTTTTTTCTACCTTGTTTATAGCATTTAATTTTAAAGATGGATGGACGGAGACGTCCACAAGTGACAGTCTTCTCTTGCAAACTGTGTTATTCAGATATCTTTCGGTTTGGACGACTGATCCTCCGAAACTGATCCCTACCCTATTCATACCAAGTTTATTTCTTCCTATTGTTAAGAGATTATTTCGGTGGAAACTGTCGGCACTCACGATACGGGACGGTACAGGAGACTATATGCTAAAGTTATGTCAGAGCTTATCCTCACAGAACCGCTTTAAAAATTGTCCATCTGGAGACATACAATTGGTCTTGCATCGGTTAAACAATTTAAGATTACCAATTTATATGTGGGAAGTGATATGGCTGACCTGTTATGGAAGGTTGGGGTGAGGGCAATGCTAAATATAAAGCAAAACTGAACAGAATTGTCCTTATCTGGGTTGTATTGATAAAGAAGAAACAATGGAACATTTTTTCTTCGACTGTAATTTACAATTTCTTTGGAAATTCTTCATAAGACATGGAATATGAAGTGGTTATGTAACCTTAATTATGATATCCTGGTTTTAGGAAATTTGCTCAGTTACAAAAGAGCTATTGTATTGATACATTGAACATTTTATGTTGTGCATTGATTTATTATTTATGGCAGGCCCGCTGTCAATGGGTTCTATATCAGAGACAAATACCATATGAAACTGTGAATTTGTTAATTCAAGGGGCTATGGAGAGGGTATATCTTACAGATATAAAGTTTGCATCCACCAAACGGGTTAGGTTTTGGTGGCGTGGTTTGACTTTTTTCATTAAATATAAATAGTTTAGGGTGATGATGTAATTCTTTTCGACTATTACTTGAAAATGGAAATATGAGAACTTATGCACCCACAGTCTATTTCTTTTATGTAAATTGACCACTGTTAATTTATTTTTTTTGTATCTTTCATGTGCCTGCTTGATGTTTTAAGTTCCTTTTTTTTTTTTTTCTGGTCAATGTATTGTTAGGTGTGCATTAACACTGTTGTTGTTATTTGTTTCTGATGCTGTTATAATAAAAAATTCCCCTACTCTTTTCGATAAGTGCCATGGGATCTTTAACATTCACCTGAACTACCACCAATCCAGGCAGATGGGACCTCAGTTTAACGTCTCATCCGAAAGACGGCACCTCAGGAGTGCAGCACCCCTCTCATGCTGCACTACAGTGTCAGTACTGGGATATTAACCCAAGTGCCAGGTTTGGGAACTGAACCCACAGCCTTCTGATCTCCCGGCCTCAGAGGCGAATGTGCTACCTACTGAGCCACTTAAGGAGACTTAAGTTGTCAGATGCCATCGACGGGAGAGGAGCCCCCATCAACAGAGCAGCAGTATATTTAGCTGCATGTAGAGCACTGGAAAGTGTTGTTGATGAGAGGGTATAAGCCTCAGTCGACAGAGCAGTTACTATTTGAACTGCTTTCAAAGTGCTGGAAAGTGCCGTCGATGAGAGGATATGAGCCCCCTGGTTCTCCAAGAGAGGCAGTTTCTGCTCCATCATAAGGTGTTGAATTTCAAGCAACCGTCATCAACGAGTTGCCTGATTAAATTCCTGACAAACTACAGGAACTGGTGTCGTGTGTGGGTCCCAAACACCTTACACAAAGTGTGTAATTGTCAAAGTGGTACATCTTCCTACCGCAACATCAGGAATGAAATAAAGCTTGTGTCTGAAGAATCTGTAGACATTCATCTTGGTTCCAAATTTCTCGTCGATGACTGCTACACAGAAGTTGCACTAGCTGCTGCACAAGCTGAAGACGGCGGGAAAATGAACTGAGGATACCAGGGACCACCCACACTCATATTAGGAAACAGGAAGCTGATGTCATGTGTGGGCGGCCCCTGGTGAAAGTGCTAGAAGAGCTGCTGTGCACCACAGCAACCTCTGCTGGATACCCAAAAGTATTACCTACTGCAAGAGACCACTCCATGGAAGATCTACTGTTACAGGTGAGTAACCTGTGTTTCTAGGGATGTAGACATGTTGTTCTATCCATACGTCTTTGCAGACTCCTAGCAGTTCAGGAGGAGAGAGGCAAGGAGCACGTCCCCTACTTAGGAAACCGAGACTGGAGAACTGAAACCCCAAAACCAGCATCCCGGCATGACTCTAGGTTGATGTGGTAGTGGGAAATGAAGGTGTTTGCCGACTTCCAGGTAGCAACCCTGCAGATTTCCTGGATAGGGACATCCCTAGAAGCAGCCACCCTTGCAGCTGTGTGGCAGGTGGAATGAGTCCTTAGCCCTATGGGAGGCTCCCTATCCGCCAACCTATAGCAGAGATCAATGCAAGATGTAATCAATCTGCCAATCATCTGCTTGGCTGCAGGTCTGCCAGGTGTGGCTTCAGCATAGTAGATAAACAGCTGATGAACCTTTCTCCGAATTCCAGCCATGCGCTCCTTACAGCGCTCACCTCAGGTGCAATGTATGGAGCCTGTATTCGGCATCAGAGGTGTGAATGGGGTAGAACACCGCTACAGTCATCAACTGGTTGAGGTGGAACTCCTACACAACCTTCAGAAAGGACTTCGGGTTGGGGCGCAGGACAACCTTGTCCCTATGGAAGAAAAGATATGGAGACTCGACAGAACGCCTGGAACTCCCCAATCCTGGCTGACGTGATAGCCACCAAGAAGTTGGTCTTCCATGACAAATGCGACATCTCGCACTTGTGCATCGGTTCGAATGGCTTGCCCATGAGCTTTGCCACCATCAGCAGCAGATCCCACGGTGGTGGTGGTTCACATACCATAGGGGAAATGTGACAGGCCTTTGAAAAAGTACCAGACCACCTTCTCCTGCACCACAGACTGCTGACCGGCCCGCGCCCAGTAAGCAGAGATGGCTGCCAGGTGCATCTTAAGGGTTGTCGACCGAAGTCCCCCTTTAGAGAGGGACCATGGGTAATCTAGGATGCTAATCAACTCTCCAAAAGTCCAGCACTACTCACCACAGACTGACTTCCTGACGACGCCTTAGCGAAACTGGTCAAAGTTTTGTCGGGTTCTGCCTTCCTTTCCCCCAGCTTGTGCATTTGCATGTTGTGTGGCAGTACTTCTGTTTTTTGCCTTCAATAAACGGCTTACTGGAAAACAGAAATCTGTGTGGTCTCGGTCTGTGGTAAGTAGTGCAGAACTTTTGGCAAGTTGATTGTTATAGATTGTCCTATTAGCACACTCAGCTGTGGGGCGGCAATCAAAGAGTTTCAGAATCTAGGATGCTAGCCACTGGACAGGTCAAAGGGTCCAACCCCTTGCCCTGACACCAAATGGAGAATCTCTTCCATTTGAAGGCATAGCACTTCCTAGTAGACTCCTTCCAAGATGCCTCAATAACAGTGGGTACATCTTCGGAGAGACCCAAAGCCAGGAACTCTAGCTGCTCAAGAACCAGACCGTCAGGTGCAGGGATCGAAGATCCAGGTGGAGTACCTTCCCCTGACTGATGGAAAGCAGGTCCAGGTGTGCTGGAAGACGCCTCAGGAGCCTGAGGCTGAGGAGATCAATGTACCACAATTGGCGGGGCCACCAGAATCACCTGTGCCTTATCCCTCCTAACCTTGAGGAGCACTTTGTGGATCGAGGGAAGGCATAAGAAGCCTGGGGTCCATGGCCTCGAGAAGGCATCCCCCTGCAGTGATCCCTGCCGAGGGGGGGGCAAGCGCAAAACAGCCTCAGCTCTGCATTCTCCCTGGAGGCAAACAGGTCCACCTGAATGGTGCCCCACTGGGAGAACAAACTGTATACTACCTCTGGATAGAGAGACCACTTGTGGCACACCTCACCCACTCGGTTGAGGGTGTCCGCCAGCTGACTGCAGGCTCCTGCCACATGAATGATGAAGAGATCCACCGCTAGTTGGCTCACAAGGGTCCAGATGCAGAGAGTTTCCCTGCACAGAGGCAGCAAGTGTGTCCTGCCTTGTTTGTTGACATAGTATATGGTGATGGTGTTGTCTGTCTGGATCTGAACCAGTTGACCCCGAATGAATGGAGCGAAGGCAGTCAGCGCAAGCCAGACTGCTCGGAGCTCCAGCAGGTTGGTGGGGCATTGGGACTCTTCGGGGTCCGGAGTCCATGGACTCTCTGTTCCCCGAGGTGGGCACCCCAGCCCATAAGAGGCATTGCGATGACCACTGGCTCGGGGTGGACAAACAGGATCCCTTCCTGCAGATGCTCCAGGACGGTCCACCACTGGAGAGCGTCCCACATCTTCTGGGTCACAGTGACCAGCTGGTCGAAATGACCAAGGGTACTAAGTCCACGGTCTGGTCAGCTCTCACTGAAGGGGCGCACATACCACCGGGCCCATTGGACCATGGAGATGCAGGCAGCCCAGAAGCTGCAGGAAGTCCCAGCAGGGCGCAAGTGCCCAACCAGAAATAACTGGGCAAAGGAGGAGAGAACCTCCGCCCTGTCTGCCGGGAGCCTGGCTCTGGCTCGGCAAGAGTTGAGCTCTGCCCCGATGAAGCAGATCACCTGCGAGGGTACGAGTTCCAACTTGGCCTTGTTGACCAGAAGGCCAAGGTCGATGCAGGTCTGGAGGGCCAAGTCCCTGGACCTCTCCACCTCCTGCCTGGAGGGACCCACTATAAGCCTATCATCCAGGCTGGGGTACACCCTGACCCCTCAATGCCGAAGATGGGCCGCCACCACTGCAATGCATTTGGTGAAGACCCTGGGGGCCGATAGGCATGGCCTGGAACTCATAAAGGGTTCCTTCTGCTCGCAAGCGGAGGAACCTTTGGTGTGGACAGATCGGGATGGTAAAGAATGCGTCCTGCCGACCCAGGGAGCGCAACCACATGTTTTTCTCGAGAGATGGTATGATCTGGGACAGAGATACCAACCTGAAGGTGCGAGACCGGAGAAACTTGTTCAGGTTGTGCAGATGTAGAATGGGGCGCCAGCCTGCCATCCAGTTCAGGACCAGGAAGCACCTGGAAACAAACCCTGGGTTGACAGGGGGATCCACGACTCTGACCACCACCTCCTTGCGGAGCAGTTGGGTGATGATGCCTTGGAGAGCCAACTGAGTGTCCATGAATACTTTCTCCTGGGGCACAGGCTCTGTTTGGTGGGTACTGCTCGAATTCCAGAGGCAGACCCTGACTGACCACCACCAGCATCCACCTGTCTGTAGTAACAGCAGACCAGGCGGAAAGGAAGTGGCAGAGCTGGCCCTCCATGGGAGGACCCAGAGGAGGCTTGCCAGGCATGGGGTGGTCACCCCATCCTGTCACTATGCAGGCTTGGAAGAGGAAGAGCCAGCCGAGGGGCCACCAGGACCCTTCCCTCCGGGCTTACAGGCCGCCAAAGTCCCTGACCTGGGCTAAGGGCGCCAATACTGGGCCTGCTGCTGCCGCCCAGATTGGTACTGGGCCTGCTTGGCAGCAGGGGCAGAAGGCGAAAAGGGCTTGCGCTTCTGCTTCTTGGAACCCTGAGATTCCTTCTAGGCAGAAGCAATGGAGTTCAAGATGGCACTGGACTTCTCGATATGTTGAAGGTGATCATCGACCCCATGACTGAACAAGTCTGTGGCCAAGAATGGTACGTCCGCCAGTTTGTGCTGGGTGTCTGCCATAAAGGTAGAGACCCTCAGCTAGGCCCTGTGGCTTATGGTGACTGCGGCTGCCACCGAACGGGCACATGAGTTCCCAGTGTCCAGAGATGTCTGGAGTTGCTGTTTTGCCACAGCCTGGCCCTGATCCTGGACCTGCTGGACCGTAGTCCGGAGGTCTGTGGGGAGCTGAGGAAGCACCTCATCCAAAGATCCCAAAAGGACATGGGAGAAGTGTGCCATGATGACAACTGAACTCATAATGGAGACCAAGCGAAGAGGCAGCACAGACCTTTCCTGACAAAGTGGTCCAGTTTTTTTGGACTCTTTGTCCAGAGGTCTATCAGAGTCTCCAGAGTTGACCGAGCGTCAAAAACACGGAGTTGGCCATCAACTCCTCGGCCGGGGTGCTCTGTGGACCCTGAAAAGGAGCCAATGGGCACCGCATACTTGTTGGCCATCCAGTCTGAGGGCGCAGAGCAGAAGGCAGGGTGCTGCCAGAGCTCTAAGGCCAGGCCAACAATGGCTTCAGCCACTGGGAAGGCCTCTGTTGGAGAATCCCCTTTGTCCAGGATGTCTGTCAGGGGATCTCAATCCCGTTTTTGAACAAGCTCCAAAGGCATCCCTGTAGATTCGGAGATGAGCTGGAGGAAGCTCATGAAGGACGTGGGACTGTCCTCAGTCAAGACCCCTGATCGACTCCTCGTCGAGCGAACAGGAGTGCAGCAAGGAGTCCTTGGACTCCAAGGAGTCTGGATAGATCAGCTGACCACCTGTGTCACCTTCAAATCACCGTGGATGGCTGGGAGTAAGAGTGACCAACAGCCTGTGAGGGAGGCCCTTAGTGGGCCGAGACTCCTTGACCAGAGCCCCCAAGTGAGGCTGTTTAGGTGGCAGCTCCACCATTATCAGTGGAGAGGCCAGTTCCGGCCGAGCCGGAAGGGTATTCACCGGCTCTGCAGGTGGAGGGACGGTGTCGACCGGCTGGGGAGGTGTCTGAGTCTGCCTAGAGGGAGACAGCCATGTGATGGCCAGTGTGGAAGCCGGAGTAGACTTCGGACCAGCCAACACCAACTATTGCCACATGAGACCCTCGTAGCTTTGGCGTAACTTGCGCAGAAGCCTCTCCTCTTCAGAGGAGGACAAGGATGAATAGCAGCAGTGCCTCTTTCCGGAACACCCAGAGTGGTGTCTATGGGTTTTCTTTGACCTTTCAGACGAAGATGACCGAGATCTCGACCGCTGGGGGCACTCAGAGGGAACCGGGGAAACCCGCGGCTCCTCCAGGTCATGGTCAGGGATCGTAAGGAGGTTCCCAGCAGGCCAAGTCTCCTCCTCAGTGGGTCCAGGCAAGACTGGAGTCCTGCACAGGGAGTTGTTGGCCTCATCAAGTGACAACGGGTCAATGGGGTCTATGATAATTTTGACCAGATCATCGTCCTACATCTCTGCAAGGTGGCCTGACAGGGCACCCTGAAGCCAGTGGCCAAGGCCAAAAGTCGAGACTGGCAATTCTAAGGAATGAGACGTTTTCTCGATCCCAAGAACGATGATGTAGAGTCTTCTCTAGACTCCTTAGATTCCTTTTCCCATTTATGGAAACGAGAGCTGTGCAATGGCAATGGGCCCTCCCCCTTGGTCAGGAGAGACTGGAAAACTCCTCGAAGGAGCCTGTAAAGGTGGAGGCCAGTTTTAGAGGAACGAAGACCTTAGCCGAAGAGGACTGATCAGCGGCCCAAGCCGCCTCCTCCTCAAAGGCCTTTATCTGTTAGAGTTGCTCAGTGGATCATGCGGCTGCGGAGACCACCCAACGGGCTTCCTTAAATTTGACCGGCAGGTTCAGTTTTTCCAGACAGCCAAGCTGCTATCAGGAAAGACTACCATCAAGCACATTCGGCTGAAAATAGCGACAAAAATCGCAAGCCAGGGTGTCGTGATCGGAGCCCAGGCAATAAACGCACGTGGTGGGTGGGTCCAGTGGAGATGTCTTCTGCCCGCAGGGGCACCGGCGGAACCCGGATGAGCACTTGTCCTCCATCACGGTCGCAACTGAAGACTGTAGCGGAAAAACTCTTAAGAGTTTAAATTTGGGTAGTAAATCCAGGGCCTAATCAACAAGGGAGCGGTAAGGAGGGAACCTGCTTCTTCTAGGTGGAAAGGAAGATCTGGCATCATGGGGCAGAGCTGAGGGATATACCACCCAGGTGGGTGGGAGGAGCCACCTTAAAGACTTCTGGCTGATCTTAAAGGGGAAAGACAACTGCCAAGACGTGTGGATAGAAAGTACAGTTACGCAAGAACTTACCGTAACAGTAGATCTTCAAGAGAGGCTCTTGCAGTAGGTAATTACATATAGGACTGAAGCCAGCAGGCGTCGGGACCCCACGGAAAAATTTCTAGCTAGCAGTCTCTGGTGGGGGACTGCCCCCCACGTCAGGTGACCAACGTCATGCCCGCCTTCCAGTTCTTTCCCGCCAAAGGCCAAAAGGCAAGACGAGAGAGAAGTGGATATTTCCCATTCTGGAAAAGGAGCTGAAAAAGCTAAGGGGGATGGAGGGCAGGAAGATATTATCTACTGCAAGAGCCTCTCTCGAAGATCTATTATTACAGTAAGTTCTTACGTAACTGTACTATCTTACTTCGAGAGAGCTCCTGCAGTAGGTAATTACATATAGGACTGAGTCCCAAGCAGTCTGGAACAAAGAGAAGCAAACGGGAGGAGGAAAACTACCCAAAAGTAGACTCTCTGGCTGTAAGGATCTTAGGAAAGCAGACCTTGAAGAACAGCCAACCCAAAACCTGCTCTATGGTGAGAGGCAATGTCCAAACTGTAGTGTTTCGTAAAGGTATGGACAGAAGTCCAAGTGGCAGCAGCGTAAATGTCCGCCTCTGACACATTCTTGAAACAAGCAGCAGAGGCAGCAACCCCTCTGGTGGAGTGGCCCCTGACTTGACCCGGCAGGGTCTCGTTATACTTGTCATAACAGAAAGTGATACAATGAGCCAACCATTTAGACAGGCATTGCTTGGAAACAGCATTGCCCTCTCTTTCATGAGCAAAAGAGACAAACAGTTGATCCGTCTTTCTGAGATCCTTCGTCCTAGTGGTGTAGTATCTCAGAATTCGATGAACATCCGAAGCATGCAATAGGTATTCCCCTTGACTGGAGTGCCGTGTAAAGAAAGCAGGCAACTCAATGGATTGATTCAGCATAGATTCCGCTACCACCTTGAGGAGAAACTTAGGGTTGGTACGCAGAGCCACACATTCCTTGTGAAAAATCAAATACAGGATTTTGCACATCAGGGTCTGAAGCTCAGAAATCCTTCGAGCAGAAGTAACAGCCACCAGGAAGAGGGTCTTCCATGAGAGGAACTTCAGGTCTGCTGAGGCTGCTGGCTCAAAAGGGGGCAGAGTAAGCTTCTCAAGGATAAAATTCAGATCCCAAGGAGGGTCAGGAACCCGAATTGGGGGTCTCAAGTGGAGGACCCCTCTAAGGTCTTGGAGACCTCGAGTTGCGCAAAAGTCCTGTCCCCAAAAGGAACATGGTATGCCGAGATGGCCGCCATGTGAACTTTCAGAGAGGAATGACCAAGACCCAGATCATAGAGGTGTCGCAAGTAATCCAAAAGCTGCCCAACGGAGCACGAAAAAGGCTCGAAATCCTTGGAAGCGGCACAAATAGAGAACTGTTTCCACTTTATGGCATAGGTAGATCTTGTGGAGGGCTTCCTGGCCTCCACCAGAATCTCAGCTACCAGTGGGGAAACCCTGAATCGGGCTTGAGCTACGTGTGCAACTGAAGGGACTTAAGGCCTAGATGGAACAGGGTCCCCTGATCCTGGGTCAGCAAAAGTTGCGACAGAGGAAGAGAAAGAGGAGGTTCCTCTGAATACTGCTGCAGAAAAGAGAGAACCAAACTTGCCTGGCCCAGAAAGGAGCAATCAGTATAATTAGCAGGGCCCCGATTTTTCTGCGGCACATCGGAGCAAAGTTCTGCGGCAGGGTTCTCATTTGCCGAGAACTTGCAGCACCAACACCAATTTCATGCGCAATTCTATGCACATTTTTACCCTTTAATTTTTTCCTTTTTGTTTTTTTGCCATATCTGACACAATGGACGCCAGAAACACAGTCATTTTATGGGTGTTTGTCACCAAATTTTCAACATAGCCAGTTTAAGACCTCTGCTCATGAACAGTATCACTGTGATTTTATTAATCTGTCCGGAACATTGATTTGGAACACTGACCGCGCCATTCTGCGCACAAGGGTGGAAACACATTTTGGGTGAGATGAAAAATGACAGCTGTACTACTCATAAGACAGTGTGGTGAAATGGCAATGTTGAAACTCTGGAGTGAAAATATTGAAATTTCACGAACATACAAAGCTCATGAGCAACTGCGCAACGACGCTGTTAAACAGTTTTTTTTGATTTTATATTAATTAACATGTGTCGGTTCTTCATGACGATGTCATTGTCATGGCGGTACCTGTCCGGCGGTGATTTCGCAGTCACCGCGCCAAATCACCCTTCTAGTCTCAATAACGCCATGACAGTGACATCATCTCAAGAGAAGGGTCCCAAAACCCCATGTTGGAAAATTTGGCAAAATTCCCAAAATGCCTGAGATATGCAATAAAGTTGAACCCTCCTATCTAGCCCATTATACAGCTACGGCATTTCCTCAGTTCGCGGTCGCCTTTGAAGAGTGCAGACGTGTTCCCGTCCACCAAGATCGCCGCGCGAGTCCGGAGGTGGCATGGGGTGGGGGGGTGGGGAGGCTGGGTGCGCAGTGGGTGGGTGCGGATGTGGGAGGGGGCTCGAGACGTCGGGGACAGTTTTTGTTTTAGGAAAAAAAAAAAGACGTCATGGGACCGCTTGCCACGCTTGGGTGGGCATCTGGCTGTCCAGATGGACAACGTGTGTGGTCTGGTACATCAACAAACAGGGAGGAACTCGTTCTTACCCTCTTTGCGGGGAGGCGATGCGAGTTTGCGATTGGGCAGTGTAGCACAACCTTCACCTCATGCACAGATGCAGAGCCTGAAGAGCATACAGCACAGCCTGAAGCTCGAGCACACTGATGTGGAGGGATTTCTCAAGCTTGGACCAGGAGCCCTGGGTCCTGTGAGCCCTGAGATGGGCCCCCCCGACCTTCGCCCGAGGCGTCCGCAGTCAGCGTCTGGGGGGGGGGGGGAGAGACAGAAGGGAACTCCCCGGCAAAGGTTCTCCTGAACCATCAACCATTGCAAGTCCCGAGCCATAGGAGTGGAGACCAGAACGAGTTCATCTAGGTCATCCACCAGTTGATCCCACTGAGACCAAAGCGCCCACTGAGAAATTCTCATGTGGAGCCGCGCGTGGGGGAATGTCTGAATCGCAGCCGCCATGAGCCTGAGGAGGCGAAGGACCGACCTTGCGCTGAGCTGCCTGTGGCTGGATAACAGGCTGACCTGAGCCTGGAGTGAGGCCGCCCTGTCCAGTGGCAGGAATGCTATGCATGCTGGAGGTCGTGTCCAGGATTGCTCCGATAAACTGGAGCCTCTGGGATGGGATCAAGTGGGACTTGGTCTGGTTGATGGTAATACCCAGGCAGGCAAAAACCTGCAGGGTAAGGGAAAGAAAGCGCAGGAGTTCCTCCCTGGACGAGGCCGCCAGCAGCCAATCGTCCAGGTACGGGAAAACCTGCACCCCTTGGGTACGCAGGTAGGCGGCTACCACCGAAAAACATTTGGTGAACACTCGGGGTGCCAAGGAGAGACCAAATGGGAGGGCCTTGAACTGGTAGTGGTCCCCCTGGAACGCAAAACATAGGTCTTTGCGGTGGGAAGGGCAAATAGGGATATGCAGGTAAGCATTCTGAATATCCAGAATGCACAGCCACTGTCCCGGCCGAAGAAGGGGCAGAAGACACTGCAGAGAGCATTCTGAACCTTCTGTACTCCACGAACAAGTTCAGGGAGCTGAGGTCGAGAATTGGCCTCACATCTCCCAACTTCTTTGGGAGCAGAAAGAAATAGGAATAGAACCCCGCCCCCGAAGATGGGGAGGAACGGGCTCTATCGTCTCCTTCAAGAGAGGATATTTCCTCCTGAACCAGAAGATGATCTGGGGAGTAAAATGACCTGGGGTGGGGTTTTCGAGGAGGTTTCCAAAGAAACTCTATTGAGCGTCCTTCTACAATCAGCTGGAGCACCCAAGTGTCTGAAGTGATCCTCTCCCAACCCGGTAGGTGGAGGGAGAATCTCCCTCCTACCGGTTCCTCTGAAAGGCCCAGGGGCTGTGGGAGAGGAAAGGAGTCAGGTGGTGTGAGGCAGCATACAGCTGAAACCCCGCTGCTTTTTGGGGTGGCGGGGGGTTGGCGCTGGAGGGGCCCGACGTTTATTGGCCTGCTTTCCTTGAGGTTTTGCTTTTTGCCGATTACGTCTGCGAAAGGGACGACGCCGAGCCTGAGGGAGTTTGTACATGGAGTTGACGGACTTCAGTGCAGTACCCTTCTAATGCATGTCGGTGATAATGTCCTTGATGTCACCAGCGAACAGCACTGAACCCCTGAAGGGTGCATCCTGGATAGCAGACTGCACCTCCGGGACCAATCCTGACACACAGAGCCAGGCATGATGCTGCAAACCCACGGTGAAAGCCGAGCTCCTACCGGCAGCGTCGACTGCATCATACGTGGCACGAAGCATGTGCCGGCTAGCCAAACATGCAGACCGGACTAGATCAGCCACTTCCTGCTTCGTCTGAGACTCAGGAAGGGAGTCCAACTTAGATTCCACCTCACTAAGGATCGTCTTCTGCTAATCTCCTATATGACCAACATAATTCGGGGCCCTTATACCCAGAGTGGAAGAAGCGTAGACCTTCTTTCTGTACTAGTCCAGAAGGAGAGATTCCTTATCAGGTGGTGATGAGCTCAAGTGCTTCGGGTTAGCCATCCGGCAGTGAGCGGCGCTAATCACGACCGAATCAGCTCGAGGGTGTGAATTTAGAGTCAGCACCTTCGGGAGCCTGATAAAGCCTATCCAACTTCCTAGGAAGAGGGGCTAGGGCAGACTGTTGCTTCCAAATAGTGGAGACAAAGTTGGCATGAGGCTCAATCCAGGGTGGCACCAGGGTCGGAGCGGTCTCTGGCAGATCCAGATGCGCAGCGAGTTTCTTGCGCTGTGAATCCGGCTTAAAGAAATGCCACTGATGAACCTCCTGGATTTTTACGAGCAACTCCGTGAAAAAGAAGGATCCTCCAGAGGAGACTGGAGGAGTCTCTGCCTGGGCTTATCTGAGAGTGAGGCTCGTCGTCCAAGTCAGAACGACCATCAAAGTCGTCCGAGGTCTCTGAGGAGGAAGAAGAGGAAGAAGACTCCTCCTCCTCCCAAGGTAGGGGAGGAATGGACCCCTTGGGAAGTCCCCGGGGAAGCGTATCCTGCCCCGCCCTGGAACCGGAGGGCTCGCCTCTGGTATCCGGAGGTGGGGGAGTCTCTCGTCTCTGACGAGGGGTCTGGAACCGGGACTGGTGTCAGAAGACTGCTCTCTACCTCCCTGGTGAGCTGAGCCTTGGCCTCAGCCCACCAGGAGGCTAGAGTCTCCTTCAGATCCACCGGCGGCTGAGGGAGCGGTGGAGGAGGAGGGGGGAAGATATGGATATTGGGGATATCCATATTGCGCGTATCCATACTCCGACGGTGGGTAACCCGGTGTCAGGTAATGAGGCACAGAGTACTGCGGCGTCGGATAGGCCGGGGTCAGGTACTGGGGCGCTGGATACTGCGGCGTCGGATAGGACGGGGTTGGATACCCAGGGACCGGGGGGCTGCAGGGGCAGACAGCCTGGGAAGATGCCCCGCAGGCGGGCCTGGAACAGCAGGCCCAGCGGGCGACATCCAGGAGAGGAAGAGGGATGTCACCCAGTGACGGCAGGACCAGCGTCGGTGCCGGCATTCAAGGGACCGTCGGGTCATCCGGCTCAGCGGGAGGGAGACCTGACGGGAGCATACCTATACCCCCTGCATCACCCAGAGGAGGAGGAGAAAATTCCCCAGGGTCAAGCTGAGGAGACACTGCGGCTTCGGAGAGCAGCGAATGCTGCGGGAGCTGGGGACGGCAGATAGAGTGTTAGGGTCCAGCGCCTGCTCCAACGCCAGGCGACCGCCTGAAGGGCCGATAAAGGATTTATCAAGGGTCCGGGCGGACGCCGGAGAGCCGCTGCCCGACTTGAAGGGAACCATTGCCTGAGTGCAGGCTACGGCTGGGGTGGGGTCTGGTCGGAGGCTTAGGGGACGGCGCTGCTCCGGGTCGGAGGCAATCTCAGCGGCTCTCTCCGGGCGGGACATCGAGGAGCTGACGCCTGGCTACTGGAGCCACTAATACCAGTAGGCCGCGCAGCAGCGCCTTGCTGGGAGTGGAAGCCTTTTTAGCCCAGAGGCACCGGAGCCCAAGCGCCAAGCCAACGGGTTGGCTTGACGCCGCCCTGGAAGCCTCCAAGACGGCGCTGTCGTGGAGCCGGCACCCAGGGGGACATTACTTTAGCACAGCAACTCCAGCCGAGTCGTGGGCAAAGGAAGAGGAGTCCCGGTGCTTCTCCTTGTCTTTCTTTTTGCGGTGACGCTCGGGGGAAGTTGAGGCCTGACTAAGCTTCTTCAGCTCCTTTTCCATGGAGGTCATTTTTTTTTTTTTTTAAGGATGTGGGCCTCCAGGGACTGCTGCCTCCATCTGCTGGTGGCGGCATTGAATTTCAGGCAATGCTGGCACTTCTCCATGGGGTGATCCAGGCCCAGACAGAAGAGGCACTGGGAGTGTCCATCCTTGTGCGGGAGTTAGGCGCCGCACAAGTCGCACTTATTCTTGTGCTCGGAGGGTGTAGGGGATGACATACACTACCGAAATATCTGACACAAATTCGAGTAAATCGAAGAAAAAATTATGGTAGAACTACTGACAGACTGACGAGCAGTTGAACTTAACTGTGAGGCATTTACACAAGCTAACGGCGGGAAAGAACTGGAAGGTGGGTGTGGGGGACCACCCCTTTATACTGACGTCTCATGATGGTCCCCTGACGTGGGGGCGGTCCCCCGCCAAAGACTGCTAGCTAGAAATCTTTCCGTGGGGTCCTGACGTCTGCCGGCTTCTGTCCTATATGTAATTACCTACTGCAAGAGCCCTCTCTAAGTAAGATCAACAAATCCACATCCCTAGAACCACATGTTCCGTTTCACAGATGGAATGATCTGAGACAGAGTAATCATCCTGAAGGTGTGTGACCGGACTGCACAACCGGAGAAACTTATTCAGGTCGTGCAGCTCTAAGATGAGGTGCCAGCCCAGTCTGTTTTGGCACCAGGAAGTATGTGGAGATGAACCCTGAGTTACCGGAGGGTCCAGGACTGCAGCCACTACCTCCTTCTGGAGGAGCTGGGCGAGGTCTTCTCAAAGGGCTGACAGCATGTCGTAAGACACCATGTCTTCCCATGGGGCACAAGCTCGGCAAGGCAGGTAAGCCTCAAACTCTAGAGGCAGACTCTGACCAACTACCTCGAGGACACATCTGTATGTGGTGACAATTGACAAGGTGGAAAAGAAGAGGTGGAGCCAGCCCCCCATGGGAGGACCCAGAGGAGTCAGGATGGTGGGGGAGGCACCCCTGAGCTCATCACTGGGCGGGCTTATAGGCGGAGGGGGAACCAGCGGGTCCTCGACCACCTGGCTTTCGGACAACTCAAGTGACTGGCTTCAGTCGGGGATGCCAAGACTGGGCCTGCTGCCCAGCCAGGTGCTAGGACGGCTTGACCACAGGGGCAAAGAGGGGCTGAAAGGGCTTCTGACACTGAGGCTTAGCACCTTGAGACCTCTGGGTGGAAGTCACAGAATACAGGGTAGCACTAAACTTCTCAATGCGAGTGAGGTGTCCTTCAACCCCTAGCCCAAACACATCGGTACCCAAGAAGGGGACATCCACAATCATGTGCTAGGTATCTGCTGTAAAGCTAGAGATACTCAGCCAAGCCCTGTAGTGCATGGCAACCAAGGACCAGGCACAAGAGTCGCCGATGTCCATGACTGTCTGAAGCTGCTGCTTAGCCACCGCTCAGCCCTGGTCCCGGACTTGCTTGACCGTAGTCTAAGTCAACCGAGAGCTGGGGAAGTAGCTCACTGGGCATGCCTAACCGGGCATGAGTGAAGTGGGCCATCAAAAGGGCCAAACTTGCCTGCCGAAGGCTGAGAGGAGGCAGCTGCATAGACCTTTTTGGCTGTATGATCCAATTTCTTGGATTCTTTGTCAGGAGGATCATCCACATCCCTGACACTGCCCAAGCACTGACAGACCGAGTTGGCCACCAGACCCTCGGCCGAAGGATGTTCAGTGAAACCAGACAGGGAACCGGTAGGACATCATTACTCGTGGGCTATTCCAGCCGATGGCACAGGACACAAGCCAAGGTGCTGCCAAAGCTCCAGAGCAGGGTCAAAATGCCCTCAGTGACCGGGAAGGCCTCCCAAGGGGAGTTGCCCCAGTCGAAAATCTCAGTCAGTGGGTACTTGGCCCATATCTGGACAGACTCAATCTGAAAACCCATCGTTTCAGAGATCACCTGGAGAAGGCCTGCGAAAAGAGGTGGGGCCATGATCCATCAACAAATCCTCTCCCAACTTGGCGTCCAGTGGACAGGAGTGTAGGGAGCAGCACTCAGACTATGAGGATTCACTGAAAAGCAGTCAACCACCAGAGTCCCCACTGACCCTATGGGGTCTGTTGGGAGTCACAGTGACTGACAGCCGCCAAGGAAACCCGGAACTGGTACGGGCATCTTTAGGGGGAGGACCCACTGTTGACTGTTCGGTCAGCGGCTTCACCTGGATGGGCGTAGAGGCCAGAACAGGTCGAGCTGGAGAAGGCTGAGGCCTGGTGGCGAGGGCCACAGAAGAGCTGGGGTGGGGGCCGGAAGTGGCTTAACTATGGTAAACATCAGCCGATGCCACATGGGCTCCTCGTAGCTCTGACTCATTTTGTGATGGTGCCTCTCTTCGTCCGAGGAGTAGGAAGAAGAGGAGGAATAGCTGCACTGCTGCTTGCCTGAGTGCAGAGAGCGAGAACGCCTATGTCGGCATGGGCTGCTCAACTCCAGGCTTTGGGACAGAGACCTCATCCTTGACCGTTGGGAACGCCAAAGGTGGAACTTGAAGGGAACCAGCGAAAGCTGAGGAACCTCCCGGGTAATTGGATCCTGAGTGTTGGGAACTGGATCAGTGGGCTGGTCCAACCCACCTAGAGAGGCAAGAGGCAGGGCTCAAATCTTAGAGAGGGAGGTGTTGGCCTAATTTGGTGACAACATGTCAACTGGGCCAAGAAAAATCTCGGCAGCTTGGACGACGGGTGTCTCGACCAACTGGCCCGACGAGGAGACCATGGAGCCAGCAGCCTGGGCCAAAGGATCGACTATAGTCGAAACCTCCAGAGAAGCATAGGAATCAGAGGCCCGAGAGCACTTGCAATCCCATGATTGACGGTGAGACATCTTTTTAGTCTCCTTCTTGGAAGATTTAGATTTTGAACCCTTAGAGGGGACCTACCCAAAGGTGGGAAGGGATTGGCACAAATCATGAAATGCCCCTGAAAAGACTGCACCAAAAGTAAGCGGCACGAAGCCGATGAGGCCTACTCCGTGACCTGAGCTGTAGCTTCTTCAAAAGCTGCGAGTTGTTCAGCAGACCCCGCAGCCACGAAGGCCGTCCGACGAGCGTCCTCTGAGCGAATGGGGAGATCCCGTTCATCTGGGTGCCCTAAAAGAAGCCAGGCGTGCCGGTCTTTTAAGGTAGAAGGGTGCAAGGTGTGACAAAAGCCACATATGCCTGGGGATCGTGTTCGTGGCCTAGGCAGATGCACGAGGTGTGCAGGTCTGTCTGGGACATCTTCTATCTGCAGTCGCCATCTCCTGAATCCTGGTGTTGACTTCGAGTTGTCCATGGTGGAGAATGAGAAAAACTGCCTGAAGACGAAGAGATTTCACAAAGTCTGAATATGTTTGGAGAAAAGGGCCTACTCAGCACAGACAGCAGTAAGCAGGGAACCTTCTTCCAGTGGAAAGGAAGATCTGACAGCACAGGATGGTGCCAAGGGAGTTACTGCCCAACTGAGTGGGAGGAGCCAGCTTGAAGACGTTCCGACAAGCCTTAAAGGGAAAGGAACACTGCCAGAAGTGTGGGTAAGTACACCATATCCACGTCCTTAGAAAGAATAGTTACAGTAGATCTTTGAGAGAATCTCCTTAACCGAGTCGCATCATGGAACTATGAGCAGTTGGTGTCAGGACCACCTGGAAAATTTTGCTACTTAGGGTCGCTCACATCAGTGTGCATCACTGCCACCTATATAATGTGAGCAGCCCCATGTCTCAGTTCCACACCAGAGACGAGCATAAAGGATCATCGGACAGGCAGGGATCGAAGAAACCAGGCACACAGGAGAGGATATGGAAACCTGAGCAAACATTCCAAATTCAGGCATAAGAGGAGAACCAGCATGCAAGAGCAGGTAGGATTACCACCAGTCACCCGACAAGTGGGCAAGAAGGAAGTGCTGTGGCTCAATGAGGAGATTCCCTCGAAGAGCTTCTGTTACAGTAAGTAAGAACAGGTTACTCACCTGTAACAGTAGTTCTAGGAGTGGTATAAGTTGCTCATCCACACTGTTTGGCATGTCCCTTTCCCTTTTAAATCTTGCCGGAAGTCTTCAAGCTGGCTCCTCCCACCCACCCAGGTGGTATATACCTCAGCTCCACCCCATGACGCCAGATCTTAGCCCGCTGGAAGTAAGGTTGTGTGCCCGAAGCCGGGGAGGTCGGGTGGGTGCGTGTGGATGAACAACATGTACCACTCTTAAAACTACTGTTACAGGTGAGTAACCTGTTCTAGGAGCGTGGATATATTGTTCATCCACACTGTTTGGCAGACTCCACGCAGTTCTCCAGGAGGGAAGGAGGGAGGCAAGGTGCACACCCCTACCTAGGAAACAGAGATTGGAGAACCGAGGCCCCAAAACCAGCATCCCAGCATGACTCAAGGTCGATGTGGTAGCGGGTAATGAAGGTGTTTGTTGACTTCCAGGTAGCAGCCTGACAGATTTCCTGGATAGGGATGTACCTGGAAGTGGCCACCGAAGCAGCAGTATGGTGGGTAAAATGAGCTCTTATCCCTCTGGGAGGCTCCTTGCCCGCCAACTGATAGCACAGACCTATGCATGATGTAATCCATATTGCTATGGTCCGTTTGGCTGCAGATCAGCCAGAAGCGGCTTCAGCATAGGTGACAAACACCTGGCAAACCTCTCTACTAATTTCCGCCGTTCTCTCCTTATAATAGGAGAGAGCACGTCTCAGGTCCAGAGTATGGAGCCTGTACTTGGTGTCCGAGGTGCAGTTAGGGTAGTATACTGGCAGAGTCAACACCTGGTTAAGGTGAAACTCTCAGATCACCTTCGGAAGGAATTTCGGGTGGAGGCATAGGACAACTTTGTCCCTGTGAAAGACCAGATAAGGGGAGTCCACCGAAAGTGCCTGGAGCTCCCCTGTCCTTCTGGCAGACGTGATAGCCACCAGGAAGGCAGTCTTCCATGACAAATGTGACAACTCAGACTTGATCATTGGTTTACTTGGTTTCAAAGGACAAAAGTAGGCTATTGCCCATCGAGATTGTCCCCCACCACATTGGTGGGATAATTATACCTTGTAGTCGTTAAACTCGAGCCAGCAATCCAGCCCTTTTTTGAAGACTGTATTGGAGCTACTGTCTACTAAGTATTGTGGCAGGAGATTCCACAGTTTGGGGGTTCTTACTCTAAAGTGGTTTAGTCTTTTGTTGTTTTAGCTTTAGATACAAATATCTGGTTGTTATGATACCGAGGTGAAGTCCAATTGGTGGAGAAATGTAAGTCACAGTGGTGCATTAACTCTTGAGAATTCCTGATTTTATACAGTAGGAGGAGGTCACCCTGATACGCCTTGCACGTAGTGAGTGTAACCTCTGAATTCTTAATCTCTCCTCGTAGCTCTAGATTGGATAAATAAGGGACCATTTTTGTGGTTCTTCTCTGCACCCTCTCAACCCTGTCAATATCCTGTCCCAGACAGGACTCCAGCAGGGGACCCATAGTCCAAATGGGGCCCGCCATAAGCCCTATACAAGGGATTATGCATTCCTGGGTCCTAGACACAAATGAACGTTGAATCCGAGTGAGCAATGCATTCGATTTCCTGGCTATCAACCTGCAGTGATCACTAGATGACAATTTATTATTAATGATTACCCCGAGATCTTGTTCTAATGGTGACACATGAAGGGCAACACTGTTCAGAAAATAGGTCTGCCTAGGGTTATTCTTACCAAAGTGTACAACATGACACTTGTCTGAGTGGAGTGTCATTTTGTTTAAAACTGCCCATTCTTCGATGGATTTTAAATTGTTCCTCATGGAATCTCTATTTATCGATGTGAGAACAGAGCCACACAGCTTGGTATCATCGGCAAATTTTGAGAGAACAATTTCGGGGCTGGCCTGCAGATCACCAATAAAGATGTTAAACAGGGTCGGTCCCAGCACAGACCCCTGCGGGACCCCGCTAGTCACACTTAGTGAGTGGGAAGTGTGCCATTAATTCTGACCTGCTGATATCTTCCACTCAACCAACCTGAGACCCAGTTAATTATGTAGTGAGAAAAGCCCATGTCCTTCATTTTGTCGAGGAGAATGTCGTGAGGGACTTTGTCGAATGCTCTACTATAGTCGAGAAGTATCACATCCATTGGGATGCGTCCAATGCCTTATGACATGATTATAAAAGAAAACCAAGTTAGTAGTACAAGAGTATCCCTGCCTAAAGCCATGCTGAGTAGTGTCAGTCAAGTTACCCCTAACAGATTCATACTCTAAAAGTTTTTTAATAACTTTCTCCATGATCTTGCTTATAACAGAAGTCAGACTTATTGGACGATAATTCTCTGGTTTGGAATGATTACCCTTCTTAAAGATTGGGACCACAGTGGCCATCGTCCAGGTTCGAATGGCTTGCCCATGAACTTTGCCAAAACCAGCAGTAGATCCCACAGAGGTGGAGGTTCATGCACCAGAGGGGATATGTGATCCAGGCCTTTGGAGAAGCGCCCGACCACTGTCTTCTGCGCCAATGTCGGCTGACCGGCCTGCACCCGGTAAGCAGAAATGGCTGCCAGGTGCACCCTAAGAGTCAATGACCGTAGACCCCCTTTGGAAAGAGACCAAAGGTAGTCGAGAATGTTAGCTACAGAACAGGACAAGGGGTCCAGACTCTTACCCTGACACCAAATGGAAAATCTTTTCCATTTGAAGGCGTAACATTTCCTGGTCGATTCCTTTCTCGATGCCTCCACCACGGTGTAGACATTGTTGGAAAGACCCAAAGCCTGAAACTCTAGCCACTCAGGTACCAGGCTGTGAGGTGCAGTGATTGAAGGTCCAGATGGAGTACCTTCCCCTGGTTCAGTGATAACAGGTCCGGGCATGTACAAAGTCGCTCCGGGAGCCTGCAGCTGAGGCAGAGGAGATCTGGATACCAGAACTGGTGCGGCCAATCTGGGGCTACCAGGATCACCTTCGCCCTGTCCCGCCTCACCTTGAGTAACACCTTGTGGATCAAGGGAAATGGAGGGAAGGCATAGAGGAGGCCTGGGGTCCATGGCTTCGAGAAGGCAACCCCCTGCAGTGAGCCCTGCTGAGGGGGGTGGGTATGATACAGCCTCAGCCTGGTGTTTTCCCTGGAGGCAAACAGGTCCACCAACGGTCTGCCCCAATGGGAGAACAGACTAAGCTACCTCTGGATGGAGAGACCACTGGCAGAATGTCTGGCCTATGCGGCTGAGAGCATCCGCCAGTTGGTTCGAGACTCCTGCCACATAAATGGCTAGGAGATCCGCCTCCAACCGGCCTATGAGGGTCCAGATGCGGAGCGCCTGCATAGCAGACGGCAATGCGTGCAACCCTGCTTGTTGAGGTAGTACATAGTTGTGGTATTGTCCGTCTGGACTTGAACCACTTGACCCCAGAGCTGAGGAGCAAAAGCTGACAGCACCAGTCTGACTGCTCTGAGCTCCAGCAGGTTGATGTGGCATCGGGACTGCTTGGGGGTCCAGAATCCGTGGGCCCTGTTGTCCCCCATGTGGGCTCCCCAGCCCATGAGAGAGGCATCGGTCATAAGGACGACCGTCTGCTTGGGGCGGACAAACGGGATTCCTTCCTGCAATCGGTCTGGGGCGGTCCACCATTGGAGAGCATCTCACATCTTCTGGGTTACAGTGCTCAGCCGGTCTAAATGACTGTGGTGCTGAGTCCACTGGGCAGCCAGCTCCCATTGGAGGGAGCGCACGTGCCACCTGGCCCAACGGACCACTGAGGTGCACACCGCCATGTAACCCAGAAGGCGCAGAAAGTCCTGGGCAGGGCGCAAGTGCCCAACCAGAAATGATCGGACAAAGGAGGAGAGAACCTCCACCCTGTCCACTGGGAGCCGAGCTCTGGCTTGACAAGAGTCGAGCTCTGCCCCGATGAAGCCCATCACCTGAGAGGGCACGAACTCCGACTTGGCCTCGTTGATCAGGAGGCAGAGTTGGGAGTAGGTTCGGAGAGCCAGATCCCTGGACCTCTCCACCTCCTGAAGGGAGGAACCTGCCATGAGCCAGTCATCGAAATAAGGGTATATTCGGACTCCTCAACGCCGAAGGTGGGCTGCCACCACTGCAATGCACTTGGTGAAGACCCGTGGGGCCGATGACAGGCCGAATGGCATGGCTCGGAACTCATGCAAGGTCCCCTCGACCCTGAAGCAGAGGAACCGCTGATGGGACGGACAGATTGGGACATGGAAAAACGCGTCCTGTAGATCCAGTGAACAGAACCACATGTTTCGCTCCAGGGATGGTATGATCTGGTTCAGAGTTACCATCCAGAAGGTGCGGGACCAGATATATTGATTGAGGTCGTGGAGATCTAGGATGGGTCACCAACCCCCCCGTCCGCTTGGGCACCAGGAAGTACCTGGACACGAAGCCTGGGTCTGTAGGAGGATCCGGCACTGGAGCTACTGCCTCCTTGTGGAGGAGCTGAGCTATGTCGTCTTGAAGAGCAGACTGAGTGCAAGCCAAGATCCTTTCCTCCCGAGGGACATGGGCTCAACTGGGTGGGTACTGCTCGAACTCTAGAGGCAGTCCCTGACCGACCACTTCGAGAACCCACCTGTCCAAAGTGATATCAGACCAGGCGGAAAGAAAGTGGCGGAGCCGACCCCACACGGGAGGACCCAGAGCTGGCGTGACGGGTGTAGGGGTGGCAATCCCCAACCCCTCACTGAGCAGGCTTAGAGGAGGAGGAGGAGGCGGCTCCTGAACCTGTGCCTCTGCCTCCTTTATGGGGCTGTTGAGGACCCTGCTTGGGAAGAGGGCACCAAGCTTGAACCTGCTGCTGCTGACCTCCTTGGTAGGAGGACTGCCTGACCACAGGGGAAGAATGTCAAAATGGCTTCTTCTTTCTCCTCTGCTGGTTCTTGCCCAAAGAACCCTTAGCAGAAGTAGCATCTAAGGTGACAATAGACTGCTCTATACGCTGAAGGTGACCGGCCACGCCGGGACCGAACAAGTCGGTGCCTAGGAAGGGCACATCAGCCAGCTTATGATGAGTATCCGCCGGAAAGGAGGAAAGCCTCAGCCAAGCCCTGCGGCGAGTGGCCACTGTGGCTGCCAGAGACCGGGCACAAGAATCTCCTATATCCAGGGCCGTCTGGAGCTGCTGTTTTGCGACAACACTACTCTGGTCCCGGACTTGCTTGACCGTAGTCTGCATGTCCGCTGGGAGATGAGGGAGGATCTCGTCTAATGACCCGAGAAGGGCATGAGAGAAATGTGCCATAATGACAGCCAAGCTGGCCTGACGAAGACCCAGAGAAAGAGGCCGCATAGACCTTACAGACAGAGTGGTCCATAATTTTGGACTCCTTGTCCGGGGGTCAGTCAGTGTCTACCAAACTCCCAGTATGCCTGAACACAGAGGCGGTCACCAGGCTCTTGGCCAAAGGGTGCTCTGTGAACCCCACCAGGGACCCCATGGGCACCACGTACTTGCGGGCCATGCGGGCAGATGGTGCTGGGCAGGAAACAGGACGCTGCCAAAGTTCAAGGGCCGGGCCAACAATGGCCTTGGCCACTGGAAAGGCCTCTGTCAGTGTATCCCCTCTCTTGAGGAGATCTATGAGAGGGTACTCCGCCTTCTTCTGGATAGATTCCATGGGCATTCTGGTAGATCTGGAGATGAGGCAGGGATGCCCTGAAAGGAGGAAGGACCTTCCTCCAAACCTGTCACGGACAACTCATCATCCCCGGGATGTGAGCGTAATTCAGTGACGTCAGAGTCCAAAGAATCTTAGTATAGCGGTCTGCCGCCTAAGTCACCCTCGATATGCCGAGGATGATCCAGGGTGATGGTAAATCGACAGACGCCGGGGAAGCCCGGTGTCTCGTCGGTCCTCTTTCGAGGGCGCCCCTCCCTCAGGCTGCTTAGGCGGTGGTTCCACCCTAATCAGTGGAGAGATCGAGATAGGCCGAGTTGAAATACAGTCCGGCCCCACAGGCGGAGGAACTGAAGGCTTCGGTTCTGAAGGGGTCAGCTTCTGCCTGGGAGGTGAAAGTCATGTAATGGCCGGGGTAGGCGGCGGAGGCGGCTTTTGCCCAGACAGAATCAGCTGCTGCCACATGAGGTCTTCACAGTGTCGACGGAGTTTCCCCCGAAGCCTCTCCTTGTCAGAGGAGGTTGAGGACCTGTGGCGTTGCCTCTTCTTAGCGTGTTTATAACTCTTTCTCGGGGTTCTGGACCTCGACTGAGATCTGGGAGGCTGACTCAGTCAATCGGGAGACACCGGGGTCGGTGAAAACCGAGGGTCCGGAACCGGGTCCTTAATGGGGACGCCAGCAGGCTGGGTCTCCTCATCAGGGAAGACAAGGACCAGAGTCTTTTCTAAGGAGTTGTCAGGCTGAACTGGCGACAAGGGGTCGACTGGATCGAGAACAATCTCAACCTCGTCGGCCACTTCCTCGGTCTCCTGTCCAGACGGAAGGTCTGTAAAGCCAGTGGCCAAGGTGGCGATCTCGACTGAAGTCGAGACCGGGTTCTGGGACTCAGACCTTCTCGGTCCCAAGAGCCGCCTTGCTTGGACGAAGACCTGGGTCCTTACCCTCTTCCGAGGGCGGGAGGAGTGTGAGCCTGACGGTGCCTCACCCCTGGTGGGGAGAGACTGGCACAACTCCTTGAAGGAGCCCATAAATATGGAGTCAAGATTAAGCGGAACGAAGAAGCTTCGCCTGGCCGAAGCTTGAGCTGCTTCCTCCTCAAATGCCTTCATTTATTCCAGTTGTTTGGCAGATCCCGTGGCTGCAGAAACCACCCACCTCACCTTTCGATTTCACCAGCGGGTTCCTTTTCTCCAGTCTCTCCAGCTTTAAATGCGCATTGCGGTCGTCCAGTACGTTGGAATGGAAGGCCAGGCAAAAACCACACAACAAGGTGTTATGTCCGACACCTAGACAGTAGACGCACATTAGGTGGGGATCGGTGCGCAACATCTTCTGGCCAGGGCATAAGCTTAATTCGGGGGAAGATTTTTCCTCCATGGCAGATGCGGTAAAATCGCAATCGCTAACTCGAACGAGTTTTAAAACAATTTTCAGTGAAAACCGACAATTAGAATCCAGGGCCTACGAAATGTTTTGAGAGCACGAGGGAACCTGCATCTTCCAGCGGAAAGGAAGATCTGACGTCATGGGGCAGAGCCGAGGTATATACCACCCGGGTGGGTGGGAGGAGCCAGCTTGAAGACTTCCGGCAAGATTTAAAGGGGAAAGGCACATGCCAAACAGTGTGGATGAACAACATAGCCACGCTCCTAGAACTATTCTATCTTCTTTTAGGATAACTCCTCCTTTGAGCCACATCATGGAATGATTCAAAGCAGCACCAAAGCACCAAGGGAGGAAGGAAGGATTTAAGGACCCTGCATAACGAGGTCTTGCCAGACAGTAACGCTAGATCAGGCACATCTATGACACTATATCCAGACAGCAATGTTTAGTAAACGTATGAACTGTACTCCAAGTGGCAGCAGCACATATGTCCACAATGGACACACTGTGTAAACAAGCCATGGAAGTAGGCACCGCACAGGTGGAGTGCGCACGGACAGGACCACAAAGCTGCTTACTACACTTCTGGTAACAGAAAGAAAAGTAGCAGGCCAACCATTTTGAAAGGACCTGCTTTGAAATACTGGAGCCCACCATTCTGGGGGTGAAAGCCACAAACAGCCAAGAGGATTTTCTACAATCCTTCGTATGACCCAGGCACCACTGCAGTGTCTGATGGATGTCAAGCAGTTGACATTCCCTACTATCTGTGGGTTCATGAAATAAACTGGGAAGTCTGCAGTCTGATTTAGTGTCTGCTCAGAAACTATCTTCAGCAGAAAATGAGGACTGGCACACAAAGTAATCCTATCCTTGTGGAAAATAAGAAAAGGAGGATCTGCAGCCAGAGTCTGCAATTCAGCAATGTGACAAACAGATGTTATAGCCACAAGGAAGGATGTTTTCCAAGAGAGGAAACATGGCTCACAGGCAGCAGCAGGCTCTAAGGGAGGGACAGTAATGGTCTCCAGAACCAAATTAAAGTCCTACACTAGAACTGGATCGTAGACTGGGGTGTAGAAGCAGAACACCTGAGGAACCTGTGATAAACTTCTAGTTGGGCCTCAGTTTTGCTGTCAGTAAGGGCATGAAAAGCAGACATCAATGACCAAGTGGACCTTAATGGAGGAATACTTAAGGCCAGAGTCCCGAAGGGATAGGAGGTAGTTCATTACCAGACCGACTGGACACTTTGGAGTTTAGCCGATGGGCGGCACATCATACCATAAAATGCTTCCATTGTTACAAGTAAGTGTACAGGGCAGACTGCTTCCAAGCTGCCAACAGAACAGCTGTAACTGCCAAGGAAACCCCAAAGTGGAAGAGCTTTACATCCCCAAAAGCCAGGTGTGGAGGTGCAGGGATCGAAGATCCGGATGCACCAGAGCACCCTGCTCCTGTGACAGAAACCCTGCTTGTACATGGAGCGAGACAGGGGGTTCGACTGCTAATTGCTGAAGCAGAGGGAACAAGGTTTGCCTGGACCAGTGCAGGGCCACCAGAATCAGGGTGGCAGCAAGACCCTCAACTTGACCAGAACCCACTATGTGACAGGGAATGGGGGAAAGGTGTATATGAATCTCCCTTTCCAAGAGAGGGACAATGAGTCTCGCCAAAAAACTCTAGGGCCTGGAAATGCAGCAGTTTTGCTTTGTATAGAGTTGCAAAAAAAGGTCTATATGTAACCTCACTTTAGGAAGAGGTCATCCACCATGGAGTCCAATAATTCCCATTTATGGCAGAGCACCTGGTTCAGCTGAGACAATCTGAAAGGCCATTGAGAATGACAGCCTGGAAGATGGCCCACAGGAACTTGTTTCATGCCCCAGTGTCAGACTCTCATTGCCTCTCTGCAAGGAGTCTACGAGTGGACACCACCTTGATGGTTGATGTAGTACATCACCAAAATACTATCTATATGGCCAAACTGCTGAGGACACGGAAGGAGAGTGGCTAAGGCCTGCAGGCCAAGCAGAACAGCTATTGTCTCCAGAATAATGCTGTGAAGAACCGTATCGAAAGGGGACCACTGCTCAGTCTGGAAGGGGCCCAGATAGGCACCTCAACCTGAACCTGAGGCATCCAGCATCATCATTAGAAGAGGAGACTGACAGAGAAAGGGGGATCCAGTCTTCAGGTTGGGGCAATCCAACCATGAGCGACAGAGCAGAGGGTTCACTTCCATGAGACTCTAGCTCATCAGAATGCTGATACCACAGGGCAAGGAGGAACCATTATAGGATCCTCAAGTGCAAACGTACCAGCAGGAGTAAGAATGGCAGCAGCCATGAGGCCTATCAGCCGTAAGAGACAGACAGCTGGATAAACACAGTCGCTGGATCAGATCACGTGAGCCTGAGCAACCAGAGCCATAGCACGGTCAGAGGGAAGAAGCGCTTGACCCAGCCCCATATCCAGAAGAGACCCAATGTATTGGATATTTTGGCATGGAGTGAGAACTGATTTGGACTTGTTCACCAAAATTCCCAACTGTTCAAATGGTTTTCTGGCTCAGAACAATGTGTAAATGATGGCTTCCATGGACAGGGCCTTCAGAAGCCAGTTGTCAAAGTATGGGAGGGCAGCCGCTACTGGTGCAAAGCATTTGGTAAAGACAAACAGTGCAGAAAATATACCAAAGCGCAAGACATGAAACTGGCGTTCGAGCCTTGGAACATAAACCGCAAGTACAGTCTGTGGGACTTGTGGATGTTGATATGGACATAAGCATACTTCATATCTAGTGCACCACAGAGTCCATTCAAACCACTTTTATTCTATAAACAAGTATGAGCCTCGGAGATCTAGGATGGGCTTTAAATATCTGGTCCATTGTGGTACCAGAAAGTACCGGGAATAATAGCCCAGGTTCATTTCTGTAACCGAGACAGGCTTTATGGCCCTCTTGTTGAGGAGGGTTTGAACCTCCTCAAGCAGGAAGGCGAGGATAACAGGGTAGGGTACACTGGGAGGACAGAAAGGAGTTCTAGAGCATGTCCTTGCTGAACCACCTCTAGCACACAAGCATCCACCGTGATCTCCATCCATTTTGGCAGAAAGAGGGTGATCCGGCCCCCCCACCAGGACAACCAGATCCGCAGGGGCTGGAGGAAGGGGGTAGGGGGAGTGCCACCTATGCCTGCACCTTTGGCGAGCCTGGCATAGGCATCAGGGAGCAAACTGGACTGAGGGAAGGCCAAGGGCTGTAGACAGCCATGGCTGGGATCACTAGAGTAACCTCCCCTACTAGGGCGAGTATAGAGTCTTCAAAATGAACCTCGGCCCCTATGCTGGGGTTTTGAATTCAGGGTATGAAAGGACTGCAGTGTCATTTTTGGCATCTGGAGGTCCTTTAGGGCAGACTCAACAACAAGGTTGAAATGTTGCTTTCCTCTAAAGGAAGCACTAAGGACTGACAGCTGTACATCACAGGCAAAGCCAGCAACAGGAAACCAAGAGTGGCAGTGCAGGAAAATGCCACAAGCAGTCACACCACCAGCAGCATCCGAGGTATCATAAACAGAGCACAGACAGTGCTTACCAGCCTCCAGACATGAGTTTGTCAGGGCCATCCAGCAGTTTGTCAGCCACTGTGGCCATAGATTTCCAAAGGCAATTCTGATATTTTATCATATAAGCCTGGTAACTGGCAATCTGGAGCCCAAGGGACGGTGAAGCATCTGTCCTTTTTCCCCCACATTAAGCTTCCTGGATTCCCTACCAGGAGGAACAGAATTCATAAGTTTTGGAGCCTTAGACCGATCATGGGAAGCCATAACCACTGAATCCATTTCTTTCTTTTTTTTTTTTTCCCTTTATTATTACAATAAACATACAGTACATTCTCTGGAGGCAGTACCTGAGGAGATAAACCATATTCCACATGAGGGTACCACTTCTTAATACAAGCAGGGTAAAAATTTTTAACATACTGCTTCAATTAGATACAGCATTTTGGGGTGAACACTTTTTATATCATAAGAAATGCATACTTTTAACGCTGCTTAAATGGCCCACGAGCTGCGTGATAATTTAGTCCATGTGTATAGTCCATAAAGTTTAGTAAACAGTTTCCGGTAAAGGAAAAACAAATATCATGCAATACCTTGTTTTTAAGGAACCTTGCTGGTATCCTATTAAAGTAGACAAAGCTCAGCAAAATGAACTGTAACAGGTGGTTATACAGAGATTCCACAACCTTCCAGAATCTATTTTTCAATTAGGGCATCCTGCACAAATTCTACCTTCAACCCACAGCAATTTAATTAAACTAAAATATGTTTTAAGGTTTTTAGATTTTGACTCCTAAAGTCTACAGAGTTTCATCTCCAGTTCCCATGTCTTCAGATGCCGCACGGCCCTGGACAGACCTCGTGGCTGGGGGTCCAAAACATTTTTCTCCCGTGTGACTTCTTGCTGCGATCTTTCTTTCTTTGGATTACCCATGTTTAGTCTTTAGGTATTCCGATTTACTTATATAGTCGTGAATTCCTTCGAATCGTCCAAGAATACAGGTTAAATTGCTTAAATATATAGATTTTATAGAGAGCTGTAGGTCAAGACCTCCGTTTAGCTTGAGCTCAACAGTGCCCCCTCCCCCCGAATCCATTTCTGATTGACAGGAATAATATGGTTTACCTGAAAGTGCTGGATACTGTTTATCTGCCTTCCTGGGAACCGAAGGCAGAACATAAGGCCTGTGCCACACAGCTAGAGTATCATCCTCCAGAGTAGAATGGATCAGAGGGACAGTACCCTCAAAGATTTTTCTTAGAGGAGTCCTCCTCTTCTGCCACAGATCCCAGTTTGGACTGGATTTGCCCAAGGAAAGCCTGAAAAGAGGCATCTTCAGGAGGGGACAGAGCAGTGTTCAGTACACTCTTCTCACTACAGGAGGACAAAGTAGAACTGAAGACCACCACACCCAGGGGGTTTATATCTTTTTTTTTATCTCATCACACCCCTCTTCCATATAATCTGGATTATATTCCATTTTATCCTCAACACTGATGGCCAAGGGAAGTGTGACGATGGGCAGATGAAGCTGCGAAGGAGCGATCGATGGAGGATGATCCTTGCTTGACATTATGGCAGGCAGAGGGAACTCCTGCGTCAACGAAGCCGATGGCAGCAACTCAGAGGGCACTAACGGGGCTGGCACTGGTGGCAGCTGCAATGGCAGAAACATTTTAAATAACTCAGACGTCGTCTGGTAAAGCATTCCTGTGTTGACAGGCCCCAGTGGGGTTGCTAATGACTGAATCATCAAGGGGACAGTGCCAGATGGGAGAACCGCTATGAATCCCTCAATGGAGGATTACAGTCAGTGCCAGACCCTGACCTTGGGCATTCAAGAAATGGTGGGGGAGGGGGGCAGCAGAACCCAAAGCCTTGGCCTGATCTGTTTGTGGAATATGTGTTTGTGTATATTATATTATATATATATATATATATATATATATATATAAATATAATGTTATGGTCTGTCTGGCACGGCATCTTTTTCCTTGTGTGCCTTGACTGTCCTCCTTGGTGCTCTTTGTCTGAGGGTGTCTTTTCAGATGCCTTAAAGGAGGCACTGGTGAGACCCCTTCTGAAAAAGCCATCTTTGGATCCTGACATCAAAGCAAATTACCGTCCAATCTCCAACCTTCCATTCTTGGTAAGGTTGTTGAGAAGATTGGGGTGCTTCAGCTTGAAGAGCACCTTTGTGGCCTTTGATTTATACAAGCCTCTCCAGTCTGGGTTTCGGGTGAGGCATAGCACAGAGACTGCGTTAGTTTGAATGCACAATTATCTTCTCAAGGCAAGAGATCGAGGGGAGGGGACAATTCTCGTTCTCCTCCATCTCTCCTCAGCTTTTGACACGGTGGACCACTGTGTGTTCGACAGTCTGGGGGAATTTTGTGGACTCGCTGGCACAGTCATGTGCTGGTTTGAGTCCTTTCTCACAAACCAGAGGCAAAGGGTAGTGATGGGGAATATCTCCTCCTTCCCTAGTCGCTTGTCTTGTCGAGTACCTTAGGGTTTGGTCTTGTCACTAATTTTGTTCGCCATGTACATGCTGCCCCTGGGAGGGCTCATTAGGAAATACAGCTTGGGTTTTCATTGCTATGCTGACGATACCCAGCTGTATCCTTCCTTTGCACCTGGAACATCCAACACAGTGGATGTGCTTAACAGCTGCCTTGCTGAAATCAATGACTGGATGGCCTCCAGCTGGTTGCGACTGAACCCCAATAAGATGGAGGTACTGGTAGTGGAGTCGAACAGAGGGGCGTGATAGGAAGGCCTCAGGTACAGAGACAGGATTTGTCCTGGGTTCTGTGCCTTTGAATGCCTCCTCCAGACTGCATAACCTGGGCATTATTCTGGATAGCGGCCTGACACTTGAGGCTCAGGTGTTGGCCGTGGTCCGTACCGGTTTTCACCATCTGAGGAATATTGCCAGGATTAGGCCCCTGGTTCCACCCCTGGACCTCCCTACCTTAGTGCATGCCTTTGTGACACTGAGGCTTGATTACTGTAATGTGCTCTACCCCGGGGTCTCAGGAGGTATCCTCCGCCGGCCTCAGCTAGTGCAGAATGCAGTTGCCAGGTTGTTGACAGGGCAGTCTAAGTATTGCCATGTCACCCTGGTGCTGTGTAAACTGCACTGGCTACCAGTCAGGTGGAGGATCCTCTTTAAGGTGAGCTTGCTCACCTTTAAGGCCCTGGTTACCTGGCGGACCTTCTTACACCTACTACCTCAGTCTGCTCCCTCCGTTCCTCCTCGAGGGACCTCCTTGCGATTCCCAGGACAAGGTTAAAAACTGCCGGCGATAGAGCTTTTACCATCGCCAGCCCCGTCCTGTGGAATTCACTACCTTCATCTATAAGGGAGGCCCTTTCAGTGGAGGTATTCAAGGCGTGCCTCAAGGCCTTCCTGTTTGCACAGGCTTTTCCTGACCCAGCTTTGTAAATATTGTCCTGTTCTGATTTGCTATATCGCCTGTCCCAGATTTTTTTTTTGTTATTTATCTTGGTATTCATTTTTTATTTAATGCATTTTGTAGCTTTTATGATCATGTTTTATTTATTGTGGTTTGTTTCATGTTGATTTTCTATATGGGTGCCTCTGCTGCTGCAAGCAGGCGGGCGGGCCTCTTCTGTCCGCCAGCTACCTTCCTCACTGTACTGCCGCCGATCACCAGATCGAAGCTTCACCCTTGACGAGGATGCCTCTGCTGTCCACCGGCTGCCTTCCTCACTGTACTACCAGCCGATCAGACAGAAAGTACGCTGCTGAAACTTGACTGGCCAGAACCATCATCTCTGCCTGCTGACAGGCTGCTGCAGTTCTTTAATTTCTTTGCTACTCTGTCTCCTTCTGGACTTTAAGCTAATGTTACATACTGGTTGTGGTACTGGTTAAGCCTCTCCAAATTGTCCCATGAATCCTAATTTAAACGTGAACCTAAGCCTGTTCACAGCCATTTTGCACTTCAAGGGTGGTTTGAAGTGCAAGTTCTTTTAGGCTGCAGGTTTGTAGCTTTTAAAGTATTACAGCTCTCTTTGTTTTAAGGTCCAGTGCTAATCTACCCTGGATCAGAAACTAAGTTTAAAGTGATAGTTTTTTCTGTTTAGACCAGATTTCATTTGGGTCACAGTAGTAAGCTTTACCCTGCAAATAGTCCAATTTCTGCTTCACTTTCTCCCCTACTGTCTCCTTCTTGCTTGACTTTTTCCACCCACCCCCTTCCCCACCTCCAGCCTTCACTGCTTTCCTCGCACCACCCCTAGGCAATCTTCATCCTCCCCTCTCATTAATATTGCAACTCCACTTAAAGATACAGAGTGCAGCTATTAGGCCTAACACTTGTCCTGCCCTCCCTTTAAAGACATCTTCCTATTTAGGTCACCGCCAAACTATAAGGGTACACAGCAGCCTTTAAGGACAGGACACCCTCCTAGCTCCATCACATCTTAATCTCTTACTTTCCTCCCCCTACCAAGACCTTTCTTGCTGTGCCACCACCTTTTTCCAATCTTGGACATCACAACCAGACTAATGCCAATTCTTATACTCCTGCCTACTTTCCATTTGCCGCTGCTGAATGACCCTAAATTAGCTGACCCTCATCTCGGAGCACCCTTATGGCAACATCTACAGCACTATAACGTCTGTGCATAGTTGTGGCCCACGTGCCAACTGCTTGCCTAACAACACACCCTGGCCTACCTGGCCCAAAACGCATCCAGCTCAGCCAGGGCATCCCCCTCCCACAGTCCTGCCTAAACTGGCCGTTCTCTCTGATAAGCATGCAGTTCGAATGAATCCACAAAGACAGCACAAAGCTAGCCTTAAACACTTTAAAAGTTACCTGCTGAGATTGGTACTCCTGTTACTACGTACGTGTACAGCACCTTGGTATTTGAAAGGCACTTAATAAAGTTTTATTTATTATTATAGTCCTGAATTTATCCAGCCTACGGTCGTTCGCCCAGGCCCTTGCCATTAAGGTTCTTCTTGGGGCCCACAACAAAACTGTCACAATTCTGTCTACATCCCCCCAAAGAACTCGGCCCAAGGTCTCCATGACATCACAGACTGTCTTGGAAGCCTAACCCTAAGCTCTGAGGTTATACTCTTAGGTGATTTCAATATTAACTGGCTTGCCCCTGAAGCTAACCAATTCAAGGATGCAATTCAGGCTATCCACTTTACCTAGCTCATTGAAACACCCACTAGGACTAACTACAGGACGTGCACTAGTACTCTGACTGGGTGCTCACCAACTGACCTCAGCATGCCTCTAATGCCTCTGTCCTCCCAGACTACATCAGTGACCACTCCCCTGTCATGTTCGGTTGGGCTAATAATTTCTCCAAACCCCCTCCTAGAACAATCACCAGCAAGGTTCTCAAACCTGGTCACGCTGACCGCTTCAAAATGGATCTCCTCAATGCTGACTGTCCTCGGTTTTTGAGGCTTCTGATGTTGACGATGCGCTCAACCATTTCATCCTCCTTTTTTTTTATTATTATTACTTTCTATTTTTCTGCACCTCTACTGTCTCCTAACTTCCACTCCTTCAGGCCACCAAGGTGCTCTGCTTCCCGACCCTACCGACTGCCCCGGAGTCTGCTCCTAGAGTGCCACACACTTTCGAATCCTCGGGGTCCCTTGATGGCCTGGATTGCCCCCCAGGTGGGGTGAAGAGGGAACCCTCCTAACCCTCCTCCATCCCCGGAGTGATTGAGCTGCGCACAGCAGAGTCTACCCTTCGTAGTCAGCGGTGGCGAAGCAGGCAACGGCAGTCATCATCTAGGAGGATTTGGAGAGGTTTTTCCTACTTTCCTCTAGAGAGCCCGATGTGCAATGACATCAATGCACTGACGTGCAGACGTCTGCCGGCTCTCCCCCCCATGTTAATGCCCACACCTGCCGAACACCCAGCCTCTGCTGGGTGTCACTGCAGTGCGGCACATATCCTTAACCCATCCCGAAGGAAGGAGAGCTGTCGTAGGACGCTCAATCCTTCCTTCCTTCCCCCTGCCAGTCCCTGGTGACCTAAGTCCATTCTCGAACCCGGGTCACCGGCGCGGCGCAAGGTGTTGCGATCAGCACCTCAACCCTCAGCGCCACCGGGCCCTCATCCTCCTCTTTAATACAATCTGTGACACCCCATGCTCCCAAAAAAAGCCGAAGATCAAAGGCTATTTTAACCCCTGGATGAGCCCTGACACCCTTGAACGGATGAAAAATAGAGACCACCTCTGGCATATAGCTAGGGCCACTGGCAAGCAGTCTGATATCCTGAACTACAAACGTACAAGGAACTGTACCAGGACCATCCTATTAGCCAAAAATGTATACTATAAAGATGCCCTAACCAAGAACTGGAATGACTGGCACAAATTCTGGGCTAACCTAAATGAGGTCACCGGGCAAGAACCCAAAACGGTCCCTACCATGCTCTGCGTTGATGGCTCCCCCATTCTAGACCCTAAATCTATCATCAACACTTTTAACAATGCCTTCACCGACTTGCAGCATGTTCTCCCGGCAGTCGTCCTCTTCCCCCCACCATCCCTGCTGCACCTATGCAATCCCCATCTCATCCCCCCTTTTGCTTCAAGACCATTACCATCGGAAAAAACAGGAAACATCTGCGCAAAGTGCTTAGGAAGGGGAGAATCAGTGGGGATAACCTCGACCTGAAACTAATCTCGCTCCCACTCGAAAAAATCCTGTCCCCTCTCACCCATATCCTTAACCTCTCACTCCATCTCGCAGTATTCCCCCAAAAATGGAAAGCTGCAGTAGTCACCCCTGTGTACAAGAGTGGGGACTGTGCCCTCCCTGGGAACTACAGACCCATCTCTATACTACCACCACTCTCAAAGGCCCTTAAATGAATCATTGCCAACCAACTTGTCGATTATCTGGACAAGCACATGCTCCTATGTGCAGAGCAACATGGCTTTAGGGCTAGGCACAGCACCACTACAGCTCTCCTGGAATACACAGGCTTCATCCACAAATCCCTTGATCTTGGCCAGCTAGTCGGGGCTATCTATACTGACCTAACAACGGCCTTTGACACGGTCAACCATGCCTTCCTAGTTGACCAACCCACTGCCATAGGCCTTGCCCCTGAGGCGGCTGCATGGTTCCGCAGCTACCTACACTGCCGTTCACAGCAAGTCAGGATAGATGTCTTTCTCTCTGACACCAAGCTTGTGTGCTCAGGCATTCCACAGCGGTCAATACTGGGCCCCCCTCCTCTTTAGCTTATTTCTGAACTGCCTCACCCTAGCCAGTCAGTGCCATAACCTCCCCTACGCGGATGATGCAGTTATCTTTTCTAATGGCTCTGACCCCACTGCTCTTGAGCAACAGCTACAACGTGACTTCACCAGCATTGAGTTGTAGTTCAAAAATCATAAATTGACAATGAACTACAAAAAACAAAACAAAAAAAAACACAAACATGTTCACCAGCCTTAAGAACAAGCACAAAAAATATCCGCTATCAATATGCGATAGGGATGGAGTGCCTCTTGAACATGTTCATCACTTCAAATATCTCTGAATCACTCTTGACAGTTCGCTCTCCTACGCCCTCCACATAGACATCACAGCTAAAGCAATCAACAAATGCTTAGGGCTGCTTTATCGCCATAGACTGAGTCTGACCCCTGTAGCCCTCAGCACAGCGGTCCATAGTTCTTCGGGTTCCCTAGTGGACTACGGATTGCCAATATATGACTCTGCCACAGATACTGCCCTCAGACATATAAAAACTGCCCTTAACAATGCCTGCAGGCTCACCTTAGGGGCACACCAACTAACCCACACCTGCAATCTCTATGCAAAGGCTCACTGGCTAACGCCCTTTGGTCGCTTAAAATATCAATCCTGCCTCCTGGCCAAAAAGATCTGCCTTGGTCATCTCCCGACTGGGGTCCAAGAACTCCTAGTTCCCAGAACTAATCCCAGGCCCACCCAAAATTCGGAACTGCAGTCCTTCCTGACTCCAAAATGTCAGACATCTCAAGGACAAAGGTCCTTTGCCCATCTGGCACCACTGTGGTTCAACTCCCTCCATGAGAACATTATTAGCCTGCCCACTCTGTGGACCTTCAAAAAGAACCTAAAGAACCATTTAACACAGAAATCTCAGTGTGTCTGCCATCGCTAGCACCTAGAAAAGGCATCTCCTACCATCTGCCCTTCTGCCAAACAGATCTCTCCCTCTCTCTCGCACACCCTGCACTTGGGGCTCAACCCCCCACCCTGTCTCACCCGCACTTCTATGCGCTAACCCCCTTGTGTTGCTGACAACTAACAGGCTCCCTGTTGGGCACAGTTATTTAGTCTTTTCCTGTATGTATCGGACTGTGCTTACTTATTCCAGTTTTAGTTTTCACTGTATTTTTTTTGCATTCCTTTGTTTAAAGACCAAATGTACCTAAATGTTCTCATTCTAATTCTATTGTCTTGTTTGTCTCAATCCTCTGTATAATCACCCACTTGTTCTAAATGTACTAACGTGGAATCTATGTAAAGAGCTCTGAGCTCAAATGGTTAATCTGAGATCAGAAATAAATAAATAAATGTATGGCGCCCAGAGCCTCTAGGATTGGGCATCTTTTAAATAAAATTTACCTTGCCTTTTTTCCTTATCTGCACAGCATTGCTTGTCCACCGACTTAGCAGACTTATCCTTTTTCTTAGTTGAATCAGCTGCAGACGCTGTTGACTACGAAAAATGACAGGCCGGTGGTGAACCTGGAAGTGAGGGAGGAAGAGGGAGATGATGGCGAAGCCACCTTCAATGCAGGCTGTTTTTCTTCCACTGCCTTGATTTTTAAATAAAGTTCCAAGGCCTTCTTATGACATCTTGTGGCCTGGTTAAAGTCTTGGCAAAAGCTGCCAAGCCTTCATATTGTGAGCTAGGCCAAAGCAGCAAATGTACAAGGAGTTAACTGTCATCTTTTACAGTTCTGACAATAACAGAACAACGATTCCTTTTCTTTCAACGGAGAAATAAGTGATGAAGTATGAAAATAAACCAAGAAGTAGAAGTGTTAGCGATACTTGCAAAGTTCAATGGTGTTCAGCAGCAGTTGACCGACAAGCAGCTGCTGGCAGGAGAAAGAACCAAGGCATGATGGGTACCGCACACATCATATATAGTAGGTCTCAATGATGCACATCGATGTGGGCGGCCCCAACTAGCAAACCTTTCTGGGTGATCCTGATGCCAACTGCTTACAGTTCCATGATGTGGCTCAACGGAGCGAGACATCCTCCAAGATCCAGGCATTCAGCATACCAATGGAGTGTGGGTAGCACTCGGGAGTTACATCTCTCTGAAGTCAGTCAGGGGAGCTTTCTTCTGCTTTGATCCCAACCACCTCCCAGATGTTAGATGAGCACCCCCCACCCCACCCTAAGGGATAGAGGCACCGGCAGCACCTGGTCAATCACACTATCAGCAGTACATCCACAGGCATTTTGTCAACCCACCCTCCTGGGAGAAGAATATCCATGTGGATGAACTTTCACCTTCCCTGCTAGCCTCCACTCATATCGTCCCAGGCTCAGGAAGTGAACCCGGATAACCACTGTTCCAGAGCAGTCTGCCACCATTCGGTGCCGTGGGATGAAGCAATTTGTAATACTCATAACTGGGAGGAATGGATTGAACTCACTCTTATTTTCCAACTATGTCCTGGTGCAAGAGTTTGCAGGAAGCAAGCAGTACAAAACAATGACAATATAATTTATTAATCAGAAAAATGTGCAAGAATATTCAGCAATAAGGAGACCCCTCAATTAGTTTATAAATGCCAAAGTGTGTTTCTCAGAGACTAAAGGAGAGGATTTCACATAGTGAAGATGCAGATTAAAAGAAGTGCCCATCACCAAATCTGGATTGAGTTAAAAGTTTGTGTAGTGTAATTTCTGTCAAAAAGAATGAAGGGCGAACTGTTCTCTTTTCGAGAGAAGGCTTCCGCAGCTCCAAACGCCACAAATGTGCAGTTACTAGGGGTTGCCTGGGGGATGTGCATGCTTGGACGAGAATGTGGACGAAGGCCACCTTTGTTCTGCATATGCAAAGACTTCATGACTCACAAAGGCTGCCTCTGAAACAAGGCCTTATGTCTGCTGTGTATACCCAGCGGGGTGAAAAAAAAAAAGTGTGCAATTGGCAAGGCTGCCATCCAGCTCCAGATGTTTGTATTTCATCCTAGATATCTACTTCATCCTAGCTGCACAGCTTGGTTTAGTTTACTATTCAATAAACTATCATTCAAACAGTGCCTTGGCCACAGTGCGTTATGCGGCTGCTGTGCATTATTATTCTGCAGGGTGGGAGACCCTGGTGTGGGAGCAGCTTCGGGTGTCCTTACTCTACAGGGCTGGTGATGAGTTCTCTCACCGGATGTCTGTCACTCAATAGCACACCCTGCGACTGGTTCATGAGTGAAGCTTTTGTCTCAGTGTAGACTGCTCACCCACAGCCATCGTAACAAGTATGGGAAGGGGACTGGTAGTGGAGGGGGGAAATTTTAGGTAAAATAAGGATTAAAGACAATGCAAAAAACAATGTTACACAAAACTTTCTGGGGAGAGGGCTCTTTGTTACACTGGACATGCAATGCAGATTTGCTTTCTACAAATGAGAAATTAAACTTATAAACCTGTGAATGCGTACACATCTTCACATTCTGAGTCTGCAGTGGACCAAGCATCCCAGGAGCTGTTCTCTGCCTCCAGGGTAGAGCAGAGAGCTCTGAACTGCTCTATGTTAGCCCCCCGATAATGTATGGAGTAAAAGTGTTGCGGCAGGGCCACGATGCCAGCAGAGCATTGTGGGTGGTACTGGAGAAGCTCTCCAGCACATCCTGTGCACTAGAGAGGAAGATTTGGGTGGGCTGAGACCTGCAGATGATGAGACCACCATCACCACACCACATATAAACAGTCTGGCTTCTGGCTCCACCCCTTATTCTTTAGTGGCCTAGCCTAGTAGCCTGAAAGTCGGGAAGGGAGGGGTGGGAAGTCCCAGAGGCAGGACTGCTGTGAATCTTGCTCGGCCCAAGCAGAGGGGTTTGGTGTGGGAGTAAGGCAGTTCTTGGATGGGTCTTTGGCAGAGAGAGAGAAAGCAAGTCTGGCTGGGACTAGCAGTGGAAGGCAGGGCCACCCAGACAGCTGTTCCACTGGCAAACAACAAGTATGGTGGTTAACAGAAGGATATCCTATTTGAATCACAAGTGTGATGGGGAGACTATCCGGACCTTTGAGGATTCCCCAACAATATGACTTACCTCAGAGGGATATCTTTCGATATTTACAAGTATGCCATTTTCTTAATGGCTGACCCTCCTACATACCCTTCTTTACAAAGGCTCCAGCTCAGATTCAAGAATTAATACATGTCCAAATGCAAACACCTAAACCATTTAATATCCATAATATACAAAGCTTTAATAGACACCCAACAAAAGAACACTTAAGGGGCGGCTAGGTGCTGGAAGGGGAACTCCAGATATTGCTCCCTCTGACAGCCTGGGACAGTGGGCTGTTATGAAACAGGAAGAGTGGTAACCTCACATGTCTGGAGGGTGTACGCCAGAAGCATTTGATACAATACTTCCGAACCCCAGTGATTACCACCAGATACTCAGGTGGTGGATCAGCGGCCTGTTGGAGGCTCTGCGGGGAACCCACTCCGTCATGTGGACCTGCTCCTTAGGACCTGGAACAGGATCTCCCTCTGGTCCTCCAAGAACCAGTAACTTTAACCCTGCAGTTCTACCTTTTCCACTATTACCTAGTCGGACTTAGGGACAGGAATAACAAATGTTTATTGGGGATAATGTTCCTAGCAGCCAAGAAATGCATAACTAGAAACTAGCCCTCTCCAACCATAGGTAATATGATTGATTGGAGGGACACAGCCTACAACAGATACAAGATGGAAAAAATCACATACAGTTTAAATGAAAAGATAGATACAGTCACCTCCAGGTGGAATAGGTGAGTCTTATATGTAATGTCGCACGACTCTCACTTTCTACTTTAACCATCCTCTGAGCTTTTTAACTCCTGAATAAGGGATGGTAATCTTTGTTTGTTAGGAATACCACTGAGCATAAGCTCATTCACAATGGTGACCCAGTTACAATAATACATCTATATCACAGACATACAAACAGTTTACAACAAAGTTATTTAAAACAGTTACAAACCTGCACACGATAAATACTGTTTAAACACAGAAACAGAAGTTTTTTAAAATAAAAATTCCTAACATCATGAGGCATGCATCTATGTGCCAGCAGGGAAGCGATATAGGATCTTATAGAGAGACCATGCGCTAAGAGACCCCTGCTTACAGCCTCTGCACCACCTTACTTTACTGTCTCCCAGCAGCAGTTTTAATATCTCCCCCATTTTTACTCTCTTCCGGCAGCAGTGTTAATACCCCATCAGACTAAGGGAACCTGCTACTCTCAGGGACACTCTACTGCCCCCGTTTACTGTGTAGGGGGTTCAGTGAGCAATCTGTCACCTTTAACTTCTGTCCATTTACCCACCCTACTGTCTGATGCACTGAGGCTGTATACCTGTGCAGTATTCTGACATGTTTCTGCACACTTGTATTAAACAGCCACGGACGCCTTGAGGAGAACTTTGAAAAACAGAATAATTGGACACAGGGCAGCTTATATTTCTTACTAGCTCAGTACATGTTAGCCCCATTATCCATTACTGAGGTCATATGCATGAAAACAGGGTAGTTGTTCCCTGATGGTTCCTCAGCTTCCACTGCTTCTTCCCAATGTGATATCATAATACTCTGCTTGTGACATCACAGTTATTCCCATGGCAACAGACTGATGACACAACAGAGCATTATAATTTCAAGTAGGGAATAAGCTACAGAGACAGATGAACTCTAAGGGATACAGATCTTGCTTCTGTGGAAATTTCTTAAGTAATAAATAATGAAGAGGAGAAATCTGTCAAAGAAATATGAAATACTAGCTGAACTGTGTCCAAATATTGTTTCCCAAAGTTTTACCAAACACGTCAGCTGCCTTTTTTTATTTTTTTTTACTTTATTTATGGTCCTTCCAGGCCAGGCATCCTTCCGGGGTGTTCACGTGGCGAGGACCGCTACTCCCTGCCCGAACCCTGCCTTGACTGAACTCCCCCGACACCTCGGGCAGACCTAGCCCCCCAGATCACACACCCCCCGGGGTGGGCCCATTCTCCCTTAACAGCCTGTCTGAGGTTAGAGAGGCCTTACCTGGGTGTTGGGTCGGCCAGGAGTCCCTCCGAGTAGATGGGCCGGCGGTGGGATGTGCGTCCTGCCCCTGGCGCCCCCATCTCCGCAATCCTGGCAGGGTTTTTCCTGGTTGGTTCCCTGTGGGAGTGTGGCATGCAATGACATCCGCGCACGGCTGCCTTGCCTACGTCTGCCCCACTCCTCCCCTCTCTTATGTTGGCTGGCATACCTGTGCTGCCTCCGATCTCCAGGATCACTAGGATGCCGAGCAGTCTCCAGAACCCTCCCCAGAGAGAGGAGAGCAGACCTCCGGAAACTCAATCCTCTCTCCCCCACCAACCCCTGATGGCCGGGCTCATTCTAGAACCCGAGTCACTGTTGTATGCTCAGAGCCTCAACCCTCAGTGCCACCAGGCCGGCTTCAGCTGCTCTTTAATAAAAAAAAAAAAAAATAGAAAGATGTCCTAGCCCTTGCTAGGAGTGGGGGTGGGGAATCAAAAGGACAAAGATAATAGATAAAAAAATATAAAACAAAGCTTTAGTCTGAGCTCTACAGGAGCACACTGGCGCGCTCTCAGTTTACATGACGTCACAGCACCCACTCAGTGTGCGAACCAGCTTGTTCTTCACAGTTGGGGTTTAATTAAGCAATAATGCAGGACAGTGTGTGTCATGCTGGGATAATGTCATGACTCAGCTGGTTGGGCAGGAGACCACAGGCCAAGTGGGTCCAACACCCAAGAAGCGACATTATCCTTATAGCATACAACCTGGAGTGCATTATTGCAATTATAAGATGACTTGCTTGTTTAACAAAAAATAAATAAAACTACATTTTTGAAATACATTTTTAGTTGCTTTTGAACAGGCATGATGTTGTGCTAGGATACCATCACTGTTGAAGCTCAACAATGACCTCTCAGAGCCCAGGAATTTTCTTGCCATTTTGTAATTATCTATATGTAATAATGAGATATAAAATAGGCTAAATGGTGTCTAAATATGTTTTCAAAGCTGTCTGACAAGTGACAAAACTTTTTTGTAATAAGACGGTTATTTTGTTTTAAATGCTAGGGAAGTAGAACAAGTACCCACCAGCACCAGGTCTCCTCAAAGACCTGAGGGATGTTATTTAGTTTACTTGTAAAAGCATTCCAGTTTATAGATATCTGTTACCAGTATTCTCCATAACCCCACTGTACAGTCATAAAATGTTTGCTCAGAGAACTCCCAAGATCTACCTCTTCCTGGTTTACACAGCCTACAATTTGGCAGAATTATTTTCAGTTAGACAAATTAATCTGAAATACAGATCTTAATCCAGAGAGTTCGACCTTATCAACTGTACTTTAAAGGCAGTTTGCTAGAGATTGGGGGGAAAACAAACAAAAAAAAAAATGGTAAGAATCATCAGACAGAATGTCAATGACTCCACATCTGAGTAAACAAGGCTTTGCCAGCTGAGGCACAAGAAGAAGAAAGATTTTTCTAACCGCATAGAACAAACGCGCAGAGCCTCCTGCACAGTCAAAAGCTCGAGATGCTACATGCTGCAAAATCCAACCCAGAAACTTTTTTTTTTTTTGACAAAAACGGGGTTTAGGGCACTAGAACGCTGAATATCTAAGAACAAGGGGAGGAATAACTTAAATGACATTTTTGTTTAAGCCTCCATTAATTCTGTTCTCAGTTCATGAGATTATCTAATCACTGTGTATACCTCCAATCTTGCACATTCTTGTAATAAACTAGAAACTCACCCAGCTTCGGAAGTTCTCCACATGATTTTGTTAATGGCTTTGCATGGAAAAGGCCCTAAAGAGAACATACATAAAGGTTCAGTTTATTTGTGATTTTTCATTCATTAAATTTGTTATTTAGAAATGCATATAATTTCTACACACCTGTGGTACTATGGAAAGTTAAGAATTATTGTATTAGTATGACCTTCACTGTCTTTTCTTATAATACTATAGCACTGGTAGTGTTGCCTCACCGTAAAGGGATTGTGGAGGTGAGGGGCTGCTGTGTCCTGGGGCTGCTGCTGTTCACGGGCCAGACCATGTACCCTCCATCGCTGTGGGAGCTTACAAACGTCCTTCCGCTCTTCTCCCAGCCCAGGCTTTCCAGCTGCTGTGGGAACAAAAAGGTGCCAACATTCAGCAGACCTGTGAGTGTTACCTGTGTGGGATGTCATCTACATAACCAAGTAGGATCGCTGTCAAAACACGCCCATCCCTCCTTGGATCTACCTGCAGCAGGGGGATCACAGAGCACAGCCCCAACTCTGAATGATGCCTCTTTCCAGTCACCATACTGTCCTCAAAGCAAAAATAAACCATCTCTCCTCACCCTCTATAAACAAGAGCTGGTCAATTTCATCTATACAAAAACAAAGGAAATGCAAAACAATAAAAGAAGGTCCATCAGATTCTATCCCTGCCATCCAGGCTGCTAGAGCATTCAACAGTACGAGAAATGGTGGTAGAAAACAGTTAAAAGTCACCTGCACAGTTCATCAGCCTGCTCCCATTCCCACGTACCTTGCCATGCCGATGTGAGAACCAAAGGCTCTTATAACCACAATTTTCAGAGCTATTGTTATACTTTAAAATCAACGCCGAACTACGTTGCTTTTTTCTCTTTTCATCGATCCTATCACACAAGTAACCCATAACAGTGATCTGATACTACATGCAGATGATGCAGTCTCACTGACTCAAAATTGATCCGTTATAGAGATCAGCTCTACACTATGTAGTGAATTTATCAAATTACAAAATTGGCTTCATCAAAATAATTTGGTATTAAATAAAATGAAAGCAAAACTCATGTTCAGCTCAGAACCCAAACTAAAAAAAATATATGGGTGATTTTTCATTGCACACACTAGAGAGAGGCCCAACTGATGTAATAGATTCATTTAAATATCTTGGCATAACAATGGATCAATCCCTTAAATGTAATATTCATATGAATAAAACTGCGGCCAAGTTACATTCGAAGATTGGAACCATCTATTGCCCGTCTAAATTTTAGTCAAAAGAAACAAGCATATTAATTGCACAACAGAACTTTCTTCCTATATTGAATTATGCTTCAATTATAACCGATGCTTCGTCTGCTACTATTGTATCTAGAAAGGAGACATTGCTCCAAATAAATTGGGAAGTTTGCACTATTGGCTCCACATCAGACACACCACTGCAAAATACTAAAAACAACTGGTTATCGGTCCAAAATAACTATACACTGGCCCTGTCACATTTCACGTTTAAAATACTGTACTCAGGCACACCAGCTACATTACGTGACCTTCTTGTTAATTATAATGCTTCATATGAGTCACGGTCCTCTCATAAAATTACTATTGGTCCTACCCTTAGTGCGCACAAACTCAGGGAAAAGATCCTTTGCCTACTGCGCTGCCGCTGTGTGGAATTCTTTGCCGAATATTGTTAAGCTTTCAACTTCTACAAGTATTTTTCTCAATGGCTGTAATTATTTTAAAAGCAAACTGATGTACTGTAATTGTTTTGTGTCTCATTGTTACAGCAAGTCTTGTATGTTTATATTTGACTGACTTCAGGTCATACCTGAAAAAGGAATGTATATTCCAGTGTACCAACCTGCAATGAAACTACACAGCCGAAGCCAGAAGTGCCACGAGGGTCCTGATCGAGCGCGCACAAGGCCTCATGGGTATTCCAACCCATTTAGTGACGTAGACATCACCACTGCTGTGAACGTGATGGCAGTGACTGGAACTTCTACACTTTTTTTGTTGCTTCCACAAGGGTGTTGTCCTGTCCAAGTGCTGCTGTAAATATTATTTTAGACATCAACACCCCTGTGGAGCAGTCGTGTTATCCACATTACAAAATGGGCTGGAACACCCATGAGGTCTTGCACGCGCTCGATCAGGACCCGCATGGCACTTCTAGGTTTGGCTATAGAGTTAGACGTTGATTTAAAATATAACTTTAGCTCAGAAAAACACAGGTTACTCACCCGTAACAGTAGTTCTAGGAGTGGTATGTGATGTACAGCCACACTTCTGGCAGTGATCCTTTCCCTTTAATTCCTGCCAGAACGTCTCTTCAAGCTAGCTTCTCCCACCCACCCGGGGACACTTTCCTCCATTTTTTCCCCCTAAGAGAGGAGGTGTGCAATGACGCCTATGGAGAGAGAGTGCGATGCGCCTCCTAGTGTCTGCCTCCCTCCTGCCTTTCTGAGCGGGCAGGCGCTTGCTGTCCCCGCCGCTAGCTGGGGCCATGCACAGATCGGCTGGTGATCCCCCACCGCGAGAAGGAGTGCAGCCCCTCGATGCTCAATCCTCCTCCCCTGCCGACCCCTGGTGGCCCATGCCTGCTCCCCGAACACAGGTAGTCGGCATAGCGTGAGGCAAGGCATCCAGCGCCTCAACCCTCGGCACCACTGGGCCTGCATACAAGAATATTTTAGAAAAAAAACAGGATGCTTGTTAAGGGGTTGCAACAACTTATAAGAGAGCTGCAATGTTCTGAGAGAGACACACACAGATTGAAGGAAAACTCAGATGGATCTTCTCTGTTTATTCTGCCTTTGTAAATAGTTATTCAACAATTTTATTTTTTTATGTTACTGCTAGTACTAATAAACACTTTTTGCGCATTCTACAACTGTTCCTGTTTTTTCCTATGCTTCCTGACCTGTGCCTCGATGACAGGAGTGACGGAAAGAAGGGGAGGAAAGGAGCGAAAGCAGAGGTGCCTCCAAGCTACCAAGATCCTGACGGTTAGGGACTGGATCAGTGTGCTGGTCTGACCCTCCCCAAGAGGTAACGGGCAGGACCAGAGTCCTAGAGAGTGAGATATCCACCTCATCCTGCGAAAACACATCGACCAGCTAGAGACAAATCTTGACAAACTGGTCTCAGCCAACTGACCTGACAGGGAGACCGTGGAGCCAGCAGCCCAGACCGAAGGATCAACCATGGCCAAAACATCCAAGGAAGCATGGGAATCCAAGGCCTGAGAGCTCTCGCAATCCCATGATCATCGACAAAGCTTTTTCTTAAGTCTCTTTTCTCACTGATTTTGAGGATTTGGTGCCCTTAGATGGGCCCTGCCCAAAGGTGAGAAGGAACTGGCACAAATCCCAAAACGCCCCCATAAAGGTGGCGATAAAAGAAAACCGCACAAAAGCCAAAGATGAAGAGGCATGCTCCACGGCCTGAGCCACTGCCTCCTCAAATGCCACAAGCTGTTCAGTGGACCCCGCAGCCATGGAGACTGCCTGACAGGTGTCTTTAGATCGAACGGGAGGATCCTGTTCATCCAGTCGCTAAAGAAGGAGTCGAGTGTGCTGCTCCTCCAAGGTGCTTGGATGCAAAGTGTGGCACAGGCCACAAGCCTGGGGATCGTTATCGTGGCCTGGACAGTAGACGCACGAGGTGTACAGGTCCATCTGGGACATCTTATGCCTGCAGTTGCTCTTCGTAAAATCGGGCGCAGCGTTTGCGTTGTCCATGATGGAGAGTTGGAACATGGTCAAAATCGCTTGAAGACTCGAGTTGAAAGATTTTTTATTCTGAAAGTAAAGGGCCTACTCAGTGCAGAGCGATAAGGAGGAAGCCACCATCTTCTGGTGAAAAGGAAAAGCCGACATCACGGGGTGGTGCCAAGGGAGTTACCACCTGGGTGGATGGGAGGAGCCAGCTTGAAGATGTTCTGGCAGGAATTAAAGGGAAAGGAACACTACTAGAAGTGTGGCTGTACACCATATCCACATCCCTAGAAATGAGGGTTACTCACCTGTAACCATAGTTCTAGGAGTGGTTTATGATGTACATCCACACTTATGGTAGAATGCTTTCCCCCTATAAGAATGACCAGAAGGTCTTCAAACTGGCTCCTCCCACCCACCCAGGTGGTATCCTCCTCGGCACCACCTCGTGACGTCAGATGTTACACACTGGAAGCAAGACTTGCCAGGGGTGGTCGAGGAGGTTGTGTGGATGTACACCATACACCACTCCTACAACTATGGTTACAGGTAAGTAACTAACAGTTATGTAAGAACTTACTGTAACAGTAGCTCTTCAAGGGAATCTCTCATCAGGTCACACCTACAGAACTTAGCAGTCAGTCACTAGGATCTCACCGAAGCTTTCTCAAGCAATCTGCCAGGGGCCGCCCATGCCGATAACGCACGCTGATGTCACCTACACTATATAAACATGGGCGGCCCCACTCCCTACTCAGTCTTTTCCCCCGGAGACCAGAAGAGCAGAATCTCTCTGTAGGGGCTGAGGAGAGAGAACAGGTGCCCAGCTATATAGAAAGGAGGGCTGGAGCAACAAAAGATAATAACAAGACAAAGACATAAGGGGGGATGGAGGGCAGGACAGCATGACCAGATGTAAGATTCCCTCGAAGACCTACTGTTAAGATAAGTTCTTACATAACTGTTCTATCTTCTTCGGGGATATCTGTTTCATCAGGTCACACCTATAGAACAGAATCCCAAGCAATAACTACTAGAGATACAGTCCAGGTGGCAGAAGATCAGAGGCTGTAGGAAGAAGGCCTGGTGGCACAGTTAAGACCACAGCTTGCCCTCCTTGTGGAGACAACATCCAGACTGTAGTGCTTAGTGAAAGTGTGGACAGAACACCAAGTGGCCACAGCATAAATCTCAGCTGCCTACACATTCCTGAAAACAAGTAACTGAAGTGGTCACACCGAAGATGGAGTGACCACACCCAACACCAGACAGATCCTTGTCGTACTTCCTGTGGCAAAGGGTAAGACAATTGGCTAAGTATTTGGACAAGCACTGCTTAGAAACACAGTGCCCTCATTGTCCAGGGCAAATGGGATGAACAGGGAGGACTTCCTACAGCCCTCAGAATGTGTGCATAAAGGCACGCACAAAGTTATGCGCAACCAGAGTATGGAGTGATGCTTCCCCAGGATCAGCACACCCTAGGAGATGCACAGAAAAGTGAATGGGTTGATTCAGAATAAATTCAAATACCACCTTAGAAAGTAACATGGGACTGAGCTGCAGTGAGTCCCTGCCCCTGTGAATAATTAAAGTTGCTCACACATGAGGGCCTGTAGCACTGTAATCCTTCGAACAGAGGAAAAAGCAACTAACAGCAATACCACCCGCGACAGAAAGCGTACCCTGCAAGTCGCGGCTGGCTAAAAAGGAGGCAAGGCTAACTTCTCCAAAGCACAGGTCAGGTCCCAAGCTGGGACTTGACTGCAGATGGGTGCCTTCAAATGAAGGATGTCTCCTAGGAAAGTATGGGCCACATCCAGGTGGGCCACAACACAACCCTCAGCAGGCAAAAGAAGAACAGATATGGCCAACAAGTGCATCTCAATAGAGGAATACCGAAGTCCCACATCAAACAGGGACATGAGGTACCCAATAACCTGAGTCACCCGACAGGAAAGGGGAGTCCAGACAGTGGGAAGAGGCCCAGATAGTAAACTGCTTCTCCTCATCAGGGCAGGAAGCCCTGGTGGAAGGTTCCCTGGCAATCACCAGGAGATCAGCCACTGTTTGAAACACCCCCAGTACAGAGGGCAGCAGTGTCCATATGTGCACGTGGGACTGTGACCCACTGAAACTGTCCACCATGGCATTTAAGTGACCTGGAACATGAACTGCCAAGAGTGCTAGCCTGTGATCTAGAACCCAGTACAAAACCCTTCACCGCTTCCCGACACAGGGAAAAGGAGTGGGCCCTACCTGCTTGTGGAAGGGTCCAAGGTACACTCCTCAGCCCAGACCCGGGCTTCTGCCATTATGAGCTGGTGAGAAGAGGAACGAATATTCCCTGTAGAAGACTGGGGGGGGGTATCCACTACGGAAGCACCTTGTGCATCTAAAGATAGACCAAATCACCTAAACCAGGTCCCGGAAGCACAGAACTCACTGGACGCTGAATGTCCATTGAGGAAAACTCATATACAGCCTGGCCAGGACAAAACGGCAATGGTCACTGCCAGGAAGCCCAAGAGTCTGAGGAAGGCCCTGTTAGAGACATACTTGCCCTGAGCCCCCAGATGGGTCTGCGTCAGCAGGGCCTCAGCACGGCCTTGGGACAGAAAGGCCCTGTCCTGGGAACAGAACTGCCCCAACATACAGCAATTGCTGGGACAGGGTCAGGACAGACCGGGACAAATCAACAGTTAGCCCCTGTGGACTGAAATAACTACAGAATACAATGAAAGATAGCGAGAGCTGCTCTGTGGCCTGCACCTTCAAAATTCAGTTGTTCAAGACATGCATGCCTTCCCCAAGCTGCTGCCAAGCATTTGGTAAAGACTCATGGCGCAGAGAATAAGCCCAAGGGCAAGATTCTGAATTGGTAATGTTCCCTCTGGAACTAGAACCCGAGGTACTTTCTGTGCTGAGGACAGACCAGGATCTGTAGACAGGCGCCTGGCATGCCCAGGGAGCACAACCAATCCCCCTGATTTGCTAGGGGCAGGATGCCCCGGAGGATAGCCATACTCAACCTTTTGGACTGGATATAAGGGATAAGCTCCTTTAGATCCAGAATAAGCCAAAGGTGACCAGACTTTTTGGGGCTAGGACAAACTGGAAATAAAACCCCGTCTGCCTTCCCTTTTGGCACTGGATCTATTGCGTTTTAGTGCAATGGAGTGAACAGTATCTCCCTTAACAAGGGAGTGTGGTCCAGGGAGATGAGGTAGGGACACCCATGCTGGATTAACAGCAGAAAAACAAGTCTTTGAAGTGATAGCTCTCCTCTGCTCCTGATGGAGGGAGAACTGACCCCCGACCGCCATCACTTAGGTTGGGGCAGGAAGGGAGCCCAGGAAGGAGTCGGGCTGAAGAAGGGCCTGCGGCCAGGGCCCACCTGCGGCTATAGAGCTCTAGGAGGGGACCCTTGTGAAAGGGGAAAAGGAGGGCATGGGAGGGCCAGCCCTGCGTTAACCTCAGGGCCGAGTCTCCGTGTTGGTTTTTATGGGATACCTTAAGAAGGGAAGGCTTGTGCAGACTCCAATGCTGGGTATGACAGGAAGAATGCCCACATCCAATAGCCCTGCCAGAGGTCTAGAGATTATTAAGGATGTCCCGGACCCTCATGTGCAAGCAGCTAGGGACCCACAAAGGTGACATTCAGGCCCCTCTGCTAAACACCAGCAGTAAAACCTGAGACCCTCAGCCAAGAACAGTGCCTGGGGCAGATGCCAGAGTCTGCAGTCCTGGCCGTGACATCTGCCACAGCAGAAATAGTCCTATGGAGGTAGTTACTGACATCTTCAGCCTCCTGAAATGGCTTAAGTAGCTGCCACCTCTGGAACCCCCTGTGGAGAGCTTGTGCCACTGCCTTGCCCTTCCTCCAGAGGGTATCATGGTACTTGCCATGTGAAACGAGTAAATGGCAATCCTGAGGCCCAGCATTGCTGAAATGTAGGTCCTCGCCACAGAGATCGTGGGCAGCCTTGACCACCACCAGAGTGGGACACAGACAGGGATGTGTGATAAGACAACCACCGAGTAGCCTGATAGAGCATCAGCCTTGCTGGGCATAGCTAGGACCAGGTGTGGGCTGTGCCAAGCTGCTGTGGCAGAAGCCTGCAGAGCAGGAAGCAAGGGAGGAATGACCTTGAGATAATTTAGTAATCCCAAAAAAACTACCAGGGGCCTTCTGGCGACGACATCCTCCTCAGGCTGGAACCCCCTACTGACAGACTGATGGCAGCAGCCCTTGTGAAGGGTGGAGTCTGCAGCAGGGGATCTGGGTGTCTGCAAGACAGAGTCCTCGCTCCTGGATGAAACTGAGGATCTCTCAAAAGGAGTCCTCTGCCCGATATCCCCATCATTATCAGGAAGGTTTAAATCAGGACAGAAGCCCTCCTCGATGATGGCCCATCCGAGACGGGGCCGATGACCAGAGCTCCGTCGACGCCTAAGAGAAAGCAAGCTGATGAGGCCTCAACAACGCCGAGATGGACAATGGCACGGGTGAGGAGGAACCAGGCTTGGAAGCCAGTTGTGGCTCTAAGGCCATAGAAAATATTGGAACTGAAGTTAGGTCAACCAACGGAGAAGGCAGCACTGCCGACACAGGGATTGACAGAGGGGGGCATATGGGCCAGCTCTGACAACAGGCTGCTCGCTGAGGGTGACCCAAGGTACCCATGCAATGGGCTTGGTGCCAACGAACCACTAGGTCGACAGACAGAAAGGACATCATCGTCGACACAGGAACTGATAGAGGGGGCGCACGGCCCGGCTCTGTCTATACATAGGCTGCAGATAGCGACCAAAGGTACCCAATGCCTGCAGGCCCAAGAATGTCGACAGGCACAGAGGCGGGGCAGAGTTCAACAGACCAAAAGTCAAAGAAACTCTAGGACAACACACAGAAATGACAGTCGTCGACAGAGGCGGCGTACAGCCCAGCTATGTCGATGGATGGGCCACCAAGGGCAACCAAAGGTACCCAACGCCTGCAGGTCAGAGAGCGTCAATGGGCTCTAGGTCGAAGGATGGAAAAAAGATATCGGCATTAACACAGGAATTGAAGGGGGCACATGTCCCAAATCAGTTGACTGATGGGCCCCCGAGGGCGACCAGCAGTACCCAATGCCTGCAGGCCCGGGAATGTCGATGGATGCATAGCTGGTGCAGGGTTCAACAAACCACCTCCAGCCAGGGGATCCCAGCAGCGGGTGCTGTCGTAAGGAGCCTGGTGACAGCAAAGGCCTAGACAGCAGAGGACAACAGGGCCAAAGTCACTGATGTTGAACTCCCAGAGGAGGAGGAGGAAGAAAAGCCAGGGAACAAGAGTGCTCCCTGGAGGAGTGGTCCCTGAGACGGTCCTGGATCCATCAATGGAGAATCCCCGAAGGCTCGTCTCAGGCCTGGGTAACCTGCAAGCCTGCAGGAGAGGAAGGCAACTGGGCAGGAGCCCAGGAAGAACCCCGATCCTGACTGGCTGCTAGATGTCCGAAAGGAACTCTTGCATGGCCTTCGATCAGTGTTGCTGGGAAGTGAGGGCTTTCGTTGACAGGTGTCACAGGCAAGGTCCTAGGCAGCAAATGCCATGACGAGGAGCCTAAATAAAAGAAAACATTTCTAGAAAGGTGAGAAAAATAACAGCAGAAATGGAGGGAGACTGACGGCGAAGCTTCTGCAGAGACTGATACGAGAAGGTTGACGGCGGGAAAAGACTGAGGAGGGAGTGGGGTCACCCATGCTTATACAATGTAGGTGACTTTGGCATGTGACGTCAGCATGGGCGGCCCCTGGCAGACTGCTTGAGAAAGCTTTTGTGAGATCCTAGTGCCCGATGACTAAATTCTGTAGGTGTGACCTGATGAGAGATATCCCCGAATAACATCCCTCATTTCTAGGGATGTGGATATGGTGCACTAACCACACTTCTGGCAGACTCCTAGCAGTTCTCTTGGAGGAGGGAGCAAGGTACACACCTCCTATTTAAGGAAAAGACTGGAGAACTGAGGCCCCAAAACCAGCATCCCGGTGCGACTCAAGGTCAACGTGGTAATGGGAAATGAAGGGGTGTGCAGACTTCCAGGTAGCAGCCCTGCAGATTTCCTGGATAGGGACATCCCTGGAAGCAGCCACCGAGGCAGTGGTATGTCTGGTGGAATGAGCCCTAAGCCCAACGGAAGGCTCCCTACCAGTCAAACTATAGCAGAGGTCAATGCAGGAGACTAGCCACCTGCCAACTGTCCACTTGGCAGCTGGTCTGCCAGATGCAGCTTCAGCATAGGTGACAAACAGCTGGCAACCCTCTCCCTGAACTCCAGTCGTACGCTCTTTGTAGTAGGCAAGTACTCGCCAAAGGTCCAATGAATGGAGCCTGTGCTCGGTCTCCAAGGTTTAACTGGTGAAGTACACTGGGAGGTTCATCACCTGGTTAAGGCGGAACTTCGAGACAACCTTCGGGAGGAACTTTAGGTTGAGGCGGGGGACAACCTTGTCCTTAAAGAAGACCAAGTAAGGAGAGTCCACTGAAAGCACCTGGAGCTCACTGATCTTCAACAGGTGAGATATGTCACACCTGTGCATAGGTTCGAATGGCCTGCCCATGAGCATTGCTAATACCAGCATGCAAGTCCCAAGGTGGTGTTGGCTCATGCACCAGCAGGGACAAGTGGTCAAAGCCTTTGAAGAAGCGCCCGATCACCTTCTCCTGCGCCACCGTTTGCATACCAGCCCGCACCCAGTATGCAGAGATGGCTGCCAAGTGCACCTTGAAGGTCGTCCACTGTAGGCCCAACTGAGAATGCAGAGATGGTTGCCAGGTGCACCATGAAGGACATCCACCATAGGCCAGACAGAGGGACCACAGGTAATCCAGGATGCTTGCCACTGGGCAGGACAGGGGGTTCAGCCCCTTGTCTTGACACCAAATGGAAAATCTCTTATATTTGAGGGCCTAACACTCGTGGGTCACAGAAACAAATTATCAGCAGATAAGGACCACTAGGCCCATCTATTCTGCCCATAGACCCTATACGTTGTATGTGGCCACTGACCCTATGTGATCAATGGCTTATAGTCACTCCCTCCCCTCTCAAGCTTCCCTTGTGCCTGTCCCAGGCATGCTTAAACCCCTCCAGTGTGCTTTCCCTCTGGACCTCCTGTGGCAAAGTATTCCAAATGTCGTCTACCCTTTCTGTGTAGAAAAACTTCCTCACATTACCTCTTATTCTACCCCCTTCCAATTTCATATTGTGCCCCCTTGTTCCAGTACTTTTTCTACATTGGAAAAGATCCCCCACCTGTACCTTGTTTCTGCTCTTCCATGAGGCCTCAACAATGTGGAAGACCTCGTCGGAGAGACCCAAAGCCTGGAACTCTAGCCACTCAGAAACCAAGCTGTCAGGTGCAGAGATTGAAGGTCGGTATGAAGTACCCCAGTAGTGTCCTGTACGGAGGGGGGCGGGCACAGAACAGCCTCAGAGTCGCGTTCTCCAGAGAGGCAAACAGGTCTACCTGGGCAGTGCCCTACTGGGAGAACAGGCAGTCGACTACCCTCCTGGTGAAGGGACCACTCGTAAGACGCCTCGCCCACTCGGGTGAGGGCATCTGCCAGCTGGTTGGACGCGCTGGTCACATGAATCACCAGAAGGTCGGCACCCAGGCTGCAAACAAGGGTCCAGATGCAGAGAGCTTTCCGGCACAATGGGAGGGAATGAGTCCCGCCCTACTCATTGAGGTAGTATATGGTTATTGTGCTGTCTGTCTGGACCTGGACAACCAGACCCCGAACATGTGGAGCAAATGCCATCAGCATCAGGCACACTGCATGGAGCTCCAGCAGGCTGATGTGGCACTGAGACTCCTTGGGGTCCACAGCCCGTGGACTCTGTGGTCCCCCAGGTGGGCTACCCAGCCCAGAGCGGCATCAGTTGTGACAGTGACTGTCAGCTCTGGGCAGACAAATAGGACTCTTTCCTACAGATGGTCCAGGACTAGCCACCACTGGATGGCATCCCACAGCCGTTGCATCACCATAACTAGCTGGTCGAGGTGACTGCGGTGCTGAAACCACTGCTGGGCCAGACCCCACTGCAGGAGCACATCCCACCAGCGGAGCCAACAGACCATGCTGGTGCAAGCTGCTATGTACCCCAGCAGGAGAAGGAAGTCCTGGGTAGGGCGCAATTGCTCAACCTGAAATGACTGGGCAAAGGGGGCAAGATCCTCCGCCCTCTCTACTATGAGTCGGGCTGTGGCCCGATGGGAGTCGAACTCTGCCCCGATGAACTGGATCACTTGCAAAGAAATAAATTCTGACTTTGCCTCATTGACTAGGAGGCCCAGGGTCGAGCAGGTCTGGAGGGCCAGGTCCCAGGACTGCTCCACCTCCGCCCTGGAGGAACCACCTATCAGCTAGTTGTCCAGGTACAGGTATACCCTGACCCCTCAGCACCGCAGGAATGCTGCCACCACTGCAATGCACTTGTAGACCCTGGAGGCCGAGGAAAAGACAAATGGCGTGGCCTGGAACTCTAGCAAGATACCTTCTATGCAGGAACTGCCGGTGGAACGGATTGATAGGGACATGAAAGAAGGTGTCCTGGATGTCCAGGGAGCAGAATCATATGTCCAGCTACAGGGACTGAATGATCTGATTCAGAGTGATCATCTGGAATTTGTGCAGCTGTAGATATTTGCGGAGGTCGTGTAGATTAAGTATGAGGCGCCAGCCCCCATCTGTTTTAGAACCAGAAAGTATCTGGAGACAAACCCCGAGCCAGCCATGGTGTCCTGAACATGAACCACTGCCTCCTTCTGGAGGAGCTGGGTGATTAACATCACATCCTCCGTGGAGCACAGGCTCAGCTGGGCGGGAGAGCCTCGAACTCCAGAGGCAGACCCTGGTCAACCACTTCGAGCATCCATCTGTATGAGGTAACAATGGACCAGGCAGAAGCGAAGTCCTGGAGCTGCCCCCCCGCCGCAGGAGGTCCCGGGGTGGACTAGATGGGTGGGAGGAAGAAAACCCCCGACCCATCACTCTGCAAGCTTGGAAGTGGTGGTGGGGTTAGCTGAGGAAGCAGCTCACCCTCACCCTCTAGAGTTCTTGGTTTGCTTCGGCCAAGGCCGCCAGGCCTGCTGTTGACCCACTGGGAGCGGAGGTGGTCTGACCACAGAAGCAGAGCAGGGCCGAAACTGAAAGGACTTTTCTTTTTTCTGGCCCCTAGCATACTTCTGGGCGGATGTTACAGAGTCCAGGGTGACACTGGACTTCTCAATGTGGATGAGCTGGACATCCACACCGGGCCCAAACAAGTTGGTGTCCAAAAAAGGGATGTCCGCCAGTTTGTGGTTGGGTATCGGCTGTAAAAGTCGAAATCTGCAGCCACGCCCTGTGGCACATAGCCACTGACCTGGCACACGAGTCACCAATGTCCAGGGCAATCTGGTGCAGTTTAACAACAGCACAACCTTGGTTTCGGAATAAAACTTGACCAGCAGCTGCAGATCACCCAGGAGCCAGCGAACAACCTGGTCCAGGATACCCAATAAAGCATGGGTGAAGCTGCCCATTATAACGGCCAAACTAGACTGCCGAAGGCCTAGGGATGAGGCCACATAGACTTTTCTTGCCACGTGGTCCAACTTTTTGGACTCCTTGTCGCGAGGTTTGTCAACATCCCCACCATTACCTGTGCACCTAAATATAGAGTCGGTGACCAACCCTTCGGCCGGGGGTGGTGGTCGGTGAACCCCAAAAGGGACCCAGTGGGCACCGCATATTTGCAGACCATATGGGCCGATGACATAGGCAGAAGGCAGGGCACTGCCACAGCTCCAGAGCGGGGCCGGCTCAGGCCACTGGTGAGGCGGCCACAGAGTGCCGGACTACGCTGAGGCATGGGGTGGTGGCATGCAGTCGGTGTCAAGAAGCCACTATTGCCACATGAACGCCTCATAACAGTGTGCAGCATGTCCCCCTTAACATGTTAACAGCTTAACATGTTTCGGACAAAGGTCCTTCTTCAAAAGCTTTTGAAAAAGGACCTTAGTCCGAATCATGTTAAACTATGTGTTGGCGCGGGTGTTTCATTTTTAAATAAATGTTATTTGGGCACCAAAAAGCTTATTCAGCGTCCCTTTTTACAGGTTAGTGTGTGCAGGGAACTTTTTGGTTTTGTGCCGATTTGTGGTTTCCTAGCACCACATCCTTGTGCATACTCTATGGGCAACAGACTGTGTGTTGAACCCGAAATTTGGTGCCTTTTCCATCTGTTATCCCACAACCCCCCCTCCACAGACTTGGTGTCAGTAGTGGAATAACTTGCTGGAAGCATCTGGACTGGCCGAAGAGGGACGTTTTCTGGTGGATATCGCCCAGATATCCCAGGTGGACAGTTGCACCAGGAGTTGCCAGAGGAGAACCTGGAGAAGAAAGTCCATGGAGTTCTGACCAGAACCATGGGCGACAGAATGGGAGAGAAGCTGCTGCCTAGACTGGACCTGGAAGCTCTGAGGAGGGCCAAGCCTGAAGACAACGAAGAGATGCAAGAGGACGTGGAAGAATTGAGGGAACTGCTTCCTCCTGAAGACGCTCCACCCAAGGACGTAGGAGATTTGTTGAAATGGCTCTGCATAAAACAGGTGCAGATTGAAAGAGACATTGAATGGAGAAGTCAAGATGCCAAACGGGGCGGATACCATCAGGGTCTTGCATGCCATCAATGCAGGGCAAACAGAAAGAACCAGTAGCCAAAAAGACATTAAACTGTCTAAACGTTTGGACACTGATGACATTGCGGCCTACCTCAACGTTTGAGAGGATCACTCAAACATGCGCATGGCCAAGGAACAGTGGGTTGTTCGACTGGCACCGCACCTGACAGGCAGTGCCCAGTTAGTTTATAGCCACATGGACTCCCAAGAGGCAGAGAACTATGACCATGTGAAGCAGGAGATCCTCAGGCTCTATGACAAACACTGAAGCCTATCGCCAGAGGTTTAGGTTTCTTAAAATGCAGTCATTGGATACCCCCCCCGCCAAGAGATTTATGGCCTTCTGCTGGCTTCTTCGTATGTTTGTATGTATATATTCGTATTCCCATCTCAAGGAGCTCTGCTACAAATGGTTACAATCGAGAACAAGAGCAAGGACCAACTTCTGGAGGCAGTGATTACTTAACAGTTTATTAAAGTTTTACCCCAGGATGTACAACTTTGGGTTTGGAAGCATAAGCCGGATTCCACTGATAAAACCACCACATTGGCGGAAGACTTCCTGGCAGCCAGACCATCCAGACTCAGAGGGTTCCAAGGGACATCAGCAGCTGCAACCACCAGCAATCTGGTAAGGAACCCTTTTACTTATAAACTGTCAAATCCAGCCCCAGAGAAACAAGACTGGAGAGCAGAGAGCGGGGGTCGCATTCTAGTAGTTAAGATTGTAAGTCATGGGTGCCAAAAAAAGGGACATTATGTAAGAAACTGTCCTAATATAAAGAAAGACAGCTCACATAGCCTTAACAAACTTGGGTCACTTTATGGCTACTATGCAGACTGGATCACAGCAGATGATGGGACTAATTGAATCAGGGAGCCACCAGACTCTTGTGTGAACAAATCTGGTGACTGGGAATAATAAAGGACTGAATACAGCTGTCATCTGTGTGCACGGTGATGCCCATCGCTACCCTACAGCCATCATACAAATGATTGTTCAAGAAAAGACATATAAGGTAGAAGTGGGGTTGGTACCTCGCCTACTTGTGCCAGTTATCGGGCATGACCACCCAGACTTTGCTTCATTTATACATTGTCATGCTGCCTAGGACTCTGCTGTAGTTGCTGTAACTACCAGAGCTCAAGTGAAGAAGGGACATTTACCATCTTTGTTCCCATTTGATGATGTTTTTGAGGATTGGCAAGGACTGTAAAACTAAGGCAGAGAAGAGGAAGCTAAAGAAGGAATGGACTGATACTCATGCTGGTATACAGTCAGACTTCGGACATACTTTTAAATGTGATATACAGCATGAGCAAAAAGCAGACCCTTCACTTAACCCCTTTTTTCCCCCCACAGGTGGGAAAGGGAGTAGAAAAAGGTGCCCCTCAGTTTGCTGTAAAACAGGGAATACTGTATAGAGAATACACTAACCCCAGAACTGGAGCGGCAGTAGACCAACTAATGGTTCAAGAAAAATTCCGCTCCCAAATCATGTATCTGGTGCATGGCATCCCTTTAGCAGGCCATGCAGGCAGAGACAGCACCCTTAATAGGATATTACCCAGGTTTTATTGGCTCTCTAACCACGAGAGCATAGCTGAGTATTGTAAAGCATGTGCCGAGTGTCAGAAGGTAGCTCAGGCAGGAAAAAGGGATAGAGTACCACTACAACCCATCCCCATTGTGACTAACCCATTTGACAGGATAGCCTTGGATGTAGTGGGCCCCCTGGAAAAGAGCTCAAAGGGTAACAGATTTGTATTGGTCATATGTGATTACGCTACCCAGAAGCTATCCCCATGAGAACTGTCACTGCCCCAAAGATAGCAGAGGAGCTAGCAAAGGTATTTAGCCACATGGGAATCCCCCAGGAAATACTGATCAGGGGAGTAATTTTAATGCACACCTGCCAAAATAATTGTAACATCTGCTGGGCGTGGCAGCAGTGCGCACTTCCCCATACCACCCACAGACTGACGGCCTCATAGAGAGGTTTAAATCAGACATTAAAGAGAATGTTGAGGAAATATGTAAAAGAAGGTAAAGATTGGGCTAGGTACCTCCCCTATTTACTTTTCGCTTAGAGAAATCCCTCAAACGTCCACTGGTTTCTCGCCTTTTTCATAATTGCATGGGAGGAACCCAAGGAGGCCACTGGATGTGGTTAAAGAACACTGGGAAGAAGGGAAGGAGGTGACACATCTTAATGTCGTAGAGTACATGACTCAGTTACACAGATGCCAGTTGAGGTATATCAGCTTGGCACACCAGAGCTTAGAACAGAAGCAAGACTTGCAGAAAGAAAGATACGACCAGGGTTTGCAGACAAACATTTCAGTCAGGGGACAAAGTGTTGTTACTCCTTCCCTCCACAGAGCACAAACTACTCATGAAATGGCAGGGCCCCTTCACCATTTCGAGGCAAACAGGAGCAGTGAACTATGAACTTAGCATGCCTGGAAAGAGACCCGCCCAGAAAATTTACCATGTGAACCTCCTTAGGAAATGGCGTGAGAAGTCCAACCCCTCCCTTTATATCCATCCTAAAGTTAGGGAGTCAGAGCTAGAGGTTGCCTATAAAAGGATAGAGCAGTCAAGACTGTTGGAGAAGATTCAGATAAACCCTGAACTGGAGTCTCAGCAACAGAAAGATTTGCAGGGGGTATTACAGTCAATTTCTTTCTCTTTCCCCAGGTGGCACACCTTCATGCCTGATCCCCCAGCCCCATCCCCTGCTCGCAGCCTACCTTCCGCTGTCCTCCACGGCTTGCCCCCTATTGCAGGGTGGGGGGGATCCATCAACCCGCCAGAACGGATCCAGTGCGGAGGTTACCGTTATTTGTGGGAGTGGGGATTGACTGCCATTATGCCGCACTCAGGACTCTTTTCCTCCCTTTTTCTCCCCTTAAGAGAGGAGGTGTGCAATGACGCCCTATGGAGACAGCACGCACACATCCGCATGCGCTCCTCCAAGAGTCTGCCTCCTCGCCTCCCCTTTCTAAGCATCAGTGTGCTTTCCCCCGCCACCACTAGGGGCCAGTCAACACAGACTGCTGGTGGACCCCCTCCCCGGAGAAGGAGAGCAGTCCCTCAGATGCTCAATCCTTCTCCTCCCCTGCCAAACACGGGTCGCCAGCATAGCGCGAGGTCAGGCGTCCAGCGCCTCAGCACCACTGGGATGGCTGCAGAGGGTATTACAAGAATTTGAGCCCATATTCACAAACGTCCTGGGGTGGGCCAAAGGAACTGTGTACACCATAACTGCTATGCAAGACAAGCCCTACACCAAAAGCCTTATGGACTGCCCATGAAAGTGAGGGATGAGGCGATTCAGGAAGTCAAAAAAATGGAGCCATCAGGCATAACTGTGCCCTCAAAGAGTGCATGGTCTTCACCCATGGTCATAGTGGACAAGAAAGAGGGTGAGATACGTCTACGCCTAGATTTTAGAAAGCTTAAAGTGTCACTATACGATGGCTACCCAATGCCCCAAATCGATGACATTACTGACAGGCTAGCCAATTCACAGTACATCTCCACCCTGGACCTTACTAAGGGATATTGGCAAATCCCCTTGTCACCTGATTCACAAGATAAAACCGCATTTAGCACCCCAATCAGTTTATACCAGTTTGTCAATGCCATTTGGACTACATGGGGCCCTAGTCACTTTTCAACATTTTATGGACCACATACTAAGACCACACACCGAGTACTATGCGGCTTATTTGAATGATGTGGTCATATTTAGTCCTGACTGGGAAACCCATGTATTGCAAGCAATAAAGGAGTCAGGAGTGAACATTAACACTGCTAAGTGTGCCCTAGCAAAGACCGAGACAAGATATCTAGGGTTAATTTTAGGAAACAGACAAGTGAAGCCTGAGGTAGAGAAGGTTACAGCAGTAGCAAACAGCCCAATACCTACCAAAAAAAAGCATGTGAGACCTTTCCTAGGCTTAGCTTGTTATTACCAGAGATTTATTCCTAATTTCTCAGCCATTGCTAGTCCTTTGACTGATCTCACTAAAAAGAGGTGCCCGAATAAAGTTCAGTGGACCCCTATTTGTGATGAGGTATTTAAGAATATCAAGGTAATTCTATGTACAGCTCCTATACTGAAAAGCACAGACTTTGTGGACATGGCCTACCTAGACTTTAGCAAGGCATTTGACACAGTCCCACACAAAAGATGAATATACAAGTTAGCCAGCCTTAGAGTGGGTCCCAAAATGGTAGCCTGGGAAAAAAAAAAAAAACTGGCTGGAGAACAGGACACAGAGGGTAAAAGTAAACTGAGTCCACTCTGAAGAAAGGGGGGTTACTAGTGGGGTACCGCAGGGTTCAGTTCTAGGACTGGTCCTCTTCAATGTCTTTATAAGTGACATTGCAGAGGGACTGGAAGGAAAAGTATGTCTCTTTGCAGACGACACAAAGATCTGCAGCAGGGTTGATACACAAGGTGGGGTGGAAAGGATGAGAAGAGACTTGGCAAGGTTGGTGGAATGGTCAAATGTATGGCAGCTTAAATTCAATGCTAAGAAGAAGTGCAAAGTAATGCACCTGGGAAACAAAAACCCAGGGGAAGAGTACATTATGGTGGGTGAGATTCTAACAACAAAAATGGAAAGGGACCTGGGGGTAGTCATATCAGATGACCTAAAGGTGGGCAAGCAATGTGAGAGGGCAGTAAGGAAGGCTGGGGAGATACTGGGATGAATAGGGAGAGGCATCCCCAGTAGAAAACAGGAAGTTGTTATCCCTCTGTACCGACAGCTGGTAAGACCCCCATCTGGAGTACTGCATGCAGTTCTGGAGACCCAGTCTCTTCAGGGACAGACAGGATGGAGGCAGTCCAGAGGAGGGCAACTAAAATGGTGCAGGGTCTGCACCAGAAGACATATGAAGAGAGAGAGAGAGAGAGAGAGAGAGAGAGAGACTTAAGGAGTTTAATATGTATACCCTAGAGGAAAGGAGGGACAGGACAGAAATTTTCAAGTACCTAAAGGAACTCAACAAAGTCCAAGAGGGTAGCATCTGTCAGAAAAAGAGGTGTGCAAGAACAAGGGGGCACAATTTGAAGATAGAAGGGGGACGACTCAGAGGTAATGTGAGGAAGTATTTTTCATGGAGGTGGTTGTGGATGCATGGAACGGCCTTCCTGAGGAGGTTGTGGAGTAAAAAACAGTGGGGGAATTCAAGAATGCATGGGACAGACATAAGGCAGTTCTAGGGGTTGGGGGTAGGAGGAAGTAGGCTGCTGGTTAACTAGGATCTGCAGCTTATCCATTAGGTAGGGAAATGGGCAGACTGGGTCGGCCAAGCGGTCCTTATCTGCCATCAAATTCTTTTTTTTTTTTATTTCTTTTTTATTAGTTGAGACAGCATTTATACACTTGGTGAGTACACTTGAACAGTAGTCATTGTAGATTCTTAGTTTGTTATATTCAGTTGATACACATACATGTTATTATTAACAGCTATACATTACTGTAATAAGTTCTTATTAATACACACACTCTGATCATTCAACAGGCCTCAGAGGCTTCTTTTTTGTCCAACCTCATTGTTGACAAGTGGCGGAACTCTCTCCATCCAGTGTTCGCCTAAAGTGGATGGGTCTGAGAGGGGAGGAATCTTTCTTTAGTTCCCCAGCCCTTGAAAGGAAAGCAGAATATCCTCGAGACCATAGAGGGAGGCTATGTTCTGTTTCTCTTCTAATTTAGCCCAATCTGTCCCATAGAGTCTAAGGAACAAAGGTTGGGTCCTTTTGAGAAAAATATACTATCCATCTCTGCCATTTCCTAAGTAGGGTCTCTTGTTTATTGTGAATTTTGACTGTCATATATTGTAATCTATAGATGTCTTTTACTAGATCATGCCAATCCAAAATTGTGGGTATATGTGGGGTCATCCATTTACGGGTGATTTTTTTTTTGCAGCCAAAAGGAAGAGAGGGAGCAGAGCATTGGCTCAGTTCGGTCTGTGGGGAGGGAAAATAGATAACATTACTATTTCAATTGTCAATTCAATTGTTTCCCTAAGACACTTCTCTAGTTCTTCTTAAAGTGTAATCCCAAAAGGCATTAAGACTGGGCAATACCAAAAAAATATGACCCAGGACGGCTAGTGGGCAATGAATTTCTCCAGCATCTACCATATGAGGCTGGTAGGTATTTTGCCAGTATTGCCGGGAAGCAGAAATATCGGGGCCAAAATTTTCAGGCAAACTCCCTCCATATACCTGATTATGTAATTTTAAATCGCTTTTAAGGTTGATTCTTCCCACTGTGAAAGGGGGACTTCCAAGTTGTAAATCTTTATTCCAGGCCTCTAATATCGAGATAGAGGAGTCTCCCAAATTATTTTATAGTATTCTGTATATGTGACCCAAGAGATTCCCCCAAGGATTACTTGCTAGAGTATCCCTAAGCAAAATCCACAAGATAGGCAAGGCACTGGGGGAGCAAGTGGGAAAGTCCCTCTGTCGTAATATATAGTTCCTCACTTGTATATATCTATATTGATCAGCGTCAGGGAGAGAATATTTACTTTGTAAATCTAAGAAAGAGGAGACTCCTGAAATATTGATCATTTGGTAATAGTAACTCAGGCCTAATCTATGCCAGATCTTAAACGTGGTATCTAGCTGGGCTGGGTAGAACTCATCTCTATAAATTAGGGTGAAAAAACATTGTTTAAAGGCTTTCTTATTTTTAAGATTTCTCCAGATTCGTAAAATCTGTGCTGTAAATTTAGAAAAATCAGTCAAGGATGGGGAGTAGGCAGGAGAGGCAAAAGCAATTTTTCCAATATCATGTATGTCATTTATTGCAAATTCTATTTCCTTCCACCTGGAAGAATAACCCGGAGAAAGCCAGAGAAATTTTTTTTTTTTTTTTTTTTTTTTTTTTTTTAGGAAGGCTGCAGTTGCATATATTTTTTTTTTTTTAAATCAGGGAGACTAGCTCCCCCTTGAGCCTGGGATAAAAATAATAAAGATTGACATATTCCTGGTCTTTGACCTTCCCAGATAAATATTGAAATTAGTTTGTTCCAGTATTTGAAATAAAAGGCAGCTCGGAAGATTGGGACGTTTTGAAATAAGTATACTAGACGAGGTAAAATATTCATCCGGATGGTTTCTATTCTTTGGAAAAAGGTTAATTTTAGATCGCCCATCTTTTTAGATAATCTTGAATTTGAAGAGAGGTTGGTTCATAATTTACTAGTTTGAGATGTTCCAGTTTAAAGGGTATATTAATACCCAAATACTTAAAACTTAGTGGATCTCCATTTTAAGGGTAAAGATCTTTTGAGGGCTTGTGTTGGGATAAAATACAACAGCATGGCCTCCGTTTTTGATGCATTTAGTTTAAAATTAGCTATTCGTTCATATTTTTCTAATATTTCCCAGATTCTGGGTATTGACAATCTGGGAGAAAGGACTGATAATAGGACGTCATCTGTGAATAGGGAAATGGTATAAATCTCCTGGCCTACAGGGATTCCCTCTATCCCAGGGTCCTGTCTTATGGCCAAGGCGAAGGGTTCCATGTAGAGGGCAAACAGGGAGAAAGTAGGCAACCCTGTCTTGTGCCCTGTTGTAAAAGTATGGGAGGTATTGTCGCTCCATTTAGGCGAATATACACTTTAGGTTGTGAGTATATTTTATTGAGCCAGGATAAGAAGGAATCAGGGAAGGAGAAGCATTTAAGACTGTCCCAGAGAAACTCCCATGACACTCTGTCAAAAAGCCTTTTCGGCATCTAAACTGCTGTCAAATTCTATGTTTCTACGTTTCAATCAAGTGTTTGAAGTTCAAACTGATGCATCAGAGAATGGTATTGGTGCAGTCTTATCTCAGAAAATAGGTGGGGAAGAACATCCTGTCATGTATATCAGCAGGAAGCTACATGAGAGGGAGAGAAGATGCTACCATAGGGAAAGAATGCTTAGACCTGAAGTGGGCTATTGAGTCTCTGAAATATTACTTGTGGGGGAATGAATTTAAGGTTGCAAATGATCACAACCCCCTCTGCTGGTTGCACCAAATGAGAAAAATATCCCTGTATAATGCGGTGGTACTTGAATCTTCAGCCTTATCTATTTACTGTGTCCCACAGGGCAGGGACAAAACATGTAAATGCTGATTTCTTGTCTAGCTATGGTGCAGGAATTGATTTCAGTGAAATATGACTTACTTTCCCTAAAAGAAGATACTTCAGGGATGATACCGTTACAGTCTCTGTTGAGAAATGTGTAAATGCCTCAGGGTAAAGAATGATGATAATCCACTATGTTTATGGTGGAATGTTCATCATTAATAGGAACCCCGAGACAGAGCTTCTGAAGATGGATGGGTGGAAGCTCCATCCCTTACTGGGACAGGAAGGTAGTAAGCAGTCTGCAATAACCGTTTCCCTCTTAAGGTGAGGGATATGTGACAGGGAGATCCTGCCACTCTTGAGGACCGACCTTTTCTTAAATCTGTTGCAACAGTTCTTCTATTTCTTAGCCTAATCTATTCTTTACAATTTCTAGTCCATAAGGTTGGCCACCTATGGGTACCCCCCTCCACTTTCTTGACTATACTATAGTGTCCTCTTTAATTTTCCTTTTCCTTCTCAGGTCCTTGTACAGGGAGTCTATTGTGGTGACCTCCGAGCTGATGTAAAACAACGGGCTGTGTTCCTCACTGTTAGATACTTTCATGTATAGACCTTATGTGTATAAAACCTGTAAATGTTGAAAATACTATGGTACTAGGTTGTTTTTCATAAAGGTAAAAAGTTACTAGGGGACTGTATGATTAAAAATGAAGTTAGTTGTGCTATTTAAAATGCATGTAAATTGCTGTAAACTTAAGTCTGAAATTTCATGGTGAGTTGCATATATCCCATGATGCTTTGCATTATGGAAGTATGTGTGATGTGGTGTTTCTTTGAAACTCTGCTTATTGTCAATGCCCTTTGAGGGTAACCCTTGTTTCAGTGCTTCTGCACTGAGGTTCTTTGTCTTTAGCTTTTTTTTTTTTTTTTATTATTTGAGCCCCCACCACCCAAGCAAACAAGGCCCACACAGGGGAGGCTAAATCTCAACAGATGTGTTAGATCAGAGATTAGTGAGTCAGTAGGTGCTGGCTATGTGCAGAGGAAGGACATGCATAGTCTGTTGCTGCAAACTGATGTATTGAAGAAGGGACATGCCATTTCTGAAGGTCCTGTGTTTTGAATAAACATCAGAGACTGTGTGTTGAACCTGAAGTTTGGTATCTGGTCCATCTGTTATCCTACATCCCCTCCACAGACTGGAGACGATAGGATGTTTCCCACCTGGACTGACTGCTACCTGCCAATGAGGTAAGATGTGAACCATTTCACAGTTGGAGTCATCAGGCCGACAGAGTACATCTTTTTCAGAAGGAGAGGGTGGGATACTGAATCGAAAGCCTTTGCCAAAGTCTATGAAAACAGTGGCAGTGATGTGGCACTGGTCTAGCCTCAAGAGGATGAAGTCAGTGACTCACAGTAGGGAGGAGGTAGTGATGTTTTCTGAATCCTGATTGAAATAGGAGGCAGTATAGCGCAGTGGTTTAAGGCTCCGAGCTGCAAATCTGGTGACATCCAGCAGACCAGACCTGGGTTTGAATCCCACAGCTTCCACTTGCATACTGTGTGACCCTGAGCAAGTCACTTAACTTCCCTGTGCTCCCAGGTTGCACCTGTAAAAAAAGCTTTCAGCTTAGTGTACTACTCCTGGTTAAACTATAAAAAAAAAAAAAAGGGAAGAAAAGAAATTGGTGGAAGACAAAAACTCTGCAAGCCTGGCACAGACAATGGACTCTTGCAGTTTTGCATGGGACGGAAGGAGAGATATAGGCCAGTAGTTGCCAGGGGAAGATGGGTCACCAACTTTGTGAAAGGGGAGTACCTTGGCAACTTTCCAGGCCAGTGGGATGGCGCAGGAAGACGAGAGATTCAAGAGGTGTGTGTGTGTGGGGGGTGACAATAGCCAGGGCAGAGATGTGGAAGAGCTTGGGGTGTAGTCCATCCAGGCAGGATTTAAGGACATTAGTGCACAGTGTACTTCGTAAGGGAATATCGGGGAGAAGTTGTAGCCATCAGGTATCACCAGCAGAAGGGAAGAGGTGGTGTTACTGCTGTATAGATAGGCAGCTACACCCACCCGAAGTGCTGTGTCCAGTTCTGGAGATCACATCTCAGGAAGGTCACAGACAGGACAGGACAGAACGGTCCAGAGGACCCCCCCCCTTACAGTTGTAAAGCCAATGTACAGTGTATTCAATCTTAAATGAGTTTATGTAAACTTGTCTTGAAATGTTATGTATGTTTTTAATATATGTGTTCTATGAAATAACATCCACAGGAGCACCTCGTAAACAGGGCTGTTATTGCCCTAATGGTGATATTTGCTTGTCAGATTAATGCCTGTATAAATAAAAATGTTTTACTATTACTACTAAAATGGTGCAGGGGCTGCATCAAAAAGCCCTAGGAGTACAGCCTGAGGATCTCAATATGGACTCCCTGGAAAAGAGGAGGGACATGACAGAGACCTATAAATACCTCATGTGGGTGAATAAGGTACAGAAGGGGAGTATTTTGCAGAGGAAAGGGTACATGAGATAGGAGGCATGCAATGAAGCTGGAAGGGCAGCAATTGGGAGGGATGTGAGAAAGCATTTCACTGGAAGAGTGGTGGATGCCTGAAACAGTGGTGGACTTCAGCAGCTGCAAGAGTTGGAAAGAGTCACCACTTGCCTTCAGTGACTCCCAGCGATCCACAGTCTCATATGGCCGACTCCACTGCCACTGGGAGCCGCACATTCATGGCAGATAGCCCCGCCACCTCTGCCCCCCGAAACTATCGGCTGTCGCCTTGAAGAGATGCGCTTTTCAAATCTGCAAAACCAAAGGGACTGATCAGCTCAAAAGCCAACACCTGAAGTGTTTCCACTTCAGTTTCGGGACTTGACTCAGCAGCTGCAGGAGCAAGAGACAGTCACCACTTGCCTTCAGTAACTCTCCCCCCAGAGATCTGCTGTGTCAAATGGCCACCAACACTCCACCACCACCGGTAGCCACACATTCACGGCAGTTAGCCCCACCCACCTCTGCCCTCCAGACCTAGTGCTTGCACTCCACCTATGCTAAAGCCCACCCCCCGTAGTGGTCCTCCATACTTGCGGTCTTGAGCGCTAAGGGCCAGAGAGACAAGGGTGTCACACTGTGGGAGTCAGCTGTAAGACAGCCACTCTGCCCTACATATCATCCAGTGTAAGTACTCACAGAACTGCACTAGTAACATTACTCACGCTGTTCACATATGGACATACTGATCCGGTGTAATGCACAGGTATTGTTACATGTCAATATCGTCTTGACAGGGCTAATTTAGTAGCATTACCCTTACGAGTCTTGGACTGCTGTTTAGCTTGCCTACATTAACTTACAGGTGTCAGGCTGTGTCTGTATCACTTAACCTAGCCATACATAAATCTAGGATATGTCTATACTGCACCGGTAGAACTCAACTTGCCTACTGAATTACATATAAAACTGTAGGTAGCTGCACCACCAGTCTAGGGTATGCCTGTCTAGGTCTCCAGCTACACTGTTTAAAGCAAAAGATAATCTGTACAGGTTGGACTTTCCATTATGTTAGTGTAAGCATTGCTGGAATCATGTACAAGGGACTCTAATTACCCGTCCTGGGTGTATAGCTAAATCCTATTTGACCTGGCTGTAGACCCTACTCAGGGTGGGCCTAGTTTGATTTCCTACTTCCTACCTATATATGCTGGTTGCCAGAGACTCAGAACTTCCCAGTATTGCTGAAGTTAGCCCAACCCCGATCTAGGGTACACCTCTCTTGCAACCCTATACCTGTGGATGCTACTGCTGCCGTACTATACTCGTGTATCAAGTGAGTTAGAATTTACGGTTTGCTAGACCTAGCCATTTACCCTATTCAGGGAGGGCCCGACTTTACGATTCCTTGACTGTGTACGCTGTTGCTACCATATTCTTAAAGGAAAACTGCATTAATCCCCATTTTCTTCCAGCGTCTACTCACCTGCCAACTTGCAGTGAGAGACTGGCATTTCTGTTGTAGCTCACGTCTTTCATTAGGAATCAATATTTGAAGTTCCAGAGAGGGTGGCACCATTTCATGGAGGGTAGCGGCCAGAGCCGCAACTTGTATGCTAATGAACTCCTTGATCTTCCGGCTGTATGCCGGAATGCTCATTCATGACAAGCGGGGCACATTTTTACGGACTAAAAAGAAATAATGAATAATGTAGAACTCCTTGAGCTGTACCTCTAGCAAAAACTCCCGTTAAAAATGGAGCAGTGTAAGGTAGTTAATTTTGTAAAGAAAGCTGTGGCTCCAAGTTCAGGTATACGCAGTAGCGCCTAGCGCTACCGCGCATGTCTGAACTCTGAGCTTGGGCACTACTGTGCATGCCCGAAATCGGAGACACAACTTTCTTTACAAAATGAAGTACCTTACACTGCTCCGTTTTTAACAGGAGTTGTTGCTAGAGTTCTACATTGGACATTATTTCTTTTTAGCCTGTTAAAATGTGCCCCGCTCAACATGTACGAGCATTCCAGCACACAGCAGGAAGAACATCAAGTCACTAAGGTCATGCTCTGTCTTCCAGTGCGGCAGCAGTTTCCAAATGGCGCATCCAGGACAGTTCAAGAAACCACTAAACAGGCAAGAAACCAAAGAAATTGCTAGGCAAAGGTTAGCTATAATGTATAGGTTGTGCTAATTGAGCGTTTTTGCAGCCCTGGTAATTGCCAGCACTGTTTTGGACAGTTTTCCTTTAAAGCTGACCATTTGCTAGTTCTAGCCTTAGCTGCGTATGCTGTTGCCGTTATATTTCATATAGTGCTAGTACTGCTGGGAACCTAGGAACTACCAGTTTCATTGGAATCGGTCACCTTTTCTACGTGAGGCCTTTTTGCATTTCTACCACTGGTTCCTATTTAGTTGCCCCTGTACTGGTAGCACAGACTCCATCCCACGATGCATCCAGCAGGGCCTGCATCCATTATGTATGCCCTCCTTCTGGGCCTCATGTTTCTATGAGACGCCTGTGCCCACATTCCAACTAGAAACCTACCAGCCCATAATCACTACTCCTCCTCAACCCTGGTGAGTTACCCCCTCCCACTCCATATTCCCTCCTATCTCACCCCTCATCTTCCCTTGCTTGCCTGGGTGCCTGCATTTTCTCTGAGCCTCATACCTCAGCTGCTTTCTAATAGGCACAATAATCTGTTGACTCCCCGACTGCTACTATTACTAGGAGGAGACATCGAATTGAACCCTGGTCCAACTTATGCCCCGCTATATCACACAAATCCAGTTTGGACAAACAGCCATGGGCTAACGACTGCCCATTTGAACATTCATAGCCTCCTCTCCAAAATTCATGGGTTAGAAGTCTGGACAGCCCTTTACAACCCTGATGTTCTAGGCATTACCAAGATGTGGCTGAAGCCTGCCATCACAGATTCAAGCTGCCAAACCAGGGACTATACTCTATTCAGGCATGATAGACCTGGGAAGAAAAAAGGTGGTGGGGTGCAGCTGTTTTTCGAAGATCACCTAACCATCTCTATCATTTTTACCAGTGACTGCCGATTCCTCTCCGGAATGGATTACAGAACTGACACTCAAGCCACTAAGAAATTAAATATGGGGTGTGTACATAATCCTCCCAAGGAACTCCTCAAAGCCTCTTTCCTCTGGAACCAGCAAACCCGCAACCTGGGTGACCCTCATAGGTTCTGGACCTCAGCTAACTTCTTCACTAAACCTGCCCCCAAGCAGAGCACTATCCACCTGCTCATGGACACAGGACTCTTAACTAAACCATCAATAGTTGCTGATGCCTTGAACAACAGATTTTCTAGTCTGGAAGCCAATCTTGCTAAACTCCCATGGGAGTGAGGGATCTGAGGCGATTGTCTGTCCTCCCTTCCACTTTAAAGCTACTTCCCTCTTGGAGGTTCAACGTCTCCTCAGGGCCCTCCCCAACTCTGGTAGTGCTGAGAGAGACTGTCTCTGCCCTCGATTCCCAAAACTGTTAGCGGACGTTATTGCCAAACCTCTTGCTATCTTATTTAACCTGTCCCTTTCTACCCCAACCTTCCCCCTACTTTGGAAACAGGCCAGAGTTGTTCCCTTCTTTAAGTCAGGTGACCCTAAACTTACGGATAATTATAGACCAGTATCCATTCTCTCTCATCTGAATAAGGTCCTTGGAATAAAACTGTCTTTCTGCTAATCTCTGACCATATTTCAAAATAGTCTGCTATCTCCTAACCAGCATGTTTTTTTTTGAAAAGGCTACAGCACTACCACTGCGCTGACTTGTCTCACAGACCACGTTCTAAGAAAAGCGGATAAAGGTAAACTCACTGGGACAATCTGTCAATCTCTCTAAAGCTTTCGACCTAGTAGATCAGGACATTGTCCTTCGCAAACTCAGTTCTTATGGCTTTTCACCGGGTACCACAGATTGGTTTAGGAATTACCTCTCTAAAAGATCTCAAATAGTCTGCACTGGAGGGGTCATATCCAGCCCGCTACAGGTGCACAGTAGAATCCTGCAAGGGTCCACACTAGGACCCATCCTCCTCTCTCTTTTTGTCGACAGTCTACTTGGAGACTGCTCAGGCTGCCATAAGATCACGTATGTGGATGATCTTATCTTATTTAGAAGTGACAAAAGTTCATGTAAGCTATCCCTCTCAGAGGATTTCGCATCCACTCACAGCCAATTCACATCTAACAGACTTCTCGTCAATGGCAAAAAACTAAGACCATGGTTTTTGGGTTCAAGCCAAGGCTTGCCAAATGCCCCACTGGGTGAATCAACTCCCTCTGCATTCTGGTCCCGGTCACCACCTTTAAATACCTTGGGGGTCAACCTTGACCCCTCCCTTACCTTCAAAGATCATATCGGGTTAATTGTAAAATGTGTTAACCAGCAGCTGGGTGTCTGCTACCGCTTGAAGCACTTTGTGACCCCCAACCCCCCGACCTGAAAATACAGGTTACTCACCTGTAACAGGAGTTCTAGGAATGGTATATGTTGTTCATCCACACTTATTGGCAGGTTCCTTGCTGCTTTAAATCTTGCCGGAAGGTCTTCAAGCTGGCTCCTCCCACCCACCCAGGTGGTAAAACTCTCGGCTCCGCCCCATGACGCAAGATCTGGCCCGCTGGAAGCTCAATTGGGTCGTGTGGATGAACAACATATACCATTCCTAGAACTCCTGTTACAGGTGAGTAACCTGTATTTCTAGGGACATGGATATGTTGTTCATCCACACTTATTGGCAGACTCCTAGCAGTTCTCCGGGAGGAGGGAGGCAATGACACCCCTACTTAGGGAATAGAGACTGGAGAACTGAGGCCCCAAAACCAGCATCCTGGCGTGACTCAAGGTCGATGTGGTAATGGGTGATGAAGGTGTGTGCTGACTTCCAGGTAGCAGCCCTGCAGATTTCCTGGATAGGGACGTCCCTGGAAGCAGCCACCGATGCAGCAGTATGGCGGGTAGAATGAGCTCTTATCCCTCTGGGAGGCTCCATGCCCGCCAACTTATAGCAGAGATCTATGCAGGAGGTGACCCACCTGCTTATCGTCCGCTTGGCTGCAGGTCTGCCAGGTGCGGCTTCAGCGAGGTGACAAACAGCTGCAACCTCTCCCAATTTCAGCTGCAGCGCCCTTATAGTAAGCGAGCGCCTCTAGGGTCCAAAGTATGGAGCCTATATTCGGCCCTCTGAGGTGATTGGGTAGAACACCGCAGAGTCAACACCTGATTAAGGTGAAACTCCACACCACCTTTGGAAGGAATTTCGTGGGGCGAGGACAACTTGTCCCTGTGGAAGACCAGGTAAGGAGACTGATAGACAGCGCCTGGAGTTCTCCCATCCTTCTGGCTGATGTAATAGCCACCAAGAAGGCGGTTTTCCACGACAGGTGAGAGAGATCACACCTGTGCATTGGTTCGAATGGCTTGCCCATGAGCTTTGCCAATACCAGAAGTAGATCCCACGGTGGTGGAGGTTCTTGCACTGAAGGGGAAATGTGATCAAGGCCTTTGAAAAAGCACCCGACCACCTTCTCCTGCGCCATCGACTGCTTCCCGCCCGCGCCTGTAAGCTGAGATGGCTGCCAGGTGCACCCTTAGGGTCGTCGACCTGAGCCCTTGCTGAGAAAGGGACCATAAATAGTCCAAAATGCTTGCCAAGGAACAGGAGGAAGGGTCCAGGCCCTTGCCCTGACACCTAATGGAAAACCTTTTCCATCTGAAGGCATAGCATTTCCTGGTCGACTCACGGGATGCCTCAACTACATTGAGGACCTCGTCAGAAAGACCCAAGGCCTGGAACTCTAGCCGCTCAGGAACCAGGCCGTCAGGTGCAGGGATTGAAGGTCCGGATGGAACACCTTCCCCCGACTGACTGAAAGCAGGTCCGGGCGAGCTGGAAGCTGCCTTGGGAGCCTGGAGCTGAGGCTGAGGAGATCTGGATACCAGCATTGGCGGTGCCAGTCTGGGGCTACCAGAATCACCTGTGCCTTGTCCCTCCTCGCCTTGAGAAGCACCTTGTGCATCAAGGGAAATGGGGGAAAGGTGTAGAAGAGGCCCGGGGTCCACGGCCTCGAGAAGGCATCCCCCTGCAGCGAGCCCTGCCGAGGGGGGCGGGCATGAAACAGCCTCAGCTTCGCGTTCTCCCTGGAGGCAAACAGATCCACCTGTGGTGTGCCCCAATGGAGAACAGATCTTGTACTACCTCCGCAGGAAAGACCATTCATGGGATACAGCCCCTATCCGGCTTAGGGCATCAGCCAGGTATTGGAGGCTCCACATGAATGGCTAGGAGATCTGCCTCCAGGCTGCGCACGGTGACCAAATGCGGAGAGCTCTTGCACAAGGGCATGGAGTGCATCACGCCTGGCGATTTAGGTACATGGTCGTGGTATTGTCCGTCTGGACCCGAACCACTTGACCCCGTAGAAACGGAGCGAAGGCGGTGAGAGCTAGGCGGACCGCTCGGAGCTCCAGCAGGTTGATATGGCATCGGGACTCCCTCGGGGACCAGAGTCCGTGCGCTCTGTGTGCCCCCAGATGGGCACCCCAACCCATCAGAGAGGCGTCGGTTGATAGAGATACCGTCGGTTCGGGGTGGACAAACGGGATGCCCTCCTGCAGATGAGCTGGAACGATCCACCACTGGAGAGCGTTCCACATCCCCTGGGTCACCGTCACTCACTGGTCCAATGGATCGCAGCATTGAGACCATTGGCTGGCCAACTCCATTGAGGGGCGATGTTCCAGCTGGGCCTAACGGACCATGCTGGTGCAGGCCGCCATGAGACCCAGTAGGCGAGGAAGTCCCGGCAGGGCGAATTGCCCAACCAGAAATGATCGGGCAAAGGAGGAAAGAACCTCGCCCTGTCCGCCGAGCCTGCGTTTCGGCTCAAGAGAGTTAAGCTCTGCCCATGAAGAGAATCACCTGCTTCGGTTCGAGTTCCGACTTGGCCTCTTGATGAGGAGGCCGATTTGAGAGCAGACCTGGAGGGCCAGATCTCTGGACCGCCTCCGCCTCCTGTCTGAGGGGCTGCTATCAGCCAGTCGCAGGTGGCACACCCGGACCCCTCGGGCGCCTCAGGAATGCTGTCACCACTGCCATGCATTTGGTGAAGACCCTGGGAGCAAGAGAAAGGCCAAAGGGCATGGCTAGGAACTCGTAAAGGGATCCCTCCGCTTGAAAGCGAAGGAACCTTCTGTGAAACGGACGGATAGGGACGGGAAAAAACGCGTCCTGCAGGTCCAGAGAGCAGAACCACACGCCGTGTTCCAAGGATGGTATTATCTGAGCCAGAGTAATCATCCTGAAGGTTCGAGACCTTAGGAACTTGTTTAGGTCGTGCAGGTCGAGAATGGGGCACCAGCCCCCCGTCCGTTTTGGGACCAGGAAGTACCTGGACACAAACCCCGGGTCTGAGGGAGGGTCCGCCACCTCTCTGATCACCTCTTTTTCGAGGAGCAGAGCGATGTCGGCTCGACGAGCCAACAGCAAGGCTGCGGACCCTGAGGCCCCCTTGGGGGCCACGGCTCTGAAGGGTGGGGCCTGCTCGAACTCCAGGGGCAGGCCTTTTCCTACCACTTCCAACACCCACCGGTCTGTGGTAATAGCAGACCAGGCGGAAAGGAAGTACCGGAGCCGTCCCCCCACGGAGGGAACCTGGGGTGAGGTGACGAGGTTGGGGGCAACACCCCTCAACCCGTCACTGTGCAGGCTTGGAGGAGGGACCGGCCGAGGGACCACCTGGGCCTTTACCTCCCTGCTTCCTGGAGGAGGAAGCCACGGGCTTGGGTTTGGGACACCAAGCGCGAGCCTGCTGGCCCTGGTGTTGCTGGGCCGGACGTGCCAGGGGCGCAGACGGATGAAAGGGCTTGGGTTGCGGTTTGCGGCCCTTGTCCGTCTCAGCGGATGAGACAGAGTCCAAGGTGGCATTGGACTTTTCGATCCTCTGGAGGTGGCCTTCCACTCCAGGGCCGAAGAGGTCGGTCCCCAGGAAGGGGACATCCGCCAATTTGTGCTGGGTATCCGCCATGAAGGTGGATATCCTCAGCCATGCCCGACGGCGCATAGCCACTGCGGCTGCGACTGACCTGGCGCAGGAGTCTCCAATGTCCAAAGCAGTCTGAAGTTGCTGCTTTGCCACTGCCCTGCCCTGGTCCCGCACCTGCCTAACCGTAGTCTGCAGGTCAGCCGGGAGATGAGGGACTACCTCGTCCAGGGAGCCCAACAGGGCATGGAAGAAATGTGCCATAAGCACGGCCGAGCTGGCCTGGCGAAGGCCAAGGGAGGACGCAGCGTAGACTTTTCGCCCAGCATAGTCCAATTTCTTGGACCCCTTGTCCGGAGGTTTGTCCACGTCCCTAGCATTTCCGGCACGCCGGAAAACGCTTGTTGGTAACTAACCCCTCGGCTGAGGGGTGTTCCGAGAAACCGGACAGGGAACCGGTAGGGACCGCATACTTCCTGGCCATCCTGGCCGAAGGCGCAGGGCAGGAAGCAGGGCGCTGCCAGAGCTCCAAGGCCGGGCCCACAGTGACCTCTGCCACAGGAAAGGCCTCCATAGGAGAATCCCCTCGGTCCAATATCTCCATGAGGGATACTTGGCCCGCTTGGATACAGGCTCGAGTTGCATCCCGGTGGACTCCGAGATGAGCCTGAGCAAACCCAGAAAGGACGAAGGGCTATCGTCCAGCAACTGACCTCCAGAGGACTCCAAGTCCACTCGCCTGGAGAAGAGGGAGGAATCATCGCACTCAGAAGAGTCCGCAAAGAGCTGCCTCGGGCCTGAGCCACCCTCTACCTGCCGAGGGCGATCGGGAGTAAGGGTGACTGACAGCTTATGGGGTAAACCCTGAGCCGACCGGGAGTTCTTGGTCGGAGCCCCAAACAATGGCTGTGGAGGCGGAGGTTCCACCCTAATCAGTGGAGCAGCTGGCTTCGGCTGAGCAACAGGCCTGGAAACGGGCGCCTCGGCTAAAGCAAGGGGTTGCTTCGGCCGCTCCGGTGACAGCCACTTAATGGCCGGGGAAGGCGACGTCGTCGGCTTGTTCCCGGCCAACAGAAGCTGTTGCCACATGAGGTCCTCGTATCGTCGACGCAACTTGCGTCAAAGCCTCCCCTTGTCCAAGGAAGAGGACGAAGACTAGCGGCGGCGCCGCTTGCCGCGGTGCCGAGACCGTGAAGAAGTTCGAGACCGAGACCGTGAACCTCAGCTTTTCCGAGGAGAGTGCAGGGAAAACCCGCCCTCCCTTCAGCTCCGAAGGAACACCCAAGGGCTCCAGAACCGGAGGCACTGGCAAGCCCACGGGATCCTCAACCACCACCGGGGGAACTGGGGAGAGAGGATTTTCGGCTTCGCCTGTCGACAACCCGTCCAACGGGTCGAGAAAGATCTCGACTGTGTCGACGGGAGTCTCGGTCAACTGACCTGACGGGGACACCGTGAAGCCAGTGGCCGAAGCCGAAGGATCGACCGGAGTTGATGGTCGACTGCTCGGGAAGGGGGACCTCTCCCGCTCCCAAGAGCGTCGACGGACGGACTTATCCTTGTCCTTTTTGGACCGAGAGGAAGGTCCCGAAGATGAAGGTCCCTCTCCCTTGGTGGAGAGAGACAGACAAAGCTCCTTAAAGGAAGCAGAATATGAGGATCCCAGGGAGAGCGGGATAAATGCCGTGGCCGAGGAAGATGCGATCCGCGCCGCCTCCTCTTCGAGGGCGATCATCTGCTCTAGCTGATCCGCCGAGCCCGCCGCCACGGAAACCGCCAACCGGCCTCTTTCGACTTTACCGAGGGTAACGCTGGGTCGCCTGTTGCAGACGGGCAGCATGGTCTTCCAGGACGAGGCCGAGAAAGAAGAGCACAGGTCGCAAGCTCGCTGGTCGTGCTCAAGGCCAAGCAATAGACGACGGAGTGCGGATCCGTCCGAGACATCTTACTGCCCGCATGGGCATCTCGAAAACCGAGTCGATTTGTCCATCGTAGCCGCGAGGGAAATAGTTGACCAAAGTCTAGAAACCTTAAAGATTAATTTCGAAAACCAAGAGTTAGGAACCAGTCTTATACGCTGGAGTGAAGGAGGGAACCTGAGCTTCCAAGCGGTAAGGAAGATCTGGCGTCATGGGGCGGAGCCGAGAGTTTTACCACCCGGGTGGGTGGGAGGAGCCAGCTTGAAGACCTTCCGGCAAGATTTAAAGCGGCAAGGAACCTGCCAATAAGTGTGGATGAACAACATATCCATGTCCCTAGAACTGGCTATTCAGCAGGGCACCCTCCTACCTCTCCTGGAGTATTGCTCTCCCATCATCTTTCAAATCTTGTCTCATGACCTCTAACGTCTCAACACTGCCTTTAATGACATCTGCAGATATGTCACTCTAGCCCACCACCCACCACTGCATCCTTCACTTGTCACTCAGGTGGCTCCCCCCTCAGTCCTGTCGGGACTTTCTTTATGGGTTGGATTTGGAGGGTGTCTATTTGCATTAAGGAAGATTTTGTTTATTCCTTGAGTTGTGTAGAATGTATTGGGTGCCTGCCCCCGCAGTTGTGCAATATTCACCCTCTACTGTCCGTGCCCTCCGTCCTTTTTTCACTCCTCCCCTTCAGTTTACAACTTACCAGGGCTGTAGAGTGCTGGGTATTGTGCGTAGGAGATGGAAGGGGTTGGGGGGCTATGAACAGTGGAGGGTGAATGAGGGGGTCGCTGTATTGGGGTAGTAGGATCCAGGAGATGCGCTGGGCCAAAATGGAACCCAGAACATGGTTCTTCATGTCTGGTATCCATACCCAAGGGCACCACCGATTGTGGTGGGCAGGTGGCTCAGACGGCACGGGAGGTTCGTCCAACTCGGGCGGTGTTGTGCAATGCCAGGCCCACCAAGAACAAGACTGCAGTTATTGCAGATCTTGTTGAAACGGTGGATCTCGCATGCATCACTGAGACCTGGCTGGATGAGAATTCTGGCTCCACTTTGGAGCCTTTAACTCCAGCCGGGTACTCTGTGATACACCGCCCGAGATTGGACGGCGCGGGGGGGGGGGGGTTGCGGTATGTTTCAAGACCAAACTGGCCCTCATGAATGTACTAGCTGAGGAGGCTAAGCCATTTGACTGTGTCGTAGTGGCAGGTGTAGGCTATCGGATCGCCCTCATTTATCGTCCACCTGGTGATGAGAAGCGATTCCTTCAGGAAGTGGCAGACTTAGTCGTCGACATGGCGTTTGAGTCGCCCAGACTGATTGTTCTGGGTGACTTCAACGCCTGGGTCGACAACAAACTCTCGCAATTTGGTCAGCACTTCCTGCAGCTGATGACATCACTAGGCCTTACACAGGTGGTTACCACTGCCACTCAAACATGGACACTCTCTTGACTTAGTCTTCCTCCTAGGAATGGAAACATCGGACTTGGGGGTGGAACAAGTTGGGTGGTCTGATCGCTACATCGTGGGGTTCAGTTTTAGCACCCCCTTCGTAGGCCTACCCCTGTGGAGATGGTTAAGTACCATCCTTTATGAGATATAAGTTCTCATAGCCTGGCGGCGGTGCTTGACCTATAATCCCTCTCGTTGGCAAGCAGTGACCCAGAGACCCTTGTGATGGCCTATAATTCAGCCATCTCAGTGGCTCTGTATTTCACTGCTCCAGTCCAAGTTCATCCTCTCTCCCTTCGCCCTCGACCCCCATGGTTTGATGGGACTCCGAGGGAAATGTGGAGACTAGGATGAAAGTTGCAGCGTTGCTGGCGGAAGTCCACTCTTGAAACCGACTGCCTTAGATTGCTGGACTATTATCAAGTCTATCAATTTGCAATCATCTGTAAGAAGGTAGAATTTCTGTCCGGGGAGATTACAGCCGCTCAGAATTGACCAGCTCAGCTTTTCCGTATTGTAGACAGACTGTGCAACCCAGCTGGTCTACATGTCCGGTAAGCCTTTTCGCAATTAGAGTGCGATGAACTTGCTCAATTCTTTGCTAATAAGGTGGCTGATATCAGGGCGGTACTCCAACAGGCACACTCTATGGGCGTTGCTTCTGATCAGTGCGCGGTCACTGCACCTCGGCCTTCCTGGAGTACCTTCAGCAGACTGGAGTTCATGGCTGTCATACGGATCATCCAGGGTATGCGCCCTATGTGCTGTAGTTTGTATCCTGGACCAACTTCCCTAATTTTGGGTTGTATTGATGTCATTGGTCCGGTCCTTGCACGGATAGTCTGGTGCTCCTTGGAATCTGGAGAGTTTCCTAGCTCCCTGAAAGAGGCGGTGGTTACACCACTTTTGAAGAAAACTACCTTGGACCCAGACTGCCATGCAAACTACAGACCTATCTCTAACCTCCCCTTTTTAAGTAAGGTGATCGAGAAAGTAGTGGCAGCACAACTGGAGGACCATGTGACCATCCATGACATCTATGAACTGCTCCAGTCCAGTTTTCGAAAGAGACATAGTACCGAGACAGCGCTGGTTCGGGTGCTCAATGATCTCCTGATGGCTAGAGATTGGAAGAACCGTTCCATCTTGGTTCTTCTTGATCTCTCTTCAGCATTTGACACCGTGGACCACGGGGTGTTGCTTGGTCGCCTGAGGTACATCTGTGGTCTGTCTGGTACGGTCCTCGGGTGGTTTACATCATTCCTCACGTGTAGAACTCAGAGTAGTGTCTGGGGTCTTTTCCTCAGACCCCATCTTTCTGTCGTGTGGGGTCCCTCAGGGGTCAGTGCTATCACCCATGTTGTTCACGGTGTACATGTTACCCCTCTGAGACATTGTAAGAAGGTATGGGCTGAGATTTCACTGCTGTGCTGATACCACCCAGCTCTACCTTTCTTTCGCACCCGACCAGGATGGAGCTCTCTCGGTCTTTAATAACTGTCTGAAAGAAATCCAGGAGTGGATGGATTCTAGCTGGCTGAAGTTGAACTCGGACAAAAATGAGGTGTTGGTTGTGGACCCAGGTCGCCGGATGGGAGGGTTGGGGGTTGGTTCACCCTTGGGACTTTTTCTTGGTGGCGTTTCACTCCCAACCTCTGAACAGGTGCGTAACCTGGGGGTAATTTTTGACGAAGGGCTGACCCTGCATTCACAGGTGTCTGCTGTCGTTAAATCCTCCTTTTACCATCTTAGGACTATCGCCAGGATTAGGCACCTGGTTCCGTCTGGTGACTTGCCTACTTTGGTCCACACCTTTGTGCCCTCGCACTTAGATTATTGCAACTCCCTTTACCTAGGGCTTCCTGGGGTGAAAATCCACCACTTGCAGCTGGTGCAGAACATGGCAGCTCGGCTTTTGATGGGAACTGCTCGATCATGTCATATTTCGCCGGTGCTGCTCGAAGTGCAGTGGCTGCCAGTACAGTGGCGGATCACCTTTAAAGTCGGTCTGCTGACTTTTAAAGCCCTACACGGACTGGGCCCTGACTACCTGAAAGAGCTCCTCCTTCCTTACTGCCCTGGATGATCACTCCGCTCGGCCGACGAGGGGTTGCTAGAGATTCTAAGGGTAAATCTGAAATCATCGGGGGCAAGAGCATTTATGTATGCAGCCCCTACCCTTTGGAATTCTCTACCCCATCAGTTACAGGAGTGCACAACTGTGGAAAGATTTAAACAAGCTTTAAAACCTTTTTTGTGGCGCCAGGCATTTAATGACTGCTCTTCCTCTTTGATAGATATTTTATTGTTTTACTGATAATGTACGCTTGCTTGATTCTGTTTTAAATTGTTAGGCACCTTGGTCTTGGATAAGGCGCCATATAAATAATTTATTATTATTATGGGCTCCCTCATATTCAAATCCCTACATGACGGTGATCTATCCCCTTTAACCATATTTCTAAGCATCAAACACAGCACATGGGAACTGAGGTCCTCCTCCCAATGCCTCCTCGACTATCCCCAGACTACTACTGACAAGGAGCAGAGAGCCTTCTCTATCGCTGCCCCTAAGCTCTGGAACAGCCTACCAGCCTTGTGTCATTCATCAGGTTCCCTTAAAAAATGTCCTCATAATGGCCCTTGCCTGCAAGTGCAATTCCTGATCTCAGACAGGTGACTTCACATGGCGGTCTCTCACCCCACAAAACTGTTGTGTGCCATCAGATTGGCTGGACTGTATTCCCTAGCTCCCACACATATGTAGTTATTGTTATCTCTTTTGCACGGACTTGTATGTTGTCATGCTGACCTACATATTATGACTTCTATATTATAACTTTATATATTATGGCTTATATGTGGTTTAAAACTGTTATTTTCACTTGTGTATGGTATCGCTGAATCTTGTGTTTTGTTCTGTCGTTGCACTGTATGCTGTAATTGCCATCTCCATGGCCCAGGTTGTGCCTGAAAATGGTCCCTGGCACCAGTGTACCTACCCGGTTACCAAATAATAAGTAAAATAGGACAGGCATAAAGGGATCTTGGCAGAAAAGTGGTGGGATGTACTGTAGTTGGAGATCAGGTAAAGTCTACTGTGACAGTATAGGCAAGGAAAAATGGACAGACCGGGTGGGTCAAGTGGTCCTCATCTGCCAACAAAGTCTATCTTACTATGTCATAGTGAAAAGGCAAGTCAAACAGTTCGAACAGGAAAAGGAATTTCAGGATTTTTGGGTACCTTGCTTGGAATCCCCTCTCGTTTTCAACTTCACATATAGTACTTCCAAGAATAATGTTAACGGAGGGCTCCTAAGAGTGCTGAACTTCTACAATATGACACTCCAGGTGAAAGCATGCTGTAATATGCCACACCAACACTTCCAGCCATACCCTCCCGGCCCCCCTCTTCCCTCCACTCAGTGCTCCATTTTTCACCCCATACCTGATTTCCCAGGAAAAGGCCATCAACCCGCCTTGAGCTCTGGTCCCACAGCACCACCAGCCCCCTGCTGTAGCCAATGAGGATCTTGCTAGAATCCTGGGGGTGTTCCTGCAGAGACTCACCGGGCCCCAAAGACTTCCCGCATTTGTAGTCATCTGGTACGCTAAAAACAAACAAGGAGTGAAAAAAAAAAAAAACAACTAAGAACAAATGCAATTCTCTTTGCTAAAATTAAACAATAAAAAAAAACCTGGTGTAATACCACTCTTACATATTTCAGTGGGGAAGGGGCATTTCATAGCACTACATGCCATAGCAGTGACACAGTGGTCTGCAAAGAGATCATCTGACTGGGAGTCGCTCTGCTGCTCATCTCTCCAGGCGGTATTTGCTATCTGCAGAAAGATCCCTTGACACACAACAGGCTGCATATTGTATGCCAAAATGTGTAATGATATATCAAGCTTCTAAGGCATATACTGCATCAACCATTCATCACCAAAACCAGCCTCCTATAGGGTCAATGATTTTCAGTTGTCAAAAATAACCAATTCCATTTGATAAAAATCTTAAAATCTGTTTTCCGTTTCCCTCCGAAACTGAGGGCAAACTATCATTTTTTTTCCATCTGGCTTTTTGGCCTCTGGTCACCACCTACACCTTCTTCGGATATCCCCAGTGCCCCACCCCAACTGCCACTTCCCCTGCTGTCACGCTAGTGGGGATCTACATGGGGAGGGGTCCGAGGGCTCCAGGTCACCATCATATACGGCAACCAGGTTACATTAATTTTCCCCTGCCTGTTTCCCAGGCTGACAAGCGTGCCATGGTGCGGCCGGCACCACTGAAATGCCACACACACACACACACACACACACACACACACACACACTCCTGTCCCCAGCCAATCAGGAGGCCATCATGATCATACCACCTAGCCTCTGCTAGCTGGTGATCAAGCAGTGACTAGGCGCTGCCCCCCACAACCACCAATGGAGGAGAGCCACAAGTGGACACTTAATTCTCCTTCCCTCGGCCAACCTCTGAGTGACCCTGGTCAGTTTTCAAACCCGAGCTACCGGCGTAGCAGCAGGGAAGGTGCCAAGTGCCTCAGCCCTCCATGCCACTGGGCCAGCTTAAATTAGCATGTTTTGTACAAAAATGTGGCTCAAAATAGGGAGCGTTGCACAAAAACCTGGTATTAAGTGGGACTGTCTCAAGCTAAAGTGATGCAAACAGAGTTGTGTTTTTTGTTATGAAGAACTGACTCCCAAATGCTGGCTTAAAATTAACAAATTCCACTTTTTACCACCTTCTCCCATTTTACTTCACATTTAATCCGTTCAAAATCTCTATTCCGATCCCACAGGACTGACACACATTCTGTTATGGTAACAAAATAAAACAAAAAAATTTGCCTCCTTTCCTAGCTAAACTGTACCAATAGAAATTTAGAACTCTTGCTTTTTCCCTTCTCCATTTGGTTTTAATATAACTGGGGTAACAAAAAAATAAAACACTCAGTCCGGGGTTGAAATACTTTAACGAAAAAACAATACACACTAACTGGACTATCAGTATATTATGTTTGCTCAGCTGACTGGCCTGCTGAAAAAAAGCAGCAACAACGTTCTCCAACAGTTACAGATCTGCTCCTGCATACATCTAATAGTCTTTAAAAAGCAGCTAGCACTTCTAGGAAAACTTTAGCAAACATCATATTTAGACCCACAGTGTTTATAGTTCATATTTCTTGCATTTCTCTCCCCCATGTTCATGTGAATCTGCTAGATTTCTTTGATTGGGCGACGAAGGAATTGGATCAGGGTGGTGCAGTGGATGTGGCTTACCTAGATTTTAGTAAGACATTTGACACCGTTCAACATAGGAAACTATTAAACAAGCTGGGGAGCTTAGGACCGAGTCCAAAGGTGTTAACCTGGGTAAGAAATTGGTTCGAGGGCAGAAGACAGAAGGTGGTGGCAAATGGAGTTCACTCAGAGGAGGAGAGAGGAACCAGTGATGTGCCTGAGGGATCAGTGTTGGGACCAGCTAGTGGGATGCTGGGTTGCATACGGAGAGGGATCACCAGCAGGAGATTGGAGTTGCCTCTGTTTATAACATGGGGTACTGCAATACAGTCACCTGATTGTTATATGAGCATCAGGTGACTGTTCATTAATCCCCGATATATGCACAGCTAGTTGTGAAGCGGCAGTAAAGAGAAATGAGTGGGCAGAGTCGCACTCGTTTTTGTGAAACTGTTTCAAGAGGCAGCCATTAGGCCAACCCGGGGGCATTGAGGGTTGAGGTGCTGGGCAGCTACACCTCATACGCCCGGCAGCCCAAGTTCGGGGAGGCGGGCTCGGGCGCAGAGTCGGGGAGGATTGGCGCCCATGGGCTGCCTCCTTCCCTGGGATGGGTGGAGATAGCCTGCACACCAGGCTCCCGTGGAGATCGAGTGCTGCAGTGTAAGCTGCACATTACACAGCGTGGCTGACGCTGGCAGGGTTGCTGCATGGGCCAGGCGTACACGCGAAGGGGCGGGCACCACCAGAATAAGGAAAAAATGGTCTGCTGGGTAGGTGGACGTGCACCTGCCCCACATGTCCTCTGCTGAGTTCGCCTCGCCTGGCCTTTCCAGTTCCTCTAACTGGGGGACCTCTCCTGCAGCCAGAGACTGCTTTAGAAGAGCGCCCAAGAGGAGGATGACCCACCCTGGATGGGTTAAACCGGAGGTTCTGGTGGCAGAGAGGGGGAGGAAAGAGGAGGCACAGGTTGAGGGAACCTCAGGTGGGCAGGATGCCTAAAAAAGAGGCTCCATGGGGCCGTGACCACAGGAGATTAAGTTGGGGAAAAAAAAAATAAATGAGGCAGCCATTAAAATGCATAGCAATGCGGCTGACTGTTTTGCACTACGAGAGACCTGCAATGCACAGTAAAACATACTGTAGTCAGATGTGTATATGCCCCTGAGTTAGTGAAGCTGATGGGAGAAAACAGAGTGTGTCTGATCCCTGTCCCGGTGCTGCAAGAAGCCTGTACTCTTAGGTGTCCCCGTGATATCTACATTTCCCGTCCTTATGGATGCTGCACTTCAGTGAGACACAGACAACGGGGAGAGCCGCAGTAAATCTCCTTACTGTCACCTACCCATTCATGTCATAGCAGTGAGAACCCTGGCTACAGTCCAGTGTATGTTGGACACCACAGATACTCCAGAACTGCTGAATCGCTGCAGTGTGCCCCCCCCAAAAGATGACCGCTTCCCAAGCTACGTTAATTGTGGTGTGGTAGCCAACGGTATCCACTTCCAGTAATAAAGCGCCAGCCCCCACCCAGGCAATTGATCCCGTCCTGAGAGATAGAAACAAGACCACACTGCTGAGAGAAAGATCTCGGTGACAGCAACAGTCACAACCAGAAAACACAGGGTGCAGGAGTTAAGAGGTTAGAGGGAGAAAGAGCATCTGACAGCGGTCCTGTCAGTGAGTCACATTTCACAGCCCCCCCCCCCAGGCAGGCAGCGAGCAGCTTGGTGCATGGTGTGCCAGTGCCACAGACAGGGAGCGACTGCAGGACAGTATGCTGCACAGCATGAGAAAGAGGTGGCCATCCAAAAGAGAATTCCTTTCCTGTCTCTGATCGGTGTGCACATGGAAGCGTGAGATGCATCAGACAACTCTGTTTTTCTCTCTCTCTCGCTCTCTCTCTGTCTACCTGTATTTGCAGGTTGAGCACCTCAGTCGGTTTTCCTTTTTCCAGGTACAATGTAGTCAGTAGTAATCCTGTATGGTACAGCCTGAACTGCCCAAGCTGCACATATTCCTGCAGTACAGTTACTGTGCATCTCTCTGGGTCACTGAGCCATGTAGTCATTTCAGAGGAGCGTGTGTCCGGAGAGGGAGGGCATAATAAAGCATTTTTTTTCCTTTTTTGAACATCTCAAAGTATGTCGTGGACCAGAAATGCCGGAAATCATCATAATACTATATCTGTAGCATTTCTGTGTTTATATCATCAGTGAGATATGCATTAAGTAGTTGGGACTACTTGTCAAAGTGGTAGGATACACTCAGATTTGTAGACTTTTACATGCAGGAAAAGCCTTTCTCCTCATCTTTGTTAATTTTTCACATACCCCATGTTATAAACATGGGGTACGTGAAAAATTCAATAATTAAAAAAATGCAATAACCCACTCTAGAGAATGGGGTAATTGGGGATTAATCAACACCCCGGGTTCTGTAAGGGCATGAGGCCTCCGCACCCAGGGTGTTGATAAATCCCCAATAACCCCATACCCTGGAGTGGGTTACTGCTTACATAGGTCACTGATGAGACTTCATCTGGAATACTGCATACAGTTCTGGAGACCACATCTTTGAAAGGACAGAGTGGAGGCAGTTCAGGGGAGGGCAACTAAAATGAGGCTGGGGCTGCACAAGAAGACCTATGAAGGGAGACTAAGCGAACTCAGTACATCCTGGAAGAGAGGGGGGAGGGAGGGGGGATATGAGAGAGACCTACAAATACTTAAAGGGGGTAGATAAGGTAAGCAATGGAAGCATTTTTCAGAAAAAATGTTGCTCAAGAACAAGAGAACGTGATACGAAGCATGAGGGGGATGTATTCAGGAGAGATGCAAGAAAGTTCTTTGCAGAAAGAGTGGTGGATTACTGGAACTGTTCACCAGCAGAGGTAATAGGGACGAAAACAGTGGAATGGTTCAAGAAAGCTTGGGATACGCATAACAGAATTTTAGTGGAAAGGAAGGAGAGGAGGGAGAAGGAACAGATCAAGTAGAGTATGCGGTGATACGGCAGGTAGGGAAAAATGGGCAGACTAGGTGGGCCAAGCAGCCCTTACCTGTCAACAAATTCAACATCTCTATGTTTCACATACACAGATGTGGGTGGCAGAAAACTGAAGCCCATCCAGTCTGCCCACCCTTCTAACTACTCTGCACTAGCCCTAGTGTGTTCCTTCTTACGAAGGATATTTGGCAAGTGCAACAGACTTGGTCCTCCCATCATCCTCTGCTGTGGCTGCTTATTCCCCATCTGAAGTCATAGTTCCCTGCAGGCAAAGCTAGCAGTGCTCTTGGGTGCAGCAGTCGCCTCCCCCACCCATCCCGTCAGACCCCAGATTCCCACCTCGGAGGAGTTTAAGGTGTTCCAACGATTCCACCACAGAGGAACATTCCTGATGAGTGGGGAAGTGAGTTGGCTGGGAGGTGGCAGAGGGCTGATGGTGAAGAGACTCAAGAAGGAGGAAAAAGAAAAAGAAAGTGCTTCTTCTGACTGGCAGAAATGTGGAATTTAGCCAGCAGAAAACCAATTCCACCTAGCACCACAAGCTAAAATGTTGCTTTAGCTGTTTAATGGAAAAAGGCTTCCAGATAGCTAGTTATTTAATCAGGCCAATGTCAGCAAACTATAGCTTGAAGGGACACAGTCAGCCACCCACAGGTTCATGTTGACCCATTGTGGGGCCTCAACTCCCACTGTGGGGAGTTAATAGCATCAACCCAAAAATGGTCCTAGACATGATACAACTTCCCCTTTGTAAATCTTCTTTAAATTGCATATACGTACAAATCTGACACAAATCCCCATTTAACAGTATTACACTGCTGCTGCAGGACTGGGGCTGACCTATGTTCTACAAGCTTGTTGCATTTCTTCATCTGAAAATTGTTGTATACTAGCTGGATGCCGGATTTGTTTTCTTTTTTTTTTTTTTTTTTGTAATTTGCCTGGCTCCCACGGCTTTCAGAGGAGGCCTCGTACCTCCTCCTACTCCGTCCACCAGGGCGATCCCCACGGCATCCCATCCCCTAGTGTCATCTGCTCATAGGGGCTGGGGTGTTTTCATTTTTCCCCGTTTTTCTCCCATTCCCCTGAGACGCCTGCGCTTAGGACTGACGTCCAGGCTGAGCTGACGTGCGTTGACCACAGACAACCACGCGGCAGAACAGCTGCTCTCCCGACTCCAGTAGAGCTGCCGTGCCCCAAAAGCCCGTGCATCCACCGGCTTCAGGGGTGTCGGGTGCTACAAGCACCCTGGTTTTCACCCCAGAGGAGGAGAGCATCTGTTGGGACGCTCGATCCTCCTTCCCCCTCCGACCAGAGTCCGTTCCCGAACCCGGTTTGCCGGCGTACCGCGAGGTGTGGCGTCCAGCGCCTCAACCCTCAGCGCCACCGGGCCGGCTCAGATGTGTTTTCAAACTGTAAAGGGAGAAAAGTTCATGCAGCCTCCATTGAGAAGTCTCAGTTTAAAAAAAATAATAATAAATAATACGTGGGTTTATCAGAAAGATATGGAATCCCAATTCAAGTTTCTGCACAAACTGTATTGCCCTCCAACCAAGCGTGGTATACAAGTTCCACCCAACTACTTCTCCCATGGGTGGCAGATGCAACACAGTTGTAGGCACATACTTCCATTACTTTAGGGAGCGCAGAGAGCTCAAGCCATTCTGGATAACCATGGCACAGGAACTCAAGAATCTTTTCTAAACCCATAGTGGGCACACATGTTTGTATTCTATTTGGAGTGGAGAATCTGGGGCAGGATGACTGGGAACCATACCCGGTTTCAGCTTGCCAGTGTATATCAAATAAGTGGCCTTCTAGGGTCACACCCACATTGAAACAGTGGAAAACATAGCCATACAGGCCTTACTGATGGAACGACTCATGTATGTGCTTAAAGGGTGAGATATTCCTCCTATATGGCCAGGGGAAATTTCTGGATTCTGCCAGTAGCGGAGACCATGATGCTTCAGCAAGTCTCTTTGCTCCTCATCAGTCTGACCGACCTCCATCGGCCAACTAACTCCAGCGGCTCTGCCCTCGCCACCGCTTCCTGGGAAACATCTCCTCACCCTACCCCATCTCAAGCACCCTGGCTTACCCCCCAAAGCGAAGCCACCGGCTTCCCAACGGACGAGAAATGGTTACCAGAGGGGGGTGCGGGATACCAGGCACCCTGGCTTGCCCCACCCGGGTGGGGCCACTAGCTCCCTGATGGACATGAATTGGTACTGGTGGGAGCAAGGGGCCACGGTCCGTGGTGTGGTGTCTGGGACATGCGGGCCGGACGTCATCCTGTCGGCAGATTTTTTTTTCCATTTTCTGATCCACGGGGTGGTGTGGTGTGCAATGACATAAGGATGCCTGAAGTGCCAACATCCAGCACATCTCAATGATTTGGCACCAGCTTGCTACAATCCCTGGCTTCCGCCAGAAGTCAGGCACATGCCGGACACTCACCCACCCTTTCCCCCAAGAGAGTCGTCCCTCAGACGCCCAATCCTCTTCCCCCTGGCCAGCCCTCTGAAGCCCCGGGTCCGCTCCTGAACCCAGAGCATCAGCGTCACAAGCAGATGCCTTGCCGCTGTGCCAGCAGGCTGGCTGCTGCTTCGGCAAGTCTTATGAGTGAAGGAGGGCAATCTGGCAAGGGGTTAATCTGTTACACTGTTCTGTCATAATGTGGGAATGTGGGGATGTGGCCCTGCGCTAGTCAATATACAGTTACGAGTAATACATGAACTGCATCAACTGAAATAGAGAGACAAAGATAGAATTTTTTTTTTTTTAAACTTCCCCATCCGTATTCCAAGTTTGAATTCCTAGTGTAATGTTTCGTGTATAATTGTAAATGCTGAATAAACATATTAAAAAAAGTGAGACATGCTAAACTTATTAAACAAATGTGCATCCGTCCGGAGATAGAAGAGAAATAATAATCAAATGAAGACATGCAACACGCTTGTATAGGTCAGGACTGATCCTTAAGAAGCTGTGTAATACTGTGAAACAGTGATTTTTCAGACAGACTGATTTGTACATACACACAATAAAATGTATTTTGTTTTAATTAATTTTTAAATTCACAAAATTACATTTGATATGAGCTTGATTCCAAGTACAGGATATCACATCAGGAAAATCGGATATAAATACAAGTTACTCACCTGTAACAGGAGTTCTAGGAATGGTATATGTTGTTCATCCACACTGTCTGGCAGGTTTCTTGCCACTTTAAATCTTGCCGGAAGGTCTTCAAGCTGGCTCCTCCCACCCACCCAGGTGGTAAAACTCTCAGCTCCGCTCCATGACACCAGATCTAGCCCGCTGGAAGCCAGGTTCTGCGTCGAAGCCGGGGAGGTCGGGTGAGTCATGTGGATGAACATATACCATTCCTAGAACTCCTGTTACAGGTGAGTAACCTGTATTTCTAGGGACATGGATATGTTGTTCATCCACACTGTCTGGCAGACTCTAGCAGTTCTCCGGGAGGAGGGAGGCAAGGCGCACACCCCCTACTTAGGGAATAAAGACTGGAGAACCGAGGCCCCAAAACCAGCATCCCGGCATGACTCAAGGTCGATGTGGTAGTGAGTGATGAAGGTGTGTGCCGACTTCCAGGTACCAGCCCTGCAGATTTCCTGGATAGGGACATCCCTGGAAGCAGCCACCGATGCAGCAGTATGGCGGGTAGAATGAGCTCTTATCCCTCTGGTAGGCTCCATGACCGCCAACCTATAGCAGAGATCTATGCAGAAGGTGACCCACCTGCCTATCGTCTGCTTGGCTGCAGGTCTGCCAGGTGCGGCTTCAGCGTAGGTGATAAACAGCTGGCGAACCTCTCCCCAAACTTCAGCCGTCCGCTCCTTACAATAAGCGAGTGCTCTTCTAGGGTCCAAAGTATGGAGCCTATATTTGGCCTCTGAGGTGTGATTGGGGTAGAACACCGGCAGAGTCAACACCTGGTTAAGGTGAAACTCCGACACCACCTTTGGAAGGAATTTCGGGTGGGGGCACAGGACAACCTTGTCCCTGTGGAAGACCAGATAAGGAGACTCTATGGAAAGCACCTGGGCTCTCCCATCCTTCTGGCTACGATGATAGCCACCAAGAAGGCGGTCTTTCACGACAGGTGAAGATGTCACACCTGTGCATTGGTTGATGGCCTGCCCATGAGCTTGCTAACTAGCATGTAGATCCCACGGAGGTGGAAGTTCTCGCACTGGAGGGATATGTGATCAAGGCCTTGAAAGCCCCGACCACCTCCTCCTGCACCACCGACTGCTTCCCAGCCCCCCTGGTAAGCAGAGATGGCTGCCAGGTGCACCTTAAGGGTCGTCGACTGAAGCCCTTGCTGAGAAAGGGACCACAGGTAGTCCAGAATGCTTGCCAAGGAACAGGAGGAAGGGTCCAGGCCCTTGCCCTGACACCAAATGGAGAATCTCTTCCATCTGAAGGCGTAGCATTTTCTGGTAGACTCCTTACAGGAGCCTCAACAACGTTGAGGACCTCGTCGGAAAGACCAAAGGCCTGGAACTCTAGCCACTCAGGAACCAGGCCGTCAGGTGCAGGGATTGAAGGTCCGGATGGAATACCTTCCCCTGATTGACTGAGATCAGGTCCGGCGGGCTGGAAGCCGCCTCGGAGCCTGGAGCTGAGACTGAGGAGATCTGGATACCAGAACTGGCAGGGCCAGTCTGGGGCTACCAGAATCACCTGCGCCTTGTCCCTCCTCACCTTGAGAAGCACCTTGTGGATCAAGGGAAATGGGGGAAAGGCGTAGAAGAGGCCCGGGGTCCACGGCCTCAAGAAGGCATCCCCCTGCAGCGAGCCCTGCTGAGAGAGGCGGGCAGGAAACAGTCTCAGCTTCGCATTCTCCCTGGAGGCAAACCGGTCCACCTGAGGCGTGCCCCAGTGGGAGAAGAGATCTTGTACTACCTCCGGCAGGAGAGACCACTCATGGGACGTAGCCCCTATCCGGCTTAGGGCATCGGCCAGGGCGTTGGAGGCTCCTGCCACATGAATGGCGAGGAGATCCACCTCCAGGCTACGCACGAGTGACCAAATGCGGAGAGCTTCCCTGCACAGAGGCATGGAGCAAGTCCCGCCCTGGCGGTTTAGGTAGTACATGGTCGTGGTATTGTCCGTCTGGACCTGAGCCACTTGACTCCGTAGAAACGGAGCAAAGGCGGTGAGGGCTAGACGAACCGCTCAAAGCTCCAGCAGGTTGATGTGGCATCAGGACTCCCGAGGGGACCAGAGGCCGTGCGCTCTGTGCTCCCCCAGATGGGCACCCCAACCCATCAGAGAGGCATTGGTTGACAGAGACCGTCGGCTCGGGGTGGACAAACGGGATGCCCTCCTGCAGATGTGCTGGAATGGTCCACCACTGGAGAGCGTTCCGCATCCCCTGGGCCACTGTCACTAGCTGATCCAGCGGATCGGAGTGCTGTGACCATTGGCCGGCCAGTCCCCATTGAAGGGGACGCATGTACCAGCGGGCCCAACGGACCACGCTGGTGCAGGCTGCCAAGAGGCCCAGGAGGTGCAGGAAGTCCCGGGCAGGGGCCGATTGCCCAACCTGAAATGACTGGGCAAAGGATGAAAGAACCTCGGCTCTGTCCGCCGGGAGCCGTGCTCTGGCTCGAAGAGAGTCGAGCTCTGCCCCCGATGAAATGTATCACCTGCTTTGGCACGAGTTCTGACTTGGCCTCGTTGATGAGGAGGCCAATCTGAGAGCAAACCTGGACGGCCAGATCTCTGGACTGCTCCACCTCCACTCTGGAGGGGGCTGCAATCAGCCAGTCGTCCAGGCAGGGGTACACCCGGACCCTTAGGCGCCGCAGGAATGCTGTCACCACTGCCATGCATTTGGTGAAGACCCTGGGAGCTAGGGAGAGGCCGAAGGGCATGGCCCGGAACTCGTAAAGGGATCCCTCCGCTCTGAAGTGGAGGAATCTCTGATGGGACGGACGGATTGGGAAGTAAAAGAATGAGTCCTGAAGGTCCAGGGAACAGAACCACACGCCTCGTTCCAAGGATGGGATTATCTGAGCCAGAGTGACCATCCTGAAGGTCCGAGACCTTAGGAACCTGTTCAGGTCGTGCAGGTCGAGAATGGGGCGCCAGCCCCCCATCCGTTTTGGGACCAGGAAGTACCTGGACACAAACCCCGGGTCTGGAGGAGGATCCGCCACCTTCCTGATCACCTCTTTTTCGAGGAGCAGGGCAATATCGACTCGGCAGGCCGACAGGGAGGCTGCGGACCCTGTGACCCCCCGAGGGGCGACGGCTTGGAAGGGTGGGGCCTGCTCGAATTCCAGAGGTAGGCCCTTTCCCATCACCTCCAACACCCAGCAGTCTGTGGTGATAGCGGACCAGGCGGAAAGGAAGTGACGGAGCCGTCCCCCCATGGGGGGCACCCAGGGGGGAGTGACAAGGCTGGGGGCGACACCCCTCAACCCGTCACTGGGCAGGCTTAGAGGAGGGACCAGACGAGGGACCTCCTGGGCCTTTACCTCCCTGCTTCCTGTTGGAGGAAGCCGCGGGCTTGGGTTTGGGAAGCCAAGCACGAGCCTGCTGGCCCTGGTGCTGGTGCTGTTGAGCTGGACGTGCCGCAGAAGGACAAAGGACTTGTGCTGTTGCTGTCGGTGGCCTGTGTCCTTCTGGGCGGAGGCAACAGAGTCCAGAGTGGCATTGGACTTCTCGATCCGCTGGAGGTGACCTTCCACTCCAGGGCCGAAGAGGTCAGTCCCCAAGAAGGGGACGTCTGCCAATTTGTGCTGGGTATCCGCCGTGAAGGTGGATATCCTCAGCCATGCTCTGCGACGCATGGCCACCGCGGCCGCAACCGATCTGGCACAGGAGTCTCCTATGTCCAGAGCTGTTTGGAGCTGCTGCTTCGCCACCGCCCTACCCTGGTCCCGAGCCTGCTGGACCATGATCTGCAGGTCGGCCGGGAGATGAGGGATCACCTCATCCAGGGAGCCCATGAGGGCGTGGGAGAAGTGTGCCATCAGCATGGCCGAGCTGGCCTGGCGGAGGCCAAGGAAGGATGCAGCGTACACCTTGCGCCCGGCGTAGTCCAGCTTTTTGGACTCCTTGTCGGGGGGCTTGTCCACGTCCCTAGCATTCCCGGAACACCAAAAACGCCTGTTGGGACCAACCCTCGGCAGAGGGGTGTCTCAAATCTGGCCAAAGAGCCGTAGGACCAGATACTTCCTGGCCATCCTGGGCCGAGGCACAGGGCAGGAAGCAGCTGCCAAAGCTCCAGGCTAGGGCCAACAATGGCCTCAGCCACCGGAAAGGCCTCTGTGGGTGAATCCTCTCGGTCCAGTATCTCCGTGAGGGGATACTTGGCCCGTTTGGATACGGGCTCGAGCTGCATCCTGGTGGACACCGAGATGAACTGAAGCAAACCCATGAAGGACAATGGGCTTTTGTCCAATGAATGGCCCCCGGAGGACTCCAGGTCAACCAGCCTGAAGAACAGGGAGGAGTCGGACTCAGAGGAGTCCGCGAAGAGCTGCCTAGGGCCTGAGCCACCCTCCACCTGCCGAGGACGGTCGGGAGTGAGGGTGACAGACAACCTGTGGGGCAGGCCTTGACCCGACCGAGTCTCCTTGGTCGGCACCCCCGATTTTGGTTGTGGAGGCGAAGGTTCCACCACAATCGGTGGGGCAGCAGGTTTCGGCCGAACACCCGGCCCAGGCTTGGGCAGCTCAACTGCAGCGAGGGGTTGTTTCGGCCACTCCGGTGACAGCGTCGACTTGCTCCCAGACAAAAGTAACTGCTGCCACATCAGGTCCTTGTAGCGTCGACGCAATTTGCGCTGAAGCCTCACCTCTTCCGAGGAGGAAGACGAGGACGAGCGGTGGCGCCGCTTACCTCAGTGCCGAGACCGAGACTGCCGATGTCGACGGGATCGGCTGGACAGAGACCGAGACCCTCGGTGTTTCCGAGGACAGGTCTGGGAAGGAGCAGGGGACACCCGCTCTTCCCTCGGCTCAGACACCTTAACCGGGGACTGCTGCACCAGGGGCACAGGCAGATCCTTGGTCTCCACCGGGGGAACCGGCGAAGAAGGGTTGTTGGCTTCACCAGTCGACAACCCGTCCGACGGGTCGAGAAAAATCTTGACCGCGTCGACGGGAGTCTCGGCCGGCTGGCCTGACGGGGACGCCGTGAAGCCAGCGGCCTTAGCCGCAACCTTGACCGAAGTCGACAGTCGGCTGTCCAGGGAAGGAGACCTCTCCCGCTCCCACAAACGCCGACGATGGGACTTACCCTTAGAATCCTTCTTTTTGGACCGAGAGGAATGTCCCAATGGCCCCTCTCCCTTCGTGGAAAGGGATTGGCAAAGCTCCTTGAACAAAGCTGAATACAAGGTACCCAAAGAGAGCGGGATAAATGCGACCAAGGAGGAGAAGATGCAGCCTGGGCCACCTCCTCCTCCGAGGCGATCATCTGCTCGGCTGCTCAGCCGAGCCAGCCACCCGTGACGCCATAACGGGCCTCCTCGACTTAACCGCGGTAGCGCTCAGGGCGCCCTAGCTTCAACCGGGCAGCGCGGTCCTCCAGGACATTGGCTGAGAATGAACAGCACGACTCGCAGACCTGCGGGTCGTGTTCTAGGCAGAGGCAGTAGACGCACGTAGAGTGCGGGTCCGTCCTGGACATCTTCTGCCCACAAGGGCACCGCCTGAAAACCGGTAGTCAATTTGTCCATCGCAGCCATGAAGGGAGAAAGATGACCAAGTCTTGAAAATTTTAAATGAGTTTCGGGTGAACCAAGAATTAGGATCCAGTCTATCACACAGAGCGTTAAGGAGGAACCGGAGCTTCAAGCGTAGGAAGATCTACATGCGTCATGGGGCGGAGCCGAGAGTTTTACCACCCGGGTGGGTGGGAGGAGCCAGCTTGAAGACCTTCCGGCAAGATTTAAAGCGGCAAGGAACCTGCCAGACAGTGTGGATGAACAACATATCCATGTCCCTAGAAGTAACAATTTTCTTCATGTGTTAAATCTAGTAGCTATCTGGAGGACATGCAAGCTGAAGGAAGGACGAGTTACTAATAAGAGGACTTTACCTAAAATCGGCCCTTGCAGCAAAGAACACGGGCCCGAGGCCGGCCCGGTGGCACCGAGGGTTCAGGCACTCGATGCCAAACCTCGTACTATGCCAGCAACCCAGGTTTGGGAACGAGCCTGAATCGCCGGGGGTTGGCTGGGGAAAGGAGCAGGATTGAGCGGCCACAAGGTAGCTCTCCTCTCCTGGGGAGGGGATCCAGTCACTCCCGCTGCAGGGCTGCCTCCGAGTGGAGGCTCAAGGGTAGTGCAGACGGTGAGCGGCTAGAATAGGGAGGGTGCTGCAGATTGCTGCGTGCGCGTGCCTCCACACACGCCTGAGCGACCGCAGCAAAGGGAAGGGAGAAAACGTGAAAATGGAGCTGGCAGGCTCCATGACGGCCCAGCTGTGCCCCGAACCAGCCTCCCCCAGATTCCTGTCCCGGGGTGGTGGTGGGGGAAGTAGACACTCCTCGCTCTGGCCCCACCACAGGGGGTAATCTGTGGGGGAACTCCCGGGAGCAGGACTGGGCAGGAACGTGGGACCAGAGAATGAGCACTCCGAGGGAGGACCAGAGCCACTTGCCAGCTCCACCGATAGAGGAGACGAATACAACAACAAAAAAAAAAAAAACATGGGCCCTGAGTCCATAAAGTCCTAAAAGTTCTTGCTGTGCCTTTTGCACGTAAATATGTCACTGTTGTGACACAGAATTTGTTGGCAGAAAACGACTGCTTGGTCCACCCAGTCTGCTGAGATGTTCCCTGACTGGGGCTTGCAGTATAGCCTAGAGGTTAGAGTAAGGAGCTGTGAATGAGCTTGGTGCATCCAGCAGACTTGGATTAGATTCTCACAACCTCCACTTGTGTACTGTGAGACACCGAGCAAGTCACTTAACCTCCCCAGTGCTCCCAGGTCGCCCCTGAGAACAGGCACTTGTGCCTAGTGGGTCTTACCCAGTTACCAAAAGACCAAAATAAATAAATAAAACTAATCTGTCTCTACAGACCCTAGCTGGTCTCCAGCAACCCCTCCTCCTCCCTGTCTATTTACTAATATACACCTATGTCTATCCCTCGTATGCTTGAAGCCCCCCACTGCTTACTGCCTCCACCACTTTTGCTGGCAGTCTGTTACAGGTGTCTACCACCCTTTCAGTGAATAAATATTTCCTCACATCTCTTAAACTTCTCCCCAACAGCTGCATCACATTTCTGCTGGTCCTGGTGCTCTTTCTCGGTTGAAAGAGACTCCCCTTCTGCACCCTGTTCATCCCTTTGAGGCATTTGCAGGTCTCTATCATGTCACACCTCATGCTCCTCTCTTCCAGGGAGTGCATGCTGAGATCTCAGGCTCTCCTCGTAGGGCTTCTTGCGCAACCCCTGCACCATTTTAGTCACCCTCCTCTGGACTGCCTCCACCCTAAGTCTTTTGAGTGCGGCCTCCAAAATTAGACACAGTACTCCAGGTGGGGGTCTCAGAGATCGACAGATTGACAACACCAACTCCCGCCTCCTGCTGGAGACACTCCTCCCCATGCACCCCACTAGTCCTTCCCACTGCTCTGTCACACTACCCTGCCACTACAAGGTCGTCAGTTATGATAGCCTCAAGATCCCTTTTCAGTTCAGTGACCATCAGTGCCCCCCATTCTATACTCAGCTCCTGGGTTCCTGTGCCCTAGGGGCATGATTGTGCACTTTTTGGCACTGAACCCCCCACTGCCGTGCTCTTGACCACTCAGTTTCCCCAAGATCCCAGCAAATTCTCTCCGCCCCCTCTAGAGTGTCCACCTTATTGAAGGTTTTGGTATCTCCAGAAAGATATACCTTCCCTTCCAGTTCTTCTGCAATGTCATATATGAAGACACTGACACCTGGGTGGCTGTTTCAGCCTCCGCCCCACCCCTGCACCACCAGTGTCCATATCCCCGTGGCACTTACCTTAGGCCTGGTCTCCACAGATTACCCCTCCATGGCAGGGTGGAGAGGGGGTGGTCGGTGTGTCCTTCCTCCAGGTAGCAGCCCTACAGATCTCCAGTATGGGATGTCCCAGAAGGTAGACACCAAGGCACCGGTATGTCTGTTCAATGAGCCCTATGCCCTCTAGGAGGCTCCCTACCAGCCAACCTACAGAGACCGATGCAGGATGTTATCCACCTGTCAATGCTCCACTTTGCTGCTGGTCTGCCAGGTGAGGCTTCAGCATATGTTACAGTCATCGAAACTCACCCCGAACTCCAGCCATGTGCTCCTTATAATAAGTGAGTGCTCTCCACAGGTCCAGAGTATGGAGCCAGCAGTCAGCCTCCGAAGAGAAATTAGTTAAGTACACCAGAAGATTAATTACCTGTTTGAAGTGAAACTCTGATACCACCTTCAGAAGGAACATTGGGTGGGGGTGACAGATGACCATATCCCTTGGAAGACCAAAGAAGGAAAATCAACCAAGAGCACCAGGAGCTCACTAATTCTTCTGGCTGGCCTGACAGCCACCACCAAGAAGGCCATCTTCCATGACAGGTAAGACATCTCACATCTGTACACAGGCTCAAATGGTTTGCCCATGAGCACAGCCAGCACTAGCAGTAGGCCCCAAGGTGGTGGTGGCTTGAGCACCAGTAGACACAAGTGGTCAAGGCCTTTAAAAAAGCACCTGGACACCTTCTCCTGGGCCACAGTCAGCTTACCAGCAATGCCCTGTAAGCAGAGATGGCTGTCAGGTGCTCCTTAAGGGTCGTCCTTCACAGGCTCAACTGAGAGAGGGACCAGAGGTAATCAAGGATGCTTGCCATAACTCAGACAAGAGGATCAAGCTCCTTGCCCTGACACCATTTCAAGAACTTCTTCCATTCAATTGCATAGCATCTGCGAGCCTATTTTCAGGAGGCCTCCACAATGGGGTGCACATCTTCAGAGAGACCCTAGGCCTGGAACACTAGCTGCTCAGGAACCAGGCTGAGGTGCAGAGACCGAAGGTCTGGGTACAGGATCATCTTCTGTTGTCTGGTCATCAGGCCCAGACAAAGAGGCAACCATCATGGAGCCCTGCTGCTGAGGTTGAGGAGACTCAGGTATCAAAACTGCCTGGGCCAGTCTAGAGCTATAAGGATAATCTGCGCCTTGTCCTTCCGGGCCTTGACCACCACCTTGTGGATCAAGATGAAGGAAGGGAAAGCGTACACGAGGATTGGGGTCCAGGGCCTCACAAAGGCATCCCCCAACAGTGTCTCAGACTGTGGGGGCAGGCACAAAACAACCTCAGTTTTCTGTTTCCCCCAGGAGGTGAAAAGGTCCATCACAAGGGTGCCTTACTGGGGCAATAGGTGGCTTACCATCCCCCAGTTCAGGGATCACTCGTGTGATGTCTCTCCCACCAGGCTGAGAGCATCTGACAAAGACTGAACTCCTGCAACATGAATTGCCTGAAGATCTGCACCCAGGCTGTGCGGAGAGCCTCTCAACACAAAGGAAGGGAGTTCATTCCACCCTCCCTGTTCAGGCAGAAAATGGTTGTGGTACTGTCCGTTTGCTCCACTGAGCAGAGGCTGGTCATGCAGGTCCAAACTCCATGAGAGGCAGCCACACTGAATGAAGCTCCAGCAGGCTGATGTGGTGACAGGACTCCCAAAGTGACCAGAACTCATTGGCTCTGTGGTCTCCCAGGTGTGCTCCCCATCCCACCAGAGACCCACCTGTCATGAAGGTGATGGTTGGCTCTGGGTGGATAAACAGGATTCCTTCCTCCAGATGTTGTGGGCCCAGCCACCACTGGATGGTGGCTCACATCGGTCGAGTCACAAGGACTGGCTGGTCCAGACGATCTAGGTGCTGAGACCATTGTCAGCCCAGTTCACGCTGCAGGTGGCGCATCCGCCAACATGCCCAACTGTCCATACTGGTGATGACTGCCATGTATCCAAACAGCCCCAGGAAATCCTGAAGTAGGGAGCAAGATCCCAACCTGAAATGATAAGGCAATGCAGGAAAGGTCCTGAGCTCAGTCCACAAGGACATGGGGCTTGGCCCACAGGGAGTCTAGCACTATTGCAATGAACCTGACCACCTGTAAGGGAATCAGTTTAAAGCTGTCAGGGTTGATCAACAGGCTAAGTCTCTCCAAGTCTGGAGGGCCAGATCTCTGGACTGCTCGGTGGCCTGCTTGGATGATCTGGTTACCTGCCAATCGTCCAGGCAGGGATATACCCGGACACCTTTGCATCGCAGAAAGACTGCCACGCACTTGGTGAAGACCCTGGGCATGGACCAGAGGCTGAAAGATGTAACCTGGAACTGATACAGGACCACTTCTGCGCAGAACCTCAGGTACACCAGTGGGATGGACAGACTGGGATGTGGAAATAGAAACAGATTTTGTCAGCAGAAAAGGATACTTAATAATAAACTTTATTTGTAAGGTGCCTTACCTAATAGCCAAGGTGCCTAACAATTTAGGCCCATTCAGTCTGCCCTCCGCCCCCGCCTATTCAGTCACCACTGACCCTACCTGGTCCAAGCGGTCACTCCCTTCCCCCCCTTTCCTCTACCTAATATGCCCATGTGCTCATCCCACATATGCTTGAAGCTCCCCCTCAAGTGTTTGCCTTCACCACCTCCTCTGACACGCTGTTTCAGTCATCCACCACCCTTTCCGTGAAGAAGTATTTCTACACATCACTCCTAAACTTCCCCCCGTTAGTTTCATTGCATGCCTCCTTCTTCTAGTGCCGCCTTTTCTCTGAAACAGACCCTCCACTTGCACTTCGTTCACTCCTGTACAGTACCTGTAAGGTTTTAAATCGTGTCCCCTCTCTCTCCTCTCTTCTAGGGGGTAAATGTCGAGTTCCTGATGCCTTTCTTGTATGGCTCACCCTCACCATTTTGGCTGCCCTCCTCTGTACCGCCTCCACCTCACTGTCCTTGCAGAGGTCTGGCCACCAAAACCAAACAGTATTCCAGGTGGGGCCTCACCAGTGAGCAAAACAAAGGCCACATCACCTCCCTCCTGCTGCTAGAAATTCATCTCCCAATGTACCCCAGCATCTTGCTAGCCTTTCCCACTGCTTTGTCACATTGCCCAGCCACCTTAAGGTCATCAGATGATGACCCCAAGGTCTCGTTTGCTGACTGTAAGCTACACATCCCCCCCCATTTTGTGCTTCCATGTGAACTGGTTCAGGTCATTCAGACCTAGTAAGGGCTTTGTGGAAAAACTTATGCTTAGGAAGCAGTATATCTGGGTTCCATCTTCCAGGTACACTTGTCCTTTTATTTTGGCTGTACTCAAGATGTCCTCCTTTATATGATATCCTTCTCTCTCTCCACCTTCCCCTAGTCCTCCTCAAAACTCCCCACTTACCCCAGCCCCACTACCAATTCTTTCTCCCTTTTATATTACTTCTCTACCTCATAACATATTTTTCTACTTCTTCCTCATCTCCACTCCTTTTTCATGGCAGGCCTGCAAACCAGGGCACAGACTGGGTGTGCATCCAGCCGTGTCAGGCACTTGTGGAGTTTGTATCCCAGAGGGTAAAGGTCTGCCCCTCTCTCAAGTCCCCATTCTCCCTCCTTACAGGCCTGGAAACCAGTGCACGGACTGGGTGTGCACCCTGCCGTGTCTGGCCCTTGTGGGGTTTGCATTCCAGAGGGACAAAGGCCTTTAACTACTCCCCATCTTCCCCTTCCTTTCCCCTGCCACACCTGTTCTCCACTCTGCCTCTGCTTGCCTCCCTCCCCCCGCTCTAAGGGAAATGCCTCTCAACAAATTTTTTTATTTTGAAATATCAATATTGTAACTCATATGCGCTGGTCTTAAACTCCCGTTTTAAACTGTATATATCTGTTCATTGTTATTTTAATTCAATGTACTAGGTTTGTAATCTCATTTTTCTTTTTGTAGTCTGTATGTGTGTATTTTGTGTAATGTACAAACCAACTGTACTTGCCCACGTCCCCCTCTCCGAGGATGCACATGGAAATGAGCTAGTCTAGCTCAGTATGCCTTTCCTGGTGAAACTGTCTTTTTTTTTTTATAGTTCTAGTTTATTGTTTTCTTAATAAAAAGAACAAGATACAGACCTCTCACGTAAGACATCAAAGATTATCAAGACGATACATCCAATGTATATACAGAAAAAATTAATCTTTACACTCTTGTTTTCGAATGTGGAGGTATTCCTTTAAAATTAAAGTCCAAAGTGGAATAAGATTGTCCAGGATAAGCTGCACCCTACAAGACTTTGGGTGACCTTTTTTTTTCCAAAATATTTTATTAAGGTGGTTGGATGTTACAGACACCAGACAGATAAGCCCCATCCAGTCAGAAGTGTAGACCGGTAGAGATATAAGTAGTCAATCACTCACACTGTCAATAACAATGAGGGCATAAAAATTAATTAATTCACTACAAACATATAAGGAGCACTAGGGTAATGCTGCAGTCCATTTGTTGGAGATAAGTCAATTTGCTCGTATACAATTTTCTTAACTCTACAACATCTCCAATAGGCTGTGGCAACTCATATTGTACATAAGACACATACTGAACAGATCCTTTTCCTTTTTGGGGATCCCCTCAGCTGACGATCCACCAATTGGCCCACACCAATTACCTATCGACCCAAGTGGAGAATTTATCATTTTGAATCGCCTGTATTAGAGGGCTCCAGACCAAGTCAAACCATGCTCCTCTACCCATCCCCTTGCACTCTTTCTAATTTCATGCTCAGACAGAGGTTATTAACCCACCATTGGACGGGGGGGGGGGGGTGAGGGAGCCATCCAACCCTGTGCTACAGTTTTCCTGGCATTAATTAATGCCTGTGACCAAAGTATCTCAGCAGCTCCACCTCTGGGTTGCTGTGGGTCCGCATCCAACAAGAATTCCAGGAGACTGCCCGGTAAAGTGCAATCTAATACTCCCTCCATTAGTCGGTGAACTTCCGACCAAAATGGGGCAACCCTTGGACAGGTTAATGCCAGATGTAGAAAATCTCCTGTGCTGGTTAGACACTTGGGGCATGTATCTAGTTTGGATGGATCCAGCACATGTAGGCACCTACGGGTAAAGCAGGACCTATACAAAAAATGAAATTGAATTTGCCTTAATTTGTCACTTCTGAAGCAAGTGTTGAAATGGCGAGTCACACGGGCCCACACCTCCCCACTACAGTCCAGACCCAGGTCAGAGTGCCAATCCAACCAGATCTCATCAAGTTGCCCGCTAGCGCCACCTCCCGCTATAATTTTATAAAATATAGTGAGCGGTTTAGAGGTTGGTTGAGGTCGTAATAATTCCTTTTCCAAAGGGGAGGTGGCCCCCACATCCCTGTTCTGGTCCAAGTGAATGTCCCAACCTGTTCTTAAGTATAAGATATATAAAGAAGTCAGCTGATAGGATTCCCCAGTTCTGGCAAATATAGGGGAAAAGACAAAAATGTGCCCCCCTCATACAACTGATTCACCGTCTTCAGCCCATGTTTACGCCAGGCCAACAGTCTTTGTGTCAGGGAAAAGGTACATGGGCCTTTAAGCTGCAGGGCCAGTACCAAATCTGTATGAGGGGAGGGGGCGGCTACATGACCGTCCAGTTCATGTGCTTTAACCCAGCTCCGAAGTGTAGCTGACGTAAAAGGGTTACTAGCATAAGATCGTCCACCTGGCCACAGTGCCCCTGCGAGCAGACCTCCCAACAGGGGGGTTGGAAGTTGCTCTTCTTCCAGGTTCCATCAAAGTGGAATATTACCTCCCCTCATGGGTTCAACAAAAGCGAGTTGTGCTGCCAAATAATACCAATAAAAGTTAGGGAGACCCAAACCACCCCTGGAAGTGGGCAGCATTAAAATAGCTCTCTTTACCCGGGCAGGCTTATTTCTCCACAGGAATTTATGTATGATGGCATTTATATATTTAAAATGCGATAAAGGGATGACAATAGGCAAAACCTGATAAAAATATAGACACCTGGGGAGTAACATCTTCACCACCCCCACCCTCCCTATCAACGAGAGAGGTAAAGCAGCCCATCTATCACACTCCCCAGATATTCTTTGCAGAGGGGGTTTAAGATTCAATGCGTATAGCTTATGTGAGTGCACTGATATCTGTACACCCAAGTATTTCAGCTTATCTACCAACTGTAGGCCTCCAAGGTTAGCGATCAATCTGGCTCTGTTCATGAGTCCCACTGGGAGCAATTCACTCTTTGTCCAGTTTACTTTATGGCCTGATAAGCCACCATATTCCTCTCATACCCTGAATACCTCCGGTAAATCACTAGAGGGAGACTGCAGGTGTAACAAAAGGTCGTCAGCATATAAGGCCACCTTGTCCCCCCCATCTCACTATGAGCTCTAATCCTCACTGGAAAGGGCTCTAGTGATAATACATAGAGGAGTGGTGAGAGGGCACCCTGCCGTGTCTCCCGTCCTAGCTCAAAGCGAGGGGAGAGGGCGCCATTGACGGCTATCTGTGCACTGGGATGCTGATAGTGTTCGGACCCAAGAGCTAAAGAGTGGACCCATCCCATATCTACTGAGCGTATCAAAGAGATACCCCCCCACTCCACGCGGTCAAATGCCTTTTCCACATCAATTCCGAGTATTGCCGCATCATGGTTCCTGGTCCCAATCCTCCACCTGTTTATAATATTAAGGGTGCGTCTAATATTGTGTTTCCCTTGTCTACCCTTAATAAAGCCCGATTGGTCTGGATGGACCAGGTGGGGGAGAAGTCCCTCCAATCTCGTTGCCATGGCTTTAGCTAAGATCTTCTAGTCAGCAGTTAGCAACGAGATTGGTCTATAGGACGTACAAGTGGGGTCCTTACCCGGTTTAGGGAGCACTGTAATTATAGCTGACCGCGTGGAGGGGGACAATTCTCCCTTCTCCAGACCCTCCATCAGCATATCATGTAGTGGCCCAAGCAGTAAGACTTGAAAGCATTTGAAAAAGTCTATGGGGAGCCCATCTGGGCCCGGCGCCTTGTCCCCCCTGAGGTCTTTAATCGCCCTTTGAAGTTCCACAACCGTAAGGGGCACATCCAGGTCACGTGCCTGGTCAGGAGAGAGCATTGGTAGGAAAACGTGCAAATAACCGGTCAAGATCTGATTGATTAATGGGCCCCTCCGAAGTACAGAGCTGGTTGCAGAATGCCCCAAAGGTCCGACCTATACTAGGAGTATCCCCTCCGAGCACTCCCCCCACATCCCTGTCTGCTTCTTGCCTACGCAGCTGCCAAGCGAGGTATTTGCCCCCCTATCTCCGTCAAAATATGCACCCGTATGTGTTAGCAGAATCGCTCTCTCCAAACTGACACTACTCAAGGTGTTATATTGCCACTTAAGTTTTTGTAGGACCCCATATACAGCAGCTGTAGGCCTTTTCTTATGAGCCTCCTCACATGCTTCAATTTTGGTCCTCAACCTTTGTAAATCTTGCTGGGACCCTCTGGATTTATGGATTGCATATGAAATTGAATACCCCCTAATTAAGGCCTTCAATGCTTCCCACCTCGCTGCATGCGACGTATCTCCTTCCCTATTAAAGACCAAAAATGCTTTAAATCATTGCAGCGGCCCCAGAATGGTAAGCCCCGTCTTTAAGCAGAATGGGGTCCAGTTTCCACTGCCTAACTACAAGGGGCGAGTCTCCCTTCACCAGCTCCAGTGGCACAGGGGCATGATCAGAGAGCAGCATGGGGGAAGATGATGTTCCTTTTGAGGACGGGACTAAGGAGTGGTACACCAGTAATCTATCTAGTCTGACATAGGATCCATGGGTATGAGAAAAAAAACTGTAATCCCTCCCAGTGGGGTGTACATGACGCCAAATGTCAACCAGGCCCAGGTCCCACTGTAGCGCTCCCAGTGCTAGGGCGTTTTTAGTTTTAGTAATGGGAGTAGTGCTAGAGCGGTCCAGCACACTATCTAGAACACAATTATAGTCTCCCCCAATAATCCACGGCCCAGGCCACCTAGATAATTCCAAAGTTAACTGTTAAAAGAACTCCGGTTGTTCCAGATTAGGAGCATACACAGATTCCAATGATATCACGCCCTCCTTAGGGAGAGATACCCTAGCCAGAGCAAATCTCCCATATTGGTCTGAAATTTGTTCAATGATTTTAACCCCAGACCCCTTAGGGAACCAAACTGCAGTCCCTCTCGATTTAGTGGAGAATGTCGAAGACACCCACGTTCCTCCCATGGCCGATGCAGTTTTAGCTGCCTCACCCTGGGACATGTGGGTTTCCTGAAGCATAATAATTTGCCATCTAGATTTCATAACCTCCATTTGCAGTTTTTTTCCTTTTAATAACGGACTTCAGGCCGTTAATGTTCAAAGATGTGACCTTTATAGTTTCAGCCATAGCCCCCCTAAATTAAAGCATTTCCAGCATCTTCTACACCAGCAGAGAACCCATGCCCAGTCATCTGTTCCAACCAACCAATTTTCTTTCAACTCCCAACAAACATCCCCAAAAAGAATCCCAAAGGACTCATCGGCTCCTACACAGATAAGTAATGGAACCAGGAGAAAGACCATCACCCCTTCCCCTCCCAACAAGATCCCAACTATAACCAACATAGAACCCCTCCCCCCCCATGGATCCATAAAGATCCGCCATTGTTTCCCTTACAAACAACCAGCGAACTTTTAAAACTAGCAGACTAAATGCAATCCAGAAGCCAGTATTAGGCACATTTTCATAAATGCACAAGGATGCAACTCACAATGAGACCCCAGCTTAATGAATCACCAACCATCCGTAATTCCCCCACCAACCCCTGGTCTCCTTGTGCACAGCTATAGCGGGGAGGCAAGAAAATATTCCCCTCATAACAAAGGAAAACCAGAAAGCTGTCGCCCCTTTCCAAACAGTTTAAACACTATAACTTAGTACTTTAGGTCCAGGGGCCTCTCCGGGTGGACAGAACACTCTTTGTAGCGGTAGTATAATACACAGACTAAACAAACAAGAAAAAGAAAATAAATACAAAAGTCAACGTTTAGGTGTTTCAAGTCTAAATCATAGAGCTTCTTAGGATCTAGCAGTGTAAATCCCAGCCCCGTCGTTACCCTGATCCCTAGACCAGGTCGGGGCTCTGTAGGCCAGGTTTCCAACAGACTCCAAGTGATGGCGCAGATCGCTACCACCGCACAATCAGATATTTCTCAAAATATAAAATTGAAAATTGGTGGCCAAAAAATAAACATCATGGCGTAGCTGCACCACAACTTGAGAAATAAGCAACATCCCCCAAGAACAGTCAGCCCACTTAAAGCAGTAGATCAAACCATAGCGGCAAAAGGAAATCAGTCACTTATCTAGATCTACGTTGTCGGTTGATCCTTCTCTGCGACGCCTATTCACCTCTTCGTCCACCAATCGAGAGGCCTCTCTGGGACAGGAAAACAGCTTGGGTGCACTCCCTGGTCAATTAATTCGGAGCTTGGCTGGATAAAGAAAGGTGAATTTCCATCCCATTTTGTACAACTTTGTCTTGATCTCGTTGAACTGTTGTCGCTTACTCTGGAGATCCCTGCTATAATCCTGAAAGATCATAACAGATTTGTTTTGCACTTTTATTGGCCCTTTCACTTTTGCCTGTTTGAGAATAGGCTTCTTTTTCCATGTACCGCAGATATTTAATCAAGCAATATCACGGACGGTCACCTTTTGGTGGAGGCCCGACTCTGTGGGCACACTCGATTTCACACTGGGCCAACTCTGGCAGTAATTCAAGGCGTTCTGCGAGCCATTTATGCAGGTTAGTTTCGGGGTCATCCCCCCTCGGTACCCTCCGGTAGCCCCACGATCCTCAGATTCGATCTCCTAGACCAGTTTTCTTGATCATCCACCTGGGTACTTAGTTCTCAAACCGTGCTAAGAATGGAGGCCTTGTCCCGGGCCACCTCCGCGAGGGCTTCTTCCAGCACCCCGACACGATGTTCAAGCTGGGCTATTTGATTGGTATGGGTTGCAGAGATCTCTGACAGGCCCGTAACCACCGACTGCATGTGCGTGATCTGGGCACCTATATTTGCAAAGCCTGCCTTCATGTCATGTTGAATTTGTATAAACGTAGCAGGTACTGCCGCAAGAGACCTCTGCAGATCGGTCATTGTGCCAGGGTTCTCGTCTGGTTCGGGCCTGCTCCGCGACTGCTCAAGGTCCCAATTCAAACGTCCCAGCATTTCTGCCGCTCCAACGTGAAGTTTTGCCTGCTTTTCTTTTTTTCTACCAGACGCCATCTGCTACCACAGTACGCCACACCGTTACAGCATTTAGTTAAGCAGCTAGGAACTCACAGTTCGCCTTCAAAGGTATGTGCCTGGAGGAGCTCAGCTAAACTGTGCCTGCCATATTACAGCGTCAGCCATGCCCCCCTGGATGACCTTTCTTGAAATTTTATTTTATTTTATTTAAACAGCAGTTTGGAAAACCTTTGAGCCACAGGCTCATTTACAAAGGTACCTTGTCACAGTAAGACAAATGAAAATACACAGTATAACAGTACAACACATAAGTATAACAGTAACTTAAGACGTAGATACAAACAAGCTGGTACAGGTAGGATTGATGCAAACAATACCAGAGTTATGCTGTCCTTAGCAGCTTAGTAATAAGCTTTGTCATAAGTATTGAGTACGGCTTTGACTAGTGGCAATTACAGCATCGGGTGTTAAGGTGGTTACGTAATGAAGTTTTGAAGCACGATATAGTTGGAGCTTCGGAGATGGAGGGGGGCAGTGTGTTGAACCAGGAGGGGGCCCTAAAGCTGAAGGCTCTTTGGCTGTGAGAGGTCCTAGCTCTAGGGATAACAAGAGAGGTTTTCCCAGAGGTCCGAGTATGAACTAGTGGGACAGAGCGGGGTATGGTGGTGGTCAATCCTGGTGGGGATAGCCCAAGGAGGGTCTTTTTTGTAAGGGTACAGGTCAGATATTTGAGGCGCTCGTGAAGATCAAGTACCAGCGCTTCAGCGTACAGTAGACAGGTGTGTGTCAGCCTAGGTGCTCCAGTAATTAACCTGCAGGCCTTATTCAGAGTAGTGCGAATTTTATGGAGTGCGGTCTGATCAGCAGCACCATACACCGGCAGTCCATAGTCCACTAGGGACAGGATAGAGGAGGTGACTGCGAGTCGAAGAGCCTCCGGGGGGAGGCAGTGTTTATACCGGTGTAAGATGCCCAATCGGATATTAGTGGCAGTGGCTAGGGCAGCGATGTGTCCATGGAAGGAGAGGAGGGTCAAAATGGATCCTAGGTATTTATAGAAGCAAACTTGTTCAAGTGGGAAAGAGGACCCAGAGTGAATGAGGAGTTTGAAGTTGCAGGACTTGTTTTGGGGATGAGTGAAGAACATGGTTTTGGTTTTTTTAAGATTTATCACCAATCTATGTTCCTTGAACCAGCCCTCGGCTTCAGTGAAGGACTTCTGCAGCGAGTCCTGGAGGGCAATAGGGTTACGACTTGAGGCAAAGATGACTGCATCATCAGCGTACAATAGAATGTTCCCCGAGCAAGAGCGTGGAAGGGTATTAAGGTAAAGGGAGAATAGTAAGGGGCCCAGAATGGAGCCCTGGGGAACCCCAGAAAAGATGGGACAGATGTCTGAGTAGGTCCCATTAATTTTTACACGCTGTGAGCGGTCAGATAGATAACTGGTGCACCAGGAGATAGGCCCAGCAGCAAAACCAGAGAGACTAAGGGCATCAAGAAGGAGGGGTGGGAGACAGTGTCGAAAGCTTTAGAGGTCAATGAAGACAGCACCAGCCAGAGAACCAGTGTCTAAGGAGGAGTGGAAAAGTTGGAGAACTCTAGGAGGGCTGTGTTGGTGCTGTGGCCCGCTGGAAGCCATGCTGCTCAGGACAAAGGACATTGTAGGTGGAGAGGTAGTCAGAGATTTGAGAGGCCACCACTTTTTCCAAGGCCTTGGAGAGGAGAGAGAATGGAGATCGGTCGATAGTTTCCAGCCACAGTCCTATCACCACCTTTAAAGATAGGGGTGACAGTGGCGACTTTCCAGGCAGTTGGAACCTTCCCAGGCAAAGAGAGTGGTTGATGAGGCATGTGATAGGGTTAAGGACTGTGTCTAAGACCAGCCGTGAGGATACGGATTCAGGGTGTCACTGCCTGTACTATTACTCTTGAGGGCAGTGACAAGTCGCGCCTAAGTTCTTGGGCAGAAACACGGCGGAGGAGAAAATAAGGGCGAAAGATTTATGGCAGGTGCTGGGGGAGGAGGGTCAAAAAAATTTGTAGGGAGGATAGGGCTAAGGTCAGTGAATGAGGTGTTGAGGTACTTGGCTATGAGGGCTGGGTCTGAGGAGATCACACCATTAATGTTGATCTGGGTGGGTAGGGGGGAGTGTGCAGTCCCATTTAACTGTTTAATGTTATCCCAGAAGGTTCTGGGGTTCCCCATGAGGCCGTGAGTGAGGACCGATGGTGCTCAGACTTGGCCTTTCTGATGGCCTGAGTGCACTTGTTTGGGGCAGCATAAAACGCATATCATTGGGCCGGCCAGTCTCAATGGCACGGTGCCATGGTTGTCCCTATGTTTGAGCTGGTGGATCAAAGCTGGGGTTACCTAGGGGCATTCTGCCTTTTAGAACGGCAGGTCAACATTGGGCAAAGATATCACAGGCATTATTAAAAGTTTGGGTAAAGAAGGAGAGCTGTGTCGATGTCAGGAGTTGCCTGTATAGGAGACCAGTCAATTTGGGACAGAAGTTCCTTAAGTTTTATCAGTCCACCAGGTATTAGACGTCACGGCATGTGGACTGTGCTATAGGTTTGGGGACTGAGGATGACCAGTGGAATAGAATGGGGGAGTGATCACTGAGAGAGTCTGGGAGGACTTGTACATTGGGGATCCGATTAGGGCGGTTGGTGAGTACACATCAAGCAGGGTACTGGAGCCTCTCTTGGGGTTAGTCCTGGTAGGGTGGGTAACTAGTTGCGTTAGGTCTATTGCAGAAAAGGAGTCTCGGGTAGAGGAGGAGGGGCTGAGCCAGTTGACATTTAAGTCACCCACCAGAATTTGATCAGCGGAAGGAGGTGAGAGGTAGGTATTCTGTAAGAGAGGCAATGGCCTGCGTTTGGTCCCTGGAGACGCGTGCAGTAGTCAGATAAAGGGTCCCTTTAAAGGGTCGGGGTTAGTTTCAGCGTAGCGCCTGGGCCCTGGAGTCAAGGATGGGAGTGGGCAGGGCTAGTACAGGGAGATTCCTTGACATAAATAGCGAGTCAGCCCCCATCTCCCAACACGGTCGGACCGGAAAAGGGTGAAACCAGGAAGGGAGACTAGGAGTCAGGGAGGATTCGACAGCCAAGTCTCAACCAGGGTGATGACATCAGGGTTAATTGATGTGACCAGGCATTGTAGTGAGTCAAACTTTTAGGAGGCTATAGATATTCATGGAGACCATGCACAGGCCTGTGGTGCGAGTTGGGGAGCTCCTGGGAACCGGGCCAGGTTTGGATGAATGTTCCCGACAGGAGTAGTAGCATGACTAACACCCTGGCTGCAGATGGTGAGAGGTTTCCACGATTGACAGAGAGGGGAGGGAGGTTAAGGGAGCAGGGGTGGGCAGGGAGGTACAGGAAGGAAAGCAAGAATAAGAAGACACCCAGATGTGCCTGAGGTGAAGAGAAAGCTAGGGGAGGGCAGGGAGGACGGGACACACAGAGGTCCCAAGGGGCAGGAGAGCAGGTTCAGGGCAAGGGAAGGGAGGGTGCCAGGGCACAGTGCGGACTAGCAGATGGGTAAGTGGGTAAGTGCACTGCTAGTGGGGATAGGCACAGGCAGAGCATGAGGCAGGGCCAATACATTGTGGTGAGCAAGATCCCAGGGAAGTAGTGCTGTACAGGTAGGAGTAGGAAGCAGTGAGGGAGCATAGGTCCCTCTAGTGGCCAGCAGGTATAACCTGCAAATGGGAAAGTGGGGAGATAGGTTCTGGGTAACAGGACGTGATGTCACCGGATGTGATGTCACGGGGTGGATCCTTAAATTGACAGCCGCCCCTGGGTGGGAGGGTGGTTGGGCGAGGGTGCAGACAGGCGCAGCGCCGTCGGGCTAGCACCCCTCTGCAGGCATCCAGACGAAGAGAAGAGGCTCTCTTTACCTCAAAAGTTATCAGGCTGGAGATTCGGCTTCCTCAGCTACTCAGGTGAGCTGCTTGTGTTGCTTCAGTTGCTTGATTGTCCCGAGTGCCTAGCTTGGGGGGGGGAGCTGCCTCGAAAGTTATCAGGCTGGAGATTTGGCTTCCTCAGCTACTCAGGTGAGCTGCTTGTGTTGCTTCAGTTGCTTGATTGTCCCGAGTGCCTAGCTTGGGGGGGGGAGCTGCCTCGAAAGTTATCAGGCTGGAGATTTGGCTTCCTCAGCTACTCAGGTGAGCTGCTTGTGTTGCTTCAGTTGCTAGATTGTCCAGTGCCTAGCTTGGGGGGCTGCCTCGAAAGTTATCAGGCTGGAGATTCGGCTTCCTCAGCTACTCAGGTGAGCTGCTTGTGTTGCTTCAGTTGCTTGATTGTCCCGAGTGCCTAGCTTGGGGGGGGGAGCTGCCTCGAAAGTTATCAGGCTGGAGATTCGGCTTCCTCAGCTACTCAGGTGAGCTGCTTATGTTGCTTCAGTTGCTTGATTGTCCCGAGTGCCAATACTCCAATCAGTTAAGCACAACTGAAACTTTTTCAAATAAATAAAATAAAATATGTGCGCCCCCGTCACAATCAGCATGGTCAGAGGTTATTTAGAATTTGCTGCTCTCTGAGGGGGGTTAGTATGCAAGTTTTATTAATCTGTTCTTCTCTGGCTGAGACCCAGGCTGGTGTTTAATACATTTTTGGTAAAGAGAAGAGGGTCCCACACCTCTGCTCCATCTGAAACTCCAAGGAGCCTCACATTGCCTAGTTATGTCCCTGTCTCCAAGTTTTCCAGTCGGAGCCGTAATAAATACTACTCTGTTACGATTCCAATCACTGCTGCTGCAGATTTGTGTGTGGATTCTGAAGTGGTCCTTGCTTTATCCAATACAGAAGTGAGCTTAACTTCCATGACTGTAAATTTATTAGTGAGCAGGCCAGCTCAGTGGCGCAGCGGAACAGCTACCACACGCCATGCGGGAAACCCAAGACTGGGCACGGTCTTGGGCTGCTGGGGGTCAGCCAGTGGTGGGAAGGCGGATCGAGTGTCCGATGGACTGCTATCCCCCTCTCTGGGAGGGAGAGCTACTGGCTCCACCATAAGACTGGCGTCAGGTGGAGACCTGGTGGTAGTGTCAAACAGGAGCAACGTTAAGGGAGGGAGATGCAGGACTTCCATGTGCAGTGTCTCCCCACCGCATTCACCACACACCCAACTAGGAATGGAAGAGAAAACTGGGGGAGGCAGGTATATATGATGCCCCGCGCATCATTCTCCATCTGTGCCACCACCACCAGGACCATGCCTACCCAGATCTGGATTACAGACTCTGGGGGTTCTACTCCTACTAGTCCCAAAACAGGGTAGTCAGTGAGGTAAATGCCAATGCAGAGAAGTTGATAGGGAGCAGGACAGGGGTAAATGGAGAAAATAGCAGTAAGGACAGGGATGGGACTGAGTACCAATGTTATAGTCTGGGTAACAAGCTCCCTTAACTAGTGGCCTTGATTGAAAGGGGATGCCTGGATATCGTGGCAGTCACAGAAACATGGTACATAGAGAACCATGACTGGGATGTCAACATACCAGGGTACACAATCTACAGGAGGGACAGGGAGGGTAAAAGAGGAGAAGGATGAGTAGCTCTCTACGTAAGGGAAGATATCAAAGCAACAGAACTAAAGGGTAAACAGGGAGGAGAGGAGCCACTGTGGGTCACCCTGGAGACTGGAAATGACACCACAACCCGCACAGGGGTTGTATACAGACCACCATCTGAGGACAAAAAAATGATAGAAGGTATCCTTATAATATCAGAAAAAAAGGGGATATATTCTTGATGGGGGACCTAACTATGCCAGATGCTAACTGGAACACCTTTGCTGTAGCCACATCCAAGAGCAGGGGCATTCTCGATGCCCTACAGGGGGCATGCCTCAGACAACTAATGTTGGAATCCACTCTGCAGGGAGCAATTTTAGGCCTGGTACTCTCAAACAGGGACAGAGAGAGGATCTCAGATTTAGAAGTGGGTAGCCATCTAGGAACAAGTGACCACCAAACAGTGGTTCACAATAAACACATCCGTAGAGTCCAGCCATACAAAAGTGAGGGTACTGGACGTTGGGAGGGCTGACTTTGGTAAAAAGGGAGTGCACCTCAGAAAAGCACTAGCAAACGGGCAAGGAGGAGGGGTGGAGGAACAATGGGGAAAAATCAAAACTGCCATCACAGAGGCAACAAGCCTTTCTGTGTAGCAAATAAAACAAAATGAAGGAAAACCCACTATGGTTCTCAAAAGAGGTGGCGGGGAAGGTTAGGGAGAAAAAGATAACACTCGGTAAGTATAAGGAAACACAAAAGGAGCAGGACTGATAACTGTACCAGTTAAAGCAGAAGGAAGCAAGGAAGGCATTCAGAACAGCAAAGGCCCAAACCGAGGAAAGATAGCCAACTCGGTTAAGAAGGTAAATAAAACCTTTTATAGGTACATTAGGGAGCGAAGAAAGACCAAGGGAGGGATAGTGAGGCTTAATAAAGGGGAGAAGGGGTGGGTAGAGGGTGACAGTGAAAAAGCAGGGATACTGAATGAATACTTCTGCTCAGTGTTCACAAAAGAAGAAGAGGAGGAGGAGGAGGAGGGGGAGGTACCTAAACCAAACAATAGAAGCACTCTGTATAGAGGAGTCGATACCAGTCCATTCACAGACTAAAGGGTCCTGAAAGAACTCCTAAAACTTAAGGTGGACAAAGCAATGGGGCCTGATGGGATTCACTCCAGAATTCTAAAAGAACTAAGGGGAGAACTAGTGACACCGACTACCCTTTTAAACAAATCATGGGAGGGTGGTGTGGTACCAGAGGACTGGAGGAGGACGATGAGATTCCTCTTCACAAAAGTGGGAGCAAGGCAGAGGCAGAAAACTACAGACCAGTTAGTTTGACCTCAGTGGTAGGGAAAATGATGCAGGAATCACTTCTGAAAGAAAGAATTGCTGAGTATCGAGGCCAGCGGGGCACGGAACCAGAGGCAGCATGGATTCACAGTGGGAAGGTCATGGCAGACAAATCTAATACATTTCTTTGACTTGGTAAATAAAGGAGTAGACCAGGGAGGGACTGTGGACATGGCCTACCTAGACTTTAGCAAGGCACTTGACACAGTCCCACACAAAAGATTAATAAGTTAGCCAGCCTGTGAGTGGGTCCCAGGGTGGTAGACTGGGTAAAAAATTGGCTGGACAACAGGACACTGAGGGTACTAGTAAACTGAGTCCACTTCAAAGAAAGTAGGGTTACTAGTGGGGTACCGCAGGGTTCAGTACTGGGACTGGTCCTCTTTAATGTCTTTATAGGCGACACTGCGGAGAGACTGGAAGGAAAAGTATGCCTCTTTGCAGATGACACAAAGATCTGCAACAGGGTTAATACACAAGGGGGGGCTGGAAAGGATGAGAAGGGACTTGGCAAGGTTTGAAGAATGGTCACAAGTATGGCAGCTTAAATTCAATGCAAAGAAGTGCAAACTAATGCACCTGGAAAAAAATAACCCAGGGGAAGTATACACAATTGGGGGGAGGGTACTAACAACAAAAACGGAAAGGGATCTGGGGTAGTCATATCAGACAACCTAAAGGTAGGCAAGCAATGTGAGAAGGCAGTATGGAGGATGGAGGGATACTGGGATGCACAGGAAAAGGTATCACCAGTACAAAACAGATAGTTGGCGAGACCACATTTGGAGTACTGCATGCAGTGCTGGAGACCCCATCTCCACAAGGACACAGACAGGATGGAGGAAGTCCAGAGGAGGGCAACCAAAATGATGCACAGTCTGCACCAGAAGCCGTACGAAGAGAGACTAAAGGAGTTTAATATGTACACCCTCGAGGAAAAGAGGGAGAGGGGGGATATGATAGAAACTTTCAAGTACTTCAAAGGAATCAACAAAGTCCAAGTGGGTAGCATCTTTCAAAAAAAGATGTGCAAGGACAAGGGCACAATTTGAAGATAGAGGGGGGACGGCTCAGGGGCAACGTGAGGAAGAACTTTTTCACAGAGGGTGGTGGATGTATGGAACGGCCTTCCTGAGGAGGTCGTGGGGTCAAAAACAGTGGGGGATTTCAAGAATGCCTGGAACAGACATTAGGCAATTCTAGTGGGAGGGTAGGAGGAAGTAGGCTGTTGGTTAACTAGGATCTGCAGCTTATCCAATAGGTAGGGAAATGTGCAGACTGGGTGGGCCAAGTGGTCCTTATCTGCTGTTAAAGTCTGTTTCACCACAGAAGGCAATCTATGGGTAAAAAGGTAAGTCCTGGGGAGGTGGTTACCAGTGGAGGGCAGCAGAGACAGGATTGACTACAGCTAAGCCTACCTCGGCCTGGGAGCATACAACCTTGCTTATAAAACTTATTAGGCCAGCCAGTGGTATGGACGACTGAAGCACTGGCACCTTACCTTTAGCCATGCTTGTGGCCCAGGTTCAGGAACAATGAAAAGGGTCGATTCGGGGTGGGGTGTTAGTCTGGGTGAGGAGGATCGAGTGTCCTAAGACTGCTCTCCTGCCTGGGGGAGGGGTGGAGTCCCACCACTTGCCTGCCACCTAGTGGAGGCTGTGTGCACTACTGGTAGCTGATGTTGGGGGCACGTGCTGACACAGCATGCATGTGTGTTAATACATATGTCACCCACAAATGCCCTGGGGAGAAAATGCCCCAGCTCACTCGGCATCCTTGGAAGGTGCTGTTTGACTCTATGTGGTAGGCTGCCCGCTGATATGGCTCTGTATAAATAGCAGTTAATCCATAAGTCCATGGACTGACCATTGACAGGGCTGGTGGGATGCCACTGGGACTGCAGATGACAGGAAGAGAAAAGCAAAAAAATAAGCATTTGTCAATGCCGAATGTTTGCTTGCTGGCAATGGCAGTGCAGGACAGTACTGTTACGCAAGAACTTACTGTAACAGTAGATCTCCAAGAGAAGCTCTTGCAGCAGGCTACATCATAAGGACTATGCCACTAGGCACTAGGACCCCACAGAAAAATCTTAGCTAGCAGTACCCAGTAGGGACTGCACCCCAGTTCTCCCGGAGACCCGGCTGACAAACCATAGAGAACCGAGGTTAGTGAAATACCCTGCCTAGGGTAAGGAAAGAAAGGAGAAAAGGACCAGGGGGAAGGATGGTGGGAAATAACACCTGCTGCAAGAGCTCCTCTCGAAGAGCTACTGTTACGGTAAGTTCTTGCATAACTGTACTATATTACTTCTAGTGGGAGCTCTTGCAGCAAGCTACACTATAAGGGCTGAGTACAAAGCAGTACTACATTGATTCTGGACGGACTGGGAAGTGGAAAAAAAACTGAGAAGCGGGAATGGCTTCAAGACAACAGGTCTTGAAGTACCGCTAAACCAAATCCAGCTCTCCGACGGGAAGCAATGTACAGGCTGTACTGCTTCACAAAGGTGTGTACCATGCTCCATGTACCTGCTGCACAGATATCTACCGCAGAAACATTAAGAGATGCCGCAAAAGAGGCAGAAACACCCCTGGTGGAATGACCCTTAACCAAGCCCGGTAATTGTTTGTTGTACTTGTTGTAACAGAAGGTAATGCAGTGGACTAGCCATTTGGACAGTCTGCTTTGCCACAAGTGCAGTCAGGGTTCTTGGGGCAAAGGAAACAAAAAGCTGGTCAGATTTTCTCGAAGTCTGAGTGCAGTTAATGTAGTACCTAAGCACTCTATGTACATCCA